>OX424510.1:15744420-17015809 GCA_949152395.1 Agrochola litura
GCAGCCATTACATTGCCAAGTACATTGTATAACAAAGAATAATTAAAAAAAACCTATGGTACTACTAAATGAAGCGTTTGAAATGGCAACACCCAAAAGATTCATCGGTCAACGAACGGGGCTTTACCACACAGAGACATAGGTACTACGTGCCGTTGACCGATATACCTTTGAGACTAGGTTAGGTCGTATCAAATGATCAGAAACAGGCCTTTTCGCCTCCCGTGGTGATAGTAAAGGGCTGGCTACACGGCTGCCAACCGCGTCCTGACACAGGTGATCTTGGTGGTTTACAACCATGTAGATGGTGGCTTACGACCAAATTTCAAACAGCTCTGCCTGTCGCCAACCAAGGTCACCTCTGTCGGGGACGCGGTTGGCAGCCATGTAGCAAGCACTTAAATGTCCTCTCCTAAGATACGCCACAACACTCAGTTTTGCACCTTCTGCATCCATTCTGTTCCTGACACCCTTTTCAAAGTCGCCAGTCCATCTAGCTGTGCTACGCTTGCCGATTCGCGGTCTCCCCTCAAGGACTAGTCTGTTCTAGCAGCTATCAGTCCCGCAACAAACATGGCCGGCCCATTACCACTTCAGCAGCTAAGGTGCTCATAGGTTTACCATCTGTCCGGATTTGTCCGGACTTCTAGACTTTTGTCCAAACTTTGTCCGGCTTTTTAATTTGTCCAGATAGATGGAATACAAGTAATAAAACTTATTTGAGTAATACCAAATAAGTCTGGACATCATATTTCTAAATGGCAACCCTAAGTGCTCATATACACGAGCGGCACGCGCCAACGGCAGAACCAACTGCAGCTGCATTTAATTCCGGAAAAGTCGAGTAGTCAATACCGGTAAAAAACTCCAAATACGTCACCACACGTCTCACATAATTACGTTAAAAAAACATCACTAAGTACCTACTCGTCTCGTAATGTGTGTTTTTATAGCCTAAAATTATTGTACAATCGATTTGGGTGTTTCCATGTGAGGTATTTATAGACTCCAGTTAAGACAGTTTAACCTTTTAATTACGGCTTTTCTAGAGTTCGATCGGATTCTCTTTTACTCTACTAAAAATTTTAGGTTTTCCCAAAGGAATACCACGGAAAACTTGTTTTTATAAAAAAAAAAATGGTATTTATTAAAGCATGTCAGCTTCCGTCTTTATATTTTTGGAGGACGAGAGAACACCGGAAAGATGTCTGTTTACTAAAATTCACCCAAACAAGTCAAACCCGTCTTTCTAATAGAGTTCAACAGCTGCTAAAGAGAGAATATATTTTTTACCTCCTATTGAATCTATATGACTTGATAGACTACTGACCTGGCTTAGTTGCTCAAGGCAAAGAAGATCATAAAGTCTTTTAACGTAGGTTCAATTCTACTGTAAGGCTCCTTGCCTTACAGCAGAATTGATTACTATGTCAACAGAGGCTCACAGTAATTGTAAAAAAATAACACTTCGGGAGTGCCGACAGAAGTGAAAACTTGAAAAAAAATCGGCACCGCGGTAATCAACGCGTTGATGACTTTCTAATGGTCAAAAGCTGGTGTTGTAACAGTGTCGCGAAATCAATGGTTTAGTCCCATCTCAAAAAAGCCCAACGCGCCTAAAGAAGTTTTCACTTAAAAAAAAAATACTGCTAGGCTTCCAGTCCAACAGGATACAGAATACCAGTATTTTACATGCAGCGGACTGCCGATCTGACCTCCACAACGCAGTTACTGGATAACACAATACCCATTGGTAAGACTGGTTGGCAGACTTTTGGACTTCTGACTACCCATAACGTCTGTCAAAGATCCATGAATGACAGCCATAACCAATGGCGTAACTTGCTTTTCGAGGCACAGCGGGGTCTCAATGGATGGTCACCTATCCGCGAACCGCCCGCGAGAAGAAAAAATGGATCCTATATAAATCAATTATGATTCAAATTAACTTCTAAACAGAATCTTGACACTCGTCAGTCTTCAACCTGTCCAAACATTTAAATACTAATCATTACACAGTCGCACCATGTAATACATCCGTAGGTACACACGGCTACACATCAAGCTGTGTATAATACACTTCCAGTATAAGCTGATCTCGCATTGTATAGGATTTTTGTACAATGCGAGGTCAGCTTATACTGGAAAATTATAGCTTGATGTGTAGCCGTAGGTACCAGGAACCGGTCGGTAGATATTACTACGCGTATAACTATTAGCAGGGGCGCATAATAACTGGTTAATCTGGCGCTCAACGCGGCCGACCGCCATGATTTGCGCACTCCGCCTGTCTAATAAATGGATTACTGATTTTATTGTCAGTGTCAACCTAGTTGTTGGGTCAGTAGGGTTCGAATTGACGTCAAAAATAACTGCTTTTGTATGTAATTGACCTACATATTATTGTAGTAAAATCAGGGAGATTATTTAGATAATTGTTAAGCAAATTGACAAGTAACTTACACAACTGTAATTTTTTGACAGTTGTATAAAATGGCTATAATACGGCAACTTGACGTAGAGTCTATTAAAAATTAACTACCCTGACCGAACTTACATAGACTCACACCTTTTCTAAAGGCGGTATAATAGTCAGAGACTACAGACCCGGCGATATTCCCGGACTGTCTCAACATACTCAATAAGTTCATCTTCGTTTTTACAAATACTCGCAAGCCGGTTGCGAGTTCTATGCGATCAAAATTATCATTATCGTCAGAGGTCAGATTACCAATAAAAAAATATGAATAAGCCTGGCCTTGAATGATGTCGGACAAATTTTTCGATGTGTCAGCAGACTCTTTTAATAATCTGAAGTTTCGCTACGCTCGTGATTCAATTATAGAATCCTTAAATGAAAACGTCACAACTCAGAGGAGAAGATTAATTCTCTTCCGATTTCGATCGCGTGAATCATTAATAATAATATCTATTATTTAACACTGACTCTAATTGATTGGCGCAACGAGATATGTCACGATAAGGAAAAACGCTAGATGAGCGCAAGCGCAGCATTCGTAATAACTATACTATCATTGACTAACAGCGGTTCTAGAAAAAATCATGACGAAATCAATTCGTGCACGATAAACCGTGACCTTTCTTGAACTTAAAGTAAGTCCTTGATATCTAAAAGGCGTTAAAAACTCGGGCAATGTAATTCCCAGTTATGGATCAAACAAAAGAAACCCGACGTCATTAATAAAAAAGTTGGAAAATTCAAGTGACGGCATGACGCACTGGTTTGAATCGTTATAATGGTGACGACACTAGTGCTGCGCGCGCGCAGACCGGTTCTCATTCATACCACGTTCTATAATGTTTGTTTTATCACGTCAGGCTGTGGGGCTTGTATACCTATTATCGGAATCAGTAGTCTCTCATTAATTTGCATTGCGCGGTGTTATAAAGTTGACACTTGAAAGAAAACTGTTTTTGTTTCATAGATAAAATAGTTTTGTCTTTATTCAGTACATTTTATCATCTTCGACTATGAGGCAAATAAATCAGTGTGTCTATCATTCATGGAACAGTTTTGTCTTGTACACACGGCTACATATCAAGCTATACATATCCAGTATAAGCTGATCTCGCATTGTATAGGATTTCCGTACAATGAGAGGTCAGCTTATACTGGAAATGTATTGCTTGATATGTAGCCGTGTGTACCTGAGCAGTTTTTCAGTACATTTTATTTTATTGTAAGTGTTCGCGCTGTCATTGTTTTTATAGAGCGATAGTCTGTCTAAAGGCTCCCGCAGACAGGCGTGACGCGACTCTGGTGAAACAATTTCTATGAAAACTTCACGGAAATTGTTCTACCGGGGCGGTGTCGTGTCGCACGTTCGCGTCGCGCCTGTCTACGGGAGCCTTAAAACATGGAATGCTAATTCAAATATTTACGCTCTTTGGTCTAAATACAGTTTTGACAAAAATCTGCACACAGCCTTATTGTATACACGGCTACACATCAAGCTATACATTTCCAGTTTATGTTGATCTCGCATTGTATAGGATTTCCGTACAATGCGAGATCAGCTTATACTGGAAATGTATAGCTTGATGTGTAGCCGTGTGTACCTATCAGAAGTAATGAACTCTTGTATGTTATCAATGATGGTGTACTAACTACTGATCTTTCTGTTTGTTTGTAGATTACTAAGTATAGGTAGCTACTTGTGGTCTTGTGGTAGCCACAGGTTAATCATTGGTTAAGAAAAAGCCTGATTGAGTAACGTTGTTTCTTCAATCAAGGATGTCAATTAAAGTGTTAGTAATTGATCATTTTAATCGGGGAATTTCTTTTTCAACCTGTACTGCAAAGCCATTCAGACAAATGTCCATATGGCCTATGGCCAACCTGTTGTGACCTTTCTGTCACGAAAACTTTCAAGTCACACATGCCAACATGTCAGAGCCCGACTTCATGAGGGTATTTAAGATACGCGTAAGGACTATAAAAAATAATCTCCTAAAACATGACCTCCTCCTTTTTTTTGAACTCGGTTAAAAATAATATTTTATTTCGAATTGTAAACAAAAAACAATTGTTGTGTGCCAGTGATGATTCATTCATTTTTGTACTAACATTTTCATAATAACCGCTGCGCGCGCGTTCAACCCTGAAAACTAATTGGTTTGCTACCAGTCTCTAAATTAATTAATCCTTTTACGGTGTACTGAGACGAATAATTAGACTTTTGTCTAACTTCTTTCTTAGTTTTTTTTTAGGTAGGTCATCTCGTAGTTGACCTGTGAGATCATGACTACTTAACCGGGCTTTCCTGTGGGTGCCTTAAGCTACTACACTTAAAACCTTCAGCCAGGGGTTATTCAACTATGCTAATTGAAACTAGGTGAACGCTCGCTAAGGGCACCCCCTGTGGGGTACGAACCTCGGCTTAGAGCGTCAACCGGAGGGAGGACATCAAGGATGGGACGGGCTGGATTCTTTCTTAGTCACTTTGCCCATTTGACTCCTAGACAAATGTAAAGCGCACTGTTCGATTTTCAACACTCGGTTTAGCGCCGAGAGTTGAAAACCAAGTAGTGCAATCATATTTAGGCATTACATGTAGGTAAGTGTCGCTTGGTATTCGTGGAAACGGGATTCTAGAACGATAAAACATTGATCACATAGCACATTTTGATAAATAAATCAATGCTTGACTTTCGTTCTTGATTATGTGTTGTCTTTTTTAGTGTTCCGTAGTAAACAAGGAACCCTTATAGTTTCGTCATGTCCGTTTGTCTGTCTGTCTGTCTGTCCGCGGTCTAGCTCCGAGACCCTTAGTACTAGAAAGCTGTAATTTGGCATAGGTATATATATTAATTACGCCGACAAAGTAGTAAAACAAAATTATGAAAAACATTTTTTTTAGGGGATAAAAAAAAACATCACCACTTTACGTGTAGGGGATACACGTAAAGTGGTGATGTTTTTTTTTTTATCCCATGATGTGGGGTATCATTGGAAAGGTCCTTTAAAAACATTGTGAGTTTGGGAAACCATTTTTGGATTCAGGGATCCGTTTGCGAAATATTAAGCTTTAAAGTGCTAATTTTTGTTAGAGTCAAGTGTCCTCCTCCCAGCTAAATGGTTGGTTTTGGATGTGTGAAAAAAATCACAGTAGTAGTTTATATAACGAACTTAAAAGGAAAACTATCACAGCTAAGTAGGCGTTACAAGTTAATTAATGTGTATACCTATGCCAAATTACAGCTTTCTAGTACTAAGGGCCTCGGAGCTAGACCGCAGAAAGACAGACAGACAGACGGACAGATAAACAGACAGACAGACAGACGGACATGACGAAACTATAAGGGTTCCTAGTTTACTACGGAACCCTAAAAAAAGGGATATGATTTTAGCAGTCTATGTATGCATGTTTGTATTTACGTGTGTTCCACCGTAGCGCCGTAACCACTGAACCATTTTTTATGAATGAAGTATCAATAGATTTGTAATAATAGCTCAGGTGACAAAGGCTATATAAATCCCTTTTAATATAGTAGACGTTACACGTAATTTCTGACCACGAAATTTTATTTTTTTATTTGAGTTAGTTGACATGTTTGATATCAAAAGTAAGGTCTTGACAAGCACATTACAAATATGTATATATATAATTTAAATAAATATGTTTAAATAGTTAAAAACAAGCAAAAGTGAGACTGCGCTACGTACGGCACGGCTGTAAAATTAATACCTATTTTCTCATTCCCACTACCACTGACACTTCGTCACGTCAAGAGTAAATAGGTTAATTACTGACCTATTATTATATTACTCTTGTTTACGTTGTCGTTACGTTTATCAAGCGTTAAAACGTTTAGTTTAAAATAAAAATTAAGTTAAAAAAACTGTAACCTGACCACGGAAAAATAAAAGTGTGATGTGATGATGGGTTTTCCTTGAACATTTTTGTACCTATTATGTCTTGATTTCTGAAATATTTTCTTGTTTAGTGCTTTTTAGATTTTTATTTTTCCATAGTCAGTTTTTAGGGTTCCGTACCTCAAAAGGAAAAACGGAACCCTTATAGAAACACTCATGTGTCTGTCTGTTCGTCTGTCACAGCCAATTTGCTCCGAATCTAACGGACCGATTAAGTTGAAAGGTACACATATCAATTTCTGTGACCCAAACACGGATGTGTAACGAAAATAAATGAATTTTGAATAAAAGGGTCACTTTACGGGGGCGAAATTAAAAAGAGTTTTGCAAACTGTAGTATGTGACATATCAAATGAAAAGACTTGTTGTTAGGACCTCCAATATCTTTTTTAATAATTTTAAATTAAATACTTTTAAAGATAATTAAGAAAATTTATCTCCGAAACTACCGAGCCAAAAATTTTGAAAAAAATACAGATAAATAGTTCTATACTTATAGATTACAGAAAAACCTACAAGAAGACTACGGTCTTAAAATAACATGGTAAATCACTCGATATTGTGCGTACAAACTTACATTTGCAGTTGGAATGTGTGGGAGAGCATGTTTTTCAACTACTATGTTAAGTTTGTCCTGGGATAAATTCATCCCAACTACGGAACGCTTCATTGCGCGTGGTCCGACACGCTCTTGGCTGGTTTTTTTATTACCTAAATGTCCTGTTATCATCATAGCACCTTCGTCCCACTTCGGGGCCCATCGTTTTCTTCTTCGCTATTTATTCAAATCTTGTATCACATCAACGTTGGTCTTCAATATGCTCGTTAGGCCAGCAGGTTTTAGTCTATAGTCCACCCGCTGGCATTGCCAGTTACTATGAACAAAAAACAAAATCAAACCAAAAATAAATCCGTAGGTACTTATTTCCAAAACTGTACACAGATAATCGAATAAAAGAAAACTAAACGATGACGCTATTAAGGCCCCGTTCCATGAGTCCCCTTCATAAACAAAATAATCGCTTGCGGTGAGGGAACGAGCATTTTCTAAATCACGAATGTGAAAACCCGTGTTTGCCGTTAACTTACCTCCGTGTCTATGAACTGACAATTTATTAACAGTTTGCGTGAAAATTGAATTATGGTTAATCAGGAAAATACAATTTTTTTTCATAAATTGTTTGGGTATTATGATGACTGAGTCGTTGGTCCAGTGGTCGCCAGCGCTACTGCTGAGTATGAGGTTCTAGGTTCTATTCTCATTTGGGAGTGGTGCGAGGAGGCGAAACGCCGGGCGTAACTCCGCTACCGCGAGAAATCACGGCACAGCGGACAGAGCTCCGGCGGGAACTCATGGTGTCATGAAAAGTGCGATTGTCGTAACCCAGTGCTGGGCACGCCACAATTGCGGCGATAAGTCCCCGCTTTGAGGAGTGGTTAGAGAGGTGCCACGGCATCCTCACCTTCCGCCTGACTCTGGTCCTCACCGAACATGGTTGTTTCGGGAGGTTCCTGTTCAGGATAAGGCGGGACGAAACGCCCGGGTGTCACCATTGTTTGGATCGCTTGGGTGGAGCATCGCCGTGATCTCGTGGAGACGATCGGCGGCGATGATCTCTTGCGTCCGGCCCTGGTCCAGGCCATGGTACGGAGCGAGAGGGCATGGGAGGCCATCACCTCCTTCTGCAAAGCAGTAATGCTTGCGAAGGAGGAGGCGGAACGCGTGAGGGAGAGGCAAATTTTGCGCCCTCACGCCCCTAACCGCCGCAGGAGACGCCCTGGGCGTCGGGAATCGCAGGCCGATTCCCGGCCACCGTAGGCGTGGGCTTGCGGACGGTGAGCAATGGGTAGCTCGCCATTTGATAAGGAACAGGCCCGGGTCGACGGCACGTTGTATTCCACGCGCGCCTCAAAGAGATGTCAGCACAATTGAAGGGTTCTACTAGGGCCGATGCCTGCCGGGGTTGCGGGTTTGTCTGGTTACCGTGGCCCCTGGCAACATACAGGCAACTGAAGGAACACGGGTGGGTTTTAGTCAGTAAGAGTCTGACACACCCTCCCGCTCCGTCCAGAGCGGGAGAAGTTATTTGATAATTTCCCACCAAAAAAGGTCGGGCGAAGTGTTATTAGCTTTTTCCATCAGGGACTTCTCAGAAATAGCCCGTAGTCTAGGTTTGAGGCTGGATGATAGCAATAAGCTCGCCCCCTATTACATGGGACTTAAAAACTTAACTAGTGAAATGTGGGTATACTATAATGTATACCTCTGCCTAACCCTGCGGAGAAAACAGGTGTTATGCTATGTAATTATGACATAATGTAATGTATTGACATAATGTAATGTATTGACATGTGATCGAATGATCGGACAGTTTTTTTTTTGCGTGGGAAATGTGTAAATCTATGTATCAAAGTAATTATCGTATACTTGTGCGTCAATAAAGGGATTTCCTCGAAAAAATACTGGTAAACACTGGTTTGTTAAGATTGTTTGACCGTGGTAATAAAATGAGTTTAGCAGTTTATAATTAATTACACTGAACACACATATCATCACACCTGTTTTCTCCTAATAGTACACCTATATTTAGCTAGTAAAAAATGAACAATTCGTCATTTAGAAACAAAAACAAATCAAGTTATTTATTCCGTTTGATGGAATTTTTTATTTATTTATTTACTTTGTTTTTACAGATGGAAACCCAATACAACAATGTAGTCACAATTTCCACACTCAGAGGCGTCACCCAAAAACCAATTAAACACCACCACCAACAAAAATGAAATCGTTTTAAACTGTCTTATTCTGGCTGACACAAGAAAAAAAAATATTAAAACAGATTTGGACCCTAAATCTGTTTTTAATTATATTATTTCTTTGTTCTGAGTCGATGATACACCCTTATATTTGTAAGGGATTTTTAAACGAATGGAAAAATAAATATACATTGACGTCAAACGTCTTGTACCTGTATAAAAGTATAAACATTTACGAGAGGAAAACTACGGGAAGTACCTACCTAAATTGCACGATTATACGGCGCAGGTACTAACACAATTATCATAGTAGACCCAACTCACCAGGTTGTTCACTAACCACACAAAAAGAAGAAAGAGTAAAATATAGATACCTAATTTGTCATTAGTATTAATTATAATATTTTTAAATATACACCGTGAAATTTGAATCACAGTTTTGCTAGAACAAACGTTGTTCAGACCATGGTCTACTACCATACTAAAGCATCCAATAAAAAAAAACATAATTGGTTTTTGAAAAAACACAAAAAAAAAGAAACTTTAAAATGTCAAGATTATCGTTACTCCCTACAACACAGACACCACGCATGGGACACAGCATTGTTTACAGGGAAATGTACCTCCATAAACGAAATTTAGTAAGCAATAGATAATCTTGACATTTTAAACTTTGTCTTTTTGTGTTTTTTCAACATATTTTTGTACTACTAATATACCTACTTCAAGTCATTTAGAACTATGTTGTACTATTGACATTCAAATATGAAAATAAAATGTAAATCATAACACTAGTTTCAAAATTTCCACTTGATTTCTTTGACGAAAAATAAAATGGAATTTCCATGCACATTATGATTACCTACGAGAAACTACGAGCTATCGAATAAATCAATTCTAGGTTATTATTTTATTTACGAGTATTGTCTATTTTATTTATTAGTTTCATTATAATGTAGTTTGTTCCATGCCTGGTCAGGGCTATACCAGCATAGGGTCAACGAAGAGCAGGTCCGCGCGCCTTCTACGACGCTTTGTGTGTTTCGATTACAGTATACAAATTTCAGCCGTATGTTTTAATAAATAAAATAGATTGTCAATTGTAATAGAATAATTCGTTTTACCGCCACACCGTCGGTCGGTCTGCGCTGACCCTAAAGCTCTGACTTGGCATATAGAATGAATTTCCCGAACCAACACAAGTCCCCGAATTGAGCGTCATCAATGCAAATGTTTGTTCTGCGAAAAAGTGTGGGTAAATACGTTGTATATGGAAATGTTATTAACAATTTATACATATTCCTAATGAATATAAATTGAATAAAACAACGCGCTCTTTAATTAGCTCCATGCATATTATTTTATGGTGGATTACGGCCCACTCCCTCTCACAGAGAGGAGGCCTGTGTCCCAGCAGTGGGAACATTTATAGGCCGATGATGATGATGATATTATTTTATTAAGAACTACGTCCATATTTCATAAATGTCTCTTAAAATATTATACGGTGCAAGTTTATTATATTTCGAGTAGATTCCTTAAAATAATAATCCTCAAACCTAAAGGAAACACAAATAAAATGTGTCAATCAGGGTTTCATTTTAAATATTCGAGGTTCAAGATGTCTAAAAACCGAATGAAATGCATAATTTTTTCGATAATACATAAACGAGGCTATGGGTTCCAATTTATACTATTCTACATTGCATTGATGAATTGTGAGCTGTACGGAACTTTATCTCTTCGAGGATAACAGGCACAAAAATAATGAACCGAGTCATGATCCAACAATTTCCCTAAACCTTCAACCACTTGAATGCCACGACAAAGTTGGATCAGCAAGTTGGATTTTAATTTCCAAACCACAGGCAGCTATAAACGACGTTGGCACTTTAGTGTTCCATTGTGTTGTGTGCGCAAGAGCAGCCTGCCGCCATTACAGCCCACATGCACCAACAATATGGAGGGGCAGTAAAATCACGGAGATCATTTTAACACACCATCAGTGATGTGACTGGTCGGTATTATGTGTTAGGTATGTAGGTAGGACATGTAGCTACATAATTTTCATGTAGCTATATACATTATTTAGCTACCTACATGACAGGAACTAATAGTTTTATGCAACATCCTATACTAAACGAGCAATGTTTGCATATATATTTGTTTGTATATAGATTTCTACTCACGTTCTCGAAATCAGCTCTAACGATTTCGATGAAAAATCGATCTAGCTAGGACTCGTATCTAGGAAAATTTGTTTTCTCCTTATTTTCACCCGAGTAGAGCTCGGTCGCCCAAAGTCTAGAACAAGATAATAAATAATGACATGACATTATTTATTAGAATAATGATCATGGCAGCATGGAGTTAGTAAGTACCTACTATCATGGCAGTATGGAATAAGTAGGTACTATCCTACACTATTAAATGAGCATTTTCTATTTTCACCAGAGCAGAGCTCGGTCGCCCAAGTACTGTAACTAAATAAGCGCAAGTACTGTAAGTTGTTTGTTCAGAACCTAACACTGTAGGTATCAATTTCAAAAAACTAACCAAAAAAAGGGAAACTACCTATTACTGCAGCCGAGGAGGTTATCAACTTGTTAATCTAAGATAAACAGAGCCCTATCTCAAAGTAATAAGACTAATCTCTGCGAATACCAGAGAAAAAATTATGTTTTTTTCCATTCATTTCAACACCAGTACCTTAATTGCGTAACTTATTTTCGTAAACGATTATGACTAATTTGTTTTATTTTGACAGTTCAACAACATTCATTGCGTTATTTACGTTGTTGAGCAGATTTTTTTTTTCCAACTTATGAAGCAATGGATTAGCAATCTGTTTCAAATCGAAACAAATTGTGATTGATCGTGCATTACGCAATTAGGGTACTGTTTAATGTTAGGAAACTATTTAATTCCATATCGAAACAGACTTGGCATGGGGAAGTTTAGTACAAAAAAGTGCAAGTGCAAAACCAATCAATAAAATATGGTTAATATCGCCAAGGTGGCGCGCCATTTCTGCCTAACCTTTCGAGAGATACAGGCTTGATGTTACGTTATCGTCACGTTTGACTGGTTGGTGATCTAGTATGCTGTTGCAGTACCGGTAATCTCCTTCTTTGTTCACCAAATAATGAGAGACTTTGATCTTTCAAAGCCGAAAGCAAGAGTAGTACTCTTGCTTTCTACCCTCTATTCTTCGCTTGAAGAGCGTCGTCTTTGCCAATGATCCCAAAGCAGGCTATTGCAACAAAACAAGATCTGACCCAATATGTCATAATGATAACTTACAAAATTTGTAGAATATTAGTTTCTCGGTATCGAACTGTAGGCGTTACAATATATTTGGATTTTTCCTCTTTCTTCAATTTCGCAGTTTCTTAGAATCTGCACATGTTTCAAATGTTTTAAATGTTTAGTTTCGTCGATAATTATAATGCTTTACAAAAACGAATCAAGTGTCCATATTTCAGATTACCATAAAAGAACTGTGTAGGGAATGATTTTCACACTATTTGGATTTTTCCTCTTGCTTCAATTTCGCAGTTTCTTAGAATCTGCACATGTTTCAAATGTTTTAAATGTTTAGTTTCGTCGATAATTATAATGCTTTACAAAAACGAATCAAGTGTCCATATTTCAGATTACCATAAAAGAACTGTGTAGGGAATGATTTTCACACTCTCGACGACTTAGGTGACAACAAAAATAGTATTTTAGTAGTTAAATAACAGCCCTACAAATTGTTTTCTGCAGAAATTAGTCAATTTACATCTGTATTTTAATGAAAAACAGCAACATAACCAATATACTGCTATGATATTCGTTACTCAAGACATTCAAGACGAAAGCCAGAGTCAAACAAAAAATACATAATGTCCGACCGTAACACAGTGATGACCGCTACACAAAATGATTTGGTCACATTCTGGTCATGCCGTTTATGCTCGTCCCTAATTATCTGTTCAATTTGTCAAAGTATGAGGGACTCTCTCTTTCGACATAGCACATTACGATCAAATTACTGATTTCGAAATATCTAAAATGTGGTGTAATATTTTGATCATTTTTAGTTGGGTTATTATGTTGTTTGGCAACTAATCGTAAAATGAGTTAGTTTTAAGTCACCGGAGTCACACAGAGAATGTGATTTAATATTATACTTAGACTTCGGTTTTAACTGACTTACCTATTCTGGTGGGTTAGCATGACTCTATAGTATCTATACTTCTCAGGGCTTTTTGCATGGACTGAAAATCAGAACCTTATTGTTTAATGCTGAAAATGAGTCTAATAAGTTAAATGACAATTTTAATCAACGTTAAAATGAGATACTTTAGTCGTTCTTTCACCCAATAATTATTCTCTTTTATATATTTTTGGATCAAGCGAAATTAACCTATATGGTCTTTGTTTTCTTTGGTAGCCGAAGTTCAGAAATCTAAATTCCCAAAATCACCAACAAAAATTCTTCCAAGATCATGATACTCCAACAAAAAGAACATAAATGTTCCGAATCACGTCACTGGACCAGTCCGCGCCTGTCGCCTCTCATCTCGTCACATTATCGATGCTCTGTTGTGATGAGTCCGTCACAACTAATGGTAGTTCACACACGACGGTGTCCAGTTACATCGTATTTATAGCTGCCGGTGTACTGTGGATGAGGAGTTTGTACCCGGCCTGTTACATTTTATATTGAATCGAGATTTGATATAGTGTTTGTTATTGCTGTTGTTGTAATGATCAAGATAGACCATACTTTGATTAATACATAAGTGTTTTCATGTGGTAAAAGGACATGAAAAGCTCTATGTAAAATGCGAATCACTTATAAGAAAAACTTTTTACAAAAAAAAACAACCGACTTCCAAAAAACACTACCAAGTTAAAAAAAACTTTAATTTCGGAAGTCGGTGTCAGGGTTTTGAATTTTCGTTTATTGTCACCGACTTCCGAAATTAAAGTTTTTTTTCACTTTGTAGTGTTTTTTGGAAGTCGGTTGTTTTTTTTTGTAAAAAGTTTTTATTTTTCACATTTTAGTTGTGGTACCTACCCCACACAAATTCGAATACCATTACCTGCTATGTAAATAACAGTGACAGGAACTTATCATATCATCCACATACTAATGGGAAAAAGTACGTATTATTGATGCTAACTCAAAAACTGTCGAAGCAAAGATAATAAAATTTATATGGGACCACCTCGAGAGCATACCCTTTCAAACAAAAAAAGAATTTTCAAAATCGGTTCACAATTGACGGAGAAATCGGTGGACATACATAAAAAAAAAAAAACAAACATACGCGACGAACCTATAACCTCCTCCTTTTTGGAAGTCGGTTAAAAATTGTAAAAAAATTAAGGAAAGAAAACCAATGCAGAATCGATTGCGATACTATGAAATTTTGTCTATACTATAATTACATACAATTCCAAGGTAGGGCAGAATGCAGCAGTTAGAATTCTAATACAGCCTTTCGAATGCCAGTCCAACAAATAACCCGCTTTTCAAGCGACAACTTATAACATCAAATGTTCGAATAACTCAAGTTCTTCCCGAAAGCTGTGAGAGCTTTGACAAGAGATGTTCACATGTCTCCACAGGCACATAACGTTTTATATTTATGCGCCGCTGGGCGTTCCATACAATATTGAGAACTCATGATCAGACTTAAGCACTGAAACGACACACAACCATCACCTGCTTTCCATTGCCGCTTCAAACCCGATCTATGGAACTATGGGCTATTGGAAACAGCAATAGAAAGCGACCGCAAAATATTTTCCTGAAAATCGTGTCATAGTCGTGTACATAGGAGGCGACGGTTTGCGAGTCGTCTTCACTCACAAATGTCACTCAGGATTTACGCTCGATCGTAAATCAAGATGGCGGCGGGTCGCCCCTCGGACCCTTCGCCCACCTGCGCCTGGGCACAATAATTGAATATTTCACGCGCCTCTCTCAACACCTCTGGATGGTCGTTGCCATACAATGTTATGTTTTACGGCTTCACTCGTATTGTGTTAGGTTCTAAACTGTTGATGAGTGATCATGCGGAATGTATTAAGTTTAATGGCGACTTTAGAAGCAATATTTCACATCGTTCGAGACACACCTTTAAAGTTTAGCGACCAATGTTTTATGATGATTTGTTTCCGTATTGAGTGAGGCTTTGCGAAAATAATTCTGCTCTACCTGATTTGCTTTTGCAAAGTTTCGAGTGACGTCCTTCCGTCAAACTCGATCAGAAGATCTTCTTTCAAATACTTTGATCTCTCCGACTCTAAACTGCGAATTTTATTCAAACTGCCACATTTGTAATTCTAAGAAGGACTTTGATCTTAGAATTATATATTATGAATCTGCGAAAACCGACCTTTAATGATTTTATACTGAAGATCACATCTAAACGAGTAGTGTTAATGATTTGGAAAAAATATACGTTAAATTAGAGCATGTTTTTAATAACTCAGAGCTCAGTACAGAACTCGCAAGCTAACCAATCAAGATCGCTGGCATAATATCTGCGTCTTAAGACTATAATTATTTCGTTCGGAACTAAGGAAACTTTTTTTTGCTCAGTTAGGTTTTAGACCAGATTTGTCTTGAAAGCCTAAACGAACAGTTAATCGAGTTAAATTACATGGATTCTGAGATTACCGAAATATGGTTAATTACCTACTGGCAAGACAAAAAATATTTTTTTAATATTATTTAATTACTAAGCCCATTGCAATGCACTTAGGAGTTTATTTATAAACGTTGCTTAAAGTTAAGTGACGTTCAAACGTCAAAAATGTATGGTTATCAGTCGCTAATAATTACTTAACTTTAAGCAACATTTATAAATAAACCCCATAATGTAGGTACAAACATGTCTTTACTTGTCACAAAAACAGGAAGCAGCAAACTGAATTCCCTTATCATAAAAGAAGCGTGAACTGTGGGAATTAATAATTAGAACACAAATGTTTGAATGCCTATCGTTCTAAATAACATCCTTAGTATTTTTAGTTATCATCTCTGACGTTTCGATAAATGTGTAACGAACTAACCTACTCTTACTAAAATGCGGAAGAAACTACGAACTCTGTGATACTACGTTTCTACTGATTTTCTTGCTTCTCGCTCTTTTTTTTTCTCTTATTTATTTATTAAATATTTATGCACACACATATAAACAGACAAGAAGAAAGGAACAGAAAAATATGTACAAAGGCAATGCTTATTTCTAAAGAAATCTCTTCCAGCATACCTGCGATAGGAAAGTATACAAAAAGAGATGTAGACAACGTGTGTAACCGTATAAGAGAAAATAAAAAACATAAACCAAGAAGAATAAAAAAAAAAAAAAAACAATTCTGGTTTTAAAGACCGCTTCTAGCGATAAAACCGCCAATAGTTCTTCTTTTCGTGTGGTTAGTGACTAACCTGGAGTCAGTTTTAAAGCCGCCCATGGGCCTCTAACTTGGCTTCACATGCCGTCGAGAAATATCTCTCAGGCATGCCGGTTTCCTCACGATGTTTTCCTTCACCGTTTTTGAAGCAAATGATAGTTATACAATACGCACATGAATCTGAAAAGTCAGAGGTGCGTGACTTGGGTTCGAACTCGAGACCTATGACTTGGCAGTCCGATGGTCACACCACTAGGCTAACACCGGCAAATACTGCCAATAGTGTCAGACTATGTAAAATTTCTACATTTATATCTGTAATTTGTATGGTGGACAATTGGACATAATAAGAGAATTCTATTCATTCTCGCTCTTCAATTTTCTTTTGACCTTCTCGAGATTCTGACGATATCGGTTACAGATGTTGAATCCTTTTTTTTTGCATTTAACTTTCTAAGGTATGATTTCTACATCCTATACTATTCAATGAGCAACATTTGTATATATATATATTTGTAATCACGTTCTCGAAAACGGCTCATACGATTTCGATGAAAGTTGTAATTAATATACGGGATTACTGGGGCGAAAAATCGATCTAGCTAGGTGTCACATCTGGGAAAATTCTTTTTCTCCGTATTTTCATCCAAAAAAGCTCGGTCCCCCAAATTTTAGAACAAAATGGCTACCTTAGAATAATGTCATGGCAGCAGCACGGAATTAGTAAGTACTATACATGGAATTAGTATGAACTATCCTATACTATTAAATGAGCATTCTCTATTTTCACCAGAACAGAACTCGATCGCCCAGGTACTTACAATAAAGCCTGCTCAATCTAACTGAACGTCCTTGCACCACATTTTATCCAAACTACGTCGAAAACAAACAAAAACCAGAATCAAAACGCACCTAATCTCGCAGGCTGGGCACGTTGGAATCAGTCATTTATTCCGAATCGAGTGCTCTACACACGAATTATCTGCATTAGACATGTTAATCCACTCATTTTAACTGTAATTTTATTCGGTATTTATCGGTGCATTCATTACTGCAGACCGCAAATCGGACGCCCAAAAAGCTCGCCATTTTCCACCATACGCTATCCACATTAGTACCTACATTCCCACACTACCACACGTGTGTGTTCGTACTAGTGTGGACTGTAGGGGGTAGCACTACACACTAAACTTGGCGCTGTATCACACGAGAAAAGAAATGTAGGTACAGAAGAAGTTAATAAGAGCTGTCAAGATAGTTAATTGATTCAGACGTGACCTTACGGAAATCCATTATAAAATACAATAGACGTGGATATATTTAGTAAACTCAGCGCTCAGCGCTCGGTGTGGCAACACGCCGTGTTCAGGTTCGCGACAAGTCCATCTTCATCCTGAGGATGCGTCGTTAAGAGGTGAAACACGTGTCGATTTCTTTCAGGAGTTTTTTATGGCTCTTTAGAAATAGCTAAGCGGAACAGGTTACTAAATATATCTACGTCTATTGTATTTTATAAGAGCTGTCAAGTTAGTTGGAATCGAAAACTTCATGGCTCTTGCGTTAGAGATTTTTATATTCAGAAATTGCAATTTGTAATGCTGTTCAGAAAATACTGAGAAGACGTCAAAGACATTGTCATCGACTTCGACATGTTTTTTTAAATTTTATCGCTTATTTGAAACTAAGACTGGAAGCTGTAAGGCTTGTATACCTAATACAAAGCCTTAATCAAAACTCAAGCATTACTTAAAACTGGTTTTAAGCTATTTGATTAATTGAAACTAGTTTAAGTTATACTTGAGTCTTGAGTGAGGACCTTGGACCTTTCTTGTTGTTGCTTATATTTTGTGTTTCATAGAGGTCCATAAAATCTGTGCGTGCCTCGTTGGTCCTGGCTGTCATTTGTAGATCTTTAACAGTCTTGTAGACAGAAGGTCGAGAGTCTGACAGCCCGTCTTACCAAGGGGTATCGTCAGGTATCATATTACCCAGTAACTGGGTTGTGGAGGTCAGATAGGCAGTCGCTCCATTTAAAATACTGGTATTCAGTTGCATTCGGTTAGACTGGAAACCGACCCCAACATAGTTGGGAAAAGGCGAGACAGCTGATGATAGAGGTGCACGAGCACGTCTATAAAACATTATCGTCACTAGTGTTTTCGACTATAGTTACATACTTATACTTATGTCCGTTTCCACCGACAACTATATATATATACATATATATAAGCCTTTATTTACTGATAACGAAAACTAATTACAATATAAAATAAATTAAGCAAACATAACTATTGCACTTCGGTGTCTTCCTCGATCAGCGCGTCCTTTGACGCATAGACCTCCCCCAGGCTCCTCCATTTATCACGGTCTCGTGTGTCTCTAGTCCATAGGGCACTAGCTGTTTCCACTATGTCGTCGTCCCAGCGTTTACGTTGTCTTCCTCTACTTCTTTTCGACCCATCTCTAATTTGCCATTCTATCACAGCTTTAGACCACTTATTGTGCCTATCGTGGAGCATGTAACCAGCCCATCTCCACTGACAACTAAGTGACACTTAAATGAATCCCTAAATAAAAGTGCATTGTTGGATTTTCAACTCTCAACGCTGAGCCTAGCGTTGAAAATCCAACAGTGCACTTTATTTAGGGATTTATTTAAGTGTCACTTACTGAAGGTGAAAACGGGCATTAGTGTACTTAACATGGTTATGAATTATGTTGAATATTCTAAATAATAAATTGATTAATTTGATTGAAACTAGTTCGAGCACTATAAAGGACCATTGTATTTGAATGTGTAAATTAGTGGTCTGTAAAATAAGTGCTATGATTTACTTTATTATAACATACATGGGTGTAATTGTGTTGGACTAATGATATAAAATACATAATTATAGAGAATGTACCCACAAACCCGACCCTAACATTATATGGTTTGATCATGACTGGGTAATGATGAGCACAAAGAATTTTATTTATTTTTTAAAATGTCTTTAACATATCTCGGGACCCTGGGGTCCCGAGACCTTTGGAAAGCGTACGAGGGGCCGAAGCCAACTCGCAGAGGCCCCTTAGACATTTTTAAGTATTGAGGCACCAACCGACGACTATCCCTGTTCGCACTACGCAAGGGCACCCAAGGACAACCCCCGGTTGGTGTAGGACTATTGCAGGATATGGAAACAAAGATATTTTGACTATGGGTTCGGGTGGCTAAAGTGGACTGGTTACCTGGAACTATGGAAGGACTATGGCCCCTGCCTGATCAGTGTTTAGATATACACGGATAAAATGGCAGTGGGTGACTTGCACACTCAATAATGGGCCCCCGAAAATGGTCGCTAGCACAAAGTGTCGAAGCGACAAGGGGGCAACATGTCCTGAGGTGCTTATGAGGAGTGGAGAGGTATTCCACGGCTATCAGGACAATCCCAGAATTACGGTCAAGATCCCTACCAGCATCTTACTGGAATACTTCCTTCCTCCGAGCATGTTTGCTCTTGCGAATCTCCACTCAAGCCAGCCAATAAAGGCAAGAATGAGGTGGGAGCTCTGTTCCTCGTCAGTGTTCACTCTAGCCGGCCAATAAAGGCAAGCCAGAGGTGCGGAACAAGACTTCTCCTGGAAGACAGGGTCCGTGGGGTCGCTACTGCCCAACAGCTCGCCACATGCTGCCCTGCGGGTTTTTGTATCTCTCTTGGTCTGGCTCCTCACCCTAGACCTATTTCGGCAAAGTAAACTTTACCGGCACGGACCCAGAATTCGGAGTGCGCAATCCCCACCACGACGTCAACGTAGAGATACGGCGGTGGGGTTATTTTTTATTTATTTATTATGGCACTCCACCGACAACAACGAGAGCATATCATATTATAACTTATAAACTACAGCGAACTTGTCCCTTAAAGGTGTGCACAGCACTAACATAGTATGCCTATTAATATTTAAAGTGATAAAAATAACAATAAAATCAATAATTCAAATAAATTAATAATAATAAGATTAAATAAATCAATAAAAATACAACTAATGAATCAAATTATTATTAATTTGGTAGAATGTTTACCGAAGGACTAATTACCAATCAAATAATTAAAAAAGACTTCATCTTATATCTACATACACTAATATTATAAAAAGAAAAGATTTGTTATTTTTTTTGTAATGAAAAAACTCAAAAACGACTGGACCAATTTTAACAATTCTTTCACCAGAATGCTATATTATCACTGAGTAACATAGGCTATAATTTATAAAGATATATAACGCGGGTGAAGCCGCTGGCGGAAGGTAGTATATTATAACTTGCTCAGAAAGTCAGAATTAATCGTGGTCTTGGTCTGTCTTAAAAATTAAAAGCAAAACTTGTGCTTGGATCTCATAAGTTTAAGATAAGGACATTAAGAAAATAGAAATACTGTACAGTCGGTGTGTTGAAACATATAATAGGCCTGTCTCCAAAAAATATTTTTTGTCCTTCTCGTAGATTATCAAAAAATATTAAACACGTATTTTTTCATTTTTGACGTAATCAAAAGATTACGGCGATACATTGAGTTAAAATGTGGCATGAAAAAATACGTGTTCAATATTTTTTGATAATCTACGAGAAGGACAAAAAATATTTTTTGGTCCTTCTCGTAGATTATCAAAAAATATTGAACACGTATTTTTTCATTTTTGACGTAATCAAAAGATTACGGCGATACATTGAGTTAAAATGTGGCATGACGTCACGCCTTGCTAGATTTAATACTGCGTTGTGACGTAGCGAGCCCCCACTCCCAAACTTCTAAGTTATTTTTGATGAATAAAATAAAGCAAAAAATACGTGTCTATTATTTTTTTATTATCTGAAAGACGGACTAAATAGAATTTCTTTTATTTTTACCTAGGCAACTACCGTATTATAATGTTTATTTTGTTCCAGGGAAGAGCTTCTCGTTAACAATAACGATATCAACGAACCCACCTCAAGTAACTACGTACCAAAAAGCCATCAAAGTCACCGTTGATGGACCCCGGGAGCCTCGCTCTAAAACTAGTACGTATACTCACCTTTAACTTAATCTTATACATGATAATATAACATAACATCACGCCCGTATTTCCCCGAAGGGTTAGGCAGAGTGTTCCTATAACACACCCAGATTTTGCCAATTATGTTTAATTTAAGTCCCATGTAATAGGGGGCGAGCCTGTTGCCATCAATCAGGCACAAATCCAGACTCTGGGCTGCTACTGAGAAATTCCAGATGGAAAACCCAATAACACTTTGCCCGACCCGGGAATCGAACCCGGGAACTTATGAAAGCATTCTTGATCAGACATGATAATATCTCAACTATTAAACTGCTAAAGCATGATGCATAGAGACACAATAGACAAGGACGAGGCACAGACGCTTGTCCAATGTTAATAAAGGCACAATGCACCAATGTGCAGATCCCGTCAGTTCTCGCACCACAGAGTCTGGCCACGCTAAATATGCATAAGTAAAAAAACGGTGGAATTTGAAAATCTATAGACGGCAACACCATCTGTCCTACGAAAAAAGAATTTGATACTTTGTTTGTCTTTTTGTTTTTGATAGGTTGTTTTGTTTATATTCTGATTTATTCCTGGTAAAGAACAGTCGCTTTAGCACGATGCAGTGTGGATTTGATACAGTTTTGTCATCGTATGGAGGTAGAGCATAAGGACGTCATAGTCTATAACTCCTAATCTATTAGACAAAAATCAAAAGGCAAAATATCAAAATCATTAAATCTGCTAAACATTGTCATTTTTGGTTAAGGACGACGTCGTGCTGTTCCTTCACATCTTGGAACTTACATATCATAAATAATATAATAACTTCCGCACTCTACTTTTACTAGGTTTAACCATTTTTCTACTTTATTTTGTGCAAACAACTTTTATCGTTAGCAATCTAACATTTCAAGAACCCCGAAACTGACATAACAGACTGATGTAAAAATTTACCATATTTTAACTTTTTGGGGTTGCCCATGCAGACTTAGTGTGGCCAGACTAGCACTTATTTCGGCAAAGACAAGAAATCTATCAATGCGTCTCGTAGGACCTTCTATTTCCTTAACCTGTTGCTTTCATTCCCAACACAACTAGCTTAGAGTTAACTGTCGTATTCTCATTGACTGCTCCAATGTCACATGGGGATTTCCTTCATCAATGATTCGTGGCTTTTCGTAGACAGTCTACCACAATCTTAGTGTGAAACCGCAGTCCCAAAGCGGTCAATACGTGTTCTGAATTCTAAAAGTTTTCTGGTAACAATGACGTAGATTCTGATTCTTCTATTTTTAACCAAATTAATTAATAAAACAGCTTTATTTTCTGATAACCATCACATTTACAAATACAAACAATGTGGTCATATCGGAAACAAACAACAATAAATACATTTACAAAATACAAAATTACAAGTTACCAATTAATTAAAAAACTAATATGAAAACATAACTCGATCGCGCGTGTCCTGGAGCTCGGCCCAATTTGTTATTATTCGACGTCGCGCTACGAAAACCGCGAGCATAAACAATTAAAATAATATATAATATTGTGACCCGTTTCTATTATTATCGTGTAATTTTCATATATGATAGTGGCGGGCGGCGCGACCGCGATATCGCAATTTGTAGATAAACTCTTTTCTTCCCACGGGAGTCGGCGCTGATATCGCGATTGTCATATGTTTTTTACCTACTTTATTGTTGTGTGCGTTACACAACATTTATGTACTGTGAAGGTCATATTTTGTAGGAGGTAGCTGGGTTTTTGTGTAAGTAGGTTATTATGCTTTTGAAGTATACCCAAACTGGTAAACATCGTTTTAAAACATGATCAAATAATTATTTTAAGAGTTTTAAGGACCAAAAAAATTCCTTCAATCATTCACTTCATACAGTAGTTAGTTGTTGTACGTAAAGAGAGACCTAAGCACTCCACACGTATGTATACAATACCGCAGACCAACTTTATTGTTCTAGTTTTGATCGGATGTTCAAAACTAAATTCGGTCTAAGAACCCATCTTTAGGGCACACGCCAGGAAGTGATTTCGAAGGGTCGCCGTTATCGAAATCAATAATCTATTAATTATAAACGGATCCTCTAAATATCTGTAACCACCAGCCTAAGCTTTACCAACAAAACAATACTAATAAACTTTTATTTCCCATCAATCCACCCCACATTTAACCGCTATCTAATTAATATCATAAAACATCGTCTTCCGCCTGTCAGTCACGCGAAACTAAGGAGTTGCTCAAAAGGAGTTCGAAGCTTCGAACTATCGACGAAATTGGACGAAAAATGTACAAAAAAAAACACGTTACGCCATATGGAGCGGCGGAGCCGGCGGCAAACAATAGTGAAATTATATCAGTAATAAGTTGCACTCACGCACTGCACAACTGCTGGGACCTTTGTGCCTGCTGCCACCATGACGCGATGCAGTACAGGCTCAGGGACAATATTTCTTTATACTTTATCATTTTAAAATACTCTTAATTTTTTTATAAAAGAGCACATGATCAATATTCTGCAGTGGTATTCTGAAAAGTTCACCTCGAACGTCACTAAATTGGCAATACAAATTGAATGAAAACTCATTTATTATTACAGTAAATTATCGCATTATTTATAACTAATGTTTAGTGAATAACACAGTTGATTAGTGCCCTAAATTTAGTATCCCACTAAAACATCCACATTATCACCACATTAACATACATGAATTCATGTTTTCAGACAGCAGAATTTCAAAATGGTCAATTTCCCTCTCAACTTGCATGTATCCTCATAATTAAATATACTGACCCTCGTTAACAATCAAGGCACACTCACTTCATTAGAATCAGATCTTTATCAAACTGCAGGAACACCAAAAATCCTTACACAATATCAGAACAAAGAGTAGAAAGGACACAAAAGGCTAGTACTTAACGAATAAGCCTCAAACTCTGGGGCACAAGAAAGGAAGATATCGCATGCTGGGGGACTTAAAAGTTTGACTTAATAGACTTAATTTGTAGGTGGGACATAAGCCGCTTCGCAGTGACCCTCGCTAATTGCGCTGTACGCCCACATTACACGGACTATCGACTATCGATAAAATGCAATTTATTTGTAGCGGTTGAAACTGCGAATGATGCTTAAATAGTGTTGTGCAAACAATAATTGCGTTGCGCTTGAAAGATTTAAATTTGAAATGGTAATTTTGTCTAAACAATAATTATTTAAAATAATCTAATCACCTTCAACAAAAAACAATTGTATTCGTCATTATAACTGAATTTGTCATAAAAGGTTGTTGTGTTAGAGAATCATTTATCATGTAATTTCCGACAGTGAACTGAATGAAATCACATACAATTCTGAGTGCTGCTTCGAAAATTTAATAAGCATATGTGGATATGTGTAAGGCAGAAGGCATTAATTCTAAACAAACATCGACATCTAGCACCAGGGTACATCACTACCCTATTACTGTAAAACAACAAATAATAATTAACTGACTGCATTTGTTTGCGTCGGGTCACTACATAATTGCGGTATACGACCATCTTACATTGTGTATACTCATAAAATAATTATCTATGTATTTTTTATCTAACACAAGTCCAAAATAATTAGGGCGGTACCTTTTTAAAGGCCGACAGAAGGACCGCCAATTTTGGCCACGATTTTGAAAAAAAGGACCACCTTTTCTGTAATAAGGTGATTGACACTTTAATGTTTAATTGAAGAGTGGTTCGCCGGAAACTTGTAGTTTTGGGCTTGTTAGAAAATTAAATTAAGTATTAACTGTATTGTAGTGTAAAATTGGAGATGTATTTATTTGTTCTTGCACTGTTTCTCTGTAATGAATGCATTTGTTTGGTTTGATATTACAAAAGTACATGTTTATTGAAGTGAAAACTTGTTTAGGCGCGTTGGGCATTTTTGAGATGGGACTAAACCATTCATTTCGCGACACTGTGACGACACCAGCTTTTGACCATTAAAAAGACATCAACGCGTTGATTACCGCGGTGCCGATTTTTTTTCAAATTTTCACTTTTGTCGGCACTCTCGAAGTGCCACTGTTTTTTTTGTTTTTTTTTTTGCAGGCATCTATTCAGTAAAACTAAAACCCTTCTTCCTCACAGGTACAAATGCGTCTCCGCACCAAATCCGGTCCTTCGGCCTGCAGCGTTCCTTGATCTCGTGCGACAGCGCATCCCTAGCTCTTCGGGAAATGGAGTACAAGAGCTCCTCTGTGAGGAGTCTCCGATCCCTCTCCCACGAGGAACGAGAGTACAAGACTAACGCCAACCTACCCGCGGGAGGTATGTACACGGACGGTTAGTCAACGTTTTTATACTTTTCTTAGACATTAATTTTTTCAGGTGGTCAACGTCAGCTTGGAATATCACTTTGACATTTTTGAAATTACTTAATTTAGAAAACTGCGCGTTTTCAACATACCTGAACTTTTATTTAGAGGAAAAAACATGTTTGGAGAGTAAACTTCCAAAAGCTAAGTTGATAAGTTCTCAATTAAAACATTATTTCGTTTATTTCTGTATTTTATGCTATGAAGATTAACAGTAACTGTCTAATGTCGCTGACATTTCAAAACTGTTAAACCTAAACTTAGATTTAATTACCAAAGATCAAGTACTTAATGGTAACCAAGATTACTTATTTGTCGAATACGCATATCAAGTAGTGAATGAAGTTGTAACCCTATTTAATACTCAATAGGTTGACCACATGCATCACTAGTCTAAATTAAATATTTTCCTTATAATTGTGATATAAAACCAATACGATTTCGGTATTTGGCCACTTCCTGTTGACCCAAACTCAACTGGTCATGTTTCATTAATTTAACTATAAAAGTTTTATTTATCATTTAGATCTGAATCTTTTAAATCATATGAACATGGCATACAATAATATTGTTTGGTTATAAACTTACCTACCACATACTTCTTTGACACTTTCGACTCCACCTATTTTTGACAGAGCTCATACATACTCCATGCCGCCATACATATTGCAAGTTGACTCCAGGAGGGTCACCGGCATCACGTTTGCGCTATAGTTAACCCTCGAGTGTCACCGGCATTAGGTTTGAAATCTTATTAAAATATACAATTGATTTTACTATCACAGTTTATAATGCCGAATTCGATAAGAAAAACCTACATTTAAAATGAGACCTCCACGAGGGCTCTCGGTATCCCATATGCGACTTGAGTACTTGAGTGAACCCTCCGGGAGGGCTCCCTACACTGAACGTGTTAACGACTTTTAAAACAAAATGTTGTGTGGTGGCCCAAAGGACCAACCTCATCTGGATTCAATAAATTATTTCAATAAATTAATTTACATAAACTCACGCCTTCTTCCCATGGGGGTAGGCAGAACCTACAGAGCGCTACCTGCTACGGTCTCATCTTTATGTATGTAAATTATTTTAATAGTCCCGAGATCATTTACACATGTTCTTTCGGTATTTTTTTTTTTTTGTATAAAGGAAAGCCATTAGCTAAAGCTTATGAATCTCCTAATAATTCTTAGCCTTTGATTCGTAAATCGTCTTAAACAAACACCTGCCAATATTGTATTATTATTTTTATTTATTTATTATTTATTTTATTCTATTCGGGAAACTTACAGCTAACTAACACAGTGTTCTTAAGTAATATAAAATTGAAAGCCTTTACAAGTTTCCACTGATCACATAACACAAAAACGAGAAAAAAAATCGGTACAAAAATTAGGAAAAAAAATAGTACACGATAAATTACAAACTAAAAATCATATTTTTCTAATAATTACTTTTCCGTAAAGAAGCTTTTTACCAACAAATGCTTAAGCCGAGAAACACAGGTGTTGAATATATCCAAATCATGTTCAACAGACAGTTTAATAAAACTTCTTCTCACACGCACTACTACTATTGCCTATACTGTCCCACGGCAAGACAAAGACCTCCCAAATCAATGTCCACTTTACCCGATCTTCTGCAATTTTGGGCCAATATTGTATCCTCCCAAAATTTAATCTAAACAACAGCCAAACTCACCATAAAAACAACCCAGTAAATCATGTAACAATAACAGCAGACAGATAGGTAATTTTCCTGACGTAATTATGGCCTAAATAACTGTAAAGTGTCCCGGAGTCGGCTGCGTTAAATTTATTAATATCCGCGCTCATTACGCGCGGCTCACAATCACGATCCTCTAACTGACTGCCGCCTTATTTACCGACGAGCTGTTGGGAACGGACTGATGTTTCTAGTAGACTAGGTAAAACAGAAAAAGGAATACTTTTTTCTTCACATTTTTGAAGTGAAAACTTCTTTAAGCGCGTTGAGCATTTTTGAGATGAGACTAAACCATTGATTTCGCGATTTACGAAGTTACCGACACCGTGGAGTAAAAGACATCAACGCGTTGATTACCGCGGTGCCGATTTTTTTCATTTTTTTTCTAACCTATTCTCCAAAGATCAGCTGTTTTCATATAAGCATCCAAACAAGCATCCTAAAAAAGAACTCGTGGTTAAGGCTGGGCCCTGACCAAAAGACCTTGAGCAATCGTTCCCTCTTTGCCGCACCTCACCTCTACAATACTTCGTAAAATATTACTAGCGCGATCTGGCGAACAACTTACGAATCACTTCACTCAGTTTAGTCAATTATAAACCTTATTCCATCAAACATAACGTGCATTTACAACAGCCGCACTGGTCGATTCATTCGCTTAAGCTACGATTGCCAGGGTTGGTATGTGGATGGGTGACCATCTTTACATACCGAGACACCTCTGTGCTTCGGAAAGCACGTTAAGCCGTTTGTCACGACTGTCATCCGACAGTCGTTACGGGTCGTCAGAAGCCCGAAAGTCTGACAACCAGTCTTACCAAGGGGTGTCGTATTACCCAATTACTGGGTTGTGAAGGTCAGATAGGTTGTCGCTCTATGTAAAATACTGGTATTCAGCTGCATCCGGTTAGACTGGAAGCCGACCACAATATAGTTGGGAAAAGGCTAGGCAAATTGATTGACAAGCATCCAAAACAAAATTATCAGAGCGTCGGTCTTTATTTTTCCAACGCGTGTATTTCTCTAATTATTGCGACTTAATTGTTAAAACTGGCGTTTAGAAGTTATCCTTTAGTCTTGGTTTAGTGTCTAATTCTAATCAATTAAATACTACCTCAAATTGCTTCTGACGAAATCCGTAAAATTAATAACAAAAGGCAATCAGGAAGGCAGTTTTTTATCATAATTATTGTTTGATCAAACACAATTATTTCATGCTTCTGCAATTAAATAGGAATTCTCCAGGAAACCATAACCAGATTTTAAAAGAGATAAACTCAATTCCTTGTACAAATATTTGAATCTTGATCGATGAATATCTAAAATTTAATTGAGTGTACTTCTTCTTTTCGTGTGGTTAGGTTAGATAGACTTACCTGGTGTCAGAGTTTTAAAGCCGTCCATGGGCCTCTGACTTGGCTACACTACGAAATATCTCTCAGGCATGGCGTTTTCCTCACGATGCGTGAATGTACTGAAGGAGATTATTTTTACTAATAACCAGTACATTCAATTAAATTTTAAATATTTATCTCTCACGATTTTTTATGCATTGCCGAAAAAAAAATCTCCAAATCCACAGTTTTTGTGTTTGTGTTGTTTTCTTATGACAGATCAACCCTCATAATAAAACAACACAAACACTAAAAACTGTCCAATCTACCCGTTCTAAGTGCACGTTCATACTCGAGGCGTTTACAAGGCAATCCCAGCAGGTTTCATCAGCGCGCCGGCAATCTGCGCGCGCGCCTCTAATGACGACCCGCCATTACGCACGTTATTAGCCGCCTGCGCCGCCGACAGCCCATGTCAACTCTAATGCTTGTTGCTAACTGTCGGATTGCTTCGTGCATCTGTATTAGAGTTAATTATTTTGGTAGTTATGAGCCTTCACTTTTTGGTCCTTCGAGCCGGATTAAAATGGAGGATTTGTCATCTACCTTAAGCAAATCTTTGAATTACATTCGCAGTTCGTTTTGTTTAGCTTTTTATGTATTAAAATAATTACTGATAAAGACGAATCTTTACAATTTCTTTTCATCCTTCACCAACTATGTTAATTCGTTCCCGTTCCCGTCATCATGACCTGTAAAATTGCTAACGTAGTATTATAGCTTATAAATTACAAGTTGTTGAATGGAACAAAATTGTACTTAAATAAAACGATCGATATTGCATCGGTAATGGTTTGTTTCCTGTCGAAGAAATATCTTCGTAATGGTCCAGTTCGATTGCGTTGTGATTCACGGCTGTAATTTAACGACATCTACGTGGTTACGAGCACATAGCTTCCTTGTGTTCTAAATTTCGGGTTGGAATTTCTTTTGATCTAATATTACGCATTAGTACCTAGAAGAGTCATCTTATAAGTAATATATTGGTAAAGATTTTTTCATTACACTACCAGACAGAACTAGAAAGTACAAAAGGACCAATTATTTGAAATACGTTCTTCCTATTAACATTTCCTTATTAATTTGAAACAGACAGTACCTTTTCATTTAAAAATAAATAAGTATGAAAGCTCATATAAAACCAAGAATCCTAAAAATCTTAGATCTCATCAAAGAGAAAGCCTGAAAAGCCTTGCTGAAAATCATTTCAAACTATATATTAAAAACAGTGCGACGCAGACAGGGGCAAACAATGCGGTCATTGGATGATGACGTAGACGGCCAGTGATGGGGGGCTGCGCTCCCGGCTCCCGGACAATCGGAACCGGCCAATTATGCGCACTGATCGAACACCTTGCAAGCTTGCGCGCGCTAAACAACGCGTTCGAAGTTGAAAATACGTTACGACGACGTCACCATTAATGGAACACTTTTTGAAATTTTATGTAGTTCGATTTATGAAAATTTGTCTGTGTGACAGATGTCACCAACATAAACGATAAGAGAATGATCAAGTTGCCAAAAGTCAGATCAAGTCTCTGATAAGCAAATCAAATCTCAGCTCATGTTATGATTAATAGTTAACAATTTTACAAAAACAGCCAACCAAATTACCAACAAACCACATTGTCACGAGATTTTAATTCAAAGGTGTAGATCAAATTCATAGAAATAAATAGAACAGGATTTAAGAAATCGAGGGCTTACCGAATGATATGAAAAATATTTAATTAAGTATGAAGTCCTGTAATCAGTTTCTAACCGACCAAATACCAATTATTTTTCCTTCCATAACAACTGTATAATATTTTACATCAGTGACGTAAACATATGCCCATATACGGTTTGTTAATTATTTTAGTTCGGGTTATCATTAATTAATTACATAAAACGAGACGCTATCAGTCCTGTATACGCATTTGGGATAAAATGGGAATAACCCTATAGCGGAAATACCTAAATAAATGGAGTAAGCTTATCAACTTCCTTTTCCTGAAATTTTACATAATATACTTTTGTATGGTTTCTATTAACTTTGACCATATCCTTTCTTTAAGCACAATAATAAATAAGTAAATGTGAAAGTATTCTTATCGTAATTCATTCATGTTTGCAATTCCAGTAAAGTCAAATTAAAGCCATTATAACACCTTTCAAATAATCTAATAATAATTTTAAAAAATCAGCAGACCTACGCACATAATTTCACGTCCATTTGAAATTTGACAACAATCTGCATGCCAACAACACCATCCAATATTTTACAGCTTTCCACTATCCAACTAGCAGAAGCTAAGACAAATGTCGTCGACCTCTAGATGGGCTACGAGAGAAAAATAATAACAATAACATCAAATGCGATGAGGAGAAAAAACGGACGCGCGGGCACAATGTCATTACGCCGCCGGCGGCTTAACATCGTGCGCCATAGACTAACGAACTTGTAGATATTTTTAAATTTAGAATAGAGTAAACGGCATTTAAGACCTCTATACTTTTTGCTACCTTTTTTTTTTAGTTAGGGCATCTCGTAGTTGACCTCTGAGATCATGACTACTTAACTGGGCTTTCCTGTGTAAGCTACTACACTTAAAACCTCCAGCCAGGGGTTATTCAACTATGCTAACTAGGTGAACGCTCGCTAAGGGCACCCCCTGTGGGGTACGAAACTCGGCTTAGGGCGTCAACCGAAGGGAGGACATCAAGGATGGGACGGGCTGAAGCTTTTTGCTACCCTGAAAGTTTTTAAGTTCGGTAACTATAGTTACAAAGTGAAAAGGAATAAACTGCTAAAACTCTTGAAGTCCGGTCCGGTGTTGAACAAAAAATGCAGCTCAATTTCACTCACTGTTGTCTGACAAACAAAACATGGAAACTTCCGAATAATAATTTGTTATTCTTATCGCAATTTAAAAATGTCGTAGGCATTTCGTAGGCGTTATAATAAAAACGCTACGGCCGGCTACGAAACGTCTACGAATTTTTTTGAAGGCAAAGAAAATGTAATTTTCGTAAAATATTCTGTCTACGCCTTACATAGTGCTACAAAGTGCGCTTGTCTATCACTATTTGAATTCAAAGTAATCAGAGTGGCGGTCCATTCACTGACGGCTGCTATTGCCGATGGCACACCATGTAATCACTTCTACGTCAAATACTATCAATTTCAATGGCTCCCGGCGCTGCCCAATAATTACTCCAAAACCGATACATTGTTTAAATTTCAATGGAGACTTCGAAATCAACGCAAATAATATAAAGCCACAAAAGTCCACGTAATAACACTTTTCACACTTTTACTAAAATTGTTGTAAAATATAAAATCTATTTTTGAAAACATTCAATTCTAAGAACAACGTAATATTACATCGCGCCTTATTTCCGGTAGATATTTTCGATTTGATTGATCAATTTCGATGATCAATATCTCGGGCGCCGTGATTGGCTACCGACCGACAACCTATCGCATTATAACGATACTTTTCACTGTTTCACACTCCAATACCTTTAATTCTCTAGAGAAACAATTGAAAAATGGTATCGGGACGGCTATGTATCGTAAAGCGGAGTCAACAGCGTCGGTAATCGCGCGTTAGCCGCTGTTGGCGCGTAGAGCTGCGGTTACACTTACTCAAATAAAGTCAATCTTGGTGCCGGCCGAGGGTCCGTGTGAAAATTTGATAACGAAACTATAGATCGATGGGGCTGCAGAAATCAGGGGCCGCAGGCTGCGGTTTCAATCGGTGTGCTACTGTGGGATGTAATAAGCGGCAGCGGATTAGCCTCCTACGCACCGTCGGCGTAGTACAAGCGCTCTATCGCAGTGTATTACCACTTCACACCTGGCCCAATTTGCGCCAATATTGCGATAGGTCTTTGTTATTCTGAAGCTAATAATTTTGAGCGAAAGCAATATTTATTGAACCAGCAAAGTATATCCATCGAAACTGTTATAAGGTTGAACTCAAACTTTAGAGTCTGCGGCTTTCATATAGGTAAATAAAGCTATGGTACCTACTCAGTGAATGCTCAAAGATTCAGAGAATGAGGTTATACTCAAAAAAATTGCATTTTAAAGCTTAATATTTTGCAAACGGATCCCTGAATCCAAAAATGGTTTTCACATATTCACAATGTTTTTGAAGGACCTTTCCAAAAACATCACCACTTTACGTGTAGGGGAGGTACACTAAAAATTGTTTTTTTTTCATAATTTTGTTTTACCACTTTGTCGGCGTAATTAATATGTATATCCAAATTACAGCTTTCTAGTACTAAGAGTCTCAGAGCTAGACCAGACAGACACAGACGGACATGACGAAACTATAAGGGTTCCCTGTTTACTACGGAACCCTAAAAAGCGCTTATAGGAAAATCCAGCTGCTAATCCCTCATACCGGATATGAAACATTCTGATTACAAACACCTTGATCTACGAAATTGAGCAATAAAACTAAAACCCGAGCCACCCGCATCTTAACCCTATTCCGGCAACCTATTGAAATTATTAGAAACTACGTCCTGTTGACCTCACACGATTTCCGACCTTCGATAATGAATCACGTTCGGCGTAACGTCTTCATTTCTAGTATTTCATAACTAGCTGTTATAAAAAACTTATTGGAAGTTGTCTATGGACGGCTATTCGGTGTAATCGGCTACTGAAGATAGCTTCTTGGGGCATTAAAACTATTAAAATGTATGTTGGGCGGAGCGGCGCGGGTAGAATTAAGTCCGGCCGCAAAACCACAGCTCCTGGATCGACTGGACATTTAACCCGCTACGTGCCGAGTATTATCGATACGTCAATTTTATAATTGCCTTTTTAAAGTCATATTAATTCTTACATGGTTTTCTTACAGTTGAATTTATTGATGTCAGCGGGCTTAATAATTTTTTTCAAGTTTTGGAATTGGGAACTATTTTTGTGCTTTTGATAGGTATCAAGTAAAACATTTTTACAAACACATGTGCTTTTTATAATTAAGGATTAAGATTTTGTTAGAAAAACTTAAAACTGTTGCCGCCTACTAACTATACTTACTTCCAAACAAAAAATTACATCAATTTTGTTGTTCAGCAATTTCAATTGAGAAATGCAACATTACGAAGCAGACATCAAAATATTATCGACATCTTTCGACCGTCGGCAAGCCAACCCTTCCGCGCCGCTACAAAAAGCACGCGCAAAACTTCTAAACAGTTAACTTCTGAATGATTTTATCGACGTTTTGCCGACAAACGCTTGTATTATTCATCTAACTTCGCATGTCCCCCAACTAATTACAGACACTATTTTCCGATGTGGCAATATTCGCGCATTTTAAATGTACTAGCAAAGTGCACTGTAAAAGCGCTAACCGCAAAGATATTTTAGTTGCTTTAAAATTAACCCTAAAACATGTTCAGCGCACACACTAGTTTTAATTGCAAACAGAGCCTGAAAAAACATTGGTATTTTTTGGAAATAGTTGTTTTATCTATTTACCTACTGAGATTTTAGTTGAATCCTTTCTAACTAATATACTATGGTATAAAATTTACTTGAAAACATTTCGGAATAAGTCACTCAACGTAAAAATCTTACAGGCTTTTTCTTATAATCATCATCGCCTGTGATAAAGTCGAATGTAAAACCTACTTGTCACTTTACTTAATATTGAAATAAAATGAAATGAAAATCATTTTAATTTTTTGAAAATGCCCAACGCGCCTAAAGAAGTTTTCACTTCAATAAAATCATTTATTGAAGTGAAAACTTCTTTAGGCGCGTTGGGCATTTTTGAGATGGGAAAAACAATTGAACTCGCGACACCGTTACCGACACCAGCTTTTGACCATTGAAAAGACATCTACGCGCGATACATTTTCTTTGAGATTAATGACATTCCAAACATTGAGACATGGCAACGACATGATTGACATTTCCCCTTTTATTTACCGACTTCCAAAAAGAAAAATATTCCCTGCACAATAAAATTGTTCAAGTCTTCACTTCTGTCGGCACTCCCGGAGTGCCACTGTTTTTATTCTGTAAATTGGTTTGTACAAACACTTTTACACGTAAATAATATTTTAAAACATAGATGAGGTCGGCGTTTCCTATCTGACTACTCTGAAAAGAAAGGCCGAAATAAACTCAGAGGTCACATTTTCTTTAAAGTCCAGTCATAATGCCACCACCTGAACCTGGTCTGACCCACTACTCCCACTGCAGGACAAAGACGTCATAGCTTATAGAGAAGGCACGAGCATTGATCACCACGGTTGAGCTAAATGGTGCTGATCCATGCGTCATGTTCGTGAACGGGCGCCGTCAGTAGGGACTGGTCATCTCTTAGCTGCCAGGGCTTATTTAAATTTTTTAATTGTTTTTGTTTTTATTTTTGTTACGGACGCTTTTAACGTGCACGTCTTTCTACATTGTTCTCACATGTATAATTTCAACATAAATGATGTAACCAATATTTTGATTTAAAAGAGTGTCCGTGGAGTTTCTTGCCCGTTCTTCTCCATAGGTATCTACTACGCTTTGGAATGGGCAACTAGCTTCATCTTTCTGACTGACCGACCCCTTGACAATTCAAAAGTAATTGTAATTGGTTTATCTTCTATATATATAAAAATCAATTGCTGTTCGTTAGTCTCGCTAAAACTCGAGAACGGCTGGGCCGATTTAGCTGATTTTGGTTTTGAAATGTTTGTCGTAGTCCAGGGAAGGTTTAAACGGTGAGAAAATATGGAAAAACTCACGAAAAAAAAAATATGAAGAAAATTCACGTTCTCATACATTTTGTGTGGATCGGCTTTTTTGATATCTAGGTAGGGTAGAAATTTTAAAATCCTAAACATGCACATTCAATGGTGCCGATTCCCTTTTTCACAAACTAAACTAAATTTAAGTTCAGTGCATCTTTTTCTTTCTATTTCATTAAGAAAAGGACAGAAGATAAATTTTAGTTTAGTCCTGTCAAATTAATCAGCGCCTGACGTAACTTGACGTAATTTTAGTAGGCAAGTTTTTAATCACGTCTAAACTTGTTTGAAATAAATGCTTTGAGTTTTGAGTTAGAGTTTGAGCTCAATTTACTTAAGAACATAATATTTCCACAAACCCACTTAGTTGGCTTAAGTGGTTCCTCAATATTTCATTACTGTTTTTTTGTAAGTTGGTAGTATTCGATTTATGAATAATACTGAACATTACCAAACCTTATTCAAGTCTGTTACAAATGTTACCACTACACATGTCGTTTTTATCTTCGAAACTGTTAAAACCCCAACAATCATAACACGATTTAGTCCACAATATCCTTATCCCCACATACCCTTCACCCACTTTACATTGATTTGATTAATTCATTCATTCGTTCGTCTAGTTCTGACTACCAGGTAAGTATTTATTGTTCGGTCTGCGGTTCGGTGGTAGCGGCCGCCCCAAACTTCACCGCAGCCACCGAAACACCATTTGAATAAGTTCACTCACCAAGATTTCTGATAGCTCTTATTGAATTTATATTTCTCTGGAATAAAGTGTATGATTTTGTAAAGATCCGGAAAAAATAACAGTTTTTAAAATATTTGGCTACCTAACTGTTCCTCGCGATTTTGGCATGGTGGTTCTTAATCTACATTTTCAAAAGAAATACCTAGAAATGCAGGCAGTATTTTGTAACACAAAACTTTTTTGTCGACTTACAGGTGCTAAAACTATACAGGAGTAGGTAGAAAAGTTATAGCAAAAATTCGAGGTATAAATACTTAAGCTGTTATCGTTAAAAATTTTCGCTGAAAATAATTATGAAGCCTGAATGTGGAAATCCGCCTCTGCCTATTGTGCATTTATTCCTCGAATTTCTGCTACAACTATTCTATCAACTTCTGTATAGTTTTAGCACCTGTAAGTCGATAAACCTTTTGTTTTACAAAACGCTGCCGAGTGTCGGTGAACGATGCACGTATGAAGCATTAAGTGCAGAAGCATCGCCTGCATCTCGGCTCGGCTCAGGTGGCTCCTCTGATCCGTAATGTCTCGCATTTGCGGTCGCCGGCAGGATACGCGCTTGTACAGTAATGAGCAACACATAACGAAGCCTTACAAATACATCCACCCACGAAAAAAACACACCGAATCACGTACTCGTATAGTCGTATCCTTCAGAGGAAAACGCATATCGAATAGCATCGTACACAACTCCTTTCTCTTTTCTTCATAATAAAGTTTACGAGCAAGAGCGAGACGCAAAATTAAAATTCGCTCCTCATACTTACCGATACGTTTTTGAGGTGTCGGCCAGGCTCAATACAATCAATTATTGTTCTACGTGCTGCCCGGCTGCCTTCTGTCGGTAATGTGTTTGAGTTTGTTACTAAAAAATATTGTAAAAATCATGTCAGCAATTTGTGTTTCAACTTACAATAAATGATGTTCCAAGTTTCGACTACAATTTAAAAGTGGATCATATAATTTGGTATCGAACGAGCTCAGTAAACGGATAGAAGGACTTTATTTTGTTTAGAATCAGCTCTAAATAAGTGCCCGTTGTGTTGTCAAGCGGTAATGATTTGATTATCTCACTGAAAGAGCACGGGCAATGCACAAAGCTTACAGCACACTGGTAGACTCGCCACGTGCAACTACTAACTGCTAATTTTAGTCTAATTTTCCTTTTGTACATCGAGCTTGGTTAGATACGTTTAGTTGAAGAGAAGTTAGTGGAAAGCATTTCAAGCAGGTAATTTGTGAAATTATTGGGCATTATTTTTATGATGGAGCTTATGTGGAGCAGTTTCACAAATGGTAACAAACGGCCGTTAATAAGTCAATAAAGATATCGATAAGTGTGGCTGGGTGTGCGCCCGCGCCGGTGAGTATGTGCCTAGGTAGGTATCTGCGCGAGATAGGTAACGCTAGCCTGCGTATCGCGTGTTCAGCGGATAATGTTACGCGCCCGGCCGGCTGTATCAACGATCGTCAATCGGCCGGATCCATTCCGTGTAACAATACCTTCGGTGAAGCCAGTAGAGCAGCGAGGTTGCACAAGGAAAGGGCAATGCGGACACGTGATTCAAATTTAGCATGAACTGTTTCTAAAGACCGTAGAAAGAAGGTTTTGTCTTGTCATTATATATCTAACCCAACATGCAGTACATCATTTCCATGGTTCCACCAAACAAAGTGGTGTTTATCACATAATATATGTCTTAGTTTCCATCCACCCAATATTTCAGTTCTGGGCACTTGTCGATGTACGTAGCATTTTTTTATAATCCATCAAATGCTTCATTGAGCTGTTTATAAGTCTCTACTTTTTTATTATTTTTTAGTTGGTCTACACTTAGGTGTTTATTTGTGTTTTTGCACGTTGTTTGATGAGCAGAAGCCATACACCACTAATAGAACCCTAAAGAGGGTAGGAAGGTCTTTGCCCTGCAGAGAGACAATGCAGGCTTATAATCTAAACTAAAGATTAGTTTTTTTTTGTATTTTTGTTTGTTACGATTTCACGCTTAAGCGGCTGAACGGATTTGGATGAAATTTGGCATATAGATAGACCATGACCTGGGTTAGGATATGAAATACTTTTTATCCCGATATTCCCACGAGATCTATGCGGGTGAAACTGCGGGGCACAGCTAGTATAATAATAAGCGGAAGTGCGGGGGTCGAGGCTTTTTAAATGCAAAGACCCTCCACAACCACGAAATGTGCAATCTCAGAGAATATTTTTTTAAAGCCGAAGTGGGTATGCATCGTAATGTGGTGGCAATGGACAAGGGGCATACCCCGCTCTCCATGGCTAAAGAGAACTGGCATAAACTTACTACAGATGACCGCAAGGAGGTATGGCAAAGCAAGGAGCTTCACGGGCGATTCTATCGGGCTCTTCATGAGCCTGGTGTAGACTTTCTAGCGTCCGTATCCTGGCTACGTTTTGGTGACCTTTTCGGGGAAACTGAAGGTTTCGTCTGTGCAATTATGGACGAAGTTATCTTGACGAATAACTACCGGAGACATATTATGAAGGATGGGACGGTTGACGTGTGTCGGGCATCCACCAGCAGCTTGCTTTGAAATATAAACTTGTGGATTCTGAGGTACCGTATTATAAGTATGTGCCCGACCCAGTTCTCGAAAATGAACATTGTCACGTTATACTGGGATCGGTCTACTCGTATCATTACTGACAGGACTACTATTGTTGCCAATAAGCCTGATATAGTGGTGATAGACCGATTAGCGCGCCACGTAATGATAGTCGATGTTACCATTCCACATGACGGGAACCTCGTGAAAGCTGAGAAAGAGAAACAAATAAAATATCTCGACTTAGCACACGAGGTTGTTGATGTGTGGAATGTGAGCTCAGCTATTATTGTGCCGATTGTCGTTACGGCCAATGGCCTGATGGCCGAAAGCCTCGACCAACATCTCTCGAGGCTCTCGTTAGGCGGTTGGATCAAGGGCCTGATTCAGAAGGCAGTACTCCTCGATACGGCTCGCATTGTGAGAAGGTTCCTGTCTCTGCAGCCAAAACCACCAGTAGCTTGGACCCTGCTCCCGGCACCGGCGGAACTCAATTTTTTAAATATTTTTTAATGTTTTTTTATTCTGTTTATTTTAAGAAATATTTAAAAATATAAATTAATAAGAAACTAGATGAATAAACAAAATAATAATAGACCCCTAAAAATTTTTATACTTTAGAAAACTAAGGCTCTCCTGTTTCGTGGCCACACATCTAATCTCGGCAACTTACATTACCCACAGTGGACGTGTCTTAAGAGTCGAACGCATTGAACCGGGCAATGTTACCGTTTGTACTTATTTACACGACTTTTTACTATTAGATATAGTACAATTTTTTGGGTATTATTATTTTGCGCAATAGTAAGTGTCGTAATTTGCGGCCTAAGTATTTTTTATAGTGTAAGCTTTCGACAGTTATGCCACTGTTGTGTTTATTGCCCTAGATTACATTACTACATGATTTGCATTATTTACGCAATAAGTTTTTCGGGAGGGGCTTGTGGCTAAGTAATAACACCCGCACGGGTCGATCAGGTTAAGCTACGTTTGCCGCGGTTGGTCCGTCGATGGATGACCATCTTTACATACCAAGACTCCTCCGTGCCTCGGAAAGCACGTTAAGCCGTTGGTCCCGGCTGTCATTCGTGGATCTTTGACAGTCGTTACGGTTAATTAGAAGCCCAAAAGTCTGACAACCAGTTTTACCAAGGAGTATCGTGTTACCTAGTAAGTGTGGAGTGTGGAGGTCAGATAGGCAGTCGCTCCATGTAAAATACAGCTGCATCCGGTTAGACTGGAAGCTGACCCCAACATCGTTGGGAAAAGGCAGATAAAGGCTCTTTCAAACAGGTGCGACACGCGACGCGACACAAAGGCACCGCTCGTCGCGCGACGAGCGGTGTCTTTGTGTCGCGTCGCGTGTCGCGCTGGTCTGCACAAGCCTTAATGAAGTATCTCGGAAAAGAAAACTGCTGGGAAATGCTTTACTAGGCGGGCTATAATAATATTGGCCATGAATGTAACTCTAGACAGAAATTAAATTTAGATATTCTTACTATCATAACATAACCCCTGTAATCCCGAAGGGTTAGTCAGAAGTGTTCCTATAGTAAACCCACATTTCGCCAGTTATGTTTAAGTCCCATGTAATAGGGGGCGAGCCTATAGCCATCAACCGGGCACAAATCCAGACTCCGGGCTGCTACTAAGAAATTCCAGATGGAAAAACCCAATAACCCTTTGCCAGATCCGGGCATCGAATCCATACTCAACAATACTGCCCTAAGCCGAAAGGCGCTATCTCTGAGATACGTCCTTTTAGTTTTTTTATACCATTCAATAGCTTTACAATTTCGCATCTAATAGTATAAGCCAAATAGCGCTATCTAACTTAAAACATTTAAAAAAACACTAAGAAGTTTTTATATCTAAATTTTTCCTCAAATTACAATTTATAATAAGTAAATTTTCTCAAAACTTACTCCGTTGAGATAGCGCCTTTATATATGCATATATATAATCTGAATCTCGGAAACGGCTCCAAATATTTTCATGAAATTTAGTATGCGGGGGGTTTCGGGGGCGATAAATCGATCTAGCTAGGTTTCATATTTAGAGAACATCGTTCAAAAAAAAAATGCAAAGCAAAGCTCGGTCATCCAGATATTATATAAAATGACAACCAAAATAATATTTGACTTTTCGTTTCAAAGGACCACTTTTTAAACGACTTCAAAAAGGAGGAGTTTGTTTGTCGTTTTTTTTTTTTTTTTTATGTATGGCCACCGATTTCCGATTCCATCCGATTTCCGTCAATTGAAGACCGATTTTGAAAATTCTTTTTTGTTTGAAAGGGTATGCTCTCGAGGTGGTCCCATATAAATTGTATTAACTTTGCTCTGATGGTTTTTGAGTTAGCTTCAATAATACGTACTTTTTACCACTTAGTATGTGGATGATATGATAAGTTCCTGTCACTGTTATTTACATAGCAGGTAGTGGTTTTCGAATTTGTGTGGGGTAGGTACCACAACTAAAAAGTGAAAAATAACTTTAATTTCGGAAGTGTCTTTGGTTTAGAATTTTCGTTTTTTGTCACCGACTTCCGAAATTAAAGGTATTTTTCACTTTGTAGTGTTTTTTGGAAGTCGGTTGTTTTTTTATATTTATATATATATGCGATGAACCTACTTAATTAATCACATTACTTAAAAATCTTTTTAGATCAAGGTTGATTGATTAGAACAATACGTTCTAAAAAGATTTAATAAACTACTCACTATTCATCCATCAACTTGACATGGCCAACTGTTAACTCGAAACTAGATTTCAGTAGCGCTAAGTATTTTCCGGAAAATGGAGCTAAATCGGCTATTTTCAACCTCTATACAAGAAATGCTGTTTGTGTAAGATGAATAAATGAAGCCGGACATCCGGTGTCCGGCTGTCCGACGTAAGTTTAGACCGGATTTCCGCTATCCGGCTAATAATTATTGTCAATGCCGTTGCGTTCCCGATGACGCTCCAGAGGGATGAATATGCCAAATTGTGAATGCTTTCAGGACATTGGACATTTCACCAACGATTTTCTGTTATATCGAGTTTTTGAACGATTAACTGGTCCTTAGGTCCGAATCTTTTAGCCCGAAATAAATAAATTATTTAAACGCAAAAAGTACAATAAGTAGGAAAAGTCACATTATTAACAACGCTTTCAATTTAAACAAATACACCTTTTCATATTCAAGCCATAATGTCCTTTACGATAACAATTACAGGAAAGAAAGTTTGTTTATTACTGTGCTAGCACAGGAAATAATAACCAAATATGCTGTTTATCACCTGCTACGTTGTTTTTTTAATGGCCAATAATAACTACTCGTGATTATAGTTTTGTTTTTTTTATTTTAATTAATTAATATGTTTTTGTTTTTTTTTTTTTATAAACGGGCAGCCAAGCTGGAATAAGTCAAAATAATGTAATTATACAAACCAGAAACCTGTAAATGATATTATTATTTAGTAACGATTTTCAAGCTATTCAAAATTTACGAAAATTGTATTATTTTGGCGCCAGTTCTGTCACACTATTTCTTAGTAGAATATCATAGAATATTTCTTATATTTATAGTAGTAGAAACTGTTTTGCACAAAAAAGTAGGTACCTACTTAAAATAGTTATTTTTTCCATAATTATCAAACTCCAACAATTTGGTTATCCAGACACAGAAAAAAATATAAGCCAGAAGGCACTATGATAAAAAATCTTCAACCTTTCCCATTGACCTGTACCTAAAAGTACTACACAATAAGTATGTTCCTTATTTTTCCTCTGGGAATAATGTCTGTTAGACCCTTTCGCGTGGCTCAGCATCCATAGCCGGCCGTCAAGCACAGGATGTATCGAATTACGCCAGCTTACGATGTAAGTGATCACCAATAAAAACAAAACGTTGGACCGGGCTGGGGGTGAGAATATTCTTATAGCAGTATAATGAGAATTATAAAGCTTCATCCAAGTATGTGTTTTGTTTTGGTTTATTTTGATACTTGTAAGGGTTTGCTTAGCGATGGGATTACGTAAGTGAATGATTTTTATTTTATTATCTTGTGTGTTTTTTTATTAGATGTTTGGTTAGTTAATTTAATAAGAAACCCTTTGAGAGTCTTTGCCACCAAATGTTTTTTTTTTGTCAGTGGTAACGGCCCCGACTTAACGTGTCGCGTCGTTTGTGGGTTCGAACCCAGGCAGGAACATTACTATGTGTAATTTATTTCATCACCACTGCTCTCAAAACGGTGAAGGAAAACGTCGTCAGGAAACCGGCATGTTCTAAGACATTTGTGACTCCCCAACCCGCACCTGACCCGCGTGGTGGATTATGGCCCGCTCCCTCTCACTGTGAGGAATGCTATGTTTTCAAAACTGTATTGTTGCCAAGAATCTTGAAATATTTGAAGCCATGAACAATTGAACTTCTTGGTTTTTTACACTACTGTTCGCGAACCCTATCCTCGCTTGCAGCAACCATAGATTTTTCCAAATCACATCTCACTCGACATCTGATAAGCCAATTAGATCACCACCATTTCCTTGACAAGCTCAAAACCGGAACATCACATCCGCCATAGTTCACACCGCATACTACATCGATTATATGTCTAATCACACGTTAAACAAGAACAGGCGCGGTGCGATCAAAGGAGCCTAATTACACCCCCTCCGCCCCTAATCAAGGGCTTTGATTGGCTCCCAGACGTGTTTGCATACGACAACCGTGACTTGCCGGTGGTGGAGCTAAGTAGGTACAGGTAATTATTATGTGTTAAAAATAATACCTATAGCTACCTATCTACCTTCTTTAATAGTTGGAAATCCCAGTGTCGCGAAACCAAAGGAATTCATGAGAGGTTTATGTTAAATAAAATAATTCGAATTTAACATGTTCTTTTTCTTCTCTTGCGTCGGCACGAGACCCGTAGCAGATAGTCTGATCGTCTAAAAAAGTATCCAATATGACCAGTGTCCTTCAACGTGGCGAGTAGGACCATTTTCAACATTTAGAGGGGCCAGCTAAATCAACAGTCAGTCATGCCTAGGCTCTTAAATTTTTTTGTTCCTAGACTTTAAACACTCAAGTAACTACAAAACTATTGATAATTCCCAACTTCTTTCAGGTTTCGCTTAAACAATTCTAAATACCCCAACACAAAATCGCAATTACCCCACCTCTCATACTACATATCGGTCTGATTTCCACTACAAATGGCCAATTTTAATCGCTATTTTCATTTATTTCATATTCGTTAAACACGACGCGATGTTTTGACAGTTTGCACGCGGACGCCCGAGGTGGAAGTGTTAATGTGACATTACCGTGGGTGTCGCAGGAGGGGGTGTCGAGGGGTGAAGAGGGGTGAAGCGGGGGACGGCCGGTAATTATCCCACGTCACCAGCAGGCCTAGGCTCCCTGTCCGTACCTATGTTAACAGCTAGCTTTCATAACTACCCTGTTATGGAGTCGGTAAATGTTCATGTTTTAAGAAAAAATGTTCTTCGGGTTTTAAGAAAAAAGTTGGCAATTATGTTGGTTGATGACCTTTGCTTTGGATTGGTTAGTAACCTTCCAAAGATTAGGTAGCACTAAGGTATTCTGAAAAAAAAATAGTCATATACGTTCTTTCCTACTGGCTTATTTTTTAATAATATTATCTGACATCATTGCTTATATTCTATTCACAAAATAACCCGTTTTTATCCACCCCAATCCGACATGACAAAACGCTATTTAACAGTACATAATTTTACATGGCAACACTATCGTTACCGCAGCGGGAAACACAGAGCGCTTTTATTTAGACACCTAATTAAATATTAATTAAGTGCATATCACATTTATACATTAAACCGATTTTAATTTCATGTCCGAATGCGCAAAATTAGGACTGTTTCACGTTTGCCACAAAATGAAGTGGATTCGTACAGTGCGGCCGGGCCGGGTGCGAGTGGCATCGACTAGGGAAAATCATTATCGAATACACTTTTGATTAATAAAGTACTGGCTGTAATTATTGCATATATGTTGGTTGTTTTAAACTGGTTAAAATGAGTCTGAGTGGGCAGTTTAGACTGGACTAGACTCAAATTACGAGTTACGTCGTGATCAATGCAAGTTTATTTACAGCATTTGTACTTCATTGGAATTTGTGAACACAGCCTTCTGTTTACGGCTAATCTCTGTGTCTTCCTTGTCCAAGGTGGGCGTGTCCTACTTACAAGTCCTTAAATTGCGTCTACCACCCAGAGATATTATGAAAATGAGCATTTCACTCACATAATTTCTACAAACGAAATCTTTCATAAAAGTTTTACCTTCCTATCTACTACAAGTCTACAACGATACCACTAAGTGTATTCCTAGATTCAGCTGATCTTCCAGCTCATTACAGCATTTCGATGCACAATCTTCCTACTTAGAACTATGCAGCCCTGACGGATGTGTACCACAATGGCTTCCGCTAAAGCACTAATGATTATCATCCTATCGGTAACCCTAGATGATACTACAACTGACGCAGTTTCAAATGTAGAACTTTTGCGCTTGATCCAAGTATTGCGCAGATTTGTATCTATGCAAGACCAAGGTTATCGATACTACCTTCAAGTTCTGGGGAATACCAATTATTTACTTCATCTCACTGTATAAGGCTTAAGTGTCTACGTAATAAATAATACGACCTAAGGAGAGTCGAGACTGAAAAGGTGTTGTGTAGATATTGATAGAGTTTATCGTTGTGTTTAAGAACTTAATTGTGTATTAGTGGTAGATCGAACCTATTATCAATGTCAAGGTCAATATCAAAATATTTCAGTTTCTTACAGTGTGAACTCATACCTAGTAAATTATAATGCTTTGGCTGTAAAGGTAATTCAAAGTAGAATTAATTAATAATGAAATTTAATAATGTTGTATCTGCAACAATTTAATAAAAGATTGCGAGCGTCCCATTACGACTGACTTCACTTTTTATTGTTACTCTCCAATTATTTGAATTTTTGCTAGAGTCGTTTTGTACAAAAGTTCCTTTGGCTTTCATGAACCCATAAACAAAAAATCCACTCACAATTTGGACAAAGAAAGAAAATAGGTCAATGCCGCACTTCACAATTTTCTGTGAATTAATTACCAAAGACGTTTACCCTGAGAACTATCAAGTGACTCAGGCGCAGATGTCACGCCATTGACGTAAATCCCTTACGTACAAGTGATTGTAGTATAGTTAATCATTACTTTAGTATATACAGTTATTTTATGATGATCATTAATGACGCGGGTAATGTTATGTTAATTGTAATGTAGGATTTTTTTCCTGTATGTGCAACGTTGTAATTATTGTTTAGAGCAATGTTGGCATAAATTAATCTTTATATAGTGGATTTTTTAATACGAATACTGGCGTCTGCCCGCGACTCCGTCCGCGTGAAATTTCAGCCCCCGAACCACCGCGTGGTATCGCATTTATTAAATAAGTATAGATTAAAGATAATCTAATAATATCACTATTCAATAAAGCAAATTGAAATGTCGTATCTACAGGTTGAGCTTTTCAAGACAGTGGAAAATAGAAAAAAGTTAAAGATTAAAAGCTGCTATTTCATTTAGTTATGTATATAGTTAAGCTGTAGCACAATGTAAGTTGGAATTAAGTACAAGAGAGCAGTGTTTTTTTTAATTTGTTTATTGAAATAAAAACTTTATTCAATCAATCGGAAAATCACTTTTTATAAAAAAAAATCGTTACTAAATATAAAAGTAATGGTAAAATATACAATTTACATAATAATTATAATGTATGATGTACGGTACTTATAAAGAGAATCCGTTACCATAATTTAAAATTTGTTTATTGAAAAAAAAACTTTATTCAATAAATCGGAAAATCACTTAGATATAAAAAAAAACCTTACTAAATATAAAAGTAATGGTAAAATATACAATTTACATAATAATTATAATGTATGATGTACGGTACTTATACAGAGAATCCGTTACCATAATTTAAAATTTGTTTATTGAAAAAAAAACTTTATTCAATAAATCGGAAAATCACTTAGATATAAAAAAAAATCGTTACTAAATATAAAAGTAATGGTAAAATATACAATTTACATAATAATTATAATGTATGATGTACGGTACTTATACAGAGAATCCATTACCATAATTACACATAAAGTTCCTATAAATATCTACTCTTATTTCCTAACGTAAAGCGTTATGATTGTAATGATAGAATAGAAAAGATTTATGAACGTTGGGTATTACCAGGGTCACATGTGTGCGTCAATGTATAACTAAGTTCTAGTTACGACAGTTTTATTAAAATTGCTGGAATTAATGTACAAGTCTTTTGTGGAAACTGGGCGTGTATTAGTCATTTTGGATTATGTGACTAATGTTTCATAAAAATGCTAATATTTCCTATTAACGAGCAGCTACTGGTTTATTACCTATTTTAATATAATTTACAAAACGATTTTGGGTTGGCGAATAAAGCTCATTCATTATTAATATTCTAGTTCACTAGTTAGCGACATTTGAAAGAAAGAAAAAAATATTAATTGGAACACGCACAGGAAATACAACATAAAAAATAAGAAAATTATAAAAACAATAGCAATTTCAGAATAACGTATTAAAATTTTTTAAAAATTGTGAAAACAAAAAAAGAAGACCTGTGCGAGGCCAAAAAGGCTCCTATCTCAGCATAATGCTACGATATTTAAAAAAACAAATACCACAGCGCTGGTATTCCGATAAGGCCCGATATTTCATATTTCCATACAGTAATATAGCCAAATTAATCAAAACAGGTAAATATTTGACAGTTATTTGCGACGTTGCCAAATTTTAGAATGAACGCTCCTAAACTGTAGCTGAACCGATATTAGGTATGTAGGTATACATACTATATCAATACATAGCCGTCAGGTTATGTAATGACAATGTGTTAGGCACTTGTGGTTTGTGGCACCAACAAAGAGTTGAATTGTTAATTAATTTACTAGGTTTGTGCTGTCTGTGATTATGGCTATCATAACGACGGAAATTGTGTACAAATACCACAACAATTAATTTTTTATACCTCCTTGTTAACTTCAGTGGTTTAGTTGGATAAATTGACCTCACAATTTTCGTTATTGCTCCTACCACTATTTGTCTCTGCATCAACTTGTTTGTGTCAACCTATGGGTGATGTATAGAGAGTAGAAAATGCATAATGGCATTAAGTCCGCCTCTGTATTTTTATGTGCTTAAAATAATAAATAAAGTGGCATTAATTATAATAGGATACATAGGTAAGGTAGGTATATCAGTTGTAATAAAATAAAAACTTTTTCCTGTTCATTTGCTCCAAAATCCGACCAGCAGTGACGCGACAAATAAAACTACCTACATGAAATACTTGGAATACCTCCAAAAAATATATTCTAACAGACTTTATATCCCTTGATGCCCTTACATACGATAAGGAGTTGACAAGCCTCATAAATCATGACCTTCGTGAATCATTATTAAACGCATAAAGAACACGTCTGCTAATGTTCGCAGTGCATTAACACCGTTTAAAAGGTTGGATGAAATTCTAGATTTATACATTATCTAGGTATTACCTAGATATTGTAGTACCTAACTATAAATCTCGAGTTTATTATCAAAAGACGTTTATACAAAGTAGGCTGAGAATTAGCACGTTTAAAGCGTCAAAATTACATAAAATATAATTATTATTATTTGGTAAAACACACTAGTAGCTAGACACGTCTAGCCACGCTAAGTTTGTATAAGTAAAAAAACTGTGGAATTTGAAAATCAATAGACGGCAACACCACCCTGTCCTACGAAAAAAGAATTTGATACTTTGTTTGTCTTTTTGTTTTTGATAGGTTATTTTGTTTATATTCTGATTTATTTCTGATAAAGAATAGTCACTTTAGCACGATGCAGTGTGGATTTGATACAGTTTTGTCATCGCAAGGAGGTAGAGAACAGGTACGACATAGTCTATAACACATAATCTATTAGGCAAAAATCAAAAGCCTAAATATCAAAATCATTAGATCTACTTAGAACCCCGAAACTGACTTATCTGACTGATGTAAAGTATACCATATATAAAACTTTTTGGGGTTGCCCATTTGTTCCATTGGAGACTTACCGTGGCCTGACTCTAATTAGATGATCCGTGTGATTCAAATAGCATGGAGATATTTAATCTGTCCAGTTGGTTCATGAAGCAGTTTAGTGTGGGGGCCGTCACAACATTTATATAGATAGTTCCCCAAAACGCCCGCCCTTTACCACTTCCTAGTGCTTAACTGGGAAGAAGAAGTGGCGCAACAAACTCCCTAACAGCATTAATTAATTAATACCTAGTAGCCGTACTTATTTTATTTTATTTATTTATTTAAACTTAAATGGATACTACACCATGTAGTGCCTATTCTATCTATGTACGTAATCAGAGCGAACTATAAAAACATATTTACATTTTCATTAATTTTTTTCCTCGTAATCGCGCCAAACACAACTCCAGAATGATATAAATAATTAAAAGTTTATTGAACAATCAAACATTAAACAATCAACGTCTGGCTAAACAAAACCCAGACGCTTCAACACTAAACGAAAGATAAAAATCAGTGTTCTTTAATGGCGACGAATGCAGCATTATGATTACTTCGAAAGCGCCAAAATTGTAGTTGCGAATTTGAATAACGTGTGTACGTGCTGCGAGTCTTGTACAATAACGCATGCGGACAAAGCTTACATACGAATTAACATAATAATGATTTGTTTTTATCAGAACCTAGTACTGAGCTGGGTACTGACTTGCTGACTCAGTGGGACTGAGGTCCGTCAGACAAATAATAACGTAAACGACGCACGTTTTGGAAACACCCTCTAAGTTGTGCATCACCGTTGGTGTATTAAAATGTTTGTTTTTTTTAGTTTGTGTGTGTGTTTTATTATTCATGATGATTAGGCGTGCGTACTTAGTCCGGTTTTTTATTAAAAAAATAAATTATTTCGTTTATTATCAAGCAGATATCAATTCTTCTAAAAAAAATATCGAGTATTTTTTACTATATTCTGTGAATCTATGAGTAATGAACCCATGTCTACTAGATATTTCCAGTCTTCGTCAGACAATTTTATTATTTAAAATATTCCACCGCTGCGAGTTTGGCATCTTCCACCGTAGTCACCACAGGAAAAATGTTTTCCTCCAAATTGATACCATAGACAAGAGCAACTCTATCCCCAACAATTTGACCAAAAAGAAAAGGGCGTCATCATAACAGAACGAAACATTCAAAGCATGGCCACTTGGCAGTATGCCAAGGTTGCAATGATTTACAAATAATGCACTTTCACCAGGATTTCGATGTACTTACTCATAATATGCATGTGTCAGTATAAATCTGAGAAATAATTTGGAAATTTTATTCATAAAACGGAACTTAAGTGAACCATGACAAAGTTGTGACTATGTTGTGACTGTGCATGTCTATGGATGGCCTACCATGCACAGACTAAGTAGTACTCTACCTTATCAAGTGGATTCCTCTTCACAACAACTGCCATCTATATTTTCTGCAAATAAATGATTCTTATAACCTATTACCTGAACTTAGGACAACTCTACGCGACATAGCATTGCACCGTCTCGTCTTGCGCACGAATACCCTTCAAATCAAACCAGAAAAAAAGATGGTTGAACTATTGCACAAAAATCTACTAGTTCCGTAGGTACTGAAATTATCTCATACATCAAAATACGCAAACGGCTTTTCTAGTGATATTTAAACAAAAAAACTACACGAAAACAAAGACTCTCTAAGTATAAACACAATTATCCATAACCAAAACCTAATCCCAACTACGTACCCAAAGGCAGGTGTCACCAACCTTGAGTGCGCCAATTCGCATTGTTTGGGCGCTGGCCTCACTTTCATTGAGTTCCATCCACTGATGAATCAGCTGGCAATCCCAAACCGTTGCGACTAGTTCCGTACGCGTGACATACATAATATATCAATTATTATGGGCGTAATAAATAAGGTGTGATTATATTAGGAACAATTTTCGTCTTAGTCATAATTATTATGATAAAATTTTATTTTATTTTACCAAACATTTCCGTAAATAACAAAAAAAAATATTTCTTCCATGAAAACTTAAGCCATATCTCAACTTAATTTGAAAACAGTAGTTATGATGTTTGAAAGGTGTTGTAATGCACGATTTCTCAACGTTGATAATTTTATTTACTTCATACTTTCTCACTATTATAATTTTAATGAATTACCGTAAAATATTCACACCCGATAATGTCAGAACACACCCTATATACCTACATTATTATAATGTTTACAAGCGCCATATTACGACCACCATTAAATAAATCACCCAACCCTAGTTTGAATATTAATTTCGTTTCACTTTCAATGTGACTAATCGGCATGAAATGTTGCATATCTCTGCAATAACGTTCGGTCAACGGTTCCGGCTCGTAGTGTCAAGTACAAGTTGCAACATTGAACCTTTCAGCAGCAGCTTTGGCAGTTTCTGGGTTCTCCCCATTTCTTGGTAGATAAAAAAGTAGGTATAAAAAAGGCATTTGGAAAGTTTCCAAATACTTTTTTACATCTAAAACTAGATATTCAGTTACGATATTAATTATTGCATTTCTTCTAAACTAATTTTAAAGGTATCTAAACTAATATTATAGACAGATAAGATTAGATGTTTTTGTGATTGTTTGTTACGCTTTGACGCTAAAACGGCAGTAGCGCTCTGCGGTTTAACCCACACAAATCTCGATCCCGTAAGAATAAAAAGTATCCTATGTCCTAACTCAGGTCATGGTCTGCCCATGTGCTAAATTTCATTCAAATCCGTCCAGCCGTTTTAGCGTGAAAGCATAACAAACCAAGAAACAAACTCAGTTTCGCATTTATAATAGGTATCAAGTTAGGATGTCAAACTGATGGAGGGTGTCAATTTGCTTAAAACAATTAATTTCCTTGACTGTAACTCAATCGACTCAGGCTATCGCAGTCCACGGCTGGACATAGGCCTCTCCCAGGCTGCGCCACAACACCCTGTTCTCCGCCTTCCGCATCCAGTCTGTCGCAGCTACCTTCATAAGGTCGTCGGTCCATATAACCGACTGTATCTAGTCAAAGTTATTTTCGACTACAGAAAGACAGGTCATACGATAAAGGCCTGTGTTTCAGAAAACTTAAAAGCGTGCATCCTGAAAGTGGGCAACGTCGCAAATAGCTGTCAAATATATCGCTGTTTGGATTAATTTGGCAATATTACTGTATGGAAATATGAAATATTTACTAGTGAACTAAAATATTGATTATGAAATGCAATAATTAATATCGTAACACCGAATATTTCTTTTAGATGTAAAAAAAGTATTTGGAAACTTTCGAAATTCCCTTTTTACACCTAAAACGGTTACAACATCAAATTCAGTGTTATAATTGCAATTCATTATTATTATTCTATAATTTTTTCCATACAAATTTCGGGGGGGTATTACTCCACTGTTTGACATTATACATTCAAAGTTAAACATGATATCGTTTTTTGTGTTTCTTTCTCTGTCTGTGCGGAAATAGTATAGTAAAATAATAAGCCATCAAAAAGTTAGGAGCCAACAAAGATTATTTTTTCTTACTAATTTTAACGCAACTTTGGGCGTAAATGAGTAATAAAAGAAGTGTAAATTCTCCAAAACAAAGTCGGTACTGACAAAGCTCAATTATCGAAGAGTTCAATAAACTTTATTTTTAATCGATTTATGCAGGGGTTTTTTTCATATAACTCGATTTTTCAAAGGACTTTTCGTAATTTTTTACGCGCTCGTTTTACTAAAATAGTTCGGAACGGTGTTTGTGTGCGTGCGAACTAGACATTGTGCATGTAGACCAGCGTCTAATTGCTCATCACTTATAATATCTCTGTCGGACAAGATGCCAGATGAGACAGCATGCTTTTTGGCCATGCCCAGTGAGAAGTCAAAAAGAAAAAAATCTTTTGATCTAATTACATAAAACTAAAACGAATCTTATCAATAATACCACAGAGTAGAATAACGCCGATTAGAGTTTGCCCGTCATTGTGCGGTTAATTATTTCTAACGTGACGATATTATTGTGGACGTCCACGTCACGGCATGCGGTATCACGATAACGCAAGGGAGTGAAATGTATGGAAATATAAATCATGACGCTTTTAAATTTCCGTCCACGATAAATCTCATCACACACATTGAAGATAATATTATAGCGCTTAAAAATTTATACAGTGTGTGTCTTTATAATGTGCACATATCGAAATGAGGGAATCTATGCTTAATTATATCGACGAGAAAAATATTTAAAATCATTTTTTTTAAATGGAATTTTCAATAATTTTGTTCGCTACTTTGACCCCAGTGTAAACAAAACGGTATACTCAAGTTTTAAACTAAATGATCTATCGCGATGAAACAATGATTGAAAGTAATTAGGCGTCCTCATAAAATGAAAATTGTGGAAAAAACTACCCACAATTGAAAATAAACATGTTTTTTTAGCAAAAATCTTTTTTTTTTTTGTATAAATTTTTACTTTAATCGTAAAATTTCTCACTTATTCACTCATTTACCTTTAAAAAAAATGTATAAAAAAAAAAAAACAATTGAATTTGTAATTTTTTTTTCCGTTGATTAAATTAAGCATAGATTCCCTCATTTCGATATGTGCACATTATAAAGACTCACACCGTATTATCTTCACAGTGTGTGGTGGTCCATTAAATTGTACGGTAATAATATATATATGAAGATAATAAATATTATCTTCAAAGTGTGTGCGACGTTAAACGTGCTCATTTTTCCATACATATCAAAACTATGAAAGCGCACAATGGGATATTTTCACCCGTTCTTGCATACGGTTACAGGCTCGTAATGGACAGTTTCCACATTTCCACAAATAGGTAATACTTTTTCCTAGAATACTTACTTAGTACATGGCAACACTTTTAGAACACTAATGAAGAACGGTGACCATTCCTGGATTTAGGGTCACTATGAAAAACATGCCTATTATATAATTTTTACAATGAATTTATATTACGTAGGTAACTACGTTGTTGAATAGCAAATAGAGTACTTATTTACATTAGGTAGATATTAGGAAAATACGTCTTTTATTACTAAAACATATTTAGTGGGTAGGGACCTATTTAAGTAACTTATCCAACTTTAGTCTAGTAAAAACACGTTTCTTGTATGGACCCCCTTTAATTAAAAAAATAAAATAATTAAAGCGTGTTTTTAATTATTTTTAACTTTATTTTATCTTTTTTATTTTTTTGTTTTGGCGGCAATAGAAATACACGATTTGTGAAAATTTCAACTTTCTACCTATTACCGTTCATGAGATACAGCCCGCTGACAGACAGACGGACAAGCAGCGGAGGCTTAGTAATATTTCAAGTTAATTCCGTTCCCTAAAAAGGTTTATTGGAAAAAAAGATAAGTGATGATTGAAAAACTTTACTCACATTAAAATCGTGAACATTAGAGTCATCAGCTTTGGTCAATAGATTTTTTTACATATAGTTTATTAAAATATTAAGTAATTATACAATAGGTAAAAAAAACCTGTCCGATCCGAAAGGGGCACATTATACTGCAATAACATTACCAAAAAGTAATACAAAATCTAAATATTATTGAAAAAAAAGGTTTTTACTATTTAAAATTCACAAGTACCAAAATTACTAAAATAGACCACACCGTCACTGATCGGACAGAGCTTTTTCTACATGTTGTATATTTAGGCAGGCTGCTATTGTTTAGAATTCGTAATTATCCAACTGGGTTTTTTTCAAATGCTCATGATTACAATTTCGTGATGTTATTTCCTTTTTAATGCCCAAATCTTTAGGCTATTTATATTCTACGCTTCTATCGCGCCCCCTATATGCTTATCATTTATTTAGTTAAACAAACATCCTCACACTACACTCGAATTTAATGAAAATATCCTGCCAGCTCCAATAATATTTTTTCCTTAAACTTATTTACTACAAAATTGGAAAATATCATGTGAAATACATGATACATTTCGCAAAAACCCAGTTTATGTAATGCTCAATTATTTATAAGTAGATACTCTATTTCTAACTTCATTATTTTTTTTAATTTTTCGAACCATCGATTTTATGCACTGTTTCATTTTTCATCCTTCGTTTGTAATTGAGAAAAATTACTATGACATACGGACGGACAGACGGACAGGAAGAAATTAAGTATACGGGTTCCGTTTTTTCCATTTGGCTACGGAACTCTAAAAACAATAGATAAGTTTCCAGTCTGTTAATACATATAACCACATGACTAAGATCATTTTGTACATAGAAAAACCAATAGGTATGCTTTGTGAGGAGGTTCTAAACTGTGGATCCCTAACCACCGTTATTAGCTTGGGTCTTACCACCTCGCTGCTGGCGAAACACCATTTTTTTTAAACTTTAGGAACACTTACTAATTTCGTCCTGTCCGTCCGTACTTATGGCACAGTCATATTATATTATTGACATACATAGTTCCTTATAAGATCCGATTGGGTGGAAAAGAAGACGCCATAGGTCGCCCGTAGGTTATTTGCTGAAACCTTTTAGAAAAATATCATTATACTAAAAAAAATAGTAGATTGTTATACGAATAACCCATTGTAACGAGGTAGTTTTACTCCCGAGCTTTAGCGAGGGGAGTAAATAGAAACCGAGTTATAATGGGTTTTAGCGCCGTGTGTTACACTCTACTTTTCACTACGATTGCGAGAAAATAAAATAATCCAATACAATAATAAATAGTTTATTTTATTTAAATGTACATTTTGTACAGTTCTGGATATTTAAACGATATGTTTTTTTCTGGCAAGTTAATTTCAGTCCTCTTTGAAGATGTTCTCACTAGATGATGACATTTTCACTGTTGTAAATTATATTACGGTCACCAATTCAATTCGTAATTAGAGAAAAATTCTAAAGATTTCGCGCCAATGCCTTTTTTATTTCTTCTGTAGCCGCAACGCAATGAACGCATTCTACCGAAGAGATAACCGCATTTAGTTCCATTTTCAAAAATAAAATGTTCTTTTTTTTGTGAACCAGTAATAAGTCGAGTCCATAATCATGATTATTCTACATAAGAATAAAGACTTTTTCGTTTTTCAAGGCTCGTTGGAACAGACAAAAATTAAAAAGAAATTACTTTTTCTCCTAGAGCAAGAAATGCTATTTTTTCCCCGCTTTGGTACTCTACAATGACGGCCTTTTTGAGCAAAAGGAGTGAAAAATAAGATTTTTACATTATATTTTATTTTTATTGTTACCTAAACCTTCGGGGAAAACCAGTGGCCCTACCACCAGCTCATAAAGCAGTATTATTTTAATATTACTTCAGTGTGGGAAAGAGATGAAGCTCTACAGGACGTATAGCTCCGTCTCTTTCTCCCACTGAAGTAATATTAAAATAATACTGCTTTATGAGCTGGTGGTAGGCCCCCAGGTGTGATGTTATGTTATGTAACCTATGTTAGTATACACTTTACATACCTATCAATGAATCTAAATTTACAATGTAATCTATTACAGAGCCGAGTGGGAACATCCTAGGAGCCAGCGAGTGGAACACTGGCTATCCGTCGACGGCCTCTATGTACCCTGCGTACGCGCCGCTGCAGCCGCCCTACTACAAACCGGACCCCACTATACATATACCTACAGGTAATTTGTAATTTCTATTATCCTAGTATGGTAAAAAGAAAATGGTAAGGTAATGGAAAATTGTCGGGTCAGTGACAGCTCGGCCCGAGTCATCTCAACCCGAATAAAAATTGTCTAGCTAGCTAATGATGGTCGAACCACTTAAAAAATAAAGAAAAATCTGTTACTGCCTCTTCTCATAGACTCAAACTCAAAGCATTTATTTTAATTAAACCCATTTCAGGCACTTTTGAATTCATTCAGTCAGAAAAATGAAGCTTGTTGCCCATTCCAAAGTGGCACATATAACAAGAATAAGAGCATCACCATGCAGTCCAAGTTTCTAAACGTATTTCCCTCAACGTCAGCAGAGTCGAAGAACATCTGAATGTAATTAAACAGGTCACATTGCAATCAATCTTAAAGGTCACATTAAAAACCCACCAATAGTGGAACCGTTGACTCCGTTTATTCAGATTGATGGACCTTAATTTAATTTCCCTATCTCTCACTGATCTCTATCAGCTATTTCTATAATTCTTACATACCTAGTATAAAGCAAAGTCACCCGCCGCGTCTGTCTGTCTGAACGCAATAAACTCAAAAACTACCGAACGAATTTTCAAACGGTTTTCCCCAATGGACGGAGTGATTCATGCGAAAGGTTTTTGTGTATAATTAATTATGGTTTTGTGTAAATTGGTTGAAATGTGACGATTATTGTTGAAGATGTCGGAAAAAATCATGCCGACTGGGAGCTTTATTGGCGTGCGCCGCGGAAATCGTAAAAGTTACATCAAAATTATGTTCTACAAGATTGTTCATCTTAAAAAGTTCAACAAAAAATCCGCCATTGCAAATGTCTATCTTCTAAGGATGACCCACAGTAACCATTATTATCTTTCAAAATTTAATAAAAATTTCATTGTTATTTCGGAAGCTATTTTGACCAGTATTATATTACTCCCCATCCAATAAAATATGTTATTTAAATTGGGCATTTAATTTGGATAAAAATTTGTCGCGACATTATATCATTTAAACGAATAGTTTAAAAGATATCACAGAATCAAAATTAATTATGGTTGACCGTAACGCGGACGCAGCGGTAGGAGTCAATGACCTTTTCCTCGTCTATTGGGTACCTATGTAATCCCGGTAGTACGTTCCCACACGGGCAAATACGCGAGCAAAAGCTAGTATTGTTATAGATTAACCTTTGACACCACGAGAGAAATAACTTATTACAGTAGAAGACTGAGTACCTAATGCTTATGTCGTGACCAAATGTACATAGGTATACTTAACTACACACATACCTACCTACGTTCATTGTTTACATGTAAAGAGTATGTAGGTAGGTACAGCAATGTTTGTCTCTCAGTTACTGTTGATATAGTCATTAACTAACTAATGACTCAATCTATTTTTGATGTAATTCGTTTTATTTTGAACTTGTCACGGAAAAACTTGAATTAAATGTGACAATAACGTAAGAGTAATTTATTCTTGTAAAGTTTACTTTGATATATAACCGAAAAGTCATATACTTCGTTACTTATTCATACTTAGCCAAATAGGTAGGTAATTTACAGGGATATAAAAGTCCCCAGCAGAAAAACTTACTAGTAACTTATTTGCGTAAACGATTATGACTAATTGGTTTCATTTTGACAATTCAACAACATCCATTGCGTTAGTTACGTTGTTGAGCAGATTTTTTTTTCCAACTTATGAAGCAATGGATTAGCAATCGGTTCCAAATCGAAACAAATTGTGATTGATCGTGTATTACGCAATTAGGGTACCTACAGACCAACCCAGAACAGTTGTGAAAAATATTGCGATGCCGCTCTTCTTTTACGAATCATGGGGTGAGATCCTGCCTAACCTAGTCCAGATTACTGCAGGACAAATGCGTTCTATGCAACAAAAATCTTAACAAAGTATGAACGAATCAAAAAGCATCAGTGTTCAGTGTACCTGCGGTGTAAGGCAGCATTTCACAAAAATTTTGCAAAAAGTGTTTGACAAACTGTCTAGTAAGTTGTAAGTATCAGTATACATAAAAAATATTCACTTTCGGTACGACTATCGAACCCACACTGACATTCTTGGTATCTGTTTAGTTAGTTATATCGTATGTTGAAATGGGGCCGTAACTTTAGACGTTTTGTAGTAACTGCCCTAGGGAAAAGTGCATAGTTATATACCTATAGGTACTTATAAATCTTTTCAACAGCACCTCATTAAAATTGTGTTTCTAATACCATTACAATTTGTGTCACACATTGTTAAATACTGATAAAAGGACTTCCTCCATTCAAACCGTGGTCAGCCGTAATGGAGCGGTTCACCACATGATAGGGACCGAACCACCACATACCTATAATCCTTGTATTATTCAATTATTTTATGAACTAGAGCCCTCTACACAAATGATTTGATCTAAACGAGAGCGCAAGATATAGGTAATTGTTTGAGTTTATTCGTAATATTTTCCTATGTCGTACCCGACGAAGAACAACTACTGTGGTACTTATCTCCATCGGGAAACACACCAAATCAACCGCATTCTCTGTGACTGTAGAAGACTGTCTAGTGGTGGACACATAGATATGGTGGACAGTTAAACATATTAATTACTCACTAAAATGTTTTTTTTTCCAAAGTGAACATGGCACAGTTCACGGTCGTCCACCTTATCGAAACAGATATTTATAATAATGAGAGTCTGTCTTTCTTCCGCAGTGCTACCTGAAATCCCGCTGGGCCACTCCGACTACAGCGGCTTCCAACCGAGCACCACCGGCTTCGTGAAGGGCAGTCCAAGCGGCACCGGCTCTGCACTCACCGAGCTCAACTCACCCCCCGCCATGCCAGCGCAGCGATACGACCCCAACTACTACAACTCTTGGTCCAGCAATACCTACAACTACAACAACTACCAATACAACAACATAAACAACAATCCAACCTGCTTACAGTCACACGCGCCATACATCAACCCCAATCCTCAGATGATACTCCCGAATCTCTACTCAACAGTCAATCAAAACCAAATACACGTTCATCTGCACAGCTCGGGCGACAAACACAACCTAGAACAATGTTTCCCGAGCGAAATTAAAATTAGCGATATTGACGGAGGCATCTCTATTACTACGGAGCTACAAGGGGCTGGTGAAGCCAGTGGCATGGGCCAGACCTGCGAAGCCAACGACGAAGTGAAGCACGGCCTCTACGGAGCGGGGAACCAAGAAGTGTGGAGACCATATTGACATTTCGTGATTTCGCTCCCCCGAACAAAAACATTCCATTGTACATATTGTGATATAAATAAAATGATCTGTTCTATGATTCTTGATATTGTATTATAAGAAATTCCAACTAAATTAATGTTAAACATTAATTAGATGTTAATTGTTAAATTAATTGATTAAGTAATAAAAAATATAAAATTAAAAATTAAGCTGTTGTTGTTTCATTATTGGTATTGACTATTGCTGCTTTCATATGGTTTCATGTCGTCTCCGTCTTGTCTTTTCTGTTCTGAGCATGATCTAGATCTGAATAAATATTTAGCATGGGCTACCCTTTTTTCGAGGAGATTACGTAAAGGAGGTGGCGGACACAAAGACTCTCTCTCTTTCCGATCATGTAGGTACCTTGGCAGAGAACTTAAAGCAGCACAATCTGAATCATTTTGAAGGATATTGCTAATCCGTTGCTTCATAGGTTCGAAAAATTTTGCCTTTGATCTCGGGCCCAAACAAGATCATTAACCCGGCTCCGAGGTATCTAGAGTCTCCTTCTCTACGTTCCATCGGAGCAATTCCTGTCCGACGCGTCCTAGTCGCGGGGGTGGGCGCCACTTGTCCTAGTAGGCCAGGGCAGGCTGGTGGCTAAATTCGGATGGGGACCCAGTTCTGCAGGTATCTGCGTGGATCCCTTGCCCAGGGTCACGGGTGAAGACCTCAACGGCTTCATTGGCGGAGATGGAATCCATCGGTACGGCAATTTAAGGCGGAAGAGGCACGTCTTTTTTCTGGGGGCGGAGGAAGAGTCTTCCATTTCGGCTCTGAAATAGACATCTTATTGACTTCATCGGTACAGCGGGCGGACAATGTCGATAGGCAAGTGAATCTGGGTTTTGTGGCGATGAAGCAAGGCACGCGGTGGGGTGCCTTAAAGGGCATGCATCAAATCTCTATACCGTTTGATGTGCGGCCAACCTCCTGCATTCTCAACTCCCTGTCGGTCGTACCGGTTACCTGGTCCATCAGCATCTGGACTTTGAGGACGAGAGAGTGGATCTGCACCAGCGCAACTGCTTATCCACTTAAATATATTCACGCTCGGATGAGCCTGGCTTCTTTCAAAAGACTACGAGCCAAATAAGCCCTGCGGCGATCGGGAACTGGTGGTGGGGTCGAGGTCTTGGTGAATCATCGGCCTTAGCTGGGACTCGGCACGTAGGCGGTCAGTAGAGGTCCTTAAACGTCACCTTACGACCTGCGGCATACCTGTTGATCGCTAGCAGGAGTTTGCTCGAAACCGAGAAAGGTGGCGCATCACAATCCACAAAGCAACTGAATGCTTTGAAATAAGTCGTCTTGAAGACTTAGACAAGAAACTGAATCCAGTCAAGTAGAGTTGAAAGTGAAGACTTACAAAAGATTGCTGTAATAGTTTATGGATTAAATAAAACTCATTGCATTTGCACTTCAAATGTGGTTTCCGCATTCACTTTGTGTGGTCCCAGTTTCCAGAAGAGCAAAAGCAATACTTCACTGGAAGTACCAAGCCCAGGCAATGAAAACGCCTGAACCGTGTACAACATAATGGATTTGGTTTGGAAATCGCAGTGACACGGACGTTCAATAGTATTAACACAAAGGAGGTGGACAATGGGAGCCAGTTTCCTAATTTGGTATAATTTGCTAGATTTGGGTGTAGGTAATTTAACAGAATGAAGAAGGTATATTGCTTTTTAGGATTCCCCTGAACCCTTATAGGATCACTCGTGTGTCTGTATGTCCGTCTGTCACAGCCAATTTGCTCCGAATCTAACTTTTTGTTCAAACTAACTTTTTGTGAAAATTTATGTTCTACGGTGAACATAAATTTGATGTATCTTTTTCGGATAACGCAGCGCACGCCATTAAAGCTCCCAGTCGGCATGATTTTTTCCGACTTCTTCAACAATAATCGTCATATTTCAGCCAATTTACACAAAACCGTAATTAATTATACACTAAAACCTTCCACATGAATCACTCCATCCATTGGTGAAAACCGTTTGAAAATCCGTTCGGTAGTTTTTGAGTTTATCGCGTTCAGACAAACAGATAGACGCGGCGGGGGACTTTGTTTTATAATATGTAAGGATAATATTATGAAAGGATAAGGATATATATACTAATATTGCTTATTTAATAGTATGAGATACATAAGTAGGATGCCGTTCAGCTACGATTCCTGATTAATTTGGTTGCGGGTTCCTTGACAGTTCATTAATTTCCCATGTATTCCCATGACTCAATCTATTTTTGATGTAATTCGTTTTATTTTGAACTTGTCACGGAAAAACTTGAATTAAATGTGACAATAACGTAAGAGTAATTTATTCTTGTAAAGTTTACTTTGATATATAACCGAAAAGTCATATACTTCGTTACTTATTCATACTTAGCCAAATAGGTAGGTAATTTACAGGGATATAAAAGTCCCCAGCAGAAAAACTTACTAGTAACTTATTTGCGTAAACGATTATGACTAATTGGTTTCATTTTGACAATTCAACAACATCCATTGCGTTAGTTACGTTGTTGAGCAGATTTTTTTTTCCAACTTATGAAGCAATGGATTAGCAATCGGTTCCAAATCGAAACAAATTGTGATTGATCGTGTATTACGCAATTAGGGTACCTACAGACCAACCCAGAACAGTTGTGAAAAATATTGCGATGCCGCTCTTCTTTTACGAATCATGGGGTGAGATCCTGCCTAACCTAGTCCAGATTACTGCAGGACAAATGCGTTCTATGCAACAAAAATCTTAACAAAGTATGAACGAATCAAAAAGCATCAGTGTTCAGTGTACCTGCGGTGTAAGGCAGCATTTCACAAAAATTTTGCAAAAAGTGTTTGACAAACTGTCTAGTAAGTTGTAAGTATCAGTATACATAAAAAATATTCACTTTCGGTACGACTATCGAACCCACACTGACATTCTTGGTATCTGTTTAGTTAGTTATATCGTATGTTGAAATGGGGCCGTAACTTTAGACGTTTTGTAGTAACTGCCCTAGGGAAAAGTGCATAGTTATATACCTATAGGTACTTATAAATCTTTTCAACAGCACCTCATTAAAATTGTGTTTCTAATACCATTACAATTTGTGTCACACATTGTTAAATACTGATAAAAGGACTTCCTCCATTCAAACCGTGGTCAGCCGTAATGGAGCGGTTCACCACATGATAGGGACCGAACCACCACATACCTATAATCCTTGTATTATTCAATTATTTTATGAACTAGAGCCCTCTACACAAATGATTTGATCTAAACGAGAGCGCAAGATATAGGTAATTGTTTGAGTTTATTCGTAATATTTTCCTATGTCGTACCCGACGAAGAACAACTACTGTGGTACTTATCTCCATCGGGAAACACACCAAATCAACCGCATTCTCTGTGACTGTAGAAGACTGTCTAGTGGTGGACACATAGATATGGTGGACAGTTAAACATATTAATTACTCACTAAAATGTTTTTTTTTCCAAAGTGAACATGGCACAGTTCACGGTCGTCCACCTTATCGAAACAGATATTTATAATAATGAGAGTCTGTCTTTCTTCCGCAGTGCTACCTGAAATCCCGCTGGGCCACTCCGACTACAGCGGCTTCCAACCGAGCACCACCGGCTTCGTGAAGGGCAGTCCAAGCGGCACCGGCTCTGCACTCACCGAGCTCAACTCACCCCCCGCCATGCCAGCGCAGCGATACGACCCCAACTACTACAACTCTTGGTCCAGCAATACCTACAACTACAACAACTACCAATACAACAACATAAACAACAATCCAACCTGCTTACAGTCACACGCGCCATACATCAACCCCAATCCTCAGATGATACTCCCGAATCTCTACTCAACAGTCAATCAAAACCAAATACACGTTCATCTGCACAGCTCGGGCGACAAACACAACCTAGAACAATGTTTCCCGAGCGAAATTAAAATTAGCGATATTGACGGAGGCATCTCTATTACTACGGAGCTACAAGGGGCTGGTGAAGCCAGTGGCATGGGCCAGACCTGCGAAGCCAACGACGAAGTGAAGCACGGCCTCTACGGAGCGGGGAACCAAGAAGTGTGGAGACCATATTGACATTTCGTGATTTCGCTCCCCCGAACAAAAACATTCCATTGTACATATTGTGATATAAATAAAATGATCTGTTCTATGATTCTTGATATTGTATTATAAGAAATTCCAACTAAATTAATGTTAAACATTAATTAGATGTTAATTGTTAAATTAATTGATTAAGTAATAAAAAATATAAAATTAAAAATTAAGCTGTTGTTGTTTCATTATTGGTATTGACTATTGCTGCTTTCATATGGTTTCATGTCGTCTCCGTCTTGTCTTTTCTGTTCTGAGCATGATCTAGATCTGAATAAATATTTAGCATGGGCTACCCTTTTTTCGAGGAGATTACGTAAAGGAGGTGGCGGACACAAAGACTCTCTCTCTTTCCGATCATGTAGGTACCTTGGCAGAGAACTTAAAGCAGCACAATCTGAATCATTTTGAAGGATATTGCTAATCCGTTGCTTCATAGGTTCGAAAAATTTTGCCTTTGATCTCGGGCCCAAACAAGATCATTAACCCGGCTCCGAGGTATCTAGAGTCTCCTTCTCTAGGTTCCATCGGAGCAATTCCTGTCCGACGCGTCCTAGTCGCGGGGGTGGGCGCCACTTGTCCTAGTAGGCCAGGGCAGGCTGGTGGCTAAGTTCGGATGGGGACCCAGTTTTGCAGGGTTCTGCGTGGAGTGAGGTCTTCACCCGTGACCCTGGGCAAGGGATCCCCTTGCCCAGGGTCACGGGTGAAGACCTCAACGGCTTCGTTGGCGGAGATGGAATCCATCGGTACGGCAATTTAAGGCGGAAGAGGCACGTCTTTTTTCTGGGGGCGGAGGGAGAGTCTTCCATTTCGGCTCTGAAATAGACATCTTATTGACTTCATCGGTACAACGGGCGGACAATGTCGATAGGCAAGTGAATCTGGTTTTTGTGGCGATGAAGCAAGGCACGCGGTGGGGTGCCTTAAAGGGCATGCATCAAATCTCTATACCGTTTGATGTGCGGCCAACCTCCTGCATTCTCAACTCGCTGTCGGTCGTACCGGTTACCTGGTCCATCAGCACCTGGACTTTGAGGACGAGAGAGTGGATCTGCACCAGCGCAACTGCTTATCCACTTAAATATATTCACGCTCGGATGAGCCTGGCTTCTTTCAAAAGACTATGAGCCAAATAAGCCCTGCGGCGATCGGGAACTGGTGGTGGGGTCGAGGTCTTGGTGAATCATCGGCCTTAGCTGGGACTCGGCACGTAGGCGGTCAGTAGAGGTCCTTAAACGTCACCTTACGACCTGCGGCATACCTGTTGATCGCTAGCAGGAGTTTGCTCGAAACCGAGAAAGGTGGCGCATCACAATCCACAAAGCAACTGAATGCTTTGAAATAAGTCGTCTTGAAGACTTAGACAAGAAACGCCAAATACGCAAAAGTCGACCAAATCCTTCATATACGTACACATAGGTACAACGATGCTGATCAGCTCTTCAGTACACGGTGTGACTAGGTTTTCAAGACCAAATTTGGTTTTGCCAGTCATCAGAGAGCTCCAGGGCCGGCCCATTCATATAGGCGAACTAGGCGACGGCCTAGGGCGCTCGTATTAGGGGGGCGGCAAACGGTGGCATCGAAATAAAAGTCGGGTAAAAACAGTGGCACTCCGGGAGTGCCGACAGAAGTGAAAACTTGGAAAAAATCGGCACCGCGGTTATCAACGCGTTGATGTCTTTTACTCCATGCACCGCGGTAATCAACGCGTTGATGTCTTTTTAATGGTCAAAATCTGGTGTTGTCACAGTGTCGCGAAATCAATGGTTTAGTCCCATCTCAAAAATGTCCAACGTGCATAAAGAAGTTTTCACTCAAAAAAAATATACAGTACATTTATTTTTTATTTACAACTTGAAAATACTCCCAATTTTTTACCAATTTTTCTTCTAAAATATTCTTATCTAAGTTACCAATTAGCTGACGTACATGATGCACTCATGGACATTTACGAAGTCATCGGTACGGTTCATCTGGAAATCAAAAGCGAGTTGAGGCCAGTCCATTGCTAAAAAAAATCGCGATTTCAAATTTATTGCTTCCCTTGTTGTATGGTATAATATTTTGTTAAAAATTAATTTGACTATAGTTTGACCGCGATCGCTGTACCGCGCCATAGGTATGTGCCTAACGAGTCGGGGGGCAATTCAGGCCCCTCATTCATTAACGCCCACGGCGTCCCGCCGCTCATTCGTCCCGTCTCACCACGCATTCTTAAGGCGTGGTACAGCAGTCTCGGTCAAACTATAGCAAACTTCTTTAAATAAAGGAATTTGATCTTACCGCTTCTACAAAATGCTCTCCTAAAAACAAAAACCTTTCTCGAAAGTTATAGAAGTGATTAGGGTTACGAAAAAATGCTGGTAGAAGCAAGAGAAATTTCAGAAGAAGCCAACATTTCTTTAACATTCGCATCAGACTCGAAGCCAGTCCGCTTAAGAAAAAAGAAAAGGCAGTTTAGTTATAAATCGGAAGACGATCCCATACAATCATGTTGAGAAAGACAAGTTAATTTTATTTTTTATTTTGCCTTTCTGGATTGTGAAATAAATGCAATCGATGAAAGGTTTACTCAGATAAAAAATATTAACTATGTTTTTGGATGTCTTTAGCATGTTGTTGTTGTTTTGCATGTGTGTTTTGTTGTTCATGAGATGCAGAATAAATCTTCCAAACATGCAGAATAAAACTTCCGAACACGGTGTGAAGTTCATTCATCGACTATAGACAAGGGAGGATCCTCCGACCAGTTGAGTGTTTCAGGTGAGCAACTACCCGATGATTGATGTTGGAACGTTGCATACTGGTCGCGCGGTAAACCCTGCTTGCACGATGCAGGATTTTTGCGTGACGTTAGTGAGATGCGTAGTTCACATGTGGTGATGTAGATGCCGCTACAGTTTAAAAGAGATCGTTTCTACTTTTGCCAAAATTAAGGCAAGACAAATAAATCTTACCTAACCTGCTAACATTTATTTCATAAGCTTTACTCTTTCATACCGCAAAAAAAGTAGGTGTATACACTCTCCATCTAAATATATAAAAGCGAAAGGTCACTCACTCATTCACTCATTCATCACGAAATCTCGAAAACCGCTTGACGTATAAAGATGAAAGTTGGTAGGGAGGTAGTTCATAGTTAGTAGAAGTCCGCTAAGAAGTTAAGAACGGATTTTTGGAAATTCGACCTGTAGGTGCAGCGCAGACGACACACTTTTTGTGCAATCGAGTCTGTGGCGCACATAATCTCTTATTTGTCCCCGATGTTTTTCCGCATGCAGGTTATTTTTTATAGGATGTGTCGCTCGAAAGTAATTTGTGTCAGTTTAAAATTTAAATACAGGAACCATTAGCTTGAATCTTTACTCCGTAGCTCACATTACGAATAAGATACGAGGTGAAAAGGGAGAATTATATAAATTATATAACGCACGGTTATGTTAATAAATTATACAACATAACCGCCGCCACATAGAGGCCGCCACATAACGGCCGCAATACAATGGCCGCCACATAGCGGACGCCGCATAACGGCCGCCACATGATGGTCACCACGTAGCGGCCGCTAAATAACGGCCGCTAGGATAACGGCCGCCAAATAACGGCCCCCATATAACAGCCGCCACATGGCGGCCACCACATAACGGCCGCAACAAAACTACCGCCACATAGCGGCCGCCACATAACGGCCGCCACATTACGGCCACCACTTTACGGCTGCCACGTAACGGCCGCCACATAACGACCGCAACACAACGGTCGCCATATTGCGACCGCGACATTACGGCCACCACATAAGGGCCGCTAGATGACAGCCGCCAAATAACAGCCGCCACATAACGGCCGCCACATTGCGACCACCACATTACGGCCACCAAATTGCGGCCGCCATATAACGGCCTCCACATAGCGGCCGACACAACCGCTGCCAAATAACGGCCGCCACATGAAAATTATGGGCAGCGGGGTTTGGACATCACGGAGACAAAAAACGCTCCTAACACTACTTACTATATTATTAGCTATATTTTACACACATTACGGCCACCACTTTACGGCCGCCACGTAACGGCCGCCACATAACGACCGCAACACAACGGTCGCCATATTGCGACCGCCACATGGTTGCCGCCACATAACGGCCGCCACATAACGGCCGCTACAAAGCGGCCGCCACATAGCGGCAGCCACATTGCGACCACCATATTACGGCCGCCACTTTACGGCCGCCACGTAACGGCCGCCACATAACGGCCGCAACACAACGGCCGCCACATTGCGACCACCACATTACGGCCACCAAATTGCGGCCGCCATTTTACGGCCGCCACATAACGGCCGCTAGATGACGGCCACCAAATAACGGCCGCCATATAACAGCCGCCACATAGCGGCCACCAAATAACGGCCTCCACATAGCGGCCGACACAACCGCTGCCAAATAACGGCCGCCACATGAAAATTATGGGCAGCGGGGTTTGGAAATCACGGAGACAAAAAACGCTCCTAACACTACTTACTATATTATTAGCTATATTTCATATTTCCATACAGTAATATTGTCAAATTACTCAAAACAGGTAAATATTTGACAGCTATTTGCGACGTTGCCATCATCAACTGACCAATCTTCATTTAAAAACAAGATTTTCAGACGGGATGCTATGGGTTTTATTTTTGCCTCATTTTTAACTTTCTCAAATTATGGTCTCCTTGGTACATACGTGTGACGCTACTGGTTTCTGAAAATTGTGTTTTCGGTATCTAAAATCTATCGTTCAACTACATTCTGAAAATCAGACAGATTGCTATAAAACAGTTCGGTTAATAGTATTACCGAACTGTTGATTTTTTTTTTTTTTTTTTTTACATATTTAATAATGCGGTCAGGTCAGAAGAAACGCGAAAATTTTCTAAAATTAGGATTTTTGTATTTCTGAATAACCAAACCTATCGATTTTGTTCGTAAAACGATAAGGCAAAAATTTTGGTAATTTTGGTTTGGCTGTTTTGGTTTTTGGCCCATGCGAATTCTAAATGAAAGCAGTGCGCGCATGCTGTATTGTTTCGGTTTACCAACCAGTGAGGAAACATAAGCAGTAGGTACCGAAACGGTACAGAATCGGTACCGAAACGAAAGGGCCTAACGAGACTGTCCATAACTTTTTGAAACATGTTGATTTGATTTGAGATTCACAGATTTCTTAAAAATTGCCAATTTTCACAAAAACTTTTCCAAAAACTATATCGAGCCAACTGCTCGATATAGTTTTTGGAAAAGTTTTGTTTTGTTTTGTTTTAGTTTTACCTTGAGTACAAGAATGTCTGTCTGTATGTTAACTTTTCACGCCTAAACCACAATCAAATTCCAAATTCGAATTCGATTTCGATCAAATTTGCCAAGGGGATAAACAGCATCCTAGGGTAGGACATAGGCTACTTTTTGTCTCAAAAATAATCCTAAAGGAGGTGATATATAGGTAATGAAAGTTTTCTCGCCAAACTTCACGCTGCTAGGACAACGGGAAGTAGGTACCTTTGCTTTAGGCTTTGTTTAATTTGCGGGTGTCAATATAAATATGCGGTATAATTTAATGGCCGTATTTTTTATTGCATTGACTTGGAAGTTTGATTTTCTTTACAGCTCCAAGGGACCGCAGATCTATGTTTTTGATATCTATTTCAACTTGATGCCTCCAGGCGTTTCTGAGAAAAAGGGTCTTGACAGACAACGAAGTTATCCTTTAACGGTTTCAATTTTACATTTTGAGTACAGATTTATTATCTGCCTGTTACCTTTTAATACCGTAACGGCTGAACGTATTTAGATGAAAGGCATACGATAGGCCGCAATCTGGCTTAGAACATAGGATACTCTGAATTCCGGTAGCATGTTCCCGTGGGATAATTTGCGACATCTACGCGGGCGAAGCCGCGGGCAAAAGCTAGTTATGTATAAAATAAGAACTCAAATTTTTTATATAAAATTACACACCTAGGTAATCTGTTTACATTATTGTTTTATTCAAACTCAAACCTAGATATATTTCTCGACTAAGGCCCATGGGTGGCCCTAAAACTCTGCTAACCACACGAAAAAGAAAGAACATTGTTTTATTATGTCACAAATTTTCTTAAAAAGGCGCCGTTGCAGCCTTTCGCCTAGGGCGCCAGGAATTCTCGGGCCGGTGCTGGAGAGCTCACGAAAAAAGAAAATAAGTCTGGGTCGCTGTCGCCGGATACGGTGAAGAGGACTACGAGTATGTTCGAAAATATTTGTCTGCTCGACAACGTAATTATCGCAATGAATGTTGTTGAACTGTCAAAATGAAACAGATTGTGATTGATCGTGTGTTACGCAATTATGGCGCAGTTCTGTAAATCGCCTGATGACGATGACGCGAGGTTTTTAACGTACGTGTAACTCTAACGAGGATAGTATGGTGACCCAGGCCCACTAAAATCCAATTAAACTTACTGCACCCAACCGGCACCCGCCCGACCTAAGGTCATTATTGGCGTTTGGGTAGGGCACGGTTGGGCGACATTTATATCCCCTCACTCAGTACTGGCGTTACTCTTTAGGGTAGGGCGCGTATGGGCATCCACCCAAGGCGCCAGACATGAAGGGGTACCCAACGCGAACCACCGGCCTTTTATTTCTCTGTATTTTCTGTTATTTAACTCTTTTTAGGGTTCCGTACCTCAAAAGGAAAAAACGGAACCCTTATAGGATCACTCGTGTGTCTGTCTGTCTGGCTGTCTGTCTGTCTGTCTGTCCGTCTGTCACAGCCAATTTACTCCGAATCTAATGGACCGATTAAGTTGAAATTTGGTACACATATGTATTTCTGTGACCCAAACACGAATGTGTAACGTAAATAAATAAATTTGGAATATAGGGGTCACTTTTGGGGCGCAAACAAGAAAATTTAAAAACAAAGTTTTGCTAACAGTACCGTGTGACATATCAAATGAAAGGGCTTGTTACGAAAATCTGAAATATAATTTTTATATAATTTTAAAATAAATACTTTTAAAGATATTTAATAAATTCAATGAAAATTGACCATTCCCCCCCCCCCCTTATCTCCGAAACTACTGGACCGAAAAATTTGAAAAAAATACTTAGTATGGCTCTTTACTCATAGATTACAGGAAAACCTATAAGAAGTCTATGGTCTTAAAATAACATGGTAAATCTCTCAATATTGTGCGTAAAAACTTATATTTCGTCGCTCGGCATCCAATAGGCCCATCTCTCTAGCTACTATAATATCATAATATCAAAAGTGTTTGACCGTCAACTTAATACACAAATAAATAAAACTGTAAGTGTTCATGACAACCAATTCGGGTTTCGGCGTGGTTTGTCAACAGAAAGTGCAGTGTTGTGCATTAAGCATACTATCACATACTTATTATACACAGCGTGGGACGCCAATATATGCTAGCTTCCTAGATTTATTCAAGGCTTCTGATCTGGTTGCTTATGACGTATTGTGGAGAAAGATGGAGAAGGATAGGTTGCCAACGGAGCTTATAAACATTTTTAAATTGTGGTATAGTAACCAGATTAACAGTGTACGAAGGGCTGGAACTTTTTCCAGGCCATACAGGTTGGAATGCGGGGTGAGGCAGGATTGGCGAGCTCAGCAGCACCAGAGTGGGTTGCTATTTAGATGGTATTTGTGTAAATAATATTAGCTATGCAGATGATATGGTGCTTCTGAGCGCGTCAATCTGTGGTCTCAGAAAGTAATTGGTCGCCAAATGTGAGCAGTATGCCAAAACACATGGTTTGATGTATAACTCCAATAAGTCAGAGATCATGGTTTTTGAGGCTGGGGGTAAACCGGGTTATGTACCATCTGTATTACTCAATGGGACTCCACTACAAAGAGTATTTACGTCTAAATATCTTGGTCATATATTGACCCCTGACCTCAATGACGGACTCGATATTGAGCGGGAACGAAGAGCGTTGTCGGTAAGGGCAAACATGCTGGCTTGCAGGTTTGTACGCTGCTCACTTAAAAAGTTAAAATTACTCTGTTTCAAGCTTATTGTACAACGTTTTACACGTGCAGAATGTGGGCTAGATATACCCAAAGGTCGTGCAACGCCCTTCGTGTCCAATACAGCAACGCTTTCAGGGTATTGGTGGGGCTGCCCCGTTTTTTTAGCGCATCGGGAATGTTCGCGGACGCACATATTAATTGCTTTTACGCAACGATGCGAATGAGGTGTGTCCTAAAATGTCCTAAAAAAGATTGCTAGCAGGCCATCTCCCATGGGGTGAAATAAATTTAAACTAGATTACGTGGGGCACTCAGAAAGTTTTGTGATACTAGAAAAAAATATACTACAGGTTATAATTTTTTTTATGATATCTTTTCAAAGAACTCTCCATTGGCGTTTATACACAGTTTTATACGTCTAAACCAATTTTTATAACACGTCTTCCAGTCCGCATCAGACACCTCTCCAATCTCCTTTTCAAATGCAGCCAGTGCATCTTCAGGTGATGAAAACTGTTTTCCTTTGAGTTGATTTATTTTGGGGAACAAGAAAAAGTCGCACGGAGCTAAATCGGGACTGTAAGGAGGATGATCGGTGTGCTGTCCAGAAAGTCCCTTGTTTTGAGCGCCGAGTGAGCCAGCGCGTTGTCGTGGTGAAGCAGTAGCCCACGGAGGCCAGTGTTCGGTCGCTTGCTGCTTGCAGTAGTAAAAACTTCTGGCAAACATTTGGTAACATACCATTCAGCATTGATGCTCCTTTGATCTCGTCAGGGTACTGATATCAGATAACCCGGCAAAGAAAAAAAACTTGCGATCAAAAATTTGCCTGCACTTCTGGCTCGCTTCACTTTGGTAGGCGTTGGTTCATTTTGAAACAGCCACACGGTTTACTGACGCTTAATTTCTGGATCATATTGATAAATCCAAGATTCATCACCTGTAATGATATCTTTAACGCGCCGAGACGAGCCTGCTACAAATTTTTCTATCATGTCTCGGCACCATTCTACCCGAACCTCCTTCTGAGCCTGCGTTAGATTTTGCGGTACCAGCGTGAAACTATCTTCCATAACCGAAGATGCCTGTATAGAATTTCATGCACACTTCCCGATCCAATCAGCAGTATATGCTGAACCTCTTCATATGTAATTCGCCTATTCTCTTGAATTCAATTTTTCACAGCCAGCACGTTTTGTTATGTAACAACCGTCATAGGGCGGCCACTTCTTACTTTGTCCGCCAAAATTACTCGACCACACATAAATTCATTAAACCAGCGGAAAATAGTCGCTTTAGAAGGGCTTTTTTCTATGAACACCATTTGAAGTCTTTCAAACGATTCTTCTGGTTTTAGTCGACATTTGAAATCGTACAAAATCATCGCGCGAAAGTGTTCTCGTTGTAAATCCAGTTTTCAGTAAGACAGAGTATTTTGATTTTGCTCGTAAAAAAATGTGGAGGGAATTTCGAATTTGGAATGATATGTTTTTTTGTAATAAATAGTCATAGTTTTAATTGACATCAAGACTAGCCAGTATTCTATAGACAAAAATTGTTAGTCGCAAAACTTTCTGAGTGACCTGGTAAAATAAGCTAACATAGTTCTTAAGTTTACTAACACAATGAGTCCTTGTTTCTTGAATAAAGAAAAATATCTGGATGACCATTTTTTTTTAACGACTTTATCTATAAATGAAACCTAGCTGGATCGATTTACGAGTATCACTCCCGAAACCCCCTGCATACTAAATTTAATAAAAATTCTTGGAGCCGTTTCCGAGATTCAGATTATATATAGGTACATAAATACAAGAATTGCTCGTTTAAAGGTATTAGATTTAGATTATTATTATATTAATACCGCGAATGTGAATTTTTTAACGAAAATCAGATTTTTGTTTTATTTCATTCTACACGTTGAAATAAGTGATCCTGCAATTTAAAAAAAAAACGTAAAAATGTCACATTCGTGGTATTGGATGCCGAGCGACGATTTGCAGTTGGGAACATGTTTTTCAACTACAATGTTAAGTTTGTCCTTAGGATAAATAAATTCATCTCAACTACGGAACCCTTCATTGTGCGTAGTCCGACACGCACTTGGCCGGTTTTTTTTTACCCTACTGCGGGACAGCAAAGACAGAGTTAGGTATGTTTTTCTCTAACTTTTTTTTGTACAAGTCGACAAAGTTTAGATACTTACTATTTTATACACATATATGCTCGCTCTTGGACCCTGCATTCTCTGAAGTCTGAATTCTCAAACTTTTCTGCATAAAAGAAATCCTAAATTTTCCGTAGCGGGGTGTTGAAATTTTTGATCCATCCTTTGATCATCCTGCATTTTCCTATTCCTCAAACTAGAACAAAAGCTAAAATTTTCACCCCTCTACTCTCCAAGAGTAGTGAGGGGCGCCACAGAAATCTCTCCCGGGGCGCCGGTATTGCTAAAACCGGCACTGCCTAGGGTGGCTGAAAAAACACCGCGTAAGATAGCACGCTTCTACCTTATCAACCAATAGTTGATTGGAGCTCCGTCAGTAAGTTCCTTCTAGTTTAATTTCACGCTCCAATAGCAAATCTAAACTTTTTAATTTGATTACCTACTTTTACAAACTATATCTAGCTGCCTGAATGCCTGCATCGATGATTATATTCATTTTCCTACTGTGTGCTAATTCTTTTTCATTTTTGCGTTAATTTACTAAATCTAGTGTGCCGAAGTATGCCTACTCCATTATTTTATTCATATCCCTCTTTCTGCATCTTTACGTACCAACTTCATGCCCATAGTGGGCCATGATTATGTGTGGTTGAGATAAACAAATCCGCAAAAAATTCTGTAAAACGATAAATAGTTCTATCGCTAGAATAACAGCAATATCAGCTTGCATGACCGACCGAGGACCGAAGCAAATGGTGCATCCAGACTTTGTCGACAACACGGCAAAAAATAATTATCGTCTATGGTCTATTCTTGGGAAAAACATCAATCCCTTTAATCCAGATAAACAAATGGAAATGTGAAAAAAATCTGCAATTGATTCAAAGAATATATACCGCCAAATTATTAATCAATCGATTATCAAAAACTTTATTCTTTCGTTGTTGTACTTAAACCACAATTATTATTGTCAAAAACGATACTACTGTGCAAATAGGAAAAAAAATTGTGATCGTTTTTAATATCTCAATTACAGTAATATATAGACATAAATATTAAAAAGGGAAAAAATACGGTAATTTTCTCATGTTAAAATCTGTAGCGGTGTTTCAATTAATGGGATTGGATTTTAACATATTTTGTATTGGTCACACTATATTGGTATGTGATAAAATGGCGTCTGTCTTGTCGTGTTTCGTTTGATGACCTCGTAAAATATTAGAGATAGTTTTAGTGTGTGAAATTTAATGTAAATAATAGTAATTTCCAATTAAATTTAGTCTCTAACATTACACTAATCAACTGTAAGTAGCCTAGCCTCTTGTTGATAACCACAGTATACGATACTACAGGTTTCTGATAACGGCGGAGAAATGCAAATGAATCTCTTTGTAGGATTTAACTGTGATTATTTGCTTGCAGTTGAAAAGAGACTCCTAAAGTTATTGTAAGAGTGAAATGTCCGAGGAGACAGAGCGACATGGCGAGGCGTCGTGTGAAGGTGGAGCAGGTGGCGGAGGGTCAAGCTTAGCGCGCGTGTTATTGACCCCGCACCAGCTTGAGGCCGCCGCGGCTGACTCGCTCCGCGCCGCATGGAGAAACCAGGACTTGTACATTGACCATCTCGAAACTTTGAACAAGCAGTTGGAAGGTATTTAAGAAAATTACATCGGCTTGGTAGCGTCAGGTCGGCGACGTTACGACGCACGACCCGCGAGTTGTTATGTTATCTCTATATCGACAATACTTTAACTAAAATTAACTAGTGATACTGTTATGACATATTGAAATGTTACTGTGATACTGAAAATTGTTTAGTTATAAAACGAATTGTGGTACGGGGTGTATTTAGGTGTTTTAAGTTCTAAAAGGTGAAGACGAAGAAATGGTGTTTTGCTGTGTAAGAGAGGTGCCAGTGGAGTGTTTAGTGGAAGTGCATATATCGGCACAAGGCCGTGTGATGTCTCCAGATAATCCTGGAGCTGTGTCCATGTTCAGTGGTGTTCCGCTACCCTCGGTAACTGAGAATGTTGCCGAGTTATCCGGTCTTTGCTCACGTGAAAAAGTAAATATGTTTTCATCACTTCTTTTGCTGTATAGTTAAGATTTTGTTTTGTATATGCTTTATTTATCTTCTGTCTTCAATTATTGTTAATTGTTATTTATGAAACTTGTTTATATTTTTAACACCTGATCTGTTTATGTTTCTGCCATCTATCTTAAAGCTATGGATTAAGTATTTGATCATTCTTTTGCTGTCACTTATAATGGCTTTGATAGCAGAAAATGTATCAAATAAGATTTACCATTAGCAATGTATTTGAAAAAAGGCTCAAAATACAAGTTAAAGTGAATTATTTTTATATTAACTTTAAAATAATTATGTCTATTGCGTGCCTATGCCTCTAATGTTATCATGGTCATAATAAACTCCAGTGTATTTAATTTCTCTTGCTTCCAACTAATGCTCTACATTGCTACTCAGCTTGAGTCATTGCATGTAACTCATAAATAAATACTTACTGAACCATGTTCATAGCTTATCAGCGATTATGACTAACACATCTCAATTTCTATTTCTATATACTTATTTATTTCTGTAAGTTTAAGGACATAATATAGTCAAAAGAAAACCTATTACTAGAAACTATTTACATAATTATTGTGTAGTTACATATGTTTATAAAGTATAGAATGTAAAACAAAATGACTTGATAATTTGAAGGCTAGAAATAGAGACTATAGGTTTACACTTGCTATCATGAAACAAGTTAGTCAAGAGCGTTCATTCTATAATTTGGTAATGTCGCAAATAACTGTCAAATATTGACCTGTTTTAATTAATTTGGCAATATTACTGAATGGAAATATGAAATAACGCTAACTAGTGACCTAAATATGACTAATGAATTGCAATTATAACACTGAATTTGATGTTGTAACCATTAAATAGGTGTAAAAAGGGCATTTGGAAAGTTTCCAAATACTTTTTTATTTTGTTACAATATTAATTATTGCATTTCGTAATCAATATTTGAGCCGGTTTTGACTATTCTGCCAGCGTCGCATTGAGACGGCAGCGCAGTGTGGCAGGCCGTCGAACTTTTCACATTTCCATACAGTAATATTGCCAAACTAATCAAAACTGCTAAATATTGAACAGCTATTTCCGACGTTGCCCACTTTAGGAATGCACACTCTTAATAACTGAATTGTCTCAAAGCACATGATATCTTAAGATGTTCAATTAGACTTGAATTTTTGAAATAAATATAATTTAAAAATATTACCACACTATCTATTTGGATCATGTTACCAATATGTACCAACTTATTGATGTTTGTTGAAGGTATTTTGTTTTGACCTCATATTTAAAAAAGTCTGAACTACAGGTTTTTTGCATTGTTTAACCAGTAAGAATATAGTAGCAAACTACCTATACCTAAGATAAAACTAACAATTTAAAATACATGCCAACTGAGAGCTGTTTGTAAATCAAATTTGGTAGGTACATCTTTAGATATTATGCTTGTATGAAATAGGTCTTTACTACGGGCTTCACCCGTGTGATATCTTTTTTTTTTTAAATTATAGCCTATGTTACTCAGTGATAATATAAAATCCTACTGGTGAAATAATTTAAAAAATCGGTCCAGTAGATAACTCATAAAAGCGCAAGTGATAATAGAATAATGGATAATGCCAAAGTGTTACACAGGTTTTACATTGGCTCCAACGTAGGCAAACATTGATATGTTTGTTTAGATGTATCTTGAGCACCGATGTGCTCAAGATACATCTTAGGCACCAATACAGAGGGTTTAGCATTATATCAATAAAAAAAATCAATTTCACATATTAAAATACATAATATGGCATCATTACTATATTTCTTAGATTTTACGAATATTGGTTGAATTGCAAGCATTAGGGCTCAAAACAGTGTTATTACAAAGATGTATACTTTAATAGAGCAAAAGTGTAAATGTTATTGAATAAAATATTGTCAGGCTTATGTTTTTAGAGGGTGAATTTGTTGTAAAATTTCATGTTAATTGTTATGTTGGTCAAACAATCACAACTGCAGCTAACATGAAATTTCTCAGCAGATTTCCTTATCAAGATTTGGAAAGGACACCACAAAGGATGACACTGGCTTTACTATGGGATAGTTTGAGAGGCCTATGGCTAGGCTAGGCCATGTGTGGACCAGGTGCTATAACCCATCATCAGGTTTAGTGAATCAAAGTGAAAGTAAAAAAAACAAAAGTTTTTTTTTTACATTCACTGAATTTGTTCTATTAATTTCAAATAAAATATAATTTAATTTTTTTGCACTTTATAACTATGAATCCTATAATCCTGTCTTCTCCAGATTGTACGTGACTGAGAGAAAAACAAAAATCTTACCATGGAATCATATAACCAGAAATAGTGGTTTTTTTTTTGTAACAAACCTGCTTTTCGTTTACTGTAATCCAATTTACTATTACCATTTTAGTAATAGATTTACTGGTTCAAATTAATTGTTAGCTATTTAATAAAATTAGTTAAGACTGTTACTGTCCTTAGTGTTTGTATAGTTTTAGTTAAGGTGTTGTCGATTATAATATTGTAATCATTTAAACAAAATAAACCACACAAAATGCATAACATTCTGTCCACAATACAGTTACGTTGAGATAACCTTTTATCTTATCACTGTGTAAAGTATAAAAAAATCTCATGGTAGACAAAATGATATGCATTTAAAGTGGTTTTATGGATATTAGGTAAAATAAGTTAGCGACATCATAGTGATGTCAAAACAATACTGTATGATTGCAGGAACAAGAAAATCGAATGTGAAATCCTAATATCCTCTTTAACATAGCCAAAGAATACTTATTAATTTGTAAAATTGATGTGTACAGGAAGCCTGGAAAAGGCGAAAGAGGTAGAAGATAGGATAAAGCAGCAGTATGCTGAGTCACAACACAGAGAGAAGGTCTTAGTTAGAAGACTTGCAGCTAAGGAGCAGGAAATACAAGATTATGTAGTGAGTACTCACTTGGTTATAGTGTGAAAGTCCCCTTACAGCAATCTAAGAAGAATGGAATAAGATTACTTGTAAGATCAAGATTCATAACAGAAATTATTCTCCATTCCAGAGTCAAATTACGGAATTAAAGTCTTCCCACGCCAGTCTCAACGGACGGCCGACACTACTAGATCCAGCTGTGAATGTAGTAATTTTAAGGTTAAAACAAGAACTAACGTCAACTAAAGCGAGATTAGAGGAAACACAGAACGAATTATCGGCGTGGAAGTTCACGCCAGACTCAAATACAGGCAAGAAACTTATGGCAAAATGCAGGCTGTTACACCAAGAGAATGAAGACCTTGGACGAATGACTTCGAGCGGTCGGATAGCTAAGTTAGAAGGTGATCTGGCATTACAGAAGAGTTTTAGTGAAGAAGTTAAAAAGTCACAATCAGGTGTGTATGATTCCAAATCCCTCAATATCTGTAGCTGAACTATTTTCGAGAAAATTAACACTGAAACTTGTGATTCCAGAACTGGACGAGTTCCTGCAGGAGCTGGACGAGGATGTGGAGGGCATGCAGAGCACGGTGCTGTTTCTGCAGCAGGAGCTGCGCGCCACGCATGCCACGGTGAACGGCAACAGGCCGGCCTCGCCCGAGAAGCGCACGTACTCGGGCAGCGACTGCAGCGAGCCCGTCGGCAAGAGAAGGCGCGCCTCCGTGCTGTCACTCGACTACAACGAGGACGAGGAACCGCTCACCGTCACCAACGGCGACGCTGACTAGCGCAGGACCGCGCGCTTCACATACAGAACACGCTACTTTAATATCAACTAGTGATTTGTGAAACGCTCTCGTATCTATTTAGCCCTACGGCCATTTCGTTGACTCGAAATTGTTATTGATGAATTATTGTGAGTGATCATTGATGTCCAATATGAGGTGAAACGCTGGTTCGGTGTCTAATCACTCATTTCAAATGTGAGATGCTTATTTATTAGCATATAAAGTGTATTCTTTAAAAATCGATGTACTTTCATTAGAAGACATAATAAATAGACTAATATGTGTCATTTCCATTGACAATTAATTGGTGATGATTGTGTCTATCGTGATAAGAGACTAAGGAAACATTTGGTAAAAAGCATAGTTTGCGTTTTTATGCACAACAATGGACCACGTGATCAGATATAATAGTGAATCGTTTTTGACATTGTTTTTACACTGAAATATTAAGACTTAGACAGTTGACGATTTTATAATTTATTTATAATAAGTGAATTTATTGTGATACTTATTAGAGACCCAATATGGAGTAATGCAAAGACTTGTGTTGCGAGAATTAAATGTTTGGTGGCATTTATTTTATTTACATGCCGAGTATGAAAATGATGTCGAGCCTGATGGTAGCAATAATGTTTAACACCAAGCCTAATGTTTTAATAATTGTCACGTTTTTAATAAATTTATGTGAGTTTCAATATGATATGTTTCTATTTTCAAATTACAATGATTGTATATAGTAATGTTAATAAACATATATAACTTGCATCATCTTTGGCGTATTATTTGTGTATAACAAAAAAAAAAAACATTCACAAAGCCAAACTGGTGGAACAGTACAATCGATAAAAGTTATCAGGGTAGTAAAATGTTCAATACATTTATTCAATTGTAGTAAACTGAAATGAAATGCCTTTTGTACATACATATTGGCTTTTCTTCTCTATAAGTAAGTGAAATCGTTCTAAAAAAATATTGGAATAATCTTGGGTTGATATTGATGTTAGTGTTCTATTCAAGTGATCCATGTGTCGTCTCCTCAAGTTAAAGTGACGTACGATGGCTCTCAAGTGTGGCAGGTTGACCTGCGTGGCGCTAAAGATGTGCAGCTCATCAAAAGACTCGTCAATAGCAAAGGTTTGATCTTAAAAGGTTTACAAAACAACAAAAGTGGGATTATGACTTGACTAGACACATTTTTTTTATGTCGTTACTCGTTAGTGACGTCAAAATCTGTTTAGGAACACCAAGCCGAAATATTATTCTAGTGTACCAAATTCAAACGCATATTTCAGTTATCTCTAACACTTGGAGTTATTCTTCCTCACGATTAAAGAGTCCTAAGCAGTCCACTCATGGCTGAGATTCCCTAAAACTTCTTCATCTTATGTAATGTGTTTACTAGAGGATAGTTCAGACTAGATATCGGTTTATCTTTCAACACAAGACCTACGTCATCAATTTCAGTAGATTCGTGATAAAACTTCAGCACCTAGCTATACTATTATGAGCAATATTTATAATTACGTTCTCAAAAACGGCTCTAACGATTTCGATGAAAGTTGCATTAAAGGGGTTTACGGGGGTGAAAAATCGATCTAGCTAGGTCATATACCTATCTGGAAAAAATTTTTTTTCTCTATTTTCACCCGAGATGAGCTCGGTCGTCGTCCAGGCACTCATTATAAAATTAGCCACTTAGGAACGATGCAGACCTGGCGAAATACGGTTGTCACTGCCATGCAAATATCAAAATTAAGTTAAAATAAATAACCACGCACCTGCTGACCCTGCTGTTCGCTTTGATGCGCTCTCTGGCAGACGAAAGTTTATAAGTCGATATTTGTTCCACCTTATGTGTTTGTTCGCCGGCCTTTAGGGAATTATTGCTCACGCTTTCAAACACTAGATAACTCTGGCAGACCTAAAATATAGGTATCTCGCAATCTTAAGATCATTTCTTCCAATAGGTACCTACTTAGTAGAAGGACTAATGTTTGTCTTTGACAATCAGTCTTTTCGCGAGCACTACCGCGGCCACAGCTAGATTGTAAGGGTTGTTAAACACTTGTTCGGGTCGGCACGATTCGTTACAGCCGGGCGGCAAAATCGAATATTGTTAGGTACCTACCTATATTTTACAAGCGTACCACGCCTAATCAAACACATCGACTGAATTGCCGGCCAGACGCGAGCAGGACATTATAATTGTACATTTATATTATGTACAGTACATCGGATTAACTGGCAAGCTAACCTCGGCTCGAGAAACGAATTATGCTGTTAGTATTATTTGAATTACCAATAGGTTTGAGATTAAGTACAAAGGTTCTTATTGTATGGCAATTGGCAACGACAAAACTACGCAAGTACCGAAAGCGAAGTTTGGTGATGGTGACCCATCTTTATCATTAGTCTCTCTCCAAATAGGTACCTGGAAAAAGTTGCTAAGTTATCGAGATAAAGCGGTCACAATTGACTAATTGAGGATAAAAATTATATCAAAGCACCTATTATGTATAATAAATAGGTACACAACCCACTAATGTCTTGTTTAGTATTTTAGGTTCAACGTTTTAGTTATCTTATCCGGGTCAGAACTCAGATATCTAGCAGCCGTCCTTTTTTTTTTCCTTCCTTATCACTCTTTCACAAGTTTCAACATTATGACACCAGACATATCAATATGGAGCCTAAGTCCCACACGCGCGGATTTCCTGGTCCGTGGTCCACACAAAGTGAAGGTATACCGCTGTCTGGTAGCCCGGAACCTGAGCCATATGGTGCTTATCATGGATGTGCAGCGAAAGATCGACATTGACACTCAGCAGGTCGTACCTCTGTGGACGGAGAATACGCTTAGAGTCGGTACGTATGACTCTGGCTAATAATATTATACCTCACAGGCTCATATTTCTATAGGTACTTAGGTATTTAGAAATATGTATAGCCTGTATAGTTTATCAGCTGCAGGTCAAAAATGGCTTTTGCAGAGAAGGCAAGAGCAGCTGCTATCATCACGCTTGCAACCAATTAAAAAATACCGATGAAGTGCGTGTCAGACGACGCACAATGAAGGGTACCGTAGTTGGGATGAATTTATCCAAAGAACAAACAACTTTGTAGTTGAAAAACATGTTCCATATGAAATGTATTGGAGAACATGTTTTTGCAACCGCAAATGTAAGTTGGTCGATTATTACACGTTAACTTGTGCAGTCTACTTAGCTGTGATAGTTTTCCTTTTAATTTCGATATACTACCGACATGAATTTTTTCACATAGGTATCCAAAACCAAGCATTTAGCTGGCAGGGGGAGGGAACACTTTACTCGAACAAAAATTAGCAAAGCTTAATATTTCGAAAACGGATCCCTATATCCAGAAAAAGGTTTACATGAACTCACAATATTTTTGAGATAGATGAAAAAACAAATCATCCCCACTAGGGTACTTACCTTAAATTTTTCACTTTGTCGGCTTGATTGATATAATATACCATGCCAAATTACAGCTTTGTAGTACTAAGAGTCTCTGAGCTAAGCCGCGGACAGACAGACAGACATGGCGAAACTATAAGGGTTCCTTGTTTACTACGGAACCCTAATAAAAACTAGTCTCAAGATTCTAAAACCCGAGAATGGTTATTATTTAAAGCAAGCTTGCAATCATAGGCACAGTCTGAGATAGATAATGTCCTCATCAAACTTTAGCTGAATGACCAAGCTAGAGGCTCCGAGCTCCGTTCAAATCCTGATCAGTCAAAAAACCAAAATAGCTAGCCATAGAAAAATAAATTGGTCCAGTAGATTCGGATCAAATTGGCTGTGACAGACGGACAGCCAGCCAGACCAGACACACGTTCGAGTGATCCTTTAGGGGTTCCGTTTTTTCCTTTCGAGGTACAGAACCCTAAAAATCTACATAATAGGAAAAGAGGGTAGGTACAGACGCCAGCACATCAAGCTACTACATACTGTCAAATTTATTTAATAGATTTTCAACTTTATCGCTGAAGAATAAGGTTCAAAGTTGATGTGCTGGCGTCTGTACGTAACAAAGTTGGTAGGTCAGAAAAGCTTTATCAACGTTGCTGATGTATTATGGGCCTACCACACGCTCAAGCTTCACCACAGTTTTGCCTGCGCAGGCCGGTTTGTACACGGAACACCGTGTAAAAATCAGCGAGTTTTACCAACCACACGCACGGTGTTCCGTGTACAAACCGGCCTGCGCAGGCAAAACTGTGGTGAAGCTTGATCGTGTGGTAGGCCCATTATATGCTGTCAATTTGGATTACCTACCTAGGTAGGTATAATTTTTTTCCTGATAATCCTTTTGTCAATACCTACTCTAAAAGTGCCCAATGATACACACAACTCAAGTTGAAGCTCTATTTTTAACAAAAAACAGGTCACCGCCTTAGCTGGAACAAGTTCCCTACTTTAAATATTATTGAAGAGTATTACAATTTCTTGGCGGAAGAGTATTCTTCAATATGTAGAGTACAAACTATTGGATACACTGCCGAGAATAGAACAATAAAGGTTAGTGGCTTTTTTACAATGAGTGTTCACTTTATTTTCTGCAGAATTAAAGCTGTTTAAAATGCAGGTGATTTCCTTCTTACAAATACAATACGAAAGTATATCTACAGTGTTAACACAATTTACATGCAGACCAAATGCATTGTAACATCCACTGCGCAGCATCTCTGTCGTCAAGCCAAGCAAAAAAAGCAGGTGCCCATTTCTAATGCAATGCTCTGAGATATAAGGAGGAAAAAATACCATATAAACCTTAATTGCGTAATACACGATCGATCAATAAGTTTAAAAAAAAAACATCCCTACTTTACGTGTAGGGGAGGTACTTACCCTAAAAAAATATATTTTTCATAATTTTATTTTACCACTTTGTCGGCATGATTAATATGTATACCCATGCCAAATTACAACTTTCTAGTACCTACTAACAGTCTTGGACCTAGACCGCGGACAGACAGACAGACAGACGGACATGACGAAACTATAAGTGTTCCTTGTTTACTACGGAACCCTAAAAAGCAAGGTCTTATCTCTACAACATGGCACAAGCCAGGACACCTAGAGACAGGTACAGGCCGTGTAACTACTTATAGATTGTTTTTTTTTTTTTCTAGATGATCAACATAACAAATGGTAACCCAAAAAACAAAATAATATTGATAACAGGAGGGTCACATGCTCGTGAATGGGTCTCGATAACATCTGCGCTATACGCCCTAAATAATATCGTCACCAAGTTTGATACACAGCGCAGTTATATCAAAAATAAAAATTGGTAAGTCCCTATGTACCTAGGTACTTAATTCTTAAGAATTCTGTTTAAAGCATAGGGCATAGAGCACTCTAACCTGCACGCGTAGCATGACCACCGTAGAAACGAGTTTTGTCGACGGAAGAATAGACAAAATGACAGATAAACAATCACAATCTGTCATTTTGTCTATTCTTCCGTCGACAAAACCCGTTTCTACGGTGGTAATGCTACGTGTGCAGGTCATTTCTAATCATTAAGCCGGTATAGACAGCCATCCTGGGCTATCAGGCCCAGGCTCCTTATTAACGGAAGAAGGAGTGGTCTTAGCTTCGTGCGATTGGCCGCACTAAGAATCTTAGAATGGCTAATCGCACGTTATATCTTTCTTATTTTTTTCGAAAAGTCAGCACAAATGACAAGCCTGAACTGGGGGACAAAAGCCAGACGACTCCAGACAAATCCAGACTACTTAATGATAACCCTAATCGCACGTCAGTAGTAGTGCCTACTTGAACTACGAAAACCGCCCTTACTGCTACGCTGCTGAAAGCGCCGTCAAGACAAATCAGATTGTTACAATTTCCTATTAGTTAAAACCTGTACACAGTAACACTTTACCCAACCGAACCCAAGATCAGTGCCCTAATTGCGTAACTTATTTTCGTAAAAGATTATGACTAATTTGTTTCATTTTGACAGTTCAACAACATTCATTGCGTTATTTACGTTGTTGAGCAAATTTTTTTTCTAACTTATGTAGCAATGGATTAGCAATCTGTTTCAAATCGAAACAAATTGTGATTGATCGTGCATTACGCAATTAGGGTACTGCTCAGCAGACGCACGTAACTGGCGAAATGTGGGTGTGCTATGGGTACACCTCTGCCTAACCCTTAGGCGATTACAGGTGTGATGTTATGTTACAGGTTAATAATTCCAGTATGGAACCCAGATGGATATGTGTACACACATACGGTTGACCGTCTGTGGCGTAAGAATCGGAGCCAGTTAAGGCGCTGCAAGGGAGTCGATTTAAACAGGAATTTTGAGTAAGTGACAATCTATGTATATCTACCTACGTCTTGTTATAGACTTTGGGACAAAAGGTTCTATAAATAACAATAAGTAGACGCAGTGTGCAGATTACCAGTAAAACCTAATCAGCGCAACTTCCACGAGTAAACTAACAAAAGTAAAGTAAATTTGATTTCCAGCGCAGACTGGGGTCTCCCTGGCATAACAGAAACCAATGAATGTAAAATGACTTATTCAGGACCTTATGCTTTTTCTGAAGCGGAAACGAGAGCGCTACGCGTAAGTTAAAATTAAAATATCGTGTAAAAAGTAAGTAGTTTGGTACCTACCTAAAATAATCAGGGCTCCTCTATTGGAGAATGTCACATTACCTGTAATTTATTTACCTAGTGGTTTTTGGACAAGCCGGTTCGTATACCCGTGTTCCTAGGTATACCTACCCATACAGGGTGTATAATTTTTATGTTCACATGGCTCGTCAAAATGTAGGGAATGGCAGATTTTTTTCGCGATTTCACTTTTGTTCCCATAGTGAGTTGTTCAATACAATACCATGACCCCATATGAGGATGCCCATGAATTAAATGTCACCTTGAATATACCTTCATATACGTTACAGTTACATTTCCCAATCCTTCAATTTTAACACGAACGAGAGCTACCCACCCAATAAAATGTTTTGTAGGAACTAGTATCGTCGTTAAAGCGAAAACCAGTCGCCATGATGGATTTACATTCGTACGGCAATTTGATTCTGTTTCCCTGGAGCGCGCGGGAACTCGTCACACAAGACTTCGGAATACACATGAAGGTGGCTGAGACGATGCGCAGCGTAAGTAAACACTTAATATTTCTTTACTCAAATTATCATCATCTGCCTTTTTCAACTATGTTGTGGTCGGCTTCCAGTTTAACTGGGTGCAGCTAACTATAGGTACGTACCTACATCAGCTGCAATATTATTTATTCTGTGGAGCGACGACCTATCTAACCTCTACAACCCAGTTACTAGGTAACACGATACCCCTTGGAAAGACTGGTTGTCAGACTTTCAGGCTTCTGACCACCCGTAAAGACTGTCAAAGATCAACCAATAATCTACGAAGCCAGGACTGAGGGCCATGCTTTCCGAAGTACTGAGAGCTTTCTGTAATGATGACTCGGAAATCAGTGAACATGTTTTGCCCGTTGTCTGTTCTGTACTAGGTATTTGTTGTGGATTGAAACAGTTATTTAATACTTGTAATTATTATTTCTAGTCCATATTCAAAGCGACCAAAGAGAACTACACATACGGAGCAACATATCATAAAATCTACCCAGCCTCGGGTACTTACCTCGACTGGTCATACTCGGAAGGCGTGGTGCATTCCTATGTCATCGAGATTAAAGACAGGGGAAATCTAGGGTTTTTAGTACCGCCAGAGGAAATAGAAGTTACTGGCAAGGAACTGTTTGCTGCTGTCCGTTCTCTGTCTAAATATGTCAATAGTCCTATGACAGAGAACGAAAGTAATGATAAAACATGGTTTTGATATGATTTTCAATAGGCAACGATGCAATGCATTCCATCCAAACAACTATAATATTCCTACTATTTAAATAAAAATATAAATTAATATTGGTACCTAGTTTTATTTAGATTTTTTATTGACCTACTGTCAGCGTCTGAGCTTATTTTACATTTAGGAGTTTGTCTTTTATTTAAGTTTTTAACTAAGTTTTTAGTTTAAATACCAGCATGTAGTTTATACCGGCTTATCTCACGATGGAAAACCAGTGTCTGTCTGCTAATCTAATTATGCCTCAAGAGAAACTTCACTTAGGTAGAAGTAAACTAGTGAAATGTGGGTATTGCATGGGTGCATTTAACACTTTCTTTATTGACGGCTTATATTGAAATAGAAAAATAAGCTGTGAAATTTTTCTTACTTTAAATCTATATTCTGATAAATATATTAAACAGGCTCTAAACCTGCTTTTGTTATTTTTATGGCGTTAAAATGAGGATGGCAACATAGAGAAGAAAAAGAGAGTTTAACAAAAAAGAAAAACTATTAAAGAGGTTTTAACACAAATGACGGAGAAATCGGTAGACATACATAAAAAAATACAAACATACGCGACGAACATATTATTATAACCTCCTCCTTTTTGGAAGTCGGTTAAAAAAACAGTTATAATGAAAACTGTGAAAAAGAGTAACTGGTGAAACGGTTTTTCAGCTTTTTACATTTTTATCATTTCTCATTCCAAATTACATTTAAACATAATTTGTTTATATTTTTGTAACCACAGTTTAAAACTCTTCATTTTGATACCCCACTTGATGAAACGTAAATTTTGGCGCCAAAAATCCGCCATTTTGTTTTTATTTTTATTTAAAATACCCAGTGACACTCGCGCAATTAAAACGAAACTAACGACATACCATTCATCAAAATCAGTTCAGCCGATTAGTAGTTACGAAGGAACAAAGAGATTGTGCAATCCACGAAGACGCGCCCCTCTCCGCGATTACTATACTTTAAGCTGTGCGGAGCGGAGTGGGACGCGTCTTCGTGGATTGCACTATCTATAGTTCTATACACAAATACAGTTCAATCACATAACCCTCCTTTTTTGGCTTCGCCGCAGTCGGTAAAAAAGAGTAACTGGTGAAACGGTTTTAACAAAAAAGAGTAACTGTTGAAACGGTTTTTAACAAAAAAGAGTAACTGGTAAAACGGTTTTAACAAAAAGAGGAACTATTGAAAGAATGCACAGCTTTACACAAATATACTTATTTATTAATTTTACAATTACGAAGGCACCATAGTTATGACTCGCTATTTCGGTGGGTTAAAAGCTATATAAACACTCACGAAAATATGACTAGATTTTTTTTTGTTACACTTAGGAACCTTTCAGTTTCGAGTATACTTAGTAATAGGTACAGTCGACCGCACGTCAGTGGTAACGCGTTGACCTTGAGCTGGTCTAGCTTAGTGCATAGTTTCAATAGAATTCAAAGGCCAGCATAAACTGCACCCTAATTACGTAACACACGATCAATAACAATCTAGTTTCATTTTGACAGTTCAATAATATTCATTGCGTTATTTACGTTGTTGAGGAGACAAATTTTTCGAACATATGAAGCAGTGGATTTGCAATTTCCTTCAAAATTATTCAGATTATGATCGTGTGTTACGCACATAGGGTGCTGGTTGTTACCACTGACGTGCGACAGAGTGTGCAATAATAAAATTATGCTATTGTGCGTTATCTAATTCTGCTAGTTAACAACCGACGATCACAATAATTTTAAGTAGACACTTCTCTAGGCACTCTAAGCTAAATTCCTTATTACTAATAATATGGTCCCAGTGTATCAACTACGTATAATGAAAACCTTGACATTGTTTTAAACATAAATAATTATTTATAATAGTAATCAAGATGTTTCTGAAAGATTTTATTCTCGTCTTTTTATCTGGCAGTTGCATGGTTTACTTTTTCATAATTTATGATTTGACTGTAGGTAATTTGTAATGTTAAAAGATTTATTTTGGTTAGTTCCCTAATTAATTTCTCTTGAATATTAGTTGACCAAAACTCTCTCAAACTAAACTTCATGAAGAAGCTTGCACGCAAAAAACGATTTCTTCTTTTCTCCTGTCAGCACGAAAGATCTCGCTTCGTCATAAAAGTTTAGTCGACAAGATTAGATTGTAAGCATTATATACTGCGTTCGTGATTTAGTTTACAAACATGTAAACAATTGTGTTTTTGGAAAAACCACTTTAACATAGACGCATAAAGTTCAGTTTCCGCTACAACTTTAAGGGCCTGGCCACAGCTTCTGGCGGTGCGGGGCGCGGTGCGGCGAGAGGCGCGTCGGGCGGCGCGATTTGCGGTGGTATGCCACAGCTAGACTAGTTGCGACCGCGGTGGCGTCAACGGTGGACGTATTTAGAGAACGGCTAAACTATTAAAATGCCCCTATCAAAAGTGGCACGGTATTGCCTTGAAACAAGTGCGTTCTTAACGCAAGATATCATACTTACCACTACTACCAGGAAATTATTGTTTTATTTCGTCCCACAATTTTTTTTATAATATGCCTATATTTATGATGTGGATGTTTTGACATCCATATTGCTGAACTACTTAGTATTTCACTAATAAATTGATCCATATTCATTATTTTTATGAGCTCAACGCGCGACAAAAACAAAATGATTTGTTTCGGTCGCGCGATGCCTGAATGCGTCCACCGATGCCGCCGCGCGCGCCGCTCTGAGCTGTGGCCGCCTCGATACTCGCTAGTACATTTGTTTCAATCGCACACCGCGCAGCCCGCCGCCGCCGCGTGCCGCGCGACACTCCCCGCGCCGCAAATCGCGCCGCAGTGCGCGTCGCCGGTAGCTGTGGCATACTTCATAGGTTGTCTACCATTTGTTTTCGCCGCTCACCGCTTGCCGCGCCTCACGCCGCGCCGCAATCCGCGCCGCTCTTGGCTGTGGCCAGGGGGTTAACATTTTTATGACTTTTTCAATAGTACGAGTCATTCTGAAATCAACTTAATTTACACTGCTATAAAGTTGATATTCGTTTAAATTAAAATAACTTGCTCGTTACTCACCAACTCGATTTTAGTTGCTAGCTCAACTCGCTTTTCGTTCATCGCTGGCGGTGGGACAGGTGCCTTAAGGTCGCAATCCAATGGTAATGTTCCATGTAAGTTGACTTTAAGTTTTCTGTAGCAAGAGAAAATTATCCAAGCTTCTTAAAACTTGCGAGCACTACTCTAGCGCTGTGCTGTGGGTCCCCATAGCACAGCATCATGCTGAGTGGAAGCCTTCTTGTCACAGTCATGACGTGCAGCTGCCAACTATTTCTGTTTTGTACTCATGTTTGCATATTATGTACTAAGTTATACCTATTTTGTTTCTGCTTACTTACTCTTGTCTTTGTATGCATGTGTTTCTGTGACAAATAAATCTATTTTTCTTTCTTTCTTTTCTTTATTTCTTTTATTTCTTGCTTTTCTTTATTTCTTTTCTTTCTTTATTTCTTTCCTTTCTTACTTGCATAACAGAAACAAGGTTTTACAATGACATCCATCGCTGTACTCGAATGCAAATGTTTTATCAAATCAGTATTAAGCATGTTATGTAATACGCAGGCGTTAGTCGACAACGCTTGGTCTCAAGAGCTTCATCGTTCTACAAGTTAATCAAAGAAGGTATCGTACGTATGTACTTCCCCGCATTTATTTATCACGATTTTGTCAAATAAATATGTTATTTATATTTAATAGTGTACTATTTACTCTGAGAACACCTTATTTTAACAACATTTTATGAGATAAAGGACACAGACAAGGCACATCAGTTTGTCCACCGATCTTCTAATTCTAATATATATTTAGATACCTACCTAATGTAAACCTATTGTAAATGCAACAACAAATTTTATTACATTTATAAGAAAAAAATACAACTTGCTTTTATTCATAATGTCACACATTTTGGATTTTGAAATTCAAATCACCAAATTGATTTTTAATGTAGCCATCACGTAAGTCGCTTTATTTCAACAAAAAAAATCTGTCATATGTATGAACCGTTTCTTTTTCTATAAAACTATTGACTTTTTCTTCCACCTGGGGTTTAGCTAGGTAAATATTATTTCAACCACAAAAAATATCACTATCCTTGCATTACATTCTCGATAATTTATCTCCATTAACGCGTTCAAACTCCGTTCCGGTCATCGACTTTGCCGCGGCAATATTTACACTTCAAAGTCTCTTCATAAACTGTCATCAGGTAATCGTTGCGCCTGCGTCGATTGCATGACCAATTCAGATGCAAACGGCCAAAGATTTAGGCGACCGACCGATCTTGCACGCCGATTAAAATTAAAAACGTTACTTACGAGTATGTTTGCTATCTCACTCTTTCTTTGTTCACTTTGATTTAATTTAATAATATTTTAGCCATTTTGAAAAAGTTGACTCTAAAGATAACTTAATAATAACAATACAAGTGTAAAATTTCCTAATTTGTGACAATTGACTTTTGTGCCGGACACAAACTAACTAATCTAAAGATTTTCTGAACTAATTTCATTCAATAAAGTTTGTAAAAATTACACTTTGCTTTAAACAGCACGGACCTCAAATATAAGTAATGAGAAGGGCATGAAAATGACCCAGTTTTCTCTAATTATGGATCAACTGAAACAAAATTTGTTTCGGTTAATCCGTAATTAGCGGAAAGTTAAAGTAAACGGGCCGCATTAAATGAAGTACGCGGACGCGCCCCGAGCCATATCTGACTACTAACGATCCCTTTTATTCTTAGTGCATTTATTGTCACCTCCAGCAAGCACATCGTCTTTCATGCCAGCCTGGTACCTCACGAGCTTGTCGGCAGTTCGCACGCGCTCCTGAAGAATTTCCACCGTCCTGTTAAGGAGTTTGATCTCCTCCTGCAGCGGGTAGACTTGCATGTTCATCTGCATGAGCTCCTTTTCGTGTGCCAGTTGTAGAGTGTGGAGCTGGTGAGAAAAATATAAAAGTAAGTATGTACATGTTATATCGGAGATCATTCTAACGAACGATCGATCTAGCGTATGCACCGCTAGTAACAAATATGACACATCGAGAAGAACGGCTTTGTAGAGCGTCATCTCTGTCACACAGGTAGTTGTGTGACGCTCTCTTTCTAATAACTTGACTAGACTTTGTCTGATATAAAAAAGGCATGCGCTTTGTCTAAATTGTCTGTTGCCATGGCTGGACGACAGGAAAGTCCGATTAAGCAGCTGACAACCTCCTAGGTTGACCTGCGAGAAGCCATTAAAAAAAATGTTTTGGGCCATACGTTAGGACGTAGGCACAATGCCTACAATTTGCCTACTCGTAAGTACGAAAACAAAAACCCACGACCTACCAAAACATTTATTTTAGCTTCAACGAGGAAATTGAACGCCTAATTTTGAACCGGATAACATTATTTCATTTAATCTTGAGAAACTGTCGCCTCATAATATGATACCATACCTACAGCAGTCCATAATTTTCTACTGGTTTGAACACAACTCCCTAACTTCATACGAGATACAAATTATGATAAATGCATACGAGATACAAATTATGATACCTGCATACGAGATACAAATTATGATACCTGCATACGAGATAATTTTGGAATACCTACAGAAAAAAACACCAACTAAGTGGAAGTGGACCTTTCCTAAAGTTTCTTTAACCCCTAACAATATGTTTTTTTTAGCAAACTGGAACTATATTTAATTTTATATAAGTGACATTACCATATTTATAATTCACTTCGGTTACGCACTGACCGACCGAGAAGAATGCGGTGAAAATTTTATTTTAGTTCCACGTTCTCATTGTGTTAATATGGCATTATATTGTTAAAATTATTTATTATACGCGAGTATAAATTGCCTTTTATAATCAGCAAAACGTCCGGATTTCATCATGTGGACATTTTACTTTTGTATTTTTTTTATAATAATGGATAAACTTTCAATAGAAATTGGTGCGCAATGAATACTCGTTTTACTGACTCATGACGAATCTGTCTGATACTGATCACTCATGACGAATAATATACTTTTCTAATCGGGTTATAAATAATTCACTCGCTAAAGCATTTTTGATCCACTACAAAGTGGAAAGATCTGCTCAAGCTTCAAAGTTATGAACAACAACTGCACTACAAGCTATGAACGTTAGTACCTACGTCAAAACATACAAACGATCGCTTTTGATAAGTCCTACCAAACATTCATCCATCTACCAACGAAAACGATACAGCACTAATGAAAATCATAATTTGGCTCTTAGGCTGCCTGTCCACTGCAGCGGAGCAAGGCAGCGGAGCGGAGAAATGTGCCAATATTAACCAATAGGAGCGGAGCTCTGAAGCGGAGTTTAGATTCTATTGGTTAATATTGGCACAATTTCTCCGCTCAGCTGCCTCACTCCGCTCCACTGGGCAGGCAGCCTTACACCCGCTTAATTTTACGGCTGACCAAGCAATCGGTCGCAGTCACTTGAACCTGAGCTTTTTATTTTAATTTTGACTAAGGAACACCGTATGTAACCATTAGACGTCTCTGAGTGTGGCAGTAAGTCACAATCATTAAAACAGTTATCTACTACCCAAAAGGTTTTCATAGACAAAAGTTTCGTACGAATTCTATAGACCAGTGGCGGGGGGTTACAAAACCCGATATTGGTATGTAAGTATACTAAGGAAATGGTAGATTTTAGATTCAAAAGTGATATTGATTTATTGACTGTTGTCACGCGTAGACAATATTTGTGGAACAGATTTTTACTTCCCCAAAAAAAAAAACTATTAAAATACTTAATACGAAAAATACCATGGGCTAGCTGGTTCCATTTTCGTACTTTACACTATCGAACTGAAGAAACTGACAAATGAAATACTGAATATATTTCTTTCATAAACCAACTGTTACTTACATCTTGAATCCTCTTTTTCTTCAGCAATATGAATTCCTCGTTCGTACGCTTGAGTGAATCGAGTAACGTGTTCCGTTCTTGCATTAGCACTTCCTTTTGTTTCCTTATTTCCGCTAGTTCGGCTTCCATTTCCGTGTTCATCCTTGCCAATATATTCTCCGTCGACTTTGTTCTAGTATGTGTCTTCTTATGTGGATGCAAAGTAAGTAACACTAGAATAAATAAATTAGTCACTAACTGTAAAGCAAGGTGAGTCAAACTTATGGTTTTAAGTTATTATTTATACATCTACTTTTCGATCAATCTCTACTTGGCTTCCTACATTTTTTTTTTTGCCAAACTTCCAAACAATGTCAACAAATTCGGAGTCAATTATTTCACAGAGAAGTACCGTTTCACAAATTTTGATACCTACTGCTAATGCTTTATATGCCAATGATGTCACGCGAGAAGCGCACGTAAGCAACGCAGTTGAAGAGTCGGTAATTTATTGTACCTATGTAAATTAAACCAAAGAGGTTCCACGAAATGTAAAAGTGAAATGGAATTTAATGTCCTTTGTTTGTCAACAACTAAAAGAAACCTAAAGCTTAGCACAAATCACAAATGTTGGAATGAACTCATCAGTTTACGTACCTTCTTTTTCCTTTTGTAGATTGCGCAAGTTTTTCCTTAACTCCTCAGTTTCTCTGTTGATCTTGGCAATAGTTCGTTGTTTGACTGTCAGCTCAGATTGCAAACCTTTTATGGTAGCTACTAAGTAACTATCCTCTTTCAGCCTGTTCAAAAATAAGGCTGAATTTTGTGTCAATCGGCAAACAGCTGACGCAGCTCTGTCTGGTTTTATAAATGTTTGTGTCGATATCGTATGTTTATTTCTAGATAGCGTTTGAGTAGCTGCATCAGTCCTATGTGCTCCATTCAACTTGTGCTTCAATTCAGTGTTGACCTTCCGGTCGTCCATCAACTGTCTCTCTACGTCTATTATGTGACTTTCGTACTTCTGTTTCATATCGCCAAACTTTTCTTGTAACGTCAATAATATTCCTTGAAAGTGGTCTTCTTTATCTTTGAGCTCTTGCTCTAGTCTAGAAATGCGTTCTTCTAATAACTTTTTCTTATTGTCTTCCACTGTTGACGATTTTGAAGCTACTGCAAACGTTTTAGTGTTTAATGAATCAATTACTTAAAATAAAATTGAAATAATGTGTATCAGAGGGTCCATATAAATACTCACCAATCAAAGCCGATACAGAATCTGGATGCTTCCTCCTCAATATCATCTCCATTTCTTTGACTTGTCTTTGTAGATCATGTACAACAACTAAATCCTTCTCATGTTGTACAGTCAAATTTTTCCTGTCATTCCGTTCCTTTTGGAGTTCCACAAGTATTCTATTTTCATTTTCCGTGACAGACTTTAATTCTGTATTCTTATGCTCATATTCTTTACTTAGTCTACCTACAAACTTTTCGCATTCGGCTAATTTTAAATCAACCATAGTTTTCTCTTCATTGACTTGCATCAACTTCTTTTTTAAAGCTTTATTATCATCGTTTAACTTAATATTAGTCAGTTCCAAACCTTTTGCCCTTTCCGTTGTGTCTTTTAATTCTTCTATCAAGTGTTCGTGTCTACAATTAGCTATTGTTTTTTTAGGTGAATTAGTTACTGACTTCACAATCTTGTGTGTTTCTCGTTTCTTTGAATCGATGACGCCGGCGGAGAAAGGCCTTAACTTTGGCTTACGACGTGTTTCAGTGTTTTCCTTAGCATTTTGTTTAGCATACTGGTTAGCCTACAAACACATTTTAAGATTATTACAAATACAAGTACCTACATAATTTATCAGCTTTCTTAACGTTATGCTATTTTCAAATCGATATAAGTGGGTGCCTTTAATAGGTACAACTATTTTAAAAGATGAAACTCGTATAGTATCCACACTATGTATAAAACACAGTATGTATTAGATACAAAGTAGACACTCAAGTCTAAGTGATAGACTCATCAAGATAAACCAAGCTCCGTAACGGTCATAAGCCATGAAAAGTACATTAGATAAAGAAATCGTTAAAAACGTGTTTACAGTAAACAAAGTTTGTCATCAAAGTTAAATAACTGCAACTTGGTGGCAACGACCGGGCATGGCGCCCGCGCAGGTCGAGAGAAAAGTTGTAAGTCTGGTTCCAAACGAATACTGTACCTAAAGGCGGTGTGACGCGTTTTGCAAACACTGATCCTAATTTTAATAAGCTCTTTTAAAATAAATGTAGAAGCTTTTGGTCATAAAAGGGATTGCATTTAGTATGTTTCTCATTTATGAGGCTATGTAGCGATAACGTAAGTAAGTTGTAAAAATTCTGGTTTTTCGGCGTCGAAATCGATTTCTATTATTAGGTTAAAATATTTTACTTAGATTATAGCACTCCATTTTCATTCCGACAAAGGTCTGTTTCCAAAAAACAACATCATTCCTAAATAAGAAATTCGTGGACCAATACACGCACATAGCGGTAAACCTTCGCAGGGTGTTCCAAAAATAACTCCGAGAGATCTCCATATAACAAATCAAAACAAAGGCTGCAACTTTGAGACCAATAACACATTTCACAAGCAATTGTATAATAAACATAAGAACAAATTACTTCAACTCAATTTCCACACAAAATCTAGGTCTCTACAATTCCATTAACACCGTCAATATTATTAAATCTCATCAAGTTAATTTCGAATCCCGAGCTATCAATACCGACAGCTTGTTTATCGGAGCTTAAAAGAGGCAATCGATGTGCGCAAACGCATCAGTGTGATCACCTGCGGCAGAGCGCCCGCACCGCCAGTAGCCATGGGGTCCTTGACGAAGATAGTCGTGTTCCTGTACGTCACTTCCTCGATTTTATGTACGCCGTTCATCAATCAACTACAGCCAGGACAAGGTATGAAATGGTGTATTAATTTTTAAAGAGATTTAAGTCATTTTAATTGATGAGTGGAAATTAATTAAAAAAAGAAATATTTTAAGACGTTTGTCACTTTCTTTAAAACATTTTAACGGTGCATTACAAAATGCTAGTGGTCTAATAATTGCTTATGTTTGATTAGGATGGATTTTAGAGTAATGAACTAGATTTCTTTCTCTATTATTAGATTCATTCATGACAATATTCAAACTGACTATCAAACATTTAATTAATTTCAATGTAAAGCCTAAGCCCCAATATGAATTTTCCTTCTTGTATTTTTCCTAATATTTATAAAGTTCAAAAACGTAATAAATCATTGCATACAAATTGAATTAATTCAAAGTTCATCTCGATTCAGTACGCGATGTCGCCTTCGAAATGCGTGATCAAAATCAAATATCGAAAGTCGCGGAAACCCTTGAACGACCGGCAAGTTCAGTTCAAGTTCGACATGCAGCACCGTTACACCGGCAAAGATACTGGCCAAGTTAGAACGGCCAGCCGCGAATGGAAAACAAGCCGTGGCCAGAGAAAGTCATTAAAACATGTCACGGGAGATACGAGCCTTGCATTTTAATCTATTCTATTATCAATTCGCTCTGTGTCGCTATCGATACTTCAAAACTTAACACAATGTGTGAATGTGAACGCGTATTCGTATCCGCAGTAAATCAATGTAGAAATCGCTCATTAACTTTTATGTACGCACTTAAATAAAAGTTGATCGTATTTTTTTATTTAATGTATTCTTAATGCATTCTCGTTGTAAGAGGAAAACTGTTTAATATTTTCTCTGTGAATCATCAGAATTGATGTTTGTATTTTTTATTGTCGATTACCTGCAATGCCTGCACAAAATTATAGAAACTGTTGTCGAAGCTGCATGCTACAAATATAAAAGCTCAAATTGACCTTGTTAGTATGTACTAAATTTATGCATTAGGTACTGTGTTCATACACATTTAAAATGAAAATGTTGTAAATCTACTTGTCATATTGTTTTAAAACAATACTCACACAGAACTATGTCGCTGTGAAAAAACAAGGCCATGAATTAAACAAAGCGTATATAATCTGTCCATCTAAACACACAATTATATATCTAAAATGTGTATATGGACAGCAAAAAACGACATTAATGCAATTTTATCACTCATTAGTATTGAATCAAACGTAAGATAAATTGATGATACATAATAAGTCACGATTGCAGACAAAAATGCAGACGTGATCGTAATTATTGCTGATATGATTGACCTACTCACAGTAATGACTTGTTTCAGAATGGCCTACTCGTAGCTCGGTTAAACAACCATATAATCAAGTAGTTCAAAATGAAACTGATTCTAAATCAGACGCAGTTGCTACAGAAGTGGCAGCTGATGGAGACGAAGCGCCTGATGACAATAAACCTAAGGTCACATTAGCAGAAGAAGTAGAGAGAATAGACTACAGTGGTGCCCAAGTATGGAAAGTCTCCACGAAGAAAGCTAGCGCTCAACGACTTATTAACCAACTGGCTTCTGAAAAACGTAAGCTGACGATTTAAATATGATACAAAAAGCTTTGAATTCGGTATTATTTTAAGGATTAGGGACGTATCAGTAAAACAAATTATTTTCCAGTCATTGCATCATGGGGAGGCAATCACTCAGCAATCGACATCCTCGTCAAGCCAAAAGCGATGGACAACGTGACAGCTGCCTTAAAAAATAAAGACATTGCATACTATGTCATGATTGAGGATCTGCAACAAAGAATCAACGAAGAAAACCCACCGTTAGATGAGAATGAACTGGAACTACAAGACAGAAGAGGTTCGTACTAATAGTTAATTAGCCAAATTATTTTATGCTTGTGAAGATCGATTAACAATATTCCAAGGGTCGATGTCATTTTGTTCCAGCTAGAGCTTACAATTTTTGGCGTTACAGGGAATCTCATCGCCGACTAGGTTTCATTAGTGCCTACATGGGGTACAATTCTCTCAACCTTCCCATGGAGTATTGGCCAAATGCAAATTGGGGTTCGTTGTTGTTGTTCGGCACCGCATCATTGTTGTTATGCACTAACTTTGTTTTAATACAATTAGTTTTAAATTCTCACATCACGTGTCTCTAACCTTTTGGATCTGGATTGTGTTCAATAACATTTTAAAGTTTTTTAAAGTTGCTAACAGTTGAAAGGTCGAAATGTTCATTTCGTCACTAATCCGGAAGCAAGAGAACATATTCGCAAATTGGGAGAACCGTGTGATTAAACAGAAATTATGGATAATTGTGAGAAATATGGTTTTGGTAATTTTAATGCAGAATCTCATTTCAGGTCACCGTATGACATGGAAGCAGTATCATAGACTGGAGGATATTCACGGATTTATGGACTACTTGGCGAAAACGTATCCTTCTATCGTCAGTGTTAACACAATAGGAAAATCTTATGAAGGCCGCAAACTTAAGGTAAATCGGTCGTTAAGAAATAATATAAATCTTGTCCTAAGTTTCAAAGATCTTATTTATAATACTGAGTGAGTTAATTTCAAGTTGTTTTTAACAAATTTTCCGTAACACAATGATTGAATCACAATCAAAGGTTCGCGAGAAGTTTTCACTTTTCATACATCACCTTATTGTCAGCATGACGAACCATCAATCACACTAATTCGCGGTATTATTCATTATTACAGTTAGTACTTTATCACATCAAACCATATCCACAGGGGAACGAATTTGCGGTACATACATACTTAGTTCATTATGACGATTCGACTGGACGAACACTTGAGGTGCTTGTGCATGTGCAAAAACTCAGTTTTTCCCGCCTAAACCTACTTCTCCTAACTATATTTATCAATCAAAATCACGTTTGAGTCTTGGGTTTCTCTGTTAGGAAATCCCAGTATCTAGGTACTTACCTACGTAACAATTTTTAGCAGTTTATTTTTATTTTTTCTCAGGTTTTACGCATTTCTGACGGCAAACAAGGCAACAAAGCAGTATTTATTGACGGTGGCATCCATGCGCGTGAGTGGATCAGTCCTGCTGTCGTCACTTACTTCATCAACCAATTCGCAGAAAACTTTGATGTTGAATCTGATGATATCAAGAACATTGATTGGTAAGAATTTAGCCCAAAAAAATATTTTCCTCTTTTTCTCGGCGCTCAATACTAGCAACTTCTAGTCAAACTTTAACGATGATTTCAAGCTGCTTGTCGGTCGTTACGGCTTTAATTTGTTTCCAGGTATTTCTTGCCGGTAGTAAACCCAGACGGGTATGAGTACACACATATGTCGGACCGTCTATGGAGGAAGAACAGGAAATACGGATTTGGTCCCAGCACTTGCACCGGCGCGGATCTTAACAGGAACTTCGGGTATAATAATTTATATCTATGCATTTTAAAATTAAAGTCGCTTTTCGTGTCTGTGTGACCGCGTTGTTCTTCTAATCTACGCAACGGATTTTGATGTAGTTTTCACCATCATTTAGAGACTTTATTCCGGAAGGTTTATGTGTATAATACATACATATTAAACTTACATAATACTAAAGAAATCTCAATGTTTTGTCGCTAGTTCATAGCAATAGGTAAATGTAGCGTGGAAAGCCCAGCTAGGAAGACCGACGACTTTAAAAAGGTGGCTGGAACAAAAGGGACGCGGTAGGCGGGTGAAAAACAGCTGCAATAAGCTGAGTCAATTGATCAGAATCGATCCGATAACGTGTCGGGCCAAGGCTAACTATGAGCACGGGCCAAGGGCAACTGAACTGTGAACTAGTGCACGATAGCACGATGTGCCCACTTATTGTAATGAAAGTTTTGTTGGGTAGAAATCTATTTTGCTTTGTCACGGAAATCAGCGTGCAAGAAACCCGTCAAAGGTCCTACAGTTATTTCTAAAGGGGATATTGTATTCCATTATATATGAGATTAGCTTTCGGTATTTAGCTACTGCTACAGAACCAATGAAGCCAATTTGTAATGTATGGTTCAGTGGAGTTTGGCGTGGAGACTGCGCTTAGTCGCCAATAGGAGTTGCGCTTCTCATTCTACGAAAACAAGTTATACTGTTATGGGTAGGTGCCTATTTTACTAACTTAATGGTTTTCTGTTTATAGATATCACTGGGGAGGAAAAGGAGCTTCAAGCTATCCATGCAGTGATATATACCGTGGTAGCGGACCGTTTTCTGAACCAGAATCTAAAGCAATCTCTGTAAGTGATTTCTTTTCTGCAGAGTGACTACAAACACCGCTCTTTTGAGACCTAGGTATTAATTTCATTGAGAACCGTGATGGCGTTGTCAATCATCGCGCAATCAGATAGGTACCATACTACCTGTAACTAGCTTACTAGCTTATCGTAAAGAAGGAATCTTTTCCACGGACTGTCGCCAGGCTGCGTGAAACCGAAGCCTTAGGAGCTGGATGACAATGAGATACGCTGTAGGTACTTATAGCTGTGAATGTGTCCACGGAATTCCTGAATTTTATCGCCATACTGGAATTCAATTTTATTTCAGAACTTTGCATGCAAGCACTACAAAAAACCTTGACTGTACATTCTAGCTTCACAATTGCCCTAGATATGCCAAGCAATTAAACGTAATTAGGGCAAATGACTGATACTGTGACTCCTCATGGACAAACACACCCCCAGGGTTTTTTAGAACATGTATATTGAAAATGCAATTTTATGCACATACCTCTTAACATTATACTTTTTCTACAGGAATTCTTCAAGGAAACGGCAACGAAATTCTCTGCCTACTTAACATACCATAGTTATGGACAGTACCTTCTGTACCCATGGGGTTACGACAATGCATTGCCACCAGACCACAAGAACCTTCAAAGTGTGGGCCAGCTGATGGCTCAGGTAAGTCAAACACAAGATCAAATATTCAGTAATCCCACGTACGCACGGGCGATTTTTAACGCGACGTATTTTACGACGCGTCAAAAAACCGCCTGTTACATACCCCATGGCATGATGTTATGTTATGTTACAGGCAAAAGTATATTTTTAAGCAGTTCAGAAGAATTCTGTTACCCATCCTTCTGGAGCCTACCTTCATGACCCTTATGAACATAAATACCGAGTACTTGTAAATAGTAACCCATGGATTATTCATTCTTTTTTATTGCAGGCAATTCAAAAGACTGGAGGATCAGAATACAAGGTTGGATCTTCAAGTGGGCTGCTATACCCAGCATCTGGTGGCTCTGATGACTGGGCCAAGTCTTTGGGCATCAAGTACACCTACACAATTGAACTAAGTGACACGGGACGTTATGGTTTTGTGCTACCAGCTTCATACATTGAACCTGTAGCAAGGGAGAGTTTGGCTGGCTTAAGGGCCTTAGCGAGCCAAGTGAACAAAATAGATTAAGTTTAATTGCATACTAAGTATGCATAAATTATTTATTATTTAAAGTTCTAAAGCATTTCTACTCATGAATGTACAAATGATACTTAAGTTGAACAGTCTCATTTAAAGTTAAGATTTTTTTAATGTAATAAAAAGAAGGCTGAATGCAAGAAATGTAAGATTGTTCAACAGCATTATTTTTAAGAATAAATACTTATAAAATCTTTTGTTTTTCATTAATCATTGGGAAGAGCCTGGTAGTAAAACGAAATGAAAATCCTTCCTTCCTTACCTACTTAGGAACAGTGGCGTAGCGAGGGGGGGGGGCGGAGGGGCGGATCGCCCCGGGCGCCACGATTAGAAGGGCGGCAAAAAAAAAAAAAAAAAACTTTGCGGTCACTGGCGGTCAGTCAGACAATTGATTTTTCAAGAAGTTAGCTTTTAACCACTTGCACATATTAAATGTCCCGCCCAAAACAATTGTTGCAAATCACGAATGGCGGTCGGCCCTTGTTTGTGTTTAGACGTGTACATGCACGGTGTTAAGGTGTGCGCGCGAGGCGTATGCGGGCACGCAGACTGCCACACCATGCGTGTACACGTCTAAACACAACCAAGGCCAGACCGCGCACGTGATTTCCAAGAACTTGTACCAGTAACTTCTTCGACTGCCGCGCTGCCGTTTTAATAGTAATTAAGTTTTAGTTTGTTTTTTATTATAAGTAATTTAATTATTTTATTTTTTAATTTTACGACGTCAAAAGAGCGGCAAATTATGACTCCGCCCCGGGCGATAGTGACTCACGCTACGCCACTGCTTAGGAAAACTCTTTCTCATGAAACAGTGCACTGCACCAACAGTGCATGGCTACCAATCTACTAGCTATTGTATTTACGGAAAGCTAAGCTACTACCGTACCTAGAATTTATTGAAATATGCAATAAAATAAATAATTTACCTTAGTGTTACTGAATTCCTTATGCTCCAACACACGTTCATTCTCATTTGGTTTCGTAACTTTTATTTGAGGAATAGCACTAGATTCACTTTTATTTGGACTGTTAGCATTCAGAACAGCTGAAATAGGTCTAGTTTTCAGCAAATTTTCAGTCTCGTGTGCAATATCTTCTGCCCTTTTCAGAATTAAATCTACATCATCAATGTCTTCACACAATACCTTCTCTGCCTTGTTAGCTGCAGACAGCTTCTTGATTTCATTAAAAATCATTTTAATTTCTTCATCATCGTCCTTGTAAGCTTCACAACTCTTTTCAAATTGCAAAAATTCTTTTGTAGATACGCTGTTATCATTAGATCCTAGTTCCTGGGCCATTGCAATTAAACTCTGCGCCATGATTATTATACTGGATCTAATAGGATTTGAAATTATCAATTAATTAAATGATAACAAATATTAATAATGCCGAATAACTTCTTCGAATATTTTCCATTCAAATACAACTTTCAGTTGCTAGGCAACAATCATAGATAACCTTATAACTTTTATAGTGTGGGATAGATTGGGTAGACTTTTCGGAAAAACTCGGTTTACTTGATTTTATTCTCGAGTATGATATGTGTGGTACACACTTTATAGTGCAGTGCTACCAAATTAATAAACCGACGGCCGAGCATTGAGTGTAAGAATGGTAACACTTGAAATAAACTGTCAATTATGTCCAACAAAAAACAAAATTGACAAAAATATGTCAAAGTTTAGCTGAGAGGAGAGAAAACATCTTTAATTAATTGATTCTTGTTCAGGAATTACGCATTTTCAGTGAGTTTGATCAGCGTGTGCATAAATCCAACATGTCGGTGCCTCCGCAGGCGTTTGTAAACAAAAACAAAAAACATTTCCTTGGGATCCCAGCACCCTTAGGTTATGTTGCTGGTGTTGGTCGAGGGTACGATATTGTTTGTTTACCAATAATAGTACGGTTTTTTATGAGAAGGATGTGTAAGTGATCGTTTAATTTTGTTCACAGTGCCACCGGTTTCACCACACGGTCTGATATCGGTCCTGCAAGAGATGCCAATGATGTATCGTAAGTAGTTCTTTATTTTCTTTATTACAACACATTTAGAAACAAAATACACATAGTAATCCTAAGACTACACTCTTCCCTCTTAGTAGTGAACAAACAAACGGTTTTATGAAATGAAACTCTTCTTAGAAGTTGATTCAATAGTTAGTCAATATTTTACCGATTTTATCTTTTAGGGATGATCGTCATGCGCCACCGGCGGCTAAACGGAAGAAAACTGAGGAAGAAGATGATGATGAAGATTTGAATGACTCCAATTATGATGAATTCTCAGGATACAGTGGCTCATTGTTCTCTAAGGTTTGTTTACAAAGTTCTTATTAATCCCAACAATGTGTTGAAGACAACAATAGCTGTTTTACTGTGTGCTATAGTTGAATGCAGCTTATCATTTAATTTCCGACAGACTAAACTTTCATTTGGACATGCTAATTTGGCTGTTTCAGTAGGTTACACATAAAAATGTTTGAAGCTTTCAGAGTAATTTTACCATAACCTAATTGGCTACCTACTACTATCATTAGCCTCCTAATGACCTGGATTTAATCTTACCATGTTATTTATTTATTAAAGCTTCATGTACAAGTAAAGAAATAATATACAAAGGTGAACTTAAAGCCTGAGGCATTTTCTACCAATCAACCTTTAATTTCTTATTTACCTATAATTCTCAGGATCCTTATGATAAAGATGATGCGGAAGCGGATGCCATATATGAATCAATTGACAAGAGAATGGATGAGAAGAGGAAAGAGTACAGAGAGAAACGCCTCAAGGAAGACTTAGAGAGATATCGTCAAGAGAGGTATGGTAGATTTATAACTATAATCAAATTAAATGCTATGCTATATTATCATCTCAATAATGCTGTTTCTACAGTAATGCAACACTTCATATAATATGATTTGCAATTATAATGGGATTGAGCTCAGACCACATAAACATTCTTAGTTTTCCAGAATGAAAACTATCGTAACTTGATAGCTCTTTTAGTTTTATATTCCATAATTTTTTCTACCATTTTACTCCAAATGGGATCTTTATTTAAGCTTTGGGGTACAAAGAAGTGGTATTTTAATCATAAATGCTTGCAGGCTGGCAATTTACAGTCTAATCAAAATAATCTTTTCAGGCCAAAAATCCAGCAACAGTTCTCCGACTTAAAACGTGAATTGAAATCAGTATCTGAAGATGAATGGTCAGCGATACCGGAAGTGGGTGATGCTCGTAACAGAAAACAGCGCAACCCTCGGGCTGAGAAGTTCACACCATTGCCTGATAGTGTGCTGTCCAGGAATCTGGGTGGAGAGTCCTCTTCATCTATAGACCCTGGATCTGGACTTGCGTCTATGATGCCTGGGGTTATGACTCCAGGAATGTTGACACCTTCTGGTAAGCAAATTGAACTAATTACTGTATTGTGCTATCTCAAACTCACACTGATAATAATCAGTGATGATAAATGATATTGCATCAGTTAAGTACTGAACATAATTTATGATGATCTGGCAAAAACTGTATGGCCTGCCTTGTGCTAACATCTAAAGATGGTATATTCCAACTTAATAATACTGCCCATAAGATACCCTGTCTGTAAGATTTCTGAATGAAAGTTCTTACTCAGATTAAGTATAATTTTAACATTTTGATTTTAATGCGTAACTAACATATTATCTTTTATTCACAGGTGACTTGGATTTAAGGAAGATCGGACAAGCAAGAAACACTCTAATGACAGTAAAACTGTCCCAAGTCTCTGACTCAGTAACCGGACAGACAGTTGTAGACCCTAAGGGCTACCTGACAGACTTGCAGTCTATGATACCAACGTATGGCGGTGATATCAACGATATTAAGAAAGCTCGGTTGTTGCTGAAGTCTGTGAGAGAGACCAATCCTAATCATCCCCCTGCTTGGATCGCTAGTGCGAGGTTGGAGGAAGTTACAGGTTTGTGTTAATTTGATTATTGTTAGACTATGCTACTACTATTTAATACCCGAAATAATAGTGTGTATATAATGTTAGTGCCAAAATTTCACGGCCGTTTGTGTATGACGAAAACACAGGCCCTGAATCAATTTCATAACAAACCAATCATTTTACATTGTAGCATTTTTTTTTTTTTTACGAAGTCCTAACACCCCTTACTACTTATAAGCTGAAGAAACAATATTTTGTAACAGCAACACAATTCACGCGTTTCAAATTTTTCAGGCAAGGTCCAATCAGCCCGTAACCTAATAATGAAAGGCTGCGAAGTGAACCCGAGCAGCGAAGAGCTCTGGCTGGAGGCGGCTCGGTTACAGCCAAGCGACACTGCTAGAGCCGTCATAGCTCACGCTGCTAGGAACCTACCACATAGTGTGAGGATATGGGTGAAGGCGGCCGACTTGGAGCAGGAGACCAAGGTAATTTACAAACAAAAACAAAAAGTTATTATTGGCAAAAAAGAAAAGACGGTGACAGTATTAAACTTACATTTGCTTGCATTTGTTTGCATTTCTTAATTATTTTTATTTGTTTACCTATTTACTTGACCTCTGATATAAACATACTAATCATTGCATTACCTACTTCCAATTTAGGGCTTGAGCAGATGAACTTTACTGGCATATTCAGACGGACAAAATTATACAATCATACCAAGCCATACTGTGTAGAAACATTTAGTACATAACAAAACATACATAACCAGCCTATAATGTTCCCACTGCTGGGACACAGGCCTCCTCTCAATGAGAGGGAGTGGGCAGTTATCCACCACGCGGGCCCAGTGCGGGTTGATAGATGTCACATGTATTCGAATTTTTGGTTCTAGGACATGCCGGTTTCCTCACAATGTTTTTCTTCACTGTTTGGTGAGCAGTGGTGATGAAATAATTTACACAAAGTAAAAGCGTCTGTCAGGATTCGAACCTACGACCTACAACTCGTTAGTCCCTGCCGTTACCACTGGGCCACCACTGCTGATGTACGCATTTAGTACGCGGCGATTGAGTTTTGTAGAGCGTCCTTTCTGTCCATTTGTCATTTATGTCTATTTCTTTCTAAAACATACTATAGAAATAAAGACATGTGGCTTCACCTAATTCATAAAAACCGTTACATTTTTTAGGGTTCCGTACCCGAAGGGTGCCAAACGAAACCCTATTACTAACCCTCCACTTGTCCGTCCGTCTGTCTGTCTGTCAGAGGGCTGTATCTCATAAACCGTAATAGTTAGACAGTCGACATTTTTACAGATTGTATTTCTATTGCGGATATAACAAAAAAAATATATATATTATAGGGGTTCCCCATACAAGAAACGTGTCACGAATTGCAGTATGGCAGCTAAAGAAATAAGTCATTTGAACATTTACACTGGCGCGATACCAATACAGTTTCAATAAACCAAATTTTCCTTCACAGGCAAAACGCCGAGTCTACCGCAAGGCTCTAGAACACATACCCAATTCTGTCCGCTTATGGAAAGCCGCCGTAGAGCTCGAAAACCCAGAAGATGCCCGTATCTTACTCTCAAGAGCCGTAGAATGTTGTCCTACTAGTGTGGAACTGTGGCTCGCGTTGGCTCGGCTGGAAACTTATGAGAACGCCAGGAAAGTGTTAAATAAGGCCCGGGAGAATATACCTACTGATAGACAGATTTGGGTGACGGCTGCTAAGCTTGAAGAAGCTCATGGTGAGTAGAGCTACTTTATGTAAATGTAACAGCAACGATTGTTGTTTTTTACCCGACTACGGCCATGCCAAAAGGAAGGGTTATTTTCTCCTTTTCTTTGTTCAATTCTCAATTCTTTATTGCATTCCATAATGTTGGTAAAAAAATTGGTAGCCTTAAAATTATTGAAACAATTATGGATAATTATTGTTCTTTCTACTGATTAGATTATACTGTTAGGACCCTTTACTTTTTACCGTAGCAAGGAAATTATGTGAGCGTAGTTCATTCAAGATATCTAGAGATTATGTTGAGTGCCAATTCATATTATCGACCAATTTTTTCATAAGTATTACTGGACATCACTATGCTACCAATTCTAGAACACAGTAAATCATGTATGACAGGTATGAGGAATAGAGTGTAAAGTTCACTCATCCTCTATAGAGGATCCTCCGACCAGACGGATGTCGTGTCTGGCGGGCAACTGCCCGGCGATTGATGTCGGGACGGTGTATATATGCTAGCCGCGCGGTAAACTCTGCTTGCGCGATGCAGGATTTTGCGTGACGTCAGAGTGATGCGTTGTTCGCTTGTGGCGATGTAGATGCCACCACAGACATAACTAAATCTCATGTTAATCCTATCGCCAGGCAACACCCACATGGTGGAAAAGATCATTGACCGTGCGATCACATCATTAAGCGCAAACGGCGTCGAAATAAATCGTGAGCATTGGTTCAAAGAAGCCATGGAGGCTGAGAAGTCGGGCGCCGTCGCTACTTGTCAGGTAAGATCTACTTAATAAAACTCTTACTTCATTCATTCACTCAATCATTCATTCATTCACACACTCAACCATTCATTCACTCACTCAACCATTCATTCATTCACTCACTCAACCTAAACTGTTGGGTCTAGGCTTGAAATTTTGCTCAAGAGCTCCTTATACAGGGTCAAATTAAATTTCCTAGGGAAACTCCGCAGACGTGATGAGTGTCCATATCTAAACATGAAAAAAGAAATTTTGGCGCATTTAACCGACATCATTAATTCAAATAAAAGTTTTTTTTTTGGGTCATTGATCGCTGGTGGTGTAAGTCAGTGACTTCAAATCTCAGTTTAAAAATCATGTTTGTATTTTTTGTAAACTTCACAGTGATGGGAATCGATATCTCAGATTTTATGAAATCACACTTCAAGTACCTAACAACACTACAAGCGGTCATTGACCCCAAAAAAATCAAATCTTTTTTATTATGTCGTGTTTAGATATCGAATCAAGTCTGCGTAGTTTTGCTAGCTAATTTTATTTGACCCTGTATAACGAAGGTGAGCACTAAGAAAGGATTTTTGAAAATGTTTCCTCTAAAGGGGTTAGACAGGGAATAAAGTTTGTATGGAAGTCCGTAATTTTTGCCGATGAGAAATAACATACTGTGGTTTGATTACAGATAGCATAGTATAAAGAGAGGTAGTAAGCTATCTTCATAGAAACGCACCGCGCGTGGCTTGTATGTGTGCGCGGCTTATATCTATGCGTCGCCGCACGCACACTTAACAAAATCTCGACCCGTTTCTCGTGAGAAACCAACCGAGATTTTGTTAAGTGTGCGTGCGGCGACGCATAGATACTATGGCCCCACACATACAAGCCGCGCGCGGTGCGTTTCTATGAAGATAGCTTACTACCTCTCTTTATACTATGCAGATAGTGCGATTTTTAATGCACATGAAAGTAAAGTGTTATGATTGATGTCTTTGGTTCGGTTTGGTTTGTTTTGTTGGAAAAAAACCCTTGAATATGAGGCGGGATAAAGATAGTTTTACCGCTTTCCGGAATCTTCTAAAATCTGCAGCAGACAGGCGCGACGCGACAACGGTAGAACAATTTCCGTGAAGTTTTCATAGAAATCACCAGAGTCGCGTCGCGCCTGTCTCTCATACATCTTCCAAATAATTTATTTTAAAACTGTTTCATTAGTGAATCAGCTCAACCCTTGATTTTTTCCCAGAGAATCTGTGTAGCTTGAATGCAATAATATATTTCTTCTTTTACCAGGCCATTATACGTGCGGTAATTGGACACGGCATTGAACCTGAAGATCAGAAGCACACATGGATGGAAGATGCTGAAGCTGTAAGTATACCAAATTTTATCATCTCTGGAATTACGTCTCAAAAAATTTCCTTCAAGAACATTTTAGTCTTATTTACTGCACTCGACGCACAAATCTCAACATTATTGTTAAAAAAATAAGGTTACTTTTTAGTTGGGTCATAAAGTAGTTGAAAAACAAATGAACGTTACAAACCAATCATTTCATTATTATTTAAATTGTTTGTTCGTTAGAATTTAAGCCAACTTGCACACATTAAATCACTAAATGCATGCATTTAGCGCTAAACAAATTTAAAACATCGTTCTGTTTCTATCAATCATTTGAACTGATACAAAATGAGGTAAGTACTAAATACGGTTAGCGATAAATGCATTTAGTGATTTGTGATGCAAATGGGCCTTACTATAAGGATTTAATCCAGGGATTTATGGATATGAAATTTCGGATCTGGATACGGATACGGATATAGAAATTATATTATACCGGTTTCGGATACGGTTACGGATATTAGATTATTTCGGATTATCCGTTAGTTTCGGTTACGGATCATTTTCAATCGGTTACATTTTTAAGAAATTGTAATGATATAATATTATCCTGCAATGACTAACTAGTAATGACTAAGCAATAGCAATAATAAACAACAAATAATGCGCGCGGCTAGTGTATCGGCTCGGCTGGACAGAAAAACCTGTCATAATGTGTCTCATTTAGACACCGCCCCAATCCGAAATTATCCGAAACGTTCATAACGGATTCGGTTACGGATAGATTTTCATTTCGGATATCCGATAGTTTCGGTTACGGAGCTCCTTAACATCTCTGATTTAATCCAATGTTATATTTAAAATAGAAGATTCAACAATTCTTGTACAAATATTCATTTATACCTTTTCATTCCAACAGTGCGCAAATGAAAGCGCATACGAGTGTGCTCGTGCTGTTTACGGATACGCTCTATCCGTGTTCCCGTCAAAGAAATCAATATGGCTGCGTGCGGCCTACCTAGAGAAGCAACACGGAACTCGCGCCAGTCTGGAAGCGTTGCTGCAGAGAGCTGTGGCGCATTGTCCCAAGTCTGAGGTGCTGTGGCTGATGGGGGCCAAGTCTAAGTGGTTGGCAGGTATGTGGCACTTTTATTTTCGTCTAGAATTAAACGCTGCGCAGATTATAATGTATGAATTAAAATGCGGTAATCGGTAATTTCATACCGTACAAAACGTGTGTGGGTACACAACACACACCCGTACCCACACGTGGGTTGACGGGCTTTTGGCTAAGTAATAGCAGCCGCACGGGTCGATCGATCAGGTTAAACTACTCTTGCCGCGGTTGGTCCGTGGATGGGTGACCATCTTTACATACCAAGACCCCTGCGTGCCACGGAAAGCACGTTAAGCCGTTGGTCCCGGCTGTCATTCGTGGATCTTTGACAGTCGTTACGGGTCGTCAGAAGCCCGAAAGTCTGACTACCAGTCTTACCAAAGGGGTATCGTATTACCCAGTAACTGGGTTGTAGAGGTCAGATAGGCAGTCCCTTCTTGTAAAATATTGGTATTCACCCTAACATAGTTGGGAAAACGCTAGGTAGATAGATGGAAAATCGTGTGTGAGTATGTGTTCTAATCGATAGTGTTATTATTTACAATGTTTCACTGTTCTTGAGATTTCCAAGATAGGAAATGCCCAAGAACTTCATTTTTGGTGTGGCGTTGCCAGCGTTCTTGTTTACTTTGGAAGGTAATGTTTTCCCAACAGATTTTGCTGCCCAATCCTTAGTTGTCATTGAATACGAGGTAACCTTTTACCGTGAAAAAGAAGTTGGTTTACTTAAAACGGGAATTGACGTGCAAAATAATGATTATTTTATTTTTATTCAAAAGGAACAACAAACAGCTACAATATAAAACATAGGAACAAGAAATACATAAAAAAATATAGACAATATTGCAGCCCACAACGCTGTTCACGGATTAGCTGCAGGATAGTGACAGTGAAAATAATCGCTAGGGTTACAAATATATTAACTAACGTGTTTATAGTAATCCATATAAATTTTAAGAAATGGTACACAAAAATAGAAGAAAATGTGTTCAAGTTATTATAATCAGTATTTAATTCAATTACTTACTATTTTCTGCTTTAGGTGACGTACCGGCAGCTCGAGGTATCTTATCACTGGCCTTCCAAGCCAACCCGAACTCCGAAGAGATTTGGTTGGCTGCCGTTAAACTTGAGAGCGAGAACAAAGAGTATGATAGAGCGAGACGACTGCTTTCTAAAGCGAGAGCTTCTGCTCCTACGCCACGGGTAAGAAAGATATTTATTATTTTTTGTTTACAGCACAGTTTCCAAATACTCAATCTAACAGAATTTTTAAAAAATGGAGGAGGTAGTGTAACTGACCATTAAAATTATTATTAAAAGTTTAAGCTTACCTTTAAAATTAGCTTTGATGTAGTGCATTTCATTTTAGTGTTTCCTGCATACGGTACTGTGTTAATTAAACGTTTTTACTTTCTTTCTTTAATTTCCAAATATTTTAACTTATTTTCACAACAGTATGATAGATACATTTTAATTATTTCCGTATGCGATTTCGTTTCTATGTTTTTGGTCAATCGCACAAAATAAAAAACAAAAAATAGACGTGGATATATTTAGTAACCTGTTCCGCTTAGCTATTTCTAAAGAGCCATAAAAAACTCCTCACTGGCGATAAGGCTCACTCTGCGTTCAGCGCTCGGTGTGGCAACACGCCGTGTTCTGGCTCGCGACAAATCAACCGTCATCCTGAAGATGCCTCGTTGAGAGGTGATACACGTGTCGATTTCTTTCAGGAGTTTTTTTTTTTATAGCTCTTTAGAAATAGCTAAGCGAAACAGGTTACTAAATATATCCACGTCTATTGTATTTTATAATGGATTTCCGCAAGGTCACGCCTGAATCAAATATTTTTTTAAAAATACATAAAAGTTACATCACTCATAACTTTGCTACAGGTAATGATAAAATCCGCCAAGCTAGAATGGGCTCTAAACAATCTGGATGTAGCATTAAAATTGCTTGAGGAAGCTATCAAGGTGTTCGCAGACTACGCCAAAGTGCACATGATGAAAGGACAGATTGAAGAACAGATGGGCAAAGATGAGGAGGCACGGAATACATACTCGCAGGGGGTAATGAACTATAAATAATATATATTTATATTTTAACTTATCAAGCGTCAAAATTAATTTCATCTATTGTTGCGAGACTCCGGGAGTCCTGCGTCGCTTTGTGAATTAACTGATGTCGATGTTTGTTCACACTAAAATGATAATGAAGGTTTCGCAAACAGTGCATTTTTTTTAAACTAGATTACTGGAATCCTCGAGCAGGCTTGCTCTGTGTGGTTGCCATTGTTAATCATAATTTGAGTTCACCCAACAATTTGTGAATGCATAACGAATGATATGATTTTAACTCTTACTCCGTTGGCATAAAGCTGGGGTTAGAATGAATTGTTGATTAAAGGGAAAATTTATAAGATACCTTTTATCTATGTTATTATGAGTTAAATTGTTTTAGCTCAAGAAATGTGCAACAAGTGTACCCATGTGGATATTACTGGCGAGACTGGAAGAGAAACTGAAGAATGTCACCAAAGCTAGATCAGTATTGGAAAAGGCTAGACTAAGGAATCCTAAGAATGCCGAATTATGGTAAGAATTTTTCAGTAATTACACGGAATCAGAAGTTATTTACGAGCGAACCTTCAGAGAAAATTGTTACGTAACAATAAAAAGATAATTCTTACTTATTTGCAACTTCGAATAACTTATCCGATTTACGTGTTTTTTTTAAATCTACACGATAGGTGTATTTTACAAAAAAAAAATACAATATGATTACATAGTGATTAAAAACTTGAACATTACACAGGTTAGAGAGCGTAAGACTAGAGAGACGGAACGGCAGCGCTGAAATAGCTAACGCAGTGATGGCTAAAGCGCTGCAAGAGTGTCCCAGCGCTGGACGCTTGTGGGCAGAGGCCATATTCATGGAATCACGACCGCAGAGAAAAACTAAGAGCGTAAGTTTTTTTGTAACCAGGGCCTTATTAAATTATTTGGTAAAACTTCACAAATTTGATGAGCAGATTCGCGCTTCACCATAATTGATTAAAAACACGATTTAAAGTTGCGACTGTTTCTTGATGCATTCGGATTTTGTCACCCAAAGATTTTGAACATTTACGCTCGAGCTTCATCAGTAAATGTGTTATATTTCATAATTAGCTGTTACGATCAGAGGACAACAAATAATAGTACCAACAAATCAAGATGAAATGAGTTTTGAGTTCTTGGATTTAATTGAACAGAGTGGGCTGTCTGAAATCAGTAGAAAACATTTATAAAAACCATTTTTTTCAAAAATACTTATAGGTATCAACAAATAGTACACACGAGTACACATCAAGCTGTACATTTCCAGTATAAGCTGACCTCGCATTGTACGGAAATCCTATACAATGTGAGATCAGCATAAACTGGAAATGTATAGCTTGATGTGTAGCCGTGTTCAGTGGCGGGGCAAGATCAAAGTTTGATGTGGGCGAGATACATTTCGCGAAGCCCTCTAGTGTCGCAAGAAGAAAAAAAAAAAGAAACAGCTGAACAGTTATAAAGGTCTAGTTATAGGATAGGCCGTTCAAAAATATTGTGGGTGGAAAACCATTTTTCTATTTAGGTATCCGTTTGCGTAATATTAAGCTTTAAAACATGTTCAGTGCCGGGAACCCTCCTGGAGGGCTCGTGTCAATATATTTATCGTTTTTGGGACGAGTAATTTTTTTTAGACGCTTTCACGGCTGTTTTGTAATGCATAAACCTTCGAGGTGCGAGGTCCCTCGGACCGCGAGGCCGTAGGCGGTGGCCCACGTCGCTCACGCTTTACGCCGCCTCTGGCCGTGTGTACAAAAAAACGAAAATATTTTTGTGCAGGTGGACGCGTTAAAGAAATGCGAGCACGACGCGCACGTCTTGCTGGCAGTGTCACAGCTGTTCTGGACTGAGAGGAAACTCAACAAGTGTCGGGAGTGGTTCAATAGAACGGTAAGTTTAATGTATTCTTATTTTAAGTCTCACTTATGGGCCCTCACATGTGGCGAAAGATCACAACACATATTTTTTTAAAGATAACGTCGACAATCAACAAGAAGTTTTGAATTTTTTTTATACAGTTTTCCTGCTCAAATAATATAGAGGTTTATTTATAAACGTTGCTTAAAGTTAAGTGACGTTCAAACGTAAAAATGTATGTACAGTCACTAATCATTACATAACTTTAAGCAACGTTTATAAATAAACCCCATAAAACTCCCGAACAGTATTCACTAGCAGAATGCGTGATTTTTATACAATGAAGAATTAAATTTCGACAGTACAAAATTACTCCACTCCAGATTTGTTTTTGTTGCTCAATTGTCTTAAATCTACTATCTCCTTGGCTTCATCGGCGGCGGCGATTACTGAACTTAAGGGCTAGCTAGGCTTGCATTACCCGGTTGGTCAGAAAATTCTCAATAGGGCTGCAATAGCCTTATCCCATGCTATCATGGCTCCTAAGACCGCCAACAGCGCCTCGTAACATTTTAAAATCCCCTTACAGGTAAAAATTGACCCCGACCTAGGCGACGCCTGGGCATACTTCTACAAATTCGAGCTTCTTCACGGCAACGAGCAACAACAGGAAGACGTTAAAACTCGTTGCAAGGCCGCAGAACCACACCACGGGGAGTCATGGTGCAAGGTGTCCAAGGAAATTGCCAACTGGTGCTTTAGCACCGAACAAATTCTATTGCTTGTCGCTAAGAACTTACCTGTACCTACGTAAGGTATGTCTTGTTTAAGTTAAGGTTTAGGTACTTTAGAGTTGAGTCATATTGGCAGATTAATATGATCGGGGAAACCAATGAATATGGAACTTATTTTCAAAAAAATAAGGTACATATTTCTTAAACTGCTGTTATTGGCTCGTGTAAGCTGCCAGTGTGATTTAATCCTTTATTGGTATGTAATTCTTCAAGTTTACAATGATGTGGTTTTATTTGATGTTTCAATATAATCTTGTGACACTAGTCTTAGCAGGAATAGGATACAGAATTTCTATTTTCTTAATATCCGTCGGGTATCAGCGCATTTCCGAATACAAACGAATACTAATTTCCATGTCCATCAATTATTAGATTTATAGTGTATAATAATTTGAATTCAGAACTGAGTATTGTTGTTTTGTTTTGATTTCCGTGTGAACTTTATAGAGCTGTAAAACTATTTTCCTATATGTCGTGCGTGCGACTTTAGCGGCTTTCCTCCCATTTTTTAAATAAATTGCATTAAGTTAAAAGAGTATTAACAACACTATATACTTCCAAGCCGATTGAGAGCGTCCAATCTGCACCAAGTGCAAAGGACAACTGATAGAAATCCGACAACTGACGAAACACGAAGTTTGCCGAGGGACATTAAGAAAATAGAAATACAGTACACCACTTGGCAATGGTGGAGAATCCAGTGCCGACCCCCCAGATGTTACTAAACATAAGTTTCATGCAAACAGTTCCGATTTTATGTCATTGTAACTACCGTATAGAATAGGGTTTCAGTCATACTTCAATAATAATATTTCGAGGTCAATATGTCGTGTTTGTCAAATTCGATCATTCGTAACTTGTTAGAATTATAATAAGATCAAGTAAGACATAATTTACTCTCAGATTCATTATCACGCTGTTGTAAGTTGTAATTCTGATATGAAATAAATTTATTTAATTAGGAAAATTTTATTATTTAGACCCCATAACTTTCTGACCGATAAATGTACTAATTTATGCGTTGCCGTCTTAAATAGTTAGTCTTAGCTGTTAGCGGCTGTGCAAAATATCTCAGATGCAATTCTAATAAAATGCACTATGTCTCACACATCGCAATAACACAGAGTAACAAAAGTAAATACTTCAATGTTTATGACACAGTCGTTTAAAACAATTTGAACGTATCACATGCCAAAAAGTTACAATAACAGCAATAAAATATCATGTTTACATTTTTCAAACTACTTCCGATTCATTATTTATACTAATAAATAAATGAACGCAAAACACAGGACGATTCAAATTACAGTAAAAGTCACACATCAAAATCTATCATTAATTTTATTAGTGTCTCGCGCGCAGTATGTGTATCGTTCGGTAGATCTCAATTTTGATGTTCGAATCGAGTTTATAATAACAATTGCATACGCCACTAGCCGTAAACACCTTTTATAAAAGTTCTAAAAATACGGCGCGAGTTGTGTGAGTTTGAATTATAAACGTGCGCTGGCGCCGTGCCAGCCGCGCGGTGCGCATGCGTGAGCTAAATAGCACAACCATTTTTCACTTCTTTCTCTTCCCAAAACTGAAAGCCGCAGCACTGACACTGCGATGCTCAATTAGTGCAAAGTAGTACCGTTATTATAGTGAAAGTGATATTTTATAGTAGTTGAACGTTCATAGTTTTGTGCAAACATGTCGCCCAAGCTGCCTGTGCCACCTCTTCAAGAGATTACACTGTCTTTAGTGGCGAGACAGTTGATCCACGCCCTTACTCGCGTTTCATCCGAAGAAGATTCCGCCCTGGAGTTCGCAATGGTCTCCTCCTACTATGAGAGCATGGGCGCAACCAACGACATATTCCAAGATCTCGTTAACTTAATACTTAGTTCGGAATACCTAGAGCCATCCGTTAGATACTACACAATGAAGCTGCTGCTCAAAGAAAACGTCAAGAGTTTGGCGACGGGGATCTTCCCGCTTCCCTATTATAGGAAAGTCCTTGAGCTCATTATGGAGCAAGGCCACCACTTGACTGCTCTCAATTTGAAAGGCGTTTGGGTGAAGGACGATCATCTTACAATAATGTACCAGCTGCTTAAAAACCTGCCTAATTTAACATGTTTGAATATCCCCTACATTGCTAACGATGAAGTGCTCAAATATATCGGTAAATATAATAAGGTGTTGAAGTTGTTGGACATTTCTGGTGAAACGGACATTACAGAGATTGGTATAGATGCGATGTTGTCTGGGAATCCGCAGTTAACACAAAGTCTAACCGTGGTGAACATAGGAATGTACGGCGAGGAGAACATCGATCACACAGACATCGCTTTATTAATACGGCGGCTGCCAAACCTCAGTAATCTTGGCAGTTACTCGTTTGTTGGTAAAGCTATTTACTCCATCTACAGGACGGATCCAGATTTCAAAACAAAACTGCAGTACATGCATGATGTGCAAACAAATATGCGGACGATGAAAGCGATCGTTGCTCTGTGTCCGATGATAGAGACTATTTACCTTGAAGAACCTGATCAAGGAGTTATGCAACAAATCAAAGAGTTGAACTACGTTAACAAAATAAAGTTGAATAAATTCCAATGTCACGAACTTCACCAGTTGTTAGATAAGATTGGGCATAGAGTAGGAACGTTGATGCTTTCAGGATCGACTGGGTCATTCAACTTTACTAGGGTAGCAGAAACGTGCAGGAACTTGGAGAGCTTAGAGTTCTACCAGATTCAGACGGCGACGCATGAAGAGGAGATACCGTTTAATAATTTGGAGCATGTTGAAATAATTCACGGCAACTTGTCGTCGTCGTGTCTTAAGTACCTGATGACCGGTAGTCCGAAGCTAAAGAAGTTGGTTATTGGCGATGAAATTAAGCTGGATGACAATGATATGTCGCGGTAAGTGTCTTGTTTAATTTTTGTTTATTTCTCATTTCCATCAACAGTTTTACGACTAGCACTTTGCTAGCGACTTTGTCCGCGCTATATGCCTAATGCGGCCTTATTCCTTGTCTATATAAAATGAACCTCTGGGCAAAATCAGGACAGGACAGTCAGTAGTTCGTTTTTATTAGTATTATGACTCAAGCTATCTCAGTCAGCAATCTATCTATCTATATACTTATATAAAATTCTTGTGTCACAATGTTAGTTGCCATACTCCTCTGAAACGGCTTGATCGATTTTTATGAAATTTTATATGTATATTCGGTAGGTCTGAGAATCGGTCGTAATCTATTTTTCATACCCCTAAGTGATAAGGGTGGTCCACCCCAAACATAAAATTGATATGGCAAAACAACGTTTGCCGGGTCAGCTAGTATTTCTATAAAAATCTAGCTTTGTACACATATTGACTATTGTCAGTACTTGAAATGTCTTGAATTGGTTTCTCTTTCAACTTTATTCCAGAATCCTTCGCCGATACAAGTTCGAGCATCTAGAAGGCATTTGGTTCCCCAACGCCCCTCGTCTAACCAGTGCCACAGTGGACTTACTCATCGAGTGCTGTCCCAAACTCCAGAGTCTTGGACAGCTGAGTGGATGGCAGTTCACCCCGGATGATATGATGCTAATGAGGGCAATCTTAGCAAGTACTAACACAGACGTCGTGTTATCACCGCTTGGTATATTCCAACAAGGGCATTAAGTGTTGGTGCTGTTGATATGATTTTGTGCATTTGTTTTGTGTACGCTGATAAAAAGTGTGGAGATGTGGATTTTTTCATACTTGATAAAAGAGGTGCACATTTTTTTTGAGCAGTGTATTTTTTGTCACATTTTGTAAGACTTGTATAAAGGAATTAATGTATGAAATAATACCTTAACTGCAACAGCCGCTGTGTAAATTACTGATATTTTTAAATTTTTAAGAAAGTTATATATAATATTCTAGTCAAAGAATGGAAATTTAATTTTTTTTACAATTAATATTCAACAACAACATGTGGAATTAACGCAAATAAATATTTTATTACGTTTTAATATGTTTATTGAAATTAATTTACATTAAAAATCCTATAGTTTTCGCGTTTTAGCATGGCAATACCGGTCATTGCCCTCTCCCTAATATACCTCCATAGGAACCCAAACAATAAACTACGCATGGTTTTTCGTTATTGAAACATGTTGAAAATCACAATATACAGGGTAACTGGATCTGGACCCGCCATAGCAAATTCTCATATAGAGGAGGTCATTTGCTAATTATTAGACCTTACTTTCCCTTGATCGCAAAGATTCTTTGTTCGTTTTTTTTTTTTATATTGCTCATTATCTTATTTTTTAACCCTAGTTTGAGGGAAGTTCCGAGGTATTTTAATCATCAAATAATAAAAAAACTACTAAAATAAGGCAAAAAAAAATTTTTGGAAAGATCTCAATAAAGTATAAATATTTACTTATATCCCAAACTATAAAACTTTAGCTAGGGAAAGTATGGTTCAATAATTAGTAAATGACCTCCTCTATATGCGAATTTGCTATGGCGGGTCCAGATCCAGTCACCCTGTATATTGATTCAGAATGTTATCGCGAACTTTAATTCAGACTTTAAAAAAAAAAATTGCTTGAAAATGTCGGCGGATCAATGATCGCTATTGCCATGACATGACTACTATAGTCATCGTATACGGGTATGTATGCTTAAATATTAAAAGCAATTGATTAGTAGCTACAACGTCTTAGTTCAGACGTTCTTATAAATACAGGCAAATCACAGCCAAATAAATCATTGGTCACTTTCATTTAAAACTTTACGTTCTAGCTACACAACTTTTTGTTCTTCTAAGTTATTGTTCGACGTAGGCGGCATGTTCTCATTATTCTTAGTTTTCTTCTTATTGACTCGAGTTTTCCACATTTTGCATTCGTCCGCACACTTGGTTGTGATTATGCTCCTGCAAAAAAGATTAATAAATTCCTGAATCTTTCATTTACGCTTCCAGCCCTAAAATAAGGCAATTTGGGAACCCATTTAAGGATTATGAAGGTTTGATCTATTGTGGTACACTGCTGGACATAAAGCACCTACCTACCAAGTTTGAAAACTTAATTCGGAAAAAAATTGTCCAGCTCCTGTCTACCTTATCTGTAATTCTGTAAGCCCATAAGTATATTTCATAGGACATTCCAATACTGAATAATAATCTGGCAATCTTCCAGTAACCCAAAAAAAAATTGTGAAAGTATTAATTTTTCCACAAAATGGTTCTTTCTCAATAAAAACGTATGTCTGTCATAGTAACGCTCGGATGAAAATACAAATACATTTAATCATTTAATTTGTGCCAAATACATTAAAGTGAAAATGTTATTTTCTCCACACAATCTTAACTAGCACCTGCAAATCACTGAAACATCAAACTACATACCTTTGCTTTATATATAAACTACCTTCTTTTTCTTGTCACTATGGAATGTGGTGTAACATGAAAATAGATCTGACCCAACTTACCGAACAAGATTTTCCCTCACGTTGAATCTGTCCATAATTTCCATTATGACGTCAGATATAATCTTCGGGTCTAAGCACATTTTAGCTGGTTTGTCTTGAAAGGCAGGCGATCTCTTCCCAGTCAATGAATGGGTTGCTAGTATCCTGTGGAATTAAGATTTCGTTAGCATTTCTTAGTTACTTATGACGTCAGATATAATCTTCGGGTCTAAGCACATTTTTGCTGGGTTGTCTTGAAAGGCAGGCGATCTCTTTTACAGTAAATGAATGGGTTGTTATACTCCATTTGAAATAAGAATAGACATTTAAATAAACCTTTTTTACGGTATAGAAGTCAAAATCGGTTGAACGGACTGTAAAAAAGGTTTAGTTAAATGTCTAATCTTATTTCAAATGGAGTATTTAGTATCCTGTGGAATTTTTAAAAAAATTCAAAGAAATAAATATTCTGACTGTAGCCTCACAATATATTTTTGAAAACCTATTGTATGTGCACAAAAATATATCAAATTTTAAGAAAATGTCCGATATTCATAGTTTAAATACCAGGAATAAACACAACCTTGCTGTACATCGCACACGTCTCCACAAAGTAGGCAACTCATTCATGGGTCAATGTATACGTTTTTACAACAAACTCCCCATTGACATTCGAAACTTACCCATTAAACGATTTAAAATATGTATTAAAACCAAACTTTGTAAAAAAGGGTACTATACAATTTCAGATTATTTAGAAGATAAAAAAGCTTGGGATTGAACTGCTCGCTCTGCTAAGCCTTGTGAAAAAATCATAAAACTAGACATTTTAATTATGTAAAATCAACATATACCAGTTTTATAAACACATTGACATTGTTGAAAATTATATTCAAAATAACATGATTACTTTGTAAAGTATTATATTATTTTAACTATTGTGAATGTGAGGACTATGTGGATATTGTTTTTATTTCTCTGCTAGTTTTAGTGATGGTCTGGCAGTTTGAGTAGTTTATGCGGCCTACCCAAATGTCCTTTCTTTGGTATTGTTCGTCGAGTTGAGCTCCTTAAGTTCTGAGTTGAGCTCCACGATTACTGACAAATGCTTGCACTGACTGGACAGGTCCACTCAAATCTGTGTGGTTCTTTCCTCAAAAGACCTTTTCAGACACTTATCTACATGGTCCTCATATGGCCTGACCAAGATTATGTCTGGACTTTAAAAGAGACTGCGACCTCTGAGTTTGTTTCGGCCTTTCTTCTCAGAGTAGTCAGATAGGAAACGCCGAACTCATCTAGCTTATTTTTAATATTTTTTTATATGACGTGTAAAAGTGATTTCGATATCCTATTTACAGAATAAACAATTTCATTTCATTTCATTTCATTAAAATTTTGTTAGTATTTCTTAGTTACTTTGACGTTCAGTTTAACAGGTGCACGCATTTTACGTGGGATGCGAACTTTTAAAAATAAATATGATTTAGTAGACTGTTTTTTTGAAGTCGGTCCATGGATTGTACTTATACAAATTCAGGTTTTCCAATTGAAATTATTTTTTGTTTATATCGATAAGACCTATCGGACCTATCTTATCGGTTTCCTGTGGGGATTTTTTGTTGCGCTTATAAATTTAATATTGATTTTAAACCATGCAATAATAAAACAACTAAATATTACCTTCTTGGAAACACAGCAAGAAGTAGCGTTCTAGTAGCAATAGTGTACGATTTCCAATTCACTCTCTTGAATTGGTCCTTGTGTATTAAAGTCTTTCCACTTCCAATGGGTACCTGAAATCAGCATCATCATCTTTATTTCCAACATGATTTGTACAAATGCAATAAAGATTAAAAAAAAACCGGCCAAGTGCAAGTCGGACTAGCGCACGAAGGGTTCCGTACCATTATCTACTTACTAGATCTCGTCGGTCTCGTCGTAGGTCTCGTCTCGTCTCTCTCGTTCAAACCAATTTTCGGTGGAAGTTTACATGGTAATGTACATCATATATTTTTTTTTAGTTTTATCATTCTCTTATTTTAGAAGTTACAGGGGGGGGACACACATTTTACAACTTTAGAAGTGTCTCTTGCGCAAACTATTCAATTTAGAAAAAAATGATATTAGAACCTCAATATAGAAGACCTATCCATAGATATGGTTGATGGAATCATGACACGTATGGGTTTGATGAAAAAATTTTTTTGAGTTTCAGTTCTAAGTATGGGGAACCCCCAAAATTTATTGTTTTTTTTTTTCTATTTTTGTGTGAAAATCTTAATACGGTTCACAGAATACATCTACTTACCAAGTTTCAACAGCATAGTTTCGGAAAAAAGTGGCTGTGACATACGGACGGACAGAAAGACAGACAGAACCCTAAAAATGGCGTTGTTTTTGTTTATCATGCTCAAGATAACATTATAAAAACTCACGGTTACTCCGAAAGTAAAAACAATATGTCGAAAATACTACAATACTCCCATAAAATAATTTATTTGTTTCTTCAAAACTTTGTCCCTAGTTGTCATTCAACTTTTCTAAAATTATATCTATATCTAATAAACGTTCCAAGATTGTAAAAAAACCCAATTACAAAAAAGTTACATACCCATTCATCTTTTACCGTCCTTTTTTTGTGGGCTGTCTTTACAGCAACATTGTTGTACTTATTAGTTATTAAAACATTATCATCTGAACGATTGAATTCCTCATTCTCACTGTTTTCTTCATCTTCTTCCCTAACATCTTCTCCAACAGTTTGGTTGTAAGGAGTATGGCTCCTATCTTCAGTCTTTAACGGCATCGGAACATGTTCCTTGCTTTGGTCGAATGTCGAGGATCCTGGCCGCTTCATATCATCGAGCATTTTGAACAATATTTTGAAACTGTTCTTTATATTCATGAGTTCACGCACATCGATAGTCACATTTTGATTGCCTTTACCATTTTGAAGATTAGTTCTCCTAGTCGAATCTGGTAAAGATTTGTTGATAGATATATTCCTAGATAAATCTAGACTGTCGTTGTGTGCTCTTATGCGCTTCATCATTGTTTTAATGTTAGAGTGCTGCATACTTTTTGGTATTACTGGAGTAGCTCTGTGCGAAGGAGTGATGATCTTTTTACTTGACCTTCTATTGGAATATTGACGTTTGCACCGTTCCAATTTGATTTTTTTGTTCTTTACCTGCAATTTACAAATGTAATTTTTTTATTGTCATTATCAACCCTTAGAATTGAAATAGTAAAACGTACTCGAAAATGAGCACGAAGTTGTAAATAGATGGCGTTGATGCGCACTTACAAATCACCCATGTACAGACGCCAGCATGTCAAGCTACTACAATCTGTCAAATTTATTTAATAGATTTTCAACTTTATTGCTGAAGTTTAAGGTTCAAAGTTGATTGGGAAAATTTGACAGTTTTGGGAAGCTTGATGTGCTGGCGTCTGTATTTACCTACAAACAGTCAATGGGCATGGTGTATGGTACCCAAAATAAATAAAAGAAAGAAAATAAAGTGATAAAATTCAAATTCAAGTAGGTAGATAAGTTACAGTCTTCTCTCGCGTCAGCAAAAGCCAGAATGTACGAATTATTAATGTATGACCCAAGTGCTGCACCTGAGTGAGTTCATGAGTTTATTACTTTACGGCATTTAAAACCTACCTTAGCAGAATCTCCAGATTGTGTGCCGTCATCACTAGGAACCCAAGACGATGCGCTTGAGGAGAAGTCCTCAGGTTCCTCTTCATGCTTTATGCTGGGACCTGCTTCCTCATTCCTCTCAGATTCCTTTACCATATTGTCCAGAATGTCACGTTCTCCTGTGCCATTAAGAAACCTGAATTAATGCTACCATTATTTATGACCTTATTGACCGACTGACCTTACTGGTGATGTTCTTCAGAAAGGCCAGGTGCGTAGTACTCGCAACCGGCGTGCGTGTATGACCAGATGTATGAACGTAAACGAGGCAAAAGGAGTATTTAAGGATCGTAGCAGGTGGCGTTCTGTAGTTTCTGCCTACCTAACTATACATAAACTCACGCCTTCCCATGGGGGGAAGGCGTGAGTTTATGTATGTATATATGTGTATTATTTATGACCAAACGATTCTGATTGATTTTTGAGAGCTCTGAGAAGCTAAATCAGTAGATATACCTAGAGCAAATGAAAATGGAATATTTTCGCGTTAGTCGAGTGCAAAATATGATTAGAAATTAGATTTATTTTTATACAATTATCTCGTATCTCGCCAGCCCTTTGGCTTATTTAACTAAAGGAAGGTACAGTCAACCGCACAGCAGTGGTAACACTTCACTACGAAAATCGCACTTACAGTTACGACTTATAGGCGCTGTCAATGTCAAATTGTTGCCACTGATGTGCGGTTGACTGTACTTACGCTTCGAAAAACTTAACATCCTCTGATGCTGGGGCCACACCAACGGGAAACGCCGTTAATTATCGCGATGATAGTCTTTATTCCGACGGGTCCATCATCGTGATAATTAACGGCGTTTCCCGTTGGTGTGGCCCGAGCATAACTGATGTCCCTTTTTCGCCGTTTTGGGAATTTAATCTGCATTCGTGCACGCACGCTCCGTAAATACCTACCTACGTTGATTTTCAATTTTTGTTTCATCTAAGTAGCACATGTACTTGCAAAGTTGTATCTAATAGTTATATGAATAAGGTTCAGTTTTGCATACAACTTTTGAAAGTTCAACAATATAATAACACGTGGTTAGCTCTGCTATGAAAAATATCTAATCTCTATCTAAACTTACTCACTAATACTGTTTCTTGAAAAACAAACTCGTACTTATTTTTGTTCAGTTTATTCTCAATTCTATCAAACTCTTGTTGGTATCTTAGAAAATTCTGCTTAAATTTATTTTAATTTAGAATATATAAATCAGAACATTCTTATTTACATAAGACAAAGATAGGTACCTATTTGCGTACATTATTTCAAACGCACCGGTACCTATATCGCGCATACTTCTCATAAACCGTTACGGATTACCTGCGCAAGGGCAGCTAAAATACATTCAATTAGGTACTCACGCGCGCGCGCAACCAACGTCGCCGTTTCCTGCTCCCCGCGCCGGTTAACCGTCATCACATCTCCTGCCCTCAGCTCCTTATTCAACGGGCTCACCACCGACCGTATGTACACCACATCACGACCACCACTCTTCCATTCCACAAGCAACCAGTTACAACTCTCACTCTGTCTTGAAGAAGACATCACTGATCACTAAAACATGCGAATACCTCGAGCTGTGGTATATGACTAGATCGTTCAACGTAGATCGCATTTCATCGGTCCCTCAGGTAAAAGTTTCATTACAACGCACCCTTACTGCAGTTATTACTTCCCCCGCCCTAAGAAATGAACAATGGTTTTCGCCAACGGCCCCGGGGCGAACAAAAAACGCATCCTTTTTTGCAACGAACTTCCTAGTAAGTTTCTAAGCGGAGATTTATATTCTTTTGTGTTCTAACCCCCAGTTGTCTTAACGAAAGTCATAAAAGTTTGTAAAACAATTGACTGGTCTTTCCTTTTCTCAGATGCAAGCAGTAGGTAGGTAAAAAGAAATGGAATGGTGAAGGACCTTGAATATTCATCAATTAAGTTTTGTTTTAATTATTTTCTAATTAGAGTAGCCGTAGCAAATAACTAAAAAAGAGTAAAAATTAAAAATAATATAGCGGGTCGTTTCTCATCACAAGGCCCTAACTCGACGGCAAAATATGGTTAAAATTATAATACTTAGATAGATCTCTGCCCTAGCTTTATAACTAGTTATAACATTAAAAGCACACGTGAATTGGCGTAACTTTTGAACTTACCGGCTTACCGGAGCTTACACAGAAAGGTCTTTTTGATATTTATTTTGAATCGTGTACATAATGAACGTAACTTAGATAAATGATTGGTCTCGCTGCGCTCGCAGCAAGTTACATGTTCTGTGCTCGCAGCGAGACCAATTATTTATTTAACAACGTAATTAAATAATTTCGAATATCTTGTACCTAGTTTTTCTATTTTTGACAGCCTTCCAAATACACAGGAGAGTCCAGAAACAAGGAGGAGGGATATACAGAAACAAGTTGTTCATGAGCCATTAAAGCGCCTGCAAAAACATTTGTATCAATTATTCTGAGATGACTTTTATTAATAACTTTTTAAATAACCTTCTTAAAGTTGTTTAAAAAATACATATATATTAAGGTAGCAAAGAGGTAGTAAATTACATTAACAATGTGGTTAGTACAGCGCTAAAACTATGAGAACATAGAGGAAAGTAATATGTATGAGAACTTGAAAGTGGTCAGGCAACCTGATGTCAGAATGGCTGACCGCTTTATTTCTTTGATATATTTCTTAACGCAAAGGTAGCAAATATTACAGTATAGGTAGTAAATAGTAGCGAATAGGTCAGTGTACACACGGCTACACATCAAGGTATACATTTCCAGTATAAGCTGACCTCGCATTGCACGGAAATTCTATGCAATGTGAGATCAGCATAAACTGGAAATGTATAGCTTGATGTGTAGCTGTGTGTACATGGTCTCATGTACATATCTCGTTTGGTCCAGCCATCCTGACGGTAGCTTTATTTCTATCCAGATACTTACGAAGAAATTTTTATCAAACGCCTGTTTATCTCAAAGGGTTAGGCAGAGCTCCAAGATACAGGCTGTCTAGCAGGAATGTTATGGAAATGAAATTTCGGATCTGGATACGGATGCGGATATAGAAATGATATTGTACCGGTTTCGGATACGGTTACGGATTATTAGATTTTAAGAAATTGTAATGTTATAATATCATCCTGCAATGACTGACTAGTCATGACTAAATAATAGCAATAATAAACAAACATGCAAGTGACGCGCGGTTATTGTATCGGCTCGGCCGGGCAGAATATATGTGCGCATGTAGAATAAACATACACGAGTACCTCTTAATTTGTGCTAATTTGTGCGGCAATTAGATTTGAGAAAATATTTACAATTTTCAAATTAAGTATCGCACTTTTTTGAAAACCCGAAAATATATCCTGTTGTGTTAATTGGATTTTTATAAGGAGAAGATACCTTATACATTGGAAAATAGCACTTAGGCTACTTTTTTATAATGTACTTATTCATGTGCAAAGTCACAGAAATAGCTAGTAGAATATAATTCAATAACAACTTTATTTCATTACTACTTTTCTACTTCAGTGTACTCAGGCACATGACGTTTCAACCGGTTCGTGAGTAAAGTAAAGAAGGTCATCTATATTAATGAAACCGTCGCTTTTTTGTACTCATCCGAATTTGGTCGGTTAACCAACCATTGGTGACGATTCCCTTCTCTCCTGATTAATATGACAGGACTAAACTAAAATTTATCTTCTGTCCTTTTCTTAATGAAATAGAAAGAAAAAGATGCACTGAACTTAAATTTAGTTTAGTTTGTAAACAAGGGAATCGGCACCGTTGTTCGCTTTTGGTTTATAAATATCTTATTAATGCGAACATTTTAAGCCCAATATTTTCACTAAACATTTTTGACTAAGAGCACTAACTTTTGGTTTCTACCTACACGTCTTGGGCTGATAGATAGATAGATAGAATATTCTTTATTATGTACACCAAAAAAATTACAGACATTAATTTAGAAATTTTACATTAGGTGACACAATGGGCGGTCTTATCGCTAAAAGCGATCTTTTCCAGACAATCTTTGGATAGATTTAAATGGAAAAGGAGAGAATACTGCAGGTAGTCAGTGGTGTACCATTTACATATACAACAGATACACAGATACATAAAGCATATAGTTACCTATTTAAATATATACATAGACATATTAGATAAATAACACCCGGGCTGAGCCGGTTTCTAGTATTTTGCTATCAAAGTTATGACCCCCTCGTCTTCACTTTTAGCAATATTATTCAATAACGCATGCATGAGCACTATTGAAACCTTGTATGTAAATTATAAGCGTCAAGACGAACTGAACACAGTTTTCAGAGAGCTTATACGTTTTCTAATTTAGGCGCTGTAATATATTTTCGGGTTTTCAAAAAAGTGCGATAAATTGAAAATTGTAAATATTTTCTCAAATCTAATTGCCGCACAAATTAGCACAAATTAAGAGGTACTCGTGTATGTTTATTCTACATGCGCACATATAATGGTTTTAGAGATACACGATTTTGCAAAACGTTACCCCAGCAGGAAACGCTATATCTCGAAAACCTGAAGACGCATAAATTATATTTTTGGCGCACAAATTTGCACAAATATAAGCTCTCTGCTCATGCACAATATTTCTCTCTCCGACCATTCGTTTAGAATTTTCCTGCTGGAGTAACGTTACCCCAGCAGGAATCGTTTTTTCCGTTTTTTTCCAAAACGACAAAGCGCACAATTTTTTTAATTGGTGGACATTTACAGCAGATTGAGCACTAATTATACGTTCCACTCATATCGCTCTAGGAGACACTTTCCTGCTAGGGTAATGCACTCATTTAGACCGCCCCAATCCGAAATTATCCGAAACGTTTATAACGGATTCGGTTACGGTTACCGATAGATTTTCATTTCGGATATCCGATAGTTTCGGTTACGGTTACGGATCTCCTTAACATCACTGCTGTCTAGTTTGGGGCTCATCGGTAAATAATATTTTGTAACCTAGCTATAGGTAATATTTTAAGCTACTCATGTCGTCTCAACTTGGTGTTAACCTATAAACCTGCTTACTGTATTACCTGGACAATAAACTATTTTCTATTTCTATTTTCTATCCATTACAGTTTACACATACGTTTCGCCAGTTATGTTTAATTCCCATGTAATAGAGGACGAGCCTATTGTCATCAACCGGGCTTTTACTGACAAATTCCTAATGGAAAAAACCAATAACACTGCCCGACCTGGGAATCGAACCCAAGACGTCATATTCAGCAGTAGAGCTTACCACTAGACCATTGAGGCTATGTGCGGATAGAAATTGAGACCGAGAAAGTAGAAATCCGTAATTTCAAGGGACGGAGAGGGTGCCTGGATTATCACAACCAGATAAAATAATAATAAATAGAAAACTTGTTTGAAATAATATGTCAGACTAGCTGCTGCCCGCGACTTCGCTCGCGTAGACCTTAATTCTTTTTCCAAAAGTAAAGTAGCGTAAGTTATAATATCAGCTATTTGCCTATGAAAGTCCCGTCAATATCGGTCTAGCCGTTTCGGAGATTAGCCGGCAAAAACAGACAGACAAAAATGAAAAAAAGTTTTTTTTGTTTTGTAAGTAGGTACTGTTAAGCATTTAGTAAAAAGCTGTTATTTATTTGTATAGATAATTAACCGAGACTTATCCAGGGGTGGTGTCAGTCATTTCTCATAGATGCCGATGCCTGCCGGGGTTGCGAAGAAGTTTGAAAGGGATATTGTGGCCCCCGGTAACATAGCAACTAATATATCGTTACGTGTGTAGCCGGCATAAAGGAACACGGGTGGGTTAAGTCAGTAAGTCTGACAGGTCCTCCCGCTCCGCCCTGAGCGGGAGAAGTGGTGCATGGAGTCAGTCATTTCTCATAGATGCTACAAAATAACTAGTATATTTGGATGGCGGCAATATAAGCGGGTGGGCCCAGTACCGACTGGGGGTGAAGATGAATGTGCGAGCGCTCGCCAGCGTCCCTTGGGCAGAAGTGTGGTGTTAGTAGTAATTACTTATCGTTTGCAATGGTAGGTTAAATACATTGAACCTAAATAACTGTATAATAATTTTGCAAAATTAAATACTGAAGTGAAAACTTAATCTTGATGAAAAAAAAGTTGAGTTGGATTCGGTATACCGGGCACTCTGTAGTTTGACACTGACAAGACTATGACAAGCAAATGTCAGATTCACATAGACAACACTATTGACAGTTGACACACATTTTAGGTTAAAATTGTAGACCAAATATTGTGCTCATTTTTCAACAATTTATTTAAGAAATTTCAAATATGAGTGAAGCCAAAGCTGCTACTACTCTGCAAAAGAAAAAAAATACTATCAGTAAGGGAAAACTAAAGAAAACTATAAAAAACGTTTTATGTCGTCCTGATCCAGTGTTTTGGTAAGTTTGTGCCATCAAACCATAATTTCATCTAGCTTACTGCACCAAAATATATTTCTCAATAAACTGGATATATTCAACAGGCCGGAGGTAACCGAAGACGAAGGAAAGACGTTAGTATCAGCCCTGAAAAAACACAAAGTCTTTATACCTGACTTCAAGAAACCTCATTGGAAAGATCTGAAAGATATTCCTAAGAAACAACGTCCGAACCCACCGAAGTTAAAGTAAGACCCCATTTTTAGTAGGTATTGTAGCGTTTTTACACTTAAAAATAACTATCACATTGTAGAGATTGTCTAATTTAAAACTGCATGCCCCAACACTGCTTGTTGCCTATGTTCTATGTTATAGGGTTTGGTTTCCGCACTTAGTCCGTAAGGTGGACCATTGTGCGTGGGCCATGGCGGCCGTTTGGTGGTTATTCCAACCAGCCCACCTCCCTCCAGAAGCTAATTAAGTCTCCTGGTCTGTTCAGAACATCTGTGTAGGATCTGGGTGACCCGAGGGTTTCTGTTCTAATCTGGGTGACGCCTGTGCATTCAAAGAGCATGTGCACTACTGTTTCCTCAGCCTCCATGCACGCCCTGCACAGAGAACTGTCCGTTATGCCTATTGTGTGGAAGTGTTTGTTTAGCGAGCAGTGCCCCGTGATGGTCCCTGTCACCATGCGCAGGCCGTTCCTGTCCAGGCGTAATAAACGCCTGGTTAGCCTGCCATCCAAGGATGGCATAGCTTCCTTGGACTGCCTGCAACCCGGTGTCGAGGTCCACCAGTTCTCTGCTTGTGTGTGGGTGAACTCCTGTAGCCACCTGCGTATTTGGTTGAAGGGGATTGGCACGATAGGCTCGGGTCCATAGACTGCCGTGCTAGATCCTCTTCTGCTTGTTGCCTATACATTTCAAATGATTGCATAGAAGTGAATTCATTAAAGTTTGATATTATTCTATTTTCAGAAAACTGGATGGACTTCTACTTGGTATAAGTCAATGTAGTGAAGCCTTAAAAAATGGACAATGTTCTGCAATCATTATTGAAGCTAAAGTTAACCCAAGACTGATAGTGCAACCTATTTTAGAACTTTGCACAGCTAAAGACATACCTTTTCTCTGTTTGAGTGACTTAAGAAAAATATCTGCAGTCAATTTTGGTCTACCAACTAGTTGTTTAGGAATAAAATGCAACAGTCTATCAGATGTCAGGAAAGAAATAGTTGCAATAGCTAAGAATCACCCAAAACCAGAACAAACAAGTCAACAGAACAAAAGAAATGACAGTGTAGTAGAAAAAATGGATGTAGAAGAGAATGTGGACACAGAAGTAGCAAAACTTAGTAACGTTACTTTTGAATTATTATACAGAACTAATCATAAAAGTAGAGTATTTGTGCCAAGTACTCCAGAAAATGTGTTAAAGCCGACAAGAACATTCAAAGGCCAAGATTTCATAGAATTTTCTAACAAACCTGACCTAAAGAACAGCAAAGCATTCATGAAAATGTTAGTAAAGAGGTTTTCTAACAATCCGGACAGGGTCAAAAAGAAATAAACAAAGTTTCTAATGAGAGAGATGTTTTATTTAAAAAATATTATTACTATAATGTCACAATAGACATAATATTATGTTAAACATTCCACAAGGAATGTGAACAGTAATCAGAAATGTTTGGGATGTCTTTATAAAAATTAAGCAAATAAATTGAAGCTATCCCGTAACACTTCTTATTACTTAATATCAAATTTTACCTTTCAACCTTTCACTGCCAATTATTATTTGAGAATTCGTCAATCTATTATTTCAAAATTCATCACATTAAAAAAAAAAAAAACTACTCGAATTGTTTGACTTATGTTAAAAGTTGCCATGATCAACCATGACAGTCAAAAGGTTTTGTTTTGTTTCCAAAATTCATCCAGGTAAAACTTGATATACTATTAAACTAATAATATCATGTCATACTTCATAAAATGTATCTATACAAATATAACAACTATCATTTTATGAAGTATTACATGAGAGCAGATATATGTATCTTACATTTTCAATTTATGCATTGCATTTAAGTTTTTAACAGTTCAATTTAATAAAAATCAAACAACAGATTGGTCAATGTTATACCTACAATAATGACTAAATTAGTCAATTATAGCTGGCCATTGCTTACATCTAAACATACTTAGTAAACCAAGTCAGTAAATAATAACATGAAGAGTTTTTTTGATGTTCCCTCGAATAGTAATAAATGAATGTAGCCATAACCATGGTGCAATATAATCTACAAAACATTCATACAAAAAACAAATCATGATAAACGCTTTTACTTAAATATAAAATCAACTTTAACGAATTTAATTTTGTAAACGATAATAATGTTCAAAGTCATAACATTTTAACTATATTAGTATAAAAATAAAATTGGTACATGGTACCAATAATGATTTATATGATCACATAATTAGCTATTTAAATCAATAATTAATTGTCTTATTTTCATGTCACTACATGTAACAATTTTATAATCACGCAAAAAGTAAATATTGTGAAATTAATCACTGGAAGATACAGGAATGAAAACAAGAAAGCAAAAATTGCCATACTAGTCAAGCAACAAGTCATAGTTAACTGTACACATGAAAATATGTATTTGTACATTCTAGAAACTATTTAATTTTTATTAAATATCAGCATACGCTTCTCAGAAGCGTATGACAGAAATCATAGAATATGTACAAAATATAAATGCCTATTAATCAGTGTTAAGTTACGCGCGAGCGTCGCGCTCGACTCGTCCGGCGCGCGGGCCGGCTACAGGTGTTTCATAAACATTTCTTCCCGACCATTGCCTAAGCTGCAATCTGTCCCGGCTCGATCGATCATCGTCAGAGCTAGCGGAGATCTACTAATCCGGTTTTTTGCCAAAAACCGGCAGTGAGACGCGGAGCGCGCGGGGCCCGCTCAGTGCGGCACGCGTGCCTCGCTGGGCCGGTAGCGCGCCAGGATGATGGCGCACATGGTCTGCGCGTCCGTCTCCTCCGGGTACGCCGCCATGGCCTGCGCCACCTGCGGCTCGGGGAAGATGCCGGCCAGGTGGTAGTGCATGCGGCGTCGCGCGTCCCAGTGTTGCAGCGCGCCGTCCGACGCGCACGGCGACAGTGGCGCCAGTCGCGCCGCCGCGCCCAGCGCGCCGCCCGCGCCGCCCGCGCCGCCCGGCGCACTGGCCACACGCGCCGCCAGCGTGTGCGGCGCCAGGCGCGGGTCACACGCCGGGTTCAGCGTCAGCTGGCGCGCCAGCTTGCGGTGCGTGTTGACGTCGGGCGGCGGACAGGCGGGCACGAGCGGCGGCGGCGGCGGCTGCGAGGGGCCGGCCACCTGCGCGCGGTCGAAGTGCGTGGCGAGCGTGGCGTCGGCGAGGCGCGGCGCGGCCGACTGCGCGCGCGCCAGCTGGCGCTTGACGTCGGCGGGGCGGCCGCCGGGCGGCAGGCTCACGGTGTGCAGGTCGCGGCGCAGCGTGTTGGCGGCCGCGCGCTCCGACAGCTTCTCCGCGACGGACTTGTGCGGCCGGCCCGCGCGCTCCGGGTGGTGGAACTTGCACTTGTTGCCGTACGTACACTTGCGACCGTACGGACACGCGGGCGGCGGGTCGGCGCGAGTCGGAGGCGCGCGCAGGAACGCGTCCAGCGTGGGGCCCGAGCGGCCGAGCGGGTCGTCGGGCGGCATGAACCGGTCGTTCACGAACGAGTACATGAGCAGACGCTCCTCGACCACTTTTCGGAAGTCGGGGTTCTCGACGGCGAGGTCGCGGTAGTTGTCGTTGGACACGACGATGCCGTCGGTCTCGGCGGCGAGGCGCAGGATGTACCGGTCGTCGTAGCACACGAGTCGCTTACCGCCCAGCAGCCGGCTGGGCGTGTACACGAGCACGCGATCGCGCTCGAGCCGCTCCAGCGCGTCGCGCTCGGCGATAGGGTTGTTGGGTCGCGACGACTCCTTGCGCCACTTGGGCACGAAGGCAGTGATCTCGCGGTGTCCGCGCGCGCGGAACCACTCCACGCAGATCTCGATGCCGCGACACGAGAATACCTCCTTGTTGCCATGGCTGGGGACAAAATAGACAAAATGCATAAGGTATAAAGTGCGCTACAACTTGAACTTATATAATTATGTTAGTATATTACACTATTATTAATAATTCGGTATCGTTATGATAAGATTGTGGCAATACGAGTTATCAACCGGAACTCTAAGGGTGATTGATATCTAGGAACTCGTACGATATTGAAGTGAATGGTTTATCTTTGACTTATTATGATTATTTACAATAAACAAAATATTTATTTTATTGTTGAAATAAAACTATTCAGTTCCGAGCAGTTTACAAGCTCTTTTTAGAAGTCAAATATTTGTCATAATTTTAGACTAACGGTGCTGAGTCTTGAGTAGCCTTCAAGACTACATACATACATAAACCTGCCTTTTTAATATTTTACTTAGGTATTTATTAGTTAAGAAAAAAATCGAAATACCTCATAGCAACATTACTGCCATCTATAACGATGTGTCTTAGCGGGGCTCGGTCGGGCGGCGGGTCAGGTTCCGCTGGTGGAGCAGGCGACAACGCTCTCGGCGGTTGTTTAGCAGCCAACTTGATCAGCTCCGCCAACAACTCGTTGCAAGGTGGGTCGGGACCCAACCGTTGGATAGCCGTCCGCGCCAACCGTTCCGAGTAACCTAACTTCATGGCAAACTCGATCTTTGCCTAGAATTAATACAGAAATTGGAGTAAATAAAAAATTTCATCAAGTTAACAGAAAGAGATGAGTCAATAAACTTACGAAAGTGAAACACTTCAAACTTCCTTGGCGTTCAGTCAAAAACAATGATGATAAATTGATTGAACCCAGATTGCAAATCGGAAATTCCATTTAACTTTCGACTTTAACAATGGTAGAATCGTTACTGCTAATGAAGCTCCCTGAACATTTCTTTTAGCGTGAGTGTCCTTTTTAGGTACACCACAATCATAAGACACAATCAAGTTTCCATTGTGTCTCGAGATCTACACAGGAAACAGTTGTTAGCTGTTACGTACTCTGTATTGTCAAATACCCACTGCAACTGCGCAGGCATGCCGTGCATATAAATTAATTTCTCAGTAGAACGATGTAGGAAAACATCGTGAGGAAACCGGGATGTCCTAGAATCCACAAACCGCACTGAGCCCTTGTGGTGGATTACGGCCCACTCCCTCTCAGAGAGAGGAGACCCGTACCCTAATTGCATAACTTATTTTCTTAAACAATTTTGCCTAATTTGTTTCATATTTACGTCGTTGAGCAGATTTTTTTCTCCAACTTATGAAGCAATGGATTAGCCATCTTTTTCAAATCGAAACAGATTGTGGTTGTGTTGTATTACGCAATTAAGGTACTGTTGGTCTAAAAAGGTCGCGAATCTTCGAATTGCTAATGATCTGTTGGGAATTCGGGAAATGATTAATGTGACCTTTTAGACCCACTGTGTCCCATTAGTGGGAACATCATTTCTATGCTATGCTCAGTAGAGATCCTACCTGGTTGGGTTGTGGTGGTGTAAGAGTGACATATTCAGCGAACTCTGCGGCGAGAGTGTCGGAGGGGGTCCTCGAAGCCGCACGATGCGCACTCTCGTCGTCACACTCCGAGTCATAGCTGGAATCCTCTCCTCTCTCGCCAGCCCATCCCACTGATGACTCCACATATTTCTGAAACAATAAAGATATTTTTAACATGAATACCAATTTTTGTACAACAAAAAATAGATGAGGAGTCTAATTATGTAATAATTTTTTCTATCAATTGATCTGGCATAATTATTAATGGTAATATTGTAGTCTATAGTTTTAATTAAAGCTCTATGAGTTCATTTGATTTGAACATCGTCGTCTAAAGTTCAATAAGCCTCCATCATAATTGCATTTAGATTGTAAACTGTACGCATGAAACCTTTAAAATAACTAATGATTGTAATAATAATCTATCCTTTCACGTATGACTATAAGCCGGATGTGACGAGAATGCAGTTAGAATTTTCTTAGATATGCGTTGCAAGGTGAGCAGTTAGCTTTAAACGGATCTAATCCAATAATCCCCGCACTTATAACGTATGATCTTTTTATTATACCATCTTATAAAAACTTTTTTACAAAAAAAAAAACAACCGACTTCCACTTCCGAAGTCGGTGGCAAATAACGAAAATACAAAACCAAAGACACCGACTAACGACGACACGAAATAACTTAAATTTCGGAAGTCGGTGTCTTTGGTTTTGTATTTTCGTTATTTGCCACCGACTTCAGAAATTTAAGTTATTTTCACTTTGTAGCGGTTTTTTGGAACAAGGTTGTTTTTTTTGGAAAAAGTTTTTATTTCTCACTTTTTAGTGGGTCAATTTGTAATTTATCTAAATTACTTTAGCCTAATGCCAACTGCTCATCACCTTTTACAAAATATTGCTTTTCCCGATGCAGGGACGTTCATCGTTGGGGAGTTCTCCTGGTACTTCACCATCAGCTCCACTTCTCCATATGCATTGTGACGAGCATAAATTGTATTGCAACCATATTAAAGTAATCGAATCGCAACTCGTGAAATACTTATTATTGAGTAGTTCCGGTGGCTATTTGTGGTCTTCATCATCAGTTCCACTTAACTAAATAGTGCTTTCCAAGAGCAACTGCACGAGTTACTATAAAAAATACCCAAATCGCTATAGGTTTGCCTATAATATTTGAAGAGTTCCCTCGATTTCTCTGGGATGCCATCATCAGATCCTGGTTACCTTATCATGGTACCACCCTTGGGATATCTCCTTTCCAACAAAAAAAGAATCATCCAAATCGGTTCATAAACGACGAAGTTATCCGCGAACACACATTAAAATATACCTATATATATACGGTCGAATTGACTAGGTAACCACCTTTTTTTGAAGTCTGTTAAAAAATTGCTCTAGTGAGGCATTGAGTATTTGCAATTTCAATAAACCTGCGTGACATCGATGTCTAAGAAAATTCACAAAATGTTAAGTGAGCGTGTGAGTGATGATTATCGATCAATAAGCAAATTTGATATTACCGCGACCGACACCGACTCAGCACAGGGTCACGAGGGCGCTGAAGCGGATCTACAGATGATCATTGACCTTTAGCGTGTGCGCAACTGACGGCCGTACCGGTTGGAATACATTATTCTTGAATTGACAAAAATATTTCTGAATTAAAAATTCAAAAATAACCCACCGACATCTTCTATCGCGCACTGGACACGCTTACAGTTAGAAAATTTACTTAATAATGTGCAAAATAGCGGTTAGTCATACTCGCAAGATCCGCATCGAGACCTAGTTGGCTGAGAAACTAAAATACAAATCTTGATTTTGGTTTGATGTAGGTGGATAAAATAACAAACAGGATATTAAGGTAAATGCACCAATATTATCTTTGATCATTACTTTTCCTAAGAACGATAACTGGTAATTAATCGCACAAGCCAATACTGACAAAGCAATTTTTTCCAAAAAATATAGCGATAAAATCAATCAACGATTGTAAATATTAAGGTAGATATACCCAGGTTTAGCAAAAACAAGAATTACCAAAACTTAAAATAATGTGTGGTTTATTATATACATTTTAACAAAAACTACCTACTCGAAATCCAACTCGAAACGAAAATTACAGAAACAAAACGCACCGCAAGTTTTTGTAGTGTACGGCTACTGACAAGTTCCTGTTAGAAAATCTAAACGTATAGTCGTGTAAGACCAAGACGATAAAGTTTAGTAGGTCTCGGGAGCCTACATCCGGGCTGGGCACAGTACGGAAGCGCCCCGCCTACAGCGCGCAGCCGGATGCGACTTTCTAAAAAAATCGAGCCAAGTTACAGTTGGCGGTTAGAGAACGATATTGAACTATGTTGATTATGATGAGGCGAATGTTTCGCCAAATTGGAGGTGTATCTTCTTTTTTTTGTTTGGTAGATCATACTTCAGAGGTGGTCCCATATAAATTTTATTAACTTTGCTAGGGTAGTTTTTGAGTTAGCTTCAATTATACGTATTTTTTTTCCCACTTAGTATGTAGATAATATGATAACTTCTTGTCACTGTTATTTACATAGCAGGTAGTGGTATTCGAATTTCTGTGGGGTAGGTACCACAACTAAAAAGTGAAAAATAAATACTTTTTACAAAAAAAAAAACAACCGACTTAAAAAAAAAACACTACAAAGTGAAAAATAACTTTAATTTCGGAAGTCGGTGACAAAGATCGAAAATTCAAAACCAAAGACACCGACTTCCGAAATTAAAGTTATTTTTCACTTTGTAGTGTTTTTTTTGAAGTCGGTTGTTTTTTTTTTTGTTTAATTACTTTTTATGAGCTTTTTGATGCTTTAATTGCATCTGCAGCGTCGGCTCCTTGTGTATCGGAACATTCAGAACACAAGGTCTTGCTGTTCCAAAATTAACCTTACCAAAAATTCTCTTTTGACTTTTTTCGAATTCTCAGGATATTTGGGCTATTACAATACTTAGTAGGTATAGCTGAAGCTATGAAGTTAATGTCAATGCACCGTCCTTCATCAAGAATTCGTTTATTGTGTCTGTGATATAATAAATGCCCTAAATGCTTCCTGCGATAGTGCGTGTTACGTCAATGGATCGTACGATGTTCGTGTTTGGGGTCATAATGGTTATTGTGTATCTCATTTAACAAACAAGTTATTAATAAGGCGTTATCTACTTCAATCTTTTCACGCACTATGCCATCTTTGACTCAGTACAGTTGAAATGATCTGCTATAGGTTTTTAAAAGCATCGGCATCGGTTCAAACAGTGATTGAAACCCGAATAAAAACAACAAAAAGTGAACTCGAATGTATAAACCAAAACGTTTATAATGCTAATAACAAAGAGTTCTAACTCATTTCCTCGTAACCAGTAGCAGCAATTTTAGACAAAAAAAAAAACCCAGCGGATTATCCCGCCGTTCGCCACGGTCATACGTTGGACAAACTATTTGTTTACGTTTTTTAGATTAAACTTCTAGAATCTGGAAGGAAACACGCTAGACTTCTAGCAAAACACCAACGAGTCCATAATTATAATAAACAAATAACAACTGCGCTAAAAGAAAAAATAAAACAATCTTCCCACTTAAGCCATGGAGGTCGTGCAAATCAACCGAATCATTCAATTCATTAGTGTTCTTAGATTTGTAGATAACTAGATAATTGATTTAGAAGGTCTCATTGCATCAGATCACTGTAAACTTTAAAAGAATTTCCGCTTTTGGTTTATTTACACCAGTTAGCTACACCAAGACTCTAAGCTTGTCAGAAAAATAACGCTATGCTAATTTCTTGAATTCTTGATTCAAGACAGGACCAGATTGAAATGTGTAATAATAGACTCCAACCAAAGTAAATGACGTAATCAGTTTACTCGTAATTTTGACTTTTTTCCAATTAGCATTCGTATACCTACCTAGCTGTTATATTTTTGCATAAGCTTAGTTTTAGTTTTGTTACATCACTTGTGTATCTATCTGCTTGTGTCCTCGCTCGGCTTGTTATGATTGTTTGTTTGTCGGACCTTGTCACGTCGCATTTCGAACTTTAATCGCATAACTTAACTCTTCCTATACCATTGACGTCCCAAGAGTGACTCCATTGATAGTATTGACGTCAGTATAGACCGTTTATCTCGGTTAGACGCAAATCAAGGAACTACTAATTACGTAGGAAGGTCTTTATATCGTATATTTGCAAAGGTTATCGTACTGCGCAATCTTAGAATTTCAGATGCTATTAAAATTTGTTTACGATACTTGAACGGCAGCTATCTTTCTAATGATTAGCTTTCGGTAACACTAATATACTTACGAACTCCTAGCTTCATTATCAGAACAGATAGCCAGCTCTCTGCACCTGTGACTGCACGAAGAAATGCTTACGCTTATACTACTAATGCTGTTTTGGATCCCCGAAAACAATCCCCTGACAAATGATTAACATACGATTCGTATTCCCAGGAAATGTTGGCTCATCCTACCGGGCAATAAGCGCTACCTATGTTAATTTACATTAAGGCATGTCTGTACGCCGATAACTAAAGCCTGCTTGAGTGAGTACAATTAGTTCCGTTTGTAGAGGAGAAATTCTATCGTTGGTTAGTTGAAGAGATAACAACGGCCAATAGGGTGGGAGCATTCGGGCGACGTCGGCGCACGCCACCTCGTGCGATGTGGCGTCAGCGACGAACAGGATGCGGGCACGCGACATACTTTATACAACACATACATACACACACGCGTTCTATACAAACTGCACTTAACGCAAACATTCGGTTGCCATAATAAAAGTATTGTCTCTCTCTCTATAGAGCAGCGTTAAGTCCACAATCATAAACGCTACGTGAGGTACAAAAGTCAATAGATATTCAGTCAGTCTTGAATTATTGATTAATACTTTTCTGATAAATTATTATAATACTTAGACATGTTGTCTTTAAAACAAACTGTCTTATGTAGCCAGTTGTTTTTGTAAGGTTCTTAATTGATATTCACGAGCTTGCAATTAATTTGTGACGTAGTTAGATGTTGTGACTTGTGCTCACAACAATAATGACAAGATTAGATGAAAATGGAATATGACGTCAGTAGATCTTATCAGGTCTAAAGACCGAGTAACTATGAATTAATTAAAGGTTTAACAAAAACATTCGGACAAGGACATTTGTGTGAAATCAAACATGAAGATTTCAGATCTCAATTTAAGACCATGACACAAAACTGTTTTCGGCTGTCGGTAAAAAATATAGATAAGACAGTTTTTTTGCGAAAGGTATCTGACATTTTGGCGAAGGAATGAATCTGACATTCATTATACTTAATGAAAACCTCCTCCGCGATTCCGATAATCATAAGTTAGGATTTGAAGTTACCGGTGGAGCAAGCCAAGTACTCGCTATAATTTTAAAGCTTTAAAATTCCGATCATAACAACATTCTAGAGGTCCACTAATCTAAATAAAATGTAGTCAGCCTGTCTACACATAGAATAGATAGTTAGAAGGGGCGTGATGCGGTAGCTGCAGTCGATTTGACGGCTGTAGGCCGCAGCTAGCGACATTCTTCCACAAACGTCATCAAGTATTAATAGAAAATGCGCACGTAAAAGCCGTAATCTAGTTAAATAATAAACTTCCTTGAGAAAGAGGATGCTAACAATTACCCGACGACTTGATAATAAGTATAATTATCATACAACATCACACCTGTTTTACCCGAAGGGTTAGGCAGAGGTGTACCTACTAGCTATAGTACACCCTCATTTCGCCAGTTATGTTTAAGTCCCATGTAACAGAGGGCGAGTCTATTGCCATCCACCGGGCACAAATCCAGACTCCGGGCTGTTACTGAGAAATTCCTAATGAAAAAACCCAATAACACTTTGCCCGGTCTGGGAATCGAATCGAATGGGACCTCATGCTCAGCAGTAGCGCTTGCAACCACTAGAGCTACAAGGCAGTAGCAGAACGCTAAAATAAATTTTAAAATTAAAAATGTTATGTAATACATTAATCAGAAATTATAACGTATGTCAATATTTCACAGGATATATTTTAATAAGCCTTCTAATGTCGTGGCTAAAAAGCAATCTGACCACAAATTAGCATTATGATACGTCACATTCGTTGGATGTCAACCGAATCCGTTTTTACACGTATTCGGGGACTTTTTCATCAGAAACCGCAAGTGGGCCCCTATCGTTTCACTCGCTCGCTCAGTCTGCCTACTGACATTCATTACATCAGAGCATAATCATACCGGATACTAATACGTTTCAAGTAACGTTAGAAGGTTGCCTGTGCCACGCCACTCTTTTTATTATCAATCAAATTGTTTGTTTGACTTTGGCAAAGAACCTCAGGTGATAAATACATTGGAAAACAATTGAAAAATATTTTTATGGTCTTGGGGTCCTTTTATTATTCTCATTCATTCATATTCATCAATTAAAGCTGACCGTATACCTATTAAGGTTATAACTATCTTAGGGTTTCCCTGTTTCCCACGTGTCTCGGTTTAGTAATTCCCAAGAGACATCGCTAACATTGTATTAAAATAAAATGAAAGTGACGTCTTTTGTATTCAGTTTGTTTACTTGCGAAACATCCGTGAGTGTTTAACGTAAACCTTCGCGTGTAGTAGATATCTATGGAAAGCTAACAGAAAGGAAAACAGACCAAAGATATCCTGAAAGTGTCAATGCTCTAGCCAGTGTCGATAACTGATATTCAACAGACAAACACTTAGAACATCCGATTAGAACAAAAACAGTAGCAAAAAACCTCAATAGACTTGGCTCAAGCACAGCCAAAATTCTCAGAAACGTCCTCACACTTATTTAATTCAAATCCGTGATCAGATGTCGTAGATAACGAAAGAATATAAATCACCAGTGCTCTCGGAGGCGAAGTGAAAGTTTGCCATGATATCCGAGCAGTGCCGGACCTGCGACACTTCGTACAGACGACAGATGAAGACATGCACATTAATTAAACATTGCTTTCACAAACTGTTACAAAAACAACAACATTGCAACGTGATGCTGCACAGCGTCTGATGACGGACGACCACTATCACATCCACATAATCTACGTGATGGCATGCTACCCGCACTAATTACGTTCACTGCAATAGATCCATCTTGCTATAATGTGTATCATCAACAAACATTTTAATTTTCTCGCAACAAACACTGACGTACAATTCACAAAAGGTCAATTATAATTCTCAATCACCCACAAGCACAACAAATCATCTCAAAAAGTAATCCTAGGCGTTTCGTCTGTGTTTGAGCACTGTATACAATAATTAGCATACCTACATGACGTTAACGAACCGGCTCTACTTCCGGGATCGTTATATCGGCCGATCGTGAATGAACATCATTACAATGCGATGTACGCAAAGTCGCGGCTCACTGTGAAACTCACGAGGAAACAAGATCCGTATACGCAGGACAAGCCTGATGTGCTAGCCGGGTGCAACAGGTGTCCTAACGGAGGATATGAGAGTCGCGCTCACCTGGGAGTTGTCGATCGCGTACATAATATTGTATTAATGCGTGCTGCGCGCGTCGCATGGCATCACGCGCGTGTGCGAGCGCGGCGTGCTTCGCGGCAAGACTATTGACTAGCGTATCATGTGGCGCAAGCGCATGCACACCTCCACGCACGAGCCCGCTGAGTGAAGGGGAAGCGGGGCACCGCAAGATCCGGGTTGTGCGCCCACTGCACCCGGCGGGCGGCCCCCAAACAAATCGCGCACCGCTGACCTCTGCCACTACCAACCAATATCGTTTTGGATTTGTCGCATCCATACACGACAACGCGACGAATTGTACCCGGAAATAATATGACCTGAACTTTCTAACACCATTTTTGTCAACGAAATATTATACAATCTACAGTTGTTCTTAACTGTTGCTTTAGGAGTAAATCTGAGAATCAAGCGAAGTTTGCTGTCAGGTTACTTATAGTCTAGAAAGCTCTAAATAAGGGGCAATGTGGATTAGTTTGTTCTAAGTAGAGCCAACACCTTTGAGTGTTTCATGAAAGGATTTTTTTATTTTATACATAGAGTATGTCGGAGATCCCCCCCAAATTCAAATATTAAGCAGTTGCATTGCAAGAAATAACTAAGTCTATTCTACTGTTGTAATGTAACTCATTTTTGAGACAATCATTCGCACAGCTGTGGTTGTAAATACGTAAAGCTCAGATCAGAAGGCTCACAGTGTCAAAGGCCTAAGGTTCACACACAAATCAATGCCCCTTGCATTGATTTGTGTGCTTTCTGATTCTACAAGGAATTAAAGAATCTTCTGTATGCAAGGAAGAGTTGAAAGCACCCTTGTACACATTGATTTGTGGACCTGAGTAAGGCCTTTGACATTGTCAGTCTTTTGAATATGCGAGGTAGACTCAGATCTTTTTAATGGCGAAATTTGTTAGAACCAGCGTTATACACCGGTACATTCGGAAAACGAAAAGGACAATGGTGATGACAGTACTGTAACTTTGAGACATTTTGGAAGGATGAATTAGACAGTATTGGAGACTAACCTCTGAAACTCTTAGAACATAGTTAGCTGCCATGGCCCACCACTTATTGGAATATGGACACTAGGTAACAATGGTGAGTCTCTTTGAGAATTAACAAACACTCAAATAGCAGGTAAATTCACTACGGGAGCCTGCGGGAAGCGTTTGGAAGATTAATATACATACATATTTGAAATTATTGGATAAAAGAGATTTGTTTCACGTAAGAAAACTCAAGACTACGTGATTTTCGCACTGATGGATTCAGGACATATTTCGCCGTAAAAATCTGTTGGAAGGCCAAAAGACGGCGAGATTGATTTAGATGAGGAGCGGTAACGCACATATTTAGTTAATGTCTTCTTTTCCTTAATATTAATCGTTTGCTAATTTCATTTGACAAGGATATCGCGTCGCAAACTGACGAATGCAAGAGATGGGATTCTAAAAAAATTGCCAACTATTTCGTCGATATAACTCCTGGCCAAACTAGCTTTTCCAAATAACCGAATATGCAGTTTTAGTATTCTCCAAAATCAACTTACGCCTCAAATTAATAATATATCTCAACCCTAATCTTGATCCTCGGTCTTTACTCGGTCTGGCTACGCTTGATTTTTCCTGTCAAAAAAGCCCGCTCCACATTCTCTGCAAAACTACACCGAGACTTGCCGAATATGAGAGTGTTAAGGGAATTTTCGTTTATATTCTTATTGTTCTCTCTTCTTGTTCTTCTCGACAAATTTTCTCGTCGAGATGTCCCGCCGAGAATGTGGAGCGAGCTAAACTCAGATAGGCAAAACTGGGCTGTTGTTTGATTACAGACTAAGATCAGAATTGGCATTGAGATACATTATTAACGAGTGGTTATGGTTTCTTTTGGTATTCACCCTGTATTTTTTTAAACGTAAGTATATTTTCCCTGAATATTTATAATTTTATTAATTATTTATTGAATTTGGATGTAACATTTTGATGTCCTACTAAACATAGGTCTATATCTTATCTCAACAGCCAAATGATAAAATAATATTATTTTTTGTTGCTCGCCTTGTTATGTTCAAGGTATGCAAGTCAAGCAATTTGCAAATCAAGAGATTAATTCATTGTTTGTACCATTACTGATTCTGAATAAATTAACAAATCTATTGTGTTGTCACTTGTTGTTGTTACATTTGTATTTTGAGACAACATAATTTATAAAAACATTTTTTTTTTATAGAAAAAAAATTAAGAAGTATTTTCGGACAACTCATTACTGTCTTAGTACATAAGTAACATGGTAAAATCTGTCACGTAAAAATCAATTTAAATTACATTAAGTATGTCAATATAATATTTATGAATGTAAAAAAGTTGAAAAGTGAGGAGCTTGTGGCTAAGTAATAACAGCCGCACGGGTCGATCAGGTTAAGCTACGCTTCCGGGGTTGGTCCATGGATGGGTGACCATCTTTACATACCGAGACTCTTCCGTGCTTCGGAAAGCACGTTAAGCCGTTGGTCCCGGCTTTCATGCGTGGATCTTCGACAGCCGTTTTTTTTTTTGGTTAGGTCTTCTCGTATTTGACCTCTGAGATTATAAACTACGTAACCGGGCTTTCCTGTGGGTGCCTTAAGCTACTACACTTAAAACCTCCAGCCAGGGGTTATTCAACTATGCTAATTAAAACTAGGTGAACGCTCGTTAAGGGCACCCCCTGTGGGGTACGAACCTCGGCTTAGGACGTCAACCGGAGGGAGGACATCAAGGATGGGACGGGCTGGATTTGACAGTCGTTACGGATCGTCAGAAGCCCGAAAGTCAGACAACCAGTCTTACCAAGGGGTATCGTATTACCCAGTTACTGGGTTGTGGAGGTCAGATAGGCAGTCGCTCCATGTAAAATACTGGTATTCAGCTGCATCCGGTTACACTGGAAGCCGACCCCAACATAGTTGGGAAAAGGCTACGCAGATTGATTTTTAAAAACCGGCCAAGTGCGTGTCGGACCACGCACAATGAAGAGTTCCGTAGTTGGGATGAATTTATCCCAAAAATAAACTTAACTTTGTAGTTGAAAAACATTTTCTCCCATACGGAATGTATGGGAAAACATGTTTTTGCAACTGCAAATATAAGTTGGTCGAATATTGCTCGTTAACTTGTAGAGCCTACTTAGCTGTGATAGTTTTCCTTTTAATTTCGTTATATAAACTACTGCTGCGATTTTTTTCACACATCCAAAACCAACCATTTAGCTGGCAGGGGGGGGACACTTGACTCTAACAAAAATGAGCACTTTAAAGCTTAATATTTCGCACCCCTAGATGAAGACTCCGGTAACTCAAAAAGTACGCATTTCAAGTAAGTGGCGGTTTCGAATTCCTGACTCGAATACCTACACATAGATATAACTCGCGTGGCAATACCTTCAACTGCTGTTAAAAGATAGCTTTACTTAATTAATAAAACGCAGCTTTACTTAATTTGATTACAGCTGCAAAACTAGAGTAACTAAAAAATCTCGATATTTTACAGGGTTTTAACAGACAAAATACAAACAAGCTAATTCAACGTTACCTCTATGAATGTCTCAATAGATTTTTGATATCTTTTTTAGGAAAGATATCAAAAATACTAAAAACAGTTTTTCGTCATTTCTGAAAAATGAGGTTTTTTGAGTTACCGGAGTCTTCATCTAGGGGTGCGATTTCGCAAACGGATCCCTGAATCAAAAAATCTTCGTCGTTAGTCTTCACATACTCACATACGTGTTTGTGAAGGACCTTTCCAGTGATACCCCACAACATAGGATAGAAAAAAAAATATCTCCACTATGTATGCTACATAATTTTGTTTTACCACTTTGTCGACGTAATTAATATGTATACCCATGCCAAATTACGCTTTCTAATACTAAGAGTCTCGGAGCTAGACCGCGGACGGACAGACAGACAGACAGACGGACATGACGAAACTATAAGGGATCCTTGTTTAATACGGAACCCTAAAAAGTTGAAAAGTTCCGTAGTAAAACAAGGAAGCCTTTGGGCGTTTGTCCACCGCTGCCGTCACCGGGACGTCGACGAGAATGAGATGACGTCGCCGAAGCAGCGATACATACATTTACTACGGGCGCGTGTTCACCGCACCGGACATCATGTTCGGTTCGAATAATTTCGTTTCTCGGTGACTTCTCGGTGACGTCCCGGTGACGGTGGACAAACGCCCTTATAGTTTCGCCAAGCCCGTCTGTCTGTCTGTCCGCGGTTTAACTCGAGAGACCCTTGGGACTCAAAAGCTGTTATTTGGCATGATTATGCATAGGAATCAGAATCACGCTTACAAAGTTGTAAAATAAAATCTTTAAAAATATTTTTTTTTTGTACCTGCCTTACAGGTAAAGTGGGGATAATTTATTTTACTCGTCCATTCCATTATGTGGGGTGTCGTTGGATAGGTATTTCAGAAACATTAGGGGTTTTAAATAAGTAACCATATTGTTATGTAATTGTAAAATTTAAAAAATAATTATATTAATTATGATGAAAACTACACAACTGTACTACATACTACTATAACTTTATGCTTTCCTTTGCGGGGTAGGCAGAAAGGATTGAGTGGCATATAAGCATGTTGGATATTGATGGATCCCATAATTAAAAAAGATTATGATGTTTCTAAGTGACTTTTCTATTTAAGTTGTTAATAGTTTTTGAGATATTTTCAGTAACAGCTGCAGAAATAACTTTATCTTTCATAGTTTTTTTTTGAAAATACTACAGTCCTATGTTCGGTTCATGGCAACACGCACTTGGACGGTTTTTATAAAGCCCATTGTACTTCATGAAATCAAATAATAGTGAAAACAAACGAAATAATGGCAAAATAAAGCCAAATTGTTTAGTAACAAATTGAACTAAAATTTGCTTGCTATACAGAGACAGCACTATTACGTCACTAGCAACGACGTAGTAACTTCACTCAAGATAGCGAATGCCCCCCTCCAAAATTTTCACCTACTCAGTTTTTTTAAATAAGTAATCTATTTAAATTATTTACTTACTGTTTGTTTACTTTCTTTTCTTATTTTTAAATGACATTACTTATGGACTACCTTTTAAAATAAAACTAGATTTGCTTATACAGGGTGTGAAACAAACTTGAAATTAAAAGTAGTAGCAATGACTTTGCAAAGTTTTAAAATACTCAATTTACAATTATTAATTTATTGCCACAATCATTCTTCTAGTTGATGTTACCATTCCACATGACGAGAACCTCGTGAAAGCTGAGAAAGAGAAACAAATAAAATATCTCGACTTAGCACAGAGGTTGTTGACATGTGGAATGTGAGCTCGGCTATCATTGTGCCGATTGTCGTAACGGCTAATGGCCTGATGGCCGAAAGCCTCGACCAACATCTCTCGAGGCTCTCGTTAGGCGGTTGGATCAAGCGCCTGATTCAGAAGGCAGTACTCCTCGATACGGCTCGCATTGTGAGGAGGTTCCTTTAAAATACTCAATTTACAATTATTAATTTATTGCCACGAATCATTATTATTATTGTTTTTATTTATTATTATTATTGTCCTGCCTTTATCCCAATTTATTTGAGGACGGAACAACATTTATTTTTCTTCCATACTACTCTATTAGTCGTCATCTCGGTTGTCACTCTCACAAATCAAAGGCTTTTACAATAGTTTGGAACACTGGCTACTTGATTACAGGTGGTTTCATGGTGATGCGTGGCGGTACGAATAGGTAGGTTTATTTATAAAACTCACTCACTGATAGGCCTTTTAGTGAAACTCACAATTTTTTAAAATTATTTTTGTCATGACAAGTAGTTACTTCTTCTTATCTCAAGAAAATATAACTATAAAAATGTTTAAAGTTTTTCAAAACACATATTTACCTAAATTAAAATAAATTTGCAAGTTTAAAATAAATTCAATTATAAGGACTTTCAAGTAAGACTCAAATATTTCTGATCAGCCTTTATCTAGGTGTGAACTAAAAAAAGAAAAAATTCTCAGTGTTACGAGTTATTTAGAATGAAATGAAAAGATTAGATTCCCAGTATTTTCCAGTTAAAGGCTATAAAGGTATTAAAACTTCTGCATACCAATATCAGATAATGATATTACTAATTAGCAACAATGATTCATCCATTATCAATAGGTATACAAAATATGACAAGTGTTATAATAATAGCACATGCAGTGCAGGTGCTATTTAATAATAATTCGAAAATCAGTTAATTCAATATTAATAAAATTTCCATAAACTAAAATAATCTAATTGACAAATTCACACAATGTATCCAAATGTGTACAAATTGGGAAGTTTCTAGGAAATGAGGTCATTCATTGAATTTGGTGGTAGTTTATGTAAATGTTACATTTAAATAAATATTAATGAAGACGTTTACTAGTCAGTCACACGAAATTATTTTTACTAGTCTATCACAAGACAGTCTGATAAAAGTAATAATAAAATCTTGCTATCAAGTAGATCCTAATAGGATGTAATATGTACTAAAAACGATGATGACGGTGCGTCTTAATTATTCAATAGATCCTTTGTTACATTTACATTTCTTTCAAGAACAATAATAGTTGACATTTGTGGAACTACTTAGTGGTATTTACCTGTATTCTTCCTGCTAATTCCTTTGGATTAAAACTCCCATCTGCTGGATTCAAGTTGAACGTGACGTTGAAATACACATAATCAGGTTTTTCGTTCGCGAGACACAATTTACTCTCCGACAGAGTGACACAGTAAAATGTTTCTACTAAATTATAATATTTGCAATAAAATTCGTTGATACGAGAACGCGGCACCGATATTATAAGATCCGTATCGTGAGACATTGTTTGCTAAGTGTCGCATTAATAATCACACACGACTATCGCAATTTTATTGCATAATTCGTATCAAAACAACTGCGACAGCCTTCCATTCCAACACTGAACACAATTTTAGTTTGACAGGTCGGATTCGGATGTAGGCTGCATTCCGAGTTACGCTAAAGGTGATAATAACGCGAATCCGACCAAATTTAATAGTCGCAAAATATAAGGGTTATTGAGCAATAATTGTGACTTTGGACTTTGGTCGGATTCGCGATATTATCACTTTTAACGTAACTCGGAATGCGGCCGTAGTTATACAAGTGTGCAACAGATAATAAATTTTAATAATGCTCAAATAGTCGATTAAAATGAATGTTATTTCATGAAAATAGACGAGTTCAATGATACAGTTACAACATGGTGTTTTGAATAATTCTAAAAGTTAATTTATTAATTCGTGACTGAATAAAATATATAAAAATCTACGGTACAAAAATATAGATCATTTAGCCAACCATGCAGGTTTTAACAGCTCATGGAAATCAACCCTTACATCGCTAGGTGTTAATATGTAATATTTTTATATCGTAGCTTATCAAGTCAAAGTATAAAACAAGGAATAAAACAAAGTATACCTGTTGTATGATAATTAACAATAGGGGTAGGGGTTTACAATACAAATAAAAATCCAGCACCCTCTCCTCCTTCTTCCAGGCTTGAGACTGGCACCGGTGATGTTCCGATGGCGGAGTTAGTGGCATCTATTTTGACTTCAATTGTGTAAGAACTTAACCTGAAAAAAATATATTTGTATTAACGTTATAGCTCGTCTAGTAAAAAAATAATTTAAATCGCTTCTAGATTGAAATTCTAAATTTGAATGTTTCTGTTTTTTTTTAAATACAACTATGTCTTATTTGAAAAATTTATTGAGAAATTCGAATACAATTCTTACTTTATTTATGGGATATCCAATTTATGTAGCATTTTATTAAAAAAAATATAAAGATTAATATTCATCGGAGTCCGTCTCTGGCGGAACGTTCTCGCTATTAACTTTAAGCTTGCGCTTCTGTTTATTGTTTTCCCGAGTGCGGAACATCTTACTCTCATCGGCGCATTTTGTTGTAATACTGGTTCTGTAAAAAAGGCAAATAATTGTAAATAAACTATAAATTAATCTTAACTTTAAGAAAGAAATGAAGATGAAGTAATAGGTACCTGACTACGTTTTCCGGTACGCAACATCGCTCAACCACCGTCTGCACAATGTCACTCACCAAAGCTGGATCTAACTTCTTCTTTGCAGGTTTATTTGGAAACGCTGGAGATGGCTTGCCAGTGAGTGAATGCGTCGCTAAAGTACTGAAAAATATAATTAGGTACTAGGTTAGGTCCTTGTTACGATTACCAGTAGCTACATTTGAGAAATACCTGCGTTGACAAATACCTGCGTGTAAAAACTGCCGTTAATAATTTTCGTGTAGCACTTGTGTAAGAATTCCAATTGACATGCCTGAATATTCTTGATGGTATTAGAGCATTCCCGTCTCCTATTGGCACCTGTTAACATATTAAATGATAATAATTAGTATAATTAGATACAAACGATTTTCCGAATCAAACGTTGCATATTCTCAATATGTAGGTGGTAGATACATACCAAGTCATCAGCATTTGCAATAACATTTCTGTTGCTTAGTACTTTTGCAGTGTTATTATATTCATTATATTGGCCAGCCATAAATTTTGTTTTTACTTTTTCGAGAGTAGCACGGTCGGTAAATGATTCATCCATTTCTGAATCGGAAGCGTCACTGTCATCCATTGTCTGAAAATAAAACAATTTCTAATAATAATAACTAATAATATCTATTTCTCATTTTTAATTTGAAGATTAATTGTAGAAACTTTGCTTACCATTTCGTGAGAGTTTACTTTATAAGACTCATCATTGTCATCGAAATCATTTTTATTGTCAGAAACATCATGGTCAATCGTTTCCATGAGCTGCGAATTTGATTTGATTTGTTCTTCCAACGATTTAATCTTCTCGCAAAGTTTGGAGATAGTGAACTCCATTGTCTCTATTATTGGAAGCTGATACTTATCCTCGGTTTGTGTTCCTACATCACGAGTTTTTACTTTAGTCTCAGAAACTTTAGTCATGTTATCCTTTTTGGCTGAATTAGAGACTTTGCTTGCTACAAAACTCGGAATAGCACCTGATGTATCAGTGAAATATTTAAATGGTTTCCTTTTGAATATTTTAGAACGTTTGTTACTGGATTCTTCACTGTGGTATGTATGATTGTGGCGAGCACGTATCAATTCTTGATCAGGAGTCTTCCTTTTCGGTGAGTGCTGAAAAAACAAAGTATGTTATAGGTTTCCTTCCGATGGTAGATAATTCGTGATATTTTTCATGGCAAAATTAAATTATAATGTTTGCCTATTGGATACTTGAATCAATTTAGTCTTACCGTAGTAGCAACATCAGACTTCCTCGTTGTTTTTTTTGTTTTTGCAACTGCATACATGGGACTAACAGTTCCAGCTTTAGGTGAAGTTATAGCTTTAGTTGGCTGTTTCTAAAATAAAGAAAGTTTAATTAGGAATTTTATGAGGAACCGATGAAATTCACTACATAAGCGTCGCGTAGAATTTTAACAACTTACCGCTGCGTTGGATGCTATAAAACAGCTCAAGAATAGCTTTGCAGCTTCTACGGATTCTTTGCGGTCATCTGTAAATAAGAAATGAAGGTTTACTTAAGCAATAATTTTTTGCTGATCGGAATCTGATAGAAAATTTTCATTTCTAACTTACATTGTTCATGCTTCGGTTCTCGAATATTACTTTGCAGATCCAGAAGTGCCTGCGCAGCATCATATTCTAAGTTGGCGACACTCATGCCAACCGTTGACATTTTTCAAACTTTTTACTGTAAATCATACGACATATTTTTATTACTTTTACCACTGTAGATACTAGAAAACGGGAACCGTTCAAATCATATTCACTCTATAACTCAGTTAAAAGGAATTAGATAGGTAGAGGACGGTAAAAAAAGTAAAATCTTAGTAAACAAACAAATACTCACGTGCTATTTGATTTAGGTCACAGTAATTCACTCACTCAGTAATTATGCCAAAACAACTGATTGATTAGCAATGAGAGTAACAACCACACACAACATGGAACCAAAGAGTACTGACGAACATTTGGTAATTATCCTATTTATGTAGCTCCTTGGGTCATAAAACCACGCTGGCTAAGCTCCACCCAGCCGAGATACCCAGTAAAAGTAAAATCTTGTAAATTTCTCCCGAACTTATTACTTATTGTCTACAACTTACTATGTTCAAGGTTTGGTACCTGTGAAAGCTCAGCTTTTGTTGGACACATCGTCGGGTCCGTAGTTGTAAAATGAAATAACAATGACATTAATTTTAAAAATATTTGTGCTTGTCTTTACTGCCTACCTCCAGATGAAATAAAAGTTAATAGGATTATCTGTGCCAACAGGCATTTTAAATGTAGGTATGTAACTTATTGGAAATTTAAAAAACACCGTACCATTTCTAGGTATCTGGAGGTAGAGGTAGGTATTTATAGGTGACTGGTAGTTGGATTTACGAATGTAAATAAATATCCATGGCTTAAAGCAAAAGCTTTGCTAAAATACAACTCGATTCTGATAACAGACTGTCACACAACAAAGATCATACCTGTGTTCGCGATTTAGTTTACAAACATGTAAACAAATAACCACGTGTTTTTGGAAAACCAACTTTAATCCACATACATAAAGTTCAAATTACACTACAAATTAAAAAAAATATCCAACTTCCTTCTTTCATCCTTTTTCAATGGTACTAGATAGACTACAATATGTACTTGCGAAATTCAAATAGGCTCGTTTACGAATTAATTTTTAGGGTTCCGTACCCAAAGGGTAAAACGGGACCCTAAGACTGCTGTCCGTCCGTCTGTCTGTCTGTCCGCCTGTCACCAGGCTGTATCTCATGAACCGTTATAGTTAGACAGTTGAAATTTTCACAAATGATGTATTTCTGTTGCCGCTATAACAAACAACAAATACTAAAACAGAATAAAATAAATATTTAAGGGGGCTCCCATACAACAAACGTAATATTTTTGCCGTTTTTATAGATAATGGTACGAAACCCTTCGTGCGTTAGTCTGACTCGCACTTGGCCGGTTTTTAGTATTAATCATCTTTCCAAGGTCTTTCTCAAAATATGAAAAATCTAAGCACTTTTAGCCCCTTATTACTTTGTAGTGGATTAGAATGAGAATTAAACGTAGTTAGCCCAGGTTCGCACAGGCGATTTTTTTCCCAGGCGATATTTTTTCGCACATTAGATTTTCAACGCTCTGCTCAGCGCTAAGAGTTAAAAATCCTACAGTATGTTTTTTCGACACGCTGGGAAACCCAGCGCGTTGCATCCCAGCCTGCGATGCACTCTATTGAATTCTCAACACTCGGGTTAACGTTGAGAGTTGAAAATCCAGTGCGCGATGAAATCCCGCCCCGATATTTTTACGTCCGTGCGTGGGGTTACTTTATCATTATTTGGTATAATAATGCTCCGTCATTTCGACATCTTTATCTACTTACTTATTTCTCGGAATAGTAATCCGTATCCGTTTTGTTCTTCATTCCAATAAGTTGACTTTTGGTTATAGCTCAATAATAGTACATTATGAATTTATGATACAAGTGTTCTGTGTTGATCATTACACTCGAGGCATTATTATTAGCCATAGGCGAGCGCGGTAAGGTAGTCGAGTGTGTAATGATCAATGTACAGACGTAGACGCCAGCACTTCAAGCTACTACAATCTGTCAAATTTATTTAATAGATTTTCAACTTTATCGCTGAGTAGTAAAGGTTCAAAGTTGATTGGGAAAATTTGACAGTTTCGGGTAGCTTGATGTGCTGGCGTCTGTACATACTAATTCAATGCTGGCTTGATTGTGGGTACTTACTAATTCCATACTGCCATGTCATTACTCCAACTAGTAAATACACGCACACGCACACGCACATTACCGCACTAGTGTGCTAATGCTACGGTTTCCTAGAAAAGTAGTGACCGCTCACGTAGCATCCCCATTCATCAGTTCCTTAAACGCGCTGCAAAGCGTTTCTTTGAGTCCGCGGCCAAACATCGCAACCGTCTGGTTGTGGAGGCCGCCAATTATGTCCCAAGTAGAATCAGTAAGATCCGCAGTCCGACGCACGTTCTCACCGACCCAGACGATCCCACTACCATCCATCAGGAGTCTAGTAGGGAAACGACTACAGTACACAAACACCTTCGATCAATAAATTGTTGATCGAAGACAAACACAGACGCTTCCCGTCATTCCGACCTCGCCGTCGAGGTTCTTTGCGATCGCGACCGCAACCCCGAGTAAATGATACTCCCCCCCGACCCTTGCTCGAAAACGAGGTGCCAGCAGTTGTTGCAGCTGAGCACGTAGCTTTAAATTCCCTGACTAATAATTATGATCAAAACTTTGATCCAACCCGTCCCATCTTTGATATGCTCCCCCCGGTAAACGCCCTAAGCCGAGGTTCGTACCCCACAAGGGGTGCCCTTAGCGAGCGTTCACCTAGTTTATAAGCTTAGGTACTTTGTATGCCCCTGGCTGGAGGCTTTTGAGTTTAGCAGCTTAAGGCACCCACAGGATTGATCGGTTAAATAGTCATGACATCAGAGGTCAGCTTTGAGATGCTCTACTGGCATCCGCAGTTTACGGCGAATGACGTCACTGAAACGTTGATTATGAAAGTAATTTTGGTGTGGTTTCCTAGAGATCGTTGTTGACACAAAACAGTTGGAACTTGGGATACCTACTGAAGATAAACGAGAAAAATGTTAGGGATTTCATTCTTGGAAAACCCTTCCATAATTTTCTTCCACTTCTCAATGTCAATCAACCGTAGTGCGATTGATTTATTCATAATAAATCAAATAAAGGTTTAAATACGGGACAGAGTCTGTCCCGGCGGCGGCAGCGGCGGCGGGCGGCGGCGGCGGCGGCGGGCGGGACGTTCATAATTACGCCTGAAATACGTACGCTAGCTGTCATTGCGGCCTTCAAAATCAAAATCAAAATCAAAATCAAAATATTTTATTTCACATAAACCTACATGGGCACTTATGAAACGTCAGAAGCTAGGTGCACGGTTCCAATTGGTCGTTTCCTATGGAGAAGAGCCGGCAAGAAACTCCACGGTTACTCTTTTAAAAATAATTGGCTTTTACAATACTTTCAAACATTGATGTAAATCACTTTCAAATAACAGTGTTTCTAGGTATGGGAGGACAGTGTAGGTCTTTCAATAAGTACCAAGTACTTAACAAAATAGAAAATGGTCAACAGGTCTACAATCCACTAAGCCTACAGCGTTCTCACATTCACAAAATATGTAGAAAAGAATCTATACAAAAAAATTAATTAATTAAAAAAAGTAAAAAACCTATTTTAAATAAAACGCAATTATATGATTGCTATTACAACTGTAATCAATCTGAATAATTATCATGTCCACAAAAGCCACAAAAAAAAAAAAGTATATAATGTCAAATAATAGAATAGTAAATATGTCAAGGGCGAATGTAAAAAAAAAAAAATAAAGATTTAAATAAACATGGTAATTTGGAAGCAGTTAATAGACTCTTACTTATTTATGCCGTTAATGAGGTACCAGGGAAGCCACATGTGCAGAAGGAATTATTGCCAAATTTCCTTGTCTTCAACGTAGTCTTTAATTTTATAATATGAATTCTTGATAAGGACACGTTTGATGTGGGTTTTGAACTTCCCATCGCTAAGTTCTGTCACAGACTTTGGCAACTTGTTATAAAAGCGTATACTGTTTATAAGAAATGACTTGCTTGTTTTAGTTAATCTAAATTTGGGTATCACAATTTCATGTCGACTACGTGTATTTATATTATGGAAATCGCTTCTTATTTTGAAAAGTCCTAAGTTTTTGCGAACATACATAATACTTTCTAAGATATAAAGTGAAGGCAAAGTCAGTATATCAATTTCTTTAAATTTGTCTCTAAGGGACTCGCGAGGGCCCATTTTATAGATCGCGCGGATTGCCCTCTTTTGTAAAATGAAAATTGAATCTACGTCAGCTGCCGATCCCCACAGCAGGACGCCATAAGACATAATACTGTGGAAATAAGCAAAGTATACTAACCTAGCTGTGGCTATATCAGTCAACTGCCTTATTTTTCTTACTGCATATGCAGCTGAACTTAATCTACCTGAAAGAGTTCTAATATGGGCGCCCCATTGTAATTTTGAATCTAAAGTAATTCCTAAGAATATAGTTTCCGTTATTGCATCTAGTTTTTTGCCATCAAGTTTTAGATTTAGACCTACTTGAGGTACATTTGGTAATGAGAACCTAATACATTTCGTTTTGTTCGCATTAAGTAAAAGATTATTAGCTGCGAACCATTTTGAAAGTACAGCCAGACTATCGTTGACATGTAATACATCTGTATCTTTCCTGTCTATTTTAAATATAAGAGAAGTGTCGTCAGCAAATAGAATTATATCTGATAAGTTAGTCATCATGTAAGGAAGATCATTTATATAAACTAGAAATAAGAAAGGGCCGAGAATTGAACCTTGAGGCACGCCCATCTTCACTAGAGACCCCGAAGACATCGCCCCATTAACATTTACTTTTTGCTGCCTGTTTGATAGATAGGAAAGAACAAGATCAGCAGCTTGTCCACGAATTCCGTAGTGGTGTAATTTACAGATCAGTGTATTGTGGTCAACGCAGTCAAACGCCTTTGAGAGGTCACAGAAAATGCCAATTGCATCCTGGGACTTCTCCCAGGATTCCAAAATGTGACTGATGAGTTTAACTCCTGCGTCAGTCGTCGACCTACCTTTCGTGAAACCAAACTGGTGACTATGTAAAATCCCATTAGAATTAAAATGTGCCAACATCTGGTCTAGCATGATTTTTTCATATATTTTACTCAATGCTGGTAGCACAGATATTGGTCTATAATTAGAGGGATTACTCTTACTACCCGATTTGAAAATTGGTACTACTTTACTATGTTTCATTAAATCAGGAAACGTACCGCTATCTAAACATTGATTAAATATGCCTGTTAGGACAGGGGCAATTGTGTCAATGATATCTTGAAGAACCTTAACGGAAATCCCCCATAAGTCTTCAGTGTTTTTTATGTTAAGACTTTTAAATGCTTTTTTAATTGTGACAATTGAAATGGGCTTAAATTCAAAATTTGGAATGTATCTACTGAAGTGTTCTTTTAAAAGAGATTCAGCTAGTATAGATGATGAGGGGAGAGATTTCGTAACCTCTATTGGGATGTTGGTAAAGAAGTTTTCTAGTGTCTCAGCAACTTTTAACTTATCTGAAATGGTTACATTATCAATTTCAAGTGCCGACACCGCTTTTCTAGGAAACCGTAGTCTAATATAAAGTAATAAGCACGTGTGTTCAATACACTGCACTAAGAACCTAAAAGCGGTTCAATAAAAGCCTCTTTACGAGCAAGTGTATTGAAAAACAATTTATCTACTCTTTGTACTTATAAGCTTTTGTTTTAGTCTTCTAAATTATTTGTAAGTAATATCGGAGCGCTTTAAACGTAGGAGTGTTTCCGAGCCTCAATAAAAGCGATTGACGTTGAGGATTACTTCTACATATTCTTAAAACTTTAATATTAGATCATAAAAATCCCATTCACTTGAAAATAGATATAATGCTCCCAATATCCCCGACCTGTAGCACTACAGTTAGTCATTTTTATCGTAACTCGCCTATTATAAATTTAGAACCTTACACATTTTATAAACTGCGGCGCAAACAAAGACCACACAATCACAATTTGTTTCGATTTTAGTAAAGTAAAGCTGACCTCGCATTATACGGAAATCCTATACAATGCGAGATCAGCTTAAACTGGAAATGTATAACTTGATATGTAGCCGTGTGTACAAGAGAATGTAATGTTTTGGGAATGTGGTGTTTTACATTCTCTTGTACCGAAACGGACCCTGGCACTCGCCGCCGGCTGCTGCCGCGGCACCGCTCGCTTCGCTTGCTCGGTTGTACGTTGTTGTGTGGTCACAGTTCTAACCTAACCTACCTTTCAAAACAAAACGTAAACAAAAACGAACGTATTATTTTAGCAGAACATAGGTACAGACGCCAGCACATCAAGCTACCCGAATCTGTCAAATTTTCCCAATCAACTTTAATTTAAACCTTATGCTTCAACAATAAAGTTGCAAATCTATTAAATAAATTTGACAGATTGTAGTAGCTTGATGTGCTGGCGTCTGTACGTTTTCGGAAACTCAGTATTTTTCGGAAATTTTGTTTATTGAAAGTACAGACGCCAGCACATCAAGCTACTACAATCTGTCAAATTTATATAATAGATTTTCAACTTTATTGCTGAAGCATAAGGTTCAAAGTTGATTGGGAAAATTTGACAGTTTCGGGTAGCTTGATGTGCTGGCGTCTGTACCTACTTATAAATCTGGATGACAATTTCAAAGATTTTGTATACTTACCAACTTTATAAGTATATTTATTTATTTTAAATAATTTTGATTTGTTGATTGTCGATAGTTTTGAAAGCATTTCATTAGAAAGTTGCGCTATCATGCTTACTATTAGAATACCTACTGCATACCAGAGTCCTTACAAAACAAATATCTGAGACTGAAAATTGGTTTCGGATTCTAACTAACAGCGAAACTGGAGAATTTAACACCATTGACGATGATGTCGCTTATCTAATGCCAGTTTCTATTCATTCTATTAGCATTTTTTTTGCTTGCACATTGGGTAGGGTCTACGAACGTTAGGGCAAATCTACGCTTTGTATTGTCGTGATTTTTTACCTGAGTGGTGTGCAATAGACCCAGGAAGGTTCAGTTGCATTTTGAACATCGTGAAGTACGGTAAATCTGTGTGCTATGGCTTCAAGGGTTTGGCTCCTCGTTGAGTGGGTGGATGAGAGTAATGTATTCCCTTCATATGGTGTGGTGAACGTGGACACCTTGGCTTATGATGAAACAGACCTGCATCCTGGGAATTTGATTTTCATGCGTGTAAAACATGAAAATCCTCGCCGAGCAAAGATTTTGCGGATATCAGGTAAGTTTTAGTCATTGCTCCTTTTATTTATTTATATACTTAGGTTCCAACAGTGTCTTCAACGTTTTAAACGTCGTGAATACAATTAATTCATGAATATCGTAACGGTAACTTCTGTACCTACACCCATCCAATTTCGTCCTTAAGCGTATAGACATAAAGCCTTGATTCAGTTGTTATAAATTTTGTTTATTCTGCTAGTTCCACATTTCAAATTCAAATTGACCTCTATACTAATAGGCACAAGGTAGAAATTGTCCAAGTAAAATGTTCTTAACGTGTAAATTCCCGCCAATCCTATAATGATTATGATTCGTTTCCGACCGAATATACAGAACGAATTTTCTAATTACAGAAAGCAAAAGATATGTCAAGGAACAGAGAGAGATCCTGGAGCGTCAGGATCAACAGGTTAAAAATGTCCTGCAACTTTGTATGCGGACGATAAAGGAAATGAAGTCGGAAAATTCGGTAAGTACTTAATAACCCTGTTTACCTAGTTATGATGGTCCTCAGCCGCACATAGCCACACTTAACCGTGTAATGCTAGCCGCTAGGCTGATCATGGGGCTTGGAGTTATTACCATTCCACTCTTCATGAGAGAATTCGTGATCGTTAAATTAGGTCTAATGAAGACTGAGCTAAAATGTGTAGGTATTAGTCACCAACAACAACGTCTACAAAAAATAAGACAACGAGTAGATATTTCTAAATCTGCAGGCTATGTGACAATGTATTTCCCAATATTTCACGTAAAATTTCAAAACAAAGACTAGATAGGAATGTAACGTAAAGTGATTGTCCGCCTGACCATCTCCAAAGCATTTTTTGTTCGTTCGTAACAATATGGTTTTTAACGTGGTGTTTTCCGGTACTGGTGATGACGCAAAGTTAAGCCGCAGGTAGAGAATAATACTAAATGAAACCCATTTTTGTACATCATTTCTCCGTCTGCAGTTTTAAAGTTTGGACACTTTGGAAAGAGTGTCCAAACTTGATGAGTCCATCGTAACTTTCTATGCCACTACATAAAGATGATAATGTAATTACTTTTCAGTTTAACGCCCAACAACAATCGAGCAGTCACAGTCCTTTGCCTCATGTGGTGATTGCACAAAATGACAATAGCGACAGTGACAGCGATTCTGAGGTAGGTTTTGATTCTTGTTCTTATCAATCATTGCCCCGTTTTCTATTATATCTTTTATTTTTTCAATTAACAAATAAAAATATGATTTCAGCCTAATATTAAAGTTGAACGTAGTAAGACTTGCAACTTCAGCAACTCTACACCGAAATATACTCCTCAGTATAATCGTAAAGAATCAACCGGCAAACAAGTACGCGGTTCGTTGAAAGCAAATAATTCAAGACGGCGATCTATTATCAATAGCACACCACTCCCTAGTAGCAGCGCGCAGGAAAACATAAGACTATGTTTCGACCAAGCAACACAGACAGAGGAAACGTTTTTACCTCCACCTACATCTAAAATCGAAGAGATGGAAGCAGTCCTCAAAAATCTTTACAGAAGATTTCAATCGTTGATATCCCAAGCAAATCTGAACTCGAATGGTTCAACCTCGATGTCAGAATCAGAGCATAATGACGAAATTTCATATATCGAACAGAATTTAGGTGAGTCATGGATAGAACCAAATAATACAGAATACGTTCAACAAGGCAGTCTAATATCAACGGAATTTGCTGAGGAAGTTGGTGCAGAAGAAGTAATAGAAGATAATGGTGGGAAACAACAACTGAATACTTCGATTGTTAAAACTGAAGATAAATGCAACCCTAACACGCTACGGGTTCGCAGAATGTCGGCACAAACTACGAATAATATCGAGACTGTGAATGATGTTGATCTGGTAATATTTTTTTATTAATTTTGTATTTATTATGCAGAGTGACTTTCAAGTTTCAACACTCGTTACTTTAACTTCTTTAGTTGATTTGTAATAATTTAACAAAGGAGTACAATGCATGGTCGCTGTATTCAATTTTGTATTCTCAGTCAGGTTAATTGAGAGGAATCTTGCACTTGGTTGGATGACAACGTTGTTATTTTATCACGAAATGAACTAACTAATCACCATGTTCTATCAGGTACCGATTGGGAATGGCAACGCTAAAGTGCCTACAAGACTACTAAATGATATTGACTGGAGCTCGCATACTTCTGCTACAAGGCAATTACTGCAAGCGATCTTCCCTCGAAGGTAATTTATATCAAGCTCCCGCAGACAGGCGGACTCGACAGCGGTAGAACAATTTCCGTGAAGTTTTCTTAAAAATTGTTCGACTAAAGTCGCGTCGCGCCTGTCTGCGGGAGACTTAAACAATGTTAATACGGTATTGTAAAAGATTCTAACAATTTATTTTCTTTTAGGGTATTGGCGACGCACTCTCTAACAGGCAAGCAGTCTCCAGCGTTTTTGAACAGACCCCCAAAGAAAATTTTAGATCCCCAACTTGTTGATGATATTGTGAAGACAGTTTCAACAAAATGTGGCGTGCCAAAGAATTTGGTGAGGTAATTATTTGGTTCGAAACTTATCATACAAGTACTTTTCTCTTTCCAATCACTTCTCTGTTTCATTAGAAAGCGACATCTACCTACCGGAAGCGAAAACAATATTCATAATACACATTCGCCGTTAAAGGGTTAACAGTTACGCAATAATTTCTAATTGTTTTTTTTTTGTTTTTTACAGAAACAGTATTACAATAAAGTGCACAGACGAAGCAAAGTTATATCGTAATCGGCAACAATACAAGCAAGCTCGCAAGCCTCTTCATCAAAACGAAGAAAACGTTCCGCCATCAACGCCGTCATCGGATGAATCTCATGCATTAATTAATATTTAAGTAATGCCTCTATTTTAAAATGTATTTGAAGTAAATCATAACCGTTGTCTAGATTTGTGTAAGTACCAACCTACAAACTTATGTTAATAAGTAGAAATAATACCTTTTTTACCTGAATGGTTGCTTTTTGTGTACACACGGCTACACATCAAGCTATACATTTCCAGCATAAGCTGATCTCGTATTGTACGGAAATCCTATACAATGCGAGGTCAGCTTAAACTGGAAATTTATAGCTTGATATGTAGCCGTGTGTACCTATTTTATTATTATTTATGTTGCTAAAATTTGACTGATTCAATGAAAATAAAATTACCGTGTTTGTAGTTAAGCATTCATAATTTTATTCGACTTTTGATATTGAGTAGCCCAGTGTCCAGTAAAGGGCCTGTTTCATTCCCTTCAGGCAATTTCATACAAATGTCCCATTTATAACCGACTTAAAAAAAAGGAGGGGGTTCTCAGTTCGGTTGTATTTTTTATAATATTTGTTACCTCAGAAACCCTTATAGTTTCGTCATGTCCGTCTGTCTGTCTGTCTGTCTGTCCGCGGTCTAGCTCCAAGACTGTTTGTATAAAAAAACTGTAATTTGGCATAGGTATACATATTAATCATGCCGACAAAGTGGTAAAATAAAATTATGAAAAAAATTTTTTTTTAGGGTACCTCCCCTACACGTTTTTTTTTCTACCCCTTTGTGTGGGGTATCGTTGCAACAAAGGTCTTTCAAAAACATTGTGAGTGTGTTAAAACTATTTTTGAATTCAGAGATCCGTTTGCGAAATATTACCTAAGCTTTAAAGTGCAAATTGTTGTTAGTCAAGTGTCCCCCCCCCCCCCCCTGCCAGCTAAATGGTTTGTTCTAGATATGTGAAAAAATTCAGGGCAGTAGCATAAATAACGAATTTAAAAGGAAAACTATCACAGCTGAGTAGGCTTTACAAGTTAACGAGTAATAATAGACCAACCTAAATTTGCGGTTGTAAAAACATGTTCTCCCATACATTCTATATGAAAGATTTTTTTTTCAACTACAAAGTTAAGTTTGTTTTGGGATAAATTCATCCCAACTACGGAAACCTTCATTGTGCGTGGTCCGACACGCACTTGGCCGGTTTTTTTATACCATAAATATCTGGTGCTTATTTGGAGAAGGTGAAACAGGCCCTACGTTAGCCAACAAGCTTTTAAAATTTTATTTATTTTATTTTATATCTATTTATTTTTTTATTTAATACAAGTAGGTACCAGGTACCAGGGATGTTGCGGATGCCGATTTTGCACATCCGCGGATGTGAATGCGGATTTTTGAAGGCTCACATCCGCGGATGCGGATGCGGATGTTTAAGATCTTGCATAAATATAGTAGGTATATGAATGAAAAATTAAAACAATGATAAAGTAATTATTAACATTTTTATTAATGAAAATAAAAAGTAAGTTTGAAAACTAAAACCCGACTAAAAGGTATGAAACAAGAAAATATTTCAGACAGAAGTCAAGACAGGAACCAAAAATGATCAAGGTAAAGCCGTGGTCGCATACCATTATAATTTTGTAGGTGTACAGGTATGCGACCACGGCTTTACCTTGATCATTTTTGTACCTATGTCTTGACTTCTGTCTGAAATATTTTCTTGTTTCATACCTTTTAGTCGGGTTTTAGTTTTTAAACTTACTTTTTATTTAAATTATTTTGGGGTTATAGTTTCGTGATAAAGTATTTTTTTTTTGGGTTGTATATAATAATACCAGCCTATTATTGTCCTTCTGCAGGGCAAAGGCCTCTTCTCATACTGAGAAGGCACGAGCATTGATCACCACGCGCGCTCAAGACGTGTTGGCGATTTCCGACTTTCAGACAGTTTGTTTGTTTGCTTGAACGCGCTAATCTCAGGAACTGCTGGTCTGATTTGAAAAATTATTTCAGTGTTAGATAGCCCATTTATTGAGGAAGGCTATAGGCTATATATCATCACGCTAAGACCAATAAAAGCGGAGCACCAAAGTAACTATTCCACGCGGACGAAGTCGCGGGCAGAAGCTAGTATTAACTAAGTCCAGTATATGCATCTGGACTGAGGGCCATTTTTTCTTCTTCTTCCAAATTGAGTTGAAATTAGTTAAAAATAGTAAAAACTTAAAGCAAAGGTCCATAAATTTCTTAAACGTGAATTAAAACTTTTATGAACAAATTACTTGGGCTCTCAATCCAGACGCTTGCATAAAGTGACATATAATAAATCTCAAAAAGTACTACCACTGTGTAAAAAAATATATTTTTGAATTTAGTTAAGAATTTCTTAAATCTTAAGAAAATTCCAACTCGCTAGAATTGGACGTTACAGATTTATGGCGGTTTAACTGGGACCCTCAGTCTGTACTAAGGAATCTTCAAAACATGAGTTAAACTGTAGAAATACATAAATAAGGCTTTTATATCTTATAGTTAAACATCTCTGTGAATTAGTTAAAAATAAATAATGGCTTAAGAGCAATTGGTTGAAAAGTAAACGGAAGTTGAATTTTCGTAAAACGTTTGAACTGAGAGCCCAATATTTTCGGCTTTATTGACTAGACTCAACCTCATAGATTAATACAAATTAGACCAAGTATTTTTACTAAATTTTAATTAAAATTTGACTTATCGTCCGTCGTTCTAAATGCCATACTTTAAGAGATAATGCATTTTCAATTTTTGTATAGGAGCAAATTTGGTACGGTGACCATAATGTTTAGAAGTATTCAAAATACTTTGCTTGCTACTCTGTGCTTTGTAAAGCGCAGTCAGAAAGTCATAAAGAAACTAAAAACATTTATTTACAAAATAACTTAAACTCACATAAATGTAACATACAATAACAGGTTAGATAAAATCTTAAAAAATAAAGCTAAGGAAAACTAGCCAACGTTTTTCTAATCCTAACTATAATATCATAACTAATCCTAACCTAACTAGTATTATAAACGCGAAAGTGGGTTTGTTTGTGACGCTTTTACGCTAAAACGGTTGAACCAATTTGAATGAAATTTGGCTTATGGGTAGACCATGACCTCCGTTAGGACATAGGATACTTTTTATTCCGATATTCCCACGGGATCGAGACTTATGCGGGTAAAACCGCGGCGCATAGTTAATATTTTAACTAATTTATTATAAATCAGAAAGTATATTTCTTTGTTTGTTTGTTACACTCTCACGCTAAAACGGCTGAACGGATTAGAATGAAATTTGGCATATGAGTAGAGCATGACTCAGAGAAAGACATAGGCTACTTTTTTATCCTGGATCGCGATATGTATATAATATTATAAACGCGAAAGTTTGTGAGGATGGATGGATGTTTGTTATTCTTTCACGCAAAAACTACTGAACGGATTTGAATAAAATTTCTCACACATATAGTTTATAACCTGAATTAACATTTATCCCGATATTCCCACGGGATCAAGACTTACGCGGGTGAAACCGCGGGACGCTGCTAGTAATAATAATTATTATAAATGTGAAAGTTTGTGAGGATGGATGGATGGATGTTTGTTAATCTTTCATGCAAAAACTACTGAACGGATTTTCATAAAATTTGGCACACAGATAGTGTATAACCTGGTTAACACATAGGATACTTTTTATCTCGATATTCCCACGGGGTTGAGACTTATGCGGGTGCAACTACGGGGCGCTGCTAGTAATATTCTAAATGTAAAAGTGAGTTTGTTTATTTTTGTGTTACGCTTTCACGCAAAAACGGTTGAACGGATTTAGATGAAATTTGGCACATAGGTAGACCATGACCTGCAGATAGACATAGGCTTTTTCATCCTGGATCGCAGACGAAGTCGCGGGCAACAGCTAGTAACTATAATGAGGAAAAAACGTCCGTAAAGATGATGAGTATGATTAAATATTCATACGAGTATCTCCCTTTGAATCATTTTGCATCGGTATCAGTAAGCCCGTACGACAGAGTATGTAAATAAACAGGTTGTTCTCTACTATTATAAAATCTTACCATCAAGTCATCATAGCAGACCATGCGGCAGTTTATAAAACCATGCCCCTTGTAATGACCGAGATCAGCCCATTGCAACGCAGGAACATATTCAGTAACGCCTAATAATTTGAAACATTTACCTTGTAAACTAATTGTTTCGGGTAGGTCCTTTAAATTAACTTTATCTGTCCCGTTAAAATCAAATGAAATCAAATTCGAGAGCTCATAACTAATGATGGTCTGATATTTACATGAGATACAGGTATTATTTTCATTGCCAATACAAATTGCGTCTTCTAGGCTGGAAACGCGAAAATTTTTAATCATCAAATATTACTAAGTTATTTGTAAATAAATGTTTTTTAAATAAATGTTTTTAGTTTCTTTATGACTTTCTGACTGCGCTTTACAACACTTATTTTGAATACTTCTATTATGTACCTACTTAAGAAGAACATTATGGTCACCCTACCAAATTTGCTCCTATACAAAAATTTAAAATGCTTATCTCTTAAAGTATGGCATTTAGAACGACGGATGATAAGTCAAATTTTAATTAAAATTTAGTAAAAATACTTGGTCTAATTTGTATTAACCTATGAGGTTGAGTCTAGTCAATAAAGCCGAAAATATTGGGCTCTCGGTTCAAACGTTTTACGAAAATTCAACTTCCGTTTACTTTTCAACCAATTGCTTTTAAGCCATTATTTCTTTTTAACTAATTCACAGAGATGTTTAACTATGAGATATAAAAGCCATATTTATGTATTTCTACAGTTTAACTCATGTTTTGAAGATTCCTCAGTACAGACTGAGGGTCCCAGTTAAACCGCCATAAATCTGTAACGTCCAATTCTAGCGAGTTGGAATTTTCTAAAAAGATTTAAGAAATTTTTAACTAAATTCTAAAATAAAAATTATTAACACAGTGGTAGTACTTTCTGAGATTTCATGATATGCCAATATGCAAGCGTCTGGATTGAGAGCCCAAGTAATTTGTTCATAAAAGTTTTAATTCACGTTTAAGAAATTTATGGACCTTTGCTTTAAGTTTTTACTATTTTTAACTAATTTCCCTGTAAGTCTCAACTCAATTTGGAAGAAGAAGAAAAAATGGCCCTCAGTCCAGATGCATAATATGATCGTAGCAGGTGGCGTTCTGTAGTTTCTGCCTACCCCCATGGGAAGAAGGCGTGAGTTTATGTATGTATGTAAAATCTTAAAATGCTTGAAATAATATTAGTATTCTAGGGTTATAATGATCTGAAATTCTTTTAGTCGATTCCTGAAGTATATTTTATTACAAATATGCTACACAGTTTAAAAAAGCGAACTGACATTTACTTCTGACCTGACTGACAGTGACAGCAGACTCCAAAATTTGACGTTTGTGCAGGTGTTTTGTAGGTTATGTCACGTTAGATTTCATATTAGTGCTAAACTAATTCATTTATTTTAATTGTTCACTCACTATACCAGTGCAATGGAGGATATAGAAGATACAGAATTAGTTGCCACAGAACACGACCGTTTAGTGAGTGCTATAACGAAGTTAGATAAAACTCAACACATAACAGAGCCTACACGAAATGAACCGACAAATCTTAGTTCAGAGTTCAACCTTACAAAGAGAACGAATAGACTAAACCTCAACAACGTTGCAAAGATATTAGAAGACACCGCACACCACGTACAGATAAGCAAGAAATTAAAAAAGACTCAGAGAGAGTCGAAAGTTCTAAGCAAACCTTTAGAGAAGCCACAGGCTGAGAGAATCAAGAGAGCAACAGGGTACGAAGAAACAAAAAAGAAAGTAGGAAGATGGGACCCAGTAGTAGCAAGAAGTCGAACTGTAGATTATGTGGCCTTCCCAATAAAACATGTCTCTTCTAAACTTGAGCCTACAGGAGATTTCTTGAGTAAGCTCAAGTTAAAGTCAGACTTAGAGAGAGAACTAGATGAATTAGATCCCACACCAATGGTGGAAGACGAGGAGGAAGAAGAGCCAGTGTTTCCAATGACTTATGAAGAAATGGTTGAGCATAGACAACATCTTGCCAAAATGAGGGCACAACAGTCATATAAGGCTGCTAAAGCTAAAAGACAAAGCAAGATAAAGAGCAAAAAATATCACCGGTAAGTGTAATACTATTTGCATTAATTTTGACCCCAATAATTCTGTAAATAATTAAATGTTCAAAGTTCTTGATAATGGATATATTATTATTGTATTCTAGTGTTCTGAAGAAAGAAAAACTAAAACAGGAACTGAAAGAATTTGAAGAATTACAAAAGAAAGATCCAGAGGAAGCTTTGAAGAAGTTAGAGTCAATAGAAAAAGCTCGAGCTCTAGAGAGGCACACTTTGAGACATAAGAGTACAGGGAAATGGGCTAAGAACAAGTTGATTAGGGCCAAGTATGATAAAGAGGTAAGAAAAAGTATCAGTTTTGAACTTTTTTAAGACGATTTAACTATACAGGTTGGATTTTTGAGTCGGGGCAGTAAGGGCAGGTACCTAAATCTTTGTAGCTACAAGAAAATGGTATGAGGAGACTGTCTTCATTTTGATCAGCATTCACAGATTTAGAAAAAAATGTACAGTCAGCCAGAAAATGAGCAGTTTTCTCAAAAACTTTTTTGATGCCAATCGATCCTGTTTCTTATAAGGATCAAAAACTCTAACCGTCTTATTACAAAAAACTAAATAAACCTTGCTTTAAACCTGTCCTATCAAGTCCAGGCTTATCTGCAGAACCATGGTCTAAATTTGTCCGTATTACAAAACTTTAAAAAACCGTGGTCTTCTTAGTACCGTCATTTGAACCGTTGTCTTTATATCAACCACAGATTCATACAAATATTATTTGTTCACCATGATATCATTCAATTGCAACGTTCCGTATGCTCAGAAAAGAAAACTTTTTGTTAATATGCTAATGATTATATGATGTTTAGGAGTGTTAAAAATATTGAGACTGTTATTTTGCATGGAACATTAGTTATTTCGTCGATTGCGGTTTTGTTTAGGTTTAAGCACATTACATATTAATTACTACTAAATAATACATCATAGTACCTGTAACGAAACGTAACATTCTCACGCGATATATGAAACCATAACATTAAACAAAACCATCGCAAGTTGAATAAAGTTCATTTAGCATTGGAATTTTTAAGTTATCGATGTCTCTAATAGAACAATTGCCTCTTTGTTAATAGTATTACCTTCTTTAGTAATTTTAATATTATATTGTGATATGGGATTGATGCGAACAGGAATTTATGTTGTGTTGGCGTGGCGTTCCCAACAACTCAGCGGCTTCAATATCCTGAATATCAATCAAATCAACCATGTTAATATCCATTTTCGGGTAAAAACAACACAACACATGAAAAAGATGCTTTAACCTAAAATAAAAACTATGACAGATACGATTTAGACCACCGTTTGATCGTTTAAACTAGGGGCCGCCGAGGTTTAGAGTTAGACCATGATTTAAACTATGGTTTTTCGAAAAACCACGATTTGTAATATCATTTTTGTTTAAACCGTAGTTTATAGAGGTTTAAACATTGGTTTTTAGTTAAACCGCTTTTTGTAATAAGACGGTAATAGTCTAACTGAGGTTTGAGTAGTAGAAAAGTCAGAAATTGCAAAATACTAAAATAAAATACATACATTTCATAGGAAATGAGACTTTTTTACGATGGATAGACTGGCCGAAAATAAACACAACACTATTTTGATAGGTAGTTTTTTGATTATGAAAAAGCTTTTTCCATACAAAGGTTTTTTCTCGATTTCTGACTTTTGTAGCGGGACAGTCTTGTTTAACGTTTTTCATACAAGTCTGAAAGTTCTAAATTATTGGAGGATTTAAGCAACAATCTTGTTCTTAAAGCAAATAAAATTATGACGCGTATTCGTTGGAAGTTAAATTTTTTTGTTATTTTCGGCTAGTCTGTCTTTAAAAAAAAAGTAAGTTGAGAGTTTTTTTCCTACAAAAAGTATTAAAAAAGTTTTTTGCGATTTCTGACTTTTCTAGTACTCGAACTTCAGTTGGTCTAATAGAGTTTGGATCCTTATAAGAAATAGGATTGATTGGCATCAAAAAAGTTTTTGTGAAAACTGCCCATTTTCTTGCTGACTGTACAACTCGAATTTTTTTACAAAATCTGTGAATACAGATCAAAATATCTCAAAAAGTTAAGGACAGTCTCCTAAGGCCGTTTTCTTATAGCGACAACGGTTATGGTACCTGTCCCTACTGCCCCATCTCAAAAATCCACCCTGTATACACAGTTGTGTTAAAGACTCCAGAAAAAAACATGTGTTGTCTAAGTACTAGAACCATTTTGAATGATATGGGAATGTATTGAATATTGACTAGTAAAGCATTAAAAAAATCACTTATAGTTTATTAGTTTTCTATGGTATTTTTCAGGTGAGGCAGCAATTAGCTGACCAACTGGCTGTTGGCAGAGGTCTAACAAAAAAGGTACAAGACAATCAGAGCACAGATGATGAGGCAGATGACGAAGCAACACCTAACATAGCTTTATCACAAGACCCCTTGAATCCCTGGATGATGCAAAGATCAGACAAATCTAACATTAATGCTGAATTTGACTTTGGTTACAAGAAATTCATACAAAATAAAATGAACAAACAAAAACATGACAGTGATAGTGACTCTAATGACGAAAACATGGATAATGAAGATGATACTAAAAATAATGAACTCAATGTCTTAAAAGCAAGCATCAGCAAATTATCACAAAGAGAAAATCAAGATGAAGAAATTAGTGATGAAGAAGCTGAAGTGGTACAAACAGTAACAAATACTGATGTAGTCAATGCTATAAATAAACGGAAAACTCGTCGAACAGAAACTCAACAAATTGAAAAAGAAGTGAACCAAGTCCTAAATAACCCATTATTTAAAAAGTCTAAGAAAGTAGTTGCTAAATCAAAAGTTAGTAAACCAGTTGCCACTTCAAATTGGGAGGTAGAAACTGTTAATGTTACTGAATCAAAACCTTCAGAAGATGTATTATCAGCTTTTGAAAATCATGAGACTAGTGTAGCACAGAAAGTAGAAAAGAAGTTGGGAGAAATAAGGCGAAACATTGAAAGATTGGAAAAGGCTGGCCGGGCTAATAAAAGGGAAACCCAAAAAATCAAAGATACACAAGATAGAGATAATTTAGAATACCTAAAGCTCAAAAACAAAAAAGTCAAAGCTGTGATTGATGAAGAACTCATTGAAACATCATCAAAAACAACTGAAGGGCTAACAAATGAAGAAAAAGATCAGGCTATATCTAAAATACTGAATGCAGCACAAACACTTGTTCAAGAATCTACAGACTCTAACATTGATCCTAACAGATTTATTGCAGTTAAGCCAAAATACTTGAATAGTGCTATTTCTCAAGGTCAAAATGAGTATGATCAGTTGGATGATGATCAAGTGGTACCTAGAGTTAACATTGAAGAAGTCTTTGAAGAAGATGATGTGGTAGCAAGTTTCAGACAAGAGAAAGAAGACGAGATGAATAAAGATAAACCTGAAGATATCAATCTTACATTACCAGGTTGGGGAGCATGGGGAGGTAAAGGTGTTAAGCCTCAGAAACGTAAAAGCAACAGGTTCATTCTTAGAGCTCCACCTAAAATGGCGCGTCGGGATGAAAACAAAGGTGACATAATAATCAAAGAGTTCAAGGACCCGAAACTGGCAGTTCATAAAGTTAAAGATGTCCCATTCCCCTTTGAAAGTATCAAAGACTATGAAGCATCTATAAGAGCACCGCTAGGTAATACTTTTATACCTGAGAAGGCACATAAGAAGCTGATTCGTCCTAGTGTGATTACTAAGGCTGGTAAGATCATTGAACCAATGGATGAAGAAGAATTGTTGGTGCCGAAGAATCGGACTTTCAAGAATGAAGGTATAATTAAACTTTTAGGACAAAAGAAATAAACAGATTTCTGTAAAAGTAGCTTTTATTTAAACTTAACTTAATCTTATATTAGACACCTACTCTTACAGGAGGAGACACAAGTATAACACCATCACCCCTCACAAATAACATGGGAATGTTCCTTTTGGTTGTTCTGTATACTTCTTCATATGTCTCTTCATCAATTTCAACTGTTGTTATAGTTTCTTCTGCATCACCAAGAACCATGTTCAAATGTTGGTCATAGGCCTAAAAACGAAAAATAATAATTTTTAACTTTTTCAAATCATGCCATAGGCCCATAGGTACCATAGTAGAAGACCATAACTAACCACTTTGAAAACAAAATCCCATGCACACTATATACCACATCTGTTACCGCCCCGGTTCTATAGTGGCCGAGCGCTGCAAGCAAGAATAGTCCTTACGGTGGTTAGTAATGGCTTTCCACTATGGTATATACATGATAACATGGATCCAAGTAGATTTGGTGGTGTCTGCTAGGGGAGATAAATCTTAAGAAAATGTACAATGTGCTTTTATGAAAGAACAACAATATTCATAAGTATATGGATTAAAGGAATGTAGATTCATTACTCTGTATGAACCAGCAATGGTTCATGAGAAAAATACACTTCAAATGGCAATAATATAATTGTGAAAACCGTTGAACGCTTACATGAAAATGATTGTTTACATTGTTTATCATGGAATATTTCAACCGTAGCAATTAACATTGTCGGATATACATTTTTGCGATTATTTTTTTATTGCTTCAAATCTTTGCGGGAATATTTTTATAATTTATTCTAAGACCTTTAATGAAATAAATCGCAAAAATGTAGATCCGACAATGTTAATTGCTACAGTTGATTTCTACTTACATGTAGTTTTCCTCTTAGTTCGCGCTCATTGCGCATTTTTACGTATATCCTCTCATCCAAGCTGAGTCTTATGAGATCCAGAGGCTCCTTCACTGTCATAACAGATACCTGAAATATTTGATAGTAAAAATCTTAAATTAATTAATTCATTCTCTGACAGACAATGCACAGCATAAACTACTGGGTATACTGGAAGAATGAAATTATGCACTAGAGTTCCTTTAGCAAAAGTGAGCATTGAGAAAGAATTTTAGAAAATTCACCCCCTTAAAGGACTGCCGATGGGAATCCCATTGGGCTTGTAGTTAAACAATACCCAATAGCTTGTAGCTAAACAGTACCCTAATTGCGTAACTTATTTTCGTAAACGATTATGAAAAATTTGTGCATAACTTATTTTCATAAACGATTATGACAAATTCGTTTCATTTTGACAGTTCAACAACATTCATTGCTTTATTTATGTTGTTAAGCAGATTTTTTTCCAACTTATGAAGCAATGGATTATCAATATGTTTCAAATCGAAACAAATTGTGATTGATTGTGAATCACAATATGATTGAAAATATGTTACGCAGTGAGGGTACAAGTTAACATCTGACCCTGGAATACTTAGAGTTTGTTAATTTATTACTCACTAGCTGCTGCTGCCCGCGGTTTCGCCCGCGTGGGCCCTAATTATTTTTCTAAAATAAAGGTAGCTTTACTCCTTATATCATCAGCTCAGTCAGGTCCCGTCAAAATCAGTCCGGCCGTTTCGGAGATTAAACGGAACAAACACAGTCAAACAAAAATATATAAAAAAATGTTTTAAGTATATGCTTTCATATGTATTTAGTAAAAACTTGGGTCCAATTCCATTAATTGAGTATTAGTTTTTCTGTGTTAAAATTAAATATTTATCTCTTATTCATAGTTGCAGAGAACACTTACATTTTCACCATCATCTGCCATGATTGCCGATTAGCTTTAGAAAGCGTATAATTATTTAAAAATTCTTGAAGTTTGATTATGTGGATCAGGGCAGAGATTTCGATCGTAAACAGCTAATAATTGTAGTAAACAATCAATAAGAGGCGGCTATTTTCAACATTTGAGGTTAGGTTACTTTGACATTGCATTGTGATGCCTTTTTGACGTTTCTAGTGTTACACCATTTAACAAAAACATGAGGTACTCGTTATAAATCTACTAAAATAATTGAAATCTGCCTAAATCATTCTCGTGGTCAGTTTTTCTAGTAATATGTGAAAACGCAAGCATTATAAACTTATTTCTACTGTCAAATATAACCTTAGAAATCTTTAGTGAAGCATTTTCACAATAATTACAATGTTTTGGAACGAAGTTCCATAACACATGTCATATGTAATCTGCACACTTGGCGAATAAGAACTAGACCGAAAAAATTTTGCATGTTTGTTTTGAAGTGAAACCTCTTATGAGGCCTTTTTTTTTTCTTTTTTTGGGTGGGAAATTATCAAATAACTTCTCCCGCTCTGGGTGGAGCGGGAGGGCGTGTCAGACTCTTACTGACTAAAACCCACCTGTGTTCCTTCGGTTGCCATGTTGCCGGGGGGCCACGATATCCCTATCGGCCCATATTCGCAGCCCCGGCAGTTCTTATGAGGCCTGGGAACACGCCTCGCAACTACAAATCGAGATGTTTGCAACATTCAATTCCAACTATTCCAAGCACTTTGCGCTAGTGATGTTGCGAGTATTCGCATCCGCATCCGTAAATGCGGAGCTTCCGCATAGATTTGAGCACCTGCATCCGCATCCGCATCCGCAATAATCAATGCGGATGTTCATGCAGATGCGAATGTAATACAAGTTGCGACAAGAAATAAATTAGGCGGGGCCGACGAATGGCGTGTGCCGTTCGCACGTGACAATGACCAATGGGAGCGAAAAAATTGGTGACAAGATCCGATGCGTTTGCTGTGGTGCATCATTTGTTTCTTGTAAATAAATCATTATGTGTTTGTTTGAGCTGTGGATTACTTATCGTATAGATATATATTTTTAGTGTTATTGTGAATGTGATACAGTGATCATTGTGTGTAAATAATTGTTTATTTGGAAATCTTTAGATTAGTCTTAGTTTAGCTTATTAAATTCGCCACGTAAATGCCATTGTGTTACACTGGTAATAAGTTTTATTTTAGGTAAAGTTAAACAAAAAGATAAACAATAATCTTTACTTTTCCAGCGAGGTTTTCGTTATTGATAGATATCTAACAAGTTAATTAACAATGTCACCACCGACACAAAGTAATAATACGGCAATATTACTTTTTATTAACTTCATTTACTATTTATGCTCCTATTTATAACTTCACTTACTACTTATGCTCCTATTTTTAACTCCACTTACTACTTAATTTGAAAATTAGTAAGTGAAGTAAAAAAAAATAAAAGCATTATTTTTTATTATAATTTTTTCTTAGCCATTATTGTCCCACTGCTGGGCAAAGGCCTCCCTACTCTCTTTCCACCTCTCTCTGTCAGGAGCATTATACTTAAATACTAATTTTCATTAATAAAAATGTTAATAATTACTTTATCATTGTTTTAATTTTTCATTCATACACTATATTTATGTAAGATCTTAAACATCCGCATCCGCAACATCTCTGATATAGCTTTCGAAAATTTATGATTAAGGATGTGTTCCGTAATACCAAAAATAATGAATGAAAACTTAATATTTTTCCATTTTTTTTTTTTCGATAATTTGTCACTTGATAATTTAAGCTATGCTTCTGCAGAAACAATAATATAAATATAGTTGTTTATAATACAGAAAAAAAAAACAATATGAAAACATGTCATTTACGTTGTAAAAATGTGCTTCATTTTAGAAAAGCTTTTTGGAAAAAAAAAGATGTAGGAGCCTAGATAAACACTGTCTAAATCCGAATAACAACATAATATGGTGGAAATATGCCCAAATTGCAAATGATTTAGGTATTACGTTTGTATGGACAATTCATGCGTCACCGCGTTCGTAAGCGGCAATTCGATAATTGGACGAGAATAGAGAATGAAAGGAGGATGGGCAAAAATAAATGGAAGCTGGACCCAAAAACCAATAGCAACAAATAAAATAATTTATGTTTAGTTTTAAAGGTGTTGGTGGTTGGTGTTGGTGTTGGTGTTGGTGTTGGTGTTGGTGGTTGGTGGTTGTGATGTTGGTGTTTGGTTTTAATAGTCGTTAAGGGAAATACGATAGTCTCAGTTTGCTGACCGTTCAGACTAGAGATATAAAAGCTTCAGCATTAACATTTTTCTGTGAATCACAGGTATGTACAGACGCTAGCACATCAAGCTACCCGAAACTGTCAAATTTTCCCAATCAACTTTGAACCTTAATGTTCAGCGATAAAGTTGAAAATCTATTAAATAAATTTGACAGAAGTAGCTTGATGTGCTGGCGTCTGTACGTACAGTGTTAAATAAAATCATTTTTGTAGAATACTTAAGCTTCGAATATTAACGTATGGGTATATTGTAGGCTACAATATACCAGTTAGGGAACGAAATATACCAACGAATACATTATAAATGGAAAATAACAGTGTTAAAAAAATCTATAAAATGTTTAAGATAAAGATTGTTTATCTCTGAATAAACATTGAAACTGACAAATTATCACTATAAAACTTGTTTTATTTACCATCAAACTATAACTTTAGTAACTCAAAACTGTAACAATTTAGACTTCGAAGCAAATAATAATAAAATTATGATTCATACAAAAATATCAACGTTAAACTTTTTATACCTTAAGTAAGTAGTAAGTTTTAAAAACTTAAGATGAAAAAAAAACTTTAGCATTTCTATAGCTTAGTATTCGGGCCAAGTTTTAAGTGAATGTGATCGCGCATTAGGATTTTACCCTATAATTTCGATCGCGATCCCCTGATGATTTGGAGAGTATTACTTCAGTAAGATTATTCCTCACATTATTTGGAATCTATTGGTATAGCTTGTTTGTATCGATTATTGGGTGTTTGGTCCATACATTATAGACCTTCTCGCATAGACATACACAGAGCCATTTCGTTTGTTTTTTAGTCGATTTATCATTACCACAGCCAAAACGTAGGTCTTTGGTAGACTAAACGGTTTGAGATTATTGGACATCACTGCAATTGTCAAATATCGCGTCAGTCAACCAACGCGTGTCACGAATTTTTTAATGCGAAAGGAAAGATTTAATGGCTTATGACAAAACAAACAGCTTAATTTGTAGTGTTTAATGTTATAAGTGTAACAAAATGGTGAGAGGCGGGTAAGTGTTTTGTTTATAGACGTGGAGAATTCTCCGATGTTTGGCAGTGTGTTATTCATGCAATTGTTTACAGGCGTGATCGCGAAAGAGACCGCGACCGTAGGCGGTCCCACAGTCGGTCGGCAACGCCTGATCGCAAGAGAAGGAGGTCCAGGTCTAGGTCGAGAGACAGGGTTCCTAAATCAACGAAGAGGAAGCGCAGCCGTAGCAGGGAAAGAGAGACAAAGAGGGAAGTGAGGGAACGTAGCCGGGATCGTAGTAGAGAACGTGAGCGGGATAGGGACCGTGAGCGTGACCGGGATCGGGACAGGGACCGAGACAGAAAAAGGTACGTACACAAACTAAACTAATATTCTTCAGTTCTTCAATCAATTTGTTAAAAGTCAATTGCACAATTAACCATGATTGAGAATACATTAATTATTAAGTGGAACAATGTTCTATTTAAAAAAATATATGCAGTCAGTGTTCAGACCTGTCTGTCAGTGACTGTATCTTCAATTTTGGAATAGCATTTGTTAGTTTCATTTACCAGGACCACCCCTATACTGCAACACTTAAAAAGCTGATACTAATCAAACTAAATTATTACATTTTTGATGCAGTGATAAAAGAGATGACAAAAGGAATGGCTCTGGCAAGTCCTCCAGGAAGAAATCGCCAGACAAGGATAAAGAGGAGAGATCAAAGTCTAAGGAGAAGGCTCTCAAATCTGATGCTGAATATGACCCGGGGACTGTGGATAAGGTTAGTTGGTGTTTGGGTAGTAGTCTGGGAGACAGGTCAATATATTTTGCAGATGGTCTAAACAACAAACCTGTACCCTAATTGCGTAATACACGATCAATCACAATCTGTTTCTATTTTAAACAGATTGCTAATCCTATGTAAGTTGGACATAAAAATCTGCTCAGCAATGTATTTAACGCAATGAATGTTGTTGAATTGTCAAAATTAAACAAATTAGCCATAATCGTTTACGAAAATAAGTTACAATTAGGGTACTGGATATAAAATACTAATGAAACTGGTCTTTTGAGGGAATGAAAGTGCATGTTATTATCAGAAGCAAAACTGAAAAAAAAAAAACAGTAAAATTGTAAAACCTTCTTTCTGGTTATCTGCATGAATGAAAATAGAATGAAACAAAATGTTCAAGTTTAAAATACTCTGTTTGTTAATCTTCTATGACCTTTGTAATGAAGATAATACAATAACTTTAAAATGGACTTCTTGATTGGAATGGAGCTTTTAATACAAAAACATGTTTAAAAAAAAAATATGAATACCAAACATGCTATACCTCTATTTTTTGCACTCTAGGAAGAAGAACAAAGTCGTTTGGAAGCAGAAATGCAGAAGCGTCGCGATCGCATCGAACGTTGGCGCGCCGAGCGTAAACGTAAAGAGCTGGAGTCTGCCAAGAAAGAGGTGCAGAAGGGCAGCCTCGTGAGCAATATACAGCTGCCAGCCAAGAAGTGGTCACTGGAAGACGACTCTGGTGATGAAGGTAGGATAACAATAAATCCTATACTATTCAATGAGAAAGAAATAAAAATATTTTATTCGGGACACGCACAGGAAATACAGACAGTAATAAAAAATAAAATAAAATTAGAAAGGAGCATTTTAAACTAACAAACTAACAAAAAAATAGTAACGACCTGTGCGAGGCCAAAAAGGCCCATATCTCAGCATAATGCTGTTATGATTAATATTTGTAATCACATTCTCGAAAACGGCTCTAACAATTTCGATGAAAGTTGCAATATTGGGGTTTATTGGGGCGAAAAATGGATCAAGCTAGGTATCATATCAGAAAAATATTGTTTTCTCTATTTTCACCCGAGCAGAGCTTGGTCGACCAGGTACTTTTTGTTGCATGAATGAGCTGAATTTTGGAGTTGAAGTGTGCTTTTTAAAATGTTTTTGCAGAAATATGACTGTCTGTATTGAACTATATTGGATATTTCTTACCCAGCTTGCATTATTAGATGATTATTTTCTGTCTTATTATACACTAGTATTAATATCCTGCATACCATGTTCAATGTTGTGTAGATAAATAAGACCAGGGTACTTTTAAAGTTTTGTCATTGAAACTCTTCAAACCCATGCAGCAAAGACATCTCACAGCTTTATATTTACAAAATATTTATTTGATTTTGTGATTGTTCTCAAATAGCTGGTGAAGACCAGAATGCAGAACCCAAAGAAAAACCTGTAGTGGAGGAGAAGAAGATAGAGGAAGAAGATGAAATAGATCCTCTGGATGCTTACATGCAAGAAGTACAACAGGTTAGTGTTGAATAATTTTTCTTAGGGGACTATTAGCCGAAGTTCGCATGGACGTAATCAAATTCCGGTGATTTTTTTTTGTGCACTGGATTTTCAACGCTCTGCTTACCGCCGAGAGTTGAAAATCGAACAATGTGTTTTTTCAACGCGCTGGGGTGAAGTGCTTCCCAGCGTGTTGGATTCTCAACGCTCGGCTTAACATCGAGATTTGGAAATCTTTTTTGCTAGGGGATAAACTTATGGATTTGCGTCACCGACATGCTCGCGCCGTAGTGCTGTACTATAGAAGCTAGATGGCGCTAATACAAGTTTAAACTTGTATTAGTTTTCACTTCTGTCAGCTGTCCCCAAGACTACCTTTTTATTTTTATTTTATTGCGTCCACCTTATAACTTGTTCCTTTTACGATTATCGGGATGAGACATTACTTTTCTACTTTTGCTTGTACTGGTTTTTTTTCTCAAGCCTGGATATGATTGCCACCATGTTGTGCCTATTTGGTCTATAGAAGATATGAATGTTGTAATTTGCAGGAAGTACGCAAAGTGAATCAAATGGACCAGGCGCGCGGTGTTATAAATGTGCCGACCACTGCCGGTGGCACAGTCGTAGTGCTAACTGGCACAGCTAAGAAGAAAGTCACTGAACAGAAGAATAAAGGTAACTATTCATTCTGTTTTGAATACTATGATACTGAAATTATGATTCAACTCTAAAAAAATATATTTCATACAACAATACTTTAAATTTTCCCAGTCTTTTTAAATACTTTCCTTTGCTTTACTCATGTTATTTGACCACTAGTTGAGTTACACCTCAAGTGTCTCATTTGCCATTATTTTTGGTAGGACTGCCTGCAACAATCGAAATTGGTGTCGATTCCCTTCTTCACAAACTAAACTAAATTTAAGTTCAGTGCATCTTTTTCTTTCTATTTCATTAAGAAAAGGACAGAAGATACATTTTAGTTTAGTCCTGTCAAATTAATCAGCGCCTGTCACTACTCCATACAAGTTTAAACGTGATTAAAAACTTGCCTACTAAAATTACGTCAATTTACGTCAAGCGCTGATTAATTTGACAGGACTAAACTAAAATTTATTTTCTGTCCTTTTCTTAATGAAATAGAAAGAAAAAGATGCACTGAACTTAAATTTAGTTTAGTTTGTGAACAAGGGAATCGGCACCATTGCTTCTTCACAGATTCTGTTTTTACATAGTAGCCTAAAAATATCTAGTCAGAACATGGCTAACATTTTTTTTCTTTGATCCAGGTGAACTGATAGAACAGAATCAGGACGGCTTAGAATATTCGTCGGAAGAAGAGACCGAAGATATCAAAGACCAGGCTGCGAACCTCGCTTCGAAGCAAAGGAAGGACTTGGCTAAAGTTGACCATGCTAGCTTGGATTACATGCCTTATCGAAAAGCTTTTTATACTGAGGTAAGGTTTAGGAAGAATACAGTAATGTTATGTTGATTTTCAATTAACAAAAATCTGCCTAGCCTTTTCCCATTTATTTTGGGATCGGCTTCCAGTCGAACCGGATGCAGTTTTATTTTTAATTTTTGATCTCCACAACCCAGTAGCTGGGTAATATGATACTCCTTGGCCCTTGGTAAGACTGGTTGCCAGACTTTCGGACTTCTCGACGACCTATAACTACTGTTAAAGATCCACGAATGACAGCCGGGATCAACGTGCTTTCCGAGGCACGTAGGATAAAATAATCGTAAGCTGCCACTTTCGCGCTCAGTCTGCATCGGTGCCACGCTTGTCGGAAGTCAGTAAAAAAATTGAAAATGGTTAATTACGCTGTTACAAATTGTAAAAACTGTGCAAATTCGAGGAGAAAAAATAAAAGAAACGTTTCCTAGTGCTTGTGACGTCATAGTAGGTAGTCAAAAAATGGCACGCTTGGTTTTCATACAGATCGTGATACTTGCGTTATCTAGGTCTATCTATATCTGTGGATCAAACCGGGCGGCTAGCCGCACGCAATTTTCATCTAACAACAAGCTTTAACAAAACTGCTGGATATAAGCCTCTTCCAAGTTGCGCCAAAATACCTGGTCTTTGATCGATCGCACCCAGTCTGTACTGACCGCCTTTTTAAAGGTCATAGGTCTATCAACCTGAGCATGTTATTTACAACTACCATTCCTGCATGAATAATAGCTCCGTTTCTTTTTTAGAAAATTGGAATCAAAGCCAATGAGTTCAGCTAAAAATGATGATAAAATATATTTGTTTATGAATTTAAACAAAATCCATAGAATCAAATCAATCCAACCATCCATTTTTCTATGATTGATTAAGCATTGATTTTTCTTCAGGTCAGTGAGTTAGCCAGAATGACGACAGAAGATGTAGAAGCATACAGGACAGAACTAGAAGGTATTCGAGTGAAAGGGAAGGGATGTCCCAAGCCTATCAGGTCTTGGGCCCATTGTGGCATAAGTAAGAAAGAGATGGATATATTGAGGAAGCTCAACTTTGAGAAGCCGACGCCTATTCAAGCTCAAGCCATTCCGGCTATTATGTCTGGGAGGTAAGTGTCATATTTGATAATAAATTATACTGTTATAGTAAACTATAAAACAGTTTTTGTGAGCTAACATACCAGTTATTTAGTCAATAAGAGAAGATGAATCGCTGATACCCATAATAGGGAACATCGCCTTCTTAAAGAAAAATGCAGAAATGTTACTGATACAGGGATCTGCAAAAAATGTTTTGCATCTGTAGGGCTATAAATATTAAAGCACATATACCTACGTAATAATAAGTCATGCGCTTACATCTTTACCATACGCGACATTTTTTAAAGAGTACATTCAGTCACTGCAATAGAACATTTTTATCGAGAAAAATAATGGTTCAAATATTTTATATGGAACGAATTCGCTTATAGTCCGACGACCGATTGCAAATCTATCTATCCGTGACATCACTGCGGGCCCTATCAGAATAATATTTTAATATATATATCTGTGGTGTCTGGGAGAAACCTGATAACTCCATTTTCGTAATTTTTTAGTTTGGTACTATATTGTTATTAAAAAAATCAATTTTATTTTGGCCTATTGCTGATAAGTGTAACTATCATAGGAGTGGGAGAATCGTAGCGGTAAAAACGTGACTATTCATGATTTTTTATTAATGGTTTGTTATAAATTCGATAACTAAACTAGTCATGATATCATCAAACTTATTTGGACTTAACAGGTTTCTCCCAGACACCACAGATATATATATTTTTTTTTATGTCGCAGCATGTGCTGAGATAGGAGCCTTTTGGCCTCAAACAGGACTTTCTGCTTTTATTTTAATTTTACTTTGATTTTTATTGTTTTTTTATTAATGTTTTTAATGAGTGTGTTTAGTTTAATTTGTGATTTCCTGTGCGAGTCCCAATAAATACTTTTTCTTTCTTTCAAATAGAATTAAAAGGAAAAGAAAATTGTAAATTGATTATTTTGTGTTTTATGACATTGATTTTACATTCTGTGATTACTTTCTCACACACTTATTAATTACAAAATTTCAGGAAAATCGTCTATTTTTACAATGTTTGTAAATATGTGAGCACCATGTATCCATCACATATTAAATTATCTGTCGTTGCTTCATTTTTAATTCTTTTTACCTATTGTGGTATAGTAATTTTATTCTAGGTGCATCGTCTTCACATATAGGTAATATTATTTAACAAATGTACGTGCATATACAAACAATTGTAAAACATTTTAAAAGAGTAACGGTGGAGTTTCTTGCCCTTTCTTCTCCATACGAAAACTACCTTTTGGAAGGGGCGACTAGAATCAATTTTAATATTTTGTAAATTTTGACGTTCAAAAGTGCCATACATGGGCCTATTTGAAATAAATGATTTGACTTTGACTTTGTAACCATACTAGAACCTTGAACCATTATTTTTCGTTTAAGTACTTTATTTACTACATATTATTATGTTCTAACTCTTTCAGGGACCTAATCGGCATAGCCAAAACCGGTTCAGGCAAGACCCTAGCATTTATCCTGCCGATGTTCCGCCATGTCCTGGATCAGCCATCGTTAGAAGACACGGATGGGCCCATAGCCCTCATCATGACACCTACGAGGGAGCTCTGCATGCAGATAGGCAAGGATATCAAAAAGTTTGCCAAGTCTTTGGGATTGAGGGTCGTATGTGTTTATGGTGGCACTGGGATTTCTGAACAGGTAGGAGGACAGCATAAATTTTATTTTTTCCTTTTTTTCCTCAAATCCGTTCAACATTTATGCCCAAAAAGAAATACACAGGACTGACCAAGATACGAGGTGCATTCAATAAGTACCTAGCCTCATCGCCAGAGGGCGCTGTAGTTTCAAAAGAGTTTTACCACAGTGTAGCACATTCTTTTTTAATTCTTTTTTCAAATTTTCATTCCAATCCCTTCATTTGTTTTAATTTGACAACTTATGGAAGCGAACGTGTCGATCGGTTTTACAAAAATGGAAAAAGAGCAATATCGTTCGGTGATTCGATCCCTATTTTTGGAAGGGAAAACGCGCATCGAAATCAAAGAGCGCTTGGATGCTGTGTACGGTGACTCTTCTCCATCGATGGCCACCGTCAAGAATTAGTTCAACGAGTTTGCACGTGGCCGTACGTCGGTTTTTGATGAACCACGTCCAGGTGCACCGAAAACAGCTGCTACGGAGGAAAACATTAAAAAAATCCATGATCTCGTATTGGCAGATCGCCGATTGAAGGTTCGGGAGCTAGCTGTGACTGTAGGCATTTCAGAAGGAACAGTGCATCATATTCTTCACGAGGAACTCGGCATGAGAAAGCTGTCGGCGCGATGGGTGCCGCGTTTACTCACACCAGAAAACAAGCGCAACCGTGAGACCACATCGGAGACGTGTTTGGCGCTGTTTAAGCGGAATCCAGCGGAGTTTTTGCGTCGTTTTGTGACCGTCGATGAAACCTGGATCCACTGGTACACACCAGAGACCAAGGAGCAATCAAAACAATGGATCCAGACCGGGGAACGTGCTCCAAAGAAGGCGAAAACTGTAAAATCGGCCGGAAAAGTTATGGCCACCGTTTTCTGGGATTCACAAGGTGTGATCTACATCGATTACCTCGAGAAGGGTAAAACAATTACAGGGCTTTACTATGCCGATTTATTGGGCCGATTCGACGCCGAATTAAAGAAAAAACGACCCCATCTGGCGAAGAAAAAAGTGCTGTTTCACCACGACAACGCACCGGTTCACACGTCTGCCGTTGCCATGGCCAAATTGGTCGAATTACGCTACGAATTGCTGCCCCATCCACCGTATTCTCCAGATTTGGCCCCTTGTGACTTCTTTCTGTTTCCTAATCTGAAAAAATCACTCGCCGGGAATAGATATGGATCGAATGAGGAGGTAATCGCCGCCACGGAGGCCTATTTTGCAGAGTTTGACAAAAACTATTTTTCGGACGGGTTAAAAACGTTGGAGCATCGCTGGGCTAAGTGTATCGAACTAAAAGGAGACTATGCTGAAAAATAAATTGCCACTTTTCCAAAATTTTCGTTTACTTTTTGTAGGCTAAGTATTTATTGAATGACCAATCGTAGTGTTTCAATTGACTGTGACTGCTTTCAACAGTGTTGCAATATCGAATGCAAAGTTAATAACAAACAAACAAACAAAAAAAAAATATCTAATCAAAATTGTATGTGACTATTCTGCCAGTTTTTGCATGGCGAAACGAAATAACCAGTTATTTTGGACGTTTAAGGCTCCCGCAGAAAAACTTAATGGAAATGGTTCTACCGTCGTGTCGCGCCTGTCTGCGGAGCCTTTATAGACTAAAGCTTAACGGAGTTACTCGAAACTTATTTAGGCCCGGGATAGGGGAGGCTCTTGCGCATTCCTTTCGCTCTTCTTACAAATAGACAGGTTGATGATCTCAAATTTAGGACTCCTTTTAATATAAGAATTCCAGGTTTTTTTTAATATTTAATTCTATCCATCACAGATCGCAGAATTAAAACGCGGTGCAGAAATGATCGTGTGCACGCCAGGTCGGATGATTGATATGTTAGCGGCCAACTCGGGCCGCGTCACCAATCTACGACGAGTCACCTACATAGTGCTGGACGAAGCTGATAGGATGTTTGACATGGGCTTTGAGCCTCAGGTAAACAAATTAACCTCTTTAAAAAAATGTCTTGGTCGAGTTTCACACTTGTTTTGTAAGATAATGATGAGCCATGAATCTCGATTCAAAAGTAACAGATTTTATACTAAAGATGCAAGATGTGAAATGCCAAAACGATTGTAGTACATTTTGCATTTTTATGGAATAGAAATTATGGAAAAGTCAGTCAGTGATGTTATCAAGTTGGAAATATTGTAGAATGGGATAAATATCTGAAAACTGTGATAAAACTGTTTTTTTGTGTGTAGGTTATGAAAATTATAGACAACGTTAGGCCGGACAGGCAGACTGTGATGTTCAGCGCCACTTTCCCTCGACAAATGGAAGCCCTCGCGAGAAGGATATTGCAGAAACCGATAGAAGTTCAAGTAAGCCATTTACAATTAATGCTCTCAGTTATTATTTAAAGCACTTAAACATCTGGATCAAGGCCTTCTGGCTCATAATCTTTCCGGACATGAAAAAGATTGCTTACATACATCTTAAATTAATTTATGCAAACATATCTCGATCACAAGCCGTAAGGGTTCTCAGTGTTCTGGAGCAGGCTTGACGTACACAATCATCGAGCTCCAAAGAAACTGGCGCAAACAGTGAATATAAAAGAGAACATTCACCGTCCATAAAATTTTGGGCTGAATGTGAAAGTGCCGGCCAAACAAAAAAAGTTATATTCTGTTAGAACATGTTATTCTCTTTACTTTTCACTCTGGGACCAAATCTGTAGGGCTATATTAATTAATTTCGCATACTGTATTTACGTGGAAAATAACCCTAAAGCCTTAGTTTCACAGTAAAAGATGATAACTGTAATATTTACTGGCATAAAAAGCTATTACTATTAATAGATTACTGTTATTCTTTTAACTAAAACATACTGAAAACAGTATTTTACAAATTCGTATAACAGCGCAGGGAATAGCCCTACAGATTTTGGTCCCATAGTGAAAAGTGAATGTTCTATCGGTTTTTTTTTTGCCGGCGTTTTCATAATTTAGCCCAAAATGAATGATCTCCTTTAACAATTGATTTAAACTTGCTTTTAATTTCCCCAGGTCGGCGGCAGAAGCGTAGTCTGCAAAGAAGTAGAACAACATGTGGCTATTCTCGAAGAAGACGCGAAGTTCTTCAAGCTGTTAGAGCTGCTGGGACTGTACAGTCAGCTGGGCAGCATCATAGTGTTTGTGGATAAACAAGAGAACGCCGACAGTCTGCTCAAAGACCTCATGAAAGCCTCCTACTCATGCATGAGCTTGCATGGAGGTGAGATTTCGATAAGACATATATTTATTTTTTGTTGGGTAAAAACGTAAGCATTTTAACACCGCAACCGCTAAAGATGTAAGCTTGTGCTGAAGTGTTTCTATGTGCGCGGGGGATATGCACTACTCAGTCGGTTATCAATCTGAGCAACTTTCAGATGAATCTGTTGCCAGAGGCCAAAATATTTGGCGCGGAGTCTACATTTATTGTACGAAAACTTTACAACAAAGAAAGCTAAAGTAATACTAGTATTACTTTAGCTAGCGGTTGGCTCATTATTGATAATTAAATACGTCGTCTAATGATTTTAATTAAATTAAAGTTAATGAAAAATAAATGTTTCCATCACATTTACTTGTTTTAAGCAATGTATCAATCAGTTACAAGCAATTCATTGGAAAACGTTGTGAGCTTACGAAAAATGGATCAAACAACACTACAGGCCATTATATTTTCTTTTGCAGGTTGCCTCTGTCTTCGTGATTGTATTAGTTTTAATTTTCTTCATGAGAAAAGGAACACTTCAATTCAATCAATACTGTCCTGATTTCTCCTAGTTAAACAGTTTTTGCAACAGATAATCATTTTTGAAGTGAAAACTTTTTTAGGCGCGTTGGGCATTTTTGAGATGGGACTAAACCATTGATTTTGCGACACTGTTACGAGACCAGTTTTTGACCATTAAAAAGACATCAACGTGTTGATTACCGCCGTGCGTGGAGTAAAAGACATCAACGCGTTGATTACCGCGGTGCCGATTTTTTTTCATGTTTTCACTTCTGTCGGCACTCCCGGAGTGCCACTGTTTTTTCTAGTTATTATTTAACAGTTTTAAAGATTAAATTCAAACAAATAATTATGAAGGTCTAATGACGATTTAGTACTTTATTATCAAAATCTACTAACGGACTATTTTCATTTCAGCGACCAAAGCGGATGTGAGGAGACCTCGATTATAAAATAAAAATACTTAAACTGTCGTCAATTATAAGCGTACTGCCATTCTTGTTTATTTGAAATGGTGAATGTGATTTAAAAAAAACTCCATTTGTGCAAATAAAATCGCTCATAACGTGCGATTGTTAGTCTATTCCCGAACAAATACGTTACGGCTTATTAACTTAATTACAAGCGGCTCAATTTGTAAGTCAAATACAATAATTAATATTCCGTACAATATTCCGTTTTTGTAATAGAATCTCAAGGTTAGGTGAGGAATTCATGCAATAGTAGGGACATACATACGTGGAAATCCGCCTAAATCTAAACCTTATGTTATAAAAATATCTAGCAGTGCGCTTATAATTGCAACACAAATCCATCTTGTCTAGTGACGAATATATTAATGGTGGCCTGTTACAGGGATTGATCAATTCGACAGGGACTCTACTATCGTGGACTTCAAATCGGGCAAGGTGAAGCTACTGGTCGCAACCAGCGTTGCGGCGCGAGGGTTGGACGTGAAGCAACTGGTGCTGGTCGTCAACTACGACTGCCCCAACCATTACGAGGACTATGTTCATAGGTGAGTCACTTAGGATCATTGGTAACTTGAACGACTGTAGGTTGAAAGTCAGGCCCCATTTACACAATGCAAGTTTGCATCTTCAAATGTCACTTTTATTGTTGATTCAACTTATGGCATGCCACAGGCCACAGTAGGCTAACAATTGACAAAAATCTCGCACGAACATAAATTTAACTGTAACCCATTCATTTTTGTTTTGAACTGCTTTGGATAACCTACGTTAACAGTGGAACTGCGCATCGACTATAACAAAAAAAAAACTTGGGAGTATGATAACAGCAACAACCACCTCAGCTTAATTAGAGGTTTTGGGGTAGTGGGTTGACGGTTTGAAGGTTTCAGTTTAGGTTTCATGGGTTAAGGGTTTGGGATATGTGGGTATAAAACTTGTGTAAGTGTGGTTTTGCACTTTTTGGGTAATTAAGCTTAGGTAGTTGTTGCTATTAACATAGTGCCAAGTAATTAATTTTTTAGTAGGTTTTTATCATATTTAGATTAATAATAATAATAATAACCTCCGCCGTATCTCTACGTTGACGTCGTGGTGGGGCTTGCGCGCTCCAAACTCTAGGCCTGTGCTGGTAGAGTTTACTTTGCCGGAACGGGTCTGAGATGAGGAGCCAGACCAAGAGAGATACAAAAACCCGCAGGGCAGCATGTGGCGAGCTGTTGGGCAGTAGCGACCCCACGGACCCTATTCTCCGGGAGAAGTCTTGTTCCTCACCTCTAGCTTGCCTTTATTGGCCGGCTGGAGTGAACACTGACGAGGAACAGAGCTCCCACCTCATTCTTGCCTTTATTGGCCGGCTTGAGTGGAGATTCGCTAGAGCAAACGTGCTCGGAGGAAGGAAGTATTCCAGTAAGATGCTGGTAGGGATCTTGACCGTACTTCCGGGATTGTCCTGATAGCCGTGGAATACCTCTCCACTCCTCATAAGCACCTCAGGACGTGTTGCCCCCTTGTCGCTACGACACTATGTGCTGGCGACCGTTTTCGGGGGCCCATTATTGAGTGTGCAAGTCACCCCCTGCCATTTTATCCGTGTGCATATAAAACATAGATCAGGCAGGGGCCATAGTCCTTCCATAGTTCCAGGTGACCAGTCCACTTTAGCAACCCAAACCCATAGTCCGAAATCTTTGTTTCCGTAACTTACAATAGTCCTACACCAACCGGGGGTTGTCCTTGGCTGCACTTGAATAGTGCGAACAGGGATAATCGTCGGTTGGTACCTCATTTAATTAAAAACGTCTAAGGGGCCTCTGCGAGTTGGCTTCGGCCCCTCGTACGCCTTCCAAAGGTCCGGGACCCCTGGGTCCCGAGAAATGTCAAAATCTAAATATAATAATAATAAATAGCCCGTATTGTCCCACTGCAGGGCAAAGGCCTCCCTTTCCTTTTTCCACTCAACCCGATCCTGAGCCAATATAGACCAATCCCTCCTAAAAGCGTCAAGTTCAAAATTCAAAATTCAAATGTCATTTATTCAAATTAGGCTGAGAATCAGCACTTTTTGAACGTCAAAATTACATAAGACAGTCCCCCAAAACGCCCACCCTTAACCACTTCCTAGTGCCTTTCGCTGGGAAGAAGTGGCGCAACAAACTCCCCAGCAGCACAGCTGTCTGTTCAAGTTAGAAAAAATAATTCTATACAATAGTATGCAAAATAATTTACATTACGCAACACAAAACATAATTTAAATGATAAATTATTGGCCATATGTCACCTAGCACGCGCCAATATACCAACCAAAAACATCGATAACTATACTCATGCAGAAATAAAAACTAAACGTAAACAGAACTAAATATCTAAATAAATGCCTCCAGGCGTAAAGGGCGTGCCCGCTTACATAAAGCTATTTAAAGCTGTAATTGGCAGTTATAAATGATAAACTAGGAGCATCGAGGTAAAAAATAACACAAGTTCGTCCCGCCATCTACTCCTGGGTCTTTTGTCTTTAGATTGGTTTTTACAAATATGATATTGTCCATTATCACACTTGATCCCCCTTGGAGCGAGAGTTGCTCTTCCATTGTAGGTATTGTTCCTTTTTCTATGATTTGACTTATTTTATTATCCAGATGCGGCCGCACCGGTCGTGCGGGCAACAAAGGCTACGCGTGGACATTCCTGACGCCGGAACAAGGTCGCTACGCCGGTGACGTCACGCGCGCCTTCGAGCTGGCCAGCGTCGCCCCGCCGCCGGAGTTGCGAGCACTCTGGGACAAGTACAAAGACGCGCAGGAAAAGGACGGCAAGAAAGTGCATACTGGTGGAGGGTTCAGTGGGAAAGGTTAGTAATATTTTCGAATATTTTAGCTTATCAGATTTCTGAAAGAGATTTCAGATGGAGCTCGTTCGTATAGCTCCATCTCTTTCCCACTCTGAAGTAAGATTAATTAAGATAATACTGTTATAAGAGGTGGTGGAAGGCCCCCTTTTTTATGTGGGAAATTATCAAATAACTTCTCCCGCTCTGTGTGGAGTGGGAGGGCGTGTCAGACTCTTACTGACTAAAACCCACCCGTGTTCCTTCCGTTGCCATGTTGCCAGGGGCCACGGTATCCCTTTCGGACTTTTCCGCAACCCCGGCAGGGTGAAAGGCCCCCTGAACTGTATGTCGAAATAAAACTCAGAATCTATGATATTCTTCTGAAACGTTTCGGAACTTTCATCATCATTGTCAACTGCATTATGAACTGCCATTTCGTTTATTTTGGCGAGAACATGAATGTATAATTTCAACATGGATGATGTAACCAATTTTATGATTAAAAAAGAGTGTCCATGGAGTTTCTGGCCTCTCTTCTCCATAGGACCTACCGACGCTTAGGAATGAGCAACTAGCTTCATCTTTCTGACTATCAGACAACTCCGTGATAGTTCAAAAGTGCCTGTAAATAGATTAATTTAAATACATAGTTTGAGTTTATCATCATTCGTGGTCAAGCCTTCCATTCTCTCGTCCCATTAATTAATGCAATAATTATGTACTAAACTAAAAACATGACCATGTTGCTACTCCCAGGTTTCAAATTTGACGAATCGGAAGCTCAAGCGGCTACTGAAAAGAAGAAATACCAGAAGGCGGCTCTCGGTCTTCAGGATTCTGATGACGAAGATGTGGAGGGCGACCTTGACCAACAGATAGAGGTTATGCTCGCTGCCAAGAAGATTGTAAAGGAGATCAAGGTGAGATGGTTTATACATATTGATATAAATATTACATTTTTAATCGGCTTTTGAGTTCGAAAAGTCTCAATAACTCGACGGTTCAACGATGCAGGTTTTGGTTTAGATCCTGACGCGGAACAAATATTTGTTTGGCCTATTGACAGATAGTTGTACTTAGGGTGTTGTAGTTTTCGGTATTGTAAAAGTGTCCCTGAAATGGGCCATCAAAGTGCGTTAAAAATTTGATCTTCTTTTCTTTCTTTCTTCTGTTGTTCTCTGAGTGAATTCACAAGGAATGCATTGTTTGTAATTTGTTATACATAGATTTTAGTATCAATTGATTTAGGATAGGCGCATTTATCGCATTGGTTTATCCTGTAATGTGATGTAAGAAGATAAATAAATCTTCTGTTTTCATAAAGAGTCAAGATTTTAATCATACAAAGCAATGCCACCATATTGATTCAGTGCCGGATCTTGAATTTTTTCGAGGCGGGGCAAAAACTGAAAAATGCCGCCCCCGCCCCGCCAATATTTTTACCGTTATCATCATTATTGTTACCGCCATAAGACGCCCAATGATAGACACAGGCAAAAAACGCCCCAATGGCCGGTTTAGCGCTCCTTTTTCTCTGTTAAGCCAATTTTTTTTTTGTTTTTTGATTCTGTAGCTGATTTCTTTCATTAATGTCATGAATGTTTCCAGTTTAATCAAATATGGAAACTTTTTCTTCCGTGGTTAGTTTTCTGCGTGGCCGAGTTGGTTCGATTTCATTATTCGTTGCCCGTGCGTACGATGTGCCCTTTTGAATCATGGATCTGCGTACTGGAGATCTCGATCTTCTATTTGTTTCTTGTTGTGGTGTTGGTTTAGTTGCAGATGGGACATTTATTTGTTCCTTTTCTACTCGCTCAGCCCTTTTCTTTTGTCACTCTATTGCCGTTTTGAACAGTGGGCACTTTCTCTGTGTTGCGCTGTGTTACACCCTTACAGTTTGGGCAGACTCTCACCGATTCATTCTGATTGTTTTTGATCGATATGGTGGGTTATCTTTTCGGTGCATAGCATGTACTCGTTGCATGGTTGAATTTAAAACAGTTTTTGCATTCTAGCACTGTTCGAGCCTGCTTTGTATTTTTCACACGCTAACCGCCGTCAAATATGAGTGCGTTTCATTTGCACACTGCTACGCCCTCTGAATTTGCCGCCCGTGGCTCGGGCGCCGGCTTGCCCCCCCTAGATCCGGCACTGTATTGATTACAACCACAGATTAGTACAGATGGGTTACTCCGGAAAATCATTTAAATAAAAAGCGACTCTTTTTTGACGACACAATAAAGTGCAATTCAGGTCACACAGCGCTAATTATCTACAGTTATATTCACTTAGAAGTTGCCTCTCTTTTTATCGCGTAACTTATGTCTTCCGACTACGTTACGCCACTGAATTCGACAAGTCGGGCCCGCCGCGTACCTGCTTGTAGCTTCATATCTAAAATGCGGAATGAACTATCTTTATTCATCTGTCTTGTATGACTAGACATCGTTTATTATACCTGTAGTTGCGCTTGCGCACGTACGGTCGAAAGCACGTCATTAGCAAAACTTGAACTACGACATCCGTCCTTATTACTACGACATAAAGGTGCTGTTAATCAAGTCTTTATAATCTTTAAGCTTAGTGGCTTATAATTATTTATGTATTTGTTATGCTTAAGATTATGAAGATTGTCTGATCCTAAGTCTGATATTGGTCCTAAGCCTGCAAATGGGGTTTCCTATAGATTAGAATTATTTTTAAACATTTAGATAAAAAATATTTCTAAGATTGTGTGTTTCTAGCCGAATTACATAACATCACGCCTTGTTTCCCCGAAGAGTTAGGCAGAGGTATACCCATACTAAGTACACCCACATTTTGCCAGTTATGTTTAAGTCCCATGTAGTAGGGGGCGAGCCTATTGCCATCAACCTGGCACAAATCCAGACTCCGGGCTTCTACTGAGAAATTCCTGATGGAAAACCCCAATAAGGTTGGTCGCATACGTATGGTTTCCTGATCAGGATTTCTTATTCGGTATTCCATGAGACTAGCGCAGACATAAGTTTTTTTTTTTTTGTTTCCGAAACGAACGTCAGGTTTTTTCCATTCGGAAAATGTACAGACGTGTCTAGCTGAAAATGTTGTATGTAAAGTAAGCATTCAGGTTTCCGAATCAGGAAACCGTACGTATGCGGGCAGCCTAACACTGCCCGACCTGTACCCTAATTCCGTAATATATTTTCGTAAACGATTATGACTAATTTGTTTCATTTGACAGTTCAACAACGTTCATTGCGATAATTACGTTGTTGAGAAGATTTTCTTTTTCCGACTTATGAAGCAATAGATTAGCAATTTGTTTCAAACCGAAACAAATTGTGATTGATCGTGTATTACGCAATTAGGGTTAATTGAACTAGACCAACGAGGCGCGAATACCCGGTTGTAAATATTGTACAGTTGACTGTACGTCAGTGGTAACACTTTGACCTTAAGCTGGCCTAGCGTAGTACGGAGATTCAATAGAATAAAGGACCAGCCTGTACTGGAATTGTTACCACTAAGTTCTGTCGACTGTATACCGAGTGTTTGACAGCGATACCTGTGATATACAGGTCACAAGTATGAGTTACACAGATTACGCTCGACGATACAGATTGTTTCTAACGCTACCTAACCTTTTATTAGTAAATTAAGTTATTCTTGTAAGGATATTTCCTCTTCAACTTATCTTTTACACCACACCATTTAGCCTATACTATTCTCACTGCTGGGACACAGGCCTCCTCTCGGTGAGAGGGAGTGGGTAATCCACCACGCTGGTCCAGTGCGGGTTGGTAGATGTCACATGTCTTCGAATTAATGTTTCTAGGACATGCCGGTTTCCTCACGATGGTTTCAGGCCACCACTGCTTCCACATCAGTCAATTGTAAAGAGTTTTCCAAGTCACATTAAAACAATTTGTTGTATTTGTAGCCGGGCGTCAACGCCGCCGGCGTGCCGGCCGCAGGCGCCGCGGGCGCGGGCGCGGACGGCAAGCTGGAGCTGGCGCGCCGCCTCGCCTCACGCATCAACATCGCCAAGGGGCTGGGCGCCGAACACAAGGGCGCCACGCAACAGGCTGCCGAGGCCATACTGAAGGGCGCCCCGTCTGCGCATACGCTTATTACGGTGAGTTGGTTTAATATAAAATTAAGTGTTAGTAAGTAAGGTACTAAGAGCTAAACGCATTACATAATGTGCTATGTTTATTTTAGATGAACATAGTTCCCCTATGAGTACACTGTTTATCATACTGTATTTTGTTGATAAAAAAATGGGCATGGAATAAAATTGTGCTACTTTTATGCAATCTTGGAATTTCTGCATATTGCTTGGTGTTGCCGAGACGTCAGAATTAACCATAAGTGCCCAAACACGACACAACGTGGGACGCTAATTTGTATGAGAATTAATAGTTTATTCACACGGAACATATTTTGCCGTCAAAATCAGCCGTTTGGGCGATACCTACCACGTCGCAGCCACAACGCAACCACTAGCGAAACCGCGCACTAGCGAGCAGCCACATCGCAAACAACGTTGCGTCGACTATTTGGTTTGATTTTGTAGTTACCACAACGCAACTGCAAGAAGCTGCAGCGACTTTATTCACACGTTACCACTGCTTGCCCACATTTTGTCGCCGCAATGTGCTGTGATTGCGGTACCTGTGAACGGGTCCTAATTTCCACTAATTTTGCAATTGCCTTGTAAGTGCACCATAAGGAACATTTCTTTCGGTTTACGCCTTCCGTCTATCAGTCACGGAACAGTTTTACTTATCTAGATTTTTCATTCAATATCCTTACAATAACACTTCCTTTCTCACACCACCAGGCTAAGACAGTGGCAGAACAGTTAGCAGCGAAGCTGAACACCCGTCTGAACTACCAGCCGCGCGACGAGAGCGCCTCAGAACCTGCTGAAGAGGTGTTCCGCAAATACGAGACTGAACTGGAGATCAATGACTTCCCACAACAAGCTCGCTGGAGGGTTACTAGCAAGGTACAGTCATTGTTTTGTTTTTATTTGTTTATTATTTAGAAAGTAAGAATTAATATACATTTATTTGCGCTAAACTTGACGTAATGAAACACGAAGGGTTCCGTACCATATTTAGCAAAAAAGCGTTGCGTTTCTTGTATGGGTAAAAATTAAAAGGGGTCCCCCTTAATTTTTTTTACTTTGTTTTAGTTTTATTATTTGTTGTTATAGTGTAAAAAATTCAACTATCTACCTATTACGGTTCATTAGATAAAGCCCGCTGACAGACAGACGGACATCGGAGACTTAGTTACAGGGTTCCGTTTGGCACCCTTCGGGTAAGGTAACCTCTAAAATCAAAAACAAAGAAGGGGGAAAAATATGCGTCACATCCACGCAAGACGGCATTTAGGTTTGATGAGTTGCCATCGCGGGTATAACTCGGATATGGCTGGCATAGGAGCCTGGAGATTATCACAAACAAAGAGTGTACTAAGTACAAAAAAGGAGACCCAAAACTATTATCGAACTAGACCCTATAAGCTTAATGTCTTGTTTGTACAAAGTTTTCACATCGACCTTGCTTCGAAGAATAACGAAGGTGATAGACGAAAACCAACCAGTCGAACAGGCCGGTTTCCGTAGAAACTACTCGATCATATCCACACTGAAGCAAATGATAGAAATGTGGAAAGTGAAAAGTTGTCCAGCAGTGGGTGTACAAGTGTGGATGATGATGACGTAGGCTTGATGGGGGTTAAATGGTGAAGCTTCCAATGTGAAATGGAAACTATAATATAATAGCTACCGAAAGCTGGCATTATCAAATAGATACTTCTGAAGAAAAAGACAGGACTACCTTTCAAATCCTAATAATATTAGCCTTTAACGAGCAGCATCTTGATAAGTGCTAAACGAATTGATTTTGGAACGAGTTTATTTATGTTACGTAAGAAATCACTAATTCCATTTACTCATACTACCCTACTATTCGTTACTTTTATTCGTCTTTACCGATCGAAGTGACGCACAAAATTGAGCTCAGTGGTACAAATTCTTTTGGGAAAGATTTTCGGCATGAAATAAAAAATTGCTTGTAAAACTTATTTGTGACGAAGCTGCATAGATTGATGTCTGAGTATTACCGACATGATCAATCATGTTTGAAAAGTGAATACTGCTGATGTGTCATTTCGATTGTGAAAATCATTTGTCATAAATGCAATTCGATTTTATTTGTTGTAATATTCTTATTTATTGAGATAATTAAACATGTCATGTGTTTGCTTAGTCATTAATCTCGTTAAATCACATGTAATATTTTCATTAATTGAGACACCTAACACAATAATGATAATGATGCAACATTTGATGTTAATTTCTGAAGATAACGTCAATAACCTACAGAACTAGTGTGATGATTAACCGTTAAAATTTTTATTAGTCGCGTACGTCATTTGATACTATTGATGACGCGTTGTACCGAATCTATTTTACATTCTTTAATGCGTAGAAAATAGACAGTTCTAGCAAATTCAAGACTTATCGGGATATAAAAGTATGACAAAAAATCCTATCCTACTAATATACTAATCTAATAATCTAATATATAAAATTCTCGTGTCACAGTTTTCGTTGCCATACTCCTCCGAAACGGCTTGACCGATTTTGATGAAATTTTTTGTGCTTATCCGGTATCTATGAGAATCGGCCAACATCTATTTTTTTTTTTTTTTTTTTTTTTTTTTCTATTTTAAGTGATAAGGGTGGTCCACCCTAAACATGTATATGGCAAAACAACGTTTGCTGGGTCAGCTAGTAATATTATAAATGTGAAAGTTTGTGAGGATGGATGGATGAATGTTTTGTTACTCTTTCACGCAAAAACTATTGAACGGATTCTGTTGAAATTTGGCACACAGATAGTTTATAACCTGGATTAACACATAGGGTATTTTTTATCCCGGTATTCCCACGGGATCGAGACTTATGCGGGTGAAACCGCGGGGCGCTGCTAGTGAATAATAAGAAACACTTTTCATTGCATTCGAAAGAAACCACCGACCAATCACGCGTCGATTGATTGCGTCATAACATTTTTATTTAATTTTTTTGGGTGGGAAATTATCAAATAACTTCTCCCGCTCTGGGTGGAGCGGGAGGGCGTGTCAGACTCTTACTGACTAAAACCCACCCGTGTTCCTTCGGTTGCCATGTTGCCGGGGGGCCACGATATCCCTATCGGCCCATATTCGCAGCCCCGGCCATATTCGCAGCCCCGATTGCGTCATAACATAACATCACGCTTGTACATCCCGAAGGGTTAGGCAGAGGTGTACCAGGTGTTTAGAACACCCACATTTCGCCAGTAATGTTTACACCCAATGTTATAGGGGGCGAGCGTTGATTGCGTCATGTACGTTTAACTTATTAAAACAAATGATAGGGACTAATTACTAGTTATTTTTTTTCTTCTTCTAGATAAAACTAAAGGCGACCTATGGCCCTCCTTGGATAGATTTTTTTATTAAGAGTAAATAACCTCGTTTCTTATTTTGTTTATTTACTTAGGGGTCGGTTTGACCTTTGTGTCGATAACCCTCGTAATGTATTTACAAGTACAATAATAATTATTGCACATTGTATGTATTCTGCTCAGTGCAAATTCTCATTCCGCTGGGATTAGTGGTCAAGATGCTGCTCAAATTAGCTATTATTGGTGCTTTCATATTCATGTGTGTCAAGCTGCTTAGACGACAAAGGGTGTATAGTGGAAAATGTTTCTACTGTCATTAATTAGTTTTAGTTAAGGTAATAAGTCTTTTCATACTTATTCGATATTGTTTCGTAGTCCCGGCCGTTGCCCTACCATTTCAACTGCGTAGATTTTTCAACGGATTTTACTGGATTTGTTGTTTGTTACATCCAGATAAAACTGTTTCATCATGCTGTTTATCTGATCACTCGGCGAGTTCACACTACATTTACTATTTTAATTAATGTTCTTTGTTTGATTCACAGGAGGCGCTAGCCTTGATCAGCGAGTATTCGGAGGCTGGTATCACAGTCCGTGGTACGTACGTGCCGCCCGGCAAGACACCGCCCGAAGGCGAGCGCAAACTGTACCTCGCTATAGAAAGTTCTCAAGAACTCGCCGTCGCCAAAGCCAAGTCGGAAATAACGCGCCTCATCAAAGAAGAGCTCCTCAAACTACAGACCTCAGCCCACCACATGATCAACAAGGCTCGATACAAAGTGTTATAAATGAGTGGAATATAACTGGCGTAATTATGTTAATATTGTTTTATTTCCTCAGTGACCCCTGACAGCTAGTGTCGTAATATTAATGAGATAGTTTTATTACGATTAACGGACAGCCGTAAATCTGAATACTATCTTCGTAATTAAACATTGGCCTATAAAAGTTACAAAAATTACTAAGTTCTTGATAAGGCTATGTTTAGATTTTCCTGGCGCATGATTTACGATAATGGAGTAGGTATTATAGTTGCATATCCTCCTTATCATTAAAAATAATGCTTAACAGTAAAACAGATAAATTATTATTATACGTTTAGAACTATTTCAATGTCTAGGCAACGCGATAAGGCTACGATTGGAACATTTATTTGCCACTAGAAACAACGGCTTACTGCAATCGGATAAGACAAACTCTTCGGTGAAGTGATTGTACAAGAATGTACCAGAATAAGGCATTCTTAAAATAGCATTTAGATTGTGGGCTGTATTATAACAATATGTATCTTTATGGATAATAATACTATGCTGATAAATATGAATAAGCTTGGCAGGTGTGTGAAAAAAATGTAAAAACTGTCACAACGGTACCTACTGATTTTCTTGATTTATTTTCTTTCTGAACGAGGTAGACCGCAGCAGCAAAAAAGCGGTTCTACGTGGAATTTGACTGCATGACTTCAAGTCGTAGAGACAGTTTTGAGGCAAGTCTGATGAACAGGATCAGTTAATTCTGCGAATTAGCCTTTTCTTAACTATGTTGGGGTCGGTTTCCAGGTTAACCAGATGCAGCTGAATACCAGCATTTTACATGAAGCAACTGTCTATCTGATCTCTAGGTACAATCCCGAATATCGATCGTCATTGTATCTAGTGTAAAAAAAGATAAGTATACCGTCCTAAAAATCAGTCGTACCTACAGCGTACCTACAAACGGTGGCCATTTGTAGGTACGCCGTAAATCACGTAGACACGCTGACACATGCACTGCCCAGCACGTGGCCTACCAATGGACCAGTGTTTACCACAATTGTGTCATCCTCTCGATGATAATTATAAATAACCGCAAGAACAGGCGCTGTCTCGTGCGCGGGCGCCGCCTATGCGATAACGCGGGTTATCGACGGCGCGGGAAGATTCCACGGCAAACAACTGACGACAACACCACTTAGAATCTTACTCCACATCTGCATGCGATTTACGACCTTATTGATAACCAGAAATCAATATGGAAACTTTATAAAGCTTCATTTTTAACGAGCTTACGTTCCTTACCCCTATCTGTGCTGATAAGAGTGATAATTTAGGGATTGTTTAGATACCAAGGTCAGGCACGATTTCAATTTAAATGAACGAAGATAAGTTAAATAAATGTTTTGTTATCGTCGTCGCTAGGCCACCTATTGGTCTCTGATTAACAGTAGGTACCACGAGTTCATCAGATTTTACTGGTTTTCGCGTGCCGTTTGTTGCTAGCTAGTTATATAATGATAAATAACTTGATTTAAGATCTGCGGCGTAAAAAAACGTGAGGACGCAAGTTGTAATCAATGTGCGTCAACTTTTTGTTATGATAGATAATTATTTTAGTGTGTGGGGAAATCTGTTGTCATGGTATGGGCATGTGTCAAGCAAACTAGTCAGAAAAGTTTTGAATACTATGTATGTGGATGGCAATACGAGTAGGGAAATACCAAAGAAACGATGGATGGGCTGTGTTAAAGATAATATGGTTAGAAAGGGAGTGACCGGACCAGGTACCGAGATGAGATGACGACTGATAGAGAACTATGGAAGAAAATATTTTAGTGACATCTTCCTAGCACGGCGGGCTGTGCCGGGGCTGTTGCTGCAGGCAGGTGCGGAAAATCTCAAACGGCGTAAATACTCCAATCTAACTGGGACTTATATGTTTGAGCCGTTGGGGGTTGAAACACTAAGGCCGTATGGGGTCCGAGTGCCCACCTAGTTTTTTAAGACATCGCCAAGCGGCTGATTGACTCTTCACGTGACCAGAGGGCTGGCCTATTCTTTGGCCAAAGAATCAGCATTGCCTTACAACGTGGCAATGCTGCCAGCCTTTTGGGCACTTTTCCTACTGACAGCGATGTGGACGAATTTTTTGATGCCCTATGATTCCCCCCTCCTTTTTATATATACTTGTACATATTATTATTATTAAATTTCTTTAATATATCTCGGGACCCTGGGACCTTTGGGATGCGTACGAGGGGCCGAAGCCAACTCGCAGAGGCCCCTTGAGACATTTTTAAGTGTTGAGGCACCAACCGACGACTATCCCTGTTTGCACTACGCAAGGGCACCCAAGGACAACCCCCGGTTGGTGTAGGACTATTGCAGGATATGGAAACAAATATATTTGACTATGTGGCTAAAGTGGACTGGTTACCTGGAACTATGGAAGGACTATGGCCCCTGCCTTATCAATGTTTATATGTACACGGATAAAATGGCAGGAGGTGACTTGCATACTCAATAATGGGCCCCCGAAAACGGTCGCTAGCACAAAGTGTCGTAGCGACAAGGGAGCAACATGTCCTGAGGCGCTTATGAGGAGTGGAGAGGTATTTCACGGCTATCAGGACAATCCCGGAAGTACGGTCAAGATCCCTACCAGCATCTTACTGGAATACTTCCTTCCTCCGAGCATGTTTGCTCTTGCGAATCTCCACTCAAGCCAGCCAATAAAGGCAAGAATGAGGTGGGAGCTCTGTTTCTCGTCAGTGTTCACTCTAGCCGGCCAATAAAGGCAAGCCAGAGGTGAGGAACAAGACTTTCCCGGGAGGTAGGGTCCGTGGGGTCGCTACTGCCCAACAGCTCGTCACATGCTGCCCTGCGGGTATTTGTATCTCTCTTGGTCTGGCTCCTCACTCTAGACCTGTTTCGGCAAAGTAAACTTTATTATTATTTTAAGTCTGTTAGTTTTTAAATCATGTAAATACGTGTGTTTTACACACACGTATTTACATGATTTAAAAACTAAAGCATTTAGTGATATTAAAGAAACGGTAACTTACTAGGTAGGTAGGTACCTAATAATATTTATAATCTCGTTTATATGTAGGAACGTAGGAACTTTACGGGCAGTATGATCGAGTAGGAAGGTATATCTTGCTACGTCAACATGTTTTTCATGTTTACAAATTCTAGAAACTACGTTAGTCCGGGAATTGCAACAAAATTGCGAAACATTAATTATTTCCCCGCTGTCATTCTATTATTTATTGCATGGCATTAACCCGTTTATATATAATTGCACAGTTATAAGAAATATTCTTCTTATTTGTTCTTTATAATTGCTTTGATAAACGTTAATGTTTATTTAGTAGGACAAAGTAAATAAGTATAACGTTAATCAATATGCAGGCAAGTTGACTAAACGCGGAACAAATTAAGTATTTGAGGAATGTTGTTTCGGTTATAATTTATGTACGTATTTATTGACATAAGGACACACAAAAATGATAGGTATGTTTACATAAACAAGCTAAAATTTTCCAAGATATGTTTATCATATTTGTAATAGACAACAAGATGGTATTGGCATGGCAACAAACTTATACCATACCTAACTTAAATTAACTTTTTTGTTTACGTTTTAAAACTCATCAAGTAACTTAAAGTTACCGCAAGTTCTTAATATTTGGATAAATTTATTTCCACAAATGGTACAAGATGCTTTGAAAATGTTCTATTGATTCTGTGAATAATTTAAGATTTTATTTAGTGCAGTCAAAAACATTTGTCTATTGCCCCATATAACATTTTCGTGTAGGAACGACGGTAGACAAGGTAAATATGTTATTACATGTTTATGGCGTTTTTTGGGCTGCTACGAATTGGCGTAGCTTCGAAGCACTACGTAACTATCCCGTAGCAGTGCAACGGTACGCAATAAAAAAAACTTTTGCTTTCTTTGTAGTAGGTGCTTTGTACCTTGCGGCTTTGCTGTGGAAATGTACCACAAACGAAAATTAACGTATAACAAGTTAACTAAATGACAGTGGTCCAATTAAACACAATGGTTGCTACTACAGAAATCGCTGCACTTTGCATTCGATTATACAATCATTAGCTATCTACAACAAAGGGGCTGACATTTGCGCACGATTTCGCGGAATCCTACTATGATATACTTATAATATTATAAATGCGAAAGTTTGTGAGGATGGATGGATGGATGTTTGTTACTCTTTCACGCAAAAACTACTGAACAGATTTGGATTAAATTTGGCACACAGATAGTTTATAACCTGGATTAACACACAGGGTACTTTTTATTCCGATATTCCCACTGGTTCGAGACTTATGCGGGTAAAACCGCTGGGCGCTGCTAGTCTAGTAATAAAAGAAAAATAATATTATTTCGAGTGAACTTATCAAGAATGATAATAATTAATGTTTTGACTTAACTCTTAACACGTTGCTGTGACACGCGGTTTGTCACATTCTAATAAATAATAGGTAAGTAATCAAGGCACCGCTCCATAGCCGCCGGGCGGTACCTACTATTTTGGACCGTGATTAGCTTTTTGTTTTGACGGAATTTAAAGTACTATAATGTATTTTATTCCATTAAATCGTTTTTGGAAGAGGGTGACCAAAGAAGTTTGCCCCCCCGTCATGGAGTACTTTCACGGGCCCTGTTTCCTAAGACTGCGGCGGCCGTCACATAGCGTTCTCAATTTTTTTTTATATCGTTATGTCAAACCTCTGTGCCATCATTTTCATGACGGGTGTTACTGCGGCCGATAGGTGGCGGCCACCGCATTTCTAGGAAACCGTAGCTAGTATGAAAATGTAGGTAGGGTCGCAAAGGCCGCTATTTAAAAAACGAAAATAAATTAAACGTGGCAAACCTCTCCGAGCACATCCTACGTAGCAGTGGACGGTCGACTTTACTTATACGTTTTGTTAAGGGTACACTAGTCTGTCATTCTTCCATACAAACGTAGTATGGTGATTATTCGTCTGTTTGACGATGTACGTTAAAAACTAAAAATTATATCAATTTGCCTTGTTATTATCTAGCCCTGTATGGAAGTGGAATTGGGTAAAAGGTATTGGTTTGGAAGTTATGAGCGTCGAAACTTCTATATTTCAACACAAATCTTATCTCATCTTTGGGCGTAAATAAATAACTTATGTAGTATGAAAATGGCAAAATAGAAACATTAAAAGGATAGATAATTTATTGAAAAGTTCAAATAATTTTATTTTGAGCAGATACATCCAGTAGTTTTTCCATAATATCTATACGCTCAAAAGTCTGTTCATTAAATTTTACGTGCTCGTTTTCGTTATAAATTATCGTCTATTTCACTAAATAAATATGTAAATAAAAACTAGATAAATAAATACAAAATAAATAAAACTTAATACATAAATACAAAATAAATAAATAAATACAAAATAAATAAAACTAAATAAAATAACTTTACTAAATAGCATGCATGTTAGCCACGCTACCAACAAGTTCGAGTCGTCGACTAGTGGAACTTTAAGGCTAATTAGTTACTTACCTAATTTTTTAGGCACATGTTAAACGCAATCAAGCTCAATTGAAGTGGAGTAATAAGACCGATCGTTATCAAAACTTGCTTATTGTACTATCAATTGCTAAAAATAGTTATTGTGCCAATATAGGATTATGGCGGCGGCGGCGGGATATCGTATAGACAACAACAAAGACAAGCCTTCAGAGTCACGTTGTGATAAAAATGGCGAATTTATTGGGCGTGACATTAGCGTGAGAGTAGTTATCAGATAGGCATCATGTGTAGACTAGATTATCTTGGAACTTTGCTCCCAAAAAACACGCGTGTAAGACATCTTATCCTATCAATATTATGATAGATGTTATGCATAATTTGAAGTGACGGCTGGACTTTGTACAGCAATATTTAGGCAGAAAAATGTCTGCGCAAGGTTAACGTAGATGTTTTATCTGCCTGTTCGCATTTTTAACCGACTTCAAAAAAAGGAGGAGGTTCTCACTTCGTCGGATTTTTTTTTAAATGTTTGTTCCCCGATTACTCGAAGACGGCTGCACCGATTTAAAAATATATTTTTTGTTTGAAAGGGTATACTTTAAGTTCGTCCCATTGTCATTTGATCACGATCTGATGATGGGATCTTGGAGAAATCGAGGGAACTCTTCAAATATTATAGGCACATCTATAGCGATTTGGGTATTTTTGATGAGCAGTTGACATTAGTCTATTGGAACTCAGATAAATTACAAATCAACCCACTAAAAAGTGAAAAAAAAAACTTGTTTACAAAAAATACAACCACCTTCCAAACTACAAAGTGAAAAATAACTTTGATTTCGGAAGTCAAAAAACTAAAATACTGATCCAAAGACATCGACTTCCGAAATTAAAGTTATTTTTCACTTTGTAGTTTGGAACGCGGTTGTATTTTTGGTAAAAAAAATATTTTCGCTTTTTTTCAAAATTATTATTTTTTGCTTAGGTACTCAGGAATCACGTGTTATCGCTATGACATACCTACCTATAGCACAGATTACTAAATAGTTACTATGTAGATAGGTAGACTGAAAAGTATCCGAATAGGGATTGCTTTAAAAATGTACGAAATAATGTAACTTCATATTCGTACCATGTTTAAAAAAAAGGTAACGCAATGGTTAAAAGAAAAGTGCTTTTACGATCTCAATGAATACATGTCAGATTGCGGAGAAGGAATTTGAAATAAATATGGGTGTATATACCTTATTTTTATTAATTAATGTTAAAAAATGTATGTTGACATTTTATTAGTTATGACATAATCAATTACCATTTACAATAATATTTATTTAGTTTTAATCTGACATTATAATTTTAAGATCATACATTGTAAACCTACATTCTTGCAAATAAATGAATTTGAATTTTGATGGCCGATCGGTCTTTAGCTACCTACATATTATCATCAGCTCACTGATAACGCGTATAGTAACAACAAATTATAGGCATTGTAAACTTATTATAAGATAGTCTATTTTAGTACAATCTACTTATCGCTACGTTTTGAGATTAACTTCTTACCTCGTATAGATGGTTTATTTAGAAGTTCAGAATACAGCATTACGTAGTATTTAAATCTCTTAGTTCCGTACGCAAAATACACGCTAAAACCGAAAGGGAGATCGTGGCCCCTAGCAACATGACAACTGAAGGAACACGGGTGGGTTTTAGTCAGTAAGAGTCTGACACGCCCTCCCGCTCCACCCAGAGCGGGAGAAGTTATTTGATAAATTCCCACTCTAAAAGAAAAAAACTACTATAACTAACCTCTGAGTTTTTCTTTTGTTTTCACGTTTTCAGTTTCTGATATTTATTTTTCTCGACTTTTGTAATCGCCAGGTTCCCGGATAAACTAAAAAAATATTTTTTTTACCATTCAGTTGTACAAAAACACAATCTAAAAAAAACATACAGTCGAATTGAGAACCTCCTCCTTTTGGAAGTCGGTTAAAAACTATGCAGCGTTAAAACTAAAGGAAAGAGTGTTTAGATGAACTCTGGCACCCAAAGTAAGATTTAACTTGTGTTTAGGGTGCCAGCGTCCTCGCCTATAATTATAAATATATGACTTTATTAACTACATTAGGTTAAGCGTTATACATGTACTAAAAAATCTTCAGTCTCAAGGGCTTGCTACACGGTAGCCGACCGCGGCCCCGACAGAGGTGACCTTTGTTGGCGACAGGCAGAGTGTTCGAAATTTGGTCGTAAACCACCAACTTCACGGTTGTAAAACACCAAGGTCACCTCTGTTGGGAGCCGTGTAGCAAGCCATTTATCGTACCTCAGTGTCAATAGCCACTCTGTGACCCTAGTCTTACATCCATTTAGGCACATGGGAGCAATGGTGCATAACTTATTATGTGTAACTGATATTATTGTGTGTGGGTACTTATAACACGACCTTTCTTAATTATTTTGTTTTCTGCGCTGGTTTCCGCTACCACGTGGAGACAGGGCTGTAGAGATAATTCTAGGAAGGAAATGTACAGATTAGTAACGTATAAACACACGAAAATAAATGACCTCGGAGTTGTTTATAAAACTAAGTACAATTTCGTCGTATTGTCTTTATCTGTTTGTAATTTATTGTGACGCAAATCTTTCATAATTAACGTAAATACGGTTTTCAGTGTTGATATCCTTAAGAGGCAATGTAGGCGTCATTAGATAGATAGGTACCTTAGCCCATTGTGTCGTCATCAAGCCAATAAAATGAGGAATATATAAAATTTTCCTGAAATGTCTTTTGTTGTTGTCATGTGACGTTTAAAGTACGTTATAACAATAGTAAATGAATCGTCTGCGTAGTTTGTGGTTTGCACTTTGCAAATAAGTATAGTGCATGTGAGATGTGAAACACGTAGGCTTTTTACCCAACTGCTCCAGAAGGAGGGTAATGTTTTTCGAGAGTATGTATGTACGTATGTCTATTTCTTTGGCACGCTCTATAGCCTAAACAGCTTGACGGATTTTAACATGGGAGGAGTCGTTAGATTCGTTTTAATTATGGGAGTGTAATAGGCTATATAATATTTATATATTGCATCTGCAAATATAAAAACAGGTAGGGTAGGTTTAATAAAAACTACGTTATTGGTATCAAATAAAAGTTAGTTAAGAGTCAATGTATATTATTTTAATAAAAGTAAAAAGATAAAAAAAAAATATTTAAAAAATAAAAAACCCGACTGCAAAAACACAACTAAAAAGAGAAAAACAAGCATTATAATCTATAGAATTTTGGTATTGCAGGCGGGGGCCTGCAATACCAAAATTCTATAGATTATAATACTTGTTTTTCTCTGTTCAGTTATGTGTTTTTGCAGCCGGGTTTTTTGTTTTTTAAATATATTTTTTTATACGTTCAGGTCATTATAATAATAATCTTTGAAAACCTAAAAATACCTAATTAAGGTATTTTTAGGTTTTCAAAGACGCCAGTCGCTCCCTCTCATAGAGAGGAAGCCTGTGTCCCAGCAGTGGGAACATTTATAGGCTGATGATGATGATGAGTCGCTCCATGCTGGTATCCAGCTGCATCTAGTAAGACTGGAAGCCGACCCACACATAGACATAGTTGGGAATAGGCTAGGTAGAAGAGTTCATATCGGCCGATTTCTATGTCTTACCGATTTATAATAATTTATTAGCTAGCAGCCAGAACCTCAGACGAAGACATTGGAAACAGCAAAGAGCAGATGCACCGGTGAAGTTGGACTTGAACTTGAAGCAACCCAGCAGCGCCGTCGTAAAAAGATGCCCATCCATAGAAAAATATCACCCGGCTCTCCACTATTCCATTGCCTACTCTAGGATGCGGTACGGCTCGCAAATCCTTCCATATCCTAAGGGCACGTCTTCCCTACCATTACCGCGCCCCCCGGTCTACTTCTTTTTATTTATTTATTTATTTACTATTTACACTTACATTTGTTTTAACAGGTTTAACCCAATACAGCAATGTAGTCACAATGTCCACTGTGTGGCACAAGTCATACAGAGGACAATATGTTAAGTGTCACCCTCTGGAATTCCGCCAATGAGCATGTAAAGATATCCACTTGCAGAGAGACGCTGTTGAGTATCCTTATTGCCCGCCCCACTGGTGCAAACTTTAACGGGTTTGTACGAGCCACCGGGACTTTAAACAGCCTCTCTCTTGGCCCTTGTCGCAGCCTACTGTTTGGAACGAGCAATCCCAAAGATTCTAGTATTTGAGGATTATTCAGCATACCACGAAAAACCATAAAAACATATTTAACTAGTGCGAAATTGCGCCTTACCTCCAACTTATAGTAACCAACCATCCCTATTACAAAGAGGGTTGGATACATAAGTGGATAGAATGGGTAGACGCCAAATTGCTTCATATAAAGGAACCGGGTAAATTTATTTTGCATTTTTTCTACCATCAGACAATACTTTGTTTCAAATGGATTCCAGATGATAGCACTCGTTTCCAGGTTACTTCTTACTAGAGCATTATAAAGTGATTTCACAGCTGTTGTGTTAGTAAACTCCCGGGTTCTTGTTTCTTGATATGCAATGGCATCTGTAGCCCCATGAAGTATGAGGCTCCAGGGGCTAATGCAAAATCTTGGGGTTCATTCAATTTATCGAGTCTGGTTAAACCACGCTGGGGTCGGTGCATTTCATTCATTCATTGCGCCAGCGGCTTCGCCCGCGTGATATCTTTATAAATTATGGCCTATAGTACTAAGTGATAATATAGCATTCAACTAGTGAAAGAATTTAGAAAATCGGTCCAGTAGTTTTTGAGTTTATTCATTACAAACAAAAATACAAATCTTTTTTCTTATAATATTAGTGTTGTTTTTAATTTTTTATAGGTTCTGATAACTGCCAGTATGCATATTGTTGGTGGTCCTCATACCTGAGTAAGTAGGAGTAGGTACCTATCGAAACAGTTTCATTATCTAGAAACGTTTTCTGGTAAAATCTAGTCTTTTCAGGGGGTCAGTTGTATTTTTATCCATATCTACATTTACGACTGTAAAGTTAAACAATTTTTTTATTATTCTTTCGAGGATCAAGCGTAGTATTCCTTGGTTGTGCCATGGTAAGGAACTATGCACCAAAATAGTAAGTTGATTCTCTGCGTTCAGCGCTCGGTGTGGCAACACGCCGTATTCAGGTTCGTGATAAGTCAATCGTCATCCTGAGGATGCCTCGTTGAGAGGTGAAACACGTGTCGATTTCTTTCAGGGTTTTTTATAGCTCTTTAGAAATAGCTGAGCGGAACAGGTTACTAAATATATCCATGTCTATTGTATTTTTTATGCACCGAAAAGCTAATCATTTTGATAGACCGCCATACAAGGATGACTGATGAGGGGCATGATGAGGGTCATGATCAATGAGGGTCTGGCAATTTCAAACTAGCCTAGCATGATCATGCCATTCATTGTATTTGTTTTACTATCAATCAGTCTAAACTGAAGGCAGCACATTATTTTTCAAGACAAATCGTGCGCGGAAAAATCCACTACTAACTTATCTGTGTTGTCTGCCCAGCTTATGCCGATTGGTATCGATAAAATCATGTGTTGTTTGAATGAGACTTAAGCTCTATTTACACGGAGCAAGTTTTATGCCTGTGGCATAGCATAAAATTGGAGCAACAATTGACTGGCACCGTCTAAACAAGACGTACAGTTGTTGCACGATACGCGCAAGTTAGTTACCGTCCAAAACTGGCAAGTTATACATTTCCAGTATAAGCTGATCTCTCATTGTACGAAAATACTACATAATGCGAGATCAGCTTATACTGGAAATTTAGGTATAGCTTGATATGTAGCCGTGTGTACAATAAAATCGCATTGAATTCTGGCATAAAAAATTTCTATCATTAAAACATAAGCGAACGAAACAAATTTAAAAAAAATCTTGAGTAGACGTTCAATAAAATTTAATGGAATATTTGGCAGCGCAAATACGGGTAACTTGAATCAATTGTATAAGATAAGGACGTGAACTGTGTGTTTAGACGAGGCAAAACGTGCATGCAATTATTGTATGCCATTTTATGAAATTCGCACTTGCATGCATCGTGTAAATGGAGCTTTATACTTACTGCCATGATTAATATCCTTATTTACGCGGCGTTATCTTGAGAATAAACTTTCCATTTGTTCATTACATTGGTCTTGTTTTAATGACGTGCATCTAATTATAGACCGCTATCGGTATTTGGTCTTGTTCTTGTTTTTTCTTGGCGACAGTAGTAACAACAGACATTGTATTGTTTTTTTAAATCCTGGGTATGATTAAGCGAAAAAAAATGGTTTCCGTTGATAAGTGTATGGTACTCTTTTTAGCGGTGGCGGTGCAATCGACTTCTCCTCTGTGTGCAGTATCGCGGGTTCGATTCCGGCTCGGAGCAAATATTTGCATGGCCAAAAGATAAGTTTTTTTTCGGTTCTGGGTGCATGTGCATGTGAAAATATATGTTTACAAACGCACCGGTCTGATGAAGAAAATCCTCGTAAAACCTGGCCTGTTTGCATGGCCGCAGACACAATCTTCACCCAAGCGTTTTCCCAGCCTGTCACGGTGTCACTTCAAGGTTGAAGGAACCTTCATCTATGGGCATTTAACCGTGCACTCAATGATCTCACAAGTTCTCACAGCCTTCTAAGAAAAACACCATGCAAATGAAGTAAGAAAAAACTATGGTTTTGTTTATGCTGCGATGGTTCATCGGGTTAGATGGCGTGACGATTTTCACGGGGTGTCTGCGGATGAGAGAGGCTGGTGTTGAGCACTAAGAAAAGGCTATATCAGCCTACGATGATATATATACGAAGTATGGGAATTCAAAAACAATCATGATTGGATGACCAAAAATTGATCTTGTGCTCAATGACAGTGTATTGTGTCAATATTTCTGATAACTTTAGTTGTGTTTTATGGATTGTTTTCGTACAAACAAACGACATTACAAACGATTAATTGAAAACTTAAAAAAAAGGAAGTGCTAGTGCTAGTGCTATGTTACGCTGTGTAGTTACGAGCAAAAGTGTGCATACACTTAGCAAAATTCATAATGATTTTCTCGTGGAATAACGACTGCAACTTGACATAAGCCCTATGTAGTGTGGGATTGTGGGTTCCAAAATACTATATTCCGAACAACATACAATTACAATCAATACAGTAGGAGAAAATAACTCTAAAAAGTTGATAATTGTATACATATTAGTGCTCGTGACTGTACGCTTATTACAGGTAGCACCAGCTGACAATAAGTTTATCTTTGGCATCCACCGAATGCCAAATCTGATCCGTCAGACTTATTATTAGGTGTCACTGATAATGCTTATGTAGCAACAACAACAACTTGCACCTATGGATTTTGGGAAGTAGGTAACACTCCGATCAAGAGTTATCGAGTAAATTTATTGATAACGCTAATCAGTGCGTCTGCCGATGGTATCATTACGATATCATTCTCACGTGGGGGACCAGGCAGTGATGAGTCACGAACGAAGCACGCTTGAAACAGTGTTGATGATTGCAATTCAGACATAATGATATGATGATTTAGATTTGATAAAAAAATATCGAAGTTAAAATTTTCATGTGTAGACCTGTTTTTTTGAAGAGTGATTTTGCTAATTGATTTGATTCGTTTATAAAACCTTTATTCATAATGATATACTTAGATAAATGTCTTGAATAGGTAGTTGTCTGGTTTTGGCAGTTGATTGATTGAATCTATGCATAACTGAGTAACGAGGTCTAAAAAATCAATCTGCCTAGCCTTTTCCCAACTATGTTGGGGTCAGCTTCCAGTCTAACCGGATGCAGCTGAATACCGGTATTTTACATGGGGCGACTGCCTACCTGACCTCCTCAACCCAGTAACTGGGTAATACCATACCCCTTGGTAAGACTGATTGTCAGACTTTCGGGCTTCTGACGACCCGTAACGACTGTCAAAGATCCACGAATGACAGCCGGGACCAACGGCTTAACGTGCTTTCCGCGGCACGGAGAAGTCTCGGTATGTAAAGATGGTCACCCATCCACGGGCCAACCCCGGCAAGCGTGGCTTAACCTGATGGATTGATGCGTGCAGCTGTTATTACTTAGCCACAAGATTCTCCGCAAGGTCCATAAATATAGAAATGTCGAGTGTTTATCTAACCCAAGATCAGACAGACCCATACGACTACAACACAGTTTTAGTATTAATTAATGAACAAGCGTTGTTAAAACTGAACATATCCGGAAAGGAAACAAAGGACTGAAATATTACTTTCTACAAAGTAAATTCTATTCGTAAAACCTATCATGCACTAGATACGTGTTGACTATTTACTCAATCGCAGTTTTACGTAAGTGATGATTGATAAGGTTGCTAGGTAAATTCCTACGAGGCTTGATAACCCATTTCTTAGGTCACTCTCTCAGCACTCACTCACACAAGGCAATTAATTGATAGCCTTTGGGACCTGGGACTCTCACATTCCTTTAGCTGTTAGTAATAATGAAAATAAATGTAGTGTTGCTTATTTCCACATAACACAAACATGACATCACGCCTTGTTTCCCCGAAGGGTTGGGCAGAGGTGTCCCTGTAGCAGGTAAGGTGAGGTGTACATTTCGCCAGTTATGTTTAAGTCCCATGTAATAGGGGGCGAGCCTATTGCCATCAACCGGGCACAAATCCAGACTACGGGCTGCTACTGGGAAATTTCAGATAGAAAAACCCAATAACACTTTGCCCGACCCGGGAATCGAACCCTGGACCTCATGCTCAGCAGTAGCGCTTGCGACCACTAGACCAACGAGGCAGTGTATTTCCCTCCGACATTAATAGTCCGAAGTGTGGACATTAATACTTGAATAGTCCACACTCCTGAATACTGGACTTAATACTTGAATAGTCCACACTCCTGAATACTGGACTTAATACTTGAATAGTCCACATTCCTGAATACTGGACTTTATACTTGAATAGTTCACATTCCTGAATACTGAACTTAATACTTGAATAGTTCACACTCCTGAATACTGGACTTAATGCTTGAATAGTCCACATTCCTGAATACTGGACTTTATACTTGAATAGTTCACATTCCTGAATACTGAACTTAATACTTGAATAGTTCACACTCCTGAATACTGGACTTAATGCTTGAATAGTCCACACTCCTGAATACTGGACTTAACTTGAATAGTTCACACTCCAGAATACTGGAATTAATAGTTGAGCCCTTGGCGTTAAAAGACGTCCAGCTTATCCTGAGCAGTCAGTTTTGCTTACCGCAGGGCAATGGCGTAACATACAATGGCAACGCAGTTCAACAACATTCATTGCGTTATTTACGCTGTCGAGAAGACGACTTTTCAAACATATGAAGCAATGGCTTAGGAGTTTACTACAAACATCTTCGGATTGGATTGAAACTGGATTACGCAGTTGGGGTACTGCGCTACAAAAGATACTATTCTATAAAAATAAAAAAAGACGGAGTTCTGTGAAAGTAAGAACCGAATTAAGAACCTCCTCCTATTTTTGAAGTCAGTTAAAAACAGAAAACCGACCAAGTGCATGTCGGACCACGCACAATGAAGGGTTCCGTAGTTGGGATGAATTTATCCTAAGAACAAACTTAACATTGTAGTTGACAAACATGTTCTCCCTGTGCTGTGATTTTTTTCACATATCCAGAAACAACCATTTAGCTGGGTGGACACTTGACTCTAACAAAAATTAGTTCGCAAACGGATCCCTGAATCTAAAAATGGTTTTCACACAATCACAATGGGAAAGACGAGAAAAAAAATACATCCCCACTTTACGAGCAGGTGCGGTACCAAAAAAAAATACATTTTATTTTACCACTTTGTCGGCGTGATTAGTATGTATACCCATGCCAAATAACAGCTTTCTAGTACTAAGTGTCTCTAAGCTAAGCCGCGGACAGACGGACGGATAGACACATGGACATGGCGAAACTATAAGGGTTCCTTGTTGACTGCGGAACCCTAAAACGGGATCTTTGCTTTGTTGAATATATTAGATTTTCCGAAGATAATAAAATATTTCTGCTCAAAGCGAGCACAAGTCGCTATTATTATGTAAAGATAACATTAGCACCTTTTTGTAGATTACGATGATAACAATTTAAAAAAAAATATTACGAAACGCTTAATTATCAAATGGGAAACATTTAAAAGGAATGTTAAGAACTTCCGGAGCGAAATAAAATACGTAATAATAAAACTTGTAGGATCTAATTCTTTAGGATTTTCATTAAGACGTTGTTAATTCCGATATAATTAATCACTGGTTTGACAGTAGATATTAGTGTTAGTAGATAGTGATGCAATAAGAAGACATAGTGAACAAATAAGCTTATCTGTTATCAGTGCATGAAACCGTCTGACGGGTTAAGTGGCTGAGTTGAGTAATTAGACGATAAATTAAATCAGATTATTAAGAAGAATATATAATTGATTAACTTTGACCTCATGTAGTATTTCTAAGACTTCCTTGCTAGTGCAAATTTCGGGGTTCATTCGATTTATCGAGTCTGGTTAAACCACGCTGGGATCGGCATTTTATTCATTCATCAATTGAATAGCTCAATTCTTGAAGAAGGTTGTAGGCTCGCGAACGAAGTCGCGGGCAGAAGTTAGTAACTAATAAGTATAACCAAATTAATTTAATTTTTTAGATTTACGATAGTTTCCTCATTTATTAATGTATGTTAAACTTTATCATTTAATATAATAAAAAAATAAAAGTTTAGATGTAACTGCTTGAGCAACATTTTTTGATAGTATTATATTATTACTATAATTTTTTGGTAATCAGTCTATTGTAAAGAGCTCAAAAAGACAGGTTCTCTAAACGTCAACAATTATAACATTGCTAAAGAGTAAATACAACTGTGACGTAATATGACAACTGAAGTGACAGGTATTACGTTTAGTCGGTTACTTGACACTGACAGCTCTTTGGTCACGTGGTTTCTTTGTTTACCTTAAACCAACGGCGTATTAGTTCTTTGACTTCGCTCATGTAGCTGCCGCATCTTTCATACTTCGGTTCATTGTTCGCAGTGTACCGAAGTATGCAAATACGCGGCATCTTCATGAGCGAAGCTAACCCAGTGTGGCCTGCGCTTTAGTCCTGCATACCAGAACAATATGCTTTTGCATTTTTCATTAGTAGATTCTCAATACTTAGTACCTAGATTGAAGGTTTTATCCCGGTTAGTAGCTCTAAGCTTGCACTCTTTTATTATTGGATATACATAACCGGTGAAATGTGGTAGGTATGCTTTACCTGTGTCTACCCATTCGTCATTCCAGGTATGATATTCCATCATGGTTTTCCAGTATGTGCAAAAATACCTACACGAATAATTGACTTTTTATCGAGAAGTCGTTTAAGTACACACGGCTACGTATCAAGCTATAATTTTACAGTATAAGATGATCTCGCGTTGTATAGAATTTCCGTACAATGAGAGGTTAGCTTATACTGGAAATGTATAGCTTGATATGTAGCCGTGTGTACTTCTACTTCAGCATTGCTTTTGCTACGGTGGCCGTACGAGTATTCAGAACAGTTCTTTAGTCTAGTAGTACCCTACTAACTACCCTACCCATTAATACTAATAGAAGTAGACTTTACTTCCAAAATAATGAAATAATGCCAGCGATTAGGTACAATATGCTCAAACATTAAATTTAGGTACTCGGGTAGCTTCCACTGGTAAACTATTCAGTTAGGTTCTATTACTTAGATTGAGAAGCTTCGTAAGTTCGACTGTAGTCTGTGTTCAAAAGCTTTTTTAAGTTCCGAAGCTTAACGTCAGATGTCGCCAGGTGAGACTAAACCAAAACTTCCCATAGATCATAAGAGATGGCGCAGCCAGTCTCATTCTGTTGTGTGCCACCGCTACGGACAATTTTGATATGGGATGTGTTTAGCCCGGAGCCAATCGATTTACCTAATGATAGTAATGAGGTGATATTATAATAAGGTTTAATGCATTCATTGATTACTTATTAGTTTCTGGTAGTTGTTTAATGATAAACTATTTTACCTTAGTATTTTCTACAATGTTTATAATCTTTCCTCTAATTAATAACGATGTTGACAAGAGTAACGCGTCAATGTAATTTTTTTAATATATTTTCTACCTCACCTTGATCGGCAACCGGGTTTAAAATGTATTCATCGATATTTACATTGAATGAGGAATAAAAACACTGGATAATGAGGCTCGTACCTTGGACGTGTGATACCTACCAGACGTAGTTTTCTCTGTACTGCGTAAATGAGGTTGCAGAAGAAAGATGTATCTTTATATTTTTTCAATCTCAATTACAGCTCTGGAACATCCATCTTAATTATGGTGGCGGACGTCTTAATAGACACAGCTTGCTTACAAGGTTCATGTCCATGTGGAGCCGACAGCGACGAGCCTTTAGCGTCCAGTGGAAAGTACTGATACTAACTCACTAAGTGTGTATCAGTGATGCGATGTGTACGAACATTGTAAACAGTACCGAGCACGCGCTGCGGGCCAGCGTGTCAGAGGTCCGAGTCGTGCCCTTAACCTCTTTATATTTATCACTGTCTGATTTGTTATGTATCATCTATACTTCGGCAGATTCCAGTAGAATCTATTTATAAACAATTCAATGAATATGTAATGACTTTAATTACATTTATGTAGATTCAGGGTTTCGTAGGTCAGTGTAATAAAATGCAGAAATAGGGTAGATAATAGTTTTTTTTATTAACTTACTCTTTTCAAGTACCTATTTTTTCACAATTCTGTGAATCCTTTGCAACGATAAAAAATATAACAAAACGAACTCGATTATGTTCGATACAACATTTCTTATACAATAATATTTACTCTTTAATATCACAAGTACACTTACAATCTAATTTTTATTAAAGCTTTCAAGTTTGGACTTACGATCTATGATTTTAACTTATGCTAACTGATTGTGAGATCTAAAGTTTTCTTGATATCCTCCACACGATTCACTAAACTTTATATGGATGTTAGCGGACACATAGCGCGAGAGCGACTCCGGCGGTGCTGGAACAGATGTGACCGCGGAGCCGGGTCCGCCAGCTCCGAGGCACTGTTTACCAGGGTCGCCACACGGCGGGGGTCTTGCTGAACGAGTTGGTGGAGCAGTCCAGTGGGGTCGCCGTGTGCATGTGCACGGGCGAGGCGGGTGGAGACGGGGTCACGTAGCCGGAGGTCGAAGATGCGGTGGACAGCGCGGGGCTGGGCGGGCTCGCCGGCGGAGTGTCGGCAGAGGCCGCGGCGCGCTGCATGTCGTTGAGTCTGTGGCCTAGGTGGGTCATGAGCTGAGTTCCCAGCCTCACGTCTACACCAGGGATTGAAGCCAAGCAGCGGGATACTTCGTTGGCAGCGTGAGTGAATCCAGCACGGAAGCGGTCAGCATCCACGGTGGGGTTCAACGACAAGCGGCGCTGGCGGCGGAGCTTGTGAAGGTGGCGAACGGTCAATTCCAAAATATCAGCTTTCTCCAATTTTGCAACATTTTCTCCTTCAGACTGAAGAGCGCTGACCATCAACTCCTTGAGTTCGTCGAGGCAGCGGTTGATGCGAGCTCGTCTTTTGCGCTCAAGCATCGGCTTCATCACTTTGCGATATTGATAAGTACGCGAGACTGGCTGCGGGCCGTCGTCTGCGAGCGAGTACGCGATCTCGTAAGACATGTTGAAAATTTGTGTGTAGCGAGTGGAGGAGTGCGTTTGCGCTGAGCGTTGAACGCGGAATGCCGTACGTCCGCCGGGTGGGGGCTTATATAGCGACCGGAGGGCGCGCGATCGTGGGAACGCACGAAGCCGTCGAGTTCCCACACGCGCCACCTGTGCGGAGCAGCTGCCGCCGGGGCGCGGGCGCGGGGGGACACGCGCCGCACCGCGCGTGCGCGCCGTAAACAATCGTCGGCGCGGGCGCACGCCGCGACGCCTGGCCCCTGTAATTGCCGGTGTTGCGGACGGATTCTATGCTAGCTGCTACCAACTGAGCTAGGACACTGTTTAGAACTTGCCTTATACAGATACTAACTGCTATGCTAGGTACGATGCTGATTTGTTCGTAGTAAGATTTATTCAATCGATATTTTCATAACAGTAGCAGAATGGTCTCAATAAGATTATTCAATACAGAAGTATTAAATACGGTTCGATTTTTGTAAAAGTCTTCAAATCTTGTAGAACGGTAATCTGTTCGAAGGGCTCGTAGCGCGTAGCTACGGCTACGGGTCCGGCGTAGCACAGTATTTTGTCACCTCTCCAATTGCCCCGCTTGTTGCATCAGCAATTAATCAAACTGTTATTGCTGCATAAACAGAGCTTATATTTCATCAGCACACATTTAATTAAAGCTGCGTCTAATTAAGATCAGATTTATGCACGTAATGACGCAACGTAATGCCGGTGTAAAGCGATCAATCAGGCGGCGGCGCACAATGGCTGCGTCAATTATATTCTGATCGGCTCTCGGCTACTGTTGGCGTTCATCAATCACGGATTACGCGCCGTAATAATTATTGACAGACAGAATTACAGTCGCGATACGCTACATCGCCCTAAATGAGAGTATCTTGGGTAATGACATGGAGGTAGAAGATTGAGAAGGTTTCTCAACGGGTGTTGTGTATTGATGTGTAATGTGTGTTGATATTGATGTGTGCTGTGGCGCCATGGCGCATGGCGCTCGGCGAGGTGGTCGGTAGCGCTCCGCGGGATGTAGGTGGGTATTAGTCAGAGCGGCGCGCGCGCAAGCGAGTGGGCGGCGGCGCGGCCTACGCCTGACGCCGATGAGATATCGTCCGCCGTCCGGTATCGACACGCGTTCATTATCGCTGATCGCGCCGCGTGAGTGCGTGCTTTCTCCGAACTACACCCACTGCAACACTCCAAATGTTTATGTATTCCTCTTTATATGAGCGTGTAGGTTATGACATGTGCATATTTTATAAACTACATCATGCTTCTGAAGATATCATTTACATAATAATTGATACCGTCTCTTATCTTGCTTGCGTGGGTTTTTGTTTTTATCAGTAACGGCCGCGAATTATTTACATGATCATATCTTTTAACGTTAACAAATGACTCACGTAATCTAATTCCATTTTTTACCCAGAATCATTCCAATATAAGTAGTTGAAAAATGCATTAGTGTCTAATATTATGAACGTTATTAAGAAAGCATAGTATTGTGTTGTTGATGGTCGTTATAGAAATATTCCGCTAGTTAGTGAAGCGGACAGAAAAATGTTAATTTGTACTAATCGCTGGGGAACTGTGCCGGGCACACCACACGACGTATGACACGATGAGTATGACATTATTAAACATATTAATTACAAGTTAGTAGTAACATTAAAGTAAGGAAAGTTTGGTCGAATTAATGAGCATTAGTCATACTTTATTTTACAAAACCCAGAATATGCCTATTATGTACTTTCGTTACCCGAAACCTAGACACTGACTGATAAACGATACCTAGAATAGGTACCAAACACTTAAAGACCTATCATTGTCTGGCACTAGCATTGGTCGACAAGGTGGACAACCCTTTTATTAGGCACTGGATGAGGAGGCACGTGCCAACATGTGTTGACCCACGTAGTTATTAGTTGTTGTTTGGTTAGTTTGTAAGTTTTACTAACATAGTTTCTAAGTCTTTGTTACTAATACTATATGGATTGTGTGTACCTTTATGTGTGATCCGCAATAAATGAAATATATATATATATTAACACTTTCATAATCCGCGGATAACGCCTGATAAGGTGTTATAATGAAACAAACACTATTACAATAAGCAATACTGAGTTTTCAACCTGTTTAAAGGTATGCACAATGGTGTTGCACCCAATTCGTGCCTGCTACCTGTCGTCGGTAACAACCATGGGTGCGTTGAGCCCTTGCTGCATGCCGCCAGAGCAAAAAAAAGTGCCGATAACAGCATTAGAAAAGGGGAGAGGGGAGGCTTTGCAGATTTTTTTGGGCTTAAGTTTGCATTTAATATTCTTTGTAATTTAATGATTTATTGGGTATTGTTTTGTACAAATGTTTGGATAGAGGTAGCACTTTTGTAGTAAAACAAAAAAATTCCGTTTGAAAATCGTAAAAACCGATCGACTTAGCAAGAGTGCTACAGAATTTTCATATAATTTCCTATGGTAGAGATCCGAGAACCTCATTGTTAAGCTAATAAAATGTGCAGCTCATAACACTCCCAGTTCTGTCTTCTTAGTATCCATAAAATTGTCGTAATAAAATACATTAGTTGCTCAAAAAGGACATGGCCGAAATTAGGTAACATCCACTACATTGATTTCATCAAAGTCCGTTAGCACTTTCAATAATATAAGGAACAAGCGTAGGCGGCCGGATGCAGGTAATTGCATGTCATTTATTGCAACGACATTTTGATTCCATATTATGTGTTAAATTGGGAAATAAAAAAGCTATATAAATGTGGAGTACAGGACATTTGGTTGCCTGTTATATTTAGTGAAGATGTTCGTTCTCAGCGTCCTTAAAAATTGATGAAGTAATGTTTGAATTTTAATAACTTTATTACGCCTTATGTGGTCTGTATGGTTGAGTATTTTGGTTTACGCTTTAAATACAAGAAATTAAACGTTATTAACCAAATTAAATATAAAAATACATACATACATAACATCACGCCTTGTTTCCCCGAAGGGTTGGGCAGAGGTGTCCCTGTAGCAGGCACACCCACATTCCGCCAGTTATGTGTAAGTCCCATGTAATAGGGGGCGAGCCAATTGCCATCAACCGGGCACAAATCCAGACTCCGAGCTGCTACTGACAAATTTCTGATAGAAAAACCCAATAACACTTTGCCCGACCCGGGAATTGAACCCAGGACCTCATGCTCAACAGTAGCGCTTGTGACCACTAGACCAACGAGGCAGAAATAAAAATAATGTTTAGTTAATTAATCATAATTGATTGGATACTACTTTTCCAACATCGATTTTCCGGGTTTTTGTCAAAACCCGGAAAGTAGTCGAAAAACACGTCAAAAAACCAAGATAAAGAGAGCGATGATTCACCCGCCACTCTAAAAAACCAACTTCAATGATACATACTTTTCCTCACAAGGTCACATAAATACGATCCTTGAATATACAACCAACTAATCAATGGCTGACTCACCTCAGGGAAGGTTAGATCACTCTGAAGAACTCCGGAACTAGTCATCAAATTTTTATATAAAACACAAGCAGTCTCACCTTCGATTTGTTCTACCTAATCTTCTTTCTTTTTCGTGTGACTAACCTGGTGTCTGAGTTTTTATGTCGCCCGTCGAGAAATATCTCTCAGGCACGGTTCTGGTATGTAGTACATATTGAAAACTAGATACCTCAATCTGACTAGCCTTTTCCCAACTGAGGCTTCCAGCCTAACCGGATGCAGCTGAATACCAGTATTTTACATGGAACGACTGCCTATCTGACCTCTACAACCCAGTTACTGGCAATACGATACCACTTGGAAAGACTGGCTGTCAGAGTTTCAGGCTTCTGACGACCCGTAACGACTGTCGAAGATCCACGAATGACAGCCGGGACCAACGGCTTAACGTGCTTTCCGAGGCACGGAGGAGTCTCGGTATGTAAAGATGGTCACCCCTTCACGGACCAACCCCGGCAAGCATGGCTAAACCTGATGGATCGACCCGTGTGATCCATCAGGTTAAGCTACGCTTGCCGGGGTTGGTACGTGGATGGGTCACTGTTATAAAATTGCTAGCGAGCCGCCCCTGCTTTGCACGAGTTCAATAACGACATCTCAAAACCATCGAGATTTCTATGATTTATCTAAGTTAAATATTGATGTATGGTACACAAAAACCTTTCGGAATAAATGCTCTAAATGACGGTGAAAACCGCATTAAAATACATTGTGCAGTTTTGAAGATCTAAGCGATCACACAGACAGACACGAAAAGCAACTTTATTTTATACTATGTACTATAGAAGAAATGCATATCTGTACACTGTAAGGACTATTCTTGCTTGCAGTGCTCGGCCGTTATAGTATAGCTTACTTACGAAAAAAAAAGGGTCGTGTGCACGGGATTTTGTTTTTAAATTGTTTAGATATGCGTTACCCCGATGGTACCTATAGATCAGCCTAATATGTTCTTACCAGGACTCAGGCCTTTCTGTGAGAGTGAGTGGTCATAATCCACCACGAGAGCCCAGTGCGTGTTGACTGAAGTCACATGTCTTCGAATTTTAGTTTATAGGACATGTCTTTTCTCTCGATGTTTTCCGAGGAGCAGTCGTAATGACTATGCAAAAAGTAAGCTGTCTGACTGGGTTTGAAACCACGACGTTACCTCGTAAGTCGGGGCCATTACCACTTGGCCCAGTAGGTACGGCCTCGACTTGTGCTGACCACTGCGTTTTTCGATTTCATCAGAATTTTACGGAAAGCACAATCGTACATTTGATGTGTCATGTCTTGCGAAGTGACTGCGTTAGTGTGTATAATATTATGTAATAGGATCATTATTTACAGGCATCAAATAGTGACGCACGTGGTATGTTATATTGAAACAATAGAATAAATACATAATGTAATTGTTGCGTTGGTAGTTGTTAAGAAATTATCTTGTTTGTAGGTAGGTTTTTGGTATTTTTGCACGCAAGTGTAGTCTTCCACCCTTTTTCAGTTCACGAAGAAAATCAGGTGCAAACGTGTCAAAGTAATTGACGAAAAAAATACGTACATCGAAGAAACACATAATAGGACTATTTCTGCGTGCAGCGCTCGGCCGATATAGTAACCCTCACCTACGAAAAAAAAGGGTCGTGTGCACGGGATTTTGTTTTCAAACTGCTTAGGTATGCGTTTCTTCGATGGTACGTATGTCCATTTTTTTAATCTTTAAGACTGCCTTGTCCATATGTGTTTCACTGATAAAATGATTAACTAATGGTGATGATAGTGCGACTTCATCAAGGACTCATGCATTGCACCGGAAATACACACATACTTTGCATGATAAATGTATAAACGAATGAGTATAAAGGCTATGGTATGAAACATTTGTGGCACGTTGCATGTATACGTACTTGAACGTCAGTTTTAATAGATAGGTCTTTTAGCACTACTAGGCTTTTATTTGATAGCTAACTCGCGGGAATTTCCCAAAAGTAGAAAAACGCCTTTATCGAGCAGCCAATAAACTCGACCTTGCCTTGCCACTGCTGGACACTGCTCACTTGGCTCTCGCAAATGGCGCCACAACATCTAAGAGCCATGAATCGAGTTGATGACAACCAAGAATCAGGGAAACATTATTCTTGTAAAGGACAATGACCAAAAGTGGTACCAAAAAGTCTCGCGCATCAAGAACAAATTTTTATAGTAATTACTTTCATAATTTTTTACGATATTACACGTCGGGGATTTGATTTGTGAACAGGGAATTTACTTTTGAGATTAAAAGTATGTTTATTGTTTTACTCCCTATAACTGACGTTCCGTTTCACATGAACAGCCCCTTGTCTGTCGACTTGTCAACAAATTAGATGTTACGAAATGCTTTGTTTGCAAGCATAACATTTTATGACAACCGTTGGCGTCCTTCGTTTTTTAACCCTTGATTTTTGAAAGCGTCATGACCACTGTAAAAAAGAATACTTTGCCGATTCTACATTATTAAAAAAAACTAGAATATATTGGAATCTAATTGTATGATTATCATTATTTTATCTACGGTTAATTGGCTGTTCACAGCCAGTCTTAGAGATGTAGAATGCAATAGAATTGATTTTTGATGAATCGACTAACCAGTAATAGTTTCTTTTGAGTAATAAATAATTAATATATAATGTTTGCTTGAAAAACATTTCACGAATTATATGTTTTTGCTTTGATTTCTTTGATTATCAGCAACAATTAAGTAAAATCAAACAATTAAGTACACCAAATCGATTTAGTTTGGCTTATTGCTAATTGACACAAAATCGATTTTCATACCCTTAAGATTTTTGTTTATCGATTACATCCCTAAATCCCGACTAGTTACTTTATAATCTGTGCATTGATTTGACATTTTTGGTTGTACTCTACTGACGTATCAAGTACCAACTATCTTTGCGCTAGCGAGTACTGTTTTTGAGAGTTGAAAACTTGAGATTATATTAGATACTTATTGAATTGTGCGTTGAGAAGTAGAACTTGTTTGTATTTTTTTAACTTCTTTTTCTGTGTTGTGTATTGTGCAAATATGGCGAGTCGTGGGGTCGACCGATTGACACCGGCAGTCAACCGGTTTAATACCCAGAAACCAACCTACACATTTATTAGAACAAGCGTCTACTCCAATGATTAACTTGTTACAGTCATGGATAACTTCTACTCAGGTAAGCAGATCCGCTCACAGTATTGGCAATATAAAGGTCGGAAAAATCTCAGAGTTTCAGTCACGCATCCTGTGGCGCGGCTATTATGTTGCAATAACTCGTAATTCTTACTAATATTAGTGGATTACGCTATTTTTAGAGCAATAATGTTCGTTCGTGTTTAACGTGTCTATTTAAAATAGGTCGTCGGAAGCGTCGAAAAAAATAACCTAGTTTTTAGGTTATTTTCGATTTTATAAAATAACTCCAAAACCCGGGTTTTTTTTTCAAAAATAACTTTTGTAGGAGTTAATATGATCAGTGTAGTCTATAAAAAACAAAGTTTGATTTTGATGCAACATGGTACGGGATTCCATACATCCATGAGCATTCTCCTTTACCATGGCGACCACCAAATCTCCGTTTACGTTTACTTCTTACCTTTTGGGTATTTACGCCCAAATGGATGTGGAAATTTTTAACACGTGTTTTCCTAAAATTATGTGTTGTAAATCTAGTGGGTATTATAGAATATAAACATAATATCGTGTGATGATAACGATGCGGTTTCGGCAGCGGTTTACATTACCAAACCCGTGCGGTTTTGTAAATGTATCCATGCTTGTTGCACGTCACTAATAAAGTAAACTACGAATATATAACCTTATTTGTTTTAATTTTATTTTACAATTTTTATCCTACAGAATAGTCAAGGAGGTATTGGAAAGTTTTTAAGTTAACTTGTCGTTTCGCCATCCATATTTTATCCACTGCCATGATATTATATTTAAATTAGTGTATAGTTAAGTTTTTTATTTTATGTATTCTGTTTTCTCTTCTACTCTTACACACGTTGTCTACATCTCTTTAACTACTTTCCTATCGCAGGTATGCTGGAAGAGATTTCTTTAGAAATAAACATCACCTTCGTACGTATTTTTCTGTTCCTTTCTTCTTGTCTGTTTATATGTGTGTACATACATTGTTAAATAAATAAATAATTAAATATTCCATATTACTTACTTTATTTCCTTTACTTGCTTACCTTTAACGTAACTTGCTGTTTCGATGTCACCGGATGGAAAGCGATGCTTAAGGTCTATGATGGAAGGAGCGTGCCTAGAATATGCCTGTTCACTGCTTTGAAAGCAGACGGATTATAGGTGGAAGGGAACACAGACGCTGGCAGTGAGTTTCACACTTTGACTGCAAGATGTTCCATTATTACGTCTTTCTTGCCTGTTTTGCTCCAACTTTGTCCAGGTTTTTCTAGTAAACTCATTCTCTATCATCGACCCATCTTGCCGTAGGTCATCCTACGATTCCAGCTAATTCAATCTCAGTTTACTCACTCATGGTGTGACTAAATTCCCGCCATTATGCAGAATGACAATAACCCACGCAAAATAAATTCTTCTCAGTATTCTTAGCTGACGAATACTTTCTTTACTTCCCTAAACACTGTGTAGACTATTCCTTCTCAATTTGTCATACTTTGTGTATCAAATTAATTCTCAAAACCAATTCACGTTTACACGCTCATGGATTAAGCGTTTATTCTTTTCCTGTACATAAAGGTCAAAGGAATATTTACAATTAACGATCAAAAAGCGATTTTGCTAAATTTTCCTTTTTCTTAATTATTGTTAATGGATGAAGACATTAAATGTCTATTTGCAATGTTGTCATACAGATAACGAATTCAGGTTAATGGCTGGAGTCATGTTCGTATCACAATTATCTTGCACTTGATTATAATAATAGGAATTTTCCTATTTATACCACAAGTCTTTGTTTATTGTTTACTAGGAAGCACGCGCACGTAATTACTGATAGATAATTATAATTATTTAAATATAACTATCTGATAAGAGCTGCTCATAATGCGGTTGTTATTTTAGTGACACGCGGCTTGTAGTTGTGACCCAGTAATCTATTTTAGTGTCGAATATTCTTCAAGTTCCTAGTTATTTCCAGAAAATTCTATTTTATATTTTGTGTCAAGTTATTTAATAACGGATCAAGGTAACACTCGTAACCATAAATGTGACATAACCTACTATATCAAGATAGAAAATAGATTGCGTCATACCTACGTATATTTTTCAGGTCTTCATGTCACGGTCGGGCCCAGCGCCGGTTTTTCCGCGAGGCGCTTGCGCTTACAACTGATGTGGTTCGCGCCTGCGTGCAATGTCTCACGGGCCTTTTTAGAGTATAGCCGATATAAGACTGACTCACCGTTTAGCTGTCGGGGTAGCCCGCAAGTAGAGAACGATGACCTGATGGGGCAATGCCGCTTAGAGAAGGCCCGTATTAATATTCACCTCTCACTTCATTCACATAATTATGACGAAATAAACAATCTTAAGAAATAACAACATTCGAGATGAGCTCTCTAATCGGACGTGGTTTATAAAAAGCGGCCGTAAAAACACGTTCCTTATATGGGGACAACCTTTAATTTTTTACTTTATTTTATGAAAATTTCAAGTGTCAAATACAGCCATGTAACAGACGGATGGACGGTGGAGCCTCAGAAATAGGGTTCCGTTAGCACCACCTTTTGACTTTTTCGTTGTGTTAGGTACCATCGGGGTAACGCATATCTAACCACTTTAAAAACAAAATCCCGTGCACACGACTCTTTTTTTTTCGTAGGTAAGCGATACTATAGCGGCCGAGCGCTGCAAGCAAGAATAGTCCTTACAGTGTACAGTCACGAGCAATGTGTATATGTCGCAGGGATATTGTCAAAGCAGTGATATTATGATTTCACTAGTGAAATTATAATTGCACGAAACTTTATCAACCGCCTCCATTTCTCACAATTTAACGGACTTTTTTTAGTGTTATTGTAATTTCACTAGTGAAATTATAATATCACTGATTTTACAATATCGTGGATATTTCGTGGGTTTGACAATATCTCTGCGACATGTATATGTCGATATACATGTCGCAGGTCATATTTGATATTGTCAGACCCACGAAACTTTGTCAACTGCATCTATTTCTCACAACTTAACGGGCTCATTTCAGTAACATTATAATTCCACTGGACCCACGCAGTGATATTGCAAAGCAATAATATTTTAACAATTTCGACGGTCAATGATTGGTCCGTTTCCAATGTCATGCCTTACTTATATCATAAAATTAATAAACTTCCACACGCTATTATGCAGATCTTAAAGGCGGATGAAGAAGAGTTGACCAAACAAAACGCACGAAGATCCCAATACAAACTTGACTCATAATATACCTAGGGTTATTATAAACTTTACCTAGGGTTATTATAGACTTTTACGCAATAAGACGCAAGCGTGTGTCGTCACTGTTGAGCAGAGTACGCGGCAGCAGCAACGACATTCTGAAGTTAGTTTCGAGTAAATTTCAGTGTCCGATGCACTCGCTCTGGGTAAGCATCGTGGTTGGGACGGTAATATAAAATGTTTTAATTGTTATTTATATTCTTACCTACTAACATAGTTTATAAGCTCTTGTTCTTACTAACCATAATGGATCATGTTGTCTGACATAAATAAAAAAATAAAAAAAATAAAAAAAACCACTACAGCGTTCCCGTGAAATTACAATAACACTAAAAAAAGTCCGTTAAATTGTGAGAAATGGATGCGATTGACAAAGTTTCGTGCAATTATAATTTCACTAGTGAAATTATAATATCACTAGTTTGACAATATCCCTGCGACATATACCTACCCATTTCAACCAGTTCACAATTTTTCGACAGATTATGATCTAACGGAAATAATACCGATAGATTATAAACTAACGGTGCTCACAATCTTACGGTGACATATACGAGACAGATATGCTTTTCTTCGATAGTACACAAGAATGTGAAGGCTATAGTTACCACCCAGGTCCAGACAGGTAGGTAGATATACAGATGAATCAAATAGTGAGTTGCCAAATATCTATTGCCTTACTTTTGCTAGCTTTTTCTTTATCACGAACAGTTTCCCCAACAATCTAATACCTATCCAATACTTTTCCTCATCCTTTCAACTAGCCGATGAGACAACAATAAAAATAAAATCATTTACCTACAGCCAATCATGTAAACGATGTTGTAACCGATAACATTTTATATCTCAAGGTCATCAAATCGCGTGCTACTAACACGACGACGTTGAACTGAGAATATGAATGACCTCAGAGGCAAAGCATTGTTAACAACGGAACTGATAAGGCTGCATTGTACTTCATACATTGCCGGCGCACGCGCATGATTGATCGGAATCACACGCTGTAAAACATGTGCTGTTAAGCGTATCATTATGCCTAGTTGAAACGCTTTATGAGTACTTAATTTTAGACCTGTTCATGTCACGATATCTACATGTTGTTAAGTAAAAAATAGTCTAGTCACAATTACGCACACCAAACGGGGGCTTGTGACTAATTAATAACAGCCCCACGGGCCGATCGAAGGTTAAGCTACGCTTGCCGCGGCCGGTTCGTGAATGGGTGACCATCCATTACATATCGAGACACCTCCATGCCTCGGAAAGCACATTAAGCCGTTGGTCCCGGCTGTCATTCATAGATCTTTGACAGTGTTAAGGGTAGTCAGAAGCTAAAAATCTGGCAACCAGTCTTACCATGGGGTATCGTGTTACTTAGTAACTGGGTTGTGGAGGACAGATAGGCAGTCGCTCTTTGTAAAATAATGGTATTCAGTTGCACCCGGTTAGACTGGAAGCCGACCCCAACATCGTCGTTGGGAAAAAGACAAGGCAGATTGATTGAATTACGCACACAAATACTAAACAAAATTTAAAAGGTTGGAAAGAAACTACGTATAGCGACAAGACACCCTGAAAACACTATTTTACTTCGTTTTATTGTGTTTTATAAAAAGGTTTTAAACCTAATGCCGTTGACCGTCCGCGATAGTTAACTTTAGCGCAAACGTAATGCCGGTGAACCTCCCAGAGGGTTCACTTCCAATATGTATGGCGGCATGGCGTATGAGCTCTATGAAAAGTGGGTGGAGTCGAAAGTGTTATAGCAATTAAAACAAGCTTTAGGCTTTGCCAGGAATTCAGCAAAGATACCGAGCGAAAGGAACACTGCAATGAAATTGGTTTTCTCTGTTAGGTTTACTAAAATCGATAGTTATTTACATTTAACATTGTCTCAGAAATAATTCGAACAAAATACAAGTTTGACTGCCCCGTTGGTCTAGTGGACGCAAGGTCTACAAGGTCCTGGGGTCGATTCCCAGGTCGAGCAAATTGTTTTGGGTTTCTCCATTAATTTCTCAGTAGCATCTCGGAGTCTGGATTTGTGCCCGGTTGATGGCAATAGGCTCGACCCCTAACATAGGACACAACATAACTGGCGAAATGTGGGTGTACCTAGAGTACACCTCTGCCTAACCCTTTAAAGCAGTGTTTTTCAACCTTTTTCATGACGCAACTCTTTAGCATGAAAAAAAAATCACACCCCCTGCCCTCCACTGTTTTTAGTCTGTATTTTATAAATATCAAATACGTACAACATTTTTATTATTTTTTATGATTACGTATCGACTAATTAGGTACATGATTAACACGATGGCGATGTAATATATCGCCAAACGCCTCCATGGAAAAGCGTTACGTTGGATTTGTGGGGACTATGTATCCCACTCGCCTCCTAATTAGTTTCTAAGTATATTTTAAGTAAATTTGATGTCGTATTATTGAAAATCTGCTGGAATTATCTAAAGCAACAAAACAAAGTTAAAATCTTTTTTCTTTTACTGAGGCTTCGCGACCCCCTTATAGAGGCTTCGCGACCTCCCAGGGGGTCGAGACCCACACGTTGAAAAACACTGCTTGAGAGAAACTAGGCTTGATTTTATGTTGTAAATACAAGTTTAATTTGCTTGGTGCGGCATAATTATTAAGGTTGTGGCCACGCGAAAAAAGTCACGTAGTCACTGTGTACAGTTTAGCGCAGGTTTATCCTGTAAACAGCAGAACTGCGTGGTTTGTGTGGTCGCTGAGCATAATGTACGTGTCAGCGGAGACGTGTGTAGTTGCCACGCGCTCTGCTCTACTATGAGATTTTGAGGGCTGGCGGCTCTGATTTGTAGCTTGAAATTGATACAATAAATAAAGAACATAACGTAATTTTGCTTATCTAAAAAATTGCATGTTCTTCAAAAAGTTATGGAATATAATAATCAGTGAAATGCCAGATATCCGTATCCGCGGATATTCGAGAGAGAAAAAAAATCTGTATCCGTATCCGTTACTTTTTGGCGGATCTTGAACGGATCTTTTATATTAATACATTTCATAATGTGTATGAAATTTTAAAGATAGGTAGCATTTAAATACTGTTAACTGCAACCCAAACTAGTTTTATTTCTTAAAAATGTAATAACATTTATTATGATTAAAGTAGAGTACTAGTAAAGTAGTTATAAGGTAGTAATTAAACTATCTTTGTAGTGAGATCAAACCTCTAATCTTTGTGCTATGCTAATTGAAATAACAGTCAAGGTGTTAACATCAATTAAAACAATGTTATCTTCAAGTACTTACGAGTAAATTGGCAGCTTTGTCCCCCAAAAATCTGTTACGATGAGGATCATAAATCATTCCTGCTGAAGCTAAAGTAAGTTGAGATCCGTACTTATCCGTATTCTAGACCCTGATGATCCGTATCCGTATCCGCGGATCACATTTTTTTACGATCCTGCACATCACCGATAATAATATGCAGTTTTGTGAATAAAAAATAACCTGAATAACTTCATTTCTTCCACTTCTGTAATGATAATCTACTGTACTGTGGTTTGATTACCTTCTTACCTTCTAGAATGCGTATTTGTAGGAGATAGTTCAGATTTTATTATAAATTCAACACGGTAATAACATAACATTAATTAAATAAATTCAAACATGACTAGCCATAACAAGAGGCGCGCGCGCAAACCACGTAATGAGTCAACAATAGTTGACAACCCTACCAATGACGCATGCGCATGGCTTATGAGTATGACACGGCATCGCACGTGCCGAAGCGAACGTTGCCGCACTGCGCTCGCGCATGTGGAAACTACTTTTAATTTTTTACTAGATTCGCGTAATTTTTATGTTTAAGTGGACAGCGTGAATCATCATTTTTATTTAGGTTTTATATGCGTGTGGATTCTGAAGTCAGTCATCGTGAATCACTAAATTTATTTAAAAAAAATACTAACTTTATGTAGGTTAATAATTTAATTTGAGTTTATGAGCAATACGACTTAGACTAAAATTGACATGCATACCATCTTCGTTACCATACGACAATATTATTTATTAGTTGCTAGCTAGCAACACTAAGTAATATTGATTGAGTAGTATGAGGAAAGTACTCCTATAATAACAGATGGTCTGCCAAATCTAGTCTAGTTATACAAGAATGTTAACACTATAGATACCTGGGTAGTAGTCCAGATAGAGATAAATCAATTAGTGAGTTGCCAAATCTCTCATAGATCACACACACACACAAAACACACACTCACTGACACTCACTCACTCTCATTGTTCCTAGGTTTATAGGGGTTTATTTATAAACGTTGCTTTAAGTTAAGTGACGTTCAAACGTCAAAAATGTATGGTTAAACAGTCGCTAATCATTACTTAACTTTCAGTAAGTAATTTTTTGGCAATATTTCATACATTCTTTTAAAAAAAAGCGAAAGAAAAGATATTTGAAAAATACAAGCAAAAATAATTAATTCAATTATATAGCCTTTTATATATCACGATGGCTGACACAGAATTTCCGTTTTCTAAAACGGTTATCACATGAAATTTGGAGAGCGGACTTTCCATTTACCGGGCGCCCCATAATCCGGCGTGGTACACGGGTTTTCTTACTAATTAAGTTTATATAAGAAACTAGGTTTTGCCCGCGGCTTCGCTAGCGTTTTTCTATCTCTCAGTTCAAGTACTTTTTTCTGGATGGAAGTTACCCTATGTCTTTTTCTGGACCCTGACAATGTGTAAGCAAAATTTCATGATGATTGGTTGAGTAGTTAAGAAGTGAAAGCATAACAAACAAACAAACAAACTCACTTTATTCACGCATTTATAATATTAGATAAGATAATACTGCACTTAGTCATTGGGCTATACTTTTTGATTATGTTATTAAATTCCCAGTTTATTGCCTAATATGGTTTTACGTAAGGATTAAGGTAATTAAACATTACATGTTTTAAGAGGAGGCTCCCTAAATTATATTATGTTAATTTGCATTAATATTCTGAAAAAGTCACGCATGCAATCAAAATGGAACTTTATTATATGATTTATTGGATCTGTTTCTTTCCAAATATAAGACAGTTACGTAATTGGAATTGAAATTTTCGCTCGATACATTTTTTTTTAAATCATGTCTTTTTTAAAGATTATTGGAAACAAAAACAAGATCACTCGGCTTAAGTGTCTTAAATAATTATTGACAGTAAGGAAATGTAGTTTATTATCCAAATATAAGATATTTTTTCTCTAGATCTATTATTACTTTAGTTATAAACGAAATAAGAATTGAGACTTACGACATTTAGTGCCGTGCTACACGACAAAAGAGCGCACGCGATATTCAACTTTGTTACTGATGTGTTAGCGTTTAGCACATAGTGGAGTGGTGGGGTGCATTGGGGCGGAGTTTGCGTGTAAATTGTCTTTGGGGAATGTGATTTGCAATGATGACTCATAACTTTTTTAAATTAATTAATTTATTTATTCACAAGGCAACTACAACAGGTAACAATCATAGTATATCACTAGGTTCACATTATAGATTTCGACCTGATTATCACCCAAAGCGTAATCGCACAACATGATTAGCAACAAAAATAATAATGATGACAAGAACAGTAAAAGAAAAAAACAGGAAATCAGTCGTCAGTTCACATAAAAATATTATTCATTATTTCATGCATAAGAATCATTATCATTCAAAAAACATTTCACTTTGACTAAAAATAAGGTAGAAACTATAAGTATTCGTGAATAATTTATTTACAAAACAATCAAAAATACTTGCGACTTTTGGAACCAATTAAAACTTAAGATGAGGAAAGTTAAAGTCATGTGAATAATAAATAAATCGTTTATTAACCAAATAAGTATTCTTACATTTCCTTAAAAAATTATTCAAATAAACTACTTACTCCTAAAATTATTGTTACAAAAGGTTTTTTTTAAATTAAAACATATTTTAACTTGTGGACCCCACACTAGGTCGACTCATGTCTCGTGGAGTCCTTGAAATCCAACGAAGTAATAATACAATTATATACAATACATCTAACTAACTTGTGGAAATAACATACATAACATCACGCACACACCATTTCGCCAGTTATGTTTAAGTCCCATGTAATAGGGGGCGAGCTAGGGGGGGGGGGGGCGTGTGTGGGGGGCGACTCGTGAAAACATTTTGTGGTATTGTGAAAATAGGTCAAATATGAAAAAAAAAGAGTTTTACGGACGAACTCAAACTCAAACTCAAAGCATTTATTTCAATTAAACCATTTACAGGCACTTTTGAATTGTCAAAGAATCGGTCAGTTAGTCAGAAAGTTGAAGCTAGTTGCCCATTCCAAAACGAAGATCTCTATGGAGAAGAACGGGCAAGAAACTCCAAGGCCACTCTTTTAAATATAGATATTACAAAATTCTGGGTACATTATTCTTGTTGCTTCTATATGTGAGAACAATGTACAAAAAATAATCAAAGCAGTTGCAAATATATGATTAAAAATAAGCCCTGGCAGATAAGAGATGACCAGTCTCAACTGACGGCGCCCGTTCACGAACATGACGCGTGGACGACTCCAACGACTACGGATTGCTACGGAGCTACGACTATTACTACGGCTACGACAACTTTTTTCCAAATTAATAATCTCTGAATATTGACTACGACAAAATATTTAACTACAATATTCGTATTGAGATGTTTTGCATTTGATCTGTAAAATTAAAATCTGTATCATCCTGAAGGGGTTTTATTGGTTTACGTATCGATTTGACTGCTTATCATTTCCCTGAAGATAAATCTACTATTGGGTATATTTAGAAATCTGCATTCATGTCTTAATTGTTCATAATACATAAGTATTTGGTTATCCAGTCGCGATAGTAGGTATCGAATCAGTAATCGTTTCGATATAATCGATTTTCATGACAGCATCGGTCGAAAAACCATCGTTCTAGATCCTTATTTATCGAAATAAGATTCACAAGAAATATTTCCACATTCGCGATTATTACTAGAACTGCGGACATTCCCTTCCGGTTTTTTTACGATGAATCCCATTAAAAAATAATCGATTCGTCATCGGAATTAGATGTAAATATCACATCTTAGCGTCACTTCGCGAAATTCTAATCTGGTTTATACCCAAGCCCGTGAACCGGCTTTACGTGTTTATATCACGGATCTGATGTTTATGTTCGCGAGAATCGAGAAACCGGTTTCTGAGGTGTCGAGATCGGCCCGTGGTCGAATGACGCGGCCTAATCGCTGCGACCTCATCGCTGCACTAGTGACGTGACTCTGATTCACCAGAAATCCTTTCTCACTTGTGTCATAGTTCCTTTCATTTGTGACGTTTCTGCATGTGTCATGTTAAACGTCACTGACATTTCAATTGAAAGTTGAAGTTGTCATAATTGTGACGTTCATTTGTTTCGTAGATGTCATTGTTTGAAGGTTAGCATTATGTTTACCTGACTGAAGTGCTCTCGATTAGGGATTTCCCTGTTTATGTAACAGTCATGAAGTGTAGCACTCGTGTAGATTACACATCATTTTATTCAATAGATAATTTACATTTTTGAAGTATCTGAAGTTCTTTATGCATAACAATGTAATTTTCGAGGATATTGTTTACCAAGTTTAGGAGATAAGAAATAATGCTTAGCATTGGAGTACTAACACTTTACCTCATTGTTCTCTGTAACTATCCTCTTAAATTCAAGATTTCTTGCATCCTAAGAAGGTCCTTTGCGTCTTAAAGACGTAAATGTCAATTATGTATTGTAAAGATGAGTGTTTTGTTATTGTGGTTCGTTTTGATACCTATAATTGATAGGAAAATTTGGCTGACTTCTTCTAATATCTTGTGTTACTGAGAAATAATGTTTAAGTTTCGAATATGTCAAGGAAAAATAAAACTAATAAAATTAAACTGTCCCGCTGCTGAGCAAAGGCCTTCCCCAAATCCTTCCAGGCATCCAGGTATTTTCCAGAGCCACCTGAATCTAACCCTTGTGGTACGGGTCTAGGTCGAGTCGCCACCTCTTCCTAGGCCACCTTCTTACTCAGAAGTGGGACAGTGTAGGCTAAATTAAAAGAAGAAAAGACCTGTCTTGGCAACAACACGGCAGAAGGTAGATATGTACCTACTATCGGTAGAGTGACGTAAAGACCCCATGTTGTACGGATTGTACCAAGTAAACGCAAAATCACTGATTGATTAATTGGCATCGATAAAATATATGACTCATACTACGATCCCGGATAAGGCTAAGTATTTGATATCAATCAGAGATTGTTTCCCGATTGCTATCAGACTAGCAAACATATTCAAAATTGTGCAATCACATCTTTTGAATAAATAAAGCCATTAGCTACGTGTCACCGGCCAGATAGTGTTTATTTTTAATCTGCATATTTGATGTTGTGAATTCGTCTTTATTTCCTTGATTGAAGCATTTTTTTAGAATTTTGGTGCGAAATCTTTACCTTCCTGCACATTATTACAAAAGAAACTTAAGTGCCTATTTGGCTGTAACTGCATACACTTTAATGGAAGCAGTAAAAACGTTAAGAACCTTGACATAAAACCATAAAAACGCTTCGATAGTAAACATTCTGAGTTTTGTTCGTATGAGCACTTCTCGATACCTAATCCAACGGTCATTTGTGTTCATGCAGCGTCTCAGCAAATATTATTTTAGCTGGCGTTCCTTGAAAACGGTGGCGGCTTTCGCAAAAGGCATTCTTGGGTCGGTGGCTTGTCGGTGGCGCCGGGATTTGCAACCATCGCCAAATATTTGAGCCAACATGTCGGCCCTAACTAATGAGTTACATGTGCACCGCATTTTTTGCATTTAAAGAGCGATAAGTTGTGATTTTTTCACTTGCCAAGTTGCCACTTGAAGCCATAAAGCTTAAGAGCTTAAAGTTCGTAATGATTGCCGTGCAGAACCGCGCAGATGCAGATGTTGATGTGTGGTATTAACGGTCGGGAGATGTTGAGAGGCGTCACTGCAAACGATGTTGCCAAAGGAAGCGAAATTCTTGACAACATGTTTTCGGTAATTATTGCTTTTGCATTTTGAAATCCCTGATGTTGTTCTGCATTCAAACATAATTGCATTTTAAGAATGCCCCTATAAAATTGTTTTACTAGACTGAATCCTGTTTTCATTGTAAGTACCGTGTTTCAATCATAAAATTATAGTGGGCAATAAAAGCCAGTTTCTTTCCTCAAAACCTTCCTCATCGCATTATCCTCGTCGGCGCCTTTAAAACCTCTCGAACGAGACAATAGCCTACCTAATACGTGTTGGTGGCTAATTTTCCTCAGAAGTAAACAAAAACCCGACAATGGACGGCAGAACAGGTACAGAGGCAAGTGCATTTAAGAAATAAACAAAGGACGGATACTTGAGACAGTTACTGCACACAGGGGGCCGAGATAACACAATATGGCGCCAACTTTTTCTAACTACCCGCTAGATTAGGCCGGGAGGTGTCGGAACAAACGACGTGAAATGTCTGGCTTTTGTATTAAAACCGTCAAGTGTCAGAAGACAGGACATTTGAATGCGACTGCTAATGACATGCCGAAAATAGGAACGCCTCTCGAGACTATCTTGACGTGAAGTGGACATTCCCGATAACCGGTGGGCGTATGATCACAGTTTTTATACAATGTACGATGTAGTTTCCTCTTCGTAATTCCTTAATGTTTATTATGTACCATACACACAGATTTCCAGCGTAAAATTAACTTATCTTTTATTCTGTACATTTTGAATGGAAACAGACTACCGGATTTATTGGAAATCAGTAATTGCTTTCATTACAATTCAGGGGAGCGCATAGGTTCCTTCTTTACTTACAATTGCAGCTTTACTCGATGTGGAAGGATTTGTTGTGTTCGGTAGAAGTGTAGAGCTTTGTTCAACAGAAGACTTTGTAAGATTTGACCGTAAAATAATAGTTTCGTCCAAAGATACGTGAATATATCAATGAAAAGGGGCTTTTATGTTTTTGGTCTGACGAGACGTTACCGGGATTCCGGGAAAGATAAAACCTCTTTTTGTGTTAAGTGCGCGAAACCGTGCACGCGCTGGTTGCCGACTTGCCGACAAACGTCCGTAGTTTAGGGGCTAAAGCACATAATAATGAAGAACGCGCTAGAAATAATAAAATACTTGAAAAGGCTTTATGTGAGCCGCTCGAGAGCCTCCAGAGAGCCTCATGGTAGAGCCTGTTCAATAGGAAACGATGTTTACGATTTTAAAAGTCATATTTTATTGAAGTGTCTAGTTTAAATTTAACGGCTGATTTTAGTTTTATGTTCTTTTGGCCTTACATCGCCCACTTTGTGTTGTCACCGCAATTTTATGGTTCCTCTAGAGGTAATTATCGTGGACAGATACGACGTTAATGTGCCTGTTATTAGATGCTTTTAGCGTGGTTTTAAATAAAATTTAACGTGGTACCTACAGTTAATTTATAGAGTTCGAGAATCTGGCCGTAAATATCTCTTTATGTATCGAAAAAAAAAAAACGGGAGTCGTAGTACTAAATATCATGTTTGATGGTTATGATAAAACGGTTTTTTTACTACGGTTTTTTATTACTTAATAGCTTTTAAGAAGAAACCAATTCAATCTGCCTAGTCTTTTCTCAACTATGTTGGGGTCGGCTTCCAGTCTGACCGGATGCACCTGATTACCAGTATTTTACATGGAGCGACTACCTATCTGATGACCTCCACAACCCAGTAACTGGGTTACGATACCCCTTGGTAAGACTGGTTGTCAGACTTTCGGGCTTCTGAAGATCCGTAACGACTGTCAGAGATCCACGAATGACAGCCAGGACCAACGGCTTAACGTGCTTTCCGAGGCACGGAGGAGTCTCGGTATGTAAAGATGGTCACCCATCCACAGACCAACCCCGGCAAGCGTAGCTTAACCTGATGGATCGACTAGTGCGGAGGTTATTACTGAGCCACGAGCTCCTCTAGCCTTTAAGAAGAAACCAAATATTGCTTAAGTCATAGTAAGAATGAACTCGATCTAAGGAAAACAAAGGTTTTATAGTGAGAGCTACAAGGTATCTAAATATTCATTCGAATCAAAATCAAATATTAATCCGATCAAGTTTGCGATGTGTTCATTCATACGGAGATTTAATTTGTCGATTTCGAAATTGCGAAAACGTTTTTTTTTTAAGTCAATCCGTTATTTGTAGGTGCAGTATTTTGTTTTCACATTATTTATCTACCAGACTTGCACAGGATGCGGGCTCATTGAAATCTGACCAGTTGGTGAAGTTTTGGTACCGAAACCGAAACGAGCAGGAGGCAAAAAAAAAAAATCAAGCGCTTTAATTATCTTTTATACCGCCAAAGCATTTGTTACGTAATAATGATCATGTAAGGCTACTTAATAACATCCGACATTATGTCTCTAGTATTAGCTTATCTAGATCCGTTTTTTGTTTTCGGTACTTCAGTAATACCCACGATTGTTAAGAATTAATTAGATATTATCACGTCCGTGTAATCTTGTAACGTTGCTTATTACTTATTACAATAACGTTATAATTATTGTCTGCATTTGTTGCTAGGTTTTCCTTAGAATTGACTCATAAATTAAGATTTGTGTTGAAGTTTCTAGGTGTCTGCATAGCTTTGTAGGTAAATGTAAAACAAAAATTAATTAATATTAAATACGTTGTGATTTACGCTTCTTTATCTTAAAAAAACAAAGTACCAGTTTAGCTTTTTTTAAAACAACATTACGAAAGGAAACCTACCTAAAAAGATTTCTAATTAGACCTCCAATTAATTTCCAAAACATTTAAAGCTAATTCAAAACAACATCAAACTCTCTAGATCTGCCAAGTTACTAGTAATACAATTACTTAGAAGCCCTACTCCCACTTCGATTACATCGCGAAACAATAAGACGCTGCGTCCGTATCTCCGATTAATATCGGTAGGTACCGGTACCGGTACCGGTTATAGCCTGACGGATTTACGATGCGGTATTAATTCTGTACAATCACGGGCTCGTCCGCTACCGCTCGCGGGCTAACCAAACACCTATCTGTGTAATCTCTTTAATGACTACCGGTCATATTTAGGGTTCAGTATTGGGTATTTTTAGGATTTTTTTTGTTGGGTTTAGACGTTAGATGTTTTTAAGCTATTGCATAGCTTTTATCGCGGGCTTTGAGCGCGGCGACCGAATCAAGAAATTCCGTAACGAAAATAAAACCTAACACCCCCCACTCCACCTACCATGTAATGACGGATCACGGATGACAACATCACGTTGCCAGTTCCCATGACAACGTGATCATCACGTGAAAATCACGTGAGAACGTGATGTTGTCATGGGAACGTAATTTTTGTTTTATCTCATCATCCGTCATCATCCCAAGTGTAGCGTTGACAAATAGGAAGTATGGAGGTTACAAATGCTATGCAATAGCTTTACCTCGGCAGTCCCCGAGTGCCACACGTTTTTTTTTTAAATACCTGGTATATTATGATTGAGATTCTGGATTTTCTGTTTATGTTTCTAGGGTTCATTTTACATGAGAGATTACGTTGCGTTGCGTAGCTGTCATTCGTGGATTTTTGACAGCCGTTATGGGTCGTCAGAAGCCCGAAAGTCTGACAACCAGTTTTACTAAGGGGTATTACCTAGTTACTGGGTTGTGGAGGTCAGATAGGCAGGCGCTCCATGTAAAATACTGGTAATCAGCTGCATCCGGTTAGACTGGAAACCGACCCCAACATGGTTGGGAAAAGGCTAGGCAGATTGATTGATGAAAGATTACGTTACCTAGTCAGATTTTTTAAAGTTTTTTTTACACTACAAGAAAGCCAAGTATTGAAACACACTACTGTCAATTTTAACCAACAAGTATCCACGGTGTTTTACAATTAAACAAGAGATGATGAGAATGATGTATTTAGCTCAATATAAAACTCATCCAAGTGGCATCATACGCCCTGTCCAGGCTTAGAATTCCTGTCCACTCAAACACCATTGATATCCTTCCACGTCTACCAAATCCGTAGCTACGGAACCAATCCCCACACTATTACCTCAGCACTTTTTCTCACCAAACTTCTTCTGAGATAAGCCGCAAGATAATTAAGAAGTCTGCGGTTTTTCTAACAAAAATCTTGACATTCTCGGGGATAACAGATTGCACGTTACCTTTGCTGTAGGTATTTGTGTTTATTCGCTGGTTTTCCGCCTCGTGCTGCGGTTAATGCGATTAACACTTTGACGTCATGATGTTAATATGAAGTTTTATGTAGGTAAATAAAGTACCTATGTACTTGTTGGAATGTATAGGGAAGTGGTTTATATAATCTTTGATATGTTTCCACGCTATTCTGTAAAAAGAGAATTTGTTCTATTTTATCAGCAATTACGTAAAAGTACCGGATGACCGTGCTCTGGTGAAAATAGAGAATGCTCATTTAATAGTATAGGAAAGTTCATACGAATTCCATAATAGTAGGTAATAACTAATTCCATGCTGCCATGTCATTATTCTAAGGTAGCCATCTTGTTCTAAACTTTGGGCAACTGAGCTCTGCTAGGGTGAAAAAACGGAGAAATGAATTTTTCCCAGATATGAAACCTAGCTAGATAAATTTTTCGCAACTTATTTGTTTCATCGCAACTTTCATCGAAATCGTTAGAGCGGTTTTCGAGAAAGTGGTAAAAAAATACAAATATTGCTCATTTATCAGTATAGGATGAGAGGACAACAATGTATTGAAATGAACGCTGTATTTTTAATGCAGCTTAGAAATAAGATTGTGGTGTTTCATAATTTAATATGCAGGATCATCTGATCTTGCGTATTAAACTAAGAAAAGACAAAAGGAGATCAAAATATTGCTTGTGACGCAGGTAGACCTAATCACTGTCAAATGGGAGCGTGTTCAGCAGACAATAGTAATTGCCACGTGGAACGTCACTACTAACTCTAAGTCAAAGTAAAGGACAGCCTTCCTTCTGGTCACGCCAACAAGTCTAACCGCCTTGCAATGAATCTTGAACACGACAGAGTAGGTATGGTCGAGTAATCGATAGATTAAAAGAAAGATGATAATTTCAAGGCTGATAGAGTACTTATACGGAAAAAACTCTACTTACTGCAGTCGATGATAGACATGGTCTCAGAGTTGCGCACAGCAGTTAAGGTTGCACTAGCCGACGGCGACGGCTCGAACTCGTTGGTGGCGTGGCCAATATGCATGCTATTTTGTATAATTATTTCGCTTTATTTATCTAGTTTTTATTTAAATATTTGTTTGGTGAAATAGACGTTGATTTATAACGAAAACGAGCGCGTATTATTTCATGAACAGACCTTTGGGCATATAGATATTATGGAAAAACTACAGGATGTATCTACTCAAAATAAAATTATTTAAACTTTTGAATAAATTGTCTATCCCTGTACGGTTTTTATTTTGCCATTTTATACTACATAAGTTATTTATTTACGCCCAAAGATGAGTTAAAATTAGTGTTGAAATGTGGAAGTTTCGACACTAATAACTTCCAAACCAATATTTTTTTTCCATACAGGACTAGATGATGACAAGACAAATTGATATAATCTTTAGTTTTGAACACCATACTACGTTTGTATGGAAATATGATCGACTAGCGTACCCTTAATTAAGTACTTATCCAGTTCCGCACGAGCTGAGCTCTAGTTTTCAAATCAGCTCAGCTGGATATCTTGTGTTGCATGTAATAGTAGGTATCAGATTAGCAACCTGTCACCTTCAGATAGTAACTGCCACAGTTGGCAGTGAGTGGCGCCTGAGCAAGTTGCTGGTATCGGTATCCGTTCCTTTACAAGTTCCGCTAAATGAGAATTGTTTACATTATATGTTTATCCGGCAATTTAATACCGATGAGGAAAAAGTAGAACTATCCTCATTAAAATGTTGAAACTGGATAGCATAAGATTCCAAGAAAATACCAATAACCTACGCAAAACTAATAATATTATTAATTAAACATTTTTAGATGCAGATGAACGCAAATTCGGAGTTCAAAGAATTAGGTAGAATCGATGATGAATTCAGCACAATAGTGTGTGCTAAATTCATCTTGAGAAAATTTCACAAAAACGCTGCTTTGTTTTATGTGAGGTCAACCCATGGCCAACATTGTGTATACACAGGTGGAAATAAATAGTACAATCTCATTTTTACTACATGGTGAACATTATTCTGAGCAAGATCTCAATTTGCCGCGAATATAGAACCTATTGCATTTAAAGCAGGGGTGAAGATCGTACACACAATTGAATTATTGTTATAGAGAACGGTGTAGGTACTTCTTTATGTAATGATAGGTACAGACTATGAAAATAATGTATTTATTTACTCAACTGTTTTGTACGTTGATATCACGAAAACTTCGGGTATTGTACGGGTACCACTTACCGAACCTAAGCAGTGCTAGATGTAAACTAAAACGTGAAATATTTGCGGAGAAATTGTCGTCCCTACTAAAGTCTGTCAACCCTACCTCTAGTCTGTAGAAGACAGTTGACACAAGTGGCAGGCACCAGATTAGGGCCCCCGCAGACGAGACACCAACGTCGCGTCGCGTCGCCAGCATTCGTCTCGACGAGCACCGCGTGTCGCCACGACAATCTCTCTCACGCGACTCGATCAACAAACACTCAAAAGATCATATTAAAGTAATTTCCTTCACTTGTCGTTGTAGTTACGGATTATATTCGGAATTTATCGCCGGAAGAAATTGCTGATTCATTTCCAGCGTATGAGTTTATTAGCATTATTAGCTTTGTGATTTTCAACTAATGTCGAAAAATCCTAGGAGTGGTTTTTTCAAGTGCTATTTCAATCTTTATTTCATAGAATACAAAAATCAATAAGAATCAGTGAATGTACTGATTGTGAAATACCTACACTGTATTGTTATAGATTTTTATGAATAAATAGCTTCTGCTCGCGAGTTCGTTCGCGAACATAAAATATATCCTATAACACTTGGCAATACTGTAGCTTCCCTAAGTGAAGATTTTCGGAATCGGATCAGCAGTTTCGAAGATTACCCCCTACATACCACCTCACAACTTTACGTCTTTATAATATTATTACTAGTATGGATAAACTAGGCTTGATCCACAAAGGTCTAATAACAATCCAATTAAAATACTTAATAAATTAAACACTCCAACACTGCACCATAAAAATAATAGACACTTACAAAGACTCAATAAAGCCAATAATGAGTATTTGCGAAACGGTAATTATTACCGCCGCCAATCTATTCGCTTTGATTGCTCGCTCAGCTCCGCTCATTTCCGCTCGAGGATAGAAAAATTAATAGTTACACGAAACAGGTAAGGTAATGAGATCTTTAATGACGTTATTTATTCTGTTCAAGTAATTTAAGGCCGCACACCGAAGGTTTTTGTAGTACTTTATTAATTTAATGGGATATCACCTTTATACCATGTTCTATTAAATTATGGCCGCGTTTTTGTAATGGTGTATTAAATCTTAAGGTCAGTTTGTGAGTTTTTGTTTGTATACCTAGCAAAGATGTTTCATACTAGAGTTTTTTGTTAGTTATTCTCGTGGAAAATGAGATGCGTCTTGTAGTTTTTCCATCACTATCAATATATTATTTTATTACCTAACTAAAGAACATTTATCAGCTGAACTGGCGCAGCCGCGAGACACACTTTCCTGTTAAATTATTATTTTACACTTTGTTTATGTTTTACTTGTGTTATAATTGTGTTGTGTGCCTTTTTGTCTGTGCTAAATAAATGTATTTTCTTTCTTTTTCTATTTACAAGAAAAAAACTGTCAGAAAAAACGAGGAGGGTAAGGTAAACAAAAAGCAAAAAGAAGTAAGGTTCGATTTTAGAAGATTATACAATTCTGAAAATTAATTACCCCAGCTACATGTATGTGCAGATAAATGAATGCAATTACTAAGTTAAAAGCTAATAACAGGAGTTAATTTATTTCAGCATACGGTTAATAGCATATTATAATTCCTTTGATATCAGGTTGTAAGACAAGTTTCTAAGCGGGCAACGGTACATTTTTATTAAGATATGCAATGGTTTATACCTATGCTATAATTTCCTTTGATATTCATTTAGTTTGTTGATGACTTGTATATTTATTTCATCAGCACATTAGTATGCAACTTTATGCAAAAATATATATTCCGACAGACGTTGTCCTGTGCAAACAATAATTGATACAAAAATCCCATAGAAAAAAGGATTTTCAGTTGTTCCCGAATTTCCGGAGGGGGGGGGGGGGTTAAAATGTTCGTAATGCTCCTATTAAGAACATTTTAAATATGAAATTAGCCAAATCGGTGAGTCAAGTGATGCGCTTACCAACGAACAGCTATTCATACCCTAAGCGGAGATGTGCGGAGATGTCCGAAGCGGAGACGAGAAGATATTTTTTAGCTAGGGTGTATCCACCGAAGCTGTGCAGAGATGCGTATTGGCTAGATTGGAGCGGAGATGTGTGCTGGCTAGAGCGGAACTGAGCTGCGTGCGGCGAGCGTTGGATGTTGACCACTCACATGATATTTAACATCTCCGCTGCGCGCCGTCGCCAGTTTGCGAGGTACAGCTCATATCTCCGCTTTGTACCACCGCCCAGCTCAATCTCGGCGAGGCACAGCTCACATCTCCGCTTCGATAGCGCCATACAAATATGATACATCTCCGCTCAGTGGTATCCATATCCACTGAAGTCGAGTGGAGACGAGATGTGTGAATAACGAAATTCTATTGGTTTTTTAAAACACGAATACTAATATTAAAAAACTAATATTAAAAGAAGTTCTTTTAGTGAAGATATTTTTTAATCGACAAAAAATAAGAATAGATTTTCAATTTGACGCGTATATTTTTTGCATTTATGTAAGTACTACTAACATTTACTGTGAACCAGTTGTCTTAACTACTTTAGGTACTATTTGCTGATTGCAGTCTTTAAAACCCCCCTAAATAAACCGAATTATGTTTAAATAACTCAAATACAAAAAATAAATTAGTTCCTCCATCTTTACATACAAAAACCAGCGGCAGCGTTTTTATCACACTCAACAAGATTTATGTGATCAAATCGTTAAAGTAACGTTAAATTGAAACGTTATTTTCACCGTTTCTCGTTAATTACAACATAATCAACAGATGATATCGGGCGGCCGTCATTCATCAATGCGTCGCCAAACTTATTGCGATTCTTTTTTCAATGTGACTGGTTAAGGTGTGGTTTCACTGGGCTGTGAAGTTTTTGTTTGATGGTAGCGTTACTGTAATACTTGTGCAAGTATATCGTAACGGGTATGGCAAGATTTTTGCGCAAATTTCTAGGTTTGTGTGATTTTACATACTGGTGCAAGTCTAAACTTGTGCAAGTATATTGTAAAGTGTATGGCTAACATAAGATTTTGATCTTGTCTATAGTTTACAAAGAAATCTGACAATTCACTGGAACCGGTCAAAGAGACCGCATAAAGAGCAGCTTTCTTCTTCTTCTTCGTGTTACTGGACTTACTGAGCACGATAGTGTCTCAAATCTTGATGGCCCAAAACTTCACCACTTCCACGGCGTCGTCGGTGACAGCGCAGAGGTCACTTTGACTGCATGGCTTGTGACACAGCTCCACATCCACACCCTGCTGCCGTTCCGTCGAGGTAGTCCCACTTTACCAAGTCGGAGTAACATCTTAACTAGACCATTGCTGCATTACACTTTGATTAAGTCAATACTAGGTATGTTATTTTTACCGAGTTTTTCAGCCATCTCGTTATATCATAGATTTGAGTAGTACCTACACTTGTCTTCATTGACGTGAATTATTAACTTAGAATATATTTGTGGTTGTAAGTTTATTCCGCCGGTATTCAGCAAGGTTTTCGAAAAGGTAATGCTCAATCAAATGCTTAATCATTTTAACGCCAACCAAATCTTGCACGATCAGCAATATGGTTTCACCAAAGGACGTTGTACAACTGACGCCGGTGTCACCTTATTAAAACACATATTTACAGCGTGGGAGGAGGCCCAAGATGCCATAGGAATCTTTTGTGACCTCTCCAAGGCATTTGACTGCGTGAGTCATGAAACCTTGCTCTTGAAACTTGAGCATTACGGACTAGGAAAACTTGCGCTCAGTTTAGTAAAATCTTATTTAAATGATAGACAGCAGCAGGTTCAAGTAAATGGTGTCCATTCAATCGGTTTAAAAGTAAAAATGGGCGTTCCACAAGGCTCGATATTGGGTCCTTTCCTCTTTTTAGTATATATTAATGATCTACCCCATTTATTAAAAAACCAACCACAAATGGTGTTATTTGCTGACGACACTTCCTTAATTTTTAAGATAAATAGACGTGCATCAAATCTTGACGGAGTAAATAACGCCCTACTGCAGGTCCAAAATTGGTTCACTGCTAACAATTTAGTATTAAATGGGAAAAAAACTAAATGCATAAGATTTGCTTTACCAAATGTTAAAAGTAGTGATTGTGACATAGTATTGAATAAGGAGAAACTAGAATTTGTCGATAAAACTGTTTTCTTGGGGATCACGCTCGATTCAAGGCTGCAATGGGGTTCTCATTTAACATCTCTTGCAGGACGGCTAAGTTCAGCAGCATATGCTGTGAGAAAAATCCGTCAATTTACCGATGTAGATACCGCGAGGCTAGTCTATTTCAGTTACTTTCATAGTATCATGTCTTACGGTATTTTACTATGGGGACGGGCTGCAGATATCGAGTCTATTTTTATTCTGCAGAAGAGAGCCATCAGAGCAATATATGGCCTCCGCAGACGCGATTCTCTAAGGGAACTGTTTAAAGATATTAACATCATGACGGTACCTTGTCAATATATCTATGAAAACATCATGTACGTAAGGAAAAATCTAAGTCTTTTCAGTAAAAGAGGTGATAAACACAATTATGGGACTAGAAATAGGGACCAATTAGTTCAACCGGGTTTCAGACTGGCTAAAGTAGACTCATCCTTCATGGGGTGCTGTTTAAAATGTTATAATAAAATACCTTCCCACATACTCCAACTGAACGAAACGAAATTTAAATCATGTATAAAACGCACACTATGCTGCCAAGCATATTATAAGTTGGGGGATTACATCTCTGATAAAAATGCTTGGCTCAGCGCTGGTCCAGCTCCACAAGGGCGCATAAACTAATTGATTAGCATTCAAAAGTATTGTTGCAGCTGCTGAAGATTGTAAAACTATATTTCCTTTGTATAAATTCAATCTCTTTGTATTGTATAATTGCATATCACATGTGTGAGCACTGTGACCATGTTGTACATTCCATAAAGCTACCATTTACTGGGTACGTCTTTCATTGACTTGAATGTGCCCTGGCGGCTGAGAGTATGTCATGCTCACTCAAATGTCTCGCTGATGGTGGCGTGTGTGTTGGATCATTAAGTTCCCTTCAAAATGGTTGAGCTAAATGGTGCTGATCCATGCGTCATGTTCGTGAACGGGCGCCGTCAGTAGGGACTGGTCATCTCTTAGCTGCCACGGTTTATTTTAATTTATTTAAATTTTTGAATTGATATTATATTTTTATTACGGACGCTTTTAACGTGCACGTCTTTCTACATTGTTCTCACATGTATAAGTTCAACACGAATGATGTAACCAATATTTTGTAACAATATTTTGATTTAAAAGAGTGTCCGTGGAGTTTCTTGCCCGTTCTTCTCCATAGGTACCTACTACGCTTTGGAATGGGCAACTAGCTTCATTTTTCTGACTGACCGACCCCTTGACAATTCAAAAGTACCTGTAATTGGTTTATTTGAAATAAATGCTTTGAGTTTGAGTTTGAGTTTGATTCAATATTATTAAATTATTTGTTTTTTTAATAGTCAGTATTTTAAATTTAACCGTCCGTATCGGTATCGGTATCACCGATACGTATTCATAAATATCAGTACCGGTATCGTATCGGCCAAGATGTGTATCGATGCATCCCTTTATTCATCCACAATGTAAATCGGACTAGGTTGGAGACATTTCTTCCCATGAAGCATTAAAGAGTTAAGCTTAGTTTCAAGTACCACTTCGTTGTTGGTGGTGTTTATTTAATCTGTTTGGGACAATCAACATTATATCCGCATGAATCATGCAAGCTTCTGGGTAAACAAATTGTGCAATTGTTCTTGAACACCCTTTTAAATGAGGCCGGACATCCTATAGACATGGGAGCTAATTAAAGAGAGTAGGTTACTCTTGTGCTTTGAATTAATATGGACTTCCTTGCAAGGGATACTGTTAAATGAATAAAAGAAAATATGATTTGATAGGAGAAAACAGTAGGTAGGTTATCAAAAGACTAAGATTATTTTTACTGATACTGTTTTTCAATATTATAAATATTCGGAAAATCATAATCACCAAAAAAAAAAAATTATAATTCAATAAAAAAATTACAGTTAGTGGAACGTGCTACTAAATAACTCCAGTCTTATACACAGCGAATTGAATATTCAATTATGTGAAGCTGTCGACGCATGACTGATCGTGTGATCTTGGTCTTATTTCTTGTCACGACTCGCGCCTGCGCCGACATCCAATGGAATTTTAATTTTCGCATGATACCATTTTTTTTACAAAAACGTGACTTCAAAATTCGCCCTTATACTCTAAGAAATAAGGAAGATTAAAAAATTCTAAAGTGGCGCCAATAAATTGGTCTTGGTACTCAAAGATTGAAAGTCAATAACCAATTTGAAGTCGTTAATTGCTTATGAGAGCAGACTGCGCGAAAATTGAATATTTCATTAAATTAAATGTCACAGAACTGGTAAAAATTCAATTAAGTGTGACAGTGATTAATGTTTTAATTGAATGCGTGTTTTAAAAATGTGATACGGATCATGCTTATGATCTATAAGAGATTAAGATGGATTTTTAATGGATGATGGCAATTAAGCCGATATGAATTTTATAACAAAAATCCATACATGGCTAATGGTCAAACAAAAAACAAAAAGGAGTAGGATTCTCTATTTATCTTCATCAACAATGTAATGGAAATTAAACTATAATTATTTCGCACAAAATATTCGCAAAACATATTATTAAGTATCTCGGGAACATTAATATTCAACAAGCCTACCATAAAAAGTCAACTACAAAAAGACAAAACACCGAATACGTCTCCAACGCAAAATAACAAGTGACTGGTCAAGATTAAAAGGTTCGACTGCATTTTAATTTGTTCAGAACCTTATAGGTACATTAATTGAGCAATTTACCTATCAAGATCTTACCGAATAGGTAACAACGTGTGTCTTGCCCAAGCGCATGAATGGACGGTGCTATTCAAACTGCGCTAGTAACCGTGGAGGCATTCACGCGGACAGGCGCAACGCATAGATTCGAACTCGATACATGAATGAATTACAATTATATTGAAATTCGTATTATTATTGGGAGATAATTGATTCTGCTTGCCTTTTTAAGTATTGATTTTGTGGATCAATAATTAAGTAAGTATGGGTTTGGTCTGACAGCTTCTTTTAGACTTAAGTATATCACTCCTGAGACACTGAATGAGTGGTAATCAAATAAAATCATAGAAGTATTTTTAACAGCGAAAATACCGAAATTAGCACCAAAATTTATTGTTTTGATTACCACTGTACTTCATATTACGTATCTACAAAATAGTGCGTCAAAATATTCAAAGATACACGGTTGTACACATAAAAATCAATTAGTCGGAACATAAAAAACGTATCCCAAAACAATTAACGAAAGTTAATCCAATGTTAAATCCGTGACGTGCGCCCGCCCACATGAAGCGTCTGTACAAAAAAACGTACGTCCACTACCAACTAACATCTCATAAGACACTCACACATGGTGAGTTGTCGCACACACTCACACGCGTCACCCATTAGTATGTGAGGCGCGGCGAGGACGTTGCGCGTGCTCGCCACTCGTTCCACGGCTTCTTATTATTATTATTTATTGTTGAATAATGTGAATGGTAATGCGTGGTTGTTCACGATCCCGCATAACACCTGCCGTCTTTTCCCACAGTCGAGCTCGGGCTGGAGGCGCGCGCAGGAAGTGTGCGGGAGTGAGCGAGAGCCACGACTCGCGTGCACTGCACGTGCGTCACTGCGCCTCCAACGGTGCGCTAGAGCGAGACGGCACGAGGGATAGATATCGTAGTAGCGTAGCGCGCGTAGCACCGTAGCAATGAAAAAAAGCGCAATATTGGGACGCAACTAATATTCGTAGCCTCATTTTCGCGGTAATCGACTGTAGAGCTACGCGCTACGCTTTATTACTACGACGCAATTAAAGCAGATTTAGATACAGATAGTTTGATGCTTTGACTTGCAAATTAAAGTTAATTGATTGGTTATTATATTATGTTAATTTACTTATTTATACGTTAATAATTTTTGTGGTCAACACGGATGTAATACGAATGGACTATGGGACTTGTGAAAATTTCGTAATGTTTTTGCTCTACGTACCGAATACTTCATAGAATTGCATTGATTACAAGTAGAACGTGACCCTTTCAGCGTATCATACAAAGTAACGAAACAAAGTAGTATCATAAAATATAATATGATGTAAACTAACGACTTTTTAATAACATTAACCTTCCCCGCGGCAGTGAAAGCTCTTAATACCATAAAGTATTATGATCGCTTAATTTGGACGCAATGGTAATGCACCGGAGGGTTGGATGGTGCATTATGGCATAATGACGACCTGATTGATCAAATTACATTTTGAGTGGTACACTTTTGGATAAAGCGGCACAAATCTTTGGTACAATTTTGGTATTTTATGGCCGAATTTAGAGCAGGGTTTTAAATTTAAATGAATTCATGTGCAGTGGGTAACTGTACTGGGTTCCCGCTGAGTGGTTATTATCAGAGCTGTACCCCACATATGTTCCACGAGCACTTGGTTAATGTTCTTATAAGTTTTTATGTGCCAAGTAAAAGGGCGATGTAAATGATTGGTCTGATACTTACCAGTTTTTTTTTGTCATTGATTTTGCATACAATATAAGTGTTGACCTCTGGGGGTGTCTCGTGATATGAAAGTGAAATGAGGTTTGGCATTTTGATAAGAATGATCGAATCGATCGTGTGGTTTGTGGTATTGGGAATAACCTAGGCATGTTTGATCATGGGTGTCGTAAGAAATGATGGAAGGAGTTAGTAGTAAGTGGCGTATTTACATATTAGGGTGTCGTATGTCGTCATTCTGGGGTCCAATTGGACCCACTACCGAGCTGGAGGTTTGTGTGTTCGGGTCCAATCGGGGGCGCTTCCGAACTATACGGTTAAAGGTATGATTCCGAAAAAACGCTGCATTCCGGAACACAACGCGAGCATGACAGCAATGCTCCGCGACATTGCTGCGTCACATTACTGCCGTGCTCGGAATGTAATCTCATATAAACCTATAGAAAATGTATAGGGATCTGTAGAGACGCGGCAGCACTGCTGCGGCAGCACTGCTGCGGCAGCACTGTCGCGTGCAGTGTTGTTCGGAATCATACCTTTATCAGTGTTGTGATGACATAAGATTACGACTACCGACTTTATGTAAAGTGAGGTCATTCCGATATTTATCCATACCAGCCCGTCCCATATTTGATGTCCTCCCTCCGGTAAACGCCCTAAGCCGAGGTTCGTACCCCACAGGGGGTGCCTTTAGCGAGCGTTAACCTAGCTTTTTAGCTTAAAATTGTATGCCCCTGGCTGGAGGCTTTGAGTTTAGCAGCTTAAGGCAACCACAGGATTGACCGGTTAAATAGTCATGACCTCTGAGGTCAGCTATGAGATGCCACTCAGAAAAAAAAAACCACATATGGTAATTTTTATACAGCCTACGGTGGACACTGCTGGTCTCTATTAACAATTACATAGCATAATCAGCCTATAATGATCCCACTGTTGGGATACAGGCCTCCTCTCGGTGAGGGGGAGAAAAATTACATTATATGGTTATAAATATTTAGAAATTACAATTTCAATCAAAAATAGATTTCCAACAAACTGTATTTAGTCCAACATGAAAAACAGATTAATTTGCATTGACGTCTGCTCCATAAATAGTTGCATTGTTATAACTTAACAGCAATAACCAGTTTAATTAACAATTATTAATACAAGACAGCTATGAACTTCAAGCAAAAGAATGATGACAATGCACCAAAATATCGTATTACTTATTACTTCAAACTACATCTCCGTACTTCCTTAACAAAAGACGATGTAATTTTCTTGTTATGCTGTTCATCTTCTCCAATAGATGATAGTTTATATTATATTATAATGGCTGGTGCATCAATAGGTACCCCGGATGTTCGCAATTTCGTTACGTTCAAGCCATTGAATGTTATAGTTGAATTAACAATAAAAATTGCTCATCCTTCGTCTTTGGAAATACTCTCCACATAAACCATCCACCCTTCAATCAAATTCCAACTCTATCCTTATACAATCAAGATATTTTTTGCCTGTGTGATGTGTAGTCAGTTCTTGTACGGCAGAGATTGTCAACCATGTAGGTCAGTCTATTAAATCGGGTTGGCGACCGGATGAGCCGCTCGTGTTTCAGTGATTTTAACAAAAACATCTTCTTATGTTACGTCACTTTACTTCGAGGGTGGTTTTGTTCTTAGCACGCTTGGGTTTGCGTTAGAACTTAGAAGGTTTGTGTAGTTTTTCTTTTGCGGTTGTGATTCTGCAACCAGTACCGCCTTTGTTATAAGTACTTGGATTAAGACTGGTTATGTAGCTGCCATATTAGTTATTTGAAGTTATTTTCCTGCATTTAGTTTGAACAGATATAAGAATAGATATTGTTATTCTACGTTACGTCGGCGGAGCCCTGCATTCTTCATGTCATGTCATGCCAAATGTTTCCTTTAACTACTCATAAATCTCGTAAGGTCACGATTTCCAGGAGCGGCTTTATGGCTCAATGAGCGACGGACCTCAATGACTGGGTTTTTGCACTTTTTTCAGCATTTGGCCAACCCCAGACCCAGTGTGGCCGCCAAATGTGGCCGTTTGGCCTGTAACCCGACCTTGGCTAGCCGATACCTTTCGCCGAGATTCACGCCACATGTTAAAACACATGGCGTGCCAAAGGTCGACCAAGGAGGTATTTTTTATAGCCTTCCTTGTTTACGTCATGTTAAATCAAGCAAAAAAGGCTGTTATTATTCAATAATTCTCTGTAACGACCGTTTTAAAATAGCCGCAAGTTATCACACTAACAGACAGCTAATAAACGACTCGCCACCAATTTATTTCATTGTAATCATGGCTCTCGAGTCGGCCGCAATTGCAAAATAACAAACGGCTCTTAAATACAGTAGCGACGAGTCTGGTCGGCAACACCTCGCAGATAAATCAACGTCTCCATTACAATTTTGTTCTTACTTTCGAATAAATAATACTCGCCTCTGTCCCTTTCACGCTTTGAATTTCGAACGCTCACAAATTATTGTTGGTTCTCGTTATTTTATTGTCGTATTTTTTTTTTTGCTTTCATTTGAATGTAGATTCTTGCAGCGTCCTTGTCTTGTACGTAGGCGGTGCGCTGTGCGTCTCGTTTCTTCTCGCGGTTGCGGTAGTAGCGTCTCGAGCACGTGCGACACGTTAAAGGCAGATCGTTCCCACGGTCGGGCTCGAGCCAGACGCGCCCCCCGCGCGCCTCCCCGCCCGCTGCGCGTGATTCGACTCCGGACACTCGTGCCAATGAAATAAAGTGCCCGCACAGCACGTTCCAATTGCAAAATGCTATTTGAAGACTTTAAAGCAATGAAAGTGGAGAAAATGCCAATCTTTCACTGAAAGTTCACCGGTCTAGACTGACTTTTAAGCAAAAATGTAAATGGCAAAGTTTATTTTACATTGTTTAAAGAAAGTCAAGAGCGCATATCAACAAAGTGTGCTCATATTTGGCGATCAATACTTCAAACCGTCACTTGGTTGGACAGCTTATCATAGAGATACGCATGAAAGTGAAAGGACGTAAGAAACCAAATTATATGCAATCTATTGATCAGAACGCACAGAAAGGTGATCAGGTTGCGCAACAAGGAGCCGTGGTGTCCCGGTCTAGATTATCAGGCTACCTGTCAGCATTTCAAACAATAATTAATCGAGGTGATTGTGCAAATTTAGAGGCTTGTCAAGTGTGGGCGGAGGAGAAATCCCAGTAGCCAGTATAGTAGCAAGTATAGTGGCAAGTATAGTAAGGCAATCGTTGTTAGCTTATGTAGTCCAGTGCTAGAATGTCGTTGTCCCCAACTTTCTCGTGTTTTGTTGCCATGCTTATCTGAGAGCACCAGTTTCTCCTTTTATGGACATATTTCTTGTGTTGTTAGTTTCAACTGACCACGGCTTCCTTAAACAAATTGGCAGGTTTAACAAGACCCGCTTTTAAACACGGAAGGCCATTACTAGAGACACTGGTGACTTAAGTGCTTGCTACACGGTTGTCAACCGCGTTCTCGACAGAGGCGACCTTGGTTGGCGACAGGCAGAGCTGTTCGAAATTAGGTCTTAAACCACCATCTACACGGTTGTAAGCCACCAAGGTCACCACTGTTGGGATGTGGTTGGCGACCGTGTAGCAGGCACTTACGGTACAGTTTTTATACTTTTGTAGGTACCTTTAATGGAAGGTTATTTTTTTAATTACCAACATTGGTTCTGGCTGCTGGTGCAATGTGTTACTTCTGGCCAATACACAAACACATCACTTGACGTAAATGCAAACGGAACGATAGATTGTCACGAGATTAGGTCTAATTTACTTATCTCTATTTGGTGATTTATGTAACCAGACTATACGGGTGATTTATCACTTCCTCCACAATTAACTCTATTGTTATACGGAAACAAGTCTGTTCTGGATATACTGTGACAACGTTTTGCTAAAACTAGCTCCAAACAAATCATTGACAAAAAGCAATAAACCAGCCCAAAAATAACAAAAAAAAAATAACACTCGAAATTGCGTACAAGCCTGCAATAGGTAGGTCCTAAGTACGAATTAGTTACTACAAAACATTAACAATCCTAAACCCAACCTTGCCAGTACCGCACAACTATGCAATATGCCACATAAGTATCGCAACAATGCTAAAAGTTAACCCGTGCAACGCGCGGGTCGCGTGTGTTCTCGTGACTCGTGACATTGTTCGCGTGCGACCCTGCGACCGGCGCCGCGCGTGTGCGCAAGCGCCGCGCATGACACTCGGCTGCCATAAACGGAAAGGCGAGCCTTATTTCATGGAATGTCATATTAATAACTCATATAAGGGAAGTTATGGAGTGCAGAACTGTTAAGAAAAAGGTGGGATAGCTTGGCAGTGGATTAATGATTGTGGCATTTTATAGAATTGCATCTTTATTCATGAAGGAGTCAAGAAAAGTTATATACTTAACCCTTTCCCTGTCCCAAGAACCACATATTTTATGGTTCAGGTTGATTATTTAACTATTTTTACATGGTATATTTGTAAATATTGAAATTGTTAAGGATTAGAAAGGTTACAGTTAAAAAATTTAGTACAAATCCTAGAAAGAGCATGGTAGAAAATTCATGTAGAAAACTTGGAAAAATACATTTTGACACGTGTCTTTTGACGTTCGACACACACAATATAAATAATTTTAGTATCCTTTCCCCGTTAGTGATAATAAACTTATACCAATGCTTTTATGTACTGTAGTTTAAGTGTCATGCTTATTTTAAGGAGATAGCAATCACCTAAGATCTACGCGTAAAGAAAAAGAAAAAAGTGATGGCTGGCAAGTTAGTAGATCGATGATTGTAGGAATGCATCTTTATTCATGAAGGAATCAAGAAAATTTTTCAGTACCAGCCTGGAGTCTGGATTTGTGCCCGATTGATGGCAATAGGCTTACCCCCTATTACATAGGACTTAAACATAACTGGCGAAATGTGGGTGTACCTGCTACAGGGACACAACCTTCGGGGAAACAAGGCGTGATGTTATGTTATGTTATGAATCAAGAAAAGTTATGGAATGAAGGATTAGAAAGATAACCGTTTGTGAGCAATGTAACAAAAAATCAAGCAGAAATTCTATGATGAAAAATTTGCATGGAAAATTCGAAAAAACCCTTTCGGGCACGTGTTTTTTGACGTTCGACACCCAGAATATAAATTATTTTAGTATTCCTTCCCTGTTAGTGGCAATATCCATGATTTTATGTTATTAACTGTAGTTTAAGTGTCATGATTATGTAAAAGAGATAGCAATCACCCAAGATCTACGTGCACACATGCATAGTGCACTTTTGTTGTTTGACCTCAACGTGCGCGTGCGACTCTGAGGTACGTCATGAATACTGCAACACATGCCAGCTATTTCACGGAATATCATTAAGTTAATTCAGACGCGGATGTCTTAAACTGCATTGTACACGCTTTTATGTAAGAGGAACGGTGAATGCATCAAATATTTTAAGTGGTTGATGTAATGTTATAGTTTCCATTCTCTTTACTTCTTTTCAAAAGTAGATTCGTTACTAACAAGTCCAGAAGCACATGCCTCTTAAAATTTGTGCTGATCTGATAAAAAAAAAATCCTAAGTATATTGTTTGGTTATACTTACCTACCATAGTTTTTCAACAATTAGCCGAGATCTTATACCCCCTCTCCCAAAATAAGTTTCTCTTCATCTGACGATACAAGTGTATTTTCGTCTCCTGCACCCAGTTCAACCATTTTCTTTTTTATGATTGTCTGATTTTTCATGATATATTTTAATTAATTATTTTTATTAATTATTTGACTGCCTCGTTGGTCTAGTGGTCGCAAGCGCTACTGCTGAGCATGAGGTCCTGGGTTCGATTCCCGGGTCGGGCAAAGTGTTATTGGGTTTTTCTATCTGAAATTTCTCAATAGCAGCTTGGAGTCTGGATTTGTGCCCGGTTGATGGCAATAGGCTCGCCCCCTATTACATGGGACTTAAACATAACTGGCGAAATGTGGGTGTACCTGCTACAGGGACACCTCTGCCCAACCCCTCGGGGAAATAAGGCGTGATGTTATGTTATGTTATTTATATACATTTGAAGTACAGTCACAATTACATTTCGCTCGTACCTAGTCTTTTACGACCTCGTAGTGCGTGCGGCGGCGGCGTCGCAGGCGCCGCTATTAGCGGAAGCAATGCAAAGTACGTCAATTTGATGCTACATTGTTCTTTTGCAAATGATTATGTTTTGTCTTCCAATTTCGTTTATCTTGGTATGTTATGTGAATTGTTTGTTACTTAGTATATATGTTTCTTAAAAAAAACAATAGTTGTAATTTTTTGTATGGGTTGCCTATCTGTTTTACCAACTTCAAAAGTAGATAAAAAGGTTGAAATAGTTGTTTTTATCGTAGCTGCTAATTGATCATGTGTTGTACTAATATAGCGACTTCTTCTTGGTACAACGCCCTTAAGAGAATATCTGATAAATTCTAGAACGTAAGAGGAGAGGTTCATTTGTAAAGATTAGCCAACGGTTCACGTCCTTATAAGTAGCTAGTAGTACTCATTACTATACTGTGCTAATAGTGTGGTACGATAGCGTCACCTTTCGCTGCGGCCACAATACGGTACCCTTATCTACGTGTCCTACACCACCGCAATCACACTTTAATTAACGCTCAAACTTGCTCCTCCATGATTTTACATCACTACTTTCTTCCTACTAGCCATAATTAAAAAATATTAAATAATAAAAAAACGAAAGCCCAGAAGCCGATGAGAAAATAATAACAATACCTACGCTTCCTACGCGTGTGCGCGAGAAAATCACAAAAGAATCGAATAACTAACGGAGCGAGATCGATTATCATTTTCATACAATCGACTATCTAAAGGTCATGCGTAATGCTATTCAGTGTACACACAGCTTACATTACTCCATACTGAAGAAACCATCCATAAATTATGGAGACAACAACGTAAGAAGACATTTCGTACAGCGTAAATCGATCTAAATCGCTCAAGATATAGAGTAGATATTCGGTCAAAAAACAATTCCAAAGTGACTATTTGAGACTATTTGTAAAACATCAAAATGTGTACGTGTGTTATCGCAACTTCGCACGTTTGTGTTAAGTATTAAGAACTAGAATCACATGTCTTTTTTATGAACAGAATGTATCGTAAGCCAGGAAGCGCATTGTTAGGTCACGTTCTCACAACTCCCCTTTTCTTCGAGGGGGAATAAATAATTGCACTTTTTTCTGTCGCATATGGCCAAGGAAAGGGATTGTGCAAGATCGTTCCCACGGTTCGCCCCTTGGGTATAAAGGCCGATCGAGGTCAAGAAAAAATACGTGCCGGCATAATGTGGGGGTACGCTATTGTGCCGGCAGATGCGCGCCATTTCTAGGGTTAAGTGTGGACTCGTTTGAAAAATGAATTGATTGACGTCATACTGCTTGGGAATCTTATTGGATACTTTTTGTTATAGTTTAATATGCTTGTTACAAAGGTGTACAAAAAATATGTGAGGTTTTCTAAGAATCGCGGAAAATGGTAAAACTTATTTTGCTAACTGTAAAAATAAAGCTGTGTACATAAAACCAAAACTAGACAAACCAATTTTTTTAGTTTAGTAGAATTATCGGTATGATATGATAAATAAATACATTACTCGCTTACGAATATTTTTGCCAAGTTTTTCCAGGGACGTGGGAAATGGGTACTTAAAAACTTTTTGCAAAATGTTATGAAGTAAAACATGGGAGATACAGTTTTTAATTTTAAACTTCGCAGAAAATGTGCAAAAGTTGTTCAACTTCTGCTACAAATAAATTCTATTTTTGTGAAGTACTTACCTAATGTGATCTTCATGTTATCACTGAAGTAATGCCCAAATCAATCTTATGACGCATTTTTTTTTTGCTAAACGCATTCCTAATACCACTAAACATACGGGTTCCAATTTCAAAATCCATTCGCGTTGCAAGACCACTATTAATATAAAAACTCGAACAAAAAAGGAATTGCACCTTTTCTAAGGCGTTCTATATTTGAAACCTGGTCGCGTTCCCACGATCGCTCGCGCCAGTTGCTCGCGTCTTCCCCTGGATCTTTTTTTTTCTCTATTATTATGGCGATATTTTGTGTGACAAGCAAATAAGAACGGTATTATATGGGTTTTTTTCTGTTAATTATTTTTATTCGAGTACTAGAATAACTTGTACTAAGTATGGATATACGAATTTAAAGTTTTTATGGTTTTAAAGTTGATTGTAGAGTTTGTTTCCCAGGAAAACTGAACTTGTATCTAAAAATACGATCCCATTTTCCCACCAAAGGTTAATAGGCAATGTTCTAGACCAATGTTATAATTCAAAACAAACACTTCATTATCCAAATAATGTTTTCACGCGTAGTTGCCCTGTGAGTAATCATAATACACATTCAATCAATAAGGGGCATGTGCATTAAAAGTTTCTTACATCAGATTACCAAATTCATTCAAATTTTAATTCAAGTTTCCTACCTCTAAAGTTGATTTTGGCATGGACGGGTCCTGAAGAAAGAAATCCAAACACATTCGTAAATGGAGCTCTATGGCCCTGTTTTCAAATTCGTGTTTGGAACGCGTGGGTCGACGCCGGGTGACGACAGTTGAGTCTCTAGCACACATTGCGTTTTACGCGAGGATCCGTTCCCACGATCCACGCGACATATGGCGCGCGCTGGCTGCACTTACGCGTGATCAACGGTGACGCGTGCACAAAAAACTCACTCGGACTTAGCGGAGCTATAGGATGATGCTCTCCCGTAAATAGAGATAAGAAACCGGTATAATGCGACGTCGTTTACTGGTTTTTTTCAGGTGATAAGACTGTTTGTTGCTTTTGATGATGAGATTATTATGTAGGTTGTCAGGCCGGTAATTAGAAATTACAGATTTGTAACTGTACCCTTCTCCACTTGTTTTTTTCTTTTTGGCAAACGTGTCTCTATCTAGCTAGTAATATATGGGTTGTAGAATTAAAAAAATGTCTGACGTAGTACAAGATTCATTGCTGAAAAATATTTACAGGAATTTTCATCAATGTAATCTGCTCCCAACGGAGAAATACTTAATTCAATAATTTAATCTTAACAAACCCAAACTCTAAAATCAAATTACAAAGCACATTACATAAAAATAAAACAAAAAAGAAGTTCAAACACCAAGGTCGAGCGATTCCGAATTTTAATTTCGGAATAGTATGTTTTTTAAGGTGGGGGGCAGGTGGTAGCGCGCGCAACTGTCGTTGTTCCCACGGGTCGAGCTCGGCTGAACACCGGGCGTCTACATACATTGCCATGTGAAACCGTGTCATGATTGCCAATTAACAAAATTATTTAATAACATAAAGTGGATGTTTATTTGTTGTTTGATGCTTAGGAGAGCGTGGACAGTGAACAGTCTAATTTAGTGATTAGGATTGTGATTTGGGTTGTCTTTGGTCAGCTCACCTAGTTGCAGTTTGTCACGTGTCTGAAGTTTTTCTTTGATAAAAAATTTGTATTAGGTTGTGTAATAAAATATATATATATATATATATAGGAATAACAGAAACTGGTTCAAACATTCGACAATTTTATTTATTTTTTTAGTACCTAACTGTATTCTTATAGTTTGAAAGGATGTGTTTTTATTTAGTTAAGCGTATGCTTTTATCTAATATATTTAGGATTAATAAATGAGACCTACAAATAGAATAAAACTAAATGATTAGATAACAACATCAATAACATTTTAACTACAATTTGACTCAGCATAATACCGTGATAGATTAAGTTGTATAGCAACAACGAAACAATACGCTATTAGGGCATTGTTACACTAATTGTTAAGTAAATGTCAGCGCGTGCGCAGCGCGCGGGTCGCGCCGCTCTTGTTGTACTTACACATACTTTACTCATGATATCATAATTTTATCGAGTTGTTTGTGCTTTACCTAGGTGTGACTTTAATTTGTTTTTGATGTGCACACACATGTGTTTTCTGAGTACATACCTACATACTTATTTTATTGTTGGTTTATTGAAATATAAGTTTCTACGACCCGAATTTTATTAGTCACGTTTATGCAATCATAATTAAAATTTTATTCAAAAGGGCTTACAATTAGGTATAATGATAATTTTCTCAAAATTTGTCGAAAAACGATACTAGCTTAAAAAAAAATTCAAAATTAGTTTTGAAACATAAAAAAAATAGTAAATAAAATTTATTCGACCAATTTTATTTTGAACCAGTTCGACTGTTCGATATTTTTTTCGAAATCCAAATATTTTAAAATAAACCTACGTTGTTTTACCATAGATGTTTTGCGTCCACAAACCAGAACCATCTACCGGACCACCGCTGCACTAAAGAGGCCAGATTCCCTTTCAAATCAGACAGGGGTGTCGGAATTCGGAAGTATTTGCAAGACAATAGATTCGCAGACAATGTCTTCAGGTCAGAGTGCATTCATTCCGTGGGAAATATTGCAATATTGGAGGGTGATTCCTGTATATAAAGTGTACGTTACAATTTCATGTTCAGTTATTTGAGTGTCATCGACCAGGAAGTAGCGGTACCTTGTGACTATGATCTGATTTAGGAGTTTAGTGATGTGAATTTAGTGCTTCAAAAAAAAGTTTAGAGTTCAGTATCGTGAAATTTGTGGCGAAGAGAAGTGTTCAAAGTGATGTGGTACAGTTGAAAGTGTAGTGTTTTGTTCTAAATAATATAAGTGTTGAAGTTAGTGCTTTAGGAGGAAAGTAAGACGTAGTTCTAGAATAAGATATGTTAATATATTGTGTAACATATCTAGTTAATATTTAAAAAATACGTGCAAAATCACGCATTGTAGATGGTTGGTTGCGTTGGTTGCACCAGAATGTGCAACCAACTCTCATTTGCAACAACTTTTTAAAGTGTACTCGAACGGTAATTTAAATTTAGTAGATCTTACGAACGTGAAATGCAATGTGCCCATCCTAAGATTTTAGAATCAATCGTTTTGGCATTCCACCATCAACTTAAGTTGTTAACTCTAAAATGCCTAAAGAAAGACTAAAAAAAGAACAAAATAATTTTAGGAATTGCCATCAATGTTCCTGTAATATCAGTTTGGTATAACTGCAGACTTCGTGGACAAAATTTGAGCAAGCATGATGATCAGGTGATGATCAATAAATCAAAAAGTCATTTATTCAAATTAACCAGCGAATCAACACTTTTTGAACGTCAAAATGACATAAGACAGTCCCCCAAAACGCCCGCCCTTCACCACTTTCTAGTGCTTCAGCTGGGAAGAAGAAGTGGCGCAACAAACTCCCCAGCAGCACAGCTGTCTGTTAACTTATAAATACCGCTAAAGAGACCTATCGTCTACTATGCAAGTCAAACGACGTGATGTGTCAAGTCTCATATTTAGTGGCACGTATTGTACTTAATATCTATTGGAGATCTCAGATCCGTTGTGGTCCTGTAGTGCTATTCAGTAAAAATCTCACCGTGAAAACTTAGGTGAAGTGAGCTGTCCAAAAAAAATAATTGTGTCAATCCCTAGCATCAATTGGAATGACAGCTCACTTTAAGCTCACTTCACTTATGTTTTCACGGTGAGATTTTTACAGAATCGATCGGCTGGTATCTCACAACCAAAACTCCTAATTAAAAGGCGGATCACACTCAACATGAGTCACATACATAGTAATGTAAGTATGTGTACAACGCACTGAGTAAATTATTTGAAGTCGAGCAGATAAATAATGAATTGTATCACTTGTGCAATGAATGGCGTGTGTCGTTAACAAGTGCGGCTTCAATGACTCATTGTGTTTGCTACTGTTAAGGCGAATGAGTTTGCCCAAAATACTTGTGTATAATTACTTAATTACAAATCACCTATACTTAAATACGTTCTTATTTGAAATATTATGTATTTCTAATTATAAAAAAAAAAACTATCTTTCAAAACCTCTGTAAGTATTCAAATATTCATTTCTTAGTTTTTTTTTGTTGTTGTATCATTCTGTTAGATTTATTGGTAAAGTTTACTTTGTATAAACACCTAAAGTTATTTTTTTTTTAAATAAAGGTCAATAGAGACTGCGTTGTGTGACTAGTATGTTTTGGATGCTTAAGATGCCTTAAATTGTTTAAGATACTCTACGAGTACAGTAACATGAAGACAATTTTTGTATATTGTGTGTAGGTATGTACATATGTGCAAATGTAATCCTCAATATTCGCCGTAAAAATAACGATTGCACTATTATCAATAGTACTTTCCCCGCTTAAAAGGTTAGAAGTCAATATTTGTCATCATCAACGCAATTAGTCCTTAACAAGAGGGTTTACCAACGATTCTCTTTAATTAAACCATGACCCACAGTAAGCTCTATTGCATGTTGCCTTTGCGTTAATATAACCGTTGACGCATAGCCCTTATAAATACATTTGAAAATTGAATTTTCTTTTTTGCGGTTTATGGTTATTTTGTTTTTTAAGTAAGTTACACTAGCTGCATACTAACTGCCTGCATGCCTAGATTTCTCAAGTCGATGAGAATTATTTTAGTACGTGTGAGATTGTAGTTACCTATGTGTGCAGTCTGTGTTAATCTTACAGTTATGTACTGAAGGGAAAAGGATGTCAAAATGGCCTTAATCTTCTTTGTAGCGAGTCTAATTTGTTTGCCCCAAAATTCAGCAGCGGTCCTCTCTTATGCAGGTGACAGGGTGAAAGATGCAAGGCGGGCCATTGTCTGTGGAGAGACGCCGCATACTCACCGGAGATCTGCAGGAGCCGTCCATAAACTCCCACTTGTGGAGATTGTCTTTGCTGCGGCCGACTTGGGTACGAAGTCTATTCAAGGTTTTTCACGTCGGCCACGGCAACTTGTGCCCGGATGGGAGGCTCTCTGATAGTACAATAGAACAGCCTTAATAAAATATCGCCTTAATTAAGTTCGAGCCAGCTCATCGTTGACGCAAGTAGTTGTTGACGCGATCGGTGTGTGCCATCATCTGAACAAACAGCAAGTGGATGATATCACCGCCGGTGTAGACCCGGCTCAGTTACACAGGTGTTAGGTGTTCCACGTTTATGTTCTATGCTTAATCATGTGACTTAAATTGGTAGAGAAGTCCTGGCTGTATGGTAGTGTTGCTTTTGCGGTACTTTTTTTCGAGTGTTTGCACTGTTTTTTCAGTTTGTGTTTTAGAGCACTTATCTATTTCGCTTGCCCGTGCGTTTTCCAGCTTTGCAAAGAAATTCCGATGATCAGAAAAAAGTGCAAAAAAAAACCATTTCTCGTTGACTAAATTGTGATTGCAACTTCTTATTTTAAATGCACATCTGTGTTGAGCACAATGCAACCATGGAACGATTTCTTGACCTTGTAACATCTTCGAGATATTATTAATCAAAATAAGAACCGTAATATACAGATGATAGTCCCGTGAAATGGTTTTATACTCCGTTCTAATTACCTTTATCGCCTTTATAGCATCGGCAGCACCCTAACAGCAATTTAATTGTAATTGAAAACTAATTAACTCTCCCGCCAAGCACAATCTTCAATTAGCTATAGATCATAATGATTACGGACTAATAACACGCCATCCAGCCAGATTCAATTACAGATTGACCCTTCTTTTCAGTCCTAAATCTATGCACGTGTGTACATAAGAAATCGCCAATTTCTTCTAAAAGTAACAATGGTCATGCACGTGTACAAGAAAAATTCCGCATTCGAAATTAGAACGAAAAAAAAGTTAACCCAAATTTTGCAAGAGTTGCGGAATTCGAAATAAGGGTTGCAAAAAATCCTTTCTAACCCGAGCGTCCGACGCATCGAACACGTGCATGAGGTAACAATGCGTCGATGACTCACGAACGAGCCTCGAAACGTCGATACAGAACGCCGTATTATTAAACTGGAAAAAGAAAAAAAAAGATAAGCGTTCACTCGTCGTACCGCGTCAAGGAATTGTACATCTGCCGAAATTTCTCACGGATCCGTCGCTCGAGCGCTGCGTATGGTATTATTACACCGGACCACTTCGCTATCTGTACCCGCGTATTATAGATCTTGTAGTTGTCTGTTCTGGTAATTATGACGACTGGCCTAGCGGTACCTCACGCTGGGCACTTTTTAATCAATAGTAGCGATTAGCATACCTGGTTTGAGTCGTTTAGCGCGACGTGAACAGAATTATGCAAATCTTGAGATGCAAATTATTACGGTTGGGTTGTTATTGATACTGGGCTTTAAGATATGAAAAGATCTTTTAATTGCGAGTTGTGTTTATGGGTAGTAAAGGCATGCTGGGATATTATTGATTTTATTATGCTTATCTTTCTAAACGTTTTTTTTATATTTTAAGACACGAGAAGTGTTTTGCTATGATCAAAATTTGTATTTTCTTAGAATTTTCTGTGCTTTTCGCAACATCAGTCTTTGATTTTGCATGTTATCGAACGTAGACTTCCCAATAACCATTTAAGGTTATCCCGGCAAGTGAACAGGTTTTAAACGGTATTAGCGGTGGGTTGCAGTTCCGGATGACATCATCTAAGTATTTCCTACGTGTGTCATCGAAAATCTAAAACCTGGAAGCTTCGGAAAATCCTGATGTGATTTTGTTCCGGATCTTTTTGAGACTTGCATTTTTTTTGTGCAAAACGTTTGTGTTGTTGAATGCTGGTCTGCAGATAAAAAGAGAATGTATAATAACCACTAATCTTTTCTTGAGTGTGAATAACAGTTACTAACAATAATATGATTTATTCGTACATTTGATTCTCACTAACATGTTTTGATATTAGCTATAACAGCATGACCAACAGATTTCTGTTTATTGTAGGACTAAATTCTGTGTGCCGTGATTGAAAACTAATGAAAGCATGGTTTTCTTGTTTACGAAATGACTAAATGAATGTTTTTCACGTACACTTTTACTTTTTCAGGAATTTTCCTTTGCATGCTGTAAATAAAATGTTGTTAACTTGTACGAATCTTATTAACATTGTTTGATACTAACACTTTCATCTGCATGTATTTATATTTTTGTAGACGTTACATATGATTTAGATGTTTACAAAATATTTGTTACTTGTATGAAATTATTTTAACACCTATCTGCATGACCAATAGATTCTGTAGCGTTTTGTTTACCAGCAGATGAAATTTGCATGATTTAAATCTTAATTTTTACTAACTTGAGGTTGGAAGATTTCAGTGCCATGATTTTCACTAACACGTTTTGATTCTAACAGCATGTGGAAATGTTTTTCTTTTACACGTCCTTTTGTTGGAACTTATTTTTCTTGAGCTATTTTGAATACGCTTCAAGTTTTGACTTCGATCTGCACGTGATCTAACAGCAATCTTTTTATCACACTTTTCTTATACTATACTAACAAAACTAAAGTTAACTAACAATAAATGAATGGACTCCATAGTATGCCTAATCGTAGTGCTTTCAAAGATGCACGTGCTTTATGCATAAATATAATTTCTTCCCATTGTGACCAACCGATTGTTCATCTCCTTTCTTTATGTCTATTATTTGATTGCACAATGCGTTTTGAATTTAAATAGTGCGATTTTTTCCTTTTTCGCGACTTGTTCGAACTTGTTAGAGGTTCGATTTTTGAAACAGGTTGAAACTTGTCTCCAGGGTAGTTTGAGTTTTAACTATACCTTTACCTTTTTTCTTCGGAGAGATGTGCTTATACGTAGTTTTGCTTGGAGAGTCTGTTATTATCGTCTTGACTACTATGTAAGGTGCTGGTTTTAAATTGAAGGTTTTTACATGAATAATGAAAGTGGTTATGTTGATGCGATGTATAATGCATGTGTGATGTGGGTGTTTATTACTGAGGCTGTATCGAGACGTATCTTGTCTTGGCTTGGTCGTTAATGATTGCAAATGTTACTTAGTTATTAGAATTTTGTTTTTTAGATTTTCTATTTGTTTGTTTTTCATTTTGTTTATTTATTTATTTGGAAATACTGTTTTTGTTTTGATTTTAGCTAATACTAGATATGTACATGATAATTTGTTGTTTCGTTTTATTTTAAGTTTTTAGCCAATTATTTAATTCTTAACTAATCAATATAAATTTAATGAGACTGCTATGGGATTAATATAATTGTGAAATAAATTCAATGCTAATATTTCAATACCATTACCTACAGGAATTCGCAAAACTGATAAACGCTGATCTATCAAACATTCATAACAAATATCATAATCAAATCATTTATCTCTCGACGGTCACTATTATCATAATATTATATTATGTTTCCGGACTAGAACCCATTAAATTTTATGACCAGCATTTGCGTAACACTCAAGTACGTGCCTAATTGTATAAAATAAATAACAGTTCAAAACAAGAGAGTTAAGCGTCTTAAATAAAAAAGTGACCATTAAAAGTCCGGTAGCTTTGCCTCGGGCCTGCACGTGCGCATGCGCTCAAAATGTTGCTCTCCGAGTATGGCCAGGCAAGAGTGGTGGCTCGCGCCGTCGCCCGCGCCGACCTCGTCCGACCACTTTTTGGTTCGAAATTCAAACCAAGAAAGCTCAAAGCCTGCAAGTAGGTTTTATCGATTCTGTCTTGTCTTATTAGTACTGAACCTTGCGGTTTTACTTCGCTACTGTATTATGTGTGTGTTTTTGTGTTTGTTTTGTTGTTGTGTAAGGGTTCGGGTTGTAGTCAGTAAAAGATAGCAAATTCATTTCAATTCGTATATTATCATATAACACGAGTAAAGGTCAATAAATAATCCCTAAAACAATTAAAGCTCGATAAAGAAGATCACAATACTAAAGCTCACTAATTTCCTAACATTAATTTATACATTACAAAATATTTTCAAAAAATATCACAACACTATCGAAATTACAATTAAAGCTTTCGAGGAGTTATCACGAGTATTGAGCAGGCCTATTCTAACTTATTCTTATATGGCACCTTGAACTAAGTTAAAGCTAACATCACAGACGGTTGTGGAAACCAACGGAGCAGTCACTGGTTTCACGGAAGACACTGATTGTTGTCAAATGTTGAGTTTCAGTTTAGGCTTGCACCCAGCGGTCCTGCAGGCCTGGATACTGCTGCTCCGCGGTCTGGCACTCGGTGTAGCAGTGCGCCGCTGCGAAGTCAGCCTCAGTTTTGGAGACGGTGGTCCAGAAGAAGGTGCCGGCGTCGGTCCGGGCGAAGTGCACAGGTACGTAGAAGTTGTCAGGGGTCACTGGCACAAGGTCACACGTGTCGTTGACGTTGTAGACCAGGAAGGCGGCACCAGGCGGGCACGCCTCCATTTCCTCGCAGATCTTGCGCTCCAACATCTCGTTGCTCGAGTTCTGCTCCTCCTCAAAGCACGTGTCGCAGGTTTTGACGGGAGCGCGTTTCGTCGACTTCTTAATCAGCTTCATCAAAGGCCTCAGCAGCGCCTTGATGCCGGTGTTCTTCATCTTTTCACTGTTGTATCTGTTCTCGTTGATTGAGTTGTTTGTCGCGATGATGTACTCGTTGTTGGCGTAGTTAGACATGTTGAAAGATTTGATAGAAAAATTATAGTAGTAGAGAGCGTGTGTCGCTAGTGAGATCACAGGCGGGAATGTGGGGCTGGTTGGGTCGGTCGGGCTTTTATAGTGCGCGGCGCGCCCCCGGCACAAAAGGCCCCGCGTACATGAAAAGCGCCCCTTTGTATGTGTGGGTGAGTCAAGTGGTTTATTCGATACCCCGATATGCATTTCGTATTTCGTGACAGGTTTTCATAATTTTGGTAGAGTTGAGACAAGTTTTTTGGACATCATATTTTTGGGGATGAGTAAATTATTGCCAGCTTGTTTATAACTTGAAAGTAGTATTTTGAAGAGATTGTAGGTATATGAAGTTTTAAACGCTATTGTAGTTAAGGAAGTCTTACTTAAGAATGTCTTAGATATTTACAAAGCAACGATAATTATCCTATTATCTTTGCAGAGGCAGCTTTACTGTGTTTATTTTACATCTGTGAATTTCTCATCCAGCAATTGTCGGTAATTTTCACATGTGTCTATTTGATTTTTATTAACATATCAAACAAGTGTGTGAAGGGGTTTCATGGGAAAATCAGTCACGTGCCGTCCACACGCCCAAGTGTGGGCAAACACAACACATGTTGATTGCCCCCCGGCCCCAGTGGCCCCAGCAGCGGCCCGCGACAATGCGATTGTTATCCCTTTACCGAGGTCACTAAGTCAGAGGGGACGGACCCTCGCGCGGCCAGTTCACGCGCTACTCACGCGTACGTCACGAGACCCTAATAACGCTACGATTTAGGGTAACCTCTATTATTAATTGATGCCTTTTTGTTTATTCTATCATTAAGCTCTGAGTATATCATGATAATATCATCGCCCACAAGAATAGGGTGCAATAAATTCAAGTGTTTCCATTTGTAATTCTTACACGTAACCCTATCTTAGATCCGGAATTTGAGTCATCCAAGTCACAGTTCATTAGCATTTTGTTTACAAAAAGAATTATTAAAGTAGGATGCCACCTACACACAAAATATTCGGCTCGTACCGGTCCAAACATGTAGGATTTTTTCTTAACATGTCCGAAGAGAGTATTACAAAAAAAATAAGTTTTAAAGAAATCAGTGTAGCGGTGATAGTGGTTGCTCAGCCAATGAGGTGCGCGCGCGCCGGCAGGTGCTACGATCCGAAGGCTCTCGCACACACACGCTTGCAGTTTAAATATACGATCTTTGAACACGTGCATTCGAACAGGACGAACATATGCATTTACAAGGGTCGCGAGCGAGACGTGCGATATTTTTTATCGATATGAATAGATTCACGACTCCCTCATATCCGAAATAGGGTAACGCAAAGGCTAATTTGGTTATTGAAAATTGAGGGGTTGTTCGTGGGAATGCTCCACGTTCCTAGGTTCCCAGGGTTGCTTGCACATTGAGTTTTTTTCGGCGATCCGAGATTCGGAACGACGACAGATGGCAAGCGGTCGATCGTTCCCGTTCTGCTTTGTTATAATAAATCGTATGGGGTATTGGAATACCATTTTGATGGCTCAGCGCGTTTGTGCGGAGGTTGAGGGGATGAAGATGTAAACAAGTGTAAAAGGGGTCAGTGGAACTCGACCGGCTCTATAATTAAATGTCTATTAGGAGCATTTTGAGATGATTAGGAGATATTGTTAGGGGTTGAAGTTATCATTATAATGATGGCGATCAAAAGATTGCTTTAGGTGATTTGAGTGCAAGATTTATGATGCAAATTAGAATGAGTTAGATACGAATAGTTTTATTGCTCGTTAATTATATGTCTTTGAAACGTAAACGAGAAAAGGTGAATTAATTAGACCTCACAACTTCCTACAATTTCTACCTTTTGCGTACTCATCGTACCGTGAAAGCCTACGTAGCGAATCTACCATGAAATAAAACATATTCCCATGCTTACCTGCCTATAAATTTGTCACTTTTTTCAGGTCATCACGCGAGTCCAGTTTCCCACGTTCTGAAGATGCAAAAACTTTTACAAAAGAAATAAAATAATAGATAGAGGGAAGATACTTTGCGTGATTTGAAAAGCGAAGCATTGTGTCCTGCGGCGTGACAAGTGATTGTGACGTCATAGTACAGTGACGTGGGGTGCATAATGACGATCCCCTATTGTTAGTTATTTGTGATTCCACTTGTTGCGTTAGAGGGTGAGGTCAGATTGTATTTGATTTTTTTGTGGTTGTGAAATATGATTCGACTGAGCCAGGATTTATATATTCGTAGCATATTTGTGACAAAAAATAAGTAGCGTCAATGTAAAAAAAAAAAATTATACTAATTTTCTTTTTAACATTGATGCTACTTATTTTTTGTTTGTTATGTTTTGTTTTGTTACAATTATGAATAAATGAAAATGGTCTTTTAATATTAACATATGTACAAAGTAAAAAGATATTGTAAAACGTAAAATCTCGTTTATAGCAGACTGTGTAACATCATCAAGACTGAAACTAAAAAGTTCGTATTTTAGCTATTTCGGATATCTGCCGTCTTTTAACTAGAAGCCCAAAAAGTTATTTCCGAGAAAATGGCAAAAATAAAAAACGCGGGAATCGTTGTTTCTTAAAAACTATGATTGTTGGACACATTAATTGATATTCTTTTCTGTTTATCCTAAAGAATCCTTTCGGTCCAGAAACTCTTAAAGAAGAAGTGTGGGTTAAGGCTCTTTCAAACAGGCGCGACACGCGACGCGACACAAAGGCACCGCTTGTCGCGCGACGAGCGGTGTCTTTGTGTCGCGTCGCGTGTCGCGCTGGTCTGCACAAGCGTTTAGACGCTTTCAAGTGATGGATGCATAATAAATTGTGTTACTTAACGGCCTACAAAATTTTCATATCTCTGAACTGTTTATATTTTAAAAATGTTTCTTAGACAGAAAGATAGAGAATTTTGAACTCTATCACTTTCAATTTAAAAGTGAAAATTGGTCATTTGATGGTTAACGGCTTTTTAGTAAAAGGACGGCAGTGTTATTGTTTTCGCAACACTTTCGTTACGGTAACTGGCCGCTCTTAAAAGGGAAAATTGTTGTTGTTGTGCTCACTATTGCCTTACTATTATTAATAATACCAGTACCAATATTATCCCACTGCAGGGCAAATGCTTCTTCTCATACAGAGAAGACACGAGCATTGATCACCACGATTACTTAAGGCGACACTAACCGACTATTAATGACTTTATACTGAAGATCATGTCTAAACGAGTAGTGTTAATGATATGGAAAAAATATATGTTAAATTAGAGCATTTTTTTAATAACTTAATCTGTGAATATTTTTGATTATGTTTATATTACGTTAAGTGTAATTAATTTGTAAAGTTATGTCTAATGAGGATAAAAAACTGAGAATCACGCAAAAACTATCAAGGGTATTTTTCTGAAACCTTCACACCATTTTAAAGATACTTTAATTATTTATCTTTTAGTGTATGTGTTTTATTAGAATACCTTTTTTATGTATAATAAATTAATAATGCGTCTAATTTAGGACAGCGCTCCTTGGTGGGCGAGTCCTATTACTAGCTGGACGTACGACGCGTTGCGTAAGCTCAGCACAGAACACGCAAGCTAACCACTCAAGGCCACCGGCATATAGCTGCGTCTTAAAAGGCGGGTTGGCGATTTCAGACTAATTTTAACTATAAGTCCAGGTTTCCTTACAATGTTTTTTTTGCACCGATGTCAGTAATGTCCAAGATAAACTCAGAATACATATGAATTGAAAAAGTCACATCGGTACTTACCTTATCAATAAGTTAATGTTAATATGCATTTTCCAAATAAAAAAACATGATTTTATATCAGTCTAGCCTTTTTTAATTTTGGAAGGAAGACAGTTCCGTCAGTCAGTGTAGCTTTGGTACCTTTTTCTATACAAATACACATTATATTTTTATAAAGACGTAAAATAAGTGTCTTTGTATGTAGGGGGTAATCTTCGAAACTACTGATTCGATTATAAAAGTTCTTTTACTAATGGGAAGCTACAGTATTGCCGAGTGTCATAGAATATATTCTATGTTAAAACAAGAAATAGGAATTCGCAGGCAGAAGCTAGTACCTACTTTATAAAATTATTTAGAATTTGACAAGCTCTGTGTGGTCCTACGAGTGCCTTTTGTAAACAGTGCCTTATCATTTATTAATAAATATTTTCTATTGTTACTCATTTTTGGAAAAAATATTGAAAATTTTAAGTGCTTTAATTAATATTATGTAAGTAGATAATCCAAATGGAATCTGTGATATTATCACTAAGTTTTATTTAAGTTTTGTAAATATATTTTTTGTTGTTTGTACTTTATAGAAGTTGTTCACTATTTGTAAATAATGGAGTAGTTATTATAAGTAATACTAGTAGATTTTATTTTGAGTATAGTTTAGGTTTAAAGTTGATTAATTTTAATTACGTTCATATCTATTAAACTAATTTCAAACGTTGATTGACAGTGCCTTATCTATAAATGTGCTTTAAGATTAAAACTAATGCCTGTAAATAATATTTGAGATTAATTACAATTTATGATATCACTAGCCCCGCGGTTTCACCCGCAGAAGTCTCGATCCCGTGGGAATATTGGTATAAAAAGTATCCTATGTGTTAATCCAAGTTATAAACTATCTGTGTGCCAAATTTCATCCAAATCCGTTCAGTAGTTTTTGCGTGAAGAAGAGACAAACATACTCACAAACTTTCGCCTTTATAATATTAGTGTGATTGTATAAGATCTGCCTATTTTCAATCTGCTTAGCCTTTTCCCAACTATGTTGGGGTCAGCTTCTAGTCTAACCAGATGCAGCTGAATACCATTATTTTACATGGAGCGACTGCCTATCTAACCTTCACAACCCAGTTACTGGGTAATACGATACCCCTTGGTAAGACTGGTTGTCAGACTATCGGGCTTCTGACGACCCGTAACGAATGTCAAAGATCCACGAATGACAGCCGGGACCAACGGCTTAACGTGCTTTTCGAGACACGGAGGAGACTCGGTATGTAGAAATGGTTACCCATCCACGGACCAACCCCAGCTTAACCTGATGGATCGACCCGTGCGGCTGTTAGTACTTAGCCACGTTCTCCTCCTTAGCCACACCTCCTTATCAATATCTTTATTTAAGTATTATTTAGAACTGCTACCTCAATTCTAATTTATCTATCATAAAAAATATCCTTCGTCCCTGATTGAAAAACGACATTTTCCAACTGTCAAAAAGAGAAAAAAATCACTACGTTCCCCTCTATTGCGTGCGTGGGAATTTCAGTTACGGTATCACTTGAACTAAACTTGGGGGTGGAAAATAAAAGAATGTATAAATCACCCCTAATCGCTCCTTTTGTTAGCTCTTACACTTGTTGCATCACCACACTGTATAAGATTTTTGTACCAAGATATTCGATACCACCCCTAAAAATTTTCTTTACTTAAATGCACCCTATTTCGTTGAAATAGAGACCAATATGATCTTATCAACGTTTGTGAATTGTGGGGTATAATTTGGTGGAGGGACCAAAGTATATGGGGGCGGTAAATTTTAGGGGTTGTCGAACAATTAAGTGAATCACAGGTAAACTTATTTTAAATTGGATAAAAAAATTATGAGGATTTGCGTGAACCCGAACCTTTATGAATAATGGATAATCATTGATATTTTATTTATATTATAGGTTGTTGTATTAATATCATGTAAATTAAATGTGTTGTGTTTTATCAATAAAACGTTGTATGATTTAATTCATATTTTATGTTTCCTTTATTTCTTTTGACATTATTCACCATTTCTGTTTCACCAGCCTTTTTTTTAAGGATAAGAAAATTTTTGGTAACGTTTTGCCTATGAAACGATTTTTAATCTAATATTAAATTGAGTTTATTTCATTGTTGCTATAAGTTCTAAGTTCTAATCCCATGTTAAAGATAAAGTAAAACATTTATAAGCTTTTTTTATTGAGTAAAAGATTTAAAAAGTGGCACTCCGGGAGTGCCGACACAAGTGAAAACTTGAACAAGATCACCTTGGTGGAAGAAAAATATTTGTTTAGAACATTGGTCCGTAACCTTATCCAAATAAAGAGCACAATCGCGTTTACAAAAACAAAAATATTTCCAAACCCTTTAAAGTAAAAATACTTGCATAGAACATTGATCCGTAACGTAATAAGACAATCCGTAAGAGCACAATCGCGTTTACAAAAATGAGGTGTCGGTAACGGTGTCGCGAGTTCAATTGTTTTTCACATCTCAAAAATGCCCAACGCGCCTAAAGAAGTTTTCACTTTAAAAAAAAAAGTTTGTGTTTCTATAGGTGCACCTCTGCCTAACCCTTCGGGGATTACAGGCGTGATATTATGTTATATTATGAAACGTATCTCTTAATTAAAATAAAATAAAAACAACGACAAAAAAAAATCTGGTTTTTTTCGTTGGTTGGTAGGTACAATCTTCATAGTAACAGAAAGAAAGGGTATAAGGCTCTTATCAAGTTTTGTTTTTATTATAAACGTAAGAAACTTGCTCTAATGAGGAGGAGGCCGTCATTAAAGGAGCGAAAGGAGGTGGGAGGTGATAATAAGCCTCCATTTTTTGATGCTCTCGTTAGAGCTACGGTTCGATTGCACGCGATTTTATCAAGCAAAGGACCATGAACGAACTGTTTTAAAATGTAGCAGCTTTATAAGTACTAAGTTAATACAAAATACGTGCATTAGTACAAAAACATATTTTGTATTTATATATATTTTATTTTTATTTTTTTAATATTTTATTATTATTTTTTTTTGTATTTTTTTTGTTCGTAATTTTGATGAATAATCATCTCATGACATGGGTGTGTTAGCAAAAATTTCTTCTGTATCCCGTTACCGTAACCATGAAAATAATGAAACTAATATCTGAAAGAGATAAGTTAATTGTATCTAAATGCTACGTCAAAACAAAGTGCTACAAATTGCTACGCTGCTACGAAAGTCAACTAAGTATTGTATTTATTTTATTTTTGATTTTTTATTTCACTTGACGTCGCAGGCTGTCGCTGTAAACCAGCGCTGGGGCTCTGTCTCGCTTGGGGTCGCAGCATTATGCTGAGCGAAGGCCGTTTTGCGTAAATGTGACGCATATTTTCCTCCAATTTGTTATTTACGTGTTTTTTTTATCTTTCTTTGCGTCATGTTTACCGCAAGTAAACGAATTTTCTTTCTTTCTTTCTAACTCGCGTACAGTGAGACATAGCTTTACGTTTGTATTTTATTTTGAATTCTTTGAGAAGATGAGTTCGGGAGTACTGCTTAATAGCTTGGAAGTTGTACTCGGATATTAAGTTTAATAACGATATTCAGTAAAAAGGATCGTTATACCTTTAAAGTATTAATTAAAGATTCGACGCACTCTGTTTTGACGGCACAGTAAAAATCAAAGTCGTACCCACTTTGTCTTTTTCTATTTCGTGCTTTATAGGAATTGCCTCAATTATTATGAAGACATATTATACGATAGTTCTGATGTTTTATTATTGGTGTTAGAAGTAATTAACTTTAGTTGGTGTCGTAAAATGGTTCATATAATTTTAAAACTTAAAACGTATGTTTATTAAATGTTCATTTTTCACCTGTTACTTATTCTTTATAAAAAAATGCTTTACGAATGTGTTCTGTGTATTCATTTATTCAATTCAAGTTCAATTACACTACTATTTCACGGACAAATGTTAGTGCTGAATACTCGCGAAATTTTGCGTTGTTCCATAACTTTTTAATTGGGTTGAGATTTTTAATTGATATTCTTTATGGCACCTCTTTAGGTCATGACCTATCGTAATATCAAAAAATATTTAGCCTAGGTCTTAGGAGGGAGGCGTGAAAATTGATTCGCACAATGTATAGTAGATTTCGATAAGTATTGAAACTTATTTAAAGTTATAGAAATTTTTAGATAATTCTCTATGTCTAATTACGTTTACACAAGTTTCACGATGAATAGCTACGGGAAAAAACGCAGAAAGAAACATAATCTTAAAGGCCATTTGTTTATTGATACGTCAACGTATCCTATAAGATTTTTTATCGTAATATCCTTACAAAGTTGATTCGAAACCACAACTAATTTGACCAACAACAATAGCCTAACAACTAATTACTCTCACTAATACTTCTAAATTGCTCCATCACTCTCACATCGGGTGTAAGGCCGCGTCCTGATTGTTCGAGTCAAATCATTTGCCGGCGGCAACAACAAGCAACGAGCTATAAATAAATAGTTAAGTGCAACGGACGGTTAATTCCAGCAATTTGTTGTTGGTACAAATAATGGGATGCAAGGTATGAGCGGGCAGCGATTTTTGGAAAAGTTTATTTTAGAGCTTTAATTTTCTTATCCGGAAAATTAGTCTTAAAATTCTAAATTGTAATTGAGAAACTTGTTTATTCAGTATATAAAACTCTGAACGTAATTATAAATACTGACTGCAAAAAATTAAGTCTGCCTTTTTAAAATACTTGTATTGAATGAATAATAACATGTTTTATGACGCTTTTGTAAAACATTGATACAGATAATGATAATTTATTTGTAATAACACGTGTGATCACGTGTTCTGTCATACAAATTAAGCATGCAGGTTGTTAAAGAAGTATTTTTGTACAAATTTTGTATAGCGGCAAATATAGAAAGCATTTATAATTGTTAGTTTCCAATATAATATTTTTGTAACTGTACAATAGACATATCTACCAACTAACAGATAACTTCAACTCCTAAAATCGCTCTTCTCTCATGACTTACAAAGCATGCGCACACGCAGTAGTCTGTAATTGTGGCTAATAGTTGTCGCAGACCGGCCATTACACCGACCGACTGGGATAAGCGGCGATGACCGCTATCTACTTATGTAAGAGAGTACAGAGTTTATCGCTAAACTTTGTACTGCTAATTTGCCAATTAAGAAATATTGACATAAAATAATTCTCATCGAGCATGTCGTATCTTAGTGTGTTATACCAAATTAAAATGCATCGTATCGTACAGACTGCCTCGTTGGTCTAGTAGTCGCAAGCGCTACTGCTGAGCAAGAGGTTCTGGGTTCTATTCCCGTGTCGGGCAAAGTGTTATTGGGTGTTGCCATCTGGAATTTCTCAGTAGCAGTCCGGAGTCTGGATTTGTGCCCGGTTGAGGACAATAGGCTCGCCCCTTTTTACATGGGACTTAAACATAACTGGCGAAATGTGGGTGTACTATGGGTATACTTCTGCCTAATCCGAAAAATACGAGCGTGATGTTATGTTATGTATCGTTACGTATTTGGTTCATTTTCTTTCTCCTTCTTCTTTGTATCGAAAGAAAAACGAATTCTAAATTATAATAAAGATAACTTTTTGACAGATACCTTTTGACATGCTTGAACTTTATATTATTATATCTATAGAAAAAAAAATAAATAATAATGAATGTTAGTGAACCAGTCTTTAGTCTTTGGTTTAATGAATTAATTATTTGTTTCTAATATAAAAAAATTGTACGCCTCGTCAGGCAAAACATGTTCGGACTTTTTACCTATATTTAAGATCTTGCATGCTCGATTTATATGTAAACGCATGTTTGATAAATAAATTATCTTTTATCTTTTTAAAATTTGTGTGCCCAAAATTTATTTTGTTTTCTTTGAATCCGTTTGCAGTACAATACATCCATAAGGTATTTCAGTCATAGTCACAATTTTCTATATTCAGATTAAACCACTCAGGTTATAAATTCCACCCACTACCACACGTAGTGGGTTATTGTAGCTATTTAATAAATGGTCGCAGCTCGGTCTATTGGTTCAACTGACTGTGATTAGTGACAATTACTAATGTTTACATCTCCTAGAAAATAAACTCACGACTTTTCTGTCCTATTTAGACACGAGACAGAAATCGAATTTATAAAAAAATGTTTAACTTGATGTCCCAAAAAAAAAATACAATAGACGTGAATATATTTAGTAACTTGTTCCGCTAATTTCTAAAGAGCCATAAAAAACTCCTGAAAGAAATCGACACGTGTTTCACCTCTGCACTCAGCGCTTGGTGTGGCAACACGCCGTGTTCGAGTTCGCAACAAGTCCATCGTCATCCTGAGGATGCCTCGTTGAGAGGTGAAACACGTGTCGATTTCTTTCAGGAGTTTTTTATGGCTCTTTAGAAATAGCTAAGCGGAACAAGTTACTAAATATATCCACGTCTATTGTATTTTATAATGGATTTCCGCAAGGTCACGCCTGAATCAATTAATTATCTTGATGTCCCAAGTTCAGGTCTTAGTTAGCACAAGAACCACCACAACGACCGGTTTACGTACTCAGCAGATTCCTGCATCAAGGCCTCTGTCTATCCTAGTTTTGGTAGACGGGACGATTTTGATGAAGCATCTTTTCATTGTCGGCATGTGAAAGTAGACCTAAACTTAATTTCTCTGTCAATACCAATAACTGCTAGATAATTCGTTACTGACACGGATAAAAAAATAAAAAATAATAATTTATTTTTTAAGAGAGCTTTACGAATTCAAATGACACTAGCCTCCACACTAGGATTCCCTGTGTCGCGTAGACTAGTCTCCTTCGTCTTACAAGATTATAAGATAGGCACATACTCGTAAATAGCATCGGTCGGAAAGATTTCTGAGGCAACAATAATTCCATGTTTTTCCACTAAACGTATGTGACTGGCCCTTCGAACCAGCTACCTCTCGAACCTTTCACCGCAATCCGCTCTCAGCTCATACCTTGCCCCTCACCTCGCACGTACTACGTAATTTTAGCTAATAGCTGTCGCGAGCCGGCCCATTAGACCGACCGCCGTGGATTACTATCTGTAGGTACAGTCCGCTGTTCTTTTATATGTATACGTAGTATTAAAAAAAGTCGCTTTTCCTGTCTGTCTGTGTGTTGCATATTTGCAATGGACATTGCTCGCAGAACGGATGGCTGATGGGGCCGAAAGGTTCTGGAGTGGCGACCGCGTACCGGAAGACGTAGCGTTGGAAGGCCTCCCACAAGATGACCTTGTGAAGGCCGCAGGAATCCGCTGGATGCGGAAAGCACAGAATCGGTCGAAGTGGAGGTGCTTGGGGGAGGCCTATGTTCAGCAGTGGACGTCTTTCGGCTGAAATGATGAACAAAAGATTTTGATACGGTTTTAAGTAAGGTAGACGCCCTCAGACAAGGTGGAGCGATGATCTTCGCAGGGTGGAAGGTAGCAGCTGGATGAGCAATTGGAGAGGCCTGATCTATGTCCAGCAATGGACTGTTGTAGGCTGATGATGATATGATGATGATTCCGGAAGGTTTATGTGTATAACACATTAATATCATCATCTATCGAGCCTTTTCCCAACTACGTTGGGGTCAGCTTCCAGTCTAACCGAATGCAGCTGAATATCTGTATTTTACTTGAAACGACTGCCTATCTGACCTCCGCAACCCAGTAACTGGGTTATACCATACCCCTTGGTAAGACTGATTGTCAGACTTTCGGGCTTCTGACGACCCGTAACGACTGTCAAAGATCCACGAATGACAGTCGGGACCAACGGCTTAACGAGCTTTCCGAGGCACGGAGAAGTCTTGGTATGTAAAGACGGTGACCCATCCACGGACCAACCCCGGCAAGCGTAGCTTAACCTGATGGATCGACCCGTGCGGCTGTTATTACTTAGCCACGAGCTCCTCCTGTATAACACATTAATATATTTATTTATTTATTTAAACTTCTCACACACAAAAAGGTACAAAGGCGGACTTAATGCCATAGGCATTCTCTACCAGTCAACCAAGGGTGGTGAAGAGATTAGATGGCAGGTGCTCTGTTTGAGAGGAACAAATTTTTTTTTTTTTTATTATATCATTAGAAATAAAATTTAGGAACGTACAGTACCGACCAAAAGTCCATGAGCAATCTCACAAAGCAATAGACTGACGCTTCGGTTTGACTTACGACCTTCTTCTATAAGTTGTTACAATACTGTAGACACGCACATTACACACACACACTCACTTTGTCTTCAACCAATGACTAGTTCAATAATCATCATTCGTTTTTAGTTTCATTCGTCTTGTTCACATAAATATTAAAGTTTAGCAGGTAGACCACAAAAAACTAAGTAAATTATTTCGATTTCTGTGGGGTAGATGCAGTTTGTTACGAGTATTTAATTAATAGAACTTTGGTGGTTCGTGGATAATATTGGTGACGAGTATTTAGCGCAGTGTTGTGGTTATTATTATCAAAAAGCAGGCATAAAATATATTGAAGAGATCAGATCAGATCAGAGAATATTATTGCGCTGCGTAAAAGTGAAGTGAATATCTAATGAAACCGGACTAAGTGTGAGTGTTATCATTTATATATTTCATATTTTACTAAACATAAATCTTAATCAAGGGTATTGTTGATAGAACAGAGGTATTGTTGAGACAGAAGATGCCTTTAAAGTTTTAAATTCATTGTGAGGTTTAATTCGATTAGTGAATAATAAATAATAAGGTATTATGTGTAATAAAAACAATGTTTTTCTTTGTTCTAGAGAAATACTGTGAGGGTTAAGAGATATGAGGAAGGGGCTTATTATCGAGTAGCAGCGACGTCAAATGGTGAATGAAACAAATGGTTTCATACCAACGAGATATTTTGCTGAATTATTAAAAACACGTCATTATGAACCGTTCGCCGTGCACTCTGAAGGCTTGCATCACTGATGACCAGCTAGAAACCCGTTTTTGACCTTAAAATATTGACCGTACCAACTTAATAAACAACAGATTCGTTATTGCATGAATTTATGGTAACGAATTTTTTAAGCACGTTTCAATAGGGTGTTTGTCGTATTTCTTGCAGATATACCGAAATTGTTTAATATTATTTTAGTAATAGTATTATTTTAGGATTAAAATTTGAGGTTTAGTTTCAATCTTCTTTTCGTAAAGAAAATGAATACTTAAGCTTTAACCTCAATAACAACCAATATTTACTAAAGTCAAATAAAATGTAAAATAATTAATACAAATAAAATATAAACAAACTGCCCATATTTAACCTTAAAATTACCTATTCTGTAAGCAGATTTTTACATTTTAAGTAGTCTAATATTCTTATTTATTACTTAATTACTTCGACCATGATCAAAGCTTAATATTTATGGTGAAAAAATCCATAAAAAATTTAAAATATTTCATAATTTAAATATGTCAAAATAATACAAACTGCTTCTAAGTTTCTTGACATCTATTTCACATCTTATTCAGCTGAAGTAATGATAAATAATTGTAGCAGTTTTTTAACTTATGTAAAATAAATATAACGAATAAACATATTTTTTTAAATTTTGTTATCATATATCACGCATTTTTTATTCTAAAACCTTTATTGCAATAACAACATAAAAAAGCAGCAATATTTAAAAAATTTTTTTATCGAAAACAAAAATAATAATATTTGCAAAAAACCGCACTGTGTTTTACGAGATTAGAACCTGAGGCAGTTTGAATTCCATACCAACGCTTAACGCTTTCTGCTATCTGCACTTGTTAAGTTACTATCGAATTTTAGCAATGCCATTAACTGGTCAAGTTCACGCGCATAGTGCGTGTGTGCTAGCATGTTTAAAGCGACGGAAATATATTGTTGTTTCGTGTAGTGCAAAACTGCGTTATCTGTGGTGTGTGTATCGTGTTGCTTACACATACAAATGTACGAGCTATACCGCGTGTTCACAGCAATACGACTCTTAGCGTGCTCATGCACTTTTGAGCGCTTACTGTACATAAATAGTTTATAACTTATAATACACATACATACATTTAATATAATATATATCTATATTATATATACATATGTACAAATTCAAGGGAGAGAGGTGTTGAGATGACTCTACTCTATTTATTTTGAAAAAAAAACTCAGCCATTTCCGCTTAAATGCATACCGACTGGTGGCCGTCCTGATATCAAGAGGAAGCGCGTTCCATAGAAGAATGGACTGAATATGAAAGGAAGAATGAACAAAGTCAGAAGTATGAGAAGGACAAAGTAGGAGAAGATTGTTATAACTTAGATATAGCACAGAAATCGCGATGTTTTGACATATCGCCTCATTAGTAGATTGTACCCGTACAAAGCACGGGCGGTTCACTAGTATTATTATAATAGCTGAAAACATCACGACACACGCTGATTGAATGAGATTATTAATGGAAAAACTGTCGGAGGTTTTCTTTGATTCTTGTATGGAATTTTCTTAGGCGGAGGTGAAGAAATACTGTGACTTTAATGTTGTGTATGTTTGTCAAATGTGTATCTTCAGATTACTTACTTTTTATTTAATGTTCCAGCGTAGTTATAGAGAGTTTTTGTTAATAGAAAATGAGTTCGTTTTGTTGTAGTCACTCGTACATAACTACAAAATAATGCAATTGGACTTAGCAAGTCATCATAGGTCTAGAATTTTCCCAAAAAAAATAATTGATTATGTTTTGTGTTTGTAAACGTATACACAATACAGAAGTATTTTCTAATGACAAAGTTTAAAAAAAAAGGACGTAATATGGAAAATTGAAAAAAGGAGAAAATTAATGATGCAGCAGATGAATGTGTAATCATAGTATAACATACGCCCATTCAAGCTACCTGGTACTTACCAAGTAACTACTTGTCTCTCTTATTTTGTTGCAATACCAATCAATTCCATAATTACGGAGCTTGTTAAAAAGTAAAAAACAAATCCGACTAGAGAGATTGAAGGCATCACGTTATTAGTTTACAAGTTGCGGAGAAAAAACTCACTAATGACGAACAGGATTATTATAAAATGATAAAAAGGAACATATTCTAGTGTATGGCGGGAGAAATAATTATTACATGAAACAGACGAGGTGTTGATGAAGTTATTTAATTTGTATTAGTTCGACGTAGAATATTAATTTAATAGAATCTAACAGGCTCTGTTCAGTGAGGAGCCCGTGGCTAAGTAATAACAGCCGCACGGTTCGATCCATCAGGTTAAGCTACGCTTGCCGGGGTTGGTCTGTGGATGGGTGACCATCTTAACATACCGAGACTCCTCCGTGCCTCGGAAAGCACGTTGATCCCGGCTGTCATTCGTGGATCTTTGACAGTCGTCAGAAGCCCGAAAGTCTGACAACCAGTCTCATCAAGGGGTATCGTATTCTCCAGTTACTGGGTTGTGGAGGTCAGATAGGCAGTCGCTCCATGTAAAATACAGTATTCAGCTGCATCCGGTTAGACTGGAAGACGACCCCAAAATAGTTGGGAAAAAGGCTAGGTAGATTGATTTAAGAGGCCATGTATAAAATAGTTTTGTGTTTCTAATCTTCTGTGGCTGTCAGCTGCTACTACAATAAATCTTTTTAGCGTGACGATGGCTATTTATATAGAGTGAACCCAAAATTTGGCAACGAGTTTGGCATTGACTGCCTCGTTGGTCTAGTGGTCGCAAGCGCTACTGCTGAGCATGAGGTCCTGGGTTCGATTCCCGGGTCGGGCAAAGTGTTATTGGGTTTTTCTATCTGAAATTTCTCAGTAGCAGCTCGGAGTCTGGATTTGTACCCGGTTGATGGCAATAGGCTCGCCCCCTATTACATGGTACTTAAACATAACTGGCGAAATGTGGGTGTACCTGCTACAGGGACACCTCTGCCCAACCCTTCGGGGAAACAAGGCGTGATGTTGTGTGTGTGTGAGTTTGGCAGCTTCAGTAGCGTCCATCAGCGACTGTATCGTGCAGGCAACAAGACACGCTGGACACCATATTGAGTGTCTCATTGTTTGTGGGACAGCACCACATTTATACTCCAATGAGTGATCATTAGAGATATTATACATTATTTTATTATATTATAAGCCTGTGTTGTCCCACTGCAGAGCAAAGGCCTCCCTTCCCTCTTTCCACTTTACCCAGTCTACTGCGATTGCGGGTCAATCCTGTAAGAAGGAGTCCAGCTCATCCCACCATCTCTTACGGGGCCTACCGCGTAGTCCTTTCCTGCTATTTGGAATCCACTGAGAGGTAATTTTTGCGTACTGACATTACATTTGCTAACTGTAAATTCTTCACGTATATTTCAACCTTTGCCTCTAACAATACACATTTCTTAAGAAGGAGAGTGGAATGTTAGTCTAAATTCCGTTTCTACAGTAATATTATCAATCACTCACAAACAAAGCACAATTAACAACCAAACTCCCCGATAGGGTTTCAACAAGAATCAAACCAAAATACGTTACCCTTAATTAATGATTGGCTCTAAAACTAATGGTCTCAAAACATTACAATTCAAATTCCTTTATCACTAAAAAGGGTATGCAGGCTTGCACAATGTTAACTTGTGCATAAATATAAACCCTACCATATTAATCTAATCGGGTTGCCCAACTAAGCCCTAATTTGGTTGGCTTGTATCTCGAAACTTGCTTATGAATGGTCATTCAGGTATTTTTATTTTATCTTAACCGTCCTCGGTAGATAACGTCGCCCTTTCTTCTTTTTTTGTGAGTGATTTAGGGCAAATTTCACCGATAAAACTGAACGCGATCAGTACATCTAAACTGCGTTCAAGAGCTGTCAGTGTCAATATTCCACAACAATGATGACACTGACAACGCTTTAGATGTGCTGATCGCGTTTAGATCCATTGGTGGATTCGTCCATAATCTACCGAAGAAAAAATACCTGAAAGACCATTAAACATGAAGAGGTGAATTAAATTGGCATTCAACTGATTTAATTCAGATTTTTTCGAAAGTCTAAGGGCTGGTTTCACCAATGAAACTGAACGCGATCAGCTCATTTAAACCGAGTTCAAGATCTGTCAGTGTCAATATTCCATAATAATATTGACACTAACAGCTCTTAAACTCGGATATATTATGTGTTGATCGCGTTCCATTTTATTGGTGAAATTCGACCTTAGAGTTTGGACAATAGTCGCTCTACCTTACGTCTATTTAACATTGAATTTTACAAATTGTAACTTGAAAACATTTTTCCAAGACACTTTTGGATAGTTATTATCAAGTCTTATCTGAGCCTGTCTATGGATCCGCTTCAGATTATTTGTAATTCTGCAGAGCGTTTCTAGAAAATAGTAGCACAATAAAATGACTAGGAAAATCTATATGTTAGCATCTAGCTTCGCATCGAAATGCAAAAACCCAGCAAATTATGTTGCCAATAATATCACTGAAAAACTTCTAAACGACACAAAAAATGTTTACCAAAAAATACTAAGCTCAAACTGCACTCACGAACAGCGAACGCGCACTCACTGCAGGGGACGAATCGTGAAGACTTGCACTAATGTTTATACTTACATTACAAAGCAAAGCTACAAATAATCGTATACCAATCTAAACGCGAGTTCATTAACTTGTAATTGCAATGCATTGTAGAACTCAACACAAGTTAGGAATTTTGCGTCATTCATTTGTTTCAAGTCCATTGAAAGGTGGGTTAGTGATCGCTGATGCTTTGTTGAACAAAACCGTCAATGAGTATGTAACAAAGCAATGTTTTCATCAGCATGATTTGAAGTAGTGGCGGGTAGAAGGCGCCTTCTTTTTATCAAAACCCGGCGTTCAATAAAATTAGAAATAATTACAGTCGTTAGCGACTCTCACAGAGAATCTTAAGCGATTCACTCGTGTTTCTTTACAAAATTAACAAAATTAACCACGTCTACTTTGTAAGGTATTGGAGATTTTATTATGATAGATAAATCGAACTGCTCTGGTGGTCCATCAGAAGAGGTTGATAGAAAAAGATCTTTCATCTATGGCGGTAATAAATTAACGCCAGATAGAACAAAGACAATCTTATTTTAATAACGGCCTTTTCATTTATTTATGGTGCATGTTCATGTTCTGTAAATATCAAATACTATTGTATTCAAATTATTTAATGATTTGAACAGTTAAATTGCTGCAAAGCATGGTAACAATACTGCGTAGATGCAGCGTAGCGGTGTCCGTAGATCCGCGGCGTTTCGCACGGCGCGGCGTAGCGGTTTTTCAAAGACGTGGCGTAGCTGCGCTTGGTAGGCGCGGCGTAGCTGCGTTTTGTAGACGCGGTAATATCAGTGTTTCGTAAACATGGCGTAGCTGCGTTTCGTAGACGCGACGTAGCGGCGTATCGTAGACTTGGCGTAGCAGCTTCTCGTAGATTCGACGTAGGGGCGTTTCGTAGACGCGGCATAGTGGTTTCTCGTAGATTCGGCGTAGGGGCGTTTTGTTTCGAAATTTACTGATACGTTGATGAATTAATTTATAATCATTAACATTCATATTATACCATCGATTAGTTTTAGAGATATTATTTACATCCCCTTTACAATTTTTCGATAAGAAATCAATTTTCGATGCTCAATTTAAAAGATGAAGCATATCAAACCCCATTTAACCTCGATATTGTTATTTATTACGATATTAACACGTCAATAGAGGGTTGTTCATGATTTGGAACAAAATTAACCCCTTTGTTATGAAGGGACGGCAAGTCGGCAATTTAACCCTTCGCGTGCGTTCAGGATTCGGTTAACTAGCAATCAATCGGTTAAACGTTAACGATTACTACAATTATGAAACAATTTGTCAGGTTATGGAGGTAAATTGGGTAGTTAAGTTAATTAGGAGGTTTGCCAACAGTAAGTCAGGTGTTTTGATTAGATCTAAGTGATTAGAAGTCTTGATTTCGGTTCTTTCCATGAATATTGACAAAATATTTATTTTACGAGTTATTTAAACGCGCTATTTAAAGCGCCAATGGTCCGGGATTAACCTGAAAATCAGGACAAAAGTTAGCAACAAAAATGTAAGAAAATATCACAATGCTTTTTCTACAATATCAATTTTCACAGGATGTGTAGTTTGGAACTAAATATAATGTCCTGAAAGCACAATTTCATTTGAATGAGCTAAAAAAACTTTCCACTGCCCAAGTCAGGCTCAATCATGTGATCATGTCTGATTGCCTACGTATCGGTACTTTAACAACATCGACCCATTATTACATACAGTGTGAATTTCCTCACTATTGAAATCATCTGTACTTAGTAGACCATCTGCTTGTGATAATGGCATACAAAAATTTACACGCATTGCCAGATCATTACGAATAAAGATATAATTGCTTTCCAAATGTGTCCAAACCACGATTTGCACTTTCTGCCTCCGCTTTTATCTCGCACAGCTTTTTCTTGTTACCGAACCACAGCAATTACGTGTCCTTAAACGATATTTTTAGTGTAAATGATACACTTAACCCTTCGTCCGCTCATATGAGTTTTTAATACACAAACGAGTTTAAAAGCCTCGAGTATAACACCTTTTTGCGCTAATGCAGTCCCGGAACACCTAATTTACGGTGATTGGCGTCGTTCAGCTTGATTTGTCTTAATGATGGTAAATTACAGCTGTAAATGTGAGCCGCCCGTGCGGTCCAGCTTGAAGATTGTGCTCGAAAGTCTCGGGAAATTTTACTTATTGACCATCATTAGGTTCACTATTTATTAAATTTTATGAGCGTTTTGCTTTTAATTGACAATAATTATGTCGTAAAGTATCGACACTTATGACTAAATTGAAATCGTTTGGTTTAGATCTAATTTAGATATCCGCAGGAACCGTGTCATTTAGGGCTTTTAAATAAATAATTGTCTATAAAAGCTCATCTTTTGTGCAATGTTTTTGCACGACATAACATTTTACTAAAATAAAATATTTTTATCTTTATATTTAGTGTTCATTTGTATTTAAGTGCGCGTTTTTATTTCAAACTATTACAGCTTTGATTACACAGTATAAACTTGCTTCCACTCTCTATGTCAGTTATTCGTTAAATTAAGTTAATAAAGCTTTAGAGCTACTACAACACGTTTTGGAGCATAAAAAATGGTAGGATTCATCTTAAAAAAAAAACATTTTTACTAACCCAAAACTTAATTTTCAGTTATGTATGCAGATAAGGATAACATTCCTCCATAATTAGGCTTATTCATTTTAATATCCTAATCCTTTTACATCACCGTAATAAAGTATAAGCCTTGGACATATTTTAGCATTTTATCATTCCCCTAAATTATAGTGATAAAGGGCCAAATAAAAAAGATTTCTAAAGATAAATATGTCGTGTCCTCGTGGAGGAATTTTATCGTCCTGATAATAAAATATCGTTTAACACTACAATAAAACCAGAAAGGGAAAGGGCCAGGTTATCTCGGATCGAGGGAGGCCACAAAATATACCCTTATCGAGGGTCCTATGAGGTTGTGACTGGAATCTGCTAACATATTAAATGTTCCGACCGTAAAACAAAACATTTATTTTATTTTCGTTTATGGTAAGAATATTTTAGCAATGGAAATTAAATAGCAGGAAAAGGTACGATAGATTATATAAAGTATTTGTTTTTATAAATCCTACATTATAATTATTATAAATCACCAAATCTTCCTAACAAGATATCAATTCATGAACCGACAAAATCAACTCCTAATCTCATCCAAACATCCGTCAACCCGTAAAGCTCTATAAACATCCAAATCGATTAACGGATAAACCTGTGAAAACAAAGAGTCATCATCGATCATCTGCTAGAACCGCTCCGCTGCCTCGTTGTCCAATTCGTTTGGTAAACCGAAAACTGTGCTCCGAAATTACGGGCCTAAGAAAACAAGAAAAAAATTCCCGAAGATTTATTTAAGGGAGCGTAAAGATCTGTTTATGGTATGCGTCGGTAATTAAGGGGCTGCGCACACGTGCGCGCGCGCAAAAACGTAAAAGAAAAAACTAATACCTGTTTCTGAGAGTTGAGAGCGACAGGTCCGCTGACACCATCTTTTGTGGGTTCATTCTCAAAGTTTCGAGACCAAATACAGTGCACGTCAAAATTAACGTATGTTTATAAAACCAAGTGAACGGGGAAAATAGAAGACGGGTTCCTGGAAAAGGTTTTATGAAGAAAATGGAAAATGCATTTTTGAACATCAGTTTTATTTATGGAGATAACAAAGGATTTTTATAATTATTTATAATAATAATAATGGTTGGTGCCACATTCCATTTAAAATTGTCTAACGGCCTCTGCCTGTTGGCTTTGGCACCTCGTACATTCCAAAGGTCCAGGACCCTAGGTTCCCGAGAAATGTCAAAGAAATAATATAATAGCATTTATTGCAGGCGACACAGGCCATAGAAAAATACCTTAAACTAAACATACATATTTTAATATAAAAAGAACTTGAAAAACTTGTGTTAATAAAAATCTTAAAACTTGTTAGCAGCGCTTCACTTCACTAGCACTGCACTTTATTACTTAATGTAGTGAAGTTAGTTATAATCTTCCCTAAGAAATACATAAACGCTTAATTTTCGTAGAATAATGTTAATGAAATGCCTCCCTAAAGTTTGAGCACCTCTGTCCTCGTCTTCCCTTAATGTTATCTTATTATAGCTAAAATGACTTCGGTGTTCAGAGATAATAGCCGGGTCCAGGGTTCCTCACCACTGTTTTTTACCAGATTTTTTAACCAGGCACGATAATGCTTTTAGATATTGTGTGTTAGAATATTTTGATTTCAGGAGCGTCGTTAAGAAAACACGTGATTATGTTTCGATGCTTTTAGATGATTATAAATATTATGTCTCGTTTCCTGCTATTATTCTGTGTTAAATTTAGGTATATAATAGTTCTTTGGAATAGACAGTAGACTTGGTAATTACACCACGTGCTACGATTATATAAGATAAATGATTTTATTTCTGTAAGTAGGTTTTTACGTCACACTTTTATACGTCAATCATGTTTTAAAAACTAGATGAGGTTGGCGTTTCTTATCTAACTACTCTGAGAAAAAGTCGAAGCAAACTCAGAGCTTCAACAACTATTCATTTATAATTAACTTCGTTATTACTCTCCATGTCACTTACTATCATAAAACCAATAAAAAGATAAGTTGAATCAAAACAATACCTTGAAGAAAAACTTTTAATCAATCCTCACATTCATCATACCCCATTGTCATTTGAAGGCACAAAAATTTAATAAGCGCGTGTTCAAAAAACGCCATTGTTTTGAAATTCATATCACTCAGTAGGCGATTATGAAGTGTTCAATAAAAAGGGCATTGTGATGCCACAGTCTAACTATCTTCAGTCAGTCAACGGGGGCGTTGTCGCAGAGCAATCGTGCAGAGGGTCGGGGGATAAGTAGGTCATACTGCAGTTCGGGTCATACTTATGTACTAGAAATATAAATTAATTGTTTAGCGAATTAAAAACAAAACAAATTATAACTTTGATTGTTGTTAAATTGGCAGTTGTTAACTTCCCTGATTCAGAACTGTCAACATTTTTGACATTTTTTAGTTCCTGTCAAATGTACGGACGTTGAACCACTGCAAGTAGTTACACTGTGGTAATATGCGTTACAGCGAGATCCACGGGACAATGTTATCTCACCCCGATCGGCACGTGGCGAGCACAATCATCTGTTTTTGTTTATGAATTCCTTCGTGATTTTTTGTGAAGATAATGTTTAAGTTTTCTTAGACAAAAGGGTTGTTTGTAGCACATTGTAGAACGTTATTTATTGTTGTGTGCTGATAGAGGGATAAGGTCTGCAATGTAATCGTAGCAGGATGTGATTACGGCTCTTAGCTAAACCCGTGTTCGACGCTCTCTGGACATCCATTCTGCTACCTACCTTCAGGAGGTTCTAGCTTTAACCACTTCTGTGGTCTAGTGGTCAGACCACCTGTCTTAGACCAAGAGGTCTCGGGTTCGATTCCCAGTGGGGATAAAAATTTCTGCTTGGTTTGGTTGGTGGTAGGGCTTGTTCTGAGTTCACCTGGCTAGCTACCACCATCTTATCTAAGTCTGTCGCCATAACAACAATGTGAAAAGCATTGTTGTGTTTGACAGTTAGAGGTAAGATAGCCAGTTCCTCTGTGGTTGAGGATTCCGGGTGAAGCTCGCTTCCACCTTCGGCCTGATCATCACTTACCATCAGGTGAGATGCAAGCCAAGAGCTTCCCAGTAATAGGAAAAAAAGGAGGACGGCTGCACATTCTGGTCAAGTGCTGCTGTGAGGTGTGAGGGAATATTGAAAAAGCCTACTCAACGTGCTCAGTGCCTGAAAAAGTATAGGTATTGTTACTTCAGACTTAGTGAACTTTACTTGTATTTTTACTTGTGTCTGTTACCCTGTGCTTATAAGTCCTCTAATAATCTCCAACCATCTCTCTTGAAATATGCAGAAAATTAACCGCATTGGTATTCACAACAGCAATAAGCTCGCGACCTCAAACGGCCTCGAGCCTTGATCGTGACTCGTGTCATGAACTCGTGCCAGCGGGTCATAAGTCGTGGGTGGAACTAAATTGTTACGTATAGTAAGTACGTGGGGTTCGTGATTTTACTAACACGAAGTAGGGTTGGTCCGTTCTTTGGATATTGTTCTTATTATTAAGTACAGTATTTCTGTTTTCTTAATGTCCCTCGGCAAACTTCGTCTTTCGTCACTCGTCGGATTTCTATCAGTTGCCCTTTGCACTTGGTGCAGACCGGACGCTCTCAATCGACTTAGAAGTATATAGAGTTGTTAATACTCCTTTAACTTAATGTAATTTATTTAAAAATGGGAGGAAAGCTGCTAAAGTTGTAAGCACGACAAATAGGAAAATAGTTTTACAGCTCTACACACGGAAATCAAAACAAAACAACAATAAAGTACTTAGTTCTGAATTCAAATTATTATCCACGATAAATCTAACAATTGATGGACATGGAAATTAGCATTCGTTTGTATTCGGAAATGCGATGATTCCCGAGGGACGTTAAGAAAATAGAAATACTGTAGATTAGTGATAGAAGAAGTTTGGATGTTGCAGTGCAACATAAATTGCCGTAGAATTTCGGTAAGGCACATCCACATGCATAATAGGTGTTAAGCGAACAGATCGCGTTAGAAACACGATCCTGCGCTCCATAACAGAAGTAGCAAATGTTGGAGAAAAAACAGCCAGGCTGAGGTGGGAGTGGTCGAGTCACGTCGCACGAATGCACCCGGAGAGATGGGCAAAGATCGTCACTCACTGGACGCCTGAGAGAGGACATCTCTGTCGAGGTAGACTGCGGAGAAGGAGGTGCGATGCTCTAGTCATGTTTGCGGGGCCAACATGGCCAGAGGTAGGATAAAATAGAGAGCTGGACATGAAGATAGCAAAAAAAAAATATTCCCTTTGTGACTTTTAACTTTTTAAGGTTTGTCAGTGGTGGCAGTTGAAATGCAAAGCGACATTAAAGTTGTAATTGTAAAAGGCACGAAATAGATAAAAGAGGTAAAAGGCAAACGCTAACGTTTAACTTTGACGAGTCAAGGCCGCTGAAAAAAAAAATCCTTGCTGACTGGCAAATCTTTCTTGGCTGACGTATACTGTCACGATCGATGAGTAGTTACAGCTTTACACTAGGTCCACGTGCATAAAGACAGTTTGATACAGAAGCTTCATCATTAGCCTACAGCAATCTCAATTGCACGCCATTCAGGTCGATTCTCGACAACTCTCATCCAACTGCTACCAGCCCCCCGGCGAAGATCGTCACTCCACCTAACCTGAGGGCGTCCTATCTAACGTTTGTCGATTCGCGGTCTCCATGAACACGTGTACCCCAACGGTCATCGGTTCTACGGCTAATATAGCCAGCCCACTGCCACTTCAGCTTGCTTATTCTGTGAGCTATGTCGTCAACTTTGGTTCTCTGCCGGATGACCTCGTTCTAGATTCTAAGAGACAGAAGCTTAATTTTACCTATTCTTGTTTAATTAAACAAATCCAATTCAGGAGCCATTATTCTCAGAACTGCACAAACAATACAATTGACCTACTCAGTTAATTGATTAAATCTTATTTCCATACGTTACAGCTGCATGTGGTTTAGGTGTGGCTCTTGTTAAACTGTTAATCGACCTTTAGAACACTTATATTATTGTATTGAGATAGGTATCACTAAGAATCGCGAAATTGATAAATTGAATGCGAGCATGTTGATCTGCAAAGAAAAAAATGGAAACTGTTACTGTTAATCGTGTCGTTAATGTATTTTATAATCTGCATAACATTTTTTGGGAAAAAAATAATGTTAGTATTTAATTATTTGCAATTTAATAATAATGCTTGTTTGATATGGGTAGACTGTTAAGCTTAAAAATGTTGTTTGAAATAAGAATGAATGTACACAGATAAATAAATAAATATTATTTATTTATTATAAATATTATTTATTTATTTAACAGTTTATGTACACACAGATAAACAAACAAGAAGAAAGGAACAGAAAAATACGTACAAAAGTGATGCTTATTTCTAAAGAAAACTTTTCCAGCATACCTGCGATAGAAAAGTAGTTAAAGAGATGTAGACAACGTGTGTAAGAGTAGAAGAGAAAACAGAATACATAAAATAAAAAACTTAACTATTCACTAATTTAAATAAAAACATACAACATGAGTAGGAGTAGTTCATCTTTATCTAAAGCAATATAACTCCATTCATTATTTTGGGTTAAGTAACTTACTGGACACTCTTGGCTGGTTGTTTTTGCTATAATTTATTGAATCCCACAACCTGAAACATTAATAAAAGAAATTGCATTTTTCATTCACTTACTATTTTTGAATACCACGAGGTTGTTTTTTAAGATAGAACTTCTGTTCTTTAGGCTTCGCTATTTCATGCAAAAAACAAAGCTCCTTGTTGCATTCGTATAATCTTGCCTAATCTCTAAAGCTTCTGGTTGGACTTTAGCTGGTTGGATTTCACCACCTTATTGAGCTCTTTTTGGGTAAGATTTTGATTAATGAATCCAGCATCGGCTAAACCGTCAGAAAATTACCAACTTTATGAGAATTGATGAGAGCATCCTTCTTTTGAGCTATTAAATACTTGAATTAGTTGATTATTTACTTTCATCGAACATTGTTAATATCTACCTTTACAACATGTAAAAAACACCCTGCCGATCCGTGAGGGTGTTGTTAGGTATCGTACTGAGAGTCTATTTATGTGGTAATATTCAGGAAAACTGAAAAAAAAAATCGTCTTATTTGTTTTCAATGGGGAATTATGCAGGTTTACTACATGGGGCGCGGGCGGCCGTCGTTTAGCGGGTGTCTACAAGTCATAACTTATGACCCCTGTTGAAAATTTGCTAATCTTTAATGAATTTGGGGTAATTTTGGTACTAAAAATGTCATTTTTAAATACCAATGACTTTTTTATTTTTAATAATAATTCGTTTTTTTATTACTGTAATGTTATTGGAGTACCTATGAGCCCCGTTCGGATCGTACAGGGTTTTTTACATATTGTATGTATGTATAAGCAGGTATTCTATAATGACTGTTCATCATATTATCATAGATTAAGGTATGGAAAAATCATCACTAACATTGAACCTAGCAGCCTCACGTTGTCCCAAGCAACATCACGCCAATCACTACACCGTTCCAAGAATTTCACCCAAATTGACTATAAATAATGCACAGTTGACACAACAACCTATCTTACATCTCAGAACCATGTGTCACATCTTTGACACCAGATTCCGATCCTGTCCCTCTAACCCTGACTTCCTGTCATTACCCCATGATATATTACCCAGGACTCCGGCTTTCGTGAGCACAACGATGACAGATAGTCTCGACTTGGTTAATTCTAATTTGATAACTTCGCTTGTCCCCTTGGGAGAGAACCCTCTTGTTTTTGTTTTATTTCTTAGCTAAGCTTTTTTTTTGTCAACAATTAATAATACATGATTGCGTGTTGCTTTTGTTTTGTTTATTTTAATTGATGTGGAACGGTTTTTTGATTGGATAGACTGAGCATGTTAGGAGAATAAGATGTTAGTAATGATTATGATGACAAAAATTACATTCTCATTTACTTAAGGCGATTTTTCTGCCAGAAAGTTGGTTACTTATGGCAACAAAAGTAGAATGAGCCAATTGCATTTGGTGGCTCATTCGGCTCTCAATGTTTAAAACTTTAAACCATGAAGTTTATAATGTTTAATGGGGGAAGTTATCGTAGCTATTTAATTCATCCCAAATAATCCAAAAATAGTTGCAAACCCTACAAAAACTCAAACAAATGAGACCTCCACGCTCCATTTTTTCAATTATCTCAAATCTCTGGATCTGTGGTGTTGGTTACACTGAGGAGGCGAGGGCAAGGCAATAAGGAGATCTTTGATGATGTGTCCTTATCTGATCACAAGTCTGTATGTCGACAACTTATCGTTGGAGACGTCTTATCAGATATCCCTGAACTGAGTGATTTCTGCTCCAGTGAGTTGGGATTCGGTTTGATTGCGTTAAAACTGGTCCGATGGTCCAGTGACAGGACCAGTTTTTATAGGATTGTATTTGTTGTGTAGGCTATTTTGTTTGGGCTTATTGGGTCGGGCATAAAAAATATTGATTTCGTTTGTAGAGTTATAAAGTTTTATGGTAGTGTCAATGTACAGGTACAAATATAATGTTATGGTTGTCTTACACATGTAAATTTTGAGCGAAGAGTATTAAGTATCTACAATGTTGCTGCAATCATTGTAAATACTAAAATAAATTGTATTTTTTTTTTATATCCAATTAAAGGCTCATTTTTGGGCATCGTCCAGAGTAAATATTTTATGATGTTTGTTTAAATTATTAATGGCAGGCACCCTGAGGAGTTTAATCGAAAATTATTCTTTGTTTTTGGAGATAACGGGCATAAGACCACCACAGAATATGCAATAATAACAGACTAAAGCTGTGATGAGGATGATATTAAAGAAATAATAATATTTATATTCTCTTTCACAAAACTTCAAGATGTCCCGTCGATACCAATTTCAATATTTGTATCTCATTCTCATTTTTTTCACCCATTTCGCAAAAATGAAAAGTCATGCAAAATTTTACTTGAAAAAGACGTTACACAATACCAAGATTATGTATCAGCTATACAAATATTATGTCATTGTCGTAAGATGTTCGACACATAGGTTTATAAAAGGTATCTCTAAATATTTGTTAGAGAAATATTGATAAACATCTTGGTGGTAATCCTTGATGAATGGCAACATTATTGGTGTCAAGTGTACCGTGACGAGATTATAGCATTGTGCAAATATGTGAGGGTAATGCGTGGGCGCAGTTTGTTGCGTTTAGTTTTATAGGAATACATACACAGTTACTGTTAGTTTTTGAAAGGTGTTGGTGTTGACACATTTGCATAGTGACCTTGTCGGAAATGGGAAGCCGTAAGTAAGGTTTTCATGTTTATTGTTTCAGTTGTTGGCTATTTTGACAGTTCTGTAGATATAGTATATTTTTCTATGGCTCTTTTGAAGCTGAGTCTTCCAGAAACGTTCTCTAATTTTCGTAAAACTGATACTTTTGGAAACTTAATTCAAGTTCATTTCGGCAAAAATCTAAAAAACAATTCCTGAATCTACAGGAATTTATTTATCTTTACAAATACATAGCCGATCCATTTACAACAAATATGTAGCACTACCATTAAATCCTACAAATAATAGTTTATAGAAACGCGGTGTAAATCTGCCACAGCCGGTACACTCGTCCTAAATCCTTCCTTATCTCGCGGACACCATCTTTATTCGGTGTCCTGTTACAATGAGACATTCTACTAACTGCCAATTCAATATAAACCTTAAGAATAACCTCCTGTTTTGTACAACCAATGCAAAATTCACGCGTGAATTCATTTGAAATAAGAATAACATTTCTTTTATGTGTTGCCAGCGTTTTTTGATGTAATAATCTAAGGTTTTGTTGCCATGTTTTATATCTTTTTGTGTACCTACTTTTTTGTTGATGTGCGTAGTTGTAATTATTTGGTTATAAGTTAAAGACGTCATTGGATGGTTGGTTGGTTTTCTCTCATCATTATATAATGTGTTTTTTGTAATTATTAGTTTTTGTAGATAGTGGTAGAGGTGCCTTTGTCTAAGGTTGCAGGTTGTCTAGAGGCCCCTGTGTCATGAGTCATGACTTTTTGTTCTGATTTTTTTTTATTAAGGCTTTATTTGTTTAATTATAGGGATATTATTGACCATCTAACCCAACGCACTAGATAAAAAAAAAAACTGAATATTGCCGTAAAATATTTTTTTGTAATAATAATTTTTTACATTTAAAAAAAATTCACATCAGTAAAAGTAGCAAAAGAAAAGTCTACCTTCGAAACATTATTTAAACTAACGTGAAAAATAAAAATGGAAGAGTCATTCATTTTTAAAGTTCACCTTATTTTTTCGCTAAATTGAAAAAAAAAGCGGTTTCAAGTTCATCACATTCAGCTATTCAGCGGATGAATTTCGGTATCTAGTGCGTCCTACCCTACCCGCCCCCGGGCGGTCCCCCGGATTCACTTACAAATATTTTGGAAATATTTCTCCAACTTGTCGCCGTTTTATCTACCGCTCCTTTCCGTTTAGTTGCCTATTGCATCGTGACTACCTTTTAAAATCTACACAACGTATGTAAAACGCCTGCACAATCTAACTTGAACTTTAACAGCCTACAGATACGGTACATTGTGATTAGCAGAGAGATTGATAGTTGAGACGTTGTGGAGTTGGTGCCAGTTTATTATCTGCAGCAAAATCTTTACGAAAAACTAAAATGGATGCGCGCAAAAAGCGCGATGCCAGTTTAGGGATGCAAGGGCTGTGAAATAAATTTAATTTAATTATATCGTTAATTTTATAAATTGATGGGTTAAGTTCATTAAAATATTATTTATTTGTAATTTATTTCTTTAGGATTTGGGGTTTTTATTTATAGCGAAGGATTTTTGATTTAGGTCATATCCATGTTTTCAAAGAATTCCAGTGTTGGTACTAATATCAAGTTTCTTTTTTAAACATTTATAAGTAATGCAGAATAAAATAGGTATTATGTTATTTCTGGAAAAAAACATATTATTTTATTTCAGTCAAACTTTAACTTAAATTTTTTCAGACATAACAAAATGGAAAAACAAAGTTTGAGGACCAGCCCTAATGTTTATCTCTCATCTCGTGCCACGTAATTTGACACTTTTCACTGACAAAGCCCACATTTGCTGCGAGATATACAGACATGCGGCGATACAAAAAGCAATTAGTATTTTTTGCGAACCTATTCCGTCCGAAATTAATTTTTAGAGGAATTTTGTGAAAAAAAATGAGAGCACGTGTTAACTAAGGACACGAGAATTGTAAACTATGTCTTATTTTTCATAATTAGACTGTGAAGTTTTTGGCAGGATCTATTTCGAGTGCGGAACGAATCAGGGTGGTCGTTATGGTGCAGGAACTGGCAAAATTCCAGAGAAATTCTTTTTTGCTTTTATTTTTTGATATTAATTAGTTTCTATATTATCGGTTGATAAAGCGAAGATGCTATTTAAATTTTAATTGAGTGCAGTAGGGTTCTTATATTTGAGATTTGAAACCATTTTAAAATGGATAGCAAAGTTCATAGCGCCATGCTAATATAAATGATTATGAAGTGATGATCCATTTTCAGATTATAATAATTATGTTCAGAAAATGACCACTTTTATTTCTACATCTAGCTTTAACTTAATCTTATGACTAGCGTATTAAAACTCAAAGCGGGTCTGTTCTTCTTGAGGACGTAATAATTGGTCATTAAAAACTATATTAAAAAGAAATGTATTAAAAAAGCTATCATTATTTATTGTGCTTAGAAGTAATTTCAAAATCACAATTGAACCAACAACAAAGATCACGGTAGCGGAACATCATCAATCAAATCACACTTGCGAATTGACGGTCCGATATAGTAAATTGTATAAAGGCACCGTGGCCTAAGGCAAGATACCAATCGCAATCTAGTAATCCGAACAGGAAACTCTTTGTGCGAATTTAACAGATGCGAAATACCTTTAACAGTGAACTGTACAATAATAGTACATTTGGGGGCGTGGTCGATTGTGCATCAAGAATTTAGGTCCTATCTAACGTTTCGGGGTTTTGTTAAGGTCGGGAGCACTGGACAAAAAAACTGTTTTGAAGTTCTGTTCGGTTCCGCAATAAATATTACGTTGATAAAAACTTGTGGGCGGATAACTGTGTTCCTTGTATGGAAGGAACTTAAGTAGGAAATATGAGAATGCTGTAGGAAAAAAAAAGGTAGCATTGGCTGTGTCAAAATGCAAAATATTTCTAGTTCGTAATCGCTGGAGTTTTTTAGTCTCTTTGCATCTAAAATTCAGCTAAAGTAAAATCAAAAAGCTTAGGTACTCCAGCTCAATTTTTTTCCAACTTATACTACAGCATGTTGTTATCCTTATTGTTCAATATTTACCTTATCAAAGGCACATTACAACACAAATAGATAAAAACTTATAAAAGGTGGTAAACGATTTACCGCCATACTTTATTTATTTTAATTTTTTCGCAAACAATTCTTCAACAATGCGAAAAGGAAATGAAAAAAAAAATCGTTTAAAAAGGAATGTTTTTAAAACACGAACGAAGCAGTTGAGGCGGCAAATTGATACCGAAAGGGATTTTCTACTGTTTTGGAAATACTTTCGGTAAGTCGGTACACTTTGTGAAGGATTAAGTTCGGGGTATACTAAGATTGTTTTTACAGCTTCGGAACCCTTTGTCGGTTAGCGGAATTACATTATAGCGTGGGTCGGTGTTATGTGGCATAGAAGCACCCATTTTACGGTTCTTGAATGGGTTCTTGCATGGGTTCCTTATGGTCCTTGTATCCTTTGACGCAGAATCTACGTGATGGTGAATGGGCTCGTTTCTGTTTCATGCCTTGAGTTCTCAATAGACTGAAAGAGCTTTCAAGTTCCGCTGCCATCCGTTTTGTTAGACCTTGTTGAGTATTAGTAGTTCTTTTTAAAAATTTAAGTATCTGTAGTTTCTTGTAACTCAACCTTCGTTTAAAAGTGTCCATTGAGCAGTTGCAGGCAAAGATTAATACGTATAACACAAAAGTCCATATGCATATAACAGTGATGCACTGTGAAAAATTACTAAATACTTTGTCAGTCTAGTGTCTATTTTGAGTCAGGAAAAAACTCAGATGAAAAATAAAGAAAATTAAGTAAATACTAAGTGTGTAAATGTTATGTCCTCAATGGTTTACCAGCAATTCCTCTCCTTATCTTAATTAATTAACTAACTAATGAGGCAAACCTTCATCCAACAAACACGCAGTTTCCTTCCTCTGTAATTTTCTCATAAGTTTAAACAGAATTAACTTATAGCCATAGGTAATTAACTTTTTCCTCATACATTTATAACGCCTTTCTGTGAAGTTTATCTGATGGAGATAGCATCTTAATATCGCGTCACGTCGGCAGGTAGCTGTATGATCATTATCTCGTGTAAATTGCGCGTCCGACGATAGTTCAACATGATAGGTCACCAACTCATCATGTATACTCGTTCGAAACGGTTTCATGAATATTTATTGAAGAAAGTTGTATCTTTAATCTATTTTGAAGATGTGTGGACCTGTGGCCAAACGAGAAGACAGTAATATTTTTTGAATCCTGCCTTTCAAGGAATGTTTTAGCAAGAGTGCTAAACACTTTTTTGAGCCAGACATACTTATATATTTAATGGTCAGCACTTAGCCATCAAAGTGAGGATATTAGAATGTATTTATGATCTCTTACTTTAGAGTTGGTCTAGTGGTTGCAAGCGCTACTGCTGAGCATGAGGTCCTGGGTTCGATTCCCGGGTCGAGCAAAGTGTTATTGGGTTTTTCTATCTGGAATTTCTCAGTAGCAACCCGGAGTCTGGATTTGTGCCCGGTTGGTGGCAATAGGCTCGCCCCCTATTACATGGGACTTAAACATAACTGGTGAAATGTGGGTGTACCTACTACAGGTACACCTCTGCCCAACGCTTCGGGGAAACAAGGCGTGATGTTATCTTATGTTATGTTACTTTAGAGTTAAGAACGCGTCGCGTCGGCGTAGGTGGAGAACTAAATAACTGCGATTTTGCTCAAATTGACTTTTCACCATTTTCGTAACACCCAAATCATGCCGCATAAATGAATCCAAAACAAGAAATTATTTGTTATTTAGTTCTCCACCTACGCCAACGAACGGTTCACAGAACAATGTCATTTTCATTTTATATCGCGTTAATTCTTCTGATTGACTGGGACAGCAATCGAATCCAATAGCGACACAGAATGTAGCAAACACTGGCTACGTGTATGCAAGCTATTCAAAATATACCAGGTACGTGTTATGTACAGTGCTACTATTTTGGCAGTGGTACGCAATAATTTTCACTGTGTTACGAACTGCAGTAGTCTATTAGAGTAGGTGCACGATATTTCACACTGCACTAACAAAGCTACCTGCTATGCAGATATGAGGCTGTTCGTCATTATAACATTTATGGTTTTCTTGATAATAAAGTTATAAATAGCTGATTCAGCAATCATTAGGTGGTGTGATATGTCATTAGCTTTGGTATTTTGAATGATGAAATATAATTATTTTATAAGTTTGCCTATTTATTTACGAAAAAAATTGTTTTATATAAAATATATGAAGTTGGTTCGGCTGCCACATTCAGTTTGATTTATTCCAAAACCTATAAAAAAGATCAGCCCTTTAAGTGTATAATCCCTTAAAAAATAAGTTGAGGCATCTTCGGAGAGCCATGACACGGATAATTCCTGTAATATCACTTTATAGCTTAAATCCTGTAAAAAGAGAAACGTGAAATTGTATCAAACACATAAGCCTTTTGTAAGGACACAGGCAAGCTCCACAAACGAAATAAAAAACCCTTGTAAATTAGAGGACAGTCATATATTTGGATTAGGGATCTATTCAGAAATTCGGACCGTACCTAATCTCCCTTGAACCTCTCGCTTTTTCAATTCAAAAGGAAAATATATCATAGGACATTCAATTCAATGTGATGTATAAAAACCAAGGGTCTAATGCATTTTTTAGCATAACCCACTCGAAATAACCGGAAGCCATATGCGCACAAATATTTAAAAGTGGTTTGCCTACGGACAATTTTTTCTCCTCTTTGCTGTATACTGAATTTATTTAATGGTTACTAAGTATTAGAATAGGACCCTTTTTTGGTTTGACATGCTTCGATCGTGCCTCGAAGAGATTAGCGTCTGCATTGTGAGTCACTTTTTAGAGCGGACTTTTTTTATGTTTCGTGACAGCGACATTAATAAATAACAAATAGAAAGACGAAAAAGTTTCTGTATATTAATATTTTTATAATGGCGACGGGAGTTTTTGTTGTCCTCTGAAATTGATTTTGGGTAGAAAAAAATGTTTTGGCATTTATAGGCAGTTGGCTTTATCGGACGGTCGTCAGTTAAAATCCAAATTGGGCACCAATTTAGTCAATTTCCCAAACTCTTTTACTTTATAAACAGCGCTATTAAAATAATATCTAGTGCTGATCCACCTTTGGCAGTATGTATTAGTTATTATTACCATCCATTTCTCGTCGACGAATAAAGTACCTATCCATTCATCACCGTTTCTTCCTTTTCTACCATAACCCAAAATTCCAATGCCCACTAAAGTCAAACTTCTAAAAGATTTTAAAACCTTGAAAACCAGTGCAAATCGCATTCCTTTCTTCCTTCCACCAACGATGACTAAACCTAGCTTATAACATCCCAAACAATATTGTAGATCAATTGACAAGAAATAAAACCATCTGATTGATGATACAGTGGACGTACAATTTAGCAATGTCGAGTCTTCAGTACTCAACAATACACATTCATGGCCCCGTATGTGCCTACCGACTGTGTCCTATAAATAATACATTATACACCTCATTGTTAAACTCAAAGGGAAGCTTTAAGGGTGGATGATCTCTTAAAATAACAAGTGTTTGCTTCACTGATTATCGACAATACGTATACCTTTAGCTGCCCCTGAAAGCCCTTCCAATAAAAGTAAATTTGAAGCAGCTTTGCTGTTTGAAATTGAATTTTGTTTCTGTATTGATTGAATTCATTTTCAGCTGGCATTGTTGTTTTCGCAGTTTTGAACTGTCCGTTAAAATGTAAGTTTTGGTACCGTTGTGTTAAAGTTTAGTTTTGAGTGATGGATATTCTAAGACAATTTCAATAAAATCTTCAAATAAAATGTGCGTGAATATCACGGCCAAGTTGGTTCACCATACAAAGAAACATTCATCTATTGATACTTTGCTATTTAAATGGTTTTACACATTTATAATATGAGTTACGGTAAATACGGTCGCATTGTGTGGAGATTCCATTTTGTTCCGATCATATTGTATGAAAATAATGCTTTTAATACTATTTCAATATTTAGACGATGTGTCGAGGATGCTTGGCGTAATTTTTGTAATAGGTATTAAAGGTTTAGTGATTTAAATATTTGCGGAACTTAAATTGGGTCAATGAAGACCTTTCTGGGTCTTATTTGGTGAGATTTGAGCTGTTGTAAGTGGTAAATGTTTATGTTGACAGTATTAATAGGTAACGTTGAAGATACTCTAATTAAACTTCCTTACATTTTTGAATAAATGTCCTCAGATTCTGTAGAAAAAAGAATGCCACGAAAAATTTATTGGTTTCTTCAATATTTTTTTACTAACAATGAAATACATGATTCCAACTCTATTAAAATACCCGAGCCGTATCAAATCCAATATCAATTTAGATCTTAAAAGACTATATTGCTTACTAAGCAAACCTCTTTAAGAAAACCTAGTTAAACAATCCTGATTAAAAACGTTCAGCTGCTTCAAAACCACGCCCTCTAAAATTAATTATATGAAATAGCGTGAGTCACCTGGCTATTTGTATGAGAGGCTATAAGAGGCTATAAGTGGGTCAGTGATAGGTTCCCGCCGAAGGACCATTCTCCGCCCAGAACGCCCATCAGCTTGATGTAACAAGTTTCCCGCGAAATAGGCTGGCTTGTTTATTAGAGATGCTATTAATTTCAAGCTATTATGTTGATTTGTGTTAAATTTTTTTAGATAATCGTCTTACAGTTTAATCTCCTCTTAGGCAGTTTTGCTGGACTTGATCGATTTGATCATTCCTTTTCTACATTCTTTATCAGGCACATAGACATACGTACATCACAGAGATGTTTTAAATATCAGATTTTTAGTCATGGTTAAAATCAGCCCGCTTCTGTCATCGTCAAGAACCTAACAGACATTTTATTGGATTTTACACATATCTATTGCAGATTGAACCACAAGTCTTGTAACATTTCTCAAGCCATGTTTTAAAACCGAAATAACAAGACTTGTTTGAATATGACCAAGAAAAAATAACATTCGGCAAGATAACCCATCTTTAACAAAATTACAAATTGCGTGCTGTCAAATTTTATCATTGCCGATTATAAATCTAAAATATTTATTTCTTAAATGACTCGACAGAAACCAAAATTTGCAGCTTGCGTTTTAACAAGCAGAAATTAATTTTACAAAATGGCCATGTTCTTAGAAGTAGTTTCGAGTTCAAATATAAAGTTTTGAGTTCCCCGCCCTAGGATAGAGTGCCCCGCCCTATCACGCCTAGAGCGCGAACCTTCGGTTTGTCCAACACTAGAGGTGTTCAAAGGCTGGTACACACAACCCGCTAAGTATTTTAAGGCGGTGCTTCACTCACGCAAATTGTTTGGTCAAGATTGGGTCTTTTGTTGAATGTTTCTATACGTGTACCGCTTTGTGCTTGAAGTGTAATGTCGGCACTTTCGATGGCGGTTGTTTATTGTCAATTGGTTTGATTCAAGAGATTTTCTGAGAAAACGGCTGTTTAAGATTGGTAGTTTAACGGAAGTGAAATGCGATAGTGAGACTGGTAAGATCTCATTGAGTTTGAAATTGGTTAAGTTAAATTTTAAAATCATAAAATTATGGTTGGTATACAATTTAAATCAACTGCCGACAAATGTAACAGGCATAACCGTCTAACGATGAAATATTGTTTTTCTCAAGTGCATCCTTATAGTAAAACCAGACGAGAATAGAGAGTGATGACCATCATTGTACTATGAACAAAACAGTCACAGACAAAGGTGCTCGTCAACTTCAAGTACCAATGACCACGCACATTTTTTCAGTCAACACCAAGGCGCCATCATTTCACCAAACTTAGGAAAAACTCATGACAATCGTTTTCAAAGTACAGTTAAACAAAAAAGACGACACACGGCCAGCAGAGGCTCATTTTTTCAGTACATCCATTCTTTGTCCTACACAATAAGTGCTCAATGTTCTTATCTCAGCATCTACGTCTTTCGTATGAAAGGACCGAGATGTTATCGCGAGGCCTTCGGGCCTAATCCGAGTGCAGACCCAAACAATGGGACGAATCATCGCGACACGTGGACTGGGACAAATTGGGCATTATGATCGTGTTTTTTTATTGTTGTCGTATTAATGTATTGTTTTTTAGACAGTGATGTATTGGGTTTCTGTTGTGTGGTTGTTTATATGGAACGTTGTTAGATGATTCGAGAGATGCTTCACTTTGATTGAATCGTTAAATGTTCACAAAAAATGTAATGTGGTTTTGTTAACAAACGATTGGAAGTAAAAGTTTCGAATTCTATTTTACGAGTCTGATGAACGAGAGAAATATTTACAATTTACCGAAAAACGATTGAAAAATACGAAACAGATACCTAGTTACATCATAAAAAATATAATGACGCGGTATCAAGAAATTCCATCTAATTTACATCAACATCAATACAAATATCTTCCAAATATTGCTGGAAAAGTTGATTTTCCCCAAAGGCTGTGAAATCCTGAGCGCAATTATTCTGCGTAAAACGGTAATCAAGCAGTTCTATGGTTGCAGTTCATTCACTGATGGTATCTCAAAATAACTTAGGTTAAACATATTTGGACTTGCAAGGTTAAGAAGACTATGTAAAATGTTATTAAATGTACTGTATGAATGCATTGTTTTTACCAATGCACGATTTTCCTTTTTAAGAAGAATGTCTCAAGTAGTTACAAAATAATATAATATATTTAAATGGCACGATTTATAATTTCAACAATGCGAAAGACGTCAATTTATTCGCTCAAATGAACTGGATATCAAGACATTTGTCTTCATTGTCGCCAAATTTCTTCATCATTGTCAACAGTTTAAAGGTGCGTTAGGATTTATTAAAGTCACTATTTAGAAGTCGGTAAAAGACTTCAAGTGAAAGGCTTCAACCAAGCGAGAGAATTGAAGTCATTATACGAGTCAGTTATTGATGTTATTAGTTCTTTTGTCGTTTACACGGTTCAAGTTTTTGCTAAACGATTTTGAATGTACAGGATGGTTGTAAAAAAAACTTATTTTTTTTTAAATTAATTTCGTTTAGTGTATCATCTTTATGATGTAATAAAATTAACGATACAACTATAAGATGAATATTAATTATCACTTGAGACCTGACCCAATCATAGTTTTTTTATAGACTCAAACTCAAAGCATTTATTTCAAATAAACCAATTACAGGCACTTTTCAACTGTCAAGGGGTCGTCGGTCAGTCCGATAGATGAAGCTAGTTGCCCATTCCAAAGCGTAGTAGGTAAGTACCTACGGACAAGAACGGGCAAGAAACTCTACGGACAATCTTTTCAATCCCAATATGGTTACAAAATATTGGTTACATCATTCATGTTGAAGTTATGTATGTGAGAACGATGCAGAACTTTAAAAGCGTTCTTAATAAAAAGTAAAACAAATAAAACAATTAAAAAATTAAATTAAAATAAGCCGTGGCAGTTAAGAGATGACGACGAATAAGACGTAACTAATGTAACTTAACTATGCATTCAAAAGTTTCATTAAAATACGTAACACGTTGTTACTACTCTTTTTTTTGGTTTTAGAATAGTGTAATATACTCAACTCATAATTGAAGCAGCCTGTACCTTCTTCACGGTTTGTCTCGCATCAAACTACAAATCAATAGTCAACAAAAGGCGATTTAATGGACCTTTTAGTAGTCAAAAACGAGACAAATTCACTTTAAAAGGCAATTCTATCGTGTTTGTCAGACCAAAAGTGATAAATATCACACAACTTCAAAAAAGATAACATTCTTTGTCACATTCAAATATATCTTTTTATGAACCATGGAGCTAAAATGGTGCTCACGCTATTAAAGATGAAAATTAATTAGTAATAAAATATATTAATGCTGAATTATTTTGACGTTTCGTTAGACGGTATTGTATAGAATGGTGATAAATGTTTATATTTTCTGAAATTGATTTCTTTTTAGAGAATTCGATTCTGTTAAACGACGTTTTATGTTAAATAAATTCCGCTTATTTATCAATAGGTTATTATTATTCTATGGAATTGTTTAGTAATACGTACACGATTTAAAACAACAGTTAATAAAATGTATTTACAGTACTGCAAATTATTTTTTGCAACGCTGTAAATTTTTTTTTTCGAATGGGAAATTGGGAAAGTTTCGGATTGCTCACGGGTAACTTTAATTCACTGAAACGACCATTTTAGGTGAGGAAATCCCTGTAATGGATTTGAGAATAACTCACAAACTAATTGATGTCGATCCACTTAATTGGATTCACAAACATATCTCAAGACCTCACTTCATTTAATATCAATACAAATATTCTCAACATCTGCTTATAAGCTGAGAAAACATCCTTTGACATGGCTCCCGTCAAAACCTTTCACGTTCCGCCTAATATCTTCCAAGTTATGGTCTCTTCTAATATAATTATTGTCAAATGTCATCCGCGCGGGCGCATATTCTTACGCACCAATGAATTTCTTCGCAAAATAAAATGCGATCAATGGTCCAAATCTTTTGGAGGTAGTTACACACAATGGGGTACAGGATAAAGCATCATATTTATTTCATAATAAATGACAATTATCGTAAATTGATTTCGAAGTCGACAATATACATGCACCTAACCAAACATTGGCCGAAAAGGATCGTCCGTTGTTATTGTTAGGACTTTGTAGCGTGTAGAAATATGAAAAGTGGAATTTACAAAAGGTTTGTATTTATTGTGCTAGGTAATGTAACAAATATTATGTATGTATTCTGTTTCTGTTATGGGGCACTTTTGTATAAATAAATAGGTATCTGTATTTTGCATACCTATTTGGTTTTCGTTTGAAGTAAAATAAACACTTATCTATTCGCATTTCTGAAATATGGGCAAACCAAACAACGGCTTAACAGTTCAAAGGCCACCGAATCACAGACTTTTAAGAGATGTTCTAAGACATCATAAATTAATATCATTTTGATGATATGGTAAATACCCAGACAGCAGAATCCAATTATTCACTTATAACTTTTTACTGCAAATGTGATGATTGTTTCTAAACCTTTTGCAATCGCGGAAATAACTCGATTGAATGTACAAAGCGAAGCACTCGTGAAAGAATAACGTGTGATTATATTATAAGACTGGACCTGAATCTACAACTTGGATATTGGCTAATATTTCGCACCTACGGTGCAAAAACGTCACTTATGCAATTTTAGTCAAAATTGATCTAAGTATGAGAAAAAGTAGCTAATGTACACCTTTACCTGGTGAGTAATATGAAGTTCAAAGATGTAGTTTAAATATTACCAGTTCATTTGTTTAGTCAAGAAGAACTACTATATATTATAATAGGATGTCGAATTTTTAAACGCTTCTCCTGAAAAATTACATCATTTGCATAAGTGACGTTTTTGCACCGTAGGTGCGATATAGTTGCCCATACAGCTTGGAAATTGGCTGGCTGGCTTTGAATTTCCCGTGAGATCTTAGTTATTTTGGATACTTTCCCTTACATAAAAGTTACTAAAAGTTTCGCTTTAGCTGTTTAGGACTCATGCTGGTTTGACCTGAAGACTTCTGCGTACAACAGATGACGACTGTGTAACAATTAATTGATACAAAGGTACGCTACACAGAAATATTTTGACACGACGACAAATGAACATGTTTCAAAGAGGATTCAGCCATAAATTTCCACTAACTTTTAACCAGCAGATGTTTCCACATAACAACACGAATTTCCTCATGTTCGCGACTTGTAACTACAAGTACAATGAGAACCCATCAATTAGACGCGACAGCTCCATTAAAAGAAATACACAAAATATGTCGTTCATGCTAAAAACTATATAAAAGTCCAGGTGTTTGTTCAAAATTAGTGTATAATCACTATATTTGAAGTGTTGTCACGCAGGTTCTACGAAAGTCTTTGTTAGTCGCCACCCAGTAGGGCAATGTTTGCAAACGGCCTGAATAAGCCTCGACCAATATTTGCCTTACGAATGAAAGAAACAATGCCTCCGGTGGGACAGTTAGCGTTTTCTTGTGAGTCACGGGACAATGTTAAGGTGGTGTTTCTCTGGTTCGACTGAGGTGTTTTTAATTTTTATTTGTTGGTGATGAAGTTAACTAGTTATGGCTTCTGCAAATTAAAAGTTATTTTAGATATACCAAACTAGAAGTTCAATTTCAAACTTGGCTTAAATTGTATTTTTAATATCTGATAAAAATACAAAAAGTTCCAGTTAGTTTATTTGCTCTAATAGATGAAAATTACTTAAGCAGCACAAAGTACAAAAACCTTACAAACCTCACACCATTTTACTGTACTACCTATATTTATCAGATTTTCATAGCATTTTTCCAAGCATCCGAAGTAGTTTATCGACCAAATCGCAGCACTGATACCGTACCTTAACAAAATTTTGGCGACTATGTTTGCACGTCCGCGACGCTCGCCGCGGGAGGTTCGACCACCGAGCATTTATTGTCCCGTATTTACCCATCTTACTTTAAGATGCTCTTAACAAAGTCGTTTAGGAGCACGAGCGTGATTTGCACCGAAATGTCGAGCATTTGTCTCCTTAAGTCGTCTTTTGTTATTTTTGAGAACGCACGTGAATTAGAATTAATTGTTTTGAGACGTGTCTGTATTTTAAAGTACCTGGAGATGTTTTATTTATATTTGCTTATGTTTAATGGAATTGCAATGCCTGGCGGATGGCACAAATGGGCACTTTCAAAGCAAGAGTCGTTCATTTATTTTCATTTACTGAAGACTAAAATATTCTTTGGACCACCTGAGAGCCACAATTTCTGATCAGAGGAGAGCAATTTTTATTTTGCTGCAGTCAATAGAGGCTAATTAGTACGAATAAGCAAACGTATACATTCACGTGTCGTTTTATGGAGTACTGCCTGCTAAAACTCTGACTTGGGAGAGACTGCGATATACTGAGTTTATTATATATTAGATATACTGGGTGGGAAGTTATCAAATAACTTCTCCCGCTGGGCGGGAGAGAGTGTCAGACTCTTACTGACTAAAACCCACCCGTGTTCTTTCAGTTACCATGTTGCCGGGGGCCACGGTATCCCTTTTGGACTTTCCCGCGACCCCGGCAGGCATCGGCCCTAGCGGACCCCGTCAGTTCTGCTGACATCTCTATGAGGCGCGCGTGGAACACAACGCGCCGTCGACCCGGGCCTGGTCCTTATTGGACGGCGAGCTACCCATTGCTCACTGTCCGCAAGCCTGCGTCTACGGTGGCCGGGAATCGGTCTGAGATTCCCGACGCCTAGGGCGTCTCCTGCGGCGGTTTGGGGCGTAAGGGCGCGAAATTTACCTCTTGCTCGTGAAGGAGGAAACGGCTTCCCATGCCCTCTCGCTCCGTACCATAGCCTGGACCAAAGCCGGACGCAAGAGATCGCCGCCGATTGATTTACAGACTGTTTGCCTCACTTTGCGTGTCTTCTTGTGGTTGTTATGAAATCGTCGTGATAGTCTCTAAAGGTTTTAGGGGTATGAGGAACAGGGTGTAAAGTTCACTCATCCACCATAGAAAAGGGAGGATCATCCGACCAGACGGGTGTTGTGTCTGGCGGGCAACTGCCCAACGGTTTGAAGTTGAAATCTTGTATCTATGTCGATCGCTCGGTAAACTCTAATTGCGCGATGCAGGATTTGTGTGACGTCATGTCTGTGATGCGTAGTTTGTATGTGGCGGTGTAACCGCTACAAGGTTCATATTTCTCCAGTTATAACCTAAACTGAAGAAATATGAGGCTCTTTTTAGGTCTCGAAAATGAAGATGATTGAGGACTTGATCCTATACTTGATAGTTATTAAAGGGACTCGTCGCTAAGTAATAACAGCCGTACGCATCGATCGATCAGGTTAAGGCGACAGTAACCAACTTTTTATGATTTTATACTGAAGATCTCGTCTAAACGAGTGGTGTCCATTAATCTCTAATTTAACATATTTTTTTTTCGTGTCATTACACGAAAAAAAAATATGTTAAATTAGAGATTTTTTTTTAATAATTTAATATGTGAATATTTTACAATATGTTTATCTTATAGTGTAATTAATTTGTAAAGTTATATCTAACGCTGATACAAAACTGAGAATCACGCAAAAACTATTAAGCGTATTTTTTCTGAAACCTTCACCATTTTAAAGATAATTTAATTATTTATCTGTTAGTATATGTGTTTTATTAAGTTAGCTTTTGTTTTATGTATAATAATGCGTAAAATTTGGAACAGCGCTCCTTGATGGGCGAGTCTTATTAATTACTGGCTGGATGTACGACGCGTTGCGTGAGCTCAGTACAGAACACGCAAGCTAACCACTCAAGGTCACTGGCATATATCTGCGTCTTAAGCTTCGCTTGCCGCGGTTGGTTCGTGGAAGAGTGACCATCTTTACATACCGAGACCCCTCCGGAGAGCATGTTAAGCCGTTGGTCCCGGATCCCATTCGTGGATCTTTAACAGTCGTTACGGGTCTTCAGAAGCCCGAAAGTCTGACAACCAGTCTTACCAAGCGGTATCATATTACCCAATAACTGGGTTGTGGAAGTCAGATAGGCAGTCGCTCCATGTAAAGAACTGGTATTCAGTGAAATCCGGTTAGACTGGAAGCCGACCCCAACATATAAGGCTAGATGATGACTTGATAGTTACTAAACACTTTACCTTTTTCAAAAGTCTAGCAAATAAATCTAGACTAAACCACCCAGCTGGGTTTATCTAAAACATAAAGAAATACCAGGCGTCGTCGTGACTACCTCGTAACTCGCACCGACACATAACACAGTCTTATCACATATGCACATAATTGTTTATAATAAGAAGGAACACTACATTTGAATACTTAGAAGGAAGTGATAAAACCTGTTAACAACCTTGCATCCTGTGTAGATACTGTCGGTTTACTTAAACAATACTTGACTTAGGTTAGGAATGCCATCTTAATTTACATATGAAACAATCAATTTTGAACTCTGTCTTGTAAGAAATAAGGTTCGAAGTGAGACTAGGTCGCCAGATAAGTTTTAACCCGTTAGTGAAGAGTTGTCGCTCAATATTGGTGTTATGGGACCAATATTTAAAGTACCTGATTACGTTAAGTGAATGAATGGTTGATTATGTAACGACTAACAGTGAGAAACTAGGGTACTTTAGATAGGTACTATGTGCTGTTAAGAAAATAACCCACGAATTTCGAGTTTTTAAGATAAGTTCTTGGTATAATGTAAAACGTAGATCTTTAAAGCCCATTGATGATCTTACGCTTCCTTTAGACACGTTCAATTTTGGAGCAACTATTAAATCTGACAAAGTGCAAGAAATTGATTGTCGGTACATAAAAAAAATCGAACTCTCCAAGGAATCTCTTTCAAGAACTATCAAAACTGCCAAACACGCCAAGATCCACCAGAACCTATTGTGCCCCAAATAGATTCACCGTGTACAAAGCGCTTAGCAATCAGAGCACAAATCAAGAGCCCACCAATGGGCTCACACTGGGACATTATCCTTCAACCGTCACGCCGAACTTCAATACTTTGACACTATTGTGAAATTTCTCACTTCGGTCTCGGCGACCCGCAGCGCTTGTCGGGTTAACCCGCTATTGTGGGCACACGTGCGCAATGAATGGGCCCTTAGAAGGTATCTTAGATTTGACAACCCTATTTATGTTTGGTCGCCTAATTGAATTATAGGGCGCGGCCTTATGAGGGCGATAGCGATCCGATTTTGTAATTAGTGTTGTGTGCTGTTTCTGCCATGAATGCGGCGGTATGTTGTGGGGAAATAGCTGTGGATACGGGCTCGTAAAGTAATCTTGATTGGATTTATGTTTACGTAAATGTGTAATGTGATAATGTAAATTGAAATGATAGGTGAATTGGTGATAAAGTTAAATTGAAGGAATGGGTAACTGACTAAATATAAATACTTATCTAATGCCGAAGATAAAATGATAAAGACTACCTACTGCTTCTAGCTGCCTGTATGCAGGTGCCGTTCGGGGGCTGAAAATAATATTAATAAAACTGTTTCATCGAACCGCACTTATTAAAAATTTTGTTTCAGTGCGGTTAGTGGAAGTGCTCAGGTGCGGTTCGGTCAAGTGCTGTTGAAATCAGTGCTCTGGGTAGATTACCTCCTTCTAGAATCTCGTCACCCCGTCTTTCGTCACAACTAGAGATAGGGAAGTTATTATTTATCCACTATGTAAAAATAAATAATAAATAAATCATTTATTTTGGACCAAACACTTGATAACATTTTATAGACCTGCCAAACTGCGTGACAGTTTGTCGGCAGGATTAGCGCTCGTCTTAAAACATTTGGTAATTAATCCAATTAAACATCAGTAGGTACAAATAGTATAAGGACGGTAAGAATATGTTTGTTGAAAAGAATACATTAATTATTGTCACATGTTGCGACTATTTCGTTCAAAAGTTCCGCTTTTAATTTATTTTCCAGTGCTCGCCAAGCCAAACCAAGCCAAGCCAGCCAAGCCTCAGAATCTGTTCAATATGAGGAGTATAATCTGACAAACTTCTTTCCTCAGTTATCAGAACCACTTGAAACCTAAAATTCGCGTGCCTAGCCTCAGTATTTTTATAATTACAAAAATATCTTCCCTCACCATTCTATCAGACCCACAAACACTTACCTTTTCTAACCAACATCTACGAACCCTGAAGGTCTACATAAACTGGTTGTTCTATTACCAAACACGGTCGTCCTTGAGAGCTGAGTACATATTTGTTTTGGTCTCAGGATCGTGTTATCTTTGCAAACAAGTGCGCGGGCGCTGTTTGGTGATCGAACCAAAATGGCGGCGAACGAGATACGGGTTACTAAATGTTTGTGTAGGTTATGGGAAGGTTTAGAAGTTATTTTCGTAGTAGGAGTGTTTATTTTTTGTTGATGTGATAAAAACTTTAGTGACTGATGTTTGTGGAAACCTTCACAGACTTGATTTTGAAGTCTGCCTTTGATGCGATGAGCTTCTTTGGTGATTAATTCTTTTCAGATTAGTTGCTTGTATATACTTTATATATATCTTCTAAGCTCACATTAAAGGACCTATAAGTCACTTAATGCAAATGTGACTGACAATACGATGCATTTCTATTATCTACTTATAGGAATCAGGATTTATCACAATTTCTTATAATACCAGTAAATTGCAAGTAAGTAGATATGCTGCGACAAATTCTATTACAGATTAGAAAATTCTTCGAAGAATGCTGTCCATACTTCCAACCCATCTGCTAATGTGTTGCTATTTATATAAATTGACAAATATGTGGTCGTCTACATATTTAATAGATTGGTATTTAACTATTTAAAGTATTTGTTCATCCTGCTCTAGAAAGGAAAGAGGAATGTATCAGTTACACATTGCCTTCGGTCCATATACGCCAGCCGAGTTGTTTACGTAAGTTCAGGGTATTTTAAATCAGTCTCAGCTAAGAACGTGGTAAAGAGGAGAGAGGATAAGACAAGTAAATTATTTGGTACTTTGTATTGCAGTTTTAAGAAAATACTTCTCATTATTTTTTTCAAAACGGCAAACGGTATTATCAGGGGGTATACGGGGTTTGCCCAGTGGTAACGGCCGCGACGTACGAGTTGTAGGTCGTTGGTTCGAACCCCTGACAAGCGCTTTACTCGCTGAGAGGAGGCCTGTGTCCCAGCAGTGGGGACATTATAGGTTGATTATGAGGTTATCAGCCCTTATCTACTCAGCAAGAAACCGACATGCCTAGCCGCTGTAGCTGTCCGTTTATTGTTAACATCTTCTACCAGTTGGGCATGTAAGCCAGTTCTATGCAAAAAAAAAAAATCTAGAACTTTCATCATCTCTCTTCTCATCATCTTCCTGCCCTTTTTCCATGTTAGAATGTGTCGACTTTATAATGAAATTACAAGGGACAATAACAGTATCGACATCTTCGATTCTCGTGCCGCTGCTTTACAAAAGACATGTGCGTACTCTTTCTTTTTAATATTTTTATTAATCTTGTAACACTTTAAATAATGTAAATTTGTGTCACTTATGTAGGTACTTTACCTGCCGTGTTTGGTCTCCTACACATTCCTTGCCTAAGCAGAAGTGTGTCGGAGGGCAGACGCATAGACCTAGCTGTAATTTTGTGAACTAAGCTTTTTACTGTAGTTGTAATTTTTTATTATTATTGTTGCTAATCATGTTGTGCGATTACGCTTTGGGTGATAATCAGGTCGAAACCTATAATGTGAACCTAGTGATATACTATGATTATTACCTGTTGTAGTTGCTTTGTGAATAAATAAATAAATAAATTACTTGGGTCAGTGCAACACGTTTTCTTCTTCGACAATTGCAATGCAAAAATAAAGCGTGGTATTAAAGTAGCATCTGATGTCTCTGATGTTAGTACCTTCATAGAAGTCACATAAACTTGACATTAAAAGCAACATAAATAACATCCACAGAATACAACGCAACACCATTAAAGTGATACAAATTGGGAATCAATGAATATTTTTAACAAAGAACACAAATGTGCGCGTATCTAATCAACTCTGTACTGAATGTTCTTTAAACTCATTCATAGAGGTTTACTATTCAATGTACTTCAACCTTATTTTATTGTATGAAGTATAGGAGATAATAAGGAAATGCCGATTACATGGTATAGAAGATGTTTCTTTTCATGCGGTTTACTCAAATACTTACTAACCATTTTTTTTCTTCTTAAAATAAACCTTGTAGAATACTCAAGTTCTAAACATAAGCGAAGAAAAAAAGTAACTACAAGTGGCTTTCACTTAATACTAATTAATCCATAGACTAATGCTAAACGAGTTTTTAATCTCTTTTCAAGATTGAGTGTCCATCTCATCATTGCATTGTGGGTATTACCCTTGTTCATTTTGAATCAATGCATAGATTACACGAGGGCAAAACCCAAAAATTCACAAAAAAGAAAACGAATTTTGGTGAAATTACAAAGAAAACGCGCTCTCGAACTCTGCGTTCAGCGCTCGGTGTGGCAACACGCCGTATTCGGGTTCATGACAAGTCAATCGTCATCCTGAGGATATCTCGTTTAGAGGTGAAACACGTGTCGATTTCTTTCAGGGTTTTTGTGGCTCTTTCGAAATAGCTAAGCGGAATAGGTTACTAAATATATCCACGTCTATTGTATTTTTTTAAGAAAACGCAATAAAATTCGTGCCCGTAACCAATTAACACTCGATACTCATTCACTCTACATAAGGTACATAATTTCTATACAAAATCCTTATAGGATACAACAAGGAAACGCCGATTACATGCTTAAAATTCACGGAATACTGAAGAAGTAATTTCACGAAGTTCTCACGGAATTCCGCGAAGTCTTTTTAGTCAATTTCCGCCATTCACTGGACTGAGTGACCGTTGTGAAATCGATTGCGCGTACGCCGCCCATTCATAAGGCGATGCTAAGATCCTTAAGATAGAATGAACGAGTCGTTTAAGCGGTGTTATGTAATGGAGGGAAAAGGGCGGGTGTAAGAGTATTGATTTTATTGTTGTTGAAGATCGGAATACTTGAAAAGGTCGGACAATACGCCTTTTTGTTACTATTACTGCAAATAAGAAAGTGAGTTTGGCTTGCTGTCCGTTTGGTATTATTTTCGCGCCCAAACTACTTGCTCCACCCAGTAATGATCTTTAAACATACCTTCCACTATCACCTGTGCCATACTAAGTACAGACGCCAGCACATCAAGCTACCCGAAACTGTCAAATTTTTTCAATCAACTTTGAACCTTACAGTTCAGCGATAAAGTTGAAATCTTTTAAATAAATTTGACAAATTGTAGTAGCTTGATGTGCTGGCGTCTGTACATAAATTATGACGAACTTCTGAACTTAAACCACAGAGTGGCCCTCTTCAGCACTTTCAGAAGAACTACCTCTCACTAGAGTCTAAATAAAACTACTTAACTGATTTTAATAATGGGGAAAAATAAGATGTTGACGAGTTGAATATAGAACATAACATAACATCACGCCTTGTTTCCCCGAAGGGTTGGGCAGAGGTGTCCCTGTAGCAGGTACATCCACATTTCACCAGTTATGTTTTAAGTCCCATGTAATAGGGGGCGAGCCTATTGCCATCAACCGGGCACAAATCCAGACTCCGAGCTGCTACTGAGAAATTTCAAATAGAAAAACCCAATAACACTTTGCCCAACCCGGAAATCGAACCCAGGACCTCGTGCTCAGCAGTAGCGCTTGCTACCACTAGACCAACGAGGAATATAGAAAGAAAGATATAATTCGTTTATTGGCATTACAGCAGAAAAATACACCTTATAACTATAAAAAACAGAAAACAATGATTTTAATACCAAAAGGGCCAATATCTAGATGGGTTTGTCTGGTATAAGAAAGCTACTGTTTTTCATCCTGAAAAAAAAAGCCTTCCACGCAACAGTAACTTCAGACTATAAACCGCTACATCATGAGTAAACGGGCTCTTTATTATTATTATTTACCAACTTTAAGCAAATTGACAATTGGTTGGCGAAACGTAAATATGAAGAGATTTGCTCGAGCGCAGTTCTAAGAGGTTTACTTTACGCTCGATGTGTTCAATAACAGAACAGTGAGAATTCGTCATATTTACATTTACATTATTATCTTTAATAAATTATCATGGTGTGAGAAAATGGCTTTGCTATTTCAATCTTCCTAGGAAGATTGAAATAGCAAAGCCACCCAACTATATTGGGGTCGGCTTCCAGTCTAACCGGATGCAGCTGAATACCAGTATTTTACATGGAGCGACTGCCTATCTGACCTCCACAACCCAGTGACTGAGTAATACGATACCCCTTGGTAAGACTGGTTGTCAGAATCTCGGGCTTCTGACGACCCGTAACGACTGTCAAAGATCCACGAATAACAGCCGGGACCAACGGATTAACGTGCTTTCCGAGCAACGGAGGAATCTCGGTATGTAAAGATGGTTACCCATCCACAGACCAACCCCGGCAAGCGTAGCTTAACAGGAAGAATCGACCCGTGCGGCTTTGTTATTTGCCACTCCCTATTTCATTATTATTTCTGAACAACACGAATCACAGTCAACTCGTTAGGCACATGAATTCAAACAGAAGCATAGAGTAGTCGTAGGTTGTTAAAATTCCTTAAAAATCTTTTAAGTACTCGACTTTCCTCAAACAAACTACTTCAAACTTGTTAATGTTTACAAAGTTGCACTCAATAACCGCTAATACAAAAGACTTCAACGCGCTCCTCTAAAGACAGTCGCCAAGAGATCGTTAGACATTGAAATTATATAAAAAAAATACATCCAATAAAAAATTACGAAAATTATTGGGACTATAATGAGCCCCTATACTCAGCATGGGTCCGAAATTCAATCAATAGGAATTTATTGCCCAGATTCGCAAAGGCTACGCATCGTTTCGAATTTTTGAATTGTGCGAGGCGGGGTATATTTTTTGTTGGAAGATAAGGTCGGCGCGAGCTAAGGCTGTCACCTATTATGCGCTAGCGCAGAAATGACAGTAAAAGTTACGCCCACTTTTTAGATCCTTTTTGTGCAGTCTTCAAAACTTTTTAAAGATTAAAGAATAAGTTTATGGTTACCGTTTTTGTGGCAGTGTGCTAAGGTTTTGATGATATAATAGGTACCTATACACGTATTATGTATCAATTTATTGTGTTGCATGTATTGTCACTGAGGTCATGTGTTGATACCTACTTATTTGACTCAGGTTATCTTAATATGAAGGTCTTTTAAAAAGCTTTTAAGTAGCGATATGCTCTAAATTCAAGACCACTCCTGGATAACAATTTCAGGGTCTTAGTTTCTTAACGTTTTCCTAAGCTTTTAGAGGTAGACCAAGGGAGACTGGAAAGGATTTAAAAAGGCCAATGTAAATTATAAGCCTCAAGATAAATGACTTTGCTATCTTCAAAAACAATTACACACTTCAATTCTCCTCAGTTTAAACACAAAACCCAGCTATTATAACAAACAATTTATCCATAGGTCACTCCTATTGTTAGTAGCATCCGTCCTACTTGCGATAACGACTCCCCATTATCTGTTGGATACACGCAAACAAGCTCCAATGCCTTCTAGTGGCCATCTAACACGTGTTCAAAATGCTTTGTTACTTTAACTGTACTGACACAATAATGTCCCAGGGTATAAAGAAGATTAAACTTTGAGTTTCAGAAAATAGAGTGCATTTTTCTTCTGTGAAACTTTTTCGCACTTGTGAAAAGTTGTCGCGGTGTAATGATATAAGTTACGTTGATTGTATGTTTGAATTTGTACGTTATGTAAAAGGGAACAAAGTTTGTTTTGGGGTGTGGTTGGTTCAGAAAGATACCTATTTACAGCATCAATAAAAGTGAAGAATATCTCTTGATTTTTAAGGGGCACTTTAAGGCTCTTCTAAGTTCTCTCATAAAATGATTGTGTACGGCGATCCATCAAATCGAAGACATTTCGAAGGCTTCTATTGAGCTTTTTGCCGCCCCGTCATTTCCTGTGCCCGAGGCCAGGATTTCGACCAAAAATTTTGCGAGAACAATTAAACTTTTTTCAGTTTCTTTTTATTTTTTCGGTCAGTCGGTAAGTATTAAGTTACCGAATCCTAGATAAAATAGTTTTTTGAGAAAAAACCGTTTGCAGTATACGTGAGTTTTTGGGGTTTCTTTGGCGATTTTTTTGTATAAATATATCTTTTAGAATGGACACGTTTTGTTGGAGATAAGTAGCCATGGTTTTTATTGGACGTCTCAGTTATAGGTAAGGTTTGCACCTGCCTCTTATGTACTATTTTCAAATTACATGGCTTGCGGTGATAACGTGATTAAAATCTTAAATGAACGAAAAAAATTATGATGATCGTTTATTGTGAAAGTTACATTTGATTTAGATAGCAAATGACTTCATTCAATTAGTACGATACATGAAATTTTTATAACATATGCATTGAGATAATAATGTAATTATTGAAACGGAATCAGAACTCTTCCGAAATAAATAAAATAACGGAGACACATGCAGCATCATATCTCGGCTCAATTTAAAAAAAAACTGTAATAACGACATTAACAGACTTCGTCAAAAATTTCGCCACTTTTTTCGTGAACGCACAAAAATCCGCAGTTTCCGGTAAAAAAATGAAATGCGGAGTAATTTAAAACCGCACGAAATTGCCGCCGTTACACACACGTGCAGATAAAAATACCACTTGTTACTATTAAAAAAATATCGGTAAGTAACAAAAAATTATGCGAAACTTACAAAAAAGACCGCGAAAGTAACAAAAAGGAAGAAGAAACTTGGAATTCGTAGATTTTAGTTTTTATGAACTATTTTGTGACACGTGTTTCTGATTTGTGGACTATTTGTGTATTGGGCTAATGGGGCTGTGTTGTCGCCACATTTCCTTTCGTTGATTGCGTCAAATATTGCGGCTTAGGTTGCTATTTTGTCATGTGGCCAGGAATTTGGGTTAGATTTGATATTTTAGATAAAGTTTCTCGTTGTCCTTATATTTTTATTTTCTGTGTAATTTATCATAGTATTTCATTAAATATTTTGCTGCAGGTTTATTGATTAGGATTTTACAATGCGATTTCTAATCTAACTGTCCTCTGAAGGGAAAGACTTTTTTTCGGATAAAATCAGATGCGTACCTACATACATGAACTAAATATTATGTATGCGTAAGCATTCTTTATCCTAATTAATATTATTATCGTATTCAATTCTTATTAAGTAAATGTCACCCACTAAAACTGAACCAGGAATCTTATGATTTATCTTTCCCACGAACTTAAGTTTACTTTTCGCAACTTCAGAGTCACCCTACATGCGAATCGGAAGTCCCTAAGTGTTACCCACCGCACCTAATTATCTGCGTTCAGTAATAGCTTCCTGTACACCAGTGCTTTGCGAAAAACAAGCCTCTTCACCACTAATGCGAGTTTCGTGTCAATGGCAGGCCATTGTCTACACAGTGGGAACCACTTGTGATAGCTGGCTGGTGATGGAAGTGACGGTTTTTTTGTTTTGCTGTAATTGTTTGGAGTGCTAATGGTTTTTGGTTTATTTTTAAGGGCTTTTGCCACTTGATCTAATGGATGTAAGATCATGGTCCTTTTTTGTTGTTAATTTTTACTTCCTGTTTTTTGGCTCAGAAGAAAGCTGTTACGCTGGTTGTAAATTTAAGCTAGACGTATTGACGAGAGCATAAGGACTCTAGAATTCGCTGTTATCCTAACAGCTGGTCAGAACACTCGCATCAAGTATTCGGTAAAATCATATGATTGCGAATGTAAAAGGTTATGCACATTTTTTTTTAATCAAACTGAATATTTAATGCAATGTTTTATTGTACAATCGGCCTATAGTGTTCCCACTGCTGGGACACAGGCCTCCTCTCGGTGAGCGGGAGTGGGCCGTAATCCACCACGTGGGCCTGCAAATGTAGAAAGTTATGCACATTTTTTTTAAATCAAATTGAATATTTAATGCAATGTTTTATTGTACAATCAGCCTATAGTGTTCCCACTGCTGGGACACAGGCCTCCTCTCGGTGAGAGGGACTGGGCCGTAATCCACCACGTGGGCCTGGTGCGGGTTGGTAGATGTCACATGGTCTTCGAATTTTTGGTTCTAGGACATGCCGATTTCCTCACGATCCTTCTCCGTTTTGAGAGCAGTGGTGATGAAATAATTAACACAAAGTAAAGCGCCTGTCTATGTTCGAACCTACGACCTATAACTCGTAAGTCACGGCCATGTAATTGTCTTAATTTTTCAATTGATAATTTCCCATGCTCTGAATAAACTGTTGTGTACACTGTCTACAGGGCTGCAAGTTTGATTAGGGCAACAATAGGAACTTATCCTTACATTCACTAAGCATTGTGCCAAAGCCTTATTATATTAATAGCCTATCTCAATTCAGTGTTATCTAATCTCCTTTGTCCCCAAACAAAGTAAAAGCTGTATTGACGGAATTATTCCGATAACCACCGGTTTCTTTAGGAAAATTCACGGCTTGACCATGAATCAATATTGGCGTTATTTGAGTTATTTCTTAACAAACCTAAGACCCGTGAACCAGTCATTGGCACCCTCAAAAACATTGAGGACTTGTTAAATACGGCACTTCGGCTGGCTTCCCTTGTTGGAATATTGAAGCGTGAACTGTTAAAACCACCTTATTCATACCATTGCCAAACTCAAATTTTGAATACCTTGATCTTTATCTCGTTGAAATAGAGATGCTATTGGATGGATGGTGAGTTTTGGAGGTGTAGGAGGTAAGTTGGTATTTCAACAGTTTTACCAACAACATTATCTGAATTTCACGCAAGACTTATTTGTTTTAGATGAGGCTGTTTCTAAGGGAATTGTGTGGGGCCGTGAATTTTAACAAGCCAAGTGGCGGTATCGGTATTGGTCTTCACAGCTTTGTGATTCTGAACGGGTGTTTGGTCTCATTTTGATGCAGTTGATGTGATGACGTGACAAGACGGTATTAGTTGCGTCCTTGTTGGGTAGTGGTAGCAATTTAAGGTTTATAATTAATAGACAATATCGTTGCAAAATATATTTATGAGAGCTGTAAAGTTACAAAATAGATTCAGTTTTGGACAAAGAATATTAGTAGGTTATACATTCATCACTTTGATTTTTTCATCATCATCATCATCATCAGCCTATAGCAGTCCACTGCTGGACGTAGGCCTCTCCAATTGCACGCCATTCAGCTCGATTCTCGGCAACTCTCATCCAGCTGCTACCAGCCACCCTGCGAAGATGGTCACTCCACCTAGCCTAACTTTTTTATAACGAGAACTAATTAAATAATATATTAATAATATATACTAATATCAAAAGATATTTTTCAGGTTCTTTATACTACAGAAAAATCTGGTATACTCAGTGATCACAAACAGCTGTTGTACCTTGTGCCACACATGAACATTTGATTCTTATGCGGTTGTACTCGTACAGTGCAACTTTATTAATGAAAACTGATTTTTTATCAACTTGTCATTCTAAATATCTACCTTTTGCAGCTTAATTGAGTGTTTTGCAATTTCGGAATGTTATAATGAAAAAATACTATTGGTATTAAACACACAATATTCCTTTTTTTAGGAGTTAACCGCAGGCTTGAATTAAATTGTGTAGGTATGTCCAAAACTGCCATTGTTTCTGAAAATATGTGTTTTGGGTCTTTAAGGCCCATAGGTTTTTAATCTTTTCTTACCACAATATCAAAATCAAAACATAGACAGTTTTTTTCCTAAATCCATATCAACATAAACTCACTTTTTGTCAACCATACAATACCGCTCTAAATAACTGACTATCTCAGTCGGATGACACAAACGCGCCGACAAAGAGGCGGCGATCCTCACACAGTGGTCACAAATAGTCACGAACAGTGTTCCGTGTGCCACACATGAACATTTGATCCTTACGCGGCTTATCTACGGATAGACGGCTTTATGTAATAGCTGGAGGTTTCTTTATGACGCATGCTGTAGGGATTTCTAATACTTACGTTTATAGACAAGAATTTTAAGAGCGTTTATAAAGAAAGTGGGCAAAGCAGCGTCGCAAATACCTGTCAAATATTTCGCTGTTTTAATTAATTTGGCAATATTATTGTATGGAAATAAGAAATATGGCTTACTAGTGAACTAAAATATTGATTATGAAATGCAATAATTAATAACGTAACACCGAATAATTAGTTTTAGATGTAAAAAAAGTACTTGTAAACTTTCCATATACCTTTTTACACCTAAAACGGTTACAACATCAAATTCAGCTTTATAATTGCAATTCGTTATTAATATTCTAGGTCACTAGTTAGCCATATTTCTTATTTCCATACATTAATATTGCCAAATTAATCAAAATAGGTAATTATTTGACAGCTATTTACCACGTTGCCAGCTTTTTGGATTAACACTCTTAAATTAATTATTTTTGCTTGTAGTATCTTTATGACGTATCAAACTAAATTGACACTGTTAGTTTTTAATTTTAAAATTCATTGACGTGTAAAAGTGTTTGTACAAACCTACTTACAGAAATAAAATCATTTATCATTTATTTATCATTTAGATATGAAGCTGGTTTTGTGCTCCGTGGTTTTAGATAACGAATATTGGTAGGGTACACATTCATAATTCACATATATTCTTTCAGTGGTTGCTTGTCGGAAGTGAGATCGCAGTTTTGCAGGTTCTGATACCTCATCTACATTTGGGACACAGAGTGTTCACAAACAGTTGTGTTTTGTGCCACACATGAACATTAGATCTTTATGCGGTTAATCTGTGTATAGACAGCCTTATGTTGCGCATGCTTGGGGATTTCTAACACGTAATAATATGTAGTATGTAGGTAAGTATTTGAAATAGGTACTGTAGAAGTTTTGTCCGGTTGGCTTTGGTAACCGATCTCCGCGAATATTTTATATGTTGATGGCAATGTATACTGAGATAAACATTATTTCATACTTAGAAGAGTAGAAAAGAATAAAGGATCAGCTTGGAAAGCTGACAGCCCGTGTCATGGCGTAAAATAACGTAAATACGTCTTTTATTTATTCGACCCAGTGCTGTAAGGACACAGAGCCCTTATAGTACACACATTATTTCTGCGTGTGGCTGTTAGTAAGACGTACTTTCTAAGGTTTAAAATACGGTAAAGGTAGGAACTTAGCTAGTACCTATATCAAATGCATCATTTTTACATTTTTTTACAAGGCCTAAGTGGCCTTGTAAAAAAATGTAAAAAGTGTTGGTACACTCGGTACCCATATCTTCCAATAATTAGATTACGAAGATGCGACGGTCTTAAACTTTTTAATCGTCATTTCAGTGGATCGACGGCAATATTATGTCGTATCAATCAAGAATTTAGGTAAGAGTAGATATAGCATTATTAGTACCAAAAACTTCTGGAATTCATCTTTACCTGAGGCCCTTGATAAAGTGACGTTCTATCAGCGATAGCGATGATGCAAAAGTCAGAAATTTACTGGATTGACATAAGCAGTGCGTCGGGAATGTTTGCTGATGCGCACACTGATGGATTCGCAGCAATCAGACGTAAGCGTGCCGCGTCGCTGCTGCAGAGGGTCCGGGGCACCTCCAACGGTCTCCTGAATGTCATTGCGGTAAAATTTGATTGCCCGCTCGTCCATTATTTGTCCAACCTGCATTTTTACTAACATAGTTATTAAGGTTAATGTTTACTAACAAATTATGGATTATTTTGAAATAAAATGATTATTGTATTATTATTATAAGCTACCAAAAAGCTTATGTCAATCCTGTCAAAGGTTGTTGTAGAAATACCGATATCTGTGAGAAATACGAAACGTTTTGAAATCGATTGCCACTTGTCTAGGCCCTCTGGTTACACTATGTCAGTAAAGCATAAGCTATAATAAATTAAACTCACAACATTGACCATCTTTAAGTTAAACCTTGATTTGTGACACCGTAATACTTTTTTGCTATTCCATATAATCACAATATCTGTGCTAATATTATTGTAGAAGAGAAAGTGAGTAACTTAACGCAAATCCAACAAAGACGTTGGTAACTCCACAAAGGTTCAAATGAATATCTGATATCTGTGACATACTTGTAATAATTTGATCCTTATGTAGCTTATCTGTGGTACTTGACCCACGTTAACATAACATGTTAACAGAATCAGATGATAGACTTACAGATAAGTTTCTTAGTGATAGTCGTAACATACTAGATGATGAAGGTAGAAATCTTATGTAGTATTATAAATACGGTCAATAAAAGCTTGAAGAAAGCAATCTGAGTATTCTATATATTATATATTCTGTGACTCACACCCATATTCTAAGTCAAATCCTCTTGATTTCCTCGTCTCAACTCAACCTCACTTAGGTAGTTTGATATTCATAGTTGCAATTTTACTCCTCATCTTAAACAGTTTCCTCAGTCGAGGTGAGTTTGAGTTGAGGATCCAACTATCAAATATAAGGTACGTGGACATAGATCTACCTTGAGGAAGTTTTCAAAGCATATTTTATCCGGTTTTCGTAATTTCTTTTGAAGAGTTTAATAAATATTTTTGTACGATTAATCCATACATGTGTGCACTAAGTGAGGTGTAGTTTGATTGTAAATGGTTTTAAATATGTGCGGGTCAGCTTGTATACACAGAGCGGAGGTGTAGTTTTGGCATGTTTCACTTTATTGTTCGCAGCGCTCTATCTAGGTTTTTATTTGGTCTGAGGTTTTTATGTGAATGTTTCGAGAGTGCAAACGCACAGTTACAGACGTGGATTGGACTAATATTTTAGGAAACACTAATATAGAAGTATTTTATGTTCCCAAGTCATCCAATTCTCAAGTATCATCTTATTTTTTGCCAAGGACAAGGTTTTTGGTTCAAGTCGATAAAATAATAGATTGTGTTTATTTTTATCGCTCCACTTTCACTTGACAAATGTAACACTTCAAGTTGAAGCTTAAGTTGAAGACTACAGGTGTTCCTCACAGACTGTTCTAAAAATAAGTTTAGATAACATAATAAACGGAATATTTCTCCAGATACTGACGTTTTCGTGACGTATCACCTCGACTCACACTCATTCAAGGAACCTCATAATATCCTTAGTCTTACGACTATGAATACCGATTTTGAGGATCGTTCGAGGCACGCCTTGAGTTCTCCTCGACCGAGTTGTGAGTCGAGGAGCTTTCGAGGTGAATATGGGAATTAGTCAACATTTACAGTGATCTGGCAATATTTGTTGGCTATATGCTTTAATAATAGTTTTGTGTAAAGTAATTGGGCCCTTTTGGAAATCGTGTAGGTATCGAAGATGAGGGAAATATTAGTTCAGTACCTAACTGATAAATTCCCACTTATGTGAAGGAAACGGACTCGTTGCTGGTAATGTACCATGTACTGCGAAGGAATTAAAATGATCAGCACCTTAAGGTTCATTTTCATTTGCACCTTATAATTTTTCCAACTATGTATTGCCAACATTTGTATAAAATGACAGTACAGAAAGGCGCCCGCTATGTAAAAAATATTTTTTTTTGAAAATTACTTAATATTTTCTTTCCTTGACTGTACCAATTTAATGAGTGTAGTTTCATTAACTAATCATAGAAATAAGCCAAGAACATTCGACGACAAAGAAAATACAATACCATCGGTACCAATAGAATTTTATGGGACATGTGACATACATAGTTAACATGAATAATGACTACTTCTATTATAAGGATTACAGAATTCTGTAAAACTGCCAAAATCAAGATTCATAACGAGCAGCTGTGACGGAAGGTAAGTCAACATCAATGTAACGGCTAGAAAACCGTGAAATCGCGCGAAAATCTAAAAGCCGTGTCACATCCCTCAATAGCTTACAAACCCTGAATCAAAGGACATGTGTTTGTAATACTGACACCCGTTCAGTGTAACGAATCAACGAAGAAAGCCCGTACAAATCTCTAAGAAATAACCGAAAAACCGAAATTTTCAAGCGATTCGATCCGCACGCGATTTCACGGTACCCTATTACCGTATCCTGCGTGTTATAAAACTTTTGACGGTGTTTGTGGGAGTTGTCAACCTTTTTCATTGCGTTGTTGCTTTTGTTATTTTAATCATGGGGATTGACTGGAGTCAAAGAGAACACTCACTGAAAGCTGTTACTTACTTTAAATTTTCATGGAATTTCAATTAACAAAATTTAAAGAATCAATTCTAATGTATTAATAAATGCACGTACATTTCATAATTTTCATAAAATTAATATAGTGAAAGGACAAACAATTTTTTTTTTTAACTTTGGCCTCTCGCAATTTTGACCTTAGTGGTCTTGGCTGCTTAACCGGACTTTCCTGTGGGTGCCTTAAGCTACTACCCTTAGAGCCTCCAGCCAGGAGCAATAACCTAATCTAAATTAAAATTAAGCGAACGCTCGCTAATGGCACCCCCTGTGGGGTACGAACCTCGGCTTAGGGCGTCGCGGACAGCAAGAAGGGACAGGATCAAAATTGGATTATCATATTAATTATATAGGCGGGGTATTCAAAGCTACGTGCTCAGCTGTTTAAAAAATCTGTAGTGCCTGATTGTTATCTCATCACAGTAAACACACTTTATTTGACTATCTAATACCTACTTTAACTACCAACGCCTTGCTTGAAACCCACCACTGTAATTTCAAAACACTCTCGCAACTGGTTTACAATCCCTGTCTACCTTACATAGGTGTCGCACTTTTGTGAGCACCGTCGAATCGGAACGAATCGCGAACAGAATAGCGACCGATCTATCATTCTTAACCGCTGTTCGCTGGCCGTCATTGTGAAATGCGAACTAAATGGACATCCCTCGTCCTTAGCAAATGTCACGTATTCTGAACTTATTACTTGACACGTAGGTTTCGAGTTTTCATAGAATATGTAGGTACGTGTTAGAGTAGAACGGTGTCTTGGTGACCCCCCGCGACTTAGGTTTTGAAACCACTAGCTTTTGTCCGCGGGATACAAAGTATGTCCTAACAGGTCGTCAGGTCAGGCCAAATTTAATCGAAATCCGAGACAGACAGACATTACGACTAATATAACAATATGGACTAGAATTATGTCTGAAATAAATAAATAAATACATCTATAGATATTAATTATATAAAAGGAAAAACTGATTGACTGACATATCAACGTAGAGCCGAAACTACTGGGACAAGGAACGTGAATTTTTGCACACAGCTTCCTTTTATAATGTCGGGGAGCACTAAGAAGGGGTTTTTGAAAATTTCACCTAAAACTACAACAAATTTCACAAAAAATTTCACCGGGCGAAAATTTGGGATTTCGTTTGTATGAAAAATCTTATTCCTTGAAACTTGGCATAAAAAATACTAGTCTTGCATGAGTTCACGATAGCATTCAATCATAGATAGTTTATAACCTGGATTAACACATAGGACACTTTTTATCCCGGTAGTACATTTCCATGGGATAATTTCTGACTTCCACGCGAGAAAAAGCTAGTATTATTATGCGAAAGTGAGTTTGTTTGTTATGCTTTCACTCTAAAACTGCTGAACGGATTTGGATGAAATTTGGCACACAGATAGACCATGATCTGGGTAAGGACATAGGCTACTTTTCATCCTGGATCGCAGACGAAGTCGCAGGCAACAGCTAATTTATAATTTTAGTAATCGTGTTTATAATGTACGAGATCGGCTGACGTTTCCTGTATTTATTTTGGCCTGTTGTGTGTTTAATTTTTATGCATGACCTGCCCTTGTTTTGCCATAGATAGCCTGAATGCTCTCTATAATATTAAGCTTATGTATTTTTCGATAAATACAAATTATCCGTTAAATTATTGATCTCTTTCCAATAAAAGTGAGCGTCGGCGCCTAGAACTAAAACCCATTCACGTCTTTTTTATTTAAAACAAAAACAGTATTACGCTTTAGAAATTCATTTACATAAATTCTTTGACAGAACTAAAATAAAATATTATACTCATACGTACAAGTAATAATTGGTATTTCTCATAACAACCGTGGCCAAAACCTGGTTATCATATTAAATGCAGACGCAACATCATCTTAAGTACAGGATACACAGACACCAGACTTCACCGACCATTTTACGAGAATTTGAATACGAAATAATTAACAAAGAAATTAGCGTGCAGAACCAATTTATTTCTGAAATATACCTACCATTTAAATGCAACTCAAAATTTTATGACGAAAACCTTTAAGATTATTATAATTATTTTAAATAATGGATAACGGGATGATCAAGAAAACGCATTTCATTTTATTGCGAAACATTATTTATTTTTATAATAACATTGGTTTTTTAAAGTAATATTAATTGGAATTAATTGTAATATTAATTGAATGGATGGTGGATGTAACTTATGAAAAGAAAAAATTTGTGTGTTAAAAGCATTGCAATTAAAGAGGTAATTAAGATCGTTGATAAGTTTTGATACTTTCTGAATATCGACGGCGGTATCATGGTCATGAGGTTTATTTGCACAGTTGGTCAAAGATCATAATCATTTATTTTTTCCCAATTAGTACCCACTAATTGGGAAACGGGTTGACGGTTTTACCTATAAGTACCCACTTATAGGTAAAACCGTCAGTAAATTTATCGAAATACGTATTTTTGCTGATGCAAGTTGCTGACGGTAGGTATTTTTATGGACAAGCCCTACCAACCAGTTTTTTTCCGTGAGACAATGGAACCACTGTCATGTTATTTCTTTACATAACATAACATAACATAACATAACATCAGGCCTGTATTCCCCGAAGGGTTGGGCAGAGGTTAGTGTCACAGTTAGGTTTTCTATTTTTGGGCTTTGTAATGTTCAATAATGGCAAAGTTGTTGTTTGTTTGAGTTTCATTGTCTTTTAAACTTTTCAGGCCACAATTTGTTCATCGTTTTGAGAGTAGTGGTGATGAAATAATTTACACAAAGTAATGCGCCTGTCAGGGTTCGAACCTACGACCTACAACTCTTAAGACTTCCAAAACGGTGAAGAAAAACATCGTGAAACTGGCATATCCTAGAACCAAAAATTCAAAGACATGTGACATCTACCAATCCGCACTGGGCCTGCGTGGTGGATAACTGCCCACTCCCACGCCCACTGCTGGGACACAGGCCTCCTCTCAGTGAGAGGGCTCACTGAGAGGAGGCCTGTGTCCCAGCAGTGGGAACATTATAGGCTGATTATGTATGTATTCATTAATTATTAGCTGGCTACTAATGAGCGGTAAAGATCTTACCATGTTATACCAAAATAATGGTTCACTTATCTAAAACAGTTAACTGATCTCCGAATCGAGGTTAAAAGTGGAAAGCGTTTTAAACTAGGTGTCAAATCGAAGTGACTTGTGCTTAGTTATAAGTACTACGTGGTTAATATTTAACCACTAAAAGACGTGACTGTCTCGTTGGTCTAGTGGTCGCAAGCGCTACTGCTGATTATGAGGTCCTGGGTTCGATTCCCGGGTTGGGCAAAGTGTTATTGGGTAGGCTCGCCCCCTATTACATGGGACTTAAACATAACTGGCGAAATGTGGGTGTACTAGAGGTACACCTCTGGCTAACCCTTCGGGGATTACAGGCGTGATGTTATGTAATGTTATGTTATGTAAAAGTCCTGACGCAAAAAACTTACAAAATTGGCACAACAATTAAATAATGTTCTCAACAATATACCTTTATGTTACAAAATAATAAGAAACCATACAAAGCAAACCAACAATGTAATAATTCATTATTAAGTTTCTTTCTACCCTTTGAACTGTGCAAAATGTGCCACGGGTCGTCACAGTATAGGGGTCACGACCTTTCCCACTCAGTGAATGAATGAATGAATGAATGAGTAAATGCTCACCCCAACTGTTATATTATTCTCGGACTCCCCCTGTTTTAAAATAACATTATTACAAAATCCTTCGACAAGTTTTATTTAGAGATTTAGGGGTGGTCAAGCTCGTTTTACACGTTTGGGGGAAGATGGTGAGAATAATTGAAATTCACCTTTTTTAATAATTCTGTTAAGAATAATTTCAGACAAAGCATTTCATCCTTCATACTATCATATTAAAATTATAAATGTGAAAGTTTGTGAGGATGGATGGATGTTTATTACTCTTTTACGCAAAAACTACTGAACGGATTTTTATGAAATTTGGCACACAGGTAGTTTATAACCTGGATTAATACATTTAATACTTTTTATCCAGATATTCCCACGGGATCCAGACTTATGCGGGTGAAACCGCGGGACGCAGCTAGTATTTCAGTAAATTGAAAACCTTTATCGTGACAGATATCTTTTTCATTCGTATTTGTACTTTTTTTTTGTGGTTCATTGGTAAAGCCAGATCTTCTATATCTCATCATTTTTATTTTCAGCCTGTCAGTCCGCTGCTGAACAAACTTCTTTATTTTTAGTAAAAAGTTTCTCGTATAACTAAGAATTACAAAATATGACATTAACCGGGTGATCAAATCTCTTCCTTTTTATTCCATTACCTACAACACCCATTGGCTCTCAAATCAACTAAATAAAAATCAATCTACCTAGCCTTTTCCCAACTATGTTAGGGTCGGCTTCCAGTCTAACCGGATGCAGCTGAATACTAGTATTTTACATGGAGCGACTGCCTATCTGACCTCCACAACCCAGTTACTAGGTAATACGATACCCCTTGGTAAGACTGGTTGTCAGACTTTCGGGCTTCTGACGACCCGTAACGACTGTCAAAGACCCACAAATGACTGCCAGGACCAACGTGCTTTCCGAGGCACGGAGGAGTCTCGGTATGTAGAAATGGTCACCCATCCACGGACCAACCCCGGCAAGCGTGGCTTAACCTGATGGATCGACCCGTGCGGCTGCTGGTACTTAGCCACGAGCTCCTCAAAATCAACTAAATAACTATAATATTAATGCATACTCAATAAAATAAAACTTAAATGAATAAGACAAGTAAACGGGCTTTAAATAACATAATTATTTGGTTGTAAAACTTGATGACTGTCGTTGTTTTTTACGAGTTTTAACGAATGGAAATATGTCAGGGTTGTCCAGAAGATAAGAGGTTTCGTCTGCTCTAGCGATTTAAATAACAGTCAACATAGATAGGTATCTTCATTGTTATTGCTGTGAAATGTATTCTGAACATTATTTTAAGTTTTATCTGAGGTGAAGAGAAAAGTATATCTAACTGAGTAACGATTATAGCCCTATTTTACCAATGACGTTTTTTTTATCTAAGGTTTTATTTATTATTATTATTTATTACATCATTTAATTCAGGCTACGCCCATAGTGTTAGTAACAAGGGTCTTATAAACTAGTGTTAGTAGACATACAAGTTTTAATTAGTGTGGAGTTTCATCCAATGTCGCAACATTGGAGACTCCCATCTATCTGCGAATAAACTTAAGATAGTGTTGGTGCCGCCACGAAGACCAGCAAGCAGAGAGGCACTTCTTTTACGTATGATGGCCGCAAAACCATCTATATGCCTTTCTGCAAACATCTTTGATGCGCTGCATCGCCATGGCAGCCTCAACAGTATCACTAAACAGACAGTGTTACTAAAATCATAAATAATGTATACCTACAATTCGTTTTTTAATCCCAGAGACTAATGTCAAACTTCAAATTGAACAAACTAACAACAATCACTTGAAATGTCAAATTAGTCTCTGGGATTAAAAAACGAACTTTAAGTAAAAGTAGATCAGATACCTACTTCCTATTATGACAACAGTACTAAAATTATATAATATGAAGTAAGGTAGAAGTACCTACTTACTTATTACCTATAAAACCAATTAGTTAAAAAAAAAGAACATGGAAAGTCAAGTTATTATCAAATCAAATCATTTATTTGCATAATACAGGTAGGTATAAAAAGATGTTACAAATAAATATAAAGTACTCTGTATCATTACCAATTATGGTGTGCAAATATTTACATTATTAATAATCTAATTAAATAATTATTAAAATAAAATTACAAAATTATTATACTAAAAAAAAAAAAATATATATATTTAAAAAAAAAAAACAGAATATTACACACGTCAAAGGTTTAAAAATAAAAATGTCAGATGAATTAAAATACATGTCATAGACTTAACAATCAGATAAATTAAATAAAAATATTGATCCAAATTAAAATAAAATAAAATTATACAGATGTCAAATTAAGTTATTATAGCATGTCACACTATTTGTATTATCATCAAAGTTATTACATGAAAAACATAAAGCTTCAATTAAGCTACAAAACAAATGATTAACGTGGTTTTATCGTCTTTGGCTGACAAACGATTTGAAACTAAATGTTAAATTGTACGATGTAAACTGCGGAATTTAAACCAAGTTTAAAATAGTGACTGCAAGGAACTGTCTCTGGTCATTTAGTTCAGTCTAGTCTAGTTTGTACAGGAATTGTAGTGAATAATTCTAACATTGCCTAGCTTTCTCCTTGTTAAAATACTAAGCACTAAAGTTAGCGGTTCTCAATAAAGGAACCACTGTTTCTTAATGGAAATTGGAATGGACTGTGTAGGTTAAAAATATTGAGTGAAACTGCTTCTAATATTTTCTGTTTCCTCTGAGAATTTTCAACGTGGAAAATTTTCAGCTTATAAAGCATTTTGGCAGTCTGAATCAATGCCGTTTCTTGAATAAACTGAATATTTACTGAAATAGCTTTAGCTGTGGTGAAAATTTAGCTATGTAACTAGCATTACTGATTGCACAATGTTTCAAAGTTAGTTAAATTCTTTTAAGTCGTGGAGTCTTTTAATTTAATGCTTCTAAAGCTTATCAAATGAGTTGGTTTTAAAATCCCTATTTATATGATGCCTACACAGCTAGATAAATCTCAAACCTTTTTCATATTCCTTTTACAAAATTATCTTGCAATTCTGCTCAAAGAACAAGTTTCATGCCTTAATTGGATTTATAAAAAGATATTGAATGTGTCAGGCGTCTTACAATGTATTTTTTTTTTCAGATATTACTGGCAGTAGGTAGCAGGTATGACGTCTCGTAGGCGCTGACTTCAGAACTTGTCGCGACCTGTTGGTACGAGTCGGTGCCCGTATCATGTTGCATAAATTCTCGTATGAAGATTGCAAGTTACAACATGATATGAGTTTATAAGTCAAATTCCAAAAGCAAGTGTTGATGGATTTTAAACTTTGTGATTGCTGAGATTTTTCAATTATATACTTAATTTTATATGTTGTTAAAAACAATCCGTGCAAAAATCATTCACTTCTAATTGAGTTATTACATTACCTATAAATTATAACAATCGATTTTATTTTGGTTGTTATACCTACTAAGCACCCATCTACATATTTTATTTTGGTTGTGGAAAAAAGCACTTGTGGCCATTTCTTTAGCCAAACAAACAATATTTTTCGTGCGCAATTTTGATATACTTCGTAATTGAGTATTACACATTTGCACACCTTCATCATAACTAAAATTATAAATGCGAAAGTGACTTTGTTTGTTTGTTACGGTTTCACGCTAAAACAGTTAAACGGATTTGGATGAAATTTGCCACACGAGTAGACCAAGACTGGAGAAGGACATACGCTACTTTTATCCTGGACCGCAAATGAAGTCGCGGGCAATAGCTAGTGAATACATAAATGAAAGCGTGTTTCACTTACCTAAATTGATTCATAAATCCACAAACTGTCATAAATTGGGAACTACGGGTTTGACCTTTTAATTCTCGTGTAGATCAACATGACTCGTAATTATATGCACCAGTAAACTCCTAAACCAACTACTAACTCAAATGGTTATGTAATGTATTTAGTAACCATTTGAGTTAGTATTTAGTTATTATCAATTATTTGTTTCTATTGAAAGGCCTCAGAGAATAGAAGTTGGAATTATTAGTTTAGGAATATGATAAAAACGAAATTCGTGTTTGTATGCGGAAAAGTGCAACTCAATAGTTGAGTTGCGGGAAAGGGGTGAAAAATCTAGCTGCTTAGAGTGGTGAAAAACTTATTAAAAACATCGCATTTTCTACAATCACCCAACCGAATCAAAGTATGCAATACAAGATTCAAGATTACACTGTTGTATAATACAGGAGTCAGGACATAATATTTTGGCGCAATATCGAACAGGGGGCCTACCATGCACTCTTATAGCAAATCAATTTCCGACGGAAAGTGAACTGTCGGGCTATTTTGGACCATGAACACGTCAAATAAATAACAGGCGAGCCAGCGATCACGTGACTAAAGCCCAGGCCTGTGCTTAAAACACTGCTGTTTATAGATCAGCTAAAGTAATTAATTGATACAACAAAATTATTATAAGCAAAAAAATAATGTGAAGTCTGTATATGGTCTGTAACTGTAGTAGGTACGATTTTTTTTTGTTATTGCTTTTCTGTTGCAAAGCGCGGGAACTTCGCTTGGTTTCCCTTGCTAATTATTCATCAACAGTCTGATAACAGTTGTTGAACTAACTTAGTAGTGTTGTTGTTGTTAGCTTTTCTTTGTTTTGCAGTTCAAAGGTGTAAGTAATTTTTAGGGTTCTGTACCTCAAAGGCAAAAAACGGAACCCTTATAAGATCACCCTCGTGTCCGTCTGTCCGTGTGTCACCACCGATTTTCTCAGGAACGGGTGGACTTAGCAAGTTGAAATTTATACCAGATATTGAGGTTTATAGTCCCTATTAGGTGTATAAAGGTCCTGAGTAAACACGATAAAAAGATATGGGCAAATTTAGATTTTCGCGAAAACTTGTAAGTACCAAAATTTACCTTAATTTTCAACTTTTTTTATTTTTCGGAATTTTCCCTTTGCTTGTGCTGTAATACCTTGCTTTTAACCAAAATTAACAATTCTAGGTCAACCGGAAGTACCCCTTATAGGTTTTGGGTCAAAAACCTATATGGTAGTTCCCGTTGACCTAGAATCACGAAATTTGGCAAAAGCAAGGTCTTTACAGCACACATAAAGGGAAAATTCCGAAAAATAAAAATGTTGAAAATTAAGGTAAATTTGATACTTACAAATTTTTGCGAAAATCTAAATTTGCCCATATCTTTTTACCAATAAAAATGATACCAATTTTACTATGGCGGTATAATGAGTAAGTACGGAAACCTCGGTGCGCGAATCGGACTCGCTCTTGACAGGCTTAATTATTTTGTTTTATGTATCTGTCTATATTTTTATGTCCGATTTTACAACATGAATGGCTGTATTAAGCTCGTGTTTCTCACTTGTATTTATGTATGGACATTAAACATCATTTTACGATGCATGTGTAACGGTTATTGGGTGATTAAATAATAATCATGTTTAAGTTATTACATTAATGTTTATTAAGAATCGGAGATCAAACGAAAGTCTTGAATTCTTAACAATATCAGTCTAAGATACGAGTGCTTATCTAACTACTATTACTTAATATAATTATTATAATAAAGAGTTATGATAAAAGAAAAAAAGTCACCTTAAACAATTGACACAAATGGAAGAATTCATCAAAAAATGTTAGAATAAGTAACTTAACTAAAACTTAACAAGTTAAGGAGTACTTAGTTAGTTATAACTAAAACTAAATTAATTAAAATTGGCACGTTCGGCCCACTTCTGCTAAACTTACAAATGTTAAAGAAAATTTAGAAAAACAAAATGATCTAAACATTACACAATGAAATAAACATGGAAGTTCAAATGATATTACTTAACTTAAAAGTCTTACAAACAATTAAAGCTTCATTTTACTGATATGTTACGTATATATCGATATGTCTACCAACTAATAAAGTTCACTTAGTGTTGCGAATATCACATGAAAAATAATCTTTAAGTTAGTTACATAATATTAAGTGATGTTTAAGAACACTTAGCGAACTAATCTAGAACTTAGACACTAATAAACTTTTCGTAGACAATAATAAACTTTACTTATATCTAGTTAAAGCTTTCAATCGTTATATAAACTCTGTATCACAGGCAAAACTTAACACTACTGGAAGACATTGGATTAAGAAAGAGAAACAAAGCAGAATTGTTATGCATTAGAAGTTCAGTGGATAGCCGGAGATTGGTGCAATGATAATTATACAGTGCAGATCATTTAAAGCTGTCTACCAAAACTTGTGACAATTTACTGTTACAACACTAATTTAAAGGATGACACAACGCCTGACTAATATCTACTAGAGATCACAAACATTAGGCTACATCACAGGCAGAGGCGCCGCTCCAATCACAACACTAAGTCTAATGGAAGACATTGGATCTGTGCTACCGAGCACGTTTAAAACTAACAGATGGAAGACGCGATTTTGTTTTCACTGCATTTTAGTACCGAAGGAAGAACTGAAGCGAAGGTTTAAGTAACTAATAACAAAGTTTACATACGAAGCAGTTTTTAGTGGCCGAGTAGCAGATCTCCCGCACTTCGTTGGCCATGTTGTCGCTGATCTCCAGGTCCTCGTTGATGAGCTCGAAGCGGTTGTTCGCGATGTTCTGGTTTTCAGCGTTGTCGTTCTCTTCGACTGGCACCGGTTTCACCGGGTCCACAGGGTGGAAGAATTCCGAGAAAGGTATAAGAACAGGTTCCTCGGGGTATGCAGTCTTTTGCGATGGTAGGTCAGTGCGGGGGCCCGAGTTGGAGATCAACTCTCCTAACTTGGACCAACACTTATTAAGATTAACCCGCGTAGAGGTCGTTACCTTGCGGGGAAGCCGGGGCTTGAAGCTCTGTAAACAAAGAAAACATAATAAGTACACATGTAACTGGACAACAAGTCGTGAGTTGGGGGAGGAACAAGTTGCAAGTGATTAAATCAGAGACGGTTGAATCTGGAAACCTACCTGACGGCTTAGAAGCTTCGCCCAAGGCGAACGAGGTGACGGGACCTCCTTCTGCGGTGATTGCGTGTCATCCTTAGCCAAACACATTTTAACTATTTATTTACTACTGTTTATACTACAAACTTAGACTAAACAAGTTACGACTACGTATTTACAGGGCGACTATGATAGGATACAGAGCGTCATGCGACCACGATGCGTCAGCAGGGAATGATTGAATGAGGAAGGGCGAGGGGTTTATATAGTAGGGCCGAGCCCGCGCGCGCGCATGCGCGTGTGCCGGGAGCGGGGCGACGCGCGCGCAGCACGCGAGCAGTAGCGCGCGCTACAGACTGGTTTTTACGAACAATTTCTACGAATAGAGGCTTTGACGTGCCGCGACTTGGAATAGTTACAGAGTACGAGAAGATTGTGCTCGTAAAGCTTTATTGATGACTAACTTGCTCTGATATGGGGCTCTCTTCAAAATGAGTTTCACATATTTTGTTTTTCTTCGCCATAATGACTTGTAGTTATTTTAGATTTCGTGTCCGATAGCGCTACGTATAAATCAGTATTCTTGCTGGTCTTGGTTGTGAATGTCGAACCATTTTCATAAATTATGGGTGCATAAAACTAATCCATATAAGGAAGTTTGAAGAGACTCAGCGAAAAAATAATTAAAGTGGCCATTGAATTAATTTGACATTAGTTTTCTGCTATAAATCTGTTGGTGGACAATAAAATAAGACGTACAAAGAGGCCGATGTCTCGCCTAGGTAATAGTAGTTAAGCTAGCCGTCACCTAAGGCGGTTCCTAGCAAAATAAACAGCACTATCGCTGCATTATGAATCACGGGCCGCAGCTGGCCATCGGATAGATAAGTTCCTGCAGATTTATCACGGCACGCCGGTGTTGCTTCCTGTGATTAAATCGCATGCGCCCGCGCTCGCAAATCACGTACACAGCACTGATAAATCATTTCCTCCGGTCAGTTGAGCGAGCGACGGCTAAATTATAATATTGTTAGATGTATTACTATCTCATATTTTAAGTTTTCTTGGCTCCTTGACATTACTTACAAGAAAACGATAGGGCCTTATAATACTAAGGCTATCTTTTACCTTACTCGATATGCGCCTGAGTATGTACCAGTATTTTACTAAAAGGAACTGTCACCTGACTTCCGTGTTCAGATACAGGATATAGGCAATGTTGGTCTTTATGAAGAAGGCTTCATTCGCGTGGAGAATAAGAACAAGAAGAAGAAGCCTGCTTGTCGCAATAAGTGTGGTACCGCATTGACTGGTCCCGACATGTTGCTGCGTCCTGCTATTCCATCGACGCAGCTGTACGTGTCACGTTTACATCACTCCACGAAGGTAGAGGAGGTCGTGGAGTATATCAGGATGAAGACCAAGTTCACCTTGAGAGTCGAGAAGTTGGAGTCGCGCCACAAGATTAACTTCAAATCTTTTGTGGTGCGGGTTCCGACTCATCACCTAGAGACTTTCATGAAGGAGGAATTTTGGCCGACGGGTGTCGTGTACCGGCGTTTTCGCGGAAGGCTACATGACACCACGACTCAGCGCAATACGTCGCCGACCCAACGTAGTAACTAGATTTTATAGAGATGTTTTTTTTTTTTTATATTATGTATTAGTTTATTATTGTGTAAGATTATTTTATGTATTTTTTCTATGGGCCTTAGTTGCCTGAAAATAAAGCAATTATTATTATTATTATTATATCATAAAACCAACGTAGCTAAAGTAAGGTAAGTTAAATTAAAAGACTGACAACTATAGCGCGGTCACTGTCGGACTGCATAGAAAAGAAAGAGAAGCGCGATGACACAACGCTGGTCATTTATTGAAAATACGAAGCAATTATCTATTTCTAAAAAATCTGTTGATTGGACAAAAAAATTAAACACTATTACGGTAATATGTTGCTTGTAGAATAATTTGACAAAAAATCTGAATGATTGCATGTATATTAATATGATTTTTAATCGTTAAAACAAATTTTAGAGGTATCTTCGTGATTTTTTTCTATCGCATCAAATTAGTTGTATTATGTTTTCAACACACTATCTTACTAGCATATATATCCTGAAGAATATTATATATTTTACTGCAGTTGATCATATATTTTTATGCATTATAAAACTTGCGTTTAGGCACGGTTAGGTCCTTTGGTTTCCGACTTTTGTTTTGGGATGCAAAAACATGGACGGCTATGGGGATGGCTTAGGGCCTAAATATCTAGCTATATTCATAGCTGAATTTTACACTCATACACCCATTCAAATATTTGTGGATTATGGTTTTCAGGGTACGAAAACGATTTCAGGGAGGGATTCCGGCTGTTTTTCAGCCTAAGATTACTATAATGTTCTTTAACAGTCTTCAGTACAATCAACAATGTTTCTTTCAAATTGCATGTCTGTACCTACTTCCGCAGTTGAACTGAACTAAGTTTGCGCCTGCGCCGTGTGAATGGAAAGACCGTTAAAGGTAGCGTTTATTGTGTGTGACGGTTAAATGGGCACGTTTAGAAATCAGTCATATATTTCGAAGAGCTTGTGGAAAAAATGGGTTTTTTGGACTTACAAACTTTTTGGTTACAAAACTTTTTGAATGGGTAATGATTTCGGCAACAGTTCAAATGCTACTATAGAGGCCTCATTACATACCTTAACACTTTTTTACATTAGATATTAATAAGGAAGACTAATCAGCATCATTAAAAAACAAAAAAAAAAGTTCGTTAGTCTACGCGTGCTACGAGTTCGTAGCACTTTCGTAGACCCAAATCTCGTAGACCTTGACTAAGATAATAACATGTTCTAGTTTGAATTAATATTTATCTTGCAGTCAGTTTTAGTTTCAAATGTAAGTTATCATTATAATTTATTATGGCGCCATTCGTTCCTCTGTTTGCATTATTTTGCTGAAAGTAATTTTCTAGATGTTTCTTTGGTTGAATTAAGATTTTTTAATGTTAATAATGAAAGTTTAGATTTAAAAGTGATTAATTTTTAAAAGAGTTTTGTCTTAATTGAACTATCGGAGATGCCTTTATTTAAAGATTTATACAGGTGGCCATAAAAAAAAAACCTGTCCGATCCGAAAGGGACTCATAGGTACTGCAATAAAATTGCCTAAAAGTAATAAAAAAATCTAATTATTATTGAAAAAAAAAAATATTTAAAAATCAAATTTTTAGTACCAAAATTACAACAAATTCATTAAAAATTTGCACATTTTTAACAGGGGTCATAAGTTATGACTTGTAGACATCCGCTAAACGACGCGATGGCCGCCTGCGCCCCATATAATAAACCCGGTAAAACTCACCATTGAAAAAAATTTGACAATATTTTATTTTTAATTACCTGAAAACATAACATAACATCACGCCTTGTTTCCCCGAAGGGTTGGGCAGAGGTGTCCCTGTAGCAGGTACACCCACATTTCGCCAGTTATGTTTAAGTCCCATGTAATAGGGGGCGGGCATGGATAGGGGCGAGCCTATTGCCATCAATCGGGCACAAATTTACTTAAAAATTACCACATAAATATACTCTCAGTACGATACCTAACAACACCCTCACGGATCGGAAGGGTTTTTTCCATGTTGTATTTAAGATAAAAGCGAAGTTGTTAACTATAACTGTTAATGTTAATGTAGTTAATTAAAAACGTTTATTATTACAGTAAAATGCATAATTCAACTATTTACAACACAATTCAGATTCCAACATATTCTACAAACCTACAAAATACCAAAAACATTTTCACTGAGATGGTTATCTATTTGAATAGGCATTTTACATAAGAGATCGCGCGTTCCAAACGCTACTGCTTATTTTATTATTAATTTGATATTATCTCACCACCGATTGTCCGGATATATGCATAATATGCAAATTGAATTGCCCAAAAAACATTTTGTAATAGGATACGTTTTTAAAATCGGTGTCATTTTGTCACGGAATCCGCTGTTTGATGTTTTCGTTTATTTGAATTGTTTTTGTTATTGTTATAATGGTATTGTCTCTTACATTGGAGATGAAAGGTATTTCAAGACTTGAATACAGTAAAATGTAAACGATTGTTATGTAATATAAAATTTGAAACAGGTGTATTTCGTTCTGTAGTTTCTGTTTTCCCCCTTGGGAAGAAGACGTGAGTTTATGTATGTGTGTGTATGTGGTATATTTAATTACAGATAATATTAATGTTCTGTAACAAATATTTTAGTAACTTAAATGTTCTCATGTTTGTTCATAGTCTAAAGTGTGACCAGTTTTCTATTCAACATGATAAAGAAATATTTACATAAGAAGCGATTTTTCATCCCACATCACTGATTTCCAATAAGTCTGATAAGATTTTGTGTGAAAGTGAACTTTTTAAACGGGCCAGGGTTTTCTTTTTAATTTCTCGACGTTATTATTTAAGAGGCCGTGCACAAAATTGACTGATTTTGATCAATTTTGTTCATTAGTTGTGGGAAAGGGAATTTAAACAGAACTATTTGTTATTTGAAAAAAAGTCAAGATCTTTGTTTTGCAGTGGCTGGAAGGGATTTTTCAAATAAGTTAACATTCATGGAAAATCACAAAAGTACGCAACCAGTTTTCCGAAAACTGACGCGAGACTGACGTTATGACTTTGATCAGTTTTTTACAAGAAACCACTTTTAATTTTGAACATTTTTAAATATTATCAACATCGTTATATAGTTTACTTGTATGTGGCTGAATCACTTTTTTCAACTTCGATAAGAAATATAGCAGAAAAATAATGATGAAAAACCATTTTTTTTAAACCCTTTCATTAATTTAGTTTTCCCTATTGTTTTGCAAGCCATATCAAGAATTTTTCACACATTAGTCTTCAGCTATCCTTGAAATAAATCAAAATGTTATTTTATGATTATATTATATCTTCATTAAGTAAATTAAAGGCGAAATAAATAAAATAAAATAGTTTAGCACCACAAAACTGTACTTTTATACTTACACAGACTTAATGTTTCAATTATTTCAAGCTTTCTTACAATTAGATAAGTTATTGACGAAAAAGGGTTTTTTTCGTGCACGGAGCCTTAAGAATTTTTAAGAGTAGCTATAAAACTATTTTTCAATTAAACAACGGATGAAGATATTCTCATCTTTGTTATTACAGGAGACGGTAAACAAACTTTAAATATTGTGTCGTTATAGTAAGAACATTATCGTATTTTATTAACATTATTAGCCTGTTTTAATAAGACTAAGGAAAGTGCGACGTTTACTACTAAAAATATTTTTTACGAGACTAGCGTTTAACTGGTTGACGTTTTAGTGCCGACACTGAAATTTAAATTAAAAAGTAATACTTTTAAATTGCTACACTTTAATAATATAAAAAAAAAACAATCAGGCTATCACTTCAAATATAGCAAAATCAACATTATTTAACTTATTTAATGGTTAATAAAACTAAAATTTATTTGGTAAATTCTTTTTATAAACGTTTTTATTTATTTCTTTCCTTCTTTTTATCTGAGAGGTGGTGGTTAGTTTTAAGTGTGCAATTGCATACATGATGTACTCTAATGGGTTTTCTTTTTAACTTAGCGGATGCGATAACCGTCTTATGCCTTTAAATATCGGTGGCCGAATTTGGTTTCATGTATTTTTGCACTCGATTCTAAGTTTCTATGATCTACGCATTAGAAAGAAAATATTCGTCGGAAAAACTCGCTCGTAAGGTGTGTTTAAGCAATTTTTTATCAAATCAGTGATTAAAGATTTTTTTTTTGATAAGACTATTAAAGTAAAAGGATATTAATGTACAAAACTCAAAACCTAAAAAGGGTTATATTTTCTTGAACCAAAGATTTTATTGTTTTTTGTATGTTTTTAAAATGTGATTCTCAGACCTCTTCTAAAACAGTGCCATAAAATGAGCTAATTAACCAAATATAGTGGTCCTGCCACTTTATTATTACGACTTTTTTATAGTCCTTAATTTTTACCTCAGAGGCCCTTAATATAAATTAAGGGCCTCTAAGGTAAAACTGTGATTGGGCAAATAAATATTTAGTTTCTCAGTAAAGTCATCAAATCAATAATAAAATAATGACTGACGAAGTTACGTATAAACCTCATAATTAAATGTTTAAAATTTTTAATTAGAATGTCCGAAAATGCAATTTATTTTCAGTTGGACAAATTTTCTGATCTGGAAAATTCTAATAAGTGATAGCAGAACTCTGTTCAAATCTTATTTTTTTTACAAGTGTTTGATTCATATTCAAAGAGTAAATAACCTAGCTATCGAGACATCGTGCTATGACTATTTAAATCTATTCTAAAACATTCAACACCAAGGATTTAAGTAAGTAAACAAAATCCAGTTCAACTCAAAACCTAAAGGGTAACCGATATCCTCCACTCTACTGAAGAATTTCCAACGTAATACTTTCGTTAAGAGAAAAAAAAACAGCCTTCGACCACAACCCGACCACGTGCAGCGATGGCTTTTTAAAATAAGTGTTCACTTTTTGCCCCTTCTCCTCGGGGTAGGGTTACAAAATGGAACTTTGTATGTATCAGGGGTACAATGGTATTTATATATTGTGTGTGTGTTGGCGGGTTGGTGTGTATGTGGAGTGTGGACAACACACGCCAGTGTACTGTTGACTTAGTTTAAGGGATTTGGTGTCGGTATTGCATGATAGTGTGGGTTTATTGTCTTGTTTGATGGAGAGTGATGCTTGATATTAATTGTGTGCTTGATTGGGCACATTCCAATGCACTTATTCAGTAGTATAGCATTGTTATTTTGGTTCAGTAAATTTTCTTAAAAATAACTAACTAACTTAACTACTAACTTTCTTTTTTACTAAAATCGAAGAAGATGAAATTAAGATGAAATGCAATGCATATAGGTAATTCTACATTATTGCTGAAGGAATCGTTCTCTCTAAAATAATGACTGCCACTAAGAGTTGGTTACAAAATTACGGTTATAATATAAATATTCAGTTTCTCAGCAATAGAGAATTTAATTATTTCCAATAAGACTTTCACTCACACCACTTAACATACAATACTCATATTCTTTTCTTTTCCAAGCCGTCCATAGTTCTATGTCCCTCATAACCATTATTTATAAAAACAATACCATTCGTTAAACCATTATGGGCTATAATTATTCAAACGGCAGAGGCGTCAATAAAACAATCACGTTGGCTGATAAGTGCGCTGCGCCCGCGCAAGACACGCGTTGTCACAATGACATTCCATAGACGATGCGGGCTGTCATTGGTGATGTGTTGTTGTAGTTTTGTGTGTCGGGAAATGAGGAAAATGGCTAGAAAAAGCAGTTTTGTATTATGGAAAATGGAAAAAAAATTTGAACTAAGCATTTTTTAAAGCATTTTCTTCTAATCATTAGGTAGTTCATATTCCGTTCAGTTTCTAAGTTGAATGTGCTGTAATTGCCGAAAACCATAATATTGTGTAACTGTATTGCATATGCAAAATCATTTTGAGTTGGATATTTTTCCTCAAATAGGCAAAACAAACAATAATACAAAATAGTTGAAAATTGGTTTCCTATTTACTTTAGCTACTTATGTACCTCTATGCTAATAGCTTAAGAGTATGGAGTAAGAGCTAAAGTTTAACAGTAAGATTACTTAATATTATTACATTTACGTGTTAAACTGTAAAATAATACAATCCGCCCACACTTCCAACCTTACAACTAATAGTATCACGATCTCGAAGAACGTAAATAAAGTGCTCACGTGGTCAGAGCCTGCGTGTGCGCACACCACGCATCCCTTTGCGTGCGTCGTGACAATAGAGCAGCGGGCAAGATATGGGTTAATTTTATTGTTGTTGGGCTGCTGTGGAGTATTGTTAAAAGGCGAGAAAAAAAACGTTAAAGTGGTTTCTTGTTCTTTGAATAAATGAATTTCAACTCCTCATGTTTTTTTTTTTCTGATAAGTCCATAAGGTACATAATGTCTTCCTAGTAGAGCTTGAAAACTTTCTTAGAGCGAAACTTAATCTTAAAATTTTAGTTTCCTTTCGATCCCCAAGTCCCAACAGTTTTGGCGCTCCTGTTGAATTGGCGCATTATAGATTGATACAATTTGATTAATATGTTGCTATAAAAATTTTAACTTTGAAAAAAAAAATAATTTCGCTGGGGCTAACTTAGCGAATCCCCATAAAAGATTGGCGGGGGGCGGCAGACGGCAGTTTTTGCCCCGCCTCATAAAAATTCTAGATCTAGACACTTCCCAACTCTCCTATATTCGTTGTTTGTCAGCAACAATACACGCGCCTACACGCTTGCATATTAGTAGTTAGTAAGGGCGATCATGATCCAACGCGCGCCGCTCATTTAGATCGCGTACCCCATTGTCAACTGAAGGGCACCCATTTGTATGCATGCCTATCTATGGTAACTATGATAAGCCTCCAAATCTATATTGGTTATTAATAAAACGGACGTTAATAAAATAACGATGCTATCTCATTTAGGACGTTGACACTTTTTTAAGTCGTCAACATACCTACGCTTAACTTTTATTGAATGGATCATGAATAAATGCATACAGTTATTAATGATAAATTCCTCACTGAATAGGTATTGGCTTATTTAAGTCTTTAAGTTAAGGTGTAAATTGTAAAACCTCCACTATGTATACGAAGACTATCATTAAGTTGATATAAAAATATTATGGGACAAGACTTTCAAGGAAAATTACTTTTGCATAATGGCTTCTTCTCTACCATCAGGACATCAATAGCGTCAGAATGTCGTAGGCTGAAGATTTTATGTGACAGCCTCCGTTGATTGTATTGAAATTTAAAAAAACATTGTGCGGGTACTTATCATACAGATCACTCTATAAAAATAAATTACAGGAGCAAAAGAAAATGTAACACGGCCGTCGTTATCATAAAGCTAACATAAGCGAATAAATCAAACGCCGACACACACATATGCAACCTGTTAAAACACATACGCGCGGACGACGTAGAGCATAACGTAAACAGCCCTTCTACGGGCACTTACTTGAATAAATCCTGTAACTCGAGCTGCGCGCACACAGACGCGCTGCACGCGTGGGGACACGTACGGGCGCGCGCGCACACTCGCGTGGCACTTCTAATCGGCGCTTTCCTTCGCGTGGCGGGCGTGTGTGTAGCATCCCCGTTAAGGGGCGCAGGTGTGGCGTGGTGAATGACGCGGCCGTGGGAACTCGCCTCAACCCCGGGTTCCCATGCTCTCGCCACCTGCCACCTGCCGTACTACGCATAATTCGCGTTCGTAAATGAACGGTAGTGACCACGTGTGCCCAGTTTTTTCATCTCGGCGAGGACGCGGAAGCCGGTGGAGCCCAATTAATTTTATCTTAATGATACCGAAGCCGATGCAATCGGGATGGGGGTGTGTCGATGAAGTTTTCTCCGAGTTAATCGATTGCGTCAATAATTTCGTTTTATAGAAAACTCATTTAATGGTTTTTGTCGGTGTCCAGTTTGTATACTTTGGGGCTGTAATAACCCCATTCTTGAACCGGAAACGCCTCGTGAATTCAGAAGTCATTTACCGCAATTAAGTCTTTTCAATTCCATAGCAATTATTAATACCTACGTCAATCCGTAAGTTTCCAGTTTCTGCTAACTTGTTTCTTCAACCACTGGAAAAAAAAAATCTAAATATCGTGCTGAGCGTGTTCGAACAAACCCTCCCTATACGTAGATGGTTGCAAGACCAGATTGCTCTCGATACTATCGGTGTAATCAGTTAATTGCCTCTAGCGTATCGAGCGATCTGTAAACTTGTTTCTCTTATCCCTCGTTCAAGTTCAACACGAACAAAACTTGCTGATTTGTTTCCAATCTTATCACAACTTCACCCGACACGTTTCACTCTTCTGTAAATAGAACCACCCTATTTGATAAGCTAACTGATTGCCTGCTCGAAGAATGATCTGTGGGAGCAGTCATTCAAACTCAAAGCATTTATTTCAATTAAACCATTTACAGGCACTTTTGATTTGTCAAAGTCAGAGTTTGTTAAGTTTGAGTTGTCGGTCAGTTAGTCAGAATGTTGAAGCTAGTTGCCCATTCCAAAACGTAGATCTCTATGGAGAAGAACGGGCAAAAAACTTCAAGGACACTCTTTTAAATATAGATATTACTAAATCCTGAGTACATTATTCCTGTTGCTGCTATTATGTGAGAACAATGTACAAAAAATAATCAAAAACAATTCAAAATATAAGATTAAAAATAAGCCCTGGCAGATAAGAGATGACCAGTCTCAACTGACGGCGCCCGTTCACAAACATGACGCGTCGATAAGCACCATCCAGCTCAACCATTTTGTAGGGAACCGAATGATCCAGCACACTCGCCACCATCAGCGTGACATTTAAGTGAGCATGACATACTCTCAACTGCCATGCTCTTTCAAGTCAAAATACATCATAATAACATAATAAACGGCTCCATTATATTAACTCTTCTAAAACAAATGATTGTTTATCTCAAAATACCATCATCATAATCAGCCTATAATGTTCCCACTGCTGGGACACAGGCCTCCTCTCTTCGAGAGGGAGTGGCTGTAATCTACCACGCGGGCCCAGTGCGAGTAGGTAGATGTCACATTTTTTCGATTTTTTGGTTCTAAGACATGCTGGCTTACTCACAATGTTTTCCTTCAACGTTTTGAGAGCAGTGGTGATGAATTTACAAAAATTAAAGCACCTGCTTGGGTTCGAATCCATGACTTACAACTCGGTAAGTCGGGGCCGTTTCCACTGGGCCACCATTGCTTCCAAATTCCATCAGCACTTTACAAAATCGCAAATTTTCTCAAAAAAATTTTTTTTCAATTTTTTTTTTCTTTTTTTCAATTTTTTTAATTTTTTTTTTATAACATCACTAACAATTAAATGATCTTATGATAGGTGATGTTGTTAAAACAATGACTTACGACTCCATTACACCACAAGTCACCATTTTCATACAACCACGAAACATCTCGAAAAACAAAAAAGAAAAGCTTTCCCAAACCCAAAAAAACAAAACACAACCTACAAATGAAAACAAAACACAAATCAATAATCTAACAATCGTCCTTCATTACTAACACAAAAGTCGTTGCCACACACTCGATAAAAATCGGTACTCACCGTTGACCTTTCCGCACTTGTTCCGGTACCTGTTCCGCACCGGTACGCGACCGTTCCGGCCCGTGCTCTATGACCGTTGATGCTACCCTTAACACGATAAGTAATTGTTATTATTATGTCACTTTTTGTCACTGCTAAATGGGGTAATTGTCCGATGTTGCCTTTTAGGGTTGATATTTGTAATGACTATGAGTGTATAAGGGTTAATGACGGTTGAATTGGACCTTAGAAAGGTTGTTAGGGTTTAACTATACGTAATAATTAGCTGTACCTATCAAGGAATATACTGGACGATATATCATTCAACCATACTGAGACTATCACAATCTGCATTTTTATTGTGATCTAATTTACATAACTTATTTATAACACAGCTTTGACTACTGCCTTTACGATAATAGAATATGTAAATGAGTTTAGTTAATTAAATTAATTGCCTGGTTTATTCAGAACAAACTTTGTCTCTTGAAGGTACATTGCTCGGTTTGGTAAAGAAGAAGATTCCAATAGGTGTCTGGAATAGAATTTTTTCTGCTGTTTTTTTTTTCCGACGTAGCTTGCTAAATGCTTCTCCTTTACATCTAAGCTTCAGAAAGAGAAATAATTATAAGACGTTATAACAGAGATCGTGAGGAAACTTTTGAATATGAAGGTTGATGGCAATAAGAGTAGGGGAAGACCTAAGAAACGATGGATGGACAGTATGAAATCAAGAAAGGGGTCACCCCCTTGACTACCGAGATGACGGCTAATATACAGTGTGAGTCTTTATAATGAGCACATATCGAAATGAGGGAATCTATGCTTAATTTTATCGAAGGAAAAAATTTTTTTTTTGTTCTGTTTGGCGTCTTATTGGGAAATTTAACGATTACCTATTGTAAAAAAAATATGAAAAAAAAAAACAGATTTTTGCAAAAACTGAGGGTAGTCTTTTTTCCACAATTTTCTGAGGATGCCTAATTACTTCTAAGTATTATGGAGTTTGTTTCATCGCGATAGATCATTTAGTTTAAAAGTTACACCGTTTTGAATAATGTAAAATATAAAAAAATACATATTTAGATTTTTTCCGTCGGTAAAATTAAGTATAGATTTCCCTCATTTCGATATGTGCACATTATAATGCTTTCAGGGTGTTGATGGGGCTGCCTCGCTTCTGTAGCGCATCTGGGATGTTTGCGGAATTGCGTGTTGATTGCTTTTGCATTAATGCGTAAAAGATGTGCGTCCTTGGTGCGCAGGGTGCGAGGCAGTTCTAACAACATCCTGAGAGTTATTGCTGACAGGCTGGACTGCTGTATTGTAAGTCGTTGCTCCAGTATCTCAGCTGGAATGCTGAAGCAGTGTCTATTTTGTTGTGTGTCTTTGTGTAATTGTTGTTATATTGTACCACTAACATAGTTGTAAGTTTATTTTATTGTTACTAACATTGTATGAGTCTCATAGTTAATTGTAATGAAGAATTTAATTATAAAGACTCACACTGTATGGAAGAAAAAGACATCTTGTGCCAACCCCAAATTAATTGGGACTAGGACAAGATAATGATGATGATGATGAATATACAGATCATTAAGCAAATCCCGCAAATTCCCATATAACTTAAATTCCATCTCAGTTTTTCCATTGAACGACATTGAAACTCCACAGTAATTGATGACCGATCTCCATTAAATTCGTGTCCTTAGGCGAAGTGACATTTTCCTTCAGTGATTATACATTAAGAAGTACGGACGTGTTCCTTAAACATAATTTATGTGTTGGAGCCGCCCTGAGGCCGTAATCATCTCGTCGCACTTGAGCTACTGTTTGACATGTCATTATTATTATTGGTTGAGGATATGGAAGGTGTCTTTTGCGGAATATGCTCTTATTTCTAAGAATTTTGTAAGTTTCGTCGCAGGAAAATTTAGGGAAATGTCCCCATTTTGTTATTAAATTCCTAGAGAGAGTGAAGGTTGTTTTTTCGCACCGGCAATTATTATGAATGAATTCCTTAAACGTATAATTACGTTTACGTTTTCCTTATCGGACGGCGAGCTACCCATTGCTCACCGTCCGCAAGCCCGCGCCTACGGTGGCCGGAAATCGGCTCGCGATTTGCGACGCCCTTGGCGTCTCCTCTTGCGGTGGTTAGGGGCGTGAGGGCGCGAAATTTTCCTCTCCCTCACGCGTTCCGCCTCCTCCTTCGCGAGCATTACCACTTCGCAGAAGGAGGTGACGGCCTGCCATTTCCTCTCGCTCCGTGCCATGGCCTGAACCAGGGCTGGACGCGAGAGACTACCGCCGCCGATCGCCTCCACGAGGACACGGCGATGCTCCGCCCAAGCCGGGCAGACCTCCACCGTATGCTCCACCGTGTCCTCCGGGCGATCCACACAATGGCGGGCAGTGATACCCGGGCGTTTCCTCCCCCCTTATCCTGAACAGGAATCTCCCGAAGCAGCCGTGTCCGGTGAGGACCTGCGTCAGGCGGAAGATGAGGACGCCGTGGTGCCTCTCATCGGGTCAGCCCTGGGGCTGCAATCATCGCGTCTTTTCATACTTGAACTTCTGTTTGGCGTTACTTGACGTATTTTATTATTGGTTGAACATAGGAAGAGTTTTCTCTTGAAAAGAGGTGATTTTTGACAGTAATGTGACCCTTAATTTTTTGAGGCATGGCCAGTTATTTTGAGAAAATGTCCCCATGATGTCAGAATTAGGTGCTGGGGGCCACCAGTAGTTATAATTATAATATATTTGACACCAGTGGTTATAATTATGAATGAGTTTCTTAAACGTAATTATGTACTGGGTCACCCCTGACTCCTTGAGACTATAATCAACGTCTCGCTTTTCGCACTTGGGCTACTCTTTACCGTGTCATCATTATTGGTTGAAGATAGGAAGAGTTTTCTCTCTCAGTCTTTTTTCATTGAATTTTTCATCCGCACTATTATCCCTTTGATGTCAGATTCAGGTCCTAGCTAGCGAACGATGAGCAATGGGTAGCTCGCCGGCCGATAAGGACCAGGTCTGGGTCGACAGCGCGTTGTGTTCCACGCGCGCCTCAAAGAGATGTCAGCAGAACTGACGGGGTCCGCTAGAGCCGATGCTGGGCCAGGGTTGCGGGGAAGTCCGAAAGGGATACCGTGGCCCCCGGCAACATGGCAACTGAAGGAACACGGGTAGGTTTTAGTCAGTAAGAGTCTGACACGACCTTCCGCTCCACCCAGAACGGGAGAAGTTATTTGATAACTTCCCACCCAAGAAAAAGGTCCTAGTGGTAAAGTATTTCACCTTAGTGTTTAAATGATTTTCTTAAAGGTACTTGCTGGGTGTAATTATGTATTGGGGCACCCCTGAGGCTGTAATCATCGCGTCGCCTGTCGTACTTGGGCTACTGTTTCTGGCCCTTGTTGACCATGACTTTGAAGGTTGCCGTGAGTGCATTTAATACATTCTGTTTCCTGCTCTACCTTACCCTCTTTACGTCAGAGTAGGTAAATTGTTTTAGATTGAAATAAATGATTATCAATAATGCTTATTCTCTTTAATTACCTAACGGATCAGACTTACTGGTCAGCAAGCACGGAAAACAAAAGCAATTTTTTTCTTAAAAATTAAAATTATAGTTGGATTTATGAAATAAGCCTAGTAAACTATGCAAAACATAATTACGGTCAGGCACATAATTAAAAATATAGAGACGCAACATGCAATGGAAATAAATATTAAAAAATATACTTGTCATAATAACAGAGACGGAGGCGAGATTCTTAGAAAATAAGAAACGCCCACTCTATACCAGTTTCTACGAAGTCCGAACCCGCATTAGGTTAAATGGTTCCGTAGTGATTAACGATAACAGCGCTCGCTCGGCTTCATCAATCCGTCTTTATAATTGGTACAGATGCATCTCCATTTACTTGTTAACTATGTACTTAATTATTAATGTTGAACTTAAGTCTTATCGATTAGATAGATCGTGTTTTTAGCTGGAGGTTGGTTCACGTGTCGTTTTAATATATCGCGGTAATCCATAGAAAGAGAATTAATGACACACACCTACGTATTAACTGTAGTTGTATTAACTGTATTTATTTGAAGAACTAGAACAGTATTCTTTAACTCGTAGTATTTGTAGTTTAGTGATAAAATTTTCTACTAATTGATTCTTAAAGTTCACAAACTAATTTTAAAAGAAAACTTTTTGACAGTCTACTAAAATAATGAAGTAAAAGAAAAACTTGATATTATTAATATCAACAACAAAAATGGCTATTGAATGTTAATTAATTTAATGACAGGCTGGTATTACTGTCATAATAATTTTAACATTCCACATAAGGGGAAGACAATTCCAATATAATGCTTCGTTATTATATATTATAACTCACCTTTACCAATTCTAGATACAAATAAAGTATTTATGAATGTCAATTATATTTTAATTTTCATACCAGCCCATAAATACACAATGAAGTGTCGCATATTTTACTGCGAGTCATTCAATCGATTTATGATTCAACACAAAGAGCCCTAAAATATGACAGTAATTACATTTATTGCTAAAAGAAAATATCCAGTTTAAGGACTGAAACTGCGTTGCGACGGCCATTTTTCTGTACTATTTGCGTTCCTAGGCAATAATTTTAAACACTTGGTCATATTATGGGGTGTCTCATAATGGCTGGCATTTAGGTCATTATGTAGTATTTTTAAATCTCTTTTCTCTGTAAGTTGGATCTTTCTTCGTAATTGGTTTCTTGTGTTGTAAAGGTGCTCCCTCATCGGCAGCATTCGCCTGGTAACAGTTCAAATTCTATCATTACGTCAGTGAGTAAGGAGAACCGAGCATTATAGTGCTCATTGCAGTTGCGCAGTACAGTCGGATCATTTAGCTCCCTTCAAAATGGTTGAACTAAATGGTGCCAATCCATGCATCATATTCATGAACGGGCGCTGTCAGTAGGGACTGGTCATCTCTTAGCTGCCACGGCTTATTTTAAGTTTATTTTTGAATTGATTTATTTTTTTATTACGGACGCTTTTAACGTTCTGCATCGTTCTCACATGTATAACTGCAACATGATTGATGTAACCAATATTGTGTAACCATATTGTGATTTAAAAGAGTGTCCGTGGTCCTTGCCCGTTCTTCTCCATAGGTACCTACTACGCTTTGGAATGGGCAACTAGCTTCATCTTTCTGACTGACCGACCCCTTGAAAATTCAAAAGTGCCTGTAATTGGTTTATTTTAAATAAATGCTTTGAGTTTGAATTTGACAACCTATAAAGCTTGTCTACTCTGAAATGACGCGCCCCAATACCGCATTACCACATAACATCACGCCTTGTTTCTCCGAAGGGTAGGGCAGACCGCATTACCATGTACGTAAAATACTATACTTACGTGTACGTACAGTACGTATAATGATATAATTTGTAACATTACATTCACCGGGACCATTCTCCTGAAATGTAACAGTTGTGAGCAACACAATTTGTAACATACATACAATTTGTAACATGAATGCGAATCTTGTCGAATCTTGGATTGTTACATTACGGGCGCATGCTCCGGTGAGGGAGCGCTTTAATGATCGGTTGAGGACTTATCTTTTTAACCGACTTCAAAAAAAGGAGGAGGTTAATTCGTCAGGTTTCTTTTTAATTATTTTTTTTTATTTATGTTCCCCGATTACTCGAAGACCGCTAGACCGATTTCAAAAATTCTTTTTTTGTTTAAAAGGGTATACTTTCAAGTTGGTCCCATTGTCATTTGGTTACGATCTGATTCTGGGATCTTGGAGAAATCGAGGGAACTCTTCAAATATTATAGGCACATCTATAACGATTTGGGTATTTTTGATGAGCAGTTGACGTAAGTCTATTGTAACTTAGATAAATTACAAACCAAATCACTAAAAAGTGAAAAAAAAAACTTACAAAAAATACAACTGACTTCCAAACTACAAAGTGAAAAATAACTTTAACTTTCGGAAGTCGGTGTCAAAAAACTAAAATACTGATCCAAAGACACCGACTTCCGAAATTAAAGTTATTTTTCACTTTGTAGTTTGGAAGTCGGTTGTATTTTGTGTAAAAAAGTTTTATTTGTAAAGTGTCTTCAGTAAGGAATTGTTTTGAGAACGTTCTAGAGCAGAAACAAGAAATGTAAATAGTCAAATCAATCATTTTTAAGTTCTTGTTGATCTTTTCAAATTGGCCAAAGAAAGGCTGTGCAATAGGAATGGGTTCACGTTAATAGTGCTGCGAGTGGGGTTCACACTCACGTTCTCTCACTTGTCACTTTAACGATTCTTTTTATCTATAGCCTTGTCTTATTTATATTCTTAGCTTTATCTATATTCTTGAATGTATTCCTGAAAACATTTATTTTTAACTAACGACCTGCCCCTTTTTTGCACAAGTGCAATCTACTAATGTGGCGACATGTCAAAACATCAAGATTACTGTGGTATGTCTTTTTTTTTTGTGGGAAATTATCAAATAACTTCTCCCGCTCTGGGCGGAGCGTGTCAGACTCATACTGACTAAAACCCACCCGTGTTCCTTCAGTTGCCTGTATGTTGCCAGGGGCCACGGTAACTCTTTCGGAAAAACCCGCAACCCCGGCAGGCAACTGTGCTATATCTAAGTTAAATATAATTGTATTATATATTACACAAAACTTTCGGTATCAATTTTCTAAATGATGGTGATCCGTATCAAAATCCGTTGCGGAGTTTACAGCGACAGGCTCGAAAAACGACTTTGTTTTATACTATTTGTAGAAGTTAAGACATTACAACTGTATTTTAATTATACCTCTAGTAAAAAAATTACATACACATATTTATACCCAGGCAAGCACTTTATTTTGTTTATTTAATTTCATCACCACTGCTTCAAAACCGTGAAGGAAAACATCGTGCGGAAACCGGCGTGTCTTAGAACCAAAAATTCGAAGACGTGACCTTCACCAACCCGCACTGGGCCCACGTGGTGGATTACGGCCCACTCCCTCTCACAGAGAGGAGGCCTGTGTTCCAGCAGTGGGAACATTATAGGCTGATTAAATATATTGTATCCACATGATCAATTTAAATCATCTGCATTCCCCGTCTTCTCAAGATTGTCGACACAACAACGTATGTCCAATATTAATTCTCATTAACATGGTCTACTTAGAATCAATGATAGGTCATTAAGTACTGCAGAAGTACGTGTTTAAATTAAGTAGGTACAATAATATTAGCCAATTACACGACACCTGTAGACTGTAAGCTGTAAGTAATTGTTGTAGGTAATTAAGGGGCAGTAGTACCACTTTTCATAGTACGTGATTACTGCTCAAAATATCACGTTTCTTTCTCAGAAACATTACCTTTTGCGGAGGTGAACTACTAGACTTTTTTTTTTTTTTAAAAGGGCATCTCGCAGTACTGACCACTAAGGTCTTGGCTGCTTAACCGGATTTTCCTGTGGGTGCCATAAGTTTCTACACTTAGAGCCTCCAGCCAGGAGCTTTTTGAACTTATTCTAAATTAAAATTAAGCGAATGCTCGCTAAGGGCACCCCCTGTGGGGTACGAACCTCGGCTTAGGGCATCGCTGATGGGAGGACAGCAAGAAGGGACAAGGTGGATCAAATTTATATTTTCATCATGATTATTATGCGGGGTATTTAAAGCTACGTGCTCAGCTGCAACAACTGCTGGCACCTCGTTTTCGAGCAAGGGTCGGGGGGGAGTTTCATTTACTCGGGGATTCGGTCGCGATCGCAAAGGACCTCGGCGGCGAGGTCGGAATGACGGGAGGCGTCTGTTTTTGTGCACTATACTGGTGGCCCTATTCTGCTCCTGGAGGAGTGTAATGGGGTCATCTGGGTCGGAGAGTACATGCCTTGGGCGGCGGGTCTGACTAATTCGGGATGGGATATAATCGGCTGCCTCGACAACCAGAGGGTTGCGATGTCTGAGAGCGGGCTACTAGACATTATCGGAGCCTTTTTTAGAATGTCTGAACATCCAGTTTTTTTTTTTGTTCTGAGTAAGTATTCTTTCTAATTGCTTTTTGTCTACAAGGACACGAAATCAACTGATTTTGATCAATTTTGTTCATTAGTTGTGAGAAAAGGAAACGGAATTTAAACAAAATTATTTGTGATTTGAAAAGTCGAATTCTTTGTCTTGTACACACAGCGGAAAGGGATTTTTCAAATAAATTAAGTATTCGTGGAAAATCACTAAAATTCGCAACAAGTTTTCCAAAAATTGACGCGAGACTGACGTTTGATCGTTTCGTTAGAAGAAACTGCTTTTGATTTTGAAAAATTAAAAAATATCATCAACATCATTATACACATACATACACAACATCACGTCTTGTTTCCCCGAAGGGTTGGGTAGAGGTGTGCTTGTAGCAGGTACACCCACATTTCGCCAGTTATGTTTAAGTCCCATGTAATAGGGGGCGAGCCTATTGCCATCAACCGGGCACAAATCCAGACTCCGAGCTGCGACTGAGTTTCAGATAGAAAAATCCAATAACACCCGGGAATCGAACCCAGGACCTCATGCTCAGCAGTAGCGCTTGCGACCACTAGACCAACGAGGCAGTCAAGACATCATTATAGTTAACTTTAATTAGGAAAAGACACGGTAGGTATTATTTTTAAACGTAGAATAATGAGCTTTTAAAAAAATCAGAAGTCTTCTAGTGTGCCCGTTCTGTTACTACTAATTAAAAAACTTTTTACAAAAAAAAAACAACCGACTTCAAAAAAAAAAACACTACAAAGTGAAAAATAACTTTAATTTCGGAAGTCGGTGTCTTTGGTTTTGAATTTTCGTTCTTTGTCACCGACTTCCGAAATTAAAGTTATTTTTCACTTTGTAGTGTTTTTTTTTTTGAAGTCGGTTGTTTTTTTTTTGTAAAAAGTTTTTATTTTTCACTTTTTAGTTGTGGTACCTACCCCACACAAATTCGAATACCACTACCTGCTATGTAAATAACAGTGACAAGAAATTATCATATCATCTACATACTAAGTGGGAAAAAAATACGTATAATTGAAGCTAACTCAAAAACCACCGAAGCAAAGTTAATAAAATTTATATGGGACCACCTCTGAAGTATGATCTACCAAACAAAAAAAGAATCATCAAAATCTATTCATAATTGGCGGAGTAATCGCGTAACAAACATACAAAAAAAAAAAAAAAAAAAAAAAAACATACAGACGAATTGAGAACCTCCTCCTTTTGGAAGTCGGTTAAAAAGAAAATAAATCCAGTTGAGCTTCACAAAATATTTATTAATGCTTTTTTTTTTTTTTTTAATCTTATTTATTTAAGGGATTTTTGTACACATATGTGAGTGACGATGTCAATCCCATCGTTTTTTTACACATAACGACTAACTAAATTAACTTATAACACAAAAATTAACTTAATCTAATTAAGTACTTATCTAAAAAAGTATATAATATTTTTGCTGCTTCAGACGTAGGTTTAGCTAGAATACCATGAAACATTCCAACATCCATTACCGACAATTTCATCGCGTTGGAAAGTGCGTTTCTTTTGCTTGTATATCGGACACATTCCACCAACACATGCTGTGCATCCTCTGTTATACCACACACCTCACAGTTAGGAGAGTCCGATTTTCTCATGAGATAAGCAAAGTTGTTTAGTGGAATATGTCCTGACCTCAAACGATGCGCAGCAACAAATTTATTAATCCTAAAATAAACGTATATCTTATTAAAATATAATCCCTTAAAAGGCAGTACAAAAACCAATTTAGTGTTTTCTGTTACCATTTAAAACCGCACAAACAAATAATCTATAGGCTTTATTGTGACAGTTATTCTTCTCCAGAAAAACGATAAAAGAATATAATGCAATTCACATTAATGTTCGCCAACGAGATAGGTCACAGTTTCACAAATGTATAAATAACTGACGCATTCATAAACGTCCATTATATTCATGAATCCACTTCACTATCACAATGTAAACGGAAAGGTCGCGCGCACACTTAACCACACTTCATTTAACCATACCAATTAAGGATCCCTCAATAAATTTAACTAAAATAAAAACGTGAAACATACGAGCCCCTCAAAACCGTCGCAAAAAACATTGTCGTCTGATAACCGAGCACACCAAAAAAGTAAGCAGTATCATTAAGCACACAAAATATGTTTTCCATTTACACAGACGCTTCGAGGCGGTTATAATTTTGTATACGCTGAATGTTTACTCAGTAAGAAGTGCTACGGATCGGTAACACCTGCCGCGTTTTCCCACGACAGCGTTCGGCCGTCTTCGGGTGAAGTCGGGCGCGGTCGGGTGCGCGGGCGTCGGCGTCGCTTACAGTGATAGAAACACGCACGCTTATCTTGTCACGCGACGAAATCTGTGTGGCGCGACCCTAATGCTTTTATGTGCGTGACATGACGTGCCCATGAATATTATTCATTTATTACGTTTAGTTTAACATTCGTAATCTAATTATTCGAGTGACAGTTGATAATAATGTTTTGACCATTGAGTGTTAGTAGCAAGTAAAAAAGATGTATCATGTTGGTGTATAATTTTATTCAATCTGTTCGATGTAGTCAAAATATTTTGAATTGGTACATATTACTTAACTTATACTTTAGTAATACTAATTGACTTTTAATTTTTTTTAAAACACACCTTACTTCCTCTAAAATAAATAAAACATTTCCTAACTTTCTTTCTAAGTGTCTTTCTTTTTAAACCGTTGAAAATTTACACTTATAAACACATTAAATTAAACAAACAGCAGAAAAACACTTCTCTTGTGTACCTATATTTTTTCCAAAGTTAAAAATATATATTCCCAGAATGAAAATAAAACAACTGAACGAAACAAATAAGAAACCATACCGATCCTTAAACGGTTATAAAAAGTCTAACGTACTATTTTTAAACCCGATCCGTTACCAATAAACAAAAACAAAAATGGAAGTAAGAAGTAAAAATAGTCATACTGTCCTATTAGACTTAAAAAAAAGTTGCAAAACCTGACTGGGGAAGGTTGTAGTAGAATAAAATAAAAAAAATATAAATGGCGAAGCGGTTAACCGTTATGGGTACCGGTGCAGGACAATATTGTGACAAATCATCGGGACTATGAAAGTCGAGTCTGTTTTATGCTTTATTTTTTATTGGGTCTAATGAGTGGGTTGTGTTCTTTAGTGGTGTGGCTTTAGGTTAGACAAAGGAGGGGAAGAGTGGTTGTTAAGTTAGATTTTTTTAGGCAATTGGTATTTTGGCTTCAGTTTTCTTTGTAATGAATCTTTGACTTAGAAGTTAGAACTTGCTGAACTAGAATTAGTCGTGTGACTTAATATGAGTTGAATGTAATTCTACTCTACTCTACATGTATTACAGTGTGAAGAAGTATATAAAAGGGAATCCTTATGGCCAATAATATTAATCAGATATTCAATAATAGAAATGACATGTGTAACTCACAATTATTATGATATATTTAAATGAATAAATAAATAAAATCATTTTATTTCGGATAGCAAAAATATCCATAAATTGTTAGTTACATGTTTGCGCTTAAACCACAATTGTTAGTAACTTAAAACTAAAGACGAATTTGTGAGAAGAACATCCAACATCTAGACACAATGAGAAATAGTAATTGTCTAACTATGCTGTAAGTCTTCGCACAAATTGCCTTATTAAGGCGAAGGAAGTATCTGCCGCCACAGCCTTCAGGATACTATTGTGACTGCCTCTTATTCTGCTCAGGAGTGAGACCGTTTTTTTGCGGATGATGGCATGAAATCCATCGGTATGGGTTACCGCGAACATTTCTGATGCGCTGCAAAAACGAGGCAGTCGCAACAGCATCCTATTAACATTATTGTATTGGACGCGTAGAACATCCAGCGACCTTTTCGAGTAGTTGACCCACAGATTGCCGGTGTAAAAACTCTGTCAATAAGCTTTAAAAAGCGTAATCTTAACTTGGTCAGTACACCGAGTAAATTTTCGTGCCAACATATTATCCCTGACCGCCAGAGCCCTAGGCTCCCTATCAATATTATTTACTCAATATTATTTAACTAGGATTTTTTTATTTATTCACAATTTTTTTTTTATCCTTCTTGACATTGAAAAATAAAATGGTTGAAATGATTTTCCAATTTAATAATTTTGTAATATTTATTGATGCAGCATGGTATTTTGATAGTAGATTGTAATTTATGTGTAAATTTTTGCATGCTCAAGTAACGGCAGAGCATGGAGAACATTATTAAATACATGTTTTAAAATACCCCACCCATGTTGGCAAAAAATAAATTATTTGATTTGATATTTAACAACATATTTATACTTAATCATATAAACATAATTATATCAAAGTCCCCTTCTTCCCTGTCGCACAAAATAACCCATCAAAAATAAAATTACCCAATCAAAACTCGAAACCCCAAAACGAGCACAATTTTATGTAAAAAAAAACTTAATTCGAGGAGCATTAATTAAAAATCAATATAGTGGGTTGCAAAAAATGTACGCGTCCGATCTCAAGTGTACCCGCTAGCTCACACCTGCCCATTCTCCCACGGTGTAACACACAACCTTTTTTAAACAACCTTTTTGCATTTAAAATAACCACTTTCCTTCCAATTTTGAATTTTCGTGCGAGCACACCTCGTCTTTCATTTTATGGCACGTTTATGACTGTCAGTTAGCGGCCAGTTCTTGCTAATATTTTTGTAACTTTTTGGTTTTTGTCTTTGGTCGTAGTCTTTTTTTTATTAGACCATGAATGCTGCATGTGATTACGACTTTATGATGGTAATATTATAATCGTAAATGTTGATTGTGTGTATACTTTTTTTATAGTTATTTTTGAATAAAAATTCTTAAATCTTCGTGTCTCACAGTGCAGCTCATATTTTCTAGTGAATATGCAATTGCATTAGATAGAGTTATACTTATAGATGACTGCTGTTTGATAAGTAATATTTTTAAAAATTAAGAAGCGTTTTTATTCTTTTCTTCGTGTGGTTAGTGACTGGTGTCGGAGTTTTAAAGCCGCCCATGGGCCTCTGACTTGGCTTCACATGTCGTCGAGAAATATCTCACAGGCATGACGGTTTCCTCACGATGTTTTCCTTCACCGTTTTTGAAGCAAGTGATAATTATACAATACGCACATGAATCCGAAAAGTCAGAGGTGCGTGCCTTGGGTTCGAACTTGGCTATGACTTGGCTACCTATGACTTGGCAATCCAACGGTCGCATAACTGGGCTATCACTGTTATCAGCGATTTTATTGAGACTCGAGTAGGTAAGCGCAGCGGGTACAGGTATTTTCAAATAATTTTATGCCTGCCGATTGCCATCTGACCTCAGTGACCTTAACAGGAAGCCATATTTTATCAAGCATGTTTATCATTAGTTAATCAGTGAGTAAAGGTGAGCTTTTTGACCTTTTGTGTGTTAACGGGTTACTAATACTAAGCTATACAACTGCCTCGTTGGTCTAGTGGTCGCAAGCGATACTGCTGAGCATGAGGTCTCGGGTTCGATTCCCGGGTTGGGTAGTGTTTTTGGGTTTTTCCATCTGGAATTTCTTAATAGCAGCCCGGAGTCTGGATTTGTGTCCGGTTGATGGCAATAGGCTCGCCCCCTTTTATATGGGACTTAAAACATAACTGGCGAAATGTGGGTGAACTATGGATACCTCTGCCTAACCCTTCGGGAAATACAGGCGTGATGTTATGTTATGTTAATACTACATACAGTTTAACTATTTTCTTAATGTCCCTCGGCAAACTTCGTGTTTCGTCAGTCGTCGGATTTCTATTAGTAGCCCTTTGCACATGGTGCAGACCAGACGCTCTCCATCGACTTGGAAGTATATAGAGTTGTTAATACTCTTTTAACTTAATGTAATTTATTTAAAAAATGGGAGGAAAGCTGCTAAAGTCGCAGGCACGAAAATTGTTTTACAGCTCTATATAGTTCACACGGAAAACAAAACAACAATAAAGTAGTTAGTTCTGAATTCAAATTATTATACACGAAAGATGTAATAATTGATGGACATGGAAATTAGCATTCGTTTGTATTCGGAAATGCGATGATTCCCGAGGGACATTAAGAAAATAGTCAGATTGTACAAACAGTGTATGTAACTAATTACATACACTGTTTTAAAATAACATGTGACATAACTTCGTGAGTGCATTTGACCACTAGCAAAGCGAAACCAACTCAAAAGTGGAACGGCGGAGGTCAAGTCTGCTAATTATATTACTTTTCAGTGATTTTCTTGGAAAATTGACAATATCGTTTGTAAATTATTTGGGGTGCAGTTTTGCAATAGAAAACACTATTTTATGTCCTATTTACATTAATGAAAATGGCGAAAGATTTGGTGGAATACTTATTAAAGAGCATTTCATATACTTAAACATTCCCCGACCCTTGCTCGAAAACGAGGTGCCAGCAGTTGTTGCAGCTGAGCACGTAGCTTTAAATACCCCGTATAGTAATCAAGATGAAAATCGAAGTTTGATCCAGTCTGTCCCTTCTTGCTGTCCTCCTCCCAGCGACGCCCTAAGCTGAGGTTCGTACCCCACAGGGGGTGCCCTTAGCGAGCGTTCGCTTAATTTTAATTTAGAATAGTTTTTGCCCCTGGCAGCTTAAGGCACCCACAGGAAAGTTCAGTTAAGCAGCCAATACCTTACTGGTCAAAACTGCGAGAGGCCATAGTTAAAAAAACTTAATCATATTTCACATTAAGTAGATATTTGGCTGACAACTTTTTTACTATCGTTTTATTATTCTTCCATCTTCAACGAAGAAAACCGATCAATAATACTTCTCCCAATCATTCCTTCGCAATCCTTTTCAAAATCAGAATCACAACCTTTAAAAAATCATACCTGAACATTGAAATGGTATACAAAAATTGTAGATGAGCAAAAAACCGTGATGTGACCAGAATATATGGCACCAACAGGTGTGCTATTGTTATTGTTCAAATATGCATGGGTTTCGTATTTTTGTGCCCCATTGTTCACTTCGAGGGCATTAGGGCAAAACTTGATAAAGATTTGGTAAATTTTTTGTGCGCACAGGCAGGATTCTGTCCGTCACGTTTTTTGGGTAATTCGCTTTTGGACTTTTTTGTGGTTTGAGTAGGGCAGTTTCGAAATATGAACCCTGGAATTTAAAATAAAATACCTAAATACCGACTTCATACAATTTATAATTACATAGGGCGCTGTAGAGTCCAGGTGTGGAGTCGCATATTTTAAGGAAAATTCTTTGATATTTATAAAATAAATCAGGTCAAGTCATCTGAAAATTTATTTAGGTAGATACAGCTAGTAAATAAAATATATGTTAAAGGATTTTCACTTTATATTTGAAGTGGAAATCTTTAAAAAGTTAACTCATGTTGAAAACAATGGCAAACATTAATAAGCTCATACCAATCACGTAAATGAAACTATAATCACCGCTAATATTTGAATACAAAACAATCAGTGTCAAATTCTAACAAGAATCGTACTAGCGCAGTTTTTCCTAAACATTTGCGCGGAAAACCTCATCACGCCTAGGCCAGCGTCGAGCCGTGATTGGCTCACCTCTGGCCAATAGTAACGCTTGTTTCGGCCCACGGGCGTTAAGCGCGTATGCACGCCTTCCTAACTTCTATTTTTGAATTCAAATAGACGTTCGAACGTTCTAATTTCGACCGTTATTCGACGGTGAATAGATTTTGGCAAGTGTTTGTTTAACTGCTCGGTTCTATTAAGAGCGTTAAGATTATTTGAATTGTTTGAATAAGTGAATCAAGAGAGCTTTCTTATGTAAATTAGGCGGTATTTGACTTTTAAAACTTTGTTTTTTTTTAGACACCGACCTATAAACACTACAGGTATTTATAGTTGACTAGGAGGCAATGAGTTGCTAATAAATAATTTTATCCGATCGTCTATTTCAAAGCACTATGTCACGATGACTTTATACATTCCTTTTTTAACATATTTTATAGCATTTTAAACACGATTGTGCAATAGTTCCAAATTAACAACACCTTAAAATGAAACCCTTTAAAAAAAGTCAATCATACACATATTTTAATTAAGACACATACTCCAAAATTCCAATTTAGTCGTAACGATCAATTAACACATATAAAAGATAAATCAACTGAAGCGGAAATTAACATCACGCAGCGATGTGCTATCGTCAGATGAACGATTCCGAAATCTTGACACACGCACATTAAGTATAAGTAAGTATGTATATCGTTAATCTTATTTTGTAGCTACATCGCATTTTATAATTTTTACTTTTTGAGGAAGTGTCGGTCAGAGACGGTCTACAATTTTTTAGAAGTAGAAGTGAAGTCTTCTTTAGGCGCGTTTGGCATTTTTGAGATGGGAAAAAACAATTGAACTCGCGATACCGTTACCGACACCTTATTTTTGTAAACGCGGTTGTGCTCTTTATTTATATTACATTACAATTTTTTTTTGTAAACGCGATTGTGCTCTTCATTTAAATAAGGTTACGGACCAATGTTCTATACAAGTATTTTTCTTCCACCAAGGCGATCTTGTTCAAGTTTTCACTTCTGTCGGCAGTCCCGGAGTGCCACTGTTTTTTTTTTCTTTTTTATGTCAAATTACTTACTTACCTACTGTGTGTATCTACTGGGCACAATAAAGCTTCTCTTTCCTACCATTTTTGCTGTGCCCAACAGTGTCCATAATGATCTCATTAAATTTTAAGCTACCACCTAAAGAGCTACATATTTTAGAATGCAATAAATGATTGAGTAACTACCTATTGAGTATAAAATCTGGAACAGAACAATTGTAGAAAATTAAAAATGGAGTGGTAATCAATTGCCATTCTTGTAAAACGACCACAAAGAAAGAGAGGAAGGAGACAGTAACCAAACGAAAAGTCATTAAAATGCAACGACAAAATGGTAATTAAAAACTGTGAATAACTACCATATAAAATAAAACAACTTGAAATAAATTAAATACAAAAAATGCAACAAAACCGGACACTAATAAGTAAAAACCATTCAAGTTTACTTAATAAAAATCACACGCTCAATACATGAATAATACCGGAAATTAGAACCAACACACGGGACTTCGGCTGCTTATCGAAACGATTCTCTAATTTTGTCGAACATCAATAATTATATAAAATCATTTCGTGATCACTTACAATTTGAGCACGGAAATGACTGTTTTTGTGTGGAAGAGCACGCGAGAATTAGACAAGTCCTATGTGGGTAGATCTGTGTTTAGTGAAATTATGTAGAAAGTAGGTAAGTGTTGCTTTACGAACATAGCAACAGATGTAGCTGGAAACTCACAAATCCTACTACATTAAACCATTTCATTTATTGGTTTTACTATTACATATCAAAATAGGTACATATTTTATTTCACATAAACCTACTTGGGCACTTATGAAACGTCAGAAGCTAGTTCAATAAAATGGACAAAGGCTTACTTTATTTAGTTAAAGACATATTTTTTATCACTAAGCGACAGTCATACACAAATCTCGTCTCAAAATACTCCAGACATAGATACTGACAAGATCTTTTTCCATACAACCATGAATACACCTTTTACCTCATTACGTAACTAAGATGCAAGGCTAATTAATTAATCTATAGTGTGGTGATTAATTAATCACCAATAGATAATCACCATACTTTTAGAATTTTCCATTCTTAGACATGGGTTTGATTTTTCGAGAAAGTGCAGTCCAAGGGCTGATTCACATTTTATTCCTTGACGTCCATACAACACTTCACAATGAAAAACAGTTTTTGTTTGATGATTTTATACAACTATTCCTACTTGAACTTAACTAAAGAATATAAATCGGCCATAAGTGGCCAGATACCGACCAACTAAGTTTTCAACTTCACCTAAGTGAACTCGGTTAATTTCTATCATATTCTGATCATGTCACTCATCAATATTACTGGCAATTTCCTCGTGTGATCGATTCAACCGTACAATAACATTTTCTTATAAAATCTTGAAACAAGTGTAATGTGTAGCCCGTGCTTAACAATCTTTTATTTATTATACAATTTGCCTTGGCTTTCACTATGGTATAGTCATTTGGTACTTGAAAATAGGGTTATAGAATGCAAGTTCAAGAGGACTTTTTATGAGCTGTGAGTTTTTTTTAAATTTGTTAGAAGTTTTCCAATTTCGTATTGCACATCAACGTTAGGTGCGTTAGTTGACAACCAATAGAATTAAAAAAGTATAGTAAGTATAATAATAATTACACTTTACATTGATCTACTAGATTAGAAAAACGGATGATAAAAAGCTTATCCTCAAAATTGAACTCGTAACGCCATCTATGTGAAAATAAGGGAACCAAATGTTTTGTGAGTCGCTCACGGGCGCTGTCATCGCCCGTTCGTTTCAACTGAACCCAGTTTTCACGCGACAAATTGTTGCAGAAAATATCGATTTCACGATAAAAATTGACGATTTTGATTGAATTTTTACAACGGTGTATATTTTAATAAGTCATGCTCGTGACCAGATCTGGTTTAATTAATAATTATAAATTTTCTTTTACGGTACCTATCTAAAATGATGAAAACCCTAAATTACCCTCCAAAAATCTACAACTTACATTCATAATATTACCTACTGAAAAATACTGCATAAAAACTACAGGTTGGAACTTTTTATTCCAATGGAAAAACTCCAAAGGAACTGACGTGTACCGACAAACCACTTTGTATTTACTAAACTCATAACTGTTTGCAAATTTCACTTTAACGCCATTGAAATCGATTTGTTATTAAACTCACCGATTACAATAGCATACAACCTTTCAATATGGCCACTGAAATGTAAACAGCGCCCTCTGTCGATAGAGAAGTGAAGGAGAGCTGGCCCGTGCTGAAACCGCCACGAGCCAACCTGGTACTGCTGTCCTTTTTTTACTAACGGCTGTGTACTATTCATGTCCCTCTCACTCAACGGTATTAGAGCGCTTGTCGCGCGTCTCGCTCCTATCGCATCGATCATTGATCTTTGAAATTCGAATGCGGTAACTCGAGCGGCGCGCGCGCAGGCCTTCGGCCACCGAGTTCCGTCCCGCTCTCGCGCGCGGGCCATCGTTACCGTTGTCTCGTGTTTCTTTTATTGCCGTTTTATTATTTCTTGTAGATGATCACGCGATTGTGAGCTGTCGCTTGGCGCGCACACGTCACATTCTCCGTCTCTCTCTGTTTCTTCGGCAGCTAGATTTTTTATCTCGTTCTGTCCGGCGCATGTCGGACTCGCTGCCGTGCGTCGATGTTTTGGGAAGTGCACCCGCCCGGCGTTCCCACGGTTCACCTTCGGCCGACTTCCTTACGAAAAAAACAAACAAGAGCACTTTGTTGAAGAAAATCGACGTCTGCCGGTCGCGCTGAATGATTAATACAATTATGATCGCGCACGCTGCTACCTACACGACTTGATGGTAATAATAGTTCTTTATACGGGACACGTGGTCCGTGGCTCGGACTTTACAATTATTGTTGTATGGACACTAATTTTTCGGTTGATACCGTACATTGAATTACATTTTATACTTGAGAAGAAGAATGTATAACATACATTTTGAATTCCGTACTAATGGGAATGTTAGTGGACTACGCGCCCGTAGCGGATTTTTGTAGCGTTTCGTACCTTTTAGGGAAATTGTTGTTTGTAACAAAATGTAGGTCATTTTTTTTACATTTTTGTTGTAACTTGCATAAAACGGCCATATTGTCTTTTTCTTATTTTATTCTGGGTTATTGAGTTTGCACTTTTTTATTGTTTTGACATTCAAGTAATACGCTACGATATTTTTTTGCTACTGGAGCCTTATTTGTGAGTTTCTCTCGAAATATTTTTTGCGAATCGTTTATTTTGGAAAATTGAGTTAAAAGTTTTTGATTAGCATTCAAGCAACGTATATGTAGGTAGAGCTTATTTTAAATTAACTATTTTGAGTCTTGACCAGATCACGGCAAATCTTCATTAGGTACTTAGCAAGATTTTTAAGTATCATACAATTTTGATCATTGGGGTGGAAAGCACTTCTTTGAAATAAAGTAATTTCAAAGAAGTGCTTTGTTCTCCTATACGTCTGACCTTTTTTTTTTTTTTTTTTTTGTGTGGTGTTTTATGCCCCGGGTCCATCCTAGACGTGCTTCGCGCCAGGTGTACTGGTGGTCGCAAGAGCTGGAGGCTCTGCGCAGGGCGTGCGTAGCTGCGCGACGCCGGTACGCCAGGCACCGCAGGCTCCGTATCCCGCCCTCCGGATACGGAAGCCATCCAGGCGGAGCTGTACGAGGGGTACAGAGCGGCGAAGACCGCCCTCCAAGCGGAGATCCTGCAGGCCAGGGCACTGGCCCGAGAGGAGATGCTGGAGACTCTGAACAGAGACCCGTGGGGACGCCCATACAAGATGGTGCGGGAGAAACTCCGCCCATGGGCTCCCCCGCTGACGCAGAGTCTCCGGCCCCAGCTTGTGGGGGACGTGGTGAGCGCTCTGTTCCCTTCTAGAGGGGATCATACCCCTCCGCCCATGGCTCCGCCTACTGCGGTGCCCGATGCGGACCACACCGACGACGACGATGCTCCAGAGGTGACCGAGGTAGAAATGAGAGAGGCGGTACGCAAAATGAGTGCGAAGAATACCGCCCCAGGACCCGACGGCATACCTGGAAAAGCCTGGGTCCTGGCCATGGGGGCTCTCGGGCCTCGACTAAGGGGGCTCCTAAGCGCATGCATGGAGAGGGGCCAGTTCCCACTTTGTTGGAAGACGGGGAAACTGGTCCTCATCAAGAAGCCGGGGCGCCCAGCGGACTCTCCGTCCGCTTATCGGCCCATTGTGCTGCTCGATGAGGTGGGCAAGCTCTTTGAAAGAGTCATTGCGGACCGCCTCGTCGGGCAGCTGGTGCGAGTGGGGCCGGATCTGGCGGAGAGCCAGTTCGGCTTCCGCAGGGGGCGCTCTACGGTGGACGCCATCATGCGCGTGCGGGCCCTCACGACGGGGGATGCTGTGGCCCGGGGTGGGGTCGTCTTGGCGGTGTCTCTAGACATCGCCAATGCCTTCAACACCCTGGAGTTGCATCAGGGAGGCACTCCGGTATCACCGGATGCCGACCTACCTCTGTCGTGTGGTCGAGGCCTATCTGACGGACAGGGCCGTCATCTACCCCGGTCACCGAGGAGAGTGGAACCGGCAAGAGATGTCGTGTGGTGTCCCACAGGGTTCGGTCCTGGGGCCGCATCTGTGGGACATCGGATACGACTGGGTGCTGCGCGCCGACCTCCCAGCGGCGTCAGCGTCGTTTGTTACGCTGACGACACGCTAGTCCTGGCGCAGGGGAGGTCGTACCAGGCGGCGGCCGATTTAGCGACACGCGGGGTTGCGACAATCGTTGACAGGATCCGGCAGCTGGGACTCGAGGTGGCCCTGCACAAGTCCGAGGCCATGGGTTTTCATGGTCCTCGTAGTGCGCCACCGTCGGGTTCCCAGGTATTGGCGGGAGGGGTTCACATCGGCGTCGAGTCGACGATGAAGTATCTGGGACTCGTCCTCGACAGCCGGTGGAACTTCGTGGAGCATTTCCGACGTTTGGCTCCCAGACTGGACCGGGCCGGGGCTGCCTTGAAGCGGCTCCTGCCCAATCTGGGAGGTCCAAACGCCTCCTGCCGGAGGCTCTACGCAAGGATCGTGCGGTCCATGGCCCTTTACGGGGCACCGGTGTGGGCGCGTTCATTGAGGCTGCGGCCAGCCCGCCGGTTGAACGCGTCCCAGAGGGTCATGGCCATCCGGCTGGCCCGAGGATACCGCACGGTCTCCTGCGAGGCGGCGAGCCTCCTTGCCGGATTACCGCCATGGGATCTGGAGGCAAAGGTCCTCGCGCACATCTGGGAGTGGTGCGAGGAGGCGAAACGCCGGGGCTTAACTCCGATGCCGCAAGAAATCGCGGCACAGCGGACAGAGCTCCGGCGGGATCTCATGGCGTCATGGAGGGTGCGATTGTCGCAACCCCGCGCTGGGCACGCCACAATTGCGGCGATAAGACCCCTCTTTGAGGAGTGGCTTGAGAGACGCCACGGCGTCCTCACCTTCCGCCTGACGCAGGTCCTCACCGGACACGGCTGCTTCGGGAGGTTCCTGTTTAGGATAAGGCGGGAGGAAACATCCTATACGTCTGACCTCAAATAAGCATATTAAAAAAATTTGGTAATTTCCATTTTAATAGTACCTAGGTATTCTTGACTAGGATATGTATATCAAACTAACAGAGCCATGAAAAATCTATGCGTATATTTTATATCTCGCTGATTCAGAGCCAACTTTTTGTGTCAATGTATGTCTGTCCCTTTGTTTATTTTTTTTAAAATAATGCACATGAATAATTTTATTTAGGTCTCCAAACTAGATCACATTAAGGATAAAGATATTCAAACGAAACCCATAGCCGCAAAAAACGAATTAATTAAAATCAAGACTAAACAAAAAACATTCTAGATTGCACATTTGACTTATCCTGTTTACATTCATTTAGGTCAAATATTGAGAACAGTGACCCGTTGAAAGTGTTCTTATAAACATGCACATATACGTATACATTGTATATATGTATATTGGTGTCGTGTTATGTTTATGATTGAGTGCGGAGACGCGGCAGATGGCGAATCATCCTTTTATGCGGGACTTATTCAATCAGTCGGGAGTTACGGAGGAATATAGTGGATGAGACGGTTATTGTATATTATGATTATATTTTATAAAATCTTGTAAAATAATGTTTATTCGCGAGTGTTTTTGGGAGCCTTATGTAAGCTTAGAATTTACACAATATTGTTGGTCAAACGCTAGTTTCAGTTCAGATAAAAAGCCAAGTTAAAAATAAATAATGAAAACTGATCAAAGAGTTATGGATGCTCTAATTCGCATTCTTTCTTTTTTCACACCGAGTTTTATTTTTTAACTTACTTCACTTATATGCACACAAGCTTGTATTTAAAGGTTGTTAGTTCCGAAAGGGAGGTCGTGGCCCCCGGCAACATGGCAACTGAAGGAACACGGGTGGGTTTTAGTCAGTAAGAGTCTAACACGCCCTCTCCGCCCAGAGCGGGAAAAGTTATTTGAAAATTTCCCACCCAAAAAAATCAATTAATGGAGAAAATAAAAATTATGTAAATAGTGACACGTATTCGTGTAGTTATGTTTTAAGCTGTTTAACTTAGACACAACTTACTGAAGTGTTTAAAAAACTTCAGTAAACTGGTAGAGCTACGCTGCTACGCAGTCGAACATTACTATTTGATTTACAAGCATTTTTAAACATTCCAGTAATATTTATAATAATATTTAAGAACCCACTATTTCATATTATTTATTTTAAAATATTTCGTCGTATCCACATTACGTCATACGCGTGGCTGGCATGTGCTCAAGAAACAATATCCCTACTTGTGTAAGATGTCCCTCGCTCCCTCGGGAGCGGTTCTCACGGTCTGCGCAGGCGCACACGTGGCATGGCATCACGATATCACACCTAATTACTTTATATATTAAATATTTATGATATTATGTACTAGGCTTAATGTTCGGAGAAGTTTATTTTTGGTGGAGCAGTTATGTTGAACGTGGATACACTTAATAGGTATCACAACTACAGCTACTTACCTCTTGTTGGTACATCGAACTACACTTATATACTGAGCTAGATTTTTTTTTCTTGCTGGCTGCACCATTTTCTCATAATTTGTGAATATAGGTAAATGGAAATATCTCTCAACGTTAGATGAATGTTTTCTCAGATTTTTTTCCTGTAGGTGTAATGATTGAAGTTAGCTGCCTTTACGGTCGCTTCTCAAATTACCATTCTGCAAAATCGGAGATTATAATATCACAGCTACAATTAATTTTAACGAGTTTTTATTAAACCTATCTAAAAACTTTTTATTCGAATCGTTTAAAATTGAAGATGAGAATATTTTTTAGATGCTAAATCAATGCAACTTTAAAATTTCTATCTATTCCCACTCATGAAAGGAATAAAGTGAACTTAATTAAAAAGTTTTTCTAACAAGTGCATCTAATTAGCAACTGTAGGAAGTGTGATGCTATCGCCGCGTTTCAAGTGTGTTTCTTTATTTTTATGACGTCAGGAAGACGAGATAACGGCTCTTCGGTGGCTGTGATTTTATCTGTTAGAATTTATACGTATTTTAGAAGTGATAATAGTTCTGTGTAGGTTTTGAGATGGTAAGTTTGATTTTTTGGCTTGGTCAAGCTTGAAAGTAGAGTTTTATATTGGAATCAGTGGCCGAAGATCTTTGCTCCGAGAAAAATACCTCGATTCTTGGAAGCCTAATTAAGTCTTTGATTAGTCAATCTACTATCATATGCCCATATCATTAACAAGGGATGGGCAATTGGGCAATTTCATCATCCTGTTTAAAGACCACATACATACTTACCCATCCCATAACACTCTCGTCAGCAGTATGATGAATGTGATGTTGTAACATTGTAAACGATTTCGCTTTTATTTTTAAGCGACTTCCAAAAAGAAGGAGGTTATAATGTTCGTTTTTTTAATGTATGTCCACTGATATCTTCGTCAATTGAGGCCCGATTTTGAAATTTATTTTTTTGTTTGAATGGGTATGCTCTCGAGGTGGTCCCATATAAATTGTATTAACTTTTCTTGGACAGTTTTTGAGTTAGCTTCAATAATACGTATTTTTTCCCACTTCGTATGTGGATGATATGATAATTTCCTGTCACTGATAATTACATAGCAGGTAGTGGTATTCGAATTTGTGTGGGGTAGGTAACACAACTAAAAAGCGAAAAATAAAAACTATTTACAAAAAAAAAACAACCAACTTCCAAAAAAAAAACACTACCAAGTGAAAAATAATTTTAATTTCGGAAGTCGGTGGCAAAAAACGAAAATTCAAAACCAAAGACACTGACTTCCGAAAATGAAGTTATTTTTCACTTCGTAGTGTTTTTTTTTTTTAATGGGTTCTTTTATATCACCAATTTATCACTCACGAAACGTTTTAAGACTTAGTGGCTAGGCTAGTAAGTAAGTAAAGAAAGAAAAGAAAGAAAATTGTTTATTCCACAAAAACAAAACGCACATTACAAAAAAATACATAAAATACCCATACAAAGTAGCCAAAAGCCTCGTATGAGCTAAGTATGAGCGATAGAAAATCTCCAAAAAGATTTTTTGCAGCATTTATTAGGCTTTACGTAACTCAATACATATTGCGCACTTTTTACAGTTGGGACGGATTTCAAGGCCGATAAGGAAGTGGTAAGGACATGATATTATGAATTTTATATGGTTTCTTTCACACGCCAAAAGTTCGGCGAAAGGATATCAATATTTTTTTTTTTTGTTTTTTTTTTTATTGAAGAAATCAGATTATGCCCATTTAACTATTTCTGATATCTTGAAAGTTTGAAATTACCCTGTGGCATGAAAATGAAACTTAAAAAGAAATGATAAAGTCTGGAAAATTATATCATGTTTTTTACTCAAAAATCATTATTTTTGACTCATAGTTTTTGGAACTTTGAGAGGTCTATTTTAGACCCAATTTTTCGAAACTGTTAGATATGAAATGTGACGTTAAGATTTATGACGTAGTACTTACCTATGAAAAACAGTCCTTCAAAATGCTTAATATAATACCTGTATACGGCGAAATTAGCATCGAATTTCGCCAACCGCATTAGGTTATTAATAACATTTTTGGAGAAAACAAAAGAAAAGCAATGCAAATATCTTGTTTTCTCTTAAAATGATATGGATATACTTGTAGCTGAATGACTAACCACGCTTAATTAATATTGTAACTCAAAACTCACAGCGTGTATAAAAAAACATGGAACATATCTTCATTTCAATACTGTTTTACGACTGTATTGATACCTCATTGCACTTAGTCTTTCATTTGACTTGACTTCTCCACAAGCCATAAGGTCTTATCTCCCAACACCCCTCATATGATACTCAACCTTGAGTTTGAAGAGCTAAGGTGTGTTTCCAACTGTGAGGTGTATGTAATTAAGTGTTTTATGATAGTTAAGAGACGATACGTGACAACACCTGTCTACTTTTCCCACAGCGCAACGGATGTCGGTTGTCAAGTTATCTGAAAACATATACGTACGTACGTCTTGGAACACCTACGGTCCCTACGTGTGTTAAATGAAATGCATTTACTGTTGATAATTGTGTGATTTGTTTGGACATAGTTTAGGTAGGAGTGTAGGATTGATGACGTCATGGCACGCGATGGGTTTATGCTAAAGGGGGTAGGAGTGGCGCTTATGCATTTTTGCGTGTGATGCATTGCATGTAGATAATATACTTAGATGTTCTTTTGTTTAAGTTACTATTGTATTAGCATAATCAGCCTACAGCGTTCTCATTGCTTGGCCTTAGGCCACCTCTCTGTGAGAGGGACTGGGCCATGATTCACACACTGGTCCAGAATGGGTTGATGGATGTCACATGCCTTAAAATTGTTTGGTTTTAAGGACAAACTACCTAGGACATGTAGCGGTTACACCGCCACATACGAACTACGCATCAAAGACATGACGTCACACAAATCCTGCATCGCGCAATTAGAGTTTACCGCGCGATCGACATATATACAAGATTCCGACTTCAACCGTCGGGCAGTTGCCCGCCAGACACAACACCCGTCTGGTCCGAGGATCTTCCCTTTTGTATGGTGGATGAGTGAACTTTACACCCTGTTCCTCATACCACTAAATTGGTGACAACGCACGTCAACGCAGCCTTCGTGCAAATACTTCAGCGTGACTTCATCATCATCATCACTCCCGCAAGCTTTCGTAAGGCGAGTCACACAGCTAGCACTCACGGCTTCAACGGGTATCCTGACCACCAGCATGCAGTGAACGCGCATTCCTGGTCATCACCCTCAGCCTCATTAGCAACCTTGGCACAGCACCTGCACTTTGGGCCAGTCTCACAAGCAGAGCCCATTCTACCCTCTCCTGGTCGACGCCAGCAGTCAGCCATAACTCGGCTCTGTTCCACATGCGACTCACTGGATCATGACGCAGCGCCACCCCGACTCACTGGGGAATCACCACAATCACCACAGACAGTTCCGACTCACCGCGAACTATGTGGCAACCGGTTCCGACTCACTGGAACCACAACTGGCACTGTGAAGTATCGCAAGATACAATATTCAGCCCACTATCGACCTCTGGTCTCCGGAGAGGAGTGATGTAGCCGTTACACCGCCACATACGAACTACGCATCAAAGACATGACGTCACATAAATCCTGCATCGCGCAATTAGAGTTTACCGTTTAAAAAATAAAAAAGTGGCTCATCGGCATCAGGAACAGGGTCCAAGATGCCGGTGGTCAGGGCTCTAGAGAGAAACCTCCTCACTATACGTGCCGTAAAATTAAATAAAGTATTATTATTTCTACGTTAATAAATAAATAATACTTTAAGAACGACTTAACTTTGAAAAAAACAGTAGTTGTGAAATTTGCGTGCTGTAAATATATATTTAAATGATGGTAGGTAATTAGCAATCTTTTGCGATATTATATACTATGGATACTTAGGTAAATACCACGCTTCGATTGGCACTAGAAGGTCAATTGATCTTTTGCGTTGGTGATGTGGTAACTAAGAAGTGGAGAAAAATAACAAAATTAAACAGAAGATTTTGTAATATCATTGTTTGATTATTGCAGTTTTTTATTATTGATGTTTATAAAAATAATATGCATATTTTCCTTGTCATAAGATTTTCCTTATTTATGTAGGTAGATTATTTAAAACACAGTAAATATTATGTTGAGTTATCATCACTATAATCCGGTACCTAACATAATTATCAATAAAAAATGATCCCACATAGTGAGATCAAGCTTGTTTTAAAATGTCGACGCTCGTGTCTTTGGTCAATTAAACAAAGACCATTAATTATCTCTTTTGAATTAATTATGGAACAAACTTTTGATTCGATTGTTTTGTCTTTTGTTTTTTTTAATCTTCAACGGTGAAGCTCTTACTTGATGGTAAGTGATGATCAGGACGAAGGTGGAAGCCAGCTTCACCCGGAATCCTCAACCACAGAAGAACTGGCTATCTAACTTCTAACTGCCGAAACACAACAATGCTGTTTAGATTGTTGTTATGGCGATAGACTTAGATAAGATGGTGGTAGCTAGCCAGGCGGACTTAGAACAAGCCGTACCACTAACCTAACCGAGCAGAAATTTTTGCCCCCACTGGGAATTGAACCCGGGACCTCTGGGTCTGAGACAAGTGGTCTAACCACAAAAGTGGTTTTTTGGTTTATTAGCTGCCTATTTATGAAATAGTAAATATTATTGAACACACTGGCTTCTGCCCGGGATTTCGCCTGCGTGGTCTATACCGTGAAAAAAATAAAAATAAGATCAAAGTATCCGTTAATCCAGGCTATGAACTATCTGTGTGCCAAACATCCAAATCCGTTCAGCCATTTTTGCGTGATTGAGTAACAAACATACAAACTTTCACATAATATTAATAGGAAAGTAGGATACACAGAAAAATATACAGAATTACAGAGTAGTTTTGTAAGAAGATCTACAAATTAAATTAAGAGTTTTTCCATCTTAAAAGTACTTACTGCTTTTCTGAGACGGAAAAACTGAAAAGAAACTGCTAAAATCGCAATTAAAATGGAAACTTATTTGTTCTTAAATCGTTTATTTTTCAAGAGAATATTCTCTTTTTAGTTTATTTTATTTTCAAATGTTAATCTCCTTGCTTTGAATTGAAGAAGGTGGGCCCAAATACGCCGCGGGGCAAACCTTGAGCGGCCTGATAGGAAATGCTACCTTCTGCTACTGTTTTTGAAATACATTTAGTTTCAAATAGTTTATGGTTTAGTTTTAGTACCTGGGCGACCGAGCTCTGCTCTGGTGAAAATAGAGAATGCTCATTTAATAGTGTAGGATAGTACCTACTAATTCCATATTGCCATGATAGTAGGTACTTACTAATTCCATGCTGCCATGATCATTATTCTAATGTCAATAATGTCATGCCATTATTCATTATCTTGTTCTAAACTTTGGGCGACCGGGTGAAAATACGGAGAAAACAAATTTTCCCAGATATGAGACCCAGCTAGATCGATTTTTCGCCCCCGTAAACCCCTCTATTACAATTTTCATCGAAATCGTAAGAGCCGATTTCGAAAACGTGAGTAGAAATCTATATACAAACAAATAAATATATTTACAAATATTGTTCGATTTATGAAGAATGGTGGTTCTTTAGACTGCTGTTGTGGTTGATGTTTTTAATAAATATGGAAATACGATTCGAAATAAACTGTACTAATTACCCAATCTAACCTCAATCAAACCAATAATTAAAAACAAATTATTAATGAACAGTTACCTCAACTTCTGACTACACTCAAAACAATCAGTCAGCATCATTAACAGTGCTCCAAACAGGTGTTTGTATATTATTAATTATTATACTTATAATAAAGGTTCTTACGAGACCACCCAGCTATCGACACTCGTATAAATCATCGGTAGCTGAGATCGGCTGTAAATATGTGACTATTAATTAAAACGAGAGCCATTTTGTGTTGATTTTTTATGATTAAATGCTTTGATTGTGCGTGGGTTGGTAGCGCTGCAGCGTTTTTAGGGTTCCGTATCTCAAAACGAAAAAAAAAGAACCCTTATAGGATCACTCGTGTGTCTGTTTGCCCGTCTGTCACAGCCAATTTGCTCCGAATCTACTGGACCAATTTAGTTGAAATATGGTACACATGAATTTCTGTGACCCAAACACGGACGTGTAAAGTAAATAAATGAATTTTGAATATGGGCTTCTCTTTTCTGGAGCAAATTGGAAAATTAAAAAATAAATTTTACAGACTGTACCGTGTAACATATCAAATGAAAGGGCTTGTTGAGAGGATTAAAAAAAAATTGAATTAATACTTTTAAAGATATTTAAGAAAATAGTTGAAAATTTACCATTTCCTCTTCATCTCCGAAACTAAAATTATGAAAATTTTACAGAGAATGGTTCTTTACTCATAGATTACAGGAAAACCTATAAGAAGTCTATGTCTATGGTAAATCTCTCAATATTGTGCGTACAAACTTACATTTGCAGTTGGAATGTATGGGAGAACACGTTTTTCAACTACAATGTTAAGTTTGTTCTTGAGATAAATTCATGCCAACTACAGAACTCTTCATTGTGTGTGGTCTGATACGCACTTGGCTGGTTTTATTTATTTAGTTGAAGTCATCTATATATAAAATTCTCGTGTCACAGTGTTAGTTGCTATACTTCTCCGAAACGGCTTGATCGATTTTTATCAAATTTTATTTGTATATTTGGTAGGTCTGAGAATCCGTCGTAATCTATTTTTCATACCCCTAAGTGATAAGGGTGGTCCACCCCAAACATTTATATGGCAAAACAACGTTTGCCGGGTCAGCTAGTACATATATATATATATATGTCGGAGACGGGTATGTGACTCTGCGTTATTATCAGCGATATTTTAACCACAGTAGGCGTACTGTTGGTTAATGCGCAATAGAAAAACAGTTTGCAGTTCAGATCACATTATAATTTACTATCAAATTAATCACACTAGCTAAATTATACACACATTGGATGCGACAGCGTTTATTAAAATCACCAATTAACACAATGATCACAAATTACAACTAACACAATAACTGAGCACCACGAATCGAGAACAGTTCCGCAACGTCTTTACTCCGATGCGATCCGAGGCTGAATCCCTCCTCGCCGTGGCCTTAAAACATCACGACTCTGTAGAAGCGCGCCTTTGGTGTGGGTAGATCACTTGATGTCGCAAGTGGCGTGCTTGCGACTCGTTTCGTGTCCGTACTAATGACCGGATCCGACATATTTATTTATATATATTGGCCCACTATTTATGATAGCACAGATCGTTGGCACAATCTTAGCAAGAGGCGAGAAGATTATTCAGCAAATATCTAGAAATATTCAAAGAAAAAAGTTTAAATTTTTTTGATTATATTTTTTTTTTCAGATTTTTCGGTTGCCGTAATTTCATTGATATTCATAATTGTGGCCATTACGCAATCTTGAGTTTAACATGAGGAATTTTCCTAAAATTGTCTAAATGTTACTCAAAATTAATGTGTCATATAAACTGTTTCCTATGAATTTAAAAGATGCAGCTGTTTCGGTAATCTCATATCCGTTGAAACTGGATTTTTAATCACAAACTATTCACTTGCACGTTGTAAAACCCCATGGATCCGTGTCTGGTGAGCTCTTTGATTTTATGGCGTAATATTGGTTTTCAAATGAATATTACTTCAAAATTAACTACACACTTCATCAAACCATCCTTATCTCTTATTCTTCAAAATATAAAGGCTAATTTCCATTAGCATTTGGTTGATATTAAGCAATGTAAATGAGGTTTAACAGTTGAAATATATCGGACTTCCTCCCAACTCAATCCAATTTGTCTTTACTATGGAGATTACGTTCATAAATCGTGTAAATTGATACAGGAAGCCTTTCCTTATCTTAAATAGATAAAATTATTTGTACAAATTAAGTACAAATATTAAATTAAGAAGATGTTGCATGAAGGGAAACAACCTATTGTCAAATGAAGTTAAGATAGACAGTCACTTATTTTGAAAATTGATATCTCACTTGTATGAAATCTGGGGGCACTGCCGTGCCTCCGCCAAAACGAGCCAAAAACAAAAAACGTAGGGTTCCGTAGTTGGGATGAATTTATCCCAAAAACAAACTTAACTTTGTAGTTGAAAAATATGTACTCCCATACGGAATGTATGGGAAAACATGTTTTTGCAACTGCAAAGTTTAGTTGGTCGATTATTACTCGTTAACTTGTAGAGCCTACTTAGCTGTGATAGATTTCCTTTTAATTTCGTTATATAAACTACTGCTGCATTTAGCTGGCAGGGGGGGGGGGACAATTGACTCTAACAAAAATTAGCACTTTAAAGCTTAATATTTCGCAAACGGATCCTTGAATCCAAAAATGTTTTTCGCAAACTCACAATGTCAAAAAAAACCTCACCACTTTACGTGTAGGAGAGGTACCCTAAAAAAATGTCGATTTAGTCACTGACTGACTGACTGACTGACAGACTCACTGACTCACTCGCTCACTGACATCAAAGCCTCTAGGGCACGTCCCGAAGTCCCGGAAAGCTGAAATTTGGTATGCAGGCTAGGATTTGCACACAAACAACAAAAAATTAAGAAATTTGTAACTTTCACCCCCAACCCCCTTAAGGGGAGGTGCAAGTCTGTATTTTTACGGATAATTGCTATTCCTACTTTAATTTGTTATGAAATCTTGATTAGCATATACATGATCAACGCAGAAGAATCTCTTTTTCGGTGGCTATGAAGAAAGTTACTGCTGTCGTGCAAGAAATACCTTTTTTACCCGATTATGCTAGAAGTAAGGGTTTTGATTTGAATTTGTATGAGTAATATTAGTACACTATAACATCACTGCTAAAATAAAATAGAGCACCCTACAAAAAGAAATGAAATCCCACCAAAAACATTTAATGTAAAGTAGGTTGCCAAGACTAACACAACACTTTCACTGTTAAAAAGTTATCAGATCTAATGTTGAGCCAAGCCCCGAACTCTACAAACCTTACATCTTGGTCAAAATGTATGGCTTCAAAGTGATATTGGGTTTTTCCATCAGAAATTTCTCAGTAGCAACCCGGAGTCCAGATTTGTGCCCGGTTGATGGCAATAGGCTCGCCCCCTATTGCATGGGACTTAAACATAACTGGCGAAATGTGGGTGTACTGCAGGTACACCTCTGCCTAACCCTTCGGGAATGGTGTAATGGCACGGTTATGTATGTATGAGACGTTATAAATTTGGGCAAGTGAATAAGAATCCGATTAATTATTTACTAACTTCTGCCCGTGACTTCGTCCGCGTGAAATTTCTTGTTTAAACATAAAATCGAAGTCTATTAGCTCGTTGTATAATGTTTCTCCATTGACTTTAAGCAAAAAGCCACTTAGTTAAAATACCTAGGGCATGTAGTCACGGAGGACTTATCTGACGATGCTGATATAGAGAGGGAGCGGAGGGCGTTGGCGGTTCGATGCCATATGGTAGCCCGCAGGTTTGCGCGTTGTAGTAAGGATGTAAAAGTCTCGCTTTTCAAGGCATACTGCCAAACCAGCACATGTGCAGCTTGTGGGTGAAGTATACTCAGAGAACCTACAACGTCCTGCGACAATAATAGGTAGGTTGCGCGGAAGCTCCATCAGCATCCTAAAAACATTATTAGACAAACTTGACAGTCCCTTTATAAGGCATTGGGTACGGAGGCACGTGCCAACGTGTGTTGGGCCATGTCAGTTTTAGTTGTTTTAGTTTGTAAAAGTTTACTAACATAGTTTTTAAGTCGTTGTTACTAACACTATATGGATTGTGTGATGTGTAGTCCCAAATAAAGAATACATTATATTATTATTATATGAAATATTTCCTATAACACTCCGCAATATTGTAGCTTCCCATTAGTGAAAGTATTTTCGGAATCTGTTCAATAGTTCCGAAGATTACCTCCTACATACACACTCCCACATTTTACCTCTTTATAATCCCGACCCCCATGATACAGGCAAGTTTGGGGGTCACAGTCCAATCTGTTCTTGTACAACCTGATTATGAATAAATAAATTTTAATTGAAATAATATTAAAATAAATTAGCTGCGCCTCGTCGATTAACTAAGTCTCGATCCCGTGGGAATATCGAGATAAAAATATATGTGTTAATCTAGGTTATAATCTATCTGTGTGCCAAACTTCATCCAAATCCGTTCAGTAGTTTTTGCGTGAAAGAGTAACAAACATCCATCCATCTTCACAAACTTTCACATTTATAATATTATTAGTAGGATTATATATTATATTATGTATCATCCTCATCATCATCAGCCTATAAATGTTCCCACTGCTGAGACACAGGCCTCCTCTCTGTGAGATTATGTATATACTCGTATATATTATATTATATATTGGTAGGATAAGCAGTAGGTAAGTGGCTGTCAGTCGCTAAATTAGCGTGCAAACGTCAATGTCTACATTGAATGTCGCGAACAATTTAATTGTAATTACAATTGTTCCTCAATTGTGGCAGTAAATCATTGAATTATACCTCGTTCTTAGGGCTGCGGCATCTCAAGTTCAAATAAATCGCTATCCTAGTGAAGTCATCATCTAACTAGCCTTTTCCCAACTATGTTGGGGTCGGCTTCCAGTTTAACCGGATGCAGCTGAATACCTGTATTTTACATGGAGCGACTGCCTATCTGACCTCGACAATCCAGTTACTGGGTAACACGGTAAGACAGGGTGTCAAACTTTTTAGGGCTTCTGACTACCCGTAACGACTGTCAAAGATTCACAAATGGCCGGGCTTATCGTGCTTTCCAAGGCACGGAGGGGTCTCGGTATGTAAAGATGGTGGACGTGATCCATTGATGGGTCCCATGATCGATGGACCCTTGCAGTTGTTATTACTTTAGGGACAATATTACGAAGCGGTAGAACCTTTAAAGAGAAAAGAAATACTAAAAAGTCACGTGCCTCTTGTCAAGCATGTCTTCATTATTTGTTGTTCCGGGATCTTTGAAATGAGTTTCGAACATGAACGGACCAACTTTTAAGTTATTTCTGAGATCTTACTAAGAGCTTACCTTGTAACTAGCCGTAAGTAGCTTTAAGTGTACACTTAAAGTAACTTGCTACGCAAGTATTCAACTACATAATGTTTGAATCCTATAAAGGTCATTGTTATTGCAATTAAGGTATATTGTTGCCATAGTACTTACAAAAAACCCTGGTTTTTTTACCCTGCCTGGGTAAAAAAAAGAATTCTATTTAGTCCGTCAGTCAGATAATAAAAAATATTAGTCACGTATTTATTGCTTTATTTATTTAATTAACAATTTATGTACACACATATAAACAGATAAGAAGAAAGGAACAGAAAAATACGTACAAAGGTGATGCTTATTTCTATAGAAATCTCTTCCAGCATACCTGCGATAGGAAAGTAGTTAAAGAGATGTAGACAACGTGTGTAAGAGTAGAAGAGAAAACAGAATACATAAAATAAAAACTTAACTATACACTAATTTAAATATAAACATACAACATGAGAATATACATACTTCTTAAATACATATCACTAAAATAGATAGAACTACTTTATAAAATAATAAATACATAATTGGTCTAGTGGTCGCAAGCGCTACTGCTGAGCATGAGGTCCTGGGTTCGATTCCCGGGTCGGGCAAAGTGTTATTGGGTTTTTCTATCTGATATTTCTCAGTAGCAGCTCGGAGTCTGGATTTGTGCCCGGTTGATGGCAATAGGCTCGCCCCCTATTACATGGGACTTAAACATAACTGGCGAAATGTGGGTGTACCTGCTACAGGGACACCTCTGCCCAACCCTTCGGGGAAACAAGGCGTGATGTTATGTTATGTTATGTAATTATGCAACTATGACGAAATGGAAAGATAGTGTTCTTTCACTCTTCTTTTAAAAACCGCAACAGTTTGGCAGTCCCTAATGTCAGGCGGAAGTGAATTCCACAACCGAACCGCGTGCACACTGAAGGAGTAGGAGTAGAAGTCGGTTGAGTGGGGAGGGGATTTAAGGAGATTTCTAAGATGCGACCTGCAAGGTGCATCAGAGGGACGGGCGTAGGAAAAGCGTTCCCGCAGATAGGATGGCGTATCATATTAATAAAAAATTACTTAGATAAAACGCATTAAAGTTGGGGAGTGGGGGTCGCTACGTCACAAGTAAGTATAAAATCTACATACTCGTGACGTCATGGCACTTTTTAACTCATTATCGCCGTAATTTTTTGATTACGTAAAAAAAGAAAAAATACGTGTCCAATATTTTTTAATAACCTACCTGACGATCAAAAATAAATTGTTATCATCCCTATTAAAATTTAATATAACATCACGCCTGTAATCCCCGAAGGGTTAGGCAGACATGTACTATAGAAGAAACGCATATCTTTACACCGTAAGGACTATTTCTGCTTGCAGCGCTCGGCCGCTATATAAAGCGGCCGTTAAACAGATGTGGTCATCGTGTTCACGGGATTTTGTTTTCAAATTGTTTAGATGTGCCTATACTACACCCACTCACCCTGCCTCATTGGTCGGTCGCGGTGGTAAAGTGTTATTGGGTTTTTCCATCTATCGGTCTACACTGTCCTCTCATACATATTAATTAAAGGCTCTTTCAAACAGGCCCGTCACGCGACGCGACACATAGGCACCGCTCGTCGCGCGACGAACGGTGCCTTTGTGTCGCGTCGCGTGTCGCGCTGGTCTGCACAAGCCTTAACACTGTAATTTGAAAATATTGTAAAAACCATTTATTTTTAAAAGAGTTAACCGTGGAGTTTCTTGCCGGCTCTTCTCCATAGGAAACGACCAATTGGAACCGTGCACCTAGCTTCTGACGTTGACGTTTATGTACGTGCACAATTAAAACTTAGGTGAATTACGTAATTAATTTTTGAAGTGAAAACTTTTATAGGCGCATTGGGCATTTTTGAGATGGGACTAAACAATTGATTTTGCGACACTGTTACCGACACCAGCTTTTGACCATTAAAAAGACATCAACGCGCGATTGTTCAAGTTTTCAGTTCTGTCGGCACTCCTGGAGTGACACTGTTTTTTTTGAAGTTTTAGTAGAGTATCAACCCTACATTGTTAGTCATCACCATCCTGCAATCACGACAATTGTCAAACGATGGATGGTCGGTGCATTGAAACAAATGAAACGTCGTAAAACAAGCTGTTGAACGATCGTTAAACTGCAGTTAAACCGACGATAATATTAAATGCGATCACTTGCGATAAGCTAGGGAGCCCCTTTAGCTGGTCAGTAGGAAAAAGTTACAAGACATACCTACCTAACAGTGTTTCTTAGCTGAATTAAGCTAAAAGCTTAGCAGGGGAATGTCATGAGCAGTCTACATCCAAAAAAAAACAGTGGCACTCCGGGAGTGCCGACAAAAGTGAAAATTTGAACAAGATCGCCTTGATGGAAGAAAAATACTTGTGTAGAACATTGGTCCGTAACATTATATTAATAAAGAGCACAATCGCGTCTACAAAAAAAAAACTTTCAAAACCTTTAAAATAAAAATACTTGCACAGATGATTGATCGTAACGTAATATAAATAAAGAGCGTTTACAAAAATGAGGTGTTGGTAACGGTGTCGCGAGTTGTTTTTCCCATCTCAAAAATGCCCAACGCGCCTAAAGAAGTTTTCACTTCAAAACCGAAAACCATACAACTGACAAATCTAAAAATGACTATCTAATTGTTTGTTTTTCTGAAATCTGAACCGTTTAAAGGCGAGGTGAAAGTTTATCAGATAGAAACTTTTTCAAGGGTCTAGGTCAAGGTCAAGGTCGTTTGTTTCGAATTCACTTCATGAATGTTCAGATGAATATTGAAGGTATGGTTGTGCTTAAAGAATTTGAAAACGAAGTGGTCCTCAATCAATACTAATATACTAATCCCTACTAATATTATAAACCCTCTGTCTGTTACCTTTTCATGGCTTAACAGCTGAACAGATTCAGGCACACGGTTAGAACATCACTTTTGCGATAATTTCCGCCCACCACGACCGTGAAGCCGCGGGAAAAAACTAGAATGAAATATAACAAAGCTGGTACATTTTATGCAAATGTCTTTAGTTATTGTTTTGTTTATAACAAGCTTTAACGTAACAATCTCAATACCCAATTCGTTACCGCAAATCGTAAATCCGAAGATATCCATGACAAAATCGAGTATCTGTAATGACCACAATAACGTCACAAAAAGTCACTAATTCGAAGTACCTGTGTGTTTGTATGTGTAGATGTATGCAAAAACGCAATAAGCTTGGGACGAATTATGCACGGTTACGCGTGGTCAGTTGGATTGACCACAATAAGTCACACGTCTGTAGGCTTACCATGAAAGCGATGTATTCGGGACATGTCCCACTGACAAAGTTCTACTAAATTTGATTTCATTTTTAACATACTGTTTCTGCTTACAAAATAAAGCGTTTAAAAAAAGGACATAGGAAAGAAGCGTAAAAAAACTGCTTTTCCAAATATAGGATTTGTTTCTAAAGAAATATTTACACAATTACCTATAAAATCTTTTGTTGGAGTGGCTTCAGGATTAGTTAAATTGTTAAAGCTGAACTACGTAATTTCCATTTGCTATTTACATAATTAATAAACAGTTAAGATATCAATACAGATTGGAAGCAATACTACCCAACTCTCGATTCATTTTTTAAACACACATTAACACACCATAACGTATGAGCACTAGAAAGACAACTTTCCGCTGTGTTTCAAGAAATTTGCATGCAGTAAATTTTCCTTTAATTTAACTAAATACATACACAGCAATAACCCACAATCTTTGTGTTTATTATAGATCTCGCATGTGTGTGTGTTTTATTCTTTAGTATTGTTCTTACAGCCCTAATAATCCCGTACTTACATGCAATGCCGTCTTTACGACCCCGACCTCACGGGAGCCCCGGAATCCCGATACAACGCTTGCACTCAAAAGCGTTTTTTTTCTTCTATTTTAGGTAGATACTAATAATACTATTAATAGTTCCGTCAACCTTTTTAAATTGAAATATTAATCGGGCACCAGATAACATTTTTAAACTTTTCTTCTATTTTTCTGACAAACGAATTAGTTTTCTTCCTCGGTTAATAACAATCGATTCTGACCAGTTGACAAAAATATGCAAAGAATTTGCAGAAGATATAATGCTTATTCAAATCAGAATATTTTCATCGAAGGAATCAGAGGATTTGAGTATCTCAAACCTTACAAAATCCGATAAGAAGAAACTTTTCTAAATGTTGAAGTCACTACAAGAAAATTCCTTTACTTGATGATTACCAATTGTAGTGGAGAGCGCTCATTTTCACAACTAAAGACAATAAAAAATGAATTACGAACGACATTGTCAAGAAAGACTAACTAATTTGTCAATAAAAATTGACTGAGGATAATAGAAGATTTTGCAGAACAGAAATCTCGAAAGAAACCATTATCGTAAATTCGAAATCAACTCAAACCTGCAGCATTTTATTTAATAATGTACCTACCTACATTTCTTAACATTTGATTTGTACCAATATAGTAAATATAAAATCATAATTTTTTTTTTGTTATTTACTTTTTTTTACTTTCTATGGGGGCCCCAAACTCTTGTGTGTCCAAAGGCCCGGCTTGCCCTAAGACGGCCTTACTTACATGTCATGTCAGGACTCTCAATATTCATGGTATCCCTACGTGTAGATGATGTTTCTTGTCGCCCAATCGTTCCCATAGGTCGGCACAGGTGTCAAACAGCTCGGGGGCCAATTTAAATCGCATTAACGTGATAACTCAATTGTCTGCGGAATATGCCTACAGACCTATGAATCTGTAATTTTACAACAAGGATTTATGATGAAAGTGATTGGGTATTATTTATCTGTTTTTAATGCGAACAAAATTATATATTTCTGTGTCTGGAATTTTTGTTATCTGAAATTGTTTGCTTATTGGTAATAACAATAAGTAAGTGTTTTATGTTGTAATTTGAATTGATTTTTGAGCAAGGCGACGTTCACTGAAAGTGAAATGACATAACTCAGAATTCTTCTCCAGATTTTTTTTAAATGTATGTTTTGTAAAATGAATGAAACTTTTACAGAAACCCACAATGAAATGTATTATTAAATCAAACCTTTACATACCTACGTAGAGTTAAGAATTTTAATCACTGGAGAATGTGCAGTGGGTGATACCTACTCAAAAAATTATTCGTAAAGGCTCGTGCAGACCAGCGCGACACGCAACGTGACACAAAGGCACCGCTCGACAAGCCTTAATTACGTATGCCATATCCACATGTTCGCACCTCTCGACATAGAACATTCGCATTACTTATGGAAATGGGTTCCATTAAGTCTGATTTAAATGTTAGTGCTGGTGCCTGCCCAGGGCAATTTGTCCAATAAAGGGGCGCCATTAGTATTGCAACAAATAATATAATATATTCTAGGGCGCTGATGTACGGAGAGATTTCCTTTGATAGTTTGCGAAGCCATTTTGTTATTAGAGAAAAATTTTGATTGGCCGTGTTACTGATTTGAATACGGCTGAAATGAGTGATGAAACAGAAAAGTAATGTTTTGAAATGCAGGCACTTTCCTTAATGATCTCATATTTGTTTCAATTTATATTGTTTATGTTTTAGTCTTAAGTAAGTGGGCAAATTATTGTTCGTCTTGTAATTTTATTTTTCCTTATGTTATTTTTTTCTAAAGTTGAAGAAGTATTTTGCTATAATTTCGTAATTCTTAATTCTTGAGCCTTTGTTTTATTAAGTGTTATGTGACCTATTTCTGTGATTGCTGGTTATCCTGTAATTGGCGACTGTATAAGTCCGAGGCTATTGTTAGCTTATAGTATTTATGATATATTATATACAGAAGCTGTTGGTGTACCTTTATTAATAAATAAATAAATAATACCAATTTTGATTCCTCTTTATTTTTAACTGACTTCCAAAAAGGAGGAGGTTATATGTTCGACGCGTATGTTTTTTTTTTTTTTTTTTTTTTATGTATGTCCACCGATTTCTCCGTCATTTGTGGACCGATTTTGAATGAATGAATGAATTTTTGTTTGAAAGGGTATGCTCCCAAATTGGTCTCATATAAATTTTATTAACTTTGCTTGGGTAGTTTTTGAGTTAGCTACAAAATACGTATTTTTTTCCCACTTAGTATGTAGATGATATGATAAGTTCCTGACACTGGTAGTAGGTAGTGGTATTCGAATGTGTAGGTACCACAACTAAAAAGTGAAAAATAAAAACTTAAAAAAAAAAAAATCTACCGACTTCCAAAAAAAAACACTACAAAGTGAAAAATAACTTTAATTTCGGAAGTCGGTGGCAAAAAACCAAAACACAAAACCCAAGACACTGACTTCCGAAATTAAAGTTATTTTTCACATTGTAGTGTTTTTTTTTAAAGTCGGTAGATTTTTTTTTTAAGTTTTTATTTTATTTCTTTGTGTTGTCATAAAACAACAAAAAATGTGTCCTTTTATTACGGGAGGACACTGGCTCCTGCAACACAGTTATAACTAGCACAAGAGTCAGAGAATTTGGCTGTAAAAATTGTTTTATGTCAATAAATATTTTTTTCTTTTATTAGATTTTGGAGAAAACGGAACGGACAATAACAGTCAACGACAACATTGAAGCGTGGTATTTTCGCTAGTGGTCGTTTTTTTGTTTAAATTACGTATAGTTTTGTGAGGAAATGAGATCCACAAAACCTTTGTAGAAACTGTAATCTTTGGTAACAGAAAGTGTAATCAAACTCAACTCAAACTCAAAGCATTTATTTCAATGAATTCATTTACAGGCACTTTTGAATAGTCAAATAGGTCGATCATTCAGAAAGATGAAGTTAGGTGTATTTGTACAGCCTACAAAAACATTAAACCGTTGAACAAAAATATTGAAGATGCATAAAAGTGACTTAACTAGGTATTTTATACCTATCATTTTGAAAATGTACAGCTTTAAATTAAGACATAATTATCACCGTTATATACAGGGTGATTGGAAGATGGGTGCAAAGCTTTAAGGTGAAGATAGTATAGACAATTTAGAACCATTTAAGCCATGGATGTCTTAGACGAAGTCTTACCAAATCCAACGATGGATGGTCGGTGCATTGAAACAAATGAAACGTCGTAAAACAAGCTGTTGAACGATCGTTAAACTGCAGTTAAACCGACGATAATATTAAATGCGATCACTTGCGATAAGCTAGGGAGCCCCTTTAGCTGGTCAGTAGGAAAAAGTTACAAGACATACCTACCTAACAGTGTTTCTTAGCTGAATTAAGCTAAAAGCTTAGCAGGGGAATGTCATGAGCAGTCTACATCCAAAAAAAAACAGTGGCACTCCGGGAGTGCCGACAAAAGTGAAAATTTGAACAAGATCGCCTTGATGGAAGAAAAATACTTGTGTAGAACATTGGTCCGTAACATTATATTAATAAAGAGCACAATCGCGTCTACAAAAAAAAAACTTTCAAAACCTTTAAAATAAAAATACTTGCACAGATGATTGATCGTAACGTAATATAAATAAAGAGCGTTTACAAAAATGAGGTGTTGGTAACGGTGTCGCGAGTTGTTTTTCCCATCTCAAAAATGCCCAACGCGCCTAAAGAAGTTTTCACTTCAAAACCGAAAACCATACAACTGACAAATCTAAAAATGACTATCTAATTGTTTGTTTTTCTGAAATCTGAACCGTTTAAAGGCGAGGTGAAAGTTTATCAGATAGAAACTTTTTCAAGGGTCTAGGTCAAGGTCAAGGTCGTTTGTTTCGAATTCACTTCATGAATGTTCAGATGAATATTGAAGGTATGGTTGTGCTTAAAGAATTTGAAAACGAAGTGGTCCTCAATCAATACTAATATACTAATCCCTACTAATATTATAAACCCTCTGTCTGTTACCTTTTCATGGCTTAACAGCTGAACAGATTCAGGCACACGGTTAGAACATCACTTTTGCGATAATTTCCGCCCACCACGACCGTGAAGCCGCGGGAAAAAACTAGAATGAAATATAACAAAGCTGGTACATTTTATGCAAATGTCTTTAGTTATTGTTTTGTTTATAACAAGCTTTAACGTAACAATCTCAATACCCAATTCGTTACCGCAAATCGTAAATCCGAAGATATCCATGACAAAATCGAGTATCTGTAATGACCACAATAACGTCACAAAAAGTCACTAATTCGAAGTACCTGTGTGTTTGTATGTGTAGATGTATGCAAAAACGCAATAAGCTTGGGACGAATTATGCACGGTTACGCGTGGTCAGTTGGATTGACCACAATAAGTCACACGTCTGTAGGCTTACCATGAAAGCGATGTATTCGGGACATGTCCCACTGACAAAGTTCTACTAAATTTGATTTCATTTTTAACATACTGTTTCTGCTTACAAAATAAAGCGTTTAAAAAAAGGACATAGGAAAGGAGCGTAAAAAAACTGCTTTTCCAAATATAGGATTTGTTTCTAAAGAAATATTTACACAATTACCTATAAAATCTTTTGTTGGAGTGGCTTCAGGATTAGTTAAATTGTTAAAGCTGAACTACGTAATTTCCATTTGCTATTTACATAATTAATAAACAGTTAAGATATCAATACAGATTGGAAGCAATACTACCCAACTCTCGATTCATTTTTTAAACACACATTAACACACCATAACGTATGAGCACTAGAAAGACAACTTTCCGCTGTGTTTCAAGAAATTTGCATGCAGTAAATTTTCCTTTAATTTAACTAAATACATACACAGCAATAACCCACAATCTTTGTGTTTATTATAGATCTCGCATGTGTGTGTGTTTTATTCTTTAGTATTGTTCTTACAGCCCTAATAATCCCGTACTTACATGCAATGCCGTCTTTACGACCCCGACCTCACGGGAGCCCCGGAATCCCGATACAACGCTTGCACTCAAAAGCGTTTTTTTTCTTCTATTTTAGGTAGATACTAATAATACTATTAATAGTTCCGTCAACCTTTTTAAATTGAAATATTAATCGGGCACCAGATAACATTTTTAAACTTTTCTTCTATTTTTCTGACAAACGAATTAGTTTTCTTCCTCGGTTAATAACAATCGATTCTGACCAGTTGACAAAAATATGCAAAGAATTTGCAGAAGATATAATGCTTATTCAAATCAGAATATTTTCATCGAAGGAATCAGAGGATTTGAGTATCTCAAACCTTACAAAATCCGATAAGAAGAAACTTTTCTAAATGTTGAAGTCACTACAAGAAAATTCCTTTACTTGATGATTACCAATTGTAGTGGAGAGCGCTCATTTTCACAACTAAAGACAATAAAAAATGAATTACGAACGACATTGTCAAGAAAGACTAACTAATTTGTCAATAAAAATTGACTGAGGATAATAGAAGATTTTGCAGAACAGAAATCTCGAAAGAAACCATTATCGTAAATTCGAAATCAACTCAAACCTGCAGCATTTTATTTAATAATGTACCTACCTACATTTCTTAACATTTGATTTGTACCAATATAGTAAATATAAAATCATAATTTTTTTTTTGTTATTTACTTTTTTTTACTTTCTATGGGGGCCCCAAACTCTTGTGTGTCCAAAGGCCCGGCTTGCCCTAAGACGGCCTTACTTACATGTCATGTCAGGACTCTCAATATTCATGGTATCCCTACGTGTAGATGATGTTTCTTGTCGCCCAATCGTTCCCATAGGTCGGCACAGGTGTCAAACAGCTCGGGGGCCAATTTAAATCGCATTAACGTGATAACTCAATTGTCTGCGGAATATGCCTACAGACCTATGAATCTGTAATTTTACAACAAGGATTTATGATGAAAGTGATTGGGTATTATTTATCTGTTTTTAATGCGAACAAAATTATATATTTCTGTGTCTGGAATTTTTGTTATCTGAAATTGTTTGCTTATTGGTAATAACAATAAGTAAGTGTTTTATGTTGTAATTTGAATTGATTTTTGAGCAAGGCGACGTTCACTGAAAGTGAAATGACATAACTCAGAATTCTTCTCCAGATTTTTTTTAAATGTATGTTTTGTAAAATGAATGAAACTTTTACAGAAACCCACAATGAAATGTATTATTAAATCAAACCTTTACATACCTACGTAGAGTTAAGAATTTTAATCACTGGAGAATGTGCAGTGGGTGATACCTACTCAAAAAATTATTCGTAAAGGCTCGTGCAGACCAGCGCGACACGCAACGTGACACAAAGGCACCGCTCGACAAGCCTTAATTACGTATGCCATATCCACATGTTCGCACCTCTCGACATAGAACATTCGCATTACTTATGGAAATGGGTTCCATTAAGTCTGATTTAAATGTTAGTGCTGGTGCCTGCCCAGGGCAATTTGTCCAATAAAGGGGCGCCATTAGTATTGCAACAAATAATATAATATATTCTAGGGCGCTGATGTACGGAGAGATTTCCTTTGATAGTTTGCGAAGCCATTTTGTTATTAGAGAAAAATTTTGATTGGCCGTGTTACTGATTTGAATACGGCTGAAATGAGTGATGAAACAGAAAAGTAATGTTTTGAAATGCAGGCACTTTCCTTAATGATCTCATATTTGTTTCAATTTATATTGTTTATGTTTTAGTCTTAAGTAAGTGGGCAAATTATTGTTCGTCTTGTAATTTTATTTTTCCTTATGTTATTTTTTTCTAAAGTTGAAGAAGTATTTTGCTATAATTTCGTAATTCTTAATTCTTGAGCCTTTGTTTTATTAAGTGTTATGTGACCTATTTCTGTGATTGCTGGTTATCCTGTAATTGGCGACTGTATAAGTCCGAGGCTATTGTTAGCTTATAGTATTTATGATATATTATATACAGAAGCTGTTGGTGTACCTTTATTAATAAATAAATAAATAATACCAATTTTGATTCCTCTTTATTTTTAACTGACTTCCAAAAAGGAGGAGGTTATATGTTCGACGCGTATGTTTTTTTTTTTTTTTTTTTTTTATGTATGTCCACCGATTTCTCCGTCATTTGTGGACCGATTTTGAATGAATGAATGAATTTTTGTTTGAAAGGGTATGCTCCCAAATTGGTCTCATATAAATTTTATTAACTTTGCTTGGGTAGTTTTTGAGTTAGCTACAAAATACGTATTTTTTTCCCACTTAGTATGTAGATGATATGATAAGTTCCTGACACTGGTAGTAGGTAGTGGTATTCGAATGTGTAGGTACCACAACTAAAAAGTGAAAAATAAAAACTTAAAAAAAAAAAAATCTACCGACTTCCAAAAAAAAACACTACAAAGTGAAAAATAACTTTAATTTCGGAAGTCGGTGGCAAAAAACCAAAACACAAAACCCAAGACACTGACTTCCGAAATTAAAGTTATTTTTCACATTGTAGTGTTTTTTTTTAAAGTCGGTAGATTTTTTTTTTAAGTTTTTATTTTATTTCTTTGTGTTGTCATAAAACAACAAAAAATGTGTCCTTTTATTACGGGAGGACACTGGCTCCTGCAACACAGTTATAACTAGCACAAGAGTCAGAGAATTTGGCTGTAAAAATTGTTTTATGTCAATAAATATTTTTTTCTTTTATTAGATTTTGGAGAAAACGGAACGGACAATAACAGTCAACGACAACATTGAAGCGTGGTATTTTCGCTAGTGGTCGTTTTTTTGTTTAAATTACGTATAGTTTTGTGAGGAAATGAGATCCACAAAACCTTTGTAGAAACTGTAATCTTTGGTAACAGAAAGTGTAATCAAACTCAACTCAAACTCAAAGCATTTATTTCAATGAATTCATTTACAGGCACTTTTGAATAGTCAAATAGGTCGATCATTCAGAAAGATGAAGTTAGGTGTATTTGTACAGCCTACAAAAACATTAAACCGTTGAACAAAAATATTGAAGATGCATAAAAGTGACTTAACTAGGTATTTTATACCTATCATTTTGAAAATGTACAGCTTTAAATTAAGACATAATTATCACCGTTATATACAGGGTGATTGGAAGATGGGTGCAAAGCTTTAAGGTGAAGATAGTATAGACAATTTAGAACCATTTAAGCCATGGATGTCTTAGACGAAGTCTTACCAAATTTTTTAATTTTTAATAAGGTTTAAAAGACGTATTGTACAATTTTTTTATTTTTTCTGAGCTTTAAATGTCTGTAAAAAAAATGTCTAATGACACAGAAGCCTAAAACATGTTTTGCTTGATTGCTTACACATTACTTTAATTAAATAAATAAAAAATGAATTCATTTATCATTCAATTTGGCCATAATTATGCAGTTTACATTAAATTTTGAGAATTTCCGAAAAAAAACATAAAAATTTGGTTAAAAATATTTGGTGAGACTTCGTCTAAGACAACCATGGCTTAAATGGTTCTAAATTGTCTGTACTATCTTCGCGTTAAAGCTTTGCACCCATCTTCCAATCAACCTGTATATTAGGGATACTACAGTCTTTAATATTTATTTGTTATGAAAATAAACAGCTCGTTACAATGCCCTTAGTATGCACAATGTGTCCTTACCTTAAGCACGTAAACAGTGCTGTATCGATAAGGATCGTTAGCGATTCTGTTTTAATTTATTATTTTATTGTTGCTTTATATCTTACGAGCGATATGTCGACTCGCTCATGGCGCCCATTACACCTTTGATTTCGTTTTTATTTATTTTTGTTCTATTTTGTCCTTTTATAGTAAAGGCTTTTTCTAGACATTTCTGTATTGAGCATAAAGATTAATTTATGACATAGATATTTTTCATGCAAAAACTACCTTGATGCCTGATGAAAATCCTACTCGTGCAGAAAGTAACTTTAGGTAATTTTGCCTCTCAAGTACATTCTGTAGCTATTTTCAAAGTAAACAGTACAGTATCTCAAACTTTTGAAACAATGTAGTTAATTAAACATTTTCACCCAACCTTATTTTTGATGCCTGCCAAAGAACACAATACTATGGACATGGACAAGTCCACAATACTTTTGAAGTTTCTCTCTCTCCGTCTACGAACAAATAGCGCACGCGCAACTTTCGGTACGTCGCGTTTGACATGAGGTGATTGTTACAGACAGACGGACAGGCCGAGGCTTACAATTAAATCTCTTATTACGGTACTTGTGTGTTTTACGGTTTGTTTATGTATTTAGAAAAAAAAAAAGGCCATATCACGCACGTTATTAATAAGTGGATACCGTATTGAGCATGACCCATGATTGTTTTGTTAGAAGTAATTTGGTTGTTGAACAAAACAACATAAGTACGTATTTTTGATTATTTTATGTTGTTCCGTTTGGTCATGTGAATAAAGTTTAGGTTTCCTAAGACAGCGGAGCTGTCGTCATATAACGGCCGCAAAAAGATAGCTGTCAAGAAAAACGCTCTGTTTATATAGACTGCCGTCATTTGTATGACAGCTGCGCTTTCTTAGGAAACCCAAGTTTAAAACTGTCAAAGTATTAACCCCTTCAACTGCTGTACGAAGATCTCATCACAAAAACAATGTAGGGTGGTGACATTAAAATACTTCTGTTTATATTAAGTATATTTATATTCCAGTCATAATCTTTTTAGTTTCACGCCACAGCGTTTTTAGACTGAACGCAAATTCTAATGGAATGGAATCCCGTCAGCCAAGATTAGTTTTTCGTAAAACGAATTCACCATAAAACATTTATTAGTGTGAAGTTTTGAACTGGTGAAAAGGTCAGCGAAAACTGGTTTGTGAAAGACTAAAACCATAAAATATAATTTTAATTTCTTAACATATTCGCTTAAATCTTGACACATTCCAGAAGTTAGCATTCTTCTCTTGTTGATTCGTAAGACAATAACTGTTTTAAAATGGTTAATAATTTAGCAAGTTCTAACGTTTTTTGTCAACATTCAGGGTTTGAATGATACCCAGGAAATGGCTCCCCCTCGTTAAAAGAACTTTAGGTATAATTAAAATTTTTGGTCAATGTTTGAACAGCTCGTCCGACTAATCTTCTTACCTAACTCTTCGGAAAAAGAAGCCTAAAAGTGTTATAATAATAATACCAGCCACCCTGTTCCTGATGCCGATGGGCCACTATTTTTTTATATTTTTAAATGTTTATAAAAACTCAAAAACGACTGGACTGATTTTTAAATTCTTTCACCTGTAGGATGCTATATTATCACTAAATAACATAGGCTATAATTTATAAAGACATCACGCGGGCGAAGCCGTTTAGTTGGCGGAAACTATAATTAACTATAATTCCAGGTTTCCTCACGATGTTTTCCTTCACCAATGTCAGTAATGTCCAAGATAAACTTAGAAACTACATCTTTTTTATATACTTTCCTGTCGCAGGTATGCTGAAAAAGATTTCTTTAGAAATAAGCACTGCCTTTGTACGTATTTTTCTGTTCCTTTCTTTTTGTCTGTTTATATGTGTGTGCATAAATGGTTAAATAAATAAATAAGAAATAAAATGTAATATTTTCTATTATCAGCGAAACCTAGAAAGTATCAGCAAAATAATGATTCACCCAGATAAAATTGTAAAGTACAGCGTTTTCCAACGAAGCCAAATGGGCGCGTGTCACAACCTTCAATTTGTTATTTGGCATGTGTATGTGAATTAAATTAAACAAAAGTATCTACTTGGTACACGTGTCGCGGTGTTGCCAAAGAGGTACGGTGAAATTCGTGTAACGTGACACGATGACAGTAAATTGTGATAATGGAATACATATTATATTTCTATTCAAACAATTTGTCTTGTTTTTAGCCAAAACTAAGAAAAATGGCAGGAGAATAATGATAAGGTATAATTCCAGCTGTCTGTTCCAGTAGTTAATAGTTCTCTAGCAGTTAGAGTGATTAAGTAACTTTTTTGCTGCAGCAAAAAGGTAAATCTGAAAATCCTTTCGATATTGCTCTATGGTAGACGAGTGCCAAACTATTTTTTTAAATTTTAATTTGGAACGTTCTACGTGATATAATTCACCTTAATGATGCGCAGAATTCAGTGCTTTTCCCGTTATTAAGGGGACGATAACTGACTTTTAATGATTTTATACTGAAGATGATGTCTAAACGAGTAGTGTTAGTGATTTGAAAAGAATATATGTTAAATAAGAGCATTTTTTTAATATTTTAAGATAGGCATATTTTTTGATTATGTTTTATATTACATAGTGAAATTAATTTGTAAAGTTATGTCTAAAGCGGATAAAAAACTGAGAATGACGCAAAATCTATCAAGCGTATTTTTCTGAAAACTTCGCCATTTTAAAGATAATAAAATTATCAATCTTTTAGTATACTTGTTTTATTAAAATACTTTTTGTTTTACGTGTAATAAATTAATAATGCGTCTAATTTCGGACAACGCTCCTTGATGGGCGAGTCCTATTACTGGCTGGACGTACGACGCGTTGCGTGAGCTCGGTACAGAACACGCAAGCTAACCATTCAAGGTCACTGTCATATATCTGCGTCTTAAAAGGCCGCAGAATTTATGAGAATAAAATTGGAGCCACCTAAGTATTATCTTGATGATGGATAGCTCCGTTACTGTAACTGTTACTGTTAGTGTGTATTATCCCACTGCTGGGCAAAGACCTTTCATGACTTCTGCGTATTCTGAAAAAAAAATCTGGTAATCCAGGTAGGTATAAGCGAGTCAAGATTTTTGCCTTTCGTCATCAAGTTTGGTGAGCAATTCAACACCATAAACACAATTTTTTGCCAATCTCCGCTGGAGTCTGCAATCGATAAACTGAATTCCATTTTAACCAATCACAGCTCTACAGTGCTTGTATTTATTTTTAGATACAAGCCTTATTCAGCAATCAGCACAAAAACGACTATACTCTTTCATTAGGCATTATAATCATAATGCCTTAATTTTTTATGTTTTTTGAAGATTCGATTTTTGACGATAAAGTGTTCAGCGACCGATTGCATACAATGTCCATGATATTAATATAATTAAAAGGCAATAAACTTAACATCAAAACTAAGATTTAGCACATATCAAATCAGAATTAGCATAAGTATCGATAAATCGCTGTAAAATCGCCACAAGCGGTACCGATCATTAATAAACGAGGACATACATTTTGTTGTCATCAATATATTGACGTTTTGTACCACGGAGAAGTAAACAATGGAGTGGTAAGGTAAGTACGCTCTGGGACAGCAGTACTTGGGAATACAGACGACCGCTATATTTTCGTGGGTATAGTGTGAGAGAGCTGGGGTGAACAGCAGTTACTGACCTTTCATACACTAGACAGCCATAACTAAGGCAAGCAGCATTCTCCACTGAGCTATGAGACTATGTGATATTAATACACAAAGATCAATAACCTATAAGCCAAGTATGGTGATAGGAACAAAATCATCTATTAGCTAGGAAGACCAACATTTTGTGAAGAGGTTGAAAACAATTTTACAAGAAACAGACGTTTCATTTCGACACAACTCACGAATTGTATGAGGGTGACTAGTGACTACGGAGAATATGAGTTCATAGCACTCCAATATCACACTCATCTGTGGTCCATGGCAATTTGTGTGGCTACCGTGTTTTAGCAAATCCGACAGCCGGACCCGCGACCGGTTGGCGTGATGTTTTTTCTAACGTGTCCAATTTCACACGGACGTGATAAGTGAACGAACGCCCAATAGCGTGAGACCCGATTCCTGTATTTTATAAAATAATTACTATGGCAACTCGAATTTTGTATGTAAATTTATTATGAAGATGACATCTCTAATTAAACAATTTATTTCTAATTGGCACAGAATTACAACTATTCGGAATAGAAAAAAAAAATACCCGTCTGAGTAATAAAATTACGGTTGAGTATTTCATTAGCATTAGCTGTGACGTCAGAGTGCTTCATGATTGGGTCGGAAAATTCGGAAAAACATCACGTGCGCGAGCGCAATAAACAGCAAAATTTTAAATATTTGCGAGACTAGACGAACATACATTTTCAGAATTGAGTAATTTAAATTAGCTTTTCCTTTAAGCCAAGTCAGATGTTCATGGGTGGCATAAAAACTCTGACACCAGGTCAATAACCAAACGAAAATAAAGAAAAAAGTTTTCCTTATTAATCTGGTGAAGGACACTAAACGAGACACAATAGAAGTTTTATTGTTATTACATCTGGGGGCGTTTCGGGACACTTCAAAGTATAAAGTATATATATTAAGTTTTTTTCGAAGTACGTGGTTTTTTTTTATAAAAAGTTTTTGTTTTTCACTTTTTAGTTCTGCTACCTACCCCACACAAATTCAAATACCACGACCTGCTATGTAAATAACAGTGACAGGAACTTATCATAACTTACCATATCATTCACATACTAAGTAGTGGCAAAAAATACGTATTATATTATTGAAGCTAACTCAAAAACTATCCAAGCAAAGTTAATAAAATGTATATGGGACCACCTCTAAAGTTTGGCCTACCAAAAAAAAAAAAGAATAATCAAAATCAATTCATAATTGGCGGAGTAATCGCGTAACAAACATACAAAAAAAATACATACAGTTGAATTGAGAACCTCCTCCTTTTGGAAGTCAGTTAAAAATACTATGCTTGTATTTTTTATACTAATCCCGCCAAAAGATACACCGGTGAAGCTGGACATGAACCAATCTGGCGGCGACGTCGTTAAAAGATGCATTCATAGATAAATATCACTCGTCTCTCCACTAGTCCATTGCCTACTCAATGATGCATATCCAGTATGACTCGCAAGTCCTTCCAATATCCGTAGGGTACGTCTTGCTTACCATTACCGCGCCACCCGGTCTGCTCCTTGATATGCAATGGCCTCTGTAGCGCCATACAACATGAGGCTCCAAGGGCTAGTACAAATCTTCGGGTTCATTTGATTTATCAAGTCTGGTTAAACCACGCTGGGATCAGTGCATTTCATTCATTCATTCATTCATTCACTCTAAACACCACATACCCTTGCTTTCAAAACGAAGGTATTACACAACTAATTAATTAGTATTTGAAAAAATCACTCCGCTTTACTTAATTCTAATCAAATCAATTAAAATCTTTAGCTTATCAGTAAATAATTAACGACTGAACCTAAACAACGTAGAAAGTGACAATTCCGTCACTTTCCAAGATATTATCTTCTTCTTGACCCTATTACGTAACAAACAGGTTCTCTCCATGCAGATCAACTACTGGATATAATGCTGTATCCACCAATTAGGCGCATCTTTAAACGTTTACATAATATACCTTCAAGAAGATATGAATATTCACAGTAAAAGAGATATCTTAAATATTCTTGGAATACGTAACATGTTTTGTAAAGGAAATGTTCGGACAGATTGTGTAACTGATTAATCAGGGCCTTTTAGTTTTTATTTTAAATAAGCTAGAGAATTGGATTTTTTTTATGTCGTAATCGTCATCAAGATATTAGCCTGCAAATATCAAATGTAATACACAGGGGCCCCGCTAACCACAAAAAAAACCTATGACATTATGTTGCAATGATTACATCGACAATGGCTTTTTCTCAAACAAGCATGGAAATATTGTCATTATTTTCGAAAAAAGAATACACGAAGTATCGAATTTACGGTCAAAGAAAATCAAATCCATTGCAGAAGCGTTTTTGAATTTGGAACATTACAACGCTCCAGCAATGTTGTATGAAACGGCGTGCTGGGGTTATTAAATACTCTTTGATTGGATCTCTTTTATCATTCTTGGCATACCAAAGTAAGTCTCTTTGCTTAGTACAAATTGCGTTCACGTGGCTGTATAGCCATAAATGTTTGCCTTTCGGCACAGATGATAAATAGAAAATTGGTGGCAAAGCTGAAAATTCGTCTTGATTTGTTATAAAATAAATATATTAAATTTATATTTATACATAATAAATATAAATTTAATAGTTAAAATGAGTTCCAACGGTTCAGAGAGTGAAATGGAGATTGATTGTACTCTACCAGATTTAAGATTAGAAGCCAAATTGGCAATGGAAAACCTGCTTCCAGGGAAGTCAAAAGAAAAATACAAGTATATGAAAATTTTATGATTTGGTAAAACGAGAAAAAAGTGAACATTTTCTAAGAATTAGTATTTTTGGCGTATTTTAATGAGATTGCTAAAACTAAAAAGCCATCTACATTATGGGCAATTTATTCCATGCTGAAATGTACAGTTCATGTTAAAAATGGCATTAACTTGAAAAATTATGGAAATTTAACTACTTTTATTTCCCTGCATTCTTTTGACAAAAGCACTATATATGCCTCGGCGGAAATGGCAATTACCTGTCTCGTATTAGTGAAGTCTTCGCCTACGGCTCGGCCTTCAAACTCATACTCGACCTGCAATTGCCTATTTCACGGCCTTTGCAATAATGTACTATTGTTGTTAACTTTGCCCATCGCTGACCAGAGCCAAGGACAAAATTAGAAACCCTTTTAATTTTAGAACATGTCATTTTCGAGGGTTCAAACTTTTGACGTTTACTTTAAAAGTTTGAAATCTTTTTTCACCGATAAGTACTGGCCAGGAACACAAAATTGTAATCAAAATTCGACTATTTAATTTGGAGTGAGATAAAATCGACTAAACGTGGTAATTTTAGATACAATTTACGCGCTCCGAGATTAATATTGTTCAGTGGAGTACGTAAAGTTTTATGTTACAGGCTGGGAACTTTGCGCAAGTGCCGTTTAAGACTATGTCGGCAAAACTGACACCTGGTTAGTAGTAACTCACAGAAAACGTGTGATAATTCGCTAAGGTGCTTGAAGTACCTAAATGGGCCAATTTTAGTTAAATGTCGTTTTTCAGCGCAGTCCAAATAGATCGAACGCTTAGATGTAATAAAGCCATTTCGGATTTGATGAATATATTAACATAACCGAAATGAAAACTATTGTTTTTAAAAGATGCAAAAAAAACTCTTATTGTATCCATATTGCGATTTCAAAACCAAGGGGCAGCGCAGCAGATTCAGCAAGTTGGCAAGTCGAAAAAAAAGTTTCCTCGTAAAAACATTAAATACTTATGATCGAATGACCCCATATTATGTTTTTATTCTAATTTGTTGACAACGTTCTCGAGGCACGTCTTTCAACCAGTTTTGTTTAATCAGTTCAAAACGTTAGCTAGAGATCTTTATTGGGATTATCGTTGAAAATCCATTATTTTTAAAGAAATTTCTTGTAAAATGAATGGGAATCACTTACAATATTACTATCATAAAATAATTTAAAATTGAAAACTACATGATGATTTTATTAGATAAAAATTTAATTGATTGATAAGATTACTCAAAAGATCATCTATAAATTATATAAATTACGCTCAACTCTATTTTATTTATGTACATTTTTGGACTCTTGTGAACTAGTTTAAGAACGTTATAACTAGTTATCTATTCTTATAAATATGTTAATTTTCCAATAAAAGTATCGATAATAGTGTGTTTTCGATAAACCAAAACATGCAAATTAAGATTAGTATCAATTTATAACTATTGCTTTGCCAGGCCTTACTAATTAACCGATAATGAATCCTTATTTTCTATTTGGATTTCATGAGCATAATTCTTTCAGTAGTTTTGCGCTTTTACCTTCCACATCACGTAACTTCGAGTCATAATATTACTAGTTACCCGTCCTCGCTTCGCACTGCTTTTACAACTAGACAAAATCGAGATTTCTTTATCATAATGTTAATTTAAATGATGGTGACACCCGCCTCAAAATCCGTTGCGTAGTTTAGATGAACAACGCCGTCACGCAGACCTACACGAAAAACGACTTTGTTTTACACTATTTATTATAGATGCATTTTTCTTTCCGCTTTTGCAATCTAAAAATAACTTCTAAGATTAAAGATGGATGCAGATGCTGATACTCAATAGAATAATGTCATAATAATGTCAATGTGAGTTTCTTGCCCGTTCTTCTCCATAGGTACCTACTACGCTTTGGAATGGGCAACTAGTTTCATCTTTCTGACTGACCGACCCCTTGACAATTCAAAAGTACCTGTAATTGGTTTATTTGAAATAAATACTTTGAGTTTTTTGAGTTTTGAGTTTTTGAGTTTCATCTTAAATCACGCTATTCTACAAAATGGCACATGTCTTATCATAAAAATACTTCGGTCCAAAACATCAGTGCAATTGATAGTGGACATAAGAAAAATGGCGCTGTTTAAAATTATTTTTCTTATGTTTTTCCTCATTTCAACCATTCATAAAATCATGTAACACATCGCTCGTAAATGTGCTACAAAATATTGTTGAAAAACCGAGTCATTTGCCCCTCAAGTGTCAGTGTGGGTGACGAACAATCACAGGTATCTGTAAACATACGTGTTGTTTGTACAACTCCGTCGCTGCGCACACGCAGGCGGGGCGGTAGGCGGGTTGTTGTATGTAGCGACTGTTTGAGTTTGTGATACTTGTATAAAATTTGTTTTAGGTATGATTTCTTGGGTATGTTTGGATAAGTTTTGTAACTGTCTGTAATAATATGTCACTGTAAATTATTACGGATTGGCTGTCAATCATTCTTAGGGCGAATTTCACCAATTAAATTGAACGCGTTCAGCACATTTAAACCGCGTTCAAGAGCTGTCAGTGTCAAAATTGCTGTGGAATATTGACACTGACAGTTCTTGAACGCGGTTTAGAAGTTTAGTGCTGATCGCGTTCTGTTTCTTTGGTGAAATCCGCACTTAGTAGCTGATAAATCAAAACTTCTGCATACCTCCAGAATCAGTCTGCCATGTAGATTTCTAAGACACAATCGTCACAATTAAATTACCAATCGTGTGGTAGTTATGAAGTTGCTTAGATTTGCGCTGCAGAACAAGTGTTATTTTTATTAAAAGCGCTATTTCTCCAGCCTGACAGAAAAACAGGAAAGCAAACAAAAACGAATCAACCTAATGCAATATCGATAAACAAACAGGACATTACTGTTACTACTGATAGAAGTAAAGTGCGGACGCGCAATATTTATGATCAATATTGAGTATAGCGGATTATGAACAAGCAGAACAAGCCATGTCCGTTGGGACAGCGATTAAGTTGTCTATTTGATTGAACCATCGACAACACTACGGTATTAACACTTAAGGCGACGATAACCGACTTTTAATGATTTTATACTGAAGATCACGTCTAAACGAGTAGTGTTAATGATTTGGAAAAAATATATGTTAAATTAAAGCATTTTCTTAATAACTTAATGTATAAATATTTTAGATTATATTTATATTACATAGTGAAATTAATTTGTAAAGTTATGTCTAACGTGGATAAAAAACTGAGAATCACGCAAAATCTAGCAAGCGTATTTTTCTGAAACCTTCACCATTTTAAAGATAATTTAATTATTTATCTTTTAGTAAACGCATTTTACCACTACTACTAATCCGCAGTGAGCCCGCGTGGTGGATTACGGCCCACTCCCTCTTACCGAGAGGAGGCCTGTGTCCCAGCAGTGGGAACATTATAAGCTGATTATGATGATACGTACGCATTTTATTAAAATATATTTTTTGTTTTATGTATAATAAATTAATAATGCGTCTAATTTGGGACAGCGCTCCTTGATGGGCGAGTCCTATTACTGGCTGGACGAACGACGCGTTGCGTGAGCTCAGTACAGAATACGCAAGCTATATAACCACTCAAGGTCACTGGCATATATCTTTTTAAAGGTACCTACCTATTATTTGGCAGCAAGGAAATTACATCGGTCGTAAAAGTGTAATTTTCTTTTTAACCGACTTCCAAAAGGAGGAGGTTCTCAATTCGTCTGTATGTTGTTTTTTTTTTTTTTTGTATGTTTGTTACGCGATTACTCCGCCAATTATGAATTGATTTTGATGATTCTTTTTTTGTTTGGTAGATCATACTTCAGAGGTGGTCCCATATAAATTTTATTAACTTTGCTTGGGTAGTTTTTGAGTTAGCTTCAATGATACGTATTATTTTAAAACATATATAGCTTATAATAATTAAGAAACGCGTGAACGTAACATAATATAACATCACGCCTGAAATCCCCGATGGATAAGACAGAGGTGTACCATAGTAGGTACACCCACATTTCGCCAGTTATGTTTAAGTCCCATGTAATAGGGGGCGAGCCTACTGCCATCAACCGGGCACAAATCCAAACTTCGATCTGCTACTGTGAAATTCCTGATAGAAGAAGCCCAATAAAACTTTGCCCGACTTGGAAATGGAATTCAAGACCTCATGCTCAGCCGAACAAGAACGTTTTCCAATGCAAAACTTTACTATAGAATACATGATTTAAATTGCGGGTACCTTGCCACTCTCGTATTTATGACGTCTCCTCGACGTCCGATGTCACTGCAAGGATCCAGCAGAATATCAGCGTCAGGTACTTACATTTACCTGACATACGTTGAGTTTTTTTTTGGATGGGAAATTATCAAATAACTTCTCCCGCTCTGGGCGGAGCGGGAGGGCGTGTCAGACTCTTACTGACTAAAACCCACCCGTGTTTCTTCAGTTGTCATGTTGCCGGGGGCCATGATGTCCCTGTCGGACTTCTTCGCAACCCCGGTAGGCATCGACCCTAGCGGACCCCGTCAGTTCTGCTAACATCTCTTTGAGGCGCGCGTGGAACACAACGCGCCACCGGACATACGTGGAACTGGACTATCATTTGGTGCAACCTTAGAACGCACACCGCGCTTCGTTTGTTCTTTATTTGAATCAAAGTATGTCATGGCGTCACTTCCTTTCTACATGTGTTTTTTTATGTTTGCGCCTTGTATTTTCTTTTTATTAATGTACTTAGTTATCATTTAATTGTGCTTTTGTGTGCACTAAATAATTTTTTTATTTGTCTATCTAAGTGGTTGACTTTGCAAAACTAAAAACCTGCCTGTGCCTACGCACTGCGTAAATTAACGTTAACCAGTATTTTTAAATGGGAATCCCCCTCTTGGCATAAAATTTTAAGGCATAATATTGTTTGGCATAAAATGTTCGCATAACTTTTATTAGCATAATAATACTGTGGCATCATAATACTTTGGCATAACGCAAAGGTTAGCATAACTGTCATTTGGTCTAATTTGTTTTGTATAATTTGGAGTTGCATAAATGTTTAAGGCATAATAATTATTTATTCGTCTATTAATCATGAGCCATAAATATAAACATCAATTATTATAATTTGGGAATTACTTTATTGGATTATTAAGGTGCGGCGGGGGCGAGCCGCTAATATGTTTGTTTTTATATGAGCTATATTAGGTTTTATTTCAAAGAGCATTATGTGTAAATATCATTATGCTTTTATAACATTATACTTTATAGAATTATGCTTCATTATTATTATGTCAACAGTATTTATATCAATAAACATTATGGCAATGTAACATTTATGCCTAATAATATTATGCGTAATGATCACTATGCTGAATTTCGTTATGCCAATGTAAATTATGACAATATACTTTATGCTTATCATTAGTCAACATTTTTAAATAAATCAACTCAATCTGTTAGTAAGATATGAATCTTATCAAGATAGTTTATTTAGAAATCGCTTATAGCATACCTAAGTACTATTCACACACAGTTGATACAATCATATCACATAGACATACATAATAATAATTAGTGCTATCGATTCAATCTTTCTTCAAAAAGGCGTATACAATAAAGAGTAGGTATTCTGTCTATCTATATATAATTGTTTTAATCTTGGATTAACGGAATTTGATAAACAGGTGTCTTTATTATTGTTGTCATTTGGTAGACAAAATGTGTTTTGTGTTCCTATATCAGTTTTGGTACATCGGCCCGTGTTTAGCTTCAAGTTTCGGATACTTTTCAAATTAATTTGTAACCACAGATTTTTCTAGTATGATTTGATAATGATAGTTGCCTTTCATACTACCTATACATAGTATCACGATTGTTTTCTTCAAAGAGTTGGACAAAGGTGTGTAGTAGGTACACACGGCTACACATCAAGCTATACATTTCCAGTATAAGCTGACCTCTCATTGTACGGAAATCCTACACAATGCGAGATCAGCATAAACTGGAAATGTATAGCTTGATGTGTAGCCGTGTGTACACCCTTTTCACCAGTTAAGTTTGAGTCCCATGTAGTAGGAGGCTATGACTATAAGAAGAAGAAGAAACCAGCTGGTTCCAATAAACGCGGTACCGCATTGACTGGTCCGAACATGTTGCTGCGTCCCGCTTTCCATCGACGCAGCTGTACGTGTCGCGGGTACATCACTCCACGAAGGCAGAGGAGATCGTGGAGTACATTTCAGAAAAATACCAAGTTCACTTTAAGAGTGGAGAAGTTGGAATCGCGCTACAAAGTTAACTTTAAATCTTTTGTGGTGCGCGTTCCGACTCATCACCTGGAGACCTTCGTGAAGGAAGAATTTTGGCCGACGGGTGTCGTGTACCAGCGTTTTCGCGGAAGGCTACATGACATCTCAACTCAGCGCAATACGTCGCCTATCCCAACGTACTACTTAGTTATTAATAGATTAATGTTTTTAATAATTATGTATTAGTTAATTAATTTAGGCGTGACCTTGCGGAAATCCATTATAAAATACAATAGACGTTGATATATTTAGAAACCAGTTCCGCTTAACTATTCCTAAAGAGCCAAAAAAACTCTGTTAGAAATCGACACGCAAACCCTAACACGACCGTGTTCGCGTTCGCTACAAGTCAATCGTCATCCTGAGGATGACTCGTTGAGAGGTGAAACACGTATCGATTTCTTTCAGGGTTTTTTTATGGCTCTTTAGGAATAGTTAAGCGGAACTGGTTACTAAATATATCAACGTCTATGGTATTTTAATTAGGTATTAGTTTATTGTTTCGTAAGAATATTTTGTGTGTTTTATCTATGAGCCTTAGTTGCCTGACAAAAAAGGAATTATTATATTATTATTATTACTACATACTCTTGATTAAGTCAAGATGTAGAGCTAGCCTCCTGAGTAACATTTAACGACATTAACGTTCAGTAACTTTAGCAAATTCATAGAAATTGTAACGAACTTACGCAATGTTTACGATTGTCAGTCTCGGTATTGCGTTGCTGTGGATAATATCATTATATCAGTAGGCACCACCAATTAGTTATAAACAGTGTAAAAATACGTAATCTGTGGTAATATAATTTTTGTGCTGTGCGCAGCGCAAATGCAGGTCACACTTCATGTCATACGCCGTTATAATACCGTCTCACAGTAATTAAAGTATCTATTTTTTATTAATCACTGAAGGCTGATTGACTTTTCATCTTATTTTTTAGGTTTCTCAAGAAAAGAACCGATATATGAATTGAAAACGTTTCTCACACAATAATCAATATTAAATTAGTATTTTTGACTTCTCAGATGTAATTACTTAGGCAAACATTATCTTAGAAAATGTTCAACAAAATAGAACAAGTATTGATCCGTCTGTTATCAGACAGCTATTTAAGTTTGTCTCAGCGTGTTTCAGACTTTAAACCCACGTTCGCACGGACGTAAAAATATCGCGGCGCGATTTTATCGCGCACTGGTTTTTCAACTCTCGGTGTTAAGCCGAGCGTTGAGGATACCACAGACTGCATCCCAGCTAGTGATGTAAAACGGTAAAATTACCCTGGTATAATACGGAAAAAAATGTTATTTTAAGTAATTTACGGTATTTTACGGTAAAATATGGTAATTTTTTGTAAAAAACGTATTAAACCTATTCATACAGTCATACCCACTAAAACACTACAAATACGGAAGTGAGTATATTTGTGTGTATCGTGTGTATGTCACTACTTCACTATTAACGGATAAATGGATTCGAGTGAAATTTGCCAGAGATATAAGCAGTAATGTATTTAAAAAAAAACCAGAAAACGGCTCGTGGGACTCATGCGTACTAAAAATCCCTAAAGAAGTTTTAGGGATTTTATTCTCAAGTGAAGAATTTAAGATATGAATTACACTATAATCATGGATTATAATAATATCATCTATGTGCAAAGGCAGAGCAGAGGACAGCACAAATTAAAATTTAAAACTTTATAAGTCGCCGGTAATTTTACCGTAATTTATATAAATGACCGTAAAATGTATTTTACCAGTGTTTTCTGTAAAATTACATAATTTTGCAACCCCTTATCCCAGCGCGTTGAAACAATACAGTGTGCGAAAAAATCCCGCCGCGATATTTTTACATCCGTGCGAATGTGGGCTAACACAGTTTGCAGTGATAGTCCTAACCTATATACTCGCTAGATTGCAGTGAAGACCCGGTTTCGCGAAACACCGTTGACATTTACTTATACTTTCTAGGTCAAAGTACCTACCTATCTATTTGTTTGGTTAGTAAATTCTTAGAGGTAGGTCATTATAAAAAGCATAATACTTAACAGGGCAAAACAGATAGGCCTAAACTACAATGATCCTAAAACTAGAAAATTTATGGGCAAAGAGTTCTCAAAATCTTATCTTAAAACCACCAACCTTATTACACTTATGCCTAGAATTGCATACCTAATATTTATTTTCACCTAACATAAGAGAGCTTTTAGTAATACAAACAAAATATGAAAAAAAAAGTTGAAAAAAAAAATAGTTAAAAAAGTATTATGACGTAATTCCGGCTCAACAAAATTCCTGTGCCAGCCAGACTTGACATTAAAGTAACATATGAAGTGACTTCTAAGTGCCCTAAGTACACACCTGTTTACCTCAGAACTTTACTACTAACTCGACGATAACATATTTTCATATCAAGTGCTTAAAGCAAATATTAAATAAGTTCCATGTTGATTTTTTATAGATTAGGCGATGATATTACTCCAATAAGCCGTGTTTAAAGTTCGATACTCCCGAAACTGAAAATAAATATTTAAAAACGATTGCTGAGAATTATAGTTTTTTTATGTCATTTTGTTTTTTTTTCTGTGAATTGCGTAATTGAATGGACTAATATTTTGACAAGTCATTCTGTAATCTCGAATTATTAATAAATCATATGGGTATGGATTGATTAATTAAAATTTATGTATTCTGTAGTTAATTATTTTCACGACCATAAAAGGCAAGAAACTAACAATGCAAACCACTGAGTCTAGTCAATACCGAGAATCGCTTCTATATTATTGTAATACAGACTGGCTCTATTTAAAAACTTGCAGACATTACCGAATCTTCACTCCGAAAAATCATCATCTTCTTTCTGCCCTTATCATAAATACAGGTTTATTGGTTATTCTTCGGCAATCCGTTAAGGGGAGGTAGGAGAGGTCATTTGCAACCAAGTTATCCCTGATGACCCCTATGCCAATGTCAACCATTTTCGAGTAATTTGACATTTTATATTTTAAAATGTATGAATTAAAAATGTAAAATGTAACCAAAAACCGGATACCATACAGGATTAATGGTTATACGTCGGCAATACATTAAGGCGATGTAGGAGGCGTCATTTCCAACCAAATCAAATCAAAAAATTTATTTCTTTGCAAAAGTGGGTATAGTACATAGGTGTTTTTATAATAAAGTTCTCCATATTTTACCGTCACATGGGCATGCAAAGGTTTACAATTCCAAATAAAAAAAAATGTAATATGCAAATCATTGGAATTACAAAATTTTTTATAAAAATGTCAGTGTGGTCATAGCAATAAAAAATATAAAATAAGACTAAGTAAGCGAACTAATAATTATGTCAATTAGAGTAATAGTATGTTAATTAGTTAGTGAATCATCATTAAGAAAATCGTCAATCGTGTAATAAGTTTTCATAATTAAAAATTCGTTTAGCGCCCTTAACCAAACGACGCCGATTGACTCCTATCAACAATATTCGCGTAATTTGACATTTTATATTTTTACTTCATACATTTTAAAATATAAAATGTCAAATTACTCGAAAATGGTTGACATTGGCATAGGGGTTACCAGGGGTAATTTGGTTGCAAATGACCTCTCCTACATCCCCTTAATGGATTGTCGACGAATAATCAATAGCCCTGTATGTCTTAATATGCCACATCGGGGGGCACGGCAGTGCCCCCGCCAAGTCGAGCGCGAAGCAAACACTGCCGTACCATCCTTTACTGGAACCATTTTGCCGCATTTTCAGGCCCCTATTTGAGAACCTCTGGATAAGATCAGAACGCAGAAATTTTCGTCATCCAAGAAGCTATAATCACATACTTAAAATCCAAAATTTCAAGTCTGTAGGTCATTTAGTTCCGAAGTTAAGCGAAAGCAAAGTTTCGCATTTATGACACTCACTCACTCATGATCATCAGAATAGAACTAGTACTTCCCATAATCTCAGAGAGCTGAAATTTGGTACAGACTTAGGGTTTAATGGCCACATAAAGGGAAAACTATAAAAACTAGGATAATCGAAGATCTGGAGTACCTGGTGACCCTGATTAAAAAACATAAGAGCCCAACCAAACTATTAGAGATCGACATACCGTCTTTACAAAAAATATTCAACTTGGTGGGCCGCTTCATTTGATGTCAAAAATCGAAGGTCTGAAGTATCTGATGAAGAACCCTCAGCTGGTCTCAGCTGTATTAGAGATATGGTAATGCCCCCTTCTACTATTGGTACATAAAAAAATCGTCTGTCATTGCAAAAATCCAGCGTAGTGGAACACATCTTCTAATCTAATTTAATCTAGCCTATAGCGTCTCACTGCCGGGCGAATGCCTCTCCTTCTACTTTTAATACGCATATAAATAAAATTAAAGGAAAACTCTGGATAAGACTAGACTGGCTTTTATACTTATACTTACAAGTTTACAAGAAGAAATAGTCGAACGATTAACTTTATTCTACTTGAACATTACACAAATTAAATAAACAAATTACACAAAAATATTAATTTCGCTCAATTTCGCTCAAAGGTCAAAATATAATGCATTGGACTAAGAGTGGCGGTGATACCCGCACACGTCGCTAGATAGCGCTGACTGTATTTTAAAACGCGCTTACGTTTGTTTTTCCGATAACCTTTTATGGCGAAGTGGCAACCGGCCGCGTTACAGTCGTTTACGACATAAGTACTTCTACTGCGCTTGAAAACGTTTGCTAGGGATTAGGAGGGATTATTTGCATTAAGGTTAATTAGCAGGTTGTTATTATAACAATTCGAAGATTTGAATAGGTTAGGAATTTTATGATTAGTGATGGATTACTGATTATTACTTAATTATTAGATTTAAAAGAAGTTTTAATTGAATACTTTATTTAATTGTTAGTTATTCAGTATTCTTAGTTTTCTAGGTTTAATTTACAGTTAGGCAGTACTTCGAATCGCGTTCGTGTTTATAAGTACTTTTCTAGTATTGTAGGTTTAGTTTATTTAGTTAGATATTACTTCGTTTCGTTTAAAAATATCATTAATTTAGCTGTATTTCAGTACTAGGTAGGTAATACCTTTGGTAGAAAGTTCATTGATAATTATATTGACACTTGTCTAATAATTAAGAAATTCGCTAATAATTTGATTCACGAATTATTGCCTATTAAGTCAAAATTTGAGATCATACCCCGGGCATGCGTGTACAGAGAACAATTCCCAATCTGTGTGGCGTATGCCTTAACAATTCACAAGAGCCAAGGTCTAAGTCCAAAAAAATGCCCTCATGGACATTGGCACCTCCATATTCTCTTGTGGCCAAGCCTACGTGGCGCTTTCACGAGTAACCAATCTTCATGGGGTGCACCTCATAAATGTTGACTTCAATAGTATAAAAGCTCAAGCTTCAGCGATCACCGAATACAACCGGGTTAGGCGTAAATACCGCGCCGATATTTTAGAAATTAAACCGTCTAAACCGTCTAAAAGAATAAATAATGAACGCGAATGGGCAATACAAAAAACTGTTGCTACTGTACAAGAATCAGAACCGGAAAAAAAGAAAAGAAAGATTTGTAATAATAAAAAAAAACAAAAGAAGAAACTACTCCTAAAAAGAAAGAAACTGTGTCAAATAAGAAAATCTAATAAAATAAATCAATATATATATACGTTTCTACAAAAAGAAGTGAAATCCCACCAAAAACATTCTGTAAAAAACTAGCCAAGTCTCGCTGCTTGTTTATCACTAAAAAGTAATGAAATCTAGACAAAGTCGTGCCAAGTCTAAGGTTCCTTACTGCGATTTCTTTATTATTATAGTTAATGTTGTGTGACTTGGCCGTTGAAGGGTACACAAGGGTACAAAACCAGGTGCTCTATGACACCATTGCACCAATCTGTCGCCAGACCCGCTACCCATTGTCAATGCTGAATGCATGTGTTGCACAATCAACAACAGCCTAAAATGAGACACTAGCGTCCAATTACCAATACCAGTATGGGCTATTATCTCGCTTAACAAACATAGGTAGTTACAACAGATATAACATTACGTGTAAACAAAGTTGACTTACCCACTAACGTATAAAGAATGTTCAACGGCCAAGTCACACAACATTAACTATAATAATAAAGAAATCGCAGTAAGGAACCTTAGACTTGGCACGACTTTGTCTAGATTTCATTACTTTTTAGTGATAAACAAGCAGCGAGACTTGGCTAGTTTTTTACAGAATGTTTTTGGTGGGATTAATATGTCCGAAATTCACAACTTTATTTACTCCAAGCTTCACTCCGAAAGTTAATACCATAACTGTTTTGAAATACATCTTATTCTTAGGTATCTTATTTACAAAATTCTCTATTCGACATCCAACTATGCTAAACCATGGTTTAGAATTAAGTCCATGATACTATCTTAAAACAGAAGCTCCAATATAATAATAAAACTGAGCAAATCTAATCGTGAGGCGTGGCACGACTTAACCTTTCCAACGATGTAGGCGATGTAGGGAATTTTACTGAAACAGGAGTTACGACTTATGGACTAGTGAAATGACTTTTTTATAATGTCACTAAAATGCGAGCAAATCTTATGGGCAAAACGTAATTTTGGAAAAAAAAAGTATAATAGACACAAGCAGAGGGTCTACGTCCTATCAGCGATGACGATGATGGAAAAGTCGAAAATGAAATTGTAGAAATACAAAACGCTTTGAAAGTGATTGCCCCTTGTCTAAGCCACAGAACTTCCAACAAATAAAATGTAATTTACACTTTTGTAAATTATTTCCCATGAAGTAGGTAACTAAAGTGACAATTTAGAAAGTCCTTCTCCTCGATTTTATTCTCTACCTTAATCAGATTTAAGTGCCCACCATAATAAAAATATTCTTCATCTTTAATATATTTCTAGTGACTTGGAATATTTGGTAAGGCGGTTTACCTAGTCGAGTAAGTATTTGGAATGTTTATTATCGATACTACATGATCAGCACATATTTACTCACTTAGCGTTACTTGCACCTTGTACATACTATGTTTTATGTATCTAGCTCAACAACGTGGGTGGAATTCTCAGTTTACTTTTCACACAAAAAACCCAACATCATGGTGTATATCATCAGCATATTACGTCGTCTCCACGGAATTTATAGCTCTTGTCATAAAATAGATACGTGATAGAAAAAAATTAAAGGACACCCGCGGGTAGTCGGGCGTATCCCTGCTCCTTGCGTCACCGTATCGACAAAGCGGTGCCCACGCGCTAATGTATTCAACGCGGCGATTGATGAAGTATAAAATTTCTTAGTACCGTCTCACTCACAATGGAATTATGATAATTTATCGGTTGGCTTGTGCCGGCCGAGTGTGTGGGAACGCGCGCGGCACGGGCTTTCCCACGACGCCGCGCTACGAAGAAGAACGTCTCATTGGTTACGATCAGAAGCGTCGCTTACGCTGTTATCCGCTCGCGTGTCAATGTGCTCTCAGCGCCGACAGGTCGTAACTACCGAGTGGCCCGCGCTTGGGGCACGATTCGCCTATTCCGAAGGCGGTGTTGACACATAGGACGTTTTGCCTTCTAGCGGCGTAAGACAGAATTGGAGTAAGTAGCGTCACGGCGGCTTCGACCGCACAATGGGTCGGTGTCGAGTCGACTAGCGGTGCTGGGAACAAACTCACACCTCTGCAAGGTGATAGTCAATGTTATTGTTTTGACTGACTAATTAGGATGATGTTTTTGTAACTCAAGGATGTTGTTTAAGATAAATGGCAGATTTATGTCGTGTTCTAGGATAAGAGTTATTAATTGCGTTATAAAATTATATTTAAAGAACTAAACATCTGTTAAAAGTTAAATGTCTGTTAGAAAGAATTAATCATGTCATGTCAACTGTAATATGATTTTCTCAATAAATGACTGGAAGGACAGACTAGATAGTTGTAGGAGAAGTATTTGTAAAATCTAACTCACATTGCTGTTTTCAAATAAACTTTGTCGTGAGCCGTGCAGTCACGGCAACATTGCCCGAAGTAGGCCACAAGGCACAAATAATAATTAATAACACACGTAAGCAGTAAAAAGTCGGTGCGACAGTAATAATTTCTATTCGTCACTCTGTCTGTATGACCGACGGAGGCGATAACGCGCCTCATGTCGCCGTAGAACTGCGCCTGCGCCGAACACACAGGGCTGCCACAAACGACAAAAAATATTCAACATTATTTTCTTCTTACTTTTTTCTGTCACGATTTGCATATCAATACCAAGTCTGTCCGGCAAAGAATGTCCTTTAGCATTGTAAAAAAAACGACCTGAGCAAAACAGTTAAAAAATCTACAAAACTCGTAATAAGTCTTTAATGCACAGTTTTTTTGTTACTAAAAAGAGGGAATTTCGTCCCTAAGCAGTTATTTAATTCATCGCCACGAGTCGCCTTGTCGTTGTGACGTTACTGTGTATTCTTTGGCGCGCGAATGGGGGAGCGTCTTGGCATGCGTACGCGCAGGGTGACGTAAGGAGGGTGCGCGACTGCGCGTGGGAACTCGTGCTAGCCAGCTGCTATCAGCTGAGACCCTCACTTGGATACACAGCTGTTTGATCTCACCGGTTTCGATTTAAAATGAAATAATAGTAATGAAATAACTGGCGCGAACTTTGACCAAATTGTCTAGGTAACGGTTTTTTTTAGGGTAAAAATAATAATTATCTCCCATTTATTTGCCACACATAAATACTTAATTGTAACTATTTATTTGTAATATTTAAAAAAATATTTTTAAATCAATTTTTCATGTAAAGAAAATAAATTTTATTTAAAATAATGGAAGAATAGTAGGTTCAAATGAGGCCAATTATAGGAAGATATAGAACAGTGCAGTAAATTGACAAAAGCTATTAACCACAATAATTATTGATAATGGAAAGTAACGTTTTTATTAGTTTACAATAGTTATCCTTGATCCATAAACAATAATTAATGTTCAGTTCAATTAAATTAGAAAAATAAGCCAAGTTTATGATGAACATTTCAACTTAATTACTATCTAACCTAGTTTCATAAATTATGAAATAAATATATGATTAATTTTATTTCCAGAATCCAGCTAGTGCCACCCCTACTTTTATCACGGGCGTTTTGCCACAATCGGTGTAGGGCGCATAAAAGAGGAGCGACGGGCGGCGCGCGCGCCATTCGCTCACAGACCGTCGCGCGCGCTCCAATGATCCTACCCGCCCGTACTATGTCGCCGCCGCACGGCGCCTTCCATCCGCCCGCGCACGCGCAACCCGACGAGGAACCCGTCTCCCGAACATACCAATACAGAAAAGTCATGAAACCCATGCTAGAAAGAAAAAGGAGGGCACGCATCAACCGCTGCCTCGACGAACTCAAAGATCTCATGGTTACCGCCCTGCAAGCTGAAGGAGAAAATGTATCCAAACTGGAAAAAGCTGACATCCTGGAACTCACCGTCCGACACCTTCACAGCCTCAAAAGGAGAGGCCAGTTAGTGCTGAAATCCGAAATGTCCTACCAAGAACGTTTTCGTGCTGGATTTACTCAGTGTGCTACAGAAGTGTCTCAGTTTATTGCGAACGCTACGTTAGCTGCCACTGCCATGCAGCGTCAAGGCCCAGTGGATCCTCAGGCTGGAGCGAGGTTGCTGCAGCACCTCAGTAACTGTATAAGGAGATTGGAGAATCCTCAAGTAGTGCAGCCTCAGCCGATAGCGCCGAATGGTGTTGCGAGGCCGACGCCTCTGCAGGCCATCGCGCCGGCGCCTCCCCAGCAACAGCAGGTTATGGTACAGAGGACATCGTTACCAGATCGAGGGTTGAAGAGGCTGGCGGAGCCGATGGACTCGGAAGCAGCGCTCGCGAAGCGTGCGTACGCGCCGCCCTCGCCGCCGCACAGCCCCGCCTCCGAGCCCGACTCCGCCCAGTCGATGTGGCGGCCGTGGTGACCGAGGAGCCTGCTCCTCCACCTCGCATGCAGGACCGTGTGACAACGTGTGATAATCAATTATGTTGTTGTTTGTTTCTATTAACGTTCCTAGAACTGATGTGTGTTAACGGAGTATGGGTTGTTCTCGCTTTGCTTGTTGAAGTTTTACTTTTTTATTAATTTAATAAATTAAGGTTTTTTTGTTCAGTAGTAATCTGTTTTTATATTCCTATAACTTCAACGTCTTCCGCATCGGTTAAAGCATTTACTTGTACGTTTAAGTACCATGTAGCGTAGTTAGCACCTAAGTTTTACTGTGATAAATAGTTATCTTTGATAGGAGTTGTTAGGCTAGCGAATTCGTAGAGGATGTTTACTGTAGGCTAATTGAATGATAACAAGAAAATAAACAATGTTCCCAACAATATTTGTTTTGTTTCGGTAGCCACCTTGTACTAACATTGATAGTAATGCACCTGCATTATTATAAGTATTTCGTGTTCTATCTTTAGCTAACCATTTATTTATTTATCAACTAACTCTACCTTTTAATCTTTTTCTACTTTAATAATAATAACACCATTTATTTCAGGCGACACAGGCCCATAGAAAAATACCTTAACCTAAACATACATATTATTTTAATATAAAGAGAACTTGAAAAACTTGTGTTAATAAATAGCTTAAAACTATGTTAGTAGTACTCTTCACTTAACTAGCTTGTCCTTGTGCTGTCCTGTGTTAATGCCATTATTTACATCACAACTTGTCTAATATTTCTCATAGTCCTGCAAGATCTCATCTTCCAACTAATTAGTTTTTACATACGACTCAGACTCTTCCTTTCCTTATCATAAGATTTAATTCACATCTTAATTAGATATTGCACTGGTTAAACTCAAAACTAAAAGTCTCATTTCCTTACAATCTCCAGTTGCTTCAGAAAAAAATCTTCCAGCTCAAGCTAAAAGATATCTTATTCCTTTTATTTTGAGATTAAATTGCATTAGAAAAACTATCATTGCACATCTTCAGTATTAATGTAATGGAGTGCTGTTTTATTAAATTCTTGTAAATTTCTTTGTATTGTATGCGGGTGTAGTTCACACGGTATTCAACGACCGTGCCAGATTTTATTGCCCAAGAGCATCTATAAAATCATTCCGCTTTAGACCAACGACCTGCTTTATAAAACAGTATCTATTCTAGATTTGAATTACAGTGTATGACGTAGATAAACGAAAAAAATATTGTCAAAAACATTTTGTCATGATTATTGACGACATGAGAGTAAGTTGTCTAAAACGTCGGATTTTGATGACGTACTCTTTGGTGAAAGCTTCAGTATCACAGGATTTTATATTGCAATAGAGCCTATTTCTAAAATCACCACACTTGTTAGGTAAGTCACCATTCTCCTTCCCATAACACAGGTAAATAAATAGTAAAAATCTTATAGAATTAATCCCCCTGTTCATATCATCATCTTCATTCCAATCATCATCAGTCATTCATCAAATCCATATAATGTTACTTGGCATAAAAATAAAACGTGGAACACAACCACGAAATAAATGAATCACAACATTTTATTTTAGAATATAAACAATCGTCAAATGTCTTACTAATAAGAATAATATTTGTCGTGATTGAAATTAACGGTAAGCAATAATAATTATTGTGCTACTTAATACTCGGACTTGTGCCACTAACATCGCTATGCAACTAATTCGATTATTATTTGCTTTAGACAAGGAACATCAGACTAACAGTAAAGCTGTAGGTCAAAGTAACTTTAAATTCTTATTCGAGAGGTCATCTAAACTTCTTCCTGACTGAAAATGATAATAATCAAATCTGTAAGTTGGTCTAGCGTGATGTTTTTGACTATATTTTCTTCATCGATAATAGTTTATATCTATCTACTGCTGGACATAGTGACCTCCTCAGTCCCAAAGATTGGCAGGTAATGTAAGTAGGTATGTATCTACACCCAAACTTGCTTGTTGACCAGCTGGATTGGGGCTGCAGTTTATAGACATTAGTGGCCAGGAGGATGCTTCAGTCAATTCTTCTGACCTTAATTCCGTATTACATTTTCTACAAGATGAAAGGAAAATGAGAGCAAAGAGATGGCCTCATATTTTCGAATGCCTCGTCCACAGTTCCACAGCCATTTGTGAGAAATACTGTTCCATTTTGTCTTCAGCAACTTTGTCCGTTTACTATGCGATCTCTGCTAACCACTCAAAATTACCAGAACAAAACATAGACAGGAAATAATTAATAAAATTTGCACTAATAAATAAAGCCCCTTCACAATCAAACAAACAGTATTATTTAATTATCGTTGTGACCAAATCGAGCGCATCCAAAAAAGCCGTTCGTGTTATAAGACCTTTAGAAGGAGCGATTACGGGCGGAGAGACGGCGCGCGCGCATACAAGAAGATACAGAAGCCCGACAATGTACCATTTTTTTTTAATGATTAGGATTTCAAACGTAGCCTAAAATAAGTCTTGAAGAGGTAAAAGTCCATGTGGTAAAAGGGCTAACGAGAGGATCATGATGAACCGTTGTTATCAATCTTATCTTGGAAGGTTTGTCACCGGCTATAAGCATCATTCTGTACTCCTGAACGATGTGTTGTTGTTTCCACAGACTGATTCATTAAAACTTTTGGTACCGGTATTAGACAATTTCCCGCTATTTTTGCATTCAAAAAATTTAGAACGTTCAAAGATAAATTAGAATACGTCTATCCAATCTCATTTGCCCCTTGGTTCAGGGAGCCTACCACAAGCTCATAAAGCTATTAATTCAGTGTGGGAAAGAGATGAAGCTTTACAGGACGTATAGCTCCATCTCTTTCTCCCACTGAAGTAATATTAAAATAATACTGCTTTTGAGCTGGTGGTAGGCCCCCAGAACGTTTTGAAGGCAAAATATTATCTTTTAAGGTCCTGAATCAAATCACTTTTATTAGCGTAAATTTTTTACTAACCAATATAATAAACCACTGTACTTAAAATTACACGCAATTTAGCTTTATTGTTATTTCGCCCATAGTAAGCCTTCTGCACCTATCCATTCGCGGCGCATGCCCAGGAATTAGTTCGGTACAGTCTAATTGGAACGCTGTTGCGTGCGCGCAGCCGTGGGAAACGCCCGGTGAAAATACTATGGATCGCCGCAATTTGAGATTTAGTTACGGCGGTAAGATTTTTTTGATACTAAAGTTGAAGAACGTAATTTTGATGTGGGATGAATTATTGGTTGGGATGTTTGGGAATCTGGAATTTCTGGTTTCTGCATATTTGCTAAATGGTTTCTAAATAATATTATTATGTACAAAAAACCCTATACACACACACATAGTCTACTGCAAAAACATCACTATAAAGTAAAAAAAAAACCTATTAATATTAAAAATAAAAAGTTAATGCTTTTCAAAATTCACATTTTTAGTACCAAAATTATCTGAAATCCATTAAAAATAAGCAAATTTTCAACAGGGGTTATAAATTATGACATATAGACACCCGCTAAACGACAACCGCCCGCGCCCCATGTAATAACCTGGTATAAATCTCAAAAAAAACTAGGGGTTTTGAAGTTAAAACTTCTTTAGGCGCGTTGGGCATTTTTAAAATGGGAAAAATCTATTGAACTCGCCACCTGTTACCGACACCGTGGAGTAAAAGACATCAACGCTTTGATTACCTACCGCGGTGCCGATTTCTTTTTCAAGTTTTCACTTCTGTCGGTACTCCCGGAGCGCCACACTTTTTTTTTTAGTTTTTCTTGAAAATTACCACATAAATAGACTCTCAGTACGATACTTTATAATACCCTCACAGATCGGACAGGGTTTTCGTTACATGTTATATACATAGGTACAGGTAGGTAGTACTTTTGTGGGCATTATGATTAAATCCGACTTGACATAGGCTACAAAAGCCGTACCAAAACAAAAAAAAAAAAAAATAGTTTTAACTTTATTTGGCATATATTTTATTCAATTCGATTCTTTTTTTGTAGTTTCTTGTAGTTCAACGACGATATTTAAAAAAAAAATATTATATAGACACAACAAATGCTGGCAAAATTAATTTTAATATACAACTGGTTAAACAAGACATAAAAGCAAAGATCGGTAACATAATTTGCATAACATACCTAATTAAGACAAACCAAAGTTACAAAGTAGAAAGTGTTCCTAATCAATGTTCGTATATCATTGACAACAATTGTTACAAAAAGGAATACAATCTTGATTGTAGTCGACAATTGCATTGTTAGCAGTCATTATCAATCAAGAGAGACTCTCATAATAGACGCCTACTGTTTAACCTTTTTATTAGATTTAAATTAACATAACTTCATGCCTTGTAATCCAATCGGGTAGTAGACTATATCTTATTATGTGATGAAGGATCATTTAAACAGGGTTACTTTAAATTGGCTAGCTAAACTTCGTAGATGCGATGGGTGTACCTGACAATATCTAAACAAGATAAAATAAAAAAAATAAAGAGATTTGATGTTTTTTTTTTGGAGGTCAACGATCGCTGTTATAGTTGTTACTTAAATTATAAGTTGAGAGAATATTTTAGTGGAAATAACCTCTGCCTTCGCGCTGGCTGTCACTGAAAACCAGCGCTGGGGCTCTGTCTCGCATAGGGTCGCAGCATTATGCTGAGCGATGGCCGTTTTGCGTGGATGTGACGCATATTTTCCCCCAAATTGTTATTTTCGCAAATAAACGTATTTTCTTTCATTCCTTAAACTTGCTTACAGTACTAGATAAACAAGTTAGAACACAATCGCTCTTATCAAACCAGTACAGGATCCCCAGTGACGTGTTTAAAGCTGTTGACCATCCTGTTTTGATCCTGCAGGAGGAATTTCAACGCAACAAGTCTTACTATAGTGATCTCCTGCTTCATACTCGTAAAATTGTCATGTAAAAATCAAATGAAACAGGGCTGTTATAGTTTATTTTTTATAAGTTTCGAGATTTTCGTTTGCATTGTCAACTGTATTAACAACATAATTAAATTCATCCGAAAAAAATGAAATTATGACAAATTTGAAGAAATAATACCCAACGCTTTGTTTGCTATAGTTAACGACCATCAACAATTTGAAAAATTACACACAACACCCCACTAATTGATGTGAAGTATAACCGGATCACTAATTAAAAAGTAATTTAATCAACCTCCTCACTAACATGGAGATATAACCATTAACATTTTAGCACTGGCCATTGTCCAGCCATATAACGGTACCATCCGAGACAACAGTGTTTTGTTTTTATTAAAAAACACTGATATATGGATATCGAAAGTGCATGCAAGAGCAACTGGTTTGCAACGGATTAATGTTTAATAAAGGTCACAAGGACGTAAGTACAAATAAGGAGATAATTATAAAGCCTACGCCAATAAAACTTATAAATAAGCCCCTTTTAATTCTACCAAATTGGATATTACTGAACGGACTCCAATTTATTTTCGTTGTAATTTTATGGAACATATTGTGTGCTTATTATTCGTCGCTACTGTGCAAACGATATCCTTAAAGCAGCGTTAAAATGCACGCTGAAATTACTACGACCTGGGACAAGAGAATTATTAAACCAGAAATCCTAGTAAATAGATCCAAACGATACTAGAGCGGAGGGATTATGTTTACGCTGAAATTACTACGACCTGGGACAAGAGAATTATTAAACCAGAAATCCTAGTAAGTAGATCCAAACGATACTAGAGCGGAGGGATTAGATTAGGCTCAGTAAAGGATAAGAGGACAACTCATAGCTACAGTACGATTTTCGGATATCAGAACTGCAGAATAACTTGAAATCTATCGAAGAGTTTCGATTAGGACTCCTACTCAAGAGCTTCCATCCATAAGCATTAAACCTGACCTCCATTAAGTTTAATAATAAAATTTATATCTCCAAGATTAATTAAAATACTAAGTATTAATCTAAACAGGAAACTATTTAGATAATAATTAACGCCAAATGCAGGAAGACGTGCAATGTAGACGCCATCTTAGCTATTACACCACCATGAAACATAAGTATAAATGAGTAAACGGAAATAATACAGACTGAGATTAATCTTGGCTATGTGTATCCGTTGCTTGTATGTTAGCTGAAGAGTATATCTTAGTAAATTTCGTAGTATTATGATAAAAGTATGTTACAAAAAGGGGGGAAGAATAGTCTTAATTATCAAATGACTATGTGACTTAATTCAGGTAATCATAAGATTCAATATTTTGTGGTAGACCCCAAAGAAGCTCAAAAGGTTTACAAAAAGATTTGATTAACAGTCACAGAAGACTGTGACTCTTTTGAAGCAAGTTGGAAAGCTTAAGATTAGTATCGACAAGAAGAAGTAGTAATAAAGGAAGAAATAACAAATCGATAGAATAAACACGAAGAGAACAAATTATTTTGATAATGTAGAAACAAAATAATTATTTGGTTCAGTAGCAGATCACAAAGCCACGATAATGTCTAGAAAAAAACGTTTCATTGCACACCAGATCAATACAAGATACACATTAATTTCAAAAGAATTACATAACACCTAATCTTACCACATCTTCCTTAGGTTAGACAAGAGTTATTTGTAAAGGCGTTGAATGAAGCAAAACCAAGTGCTTTTGATCGCGTGCCCGTCTCTTTACATCGCAACCATTTAATTACATAAAACAAAATAAGTAATTGAATGGATGACTTCCTATATCAATGTTTATGGCAAGTAAGATATAGCTTTAACTGTTGAGTTCCGTATATTCATGACCATCATTATACTCATGTTATGGCAATACTGTTTGTTGCGTCTTCAAATTTTGTGTTAGTTTTATACAAAGCGATATTTTAAAATAGCCAAATAATCACAATACTTCCGGCCAGTCTGCCATCCGTATCCAGTGTGCACTGTTTCTTCTGAGGATCATTATCATTTGCCAAAAAAGTCGCTTTCAGAATTGTCATTCTTTCTTCAGTAGGGCTGTTAGTTTCAATTCTACCCTTGTGTACACCTTTATTATCTTTTGTTAAACTAAATTCCCATAGAACCCTAAAACCATTACCTTTAAGTAACGAAAGCGTAACTCAACAAAAAGTAAAAGTGTTATTTTTTCCATTGCGTTGCTTTGCTACGAATCTGCCTCCAGTTTTACGTAAGTCCCTTTCGACTCCGATACTTCTCGATCGTCCATTTTGTTACTTTCCTTCGATTCTATTGTGATATTTGTAATAGATATAACAATTGAACACGGAAACATCACTAGCACGTTGTGGTGATAAAAAATTACAATTATTGTTAAATTATTCTATCGATGGCATCCGATAGAAGGTAAATCAGTACAGTTGCTGGGAAATTGTTGAAGTATTGGCTATTGTTGTTATTTTATTACTGTCGTTGGGTCTACTATACTATTTACTCGTCTATGCCTACCTATCTAAAGCATTATTTTCTTCATATTCGTCTTCATCGTAAAAACTTTGCAAGTATTCTCTGTTTGCAATAACTTTATTCCATTCTGGATTATGTTCTGCTAGTCCAATTCATTTACATACACAACATCATCGTCTAAATTCTATCTATCAGCATCCATATCAACATTTCCTTTAACACATTCCACCGTTCATAATGCTATGCCTACAAACACAAACTTATCTTCCAGAGTGCCTTCACGGTATTTAACTAGTGGGCGTGTGTAGGAGGACTGAATAATGCATAGATTATTAAGTATTTATCAAACTAATCGTGAGAATTGATGATTTTCTTCAAAACCCATCGATTTGTCGTGCTCACATGACAACGTGTGTTAGTTTTCACTTACGTGGTTATACGTTTCAAGCGTTGATACTTGTATCTGTATAGCCTTAAGCTTATAAGTTACTTTATAATTTATACTTAATAAGTAGTTTTCTGCCTAAGGGGTAGTGATTCCAAATTGGTAACTCTTGATCGTCCTGGATTCCTTCGTAAGTACCTTTTACGTGGGCCTCAGTATTTTTGCAAAACTCATAAAGAAATATAAAATTCACCTTCACTAAAACTCATCGATACTGTTACTTCACAATTATTCTCTGGTAATGGTTATTTCAAGACTTAGTCAGTAAATAAGTGCTTCATTTATCAACAACAAACGTCATCTTCTTACGCTTCTTTGTAGGACTTCTCCAAGTCTAACAAGTGTCTGATCTATCGAACGGAATGTCTAATTATTTCCTTACTAATTATCTCTGGCGGTTGTGAGTAAAGTTTCAATAAACTAATTTTAGTACTACACTCTAATTATGCGCATTTTAGCGAGGCTAAAGTTCGCAGTGGTCTAAAATTAGTTCTGTTGTGCCAGCCGATCGGTTATTAGCTCTATTAGATAATGTTACGTTTCTAATAGAAAGATTTCATAATAAATTTATTCAAACGGAATTATAACATGAGTAGGAGTAGGTATAGCACATAGGATAGGATAGGAGGTATAGGATTGTTTTGACATTACTAGTAATTATTTAACAGTTTATGTACACACATATAAACAGACAAGAAGAAAGGAACAGAAAAATACGTACAAAGGTGATGCTTATTTCTAAAGAAATCTCTTGAATTAAGTCACATTCAAAAGTAGTTAAAGAGATGTAGACAACGTGTGTAAAAGTACAAGAGAAAACAGAATACATAAAATAAAAAACTTAACTATTCACTCATTTAAATATAAACATACAATATGAGAATATACTTAAATATATATATATATATTATAGCTATTTCTAAAGAGCCATAAAAAACTCCTGAAAGAAATCGACACGTGTTTCAACCCTCAACGAGGCATCCTCAGGATGACGATGGACTTGTTGCGAACTCGAACACGGCGTGTTGCCACACCAAGCGCTGAGTGCAGACAACACACAGTCAGTCTGCACTCAGCGCAGCGCTTGGTGTGGCAACACGCCGTGTTCGAGTGATGGGTACGGATATAAAATCCGTACCCATCACGTGGGTGAAGTTTTGCTAGCTATTTTAATCTCTCCCTTGTTTAAACACATCCATTCATTATGTCAAAAGTTACAAAATTCTTTATATCGTTTCGCATATCCTTTACGTATCACATTGCTATCCACATAGGTGTAGGCTTACCATCCTAAACATTACATTACACACATTCACAACTTTCTACACACACATCAAACATCATGTCGGAAGCTTTTACTCCTCACTTTATACTCAACACCCGTCCATTACATTCCTATTTGTCGATAGATAAGACATCTCAATTTCAATTATTGACATCATTGTCTGCAGTCATGAAAACGCAACATTGCACTCACTCTTAACAATATAAAAAAATAAAAAGTAATTAGAATCGTGACGACCTCTCGCTTCGAAGCAATGGAGTTAATTGATTGTTGTAAAAAATGCGCAAAATTGTGCTCCGATGGACGTTGAGATGGTTGGTTTTAGAGTTCCGTCCGGTTAGGGTTGGTCAAGGAAATACAACTAATCATTTATAAAGAAGAAATTAATCTAATATCACGGAAAGCAGTAGTGTATTTCACGTCTCGCGTTCATTCTAAGGGCTTTTGTAGACACACGTTTTTCTTGCCGTGAAAAATTACGGTTTATGCGCCGTGTGTGCACGGTCATCAGAGTTGGATTTATAGAACTTTTGTTAGGGTGTGTTATAGGTTCTATAGTAAACGAAATAAAATATTCATTTAATATAACACATACATATATACATACTTGGGCCAGATAGTGTCGTTCAAGAATAGGCAAGAAAAAGAAGTCGAAAAACGAGTTCAATGGTGCACAAAGTTGGTCACTTACTGAACAACAGAAGTCCAAACTCAAGATTTGCCAGCGGGCAATGGAGCGCAGCATAATAGGTGTCAAACGAACGGACCACGTTAGAAACACCATCCTGCGCTCCATAACTCAAGTAGCGGATGTTGGAGAAAAAACAGCCAGGCTGAAGTGGGAGTGGGTCGGCCACGTCGCACGAATGCACCCGGAGAGATGGGCAAAGATCGTCACTCACTGGACGCCTGAAGGAGGACAACGCTGTCGAGGTAGACCGCGGCAGTGTGACGATCTAGTTATGTTTGTGGGACCATCATGGCCTGAAATCGCACAAAGCAGAGAGGTTTGGAAGGAAATAGGGGAGGCCTTTGCCCAGCAGTGGGACACAAAATAGGCTAACAAAAAAAAAAATATATATATACAGGGTGATTGGAAGATGGGTGCAAAGCTTTAAGGTGAAGATAGTATAGACAATTTAGAACCATTTAAGCCATGGTTGTCTTAGACGAAGTCTTACCAAATTTTTTAATTTTTAATAAGGTTTAAAAGACGTATTGTACAATTTTTTTATTTTTTCTGAGCTTTAAATGTCTGTAAAAAAAATGTCTAATGACACAGAAGCCTAAAACATGTTTTGCTTGATTGCTTACACATTACTTTAATTAAATAAATAAAAAATGAATTCATTTATCATTCAATTTGGCCATAATTATGCAGTTTACATTAAATTTTGAGAATTTCCGAAAAAAAACTTAAAAATTTGGTTAAAAATATTTGGTAAGACTTCGTCTAAGACAACCATGGCTTAAATGGTTCTAAATTGTCTGTACTATCTTCGCCTTAAAGCTTTGCACCCATCTTCCAATCACCCTGTATATATATAACACACTGAATTTAATGACGAAGTTACTATAACTAAACATTAATACGAGTAGGTAAATATAATGTGACGCGAGATGACGCGGGACGCAGTTAATAACTGCATGTGTGTCGTATCGTATTAGAACTCTGACTGGGCCCACAGACTGAATTTTTTTCCAACTTATAAAGCAATGGATTAGCAATCTGTTTCAAATCGAAACAGATTGTGATTGTGTTGTATTACGCAATTAGGGTACTGTTCTTTTCAGATCTTTTACTCTATAGAGGACAAGGCGTATTTCTTCTGCAATTGCATTAGCTTTTATTCTGATACTAGCTTCCGCCAGCGGCTTCGGCATCTTTATAAATTATAGCCTATATTATTCAGTGATAATATACCATTCAACTGGTGGAAGAATTTGTTAAATCGGTGCAGTTGTTTTTGGGTTTATTCATTACAAACAAAAATACAAATATTTTCTCTTTATAATATTAATGTAGATTATTCTTACATTATTCACATATTTTCTTATCTTCTCATCAACCCACATGCACCGCAACTTGCACTTTCGTTTTCATTTGCAAACTCAGGGCAGTAATGCCAGCAACTTACAGAGTAAAGAACATAATTACCGTACTCTACAGTTGCATATTGTATAGAGTTGTACTCAATAAGAATGAGGATGGTAACTTCCCTTGACTGTCACGAGCTCTCCTGGAGATCGATAATAATTAAAATTCTATTGTGTGACATTAATGACAGTTGAGCTCATTGTAATGACAAACGTTACTTGTCATCAAATCATGTATACAACAGACTATTAATTTGTTTTCCTTTAAGCATCACAGAAGATTTAAAGGAGATGTGTACCTATGTTTACCGAAAGCAAATCTGAATTGTATGCCAAAATCAGAAGAATTTTCTCGTCACATAAAAATGGTCAGCCCTGACGGCTCCACGCAACAGTAGCACAACTCAGTTGAGCAACACAAGTGCACTGGAGTTTGACAGATGAACCAAACATTTACATAAACGACAGTGCACTCAACTAGAACATGTCAGAAATACAGTAGTCACAAAAAGTGGCCCAGACAAAATGTAGGTAGTGTATAAAATGTCTAAATTGCAAAGAATGTAAAAATTAATCGAACTATTATCTAAGTATACAAAAAGACATAAGGTTAGAAATTATTTGTCAGGATTTTTTACCAAAGGGTTTATTTAATATTAAAATTATTATAGGAGGATTTCAGGACTTTAGGATTTCGAAACATAAAAAGTACCTATCTGTAAAAAAACGGAATTTATTCAAATGAATGTCGCAAAAAACAAAAGATAAACCATTTTGCAATTCATCATACCTGCAATTTCAAAACTCACATACTATTAATTGAACCCAAAACTATAGGCACGTTTGTTATTTATTTATTTTGTATTAAAAGAACAAAAGTAAAGTAAGTGTTACGCTAGGCATTCGACGCTGTTGCGTCAAAAAGTCGCACGTCAGAACGGTCGTGATTGCGGCGCGCGCCGACCGCCGTCACGCGCCTGTGGGTCGTGCACGAGCGAGCAGAGCCGGACTACACTTGAAATTACTTGGGAGAAATTAGTACTGATTTAGACAGATAGACTAGCAAAAAGAGACCTATATTAGTACTTGTAAGTTCGCTTTGAACCTAAAGGGCCTCTGGAGTCATCGAGTCGCTAACCGTGCTTGCCAAGTGTGTTACAATATCGAAAGGGAACATCATTTTCTACAATGCTGAAATTAACTGAAGTTTGCAGAGAGACTAATTATGAACTGTCGTAGAGTTTACATCTGTCAGAATCATCTTATAAATGCAGCGTCCGAGTCTTAAAAGCTTGTCTTACTGAAATACAACTTACGCTAATTAAAACACAATTTTACGGTCAGTATCAAAGACCATCTACCACTTATCATTAGTTTCCCGCCATAACTTCCGTTCAATCATCAATCACCTACAATGGTCAATCAAAAAGCCGTTAATCCAAATCCGCGTCTGCGCACAACTCGCCACAGGCGATAGTTTTCCCACGGTCGCGGGCGGCCTGCTTCGTGGCCAAGTATAGCTCTGCCATTTGCATACCCGCCCCTCACCACCTACCGTATTACACGACTAACGTACTAAGCCCACTTATAACACTATTCATCTAACTAACGCTCGACTCTTTAAACTGACAGCGTAACATTTGCGGTAGGTAACGACGTTGACGTCCAATTCATTTCTTATAGACCAAGACTGGCTAATGTATACTAGTTTAACTAGATTTGAATAGGTGATGTTCTTGTCGATCGTTATTTTGACAACATTGTCATTGCAGGACGTAGACCTCCTGTGCATAATATTACAATTTATCAGCTCAGTGGGAAGATGTATCGTGGTTTGACGTTGATTACTCAATTTACATGAATATTCTGGTCACACACTTGTTTATTTAGAGGAGTCACGTGTGTTATCTATGTATTGTCTATTTGCTGGACATAGGTAACTAGTTTGAGGACTAGAACCTGTTGAAAATATTTTAAGAATGCGGGTTTGGTGACCGCGAAGTCTGCGGTTCTCAAGTAGCTAAGATTTCATAACCCGTCTATGAAGATTTGGTTTTGACAAATCTTGCAGTAAGGAATTATTGTGTTCGAGTCGTGTCACTTGTATTGTGGATACAACAAAAGCTTGCCTTGACTTCCTATCAACAGTTGCAACCATTTAGGTCATCCTCTGCCCAGCCTTTTCCCAACTATGTTGAGGTCGGCTTCCAGTCTAACCGGATGTAGCTGAATACCAGTATTTTACATGGAGCCACTGCCTATCTGACCTCCACAACCCAGTTATTGGATAACACGATACCCCTTAGTAAGACTGGTTGTTAGACTTCCGGGCTTCTGACGACCCGTAATAACTGTCCAAAGATTTACTAATGACAGCCGGGACTAACGGTTTCACGTGCTTTCCGAGGCACGGAGGGGTCTTGGTTGAAGTTGCAACAATTTAGGTCTTGTCACGAAATGGATTTTAACTTTCACTGTTGTCCCAATACCCTAGAGAATTTAAAAAAGGTGTGGAGTTCTGTGTGCTATTGTATCTGTGACAATCGTGAAGACCATAAGACTAATCCCCAGAAGGTACTGTTTCAAGGGTCGTCTTCTATAATAATGCCTAGTACAGAGAGATTGTGTCCACAGTTGTACGTTGTTAAGTAATAACAGCCGCACGGGTCGATCCCTCAGGTAAAGCTACGCTTGCCGGGGTTGGTTCGTGGATGGACCATCTTTACATACCGAGACTCCTCCGTGCCTCGGAAAGCACGTTAAACCGTTGGTCCTGGCTGTCATTCGTGGATCTTTGACAGTTGTTACAGGTCGTAAGAAGCCCGGAAGTCTCGCCTTGGTGGAAGAAAAATACTTGCATAGAACATTGATCCGTAACGTTATATAAATAAAGAGCACAATCGCGTTTCCAAAAATGAGGTGTCGGTAACGGTGTCGCGAGTTCAATTGTTTTTTCCCATCTCAAAAATGCCCAACGCGCCTAAAGAAGTTTTCACTTCAAAAAAAGAAAGCCTTGCAGTGTGACAACATAGGCTCGAATAAAAATAAAAATAAATAAATTGAGAGAAATATCCGAAAACACAAATAGCTACTGTCTTTCTCTTTCTTTCAATGCTCAAGAGAAGAAACAAGCTGATTCACTCCAAGAGACAAAACAGTGAAAAACACCGCACGACCCATAAGATTCATTCGCGTTACAAAACCAAAGTCACCATTAAAAGTAATCTTAAAACCCATTTTTACTCAACACTGATTTATGCCGAACTTGATTAGCCCGAGTAAAAGACGTCGGATTTCGTTCAAAGGGTATAATCTCTCTACTAAAGAAGCGGATAACCCTCACACTGCTATCCACTGTAATCAATGCCCCGTGCCGCCCATTTCAATCCTCCTTAACCCGTAATAATACCGACATAAAATTAAATTAGAGGTCAGTTTAAAAGTTCATCATTATTTAACGACTCTCAAAATTATCTCATTATAGAGCTTTTAAAAATAATACGATTTTGTTAATGTTGTTTTTATGGAGTTTCGGTATAGTTCGGTGGTTTTAAGCGTAATTATGTGTGACCTTTGATGTCACTTTAGAGGAATTTCTCGGTAGTAAAACAAGCATGCATTAATTAGGTAGATCGATTTAAAATGTTGTAAAATTATAATCTTAAGTTATTAGTGCCGATTCCCTTGTTCACAAACTAAACTAAATTTAAGTTCAGTGCATCTTTTTCTTTCTATTTCATTAAGAAAAGGACAGAGGATAAATTTTAGTTTAGTCCTGTCAAATTAATTGCTTGACGTAAATTGACGTAATTTTAGTAGGCAAGTTTTTAATCACGTCTAAACTTGTATGGAGTAGTGACAAGCGCTGATTAATTTGACAGGACTAAACTAAAATTCATCTTCTGTCCTTTTCTTAATGAAATAGAAAGAAAAAGATGCACTGAACTTAAATTTAGTTTAGTTTGTGAACAAGGGAATCGGCACCATTGTCATGCATATACAATTTCACACGCAGAGGAACTCGATGATCTTCGTTGAAAAAATAGCACAATACTTCCAGATTAGAAAAAAACGGAGGAAGCTGTGTTCTGGGTTTGACCTGAATTTTTGAAATTCAAAGCACAGCTGCCACTTCCAGAAGAATCACGTTAAGAGCGTTTATTCTGAAAGTGAGCAACTTCGCAAATATATGTCAAATATTTCGCTGTTTTGATTAATTTGGCAATATTACTGTATGAAAATAAGAAATGTGGCTAACTAGTTCCCTAGAATATATAATGAATTGCAATTATAACACTGAATTTGATGTTGTAATAATTTTAGGTGTAAAAAAGGCATTTGGAAAGTTTCCAAATACTTTTTTTGCATCTAAAACTAAATATTCGGTATTACGATATTAATTATTGCATTTCATAATCCATTTTTTAGTTCCCTAGTTGGCCACATTTCTTAATTCCATACATTAATATTGCTAAATTACTCAAAACAGGTAAATATTTGACAGCTATTTACGACGTTGCTAACTTTTCGGATAAACCCCTACAAATCGAGATGTTTGCAAAATTTAATTCCAAGCACGTTGCGCTAGTGTGAGTGCCTGTCGGAGCGATATAATTATACACCTACAGTGAGCAATACTAACACGCACACATTGACAATTATTGCTTGACGCGATAGCACTACTAGCTTTCGAAAATTGATGATAAATCTGGATGGGTTCCGTAATACCAAAAATGATGAATGAAAATTTAATATTTTTCCATTTATTTTTTCGATAATTTGTAACTTGATAATATAAGCTATGCTTCTGCAGAAACAATATTATAAATATTTTTATTTATAATACAGAAAAAACAATATGAAGACGCTGATACATGAATGAATAGATTTACGCTGTAAAAATGTGTGAAATTAAATTCGTTTAAACTTCATTTTAGAAAAGTTTTTCTAAAAAAAAAAAGATGTAGGAGCCTAGATAAACACTTAAACATTGTCTAAATCCGAATAACAACATAACATGGTGGAAATATGCCCAAATTACAAATGATTTAGGTATTACATTTGTATGGACAATTCATGCGTCGCCACGTTCTTCCTTAGACATGTCAGGTATTTAAACATCCGCGAAGCAATACTTTGGAAGGTAATATTTTCCATTGTGTTATCCAGGTTAATATCCTAACTATCTTTACTTTCCATAAGCAACAAAATAACCAAAGTTATTGTGAACATTTCAATTGAATTTGTAGCGCTTTAGACAATATTTAAAGGAGGTCACCTTAATTTATTATCAACAATATCGACGCTGTCAATTTGCTGCCAGTTTATACAGAAGTAGTCGTAAAATCTGCATGACACAGGCACATGAAGAATATTATAAAGGAGTACGTGACCCGAACTCCTTTGTCGATCATAAAAAGTTAAATCGAGTAGCACAGACAAACGTCGCGGGCGTCTAAAATCTAATAAAAAAAAGGCGGAATAAAGAAACTAATTTCCATTCTTCCGATTCACGATTCGCGAATCGAATAAAAAATGTATCAAAACGAAAGAGTTATCTTTATTTGTGATAGATATAGTTGTTTTTGAGAAAACCGATCGTCCCCGGTTCCCACGGCTCGCCTTCCAGCCGGAGCGAATTTTGACAGATATCTTCAGAATCGATACCTACCAACTACATCGGTACGGTCGGCATACTCGATGATAAATCGTTCGCAGTTGATTGATTTAGTTCTTTACTGTCGTTAAACTTGTTTGACAACTTATTGTTGATGTTTTGAATGAGATAATGATGTTTGCTTAAAAAATTGCGAATTATTTTTGGTGTGATTAATTTTGTTGGTGTAAATGATTAATATCTTATTATGTTGGTGTCCTTGCGATAGGTAACATAAATGTATTACGTACGAACTTTAATTATGTCCTGTCTCCGCTGTGAAACATTTGTTACAGTTATTTTATTGGTGACGTTAATTTAGATGCCTGTCTAAGAGACTGGTGGCGGAATTTCTGAATGTTTAGTTAATGCACTTGTGGCATAATGTTATTATTTCTAGCGACCATAGCTGCCTGTCTCCTGCTATTATGTACAATAATCTCCGTTTACGACACACAAGGCAAGTGATGGGTTAGTCCTATACAATTAACATCAAACTGTGCGAATATTATTGTTGTTATTTGCGTTCGCTAGTGATTTAAAAGTTTTTATGCATACGCTGTCAAAGACACCGAGTTCTATTTTTAATCATTTAAATCACTTGCTTGAAAGTATTTTAAATAATTACTGTCATTTAGCGACAACTCTAAGTGTAAACATTGCAGGTTGACACAACGTGCCAGCGCAAACTGTGCGTCTTGTCGCTGCGACTAGATGCAGAGCTGTCGTTTGCTTCTGCGACTAGTCGTTACGACAGACGTCGTGCGGACGTGATCATTTTCTTTGAGTATTCGACGCGTGCACCGTGCGTCTAATCGCTGCGACAAGTAGTGAGAGCGTGCAACTTCCCTAACTTGTCGTAGCGACTCTGCAACTCGACGCCAAGTGTGCGGGAGCTTTGACCAAAATATATGAAAATTGTCGGCCACAGCCTGTCGTTGCGTCTAGTCGCTGAGGTGTTGCAGCCTCATGTTATATAGTTTGCGCCATGTCAACATCAAACATTCAAAAATATAGGGCTGCCTCGCACCTTGCAAGTGATTTTAAAATTAAAAATATGTAGATTATTATTTTACGCATCCGTAGAATACTTTTATAGCAAATAAATACCATGTTCAAACGCAGCACAGCACAGCACTACAGGCAGCAGTATTACAGGCAGGACAGGACAGGACAGGTGCAGGACTATTTCATGGTTAATTAGTTTATTTAATTTGTTCTACGTGTTTATTACTGAAACATTAAAGAACAAATTGTCAGGTAATACCGTAATATAAACTTGGTAATATCGTACATGCGATAATTAACGCCGGAATTTTTTATTTTTTATGCTACTTCGGTTCGTACCGTGTTACGACCCATTCACGCTAATAACCGCTTGGGGACATGCTACCGAACTTGCCGACTACAATATGGCCGATATAAGTTGGCGGTTCCGAACTTTGTGCAGAAGGCTGCGTTGTAACATTATTTTGGAACCAAATGGTGACACGAGACGAGTGTGAGTGAGAGAACACGCGTGTAAGTTCGTAGTGCCTTTTTTTTTTCTTTTTTAGGTGGGAAATTATCAAATAACTTCTCCCGCTCTGGGCGGAATGGGAGGGCGTGTCAGACTCTTACTGACCAAAACCCACAGGTGTTCCTTCAGTTGCCATGTTGCCGGGAGCCACGATCTCCCTTTCGGACTTCTTCGCAACCCCGGCAGGCATCGGCCCTAGCGGACCCCGTCAATTGTGCTGAAATCTCTTTTAGGCGTTCGTGGAACACAACGCACCGTCGACCCGGCCGGCGAGCTACCCATTGCTCACCGACCGCAAGCCCGGGCGTGAGGGTGCGTAATTTTCCTCTCCCTCACGCGTTCCGCCTCCCCCTTCGCGTACATTACTGCTTCGCAGAAGGAGGTGACGGCTTCCCATGCCCTCTAGCTCCGTACCATGGCCTGGACCAGGGCCGGACGCGAGAGATCACCGCCGCACATCGCCTCTACGAGGACACGACGCCCAAGGCCTATGTTCAGACCTGCCAAGTTATATCGGGCGTATTGTACTGATTATTAAATTAGTGATACTGTCAGATTTTAACGTAATTCTGCTGTGATTTGACACGATATCTAAATTAAAACATAACTCTGATATACTTGGGGGTAAAATTTGAATTATTGCTGGCACAGAAGCGTGTTTATTCACACAAGCAAAGAGAAGCCTTTGATGAGCTATAAGCGGAGTCAGGATGTGGATGATGTTGTTGAAGATAATCAAAATTCGAGATTCCAAATTAGGTTGTTGAATTTTAGAGTTTGTGTAAAAGTATTCAGAATTAAACAGCTAAGTATTTGGTTCGATCACTTTCGTGGATAGAAAATCCTGGTATATCATATTTCAGGAAGTTGTTGATACAAGTTGAAACAAGTTAAAAAAACTAAAATTAATTATCACCATTGATTATTTTGCTATCGCTTCCGCTATGGAAGACTGTCGTTCAATTAGCAGCGCGGGCGCTGCGCACTAGTTCGGTAAACTATCTGTTTAGGGCGCGTGCACACGGCGGTTGATAAGCTCGCTGATAAACGCTGACATTGAGTTCGGCTTCCGCTAGTAATCGGTTAGTGGAAAGTGGTAATTTATTTACGTTAAGCTTTTAAATTGGGTAACGGTAGCAGATTTAATTAAATTTTCTTTGATGGTGATGCGAATATAACAGAATTTTTGAGTAGATCTCTTCTGTTACGGCTAAAATAATTCAGTAGGGATATATTTTGAAATACAGAAGAACATACTCCAGGAAGTTTTAAAATTCATAAGCAACATAGACCTTAATTCCAAATTGCCTGACATAATGTAGGACCATAAGACTGTCCCCCAAATGAAGTTAATTACCAATGAGAAAAATAGGGCTACATAATTATTATGTACCTAGCCCGCCTTACAATTTTTTTGTATTTGAATGTTTCAATAACGCGCCAGTAAAACTTAAAAACTTAACGACTATTGCCCTAATTTATGTCAACCACCACATGTTTTGAAGGTTACATTCAAAACAGAAAAAAAAAACGCTCAGTCGGCAAAAGCCTTTACTGTCCTATAACAAACCATTAGCATGAAAAACTATTTAACTTAACCTAACTGTACTGAATTGTTATAACTTAAACTGTGCAAAATTTTATTGCTAGACTTTAGTTTTTGTTCTGTCCAATATCCTTGGATTGCTCGTGATTTTTTTGTTTCAAAATAACGGTTTTTGTTCAAAAAAAATATCGATTAAACTCGGTACGTAAATTGAATCGATTATATAAATTGATGATCGCGGTGCGAATTAAAACAATCGTTACTAATTTATTTTGTTTTGTTGTGGTATTTTAATCTAATTGTAAATGGGGTACTAAATTTGAAGTATTCGCTCCTAAGAATGTCCTAGTTTTTCTTTTACTTGCAATACGGTATTTTTGGTTACTTGCTATAAGGTACCTATACTCCATTTGATATAAGATTAGACATTTAAACAAACCTTTTTTACAGTCCGTTCAATCGATTTTGACTTCTATATCGTAGGCATATAGACGGCATTAAAATAAAAAATGTTGTTACAATACCAATTGTTTACTGCGGCTGCCATTTGTCATGCTATCAACGCAATAGAAGTCAAAATCGGTTGAACGGACTGTAAAAAAGGTTTATTTAAATGTCTAATCTTATTTCAAATGGGTGCAGCTAAACTCAAACTTAAAGTCTGTAGGTACGCGACTTTCTCCCTGATCCAGTTACCAAATCAACCATTGATATTTCCCATTAGGACAGGGGGGTACCCCCTTATAAATCATGTTCTTCATTCCTAATAAATAACCCCGAAGAACTCAAGATTCTTCTAGAATCTAGATACATGCCATAGGAACTTGCGCAGAAAAAAACTTTTTACAAAAAAAAACAACCGACTTCAAAAAAAAAACACTACAAAGTGAAAAATAACTTTAATTTCGGAAGTCGGTGTCTTTGGTTTTAAATTTTCGTTCTTTGTCACCGACTTCCGAAATTAAAGTTATTTTTCACTTTGTGGTGTTTTTTTTTTGAAGTCGGTTGTTTTTATTTGTAAAAAGTTTTTATTTTTCACTTTTTGGTTGTGGTACCTACCCCACACAAATTCGAATACCACTACCTGCTATGTAAATAACAGTGACAAGAAGTTATCATATCATCTACATACTAAGTGGGAAAAAATACGTATAATTGAAGCTAACTCAAAAACTACCCAAGCAAAGTTAATAAAATTTATATGGGACCACCTCTGAAGTATGATCTACCAAACAAAAAAAGAATCATCAAAATCTATTCATAATTGGTGGAGTAATCGCGTAACAAACATACAAAAAAAAAAAAAAACATACAGACGAATTGAGAACCTCCTCCTTTTGGAAGTCGGTTAAAAACAAAAGCTGATGGCCATACTTATGTCCCAGTCACTCCTCACCTTATACATCCCTACAGGAGGATAAGATGGTGATCATTCCTGGGAACCTAAACGGCTATAAAGTTTAAGCAAAGATTAAGTATGAGAAACAGTCTAGTTTGTTTACATTACCGGGCTTTAACCTTAAACAAGATTCACTTCTCAGGATAATCGTGATTCATCATCACAATAAGCAGTACTATACATAACCAATGACGTCACACTAAAGTAAATAGTGTGGAGTGTAATTTGGCATATGGTGAATTGGGGAGTTACACTGTGTCCACTAGTTTATGATGATTGATTTGACGTACGCAAAAATAACTTATTTTTTAGAGGTTAATTATTTCTTCGTATATGGCAATTAATTTTCCAGCTAAAATAATACTTTTCTATATATATATTTTTTTTTTTGTAATATTGATTGTTTCATAATAATGTTGTAATAATTTATAAATTGTGTTAATTAATTGAATTTGTAATCTGTCGTGAATTTCATATGGGTGTATTCCTGAAATAAATTATTTTGAATTTTGAATTTACATCGCGTACAATTTTTAGGAACAATAAGGATAAGTTCTATAAAAGAATTGCTATCAATTGAATAACCACGTTTCGATTAAATGTAAAGCCATAGATATAAAAATAAACATTTAACATGTATTGTGTTGTGTCACATCGAACATCAAAAAACCGTCCAAGTGAATGTCGGACCATGCACAAAGAAGGATTCCGTATAGTTGGGATGAATTTATTCTAATAACAAACTTAACTTTGTACTTAGTTGAAAAACATGTTCTTCCATACATCGATATACGTAACGGTCAATTCTCCAACGGCAATATGTAAGTTTGTAATCGCAAAAAAAATTTGTTTATGTGATAAAACTACAAATTAACAATTTTCCTTTTTCCTTTACTTGTGCTGTGAGACCTTGCTTCTTCTACCCTGTAGGTTTTGATTTATTGGCGAGTATCAAAATATGTCACACAAATGGCCGTATTTTGATTGCGTTGATTTAAAAGCTTGATTTTTTAGAGCTCCAAGAGACCATAGACCCTACAAAATTGTCAGAGTATACTTAGTTATATAGTTGACGTTTTCCATTGCCAGCAGAACTGTCATAAAGTTCCAAGTTTAGCTGGACCCGGCCTTGACAATGACACTGTCCTAACCTAACATCAAACGAACCACAGATTGCTTCTCTCGGGAATGACTCAACGTTTTTTTTTACCATAATAAAACAATTACGGGCTCTTCACACATCTTCGGGCCATCAGCTCGATGACGCACTCACTTACTTTGACTTAGTGACGCGCGTGTGAAAGGTTATCGATTGTAGGAATTCGTTGAATGTGAAGTATCGATTAATGTGCTGCTCACATTATTATTTGACAGTTTCCATCAAAATAAATTAAGGTTTCGTACACACAAAGTAAAAGAATTTAAAAAAAAAACAGTGGCACTCCGGGACTGCTGACAGAAGTGAAAACTTGAACAAGATCGCCTTGGTGGAAGAAAAATACTTGTATAGAACATTGGTCCGTAACTTAATATAAATAAAGAACACAATCGCGTTTACAAAAATGAGGTGTCGTTACAGTGTCGCGAAATCAATGGTTTAGTCCCATCTCAAAAATGCCCAACGCGCCTAAAGAAGTTTTCACTTTAAAAAAATAAAAAAAGTATTACAAAATATTAAACGAATAATTTAAATCTACAAACAGACGGCCAAATATAATGAAATACACATTAACTACAAATTTTTTGTATTACCAACTTTAGTTTGTTTTGATTTTGTTTTTTTTTTAATTTATCTATTTTAATTTTGTTTAATTAACTTATTAAGTTCTATCTCTATAGTATTATACTCGTAGCATTTTATTTCTATATATATATTTTTTGTAAGTTACAACGTTTTGTGTGCATGCAGAGTTTACCTATAAGTGATTGTTACACTTTATTCTGATTTGTTGCTTCTGTTTCATTTGCTTGTACCAGTGTATACAATTGTTGGTGAACCAAATAAAATAAATAATTACACAACAAAAAAAGCGATACCACAAAAAAAGTCGATACCGCTTCTCGTGTCACCTCGCTCCTCGCTCGCATCACTACAGCTCACGCGGTAGGTATTTGTCCTCATGTGGGAACACATCGGCGCTCATTTCCCACGCGTGCCAACGATAAACAAAGACACCCACGCACGAGTTTCGGCTGTCCGAATTGATAACGAAGCAATTAGGTATCTACAGGATTTAGATACGAGATTTTAGGTATCCGAAATGATACCTAGGATTAATATCTGGTATCTTTATGGTTTTTGTCTGATATAACACGTTCTTACACGTGTATCTTATACTCTATCAATTTATTCTTTTTGGATTGAGTCGGTTTTTTCTGGTTTAAGAAAGTGCTATATAGATACCATTTGATATAAAGCTAAATTATTTATTTATTTAGTACATGGAGGACTTCATCATCTGCCCAGCCTTTTCCCAACTATGTCGGGGTCGGCTTCCAGTCTAACCGGACGCAGCTGAATACCAGTATTTTACATGGAGCGACTGCATATCGGACCTCCACAACCCAGTTACTGGGTAATACGATACCCCTTGGTAAGACTGGTTGTCAGACTTTCGGGTTTCTGACGACCCGTAACAATTGTCAAAGATCTACAAATGACAGTCGGGACCAACGGCTTAACGTGCTTTCTGAGGCACGGAGGGGTCTTGGTATGTAAAGATAGTCAGCCATCCACGGACCAACCGCGGAAAGCGTAGCTTAACCTGATGGATCGATCCGTGCGGCTATTATTACTTAGCCACAAGCCCCTTTTCAAGTTAAACTGAGTACATGGAGGACTTACAGCTAATAAAAACAGACAAAAAAGGAGACCAAAGTCACTAGAAAGCCAATTACAAATCCTCACGTAGGTATAGACATATTATAAAGCTAATTTATGGTGTGAGCAAAAAAACACAAACCCCGTTAATTAGAGAAGCAATATAAATACTTGGCCAGCAATTATATTATCACTAAAGTAATAGAGGAAAAAAATAAAAAAATAAGAACAAATAATATTACCTATTGCTACTTGAAGAATTTTCTGACCGAATTCACACTAATTGTGAAAAGATCAAAATTATACATACATACATACATAAACTCATGCCTCCTTCCCATGGGGGTAGGCAGAAACTACAGAACGCCACCTGCTACGATCCTTACTCCTTACTCCTTTTGCCTCGTTGACGTTCATACATCTGGTCATACACGCACGCCGGTTGCGAGTACTACGCACCTGGCCTTTCTGAAGAACATCACCAGTAAGGTCAGTATATGTCCTCCTAGGGCGTCCCCGCCCGGCCTTTCCCTTCAAAATTATATGCCTTGCAAATATCATTGAAATTTCTGCTTGCGCGTACAATGTAACTGTTCTATTCTATTCTGACATTATCAAAATGACCTCTGCGTTACCATAGACAACGCCGAAGAAGTGACAAAGGTTTTCGCCTATATAGTTTAGAAGTAGTTGAACCATGGACACGTAGAAGGAGAAGGTCAAAGTCATAAACTACCTAGCGTACCTAGGTAATAACCCTTATATTAACCCTGTTTCAGTAGGGGTACCTATAGTATGATGTCGATGTCTGCGCCGGATCAAACAGATAGGATAGAAAAGCTTGAAATTAAAATGCCTATCTAATTCAGGCATTTTCAGGCCATACCTGTAAGACCAGCAACAAATGATCACTATGAGAATTTCATACCATGCTATTTAGGTCGTATATTTAAGAACTTTGTGTAAGCTAAATAAATGAATTTAAATTGAATTTGAATTTGATCAGATATCGTGTTCTGTGTATATATAGGCTCCCGGAGACAAGCGCAACGCGACACGAAAGTGCGACGCGATTAGAACAATTTCCATTAAGTTTTCATAGAAACTGCTCTACTAGAGTCGTGTTACACTGTCGCGTCGCACCTGTCTGCGGGAGCTTTATCTCTAAGTAGTAGCAGGGTCTAGTCCGTCCCATTCTTGATGTCCTCCCTCCGGTTGACGCCCTAAGCCGAGGTTCGTACCCCACAGGGGGTGCCCTTAGCGAGCGTTCACCTAGTTTTAATTAGCATAGTTGAATAACCCCTGGCTGAAGGTTTTAAGTGTAGTAGCTTAAGGCACCCACAGGAAAGCCCGGTTAGTTAAGTGTAGTAGTCATGAGATCAAAGGTCAACTACAAGATGCCCTGCCTAAAAAAAAAATGTCTTTTAGCCCTCTGGTAATGGCAGTCTGAGAACTACCATAACACATGTGCGGATTTTTTTAATGGACACCTAAAAATAATAGATAAAACTTGGCTGTAAATAGTCTTGATGACTTTACACATCGAGAATTCACAATCCAAACAGTTCTCACACATTTTATACCTGACATAAATATAATTTTATACTCCACCAGGTCAGTTCCTACTAATCTCGAGACGGAACATAAAACTGGCATTGATGGGTCAAAGGCCACAACGGTGCATAATTCTATAATCAATTTTAAAAGAATATAATGGCTGATACTGTCTACATGCTGGTCCAAGGTAAGCCAATGTTTGATATGGTTTGAGCGTTGTATTTTTTGGAAAAGAATTTAGTTAATTTAGGGGCCATAGAGTCATAGAAAATAGATTTCAGGAGCACTATATCACGGATCTTCTCTAGATGATATTAAACTAATCATCCTCTTTGATTGAAGAACTTACAAAATACATTTATTTGTATCGAAAAAGATTGTCAACTCGATGCAATTCGATTACATAAAACATGTTTCTTTGATGGACATTCTATGTAAAGGTACAAATACAACAATTAATGGATATATCCCGTCTACCGCAGAATAACGTGGTTTGAAGTCGTTAAAATATATGTATAATAGACTGCGTTATCGCGACCACAGTACGTGCCGTCTTGTAGCTAGCTATAGAGATTGTATATGAGCATTTTGCGACCACATCACGGTGTTTTCAGCACATGGTCGTGAAGACTTAGCAATCAGGTTTTGGAAACAAAAAACGACAGCATTTTTTCTCTTAAAAAAATGCTGAAGGAATAAGCGGCTGTGGCAATACATTATCCTACTTATTAATCCTACTAATATTATAAAGGCGAAAGTTTGTGAGTGTGTGTGTGTATGTATGTTTGTCTCTTCTTCGCGCTCAAACGGCTGAACGGATTTGAATGAAATTTGGCACACAGATAGTTTATAACCTAATTAATACATAGGATACTTTTTATCCCGATATTTCTACGGGATCGAGACTTATACGGGTGAAACCGCGGGGCGCTGCTAGTTAATATAATGCGAAAATGATTCTGTCTGTCTGTTATTTTGACGCCTTAACGGCTGAACGAATTCTGTTCGGCACAAAGATAGACCATAAACTGGGTTAGGACATAGGATACTTTTTATCCCGGCAGTACATTCCCATAGGATAATTTCCAATCTTTACGTAGGAGAAGTCACGTGCAAAAGCTTGTATCAATAATACATAAGTACTAGCAACGATTCTGACTTATGTAGACTGGATAAGAAAAACCCAAGCTTATGAACACGTTATCATCGATGAAAGAGTACCAAACAACTTATTACCGTTCACGAAATCGTTTAATCTAAGTTATCATTAAATAAGACGTTTATTTTCTCTACACAAGTTATGTGCTAGTATTTGACAATAGTGCACGAACAAGGAGCTAATTTTGACTGGTGCCTGAAGTAGGTTTAAATAAAAACCTGTATTACAGGTCAACAGGGCCCTCCCGCGGCTAGATGCCTGTGATTTGGACCATAATGACAATGTATACTTAACTAACGTTGAATTAAGAACATTAACAAAAAAAATAAAAAAAAGAGTTAGTGTAAATACCAGTGTGTGTGTGAGTAACTAGAGGAAGTGTAAAAAGAGAATGAAAGAGGCTTTCACAAGGGCATCGGTCCAAAATAAAAAAAATCAAAATCAACATATTTTATTTCACATAAACCTACATGGGCACTTATGAAACGTCAGAAGCTAGGTGCACGGTTCCAATTGGTCGTTTCCTATGGAGAAGAGCCGGCAAGAAACTCCACGGTGACTCTTTTAAAAATAATTGGCTTTTACAATACTTTCAAATAACAGTGTTTCTAGGTATGGGAGGACAGTGTAGGTCTTTCAATAAGTACCAAGTACTTAACAAAATAGAAAATGGTCAACAGGTCTACAATCCACTAAGCCTACAGCGTTCTCACATTCACAAAATATGTAGAAAAGAATCTATACAAAAAATAAATAAATTAATAAAAGTAAAAAACCTATTTTAAATAAAACGCAATTATATGATTGCTATTACAACTGTAATCAATCTGAATAATTATCATGTCAACAAAAGCCACAAAAAAAAAAAAACAAACCACCACCATCTTGTGAGAGGCCTTCCAACGCTACCTCTTCCGGTACGCGGGCGCCAATCTAGAACTTTTCGGCCCATCGGTCATCTGTTCTGCGAGCAATGTGCAAATTCAAATTCAAAAGGCATTTATTCAAACTAGGCTGAAAATCAGCACTTTTCGAACGTCAAAATTACATAAGACAGTCCCCCAAAACGCCCACCCTTCACCACTTCCTAGTGCTTTAGCTGGGAAGAAGAAGTGGCGCAACAAACTCCCCAGCAGCACAGCTGTCTGTTCTAGTTAAAAAAAAAATGATTCTATACAATCCCAGTGCCCTACCTACTGTCACTTAAGTTTGGAAATTCTTCGGGCTATGTCAGTTACCTTGGTTCTTCTGCGGATCTCTTCATTTCTGATTCGATCACGTAGGGTCACTCCAAGCATAGCCCTCTCTATTGCCCTTTGGGTGACTTTTAGCCTTCAAATAAGGCTTATCCTCGCTATTACCTTGTTTATATTCTTATCATTGCTTACGGTATTCTTATTGAATTCGTGCTGATAAGAGATCAAAACAAAACTGAAAATGTACGAGATATAATACTGAATAATTAAAAATCATGAATCTATAAAAATAAATTACAGAGCGTACTCCAGTTATGGCCGACCACATTCATATGGAATTCCGTTTCCAAATATCGATTCGGAATTTTGAAGGCAGCAAATCCATATAAAAGGCCGGCCATGTACAAACGGAATTTACCGACCCAGACGACCCGACTACCATCCATCAGGAGTCTAGTAGGGAAACGAGTACACTAGGACACAAGCACAGACGCTTCCCGTCATTCCGACCTCGCCGTCGAGATCTTTTGCGATCGCGACCGCGACCCCGAGTAAATGATACTCCCCCCGACCCTTGCTCGAAAACGAGGTACCAGCAGTTGTTGCAGCTGAGCACGTAGCTTTAAATTCCCCGATTATTAATCATGATCAAAAACTTTGATCCAGCCCGTTCCATCTTTGATGTCCTCCCGGTAAACGCCCTAAGCCGAGGCTCGTACCCCACAGGGGGTGCCCTTCGGCACCAAACGGTATTCTGTTTCGACATTTCGAATCAGAGAAAATTTCGACGTGTGTGACCCATGAATGCCCATGATTTAACTTGACGTTGGTCAGCAATTACGCTTCAGACGACTAGACCACCAATGCAGTCTATAGCAAAATAGTTACGTCACATAATATAATAGTACCTGGACGACCGAGCTCTGCTCTGGGTGAAAATAGAAATAGTATAGGATAGTTCATACTAATCCCGTGTGTAGTAAGTACATACTAATTCCATGCTGACATAATAGTAGGTACTTACTAATTCCATGCTTCCATGTCATTATTCTAATGTCGTTATTCTCATGTCATTATTCATTATTCATCTTGTTCTAAACTTTAAGCGATCAAGCTCTGCTCGGGTAAAAATACGGAAAAAACGAATTTTCCCAAATACGAGACCTAGCTAGATCGATTTTTCGCCCCCTAAACGTCTATATTGCAACTTTCACCGAAATTGTTAGAGCCGTTTTCGAGAACGTGATTACAAATAAATATATATGTATATATGCTAGCGGACGTCATGCGGTTTCACCCGCGTAGTTCCCGTTCCCGTGGGAGTACGGGTATAAAATATAGCTTATGTTACTCACTGATAATGTAGCTATACATTGCTGAAAGAATTTTTCAAATCGGTCCAGTAGTTTTTAAGTTTATTCGTTACATACAAAAATACAAATCTTGAAAATATTATTATAGTATAGAAGTATAGATGCATACAAATATTGCTCATTTGGATAGGTACCTAATGTAGAGTTACTGTAGGACCTACCGCAATAAAAGACCACACAAGAACATAGGAATACTGAGAATAGGCACAAGCATGTGTCATTTGTTTAGTCTTCAGCACATCTGAGAAAGCATTTCTCAGGAGTCATCTAGACGAACGGGATGGTGAACTATTTTAACCGATTAAAAAAAAGGAGGAGGTTCTGATTTCGTCTATATTTTTTAAAATGTATGTTCATCGATATTTTCATCAGCTGTGGACCGATTTTGAAAATTCTTTATTCATTTTCAGATCTCGCGCGGTGATTCCATATTGTAAATTTAATTAACTTTGCTTGGGTAGTTTTTGAATTAACTATAATACGTATTTAAATCCATTTGGTCTATGTTAATAATTTTATAAAACATCCAGTCACTTGTTTACAAAGCAGGGGTGGTATACGAATTGATGTAGGGCAGGTACACAACTAATAAAAAGTAGAGATGCCGCGAATAGTTGTTATAGGGAATAGTCGAATACCGATTAATCGCGAATCCCTATAGCGAATAGTCGAATATTCGCCATTATTACTCGAAATAAAAAAAAGTGAATCACATTGTCCATGATGCTTGATAATGATAAGTTACTGATATCGCAAAAGTAAGGCATAATAAAATCGGATGATTCTTAATCAGAACACTGATAACACAAATAAGATCAAATCCACGATAAATATCGGAATAAGAAAAGTGACGGAAAAAATTATTGTGTAACTTTTATTTTTACCGTGCGCTCATGGTTAAGTAATAACAGCCGCACGGGTCGATTCATCCGGTTAAGCTACGCTTGCCGGGGTTGGTCTGTGGATGGGTGACCATCTTTACATACCGATACTCCTCCATGCCTCGGAAAGCACGCTAAGCCTTTGGTCCCGGCTGTCATTCGTGGATCTGACAATCGTTACGGGTCGTCAGAAGCCCGAGAGTCTGACAACCAGTCTTACCAAGGGGTATCGTATTACCCAGTTACTGGGTTGTGGAGGTCAGATAGGCAGTCGCTCCATGTAAAATACTGGCATTTAGCTGCATCCGGTTAGACTGGAAGCCGACCCCAATATAGTTGGGAAAAGGCTAGGCAGATTGATATTTTTTATTTTAACCGTGCCCAAAATTAAATCCCTGTGAAAACCCATAGGTGCACCATCCCCGCCTTAGACCAACTGTAACACTCTTAGGAAGTATCGATAAGAATGACATCATATCTTTAATATGTGTGGTATGCAGTTTACAAGTGTAAACTTCGTCACAAAGCGGTGGGAAAGTTTAATTTTTCGGCTTTATATGCTACCATTGTTTTGTGAAGTGAGTGACGGTTATTAGATCGGTTTTATAAACAATTGAAACGTATGAGCCGGTGAAGGTGTTGGGATAGGTTGACTCAACCAATCTATGGCTCTTCAAAAGGTTTTATTTTTTTGAAATCTCTCAGTAGCAGCCCGGAGTCTGCATTAGTGCCCGGTTGATGGCAATAGGCTCGCCCCCTATTACATGGGACTTAAACATAACTGACGAAATGTGGGTGTTCAGTTCACTAGGTACACCTCTGCCTAACCCTTTGTGCAATACAGGCGTGATGATAAGTTGTCATTATAGATGGTGCCCTGAATTGTATAATTTCATCATATTCACGACTAGCTGCTAGTCGCAGCTCTTCTCTCTCTCTAATTATTTTTCTAAAATAAAAGTAGCCAAAGTTACTCCTTATAAGATCAGCTAAAACGGTCCAGCCGTTTCGGAGATTACCCGGAACAAACAGACAGACAGACAATTTTTTTTATACGGCTTTTTTTGTTACAAGTTGGTACAGTAGGTACCTATATAAGTAGTTTCATTATGCCTTTTGTAAAAAGCTTTTATTTTGACATAACAAAAAGTCATTTTAATTTTACATACTTATTTGTATGAGTATAGATAGATGTCTCGCGATTTCAGTAACTAACCTCCGAGTTTCTTCTCAGAGCTAGTGAGATAGAAAACACACAGCGCCATCTAGTTAAGTAAACACCTAAATAAAAAAATCCAGGCTATAAGTTTTTATCATCATCATTTCAGCCGAAAGACGTCCACTGTTGAACATAGGCCTCCCCCAAGCACCGCTACTTCGACCGATTCTGTGCTTTCCACATCCAGCGGATTCCTTGCTATAAGTTTTATTAAATGAATAATAGTAGGTACCATTCAAATGTAGGTATGTACCTGTACCTTATGTATACCTGTACCTACATAATTTAAAAGTGAATTCTTAGTAAAAGGATTAATTATTTCTAGAAAATGTCGTAAATGCATGCTTATACGACAGCTTAGGTACTAAATATAAATTATAATGAAAAGTATTATTATATAAAACATTCTAGTACCTACGTTATGTTTATAAATATTTTACCTCTTATTTTAATGAGAAGTCGCAGAACGTGGAGGAATGGGAGTGATTTTATGAGCAGTGGCCTAGTGGTGTGACCGTCGGACTACCATAGGTCTCGAGTTCGAATCCAAGGCACGCACCTCTGACTTTTCAGATTCATCACTTGCTTCAAAAACGATGAATGAAAACATCGTGAGGAAAATGCCTGAGAGATATTTCTCGACGGCATGCGAAGTCAAGTCAAAGGCCTATGGGCGGCTTTAAAACTCTAACATTAGGTCAGTCACTAATAACGAAATGGAAGGAAATGGTGAGTCGCCATTGAAGTCGTCCCAAGAGTTACTCGGGTAAGTGTAGCTGCCCTTATCTCAATTTATTTGAAAGAAAGAAAGAAAGATAGTTCAGAAAGAAAATACATTTATTTAGCTCAAACTAAAAGGCACACAACATAACACATTTGGGGTTGGCGCAGCATGTCTTTGGTCTTAGTTGTTAATAATTATATTATCTGTGGTCTTAGGTACGTAGGATCGGAAGAGCTCGTGGCTAAGTAATAACTGCCGCACGGGTCGAACCATCAGGTTAAGCTACGCTTGCCAGGTTGGTCCGTGGATGGGTGACCATCTTTACATACCTACCGAGACTCCTCCGTGCCTCGGAAAGCACTTTAAGCCGTTGGTCCCGGCTGTCATTCGTGGATCTTTGACAGTCTTTACACTCGTCAGAAGCCCGAAAGTCTGACAACCAGTCTTACCAAGGGGTATCGTATTACTTAATTTCTTAACGTTAATCAACTTTAATTAATCTTTTAATTTGTGTCCGAAACAGTTCATAAAATAAAGTTTTTGATTTTTTAGGTTCTAACGATGTGAACAATGTAACGAGTGAAAATTTGAATTTAACACCTATTGATTTTTTTAAGAAGGGAAAAATTAGCGGATTTTATCTAAGTATTAAAAATTACTTATGATCTTATTAAGAACGTAGAGACATACCCTGCAGTACCTGCAGATAAGTAGGTATTTGTAAATAGAGCCTTGTTTACCTAACCATGGAATTTTACCAAAACCAAACAGATGGTTGCGCATTTTTAGCACAAAAACAAAAACACATTTTCTTCATTATAGTAATTGATCGCAATTATCATCCATTGAGCCGCTTTACCTCCATAAAACGAACCTAACAAAACAAAAAACAGTCGAAGGCAACCCCACTTTTTTAACACAAACATTAAAAATTCAAAAGGGACTTAAAACCCCGAATAACCTATAATTATATAGTTTTTAAACGGCAATCTTAATGACGTTAAGAATGACAAAAGATAAAACCAATCACGGAATGCTTTGGCTCGCGCCTCTACCTGGATGGCGAGTCGGCGACGAAGGCCGAAAAAAGAAATACTGCACGAATCCGTGCCGCAAAGTTCCATTTAACTTGTACCAGGATTGGGCCGTGCCATTTATTACAGAACCTTTTTAAACACCGCCTTTTGTCTACCTCATTTTCTTTTGAAAAAAACGCCGACAAAGTTCGAATGTCGGGAAGACTGAACATTTAAAATTAAAGATAAAAATTGTTACAGTATGGTTTTAAAATTACATTAGAGGTAATAAAAGTTATTGTGATGTTTACATTATGTTTTCTATAGACAATAGAGCGTAGTTTAAAACTGTAAATATGTACCGCTAACAGGAAAATTGGTCTTGGGTGGTACAACATAACTTTAAAACCACTTATTTATGTTGGTATCAAGGATTACGTACCAATTCAATAAACAGGCGTAATATCAGCTATAATTTGTTAAACAAGATCTGTAGTGATTAATGTATGTAAATTAAATTGTACATTCAAATTCATGTACCTACTGCAATGAACATGGCACGAATCAAGATTAACATTCCAGTACAGTTTACCTGAGCTCACAAAATCTTGTCCAACACGGCATTCTTAGTAACGTTACCGAGAAAAAAATGGATGCCACGTGCCCTTTGATTTACAGAGCCCATATGAAATACCATTATGAACTTAAAACGCTGTTTAATTCGACTGCCGGTTATTAAAATATTTCGTACAAAAAACTAAAGTGTTCTCAAGAATTCCCTGGGAAAGTATGTTACGCATGCTTGAAACTCGATCGTTGGGCCACACGTGCTCCTGCGCAGTATGAATGGGACAGGGCGGAGGGCGGGGAAGGGCCGCGGGGCGCGGGGGCGGGAAGAAGGCTTTTTTCAGGCAGTTGAAGTCGAGGCGCGGGTGGAGACGCGCGTCCTGTGCTTGCAAGCGGGCCCGACTGTGAGCCGACGATTAAGTTAGTGTGTGTTAAGTGTTGACTTGGAGATCCTTTTTTTTCATGTAAGTATTGAAGTTTATATTTTTATGTTTTAGTTCGTTGTGTAATGTATCAATGTCGCTAAGGATTGGTTGGATATATAACTGACTTGTGTCTTTTACCTCGTGGTAGTTACACCATGTGATTTTAATATTTTTTCCGTGTTTGTGTATTTTTTGTGTAACTTATCCTTAAATCAATAAACATATATATATTTTTTATTAACTTTATCAAATTAAGCATAGGAACTTGAATATTAATCCGACTGATAACTGTGCTAAGGCCAATTAAAATTAATTATCCCCAAATATTTGTTATTTATAAATTCAAAGTGATTAATTTAATGCATTATTTATCAGATACGAAAATGTCTTCGGACCCGGCCCCGCTGTCGAAGACGGCAAAATACAAGAAGATCACAAAACCACTTTTGGAACGAAAACGGCGCGCGCGCATCAACCGCTGTTTGGATGAACTTAAAGATCTTATGGTCGGAGCTTTGGAGGTATGTTTTTGTTTTTGTTATCTTCTTCATTTCCTGATGAGAAATGACCAATTACTGAAATATTCTAAAATATTTCTTTGACTAGGTATGCACTAGTTCAGTGACTGATAAAATGTACGTTAAAAGTGGAAGGAAATGAGTAACAGACATGTTTTTCAACAATGACAAGTCATCCGATTATTTTGAGTGTCTCTATATTTAGCTCAAGTGTTCTAAATAAGGTAGAGTGCTATCAAAGATAAAAGATAACACCACGTACATAATAGATATCACACTCTATTTTTAGCTTATTCCATTATCCATATTATGTTTGCAAAAGAACCTATCCTTCTTTTTACTGTTCATCAAAATGTGATCCATCATTCATTCACACACCATTTATTTTTATCATAAACCGGTCGTCCTTCTGTTTATTACTGGGTACTTATCAAGAGCCATACCAACACCAAACAGGAATATAAAAGTACACGTTCCATTAAGAAACAGGAGTTGCTTATTCACATATATGTACAGTTATATTAATGTGACGTTTCGTACCGTGAGAACGGACGGCGCGCACCTGCGCGTGCGCCTGCGTTATACGTCTACTCACTTGTTCCTTTTTGTCACAGATCGATGACGACAACCTGAGCAAGTTGGAGAAGGCAGACATCCTTGAGTTAACCGTTAACCATCTCACGAAGTTACACAGCCCTAGAGACCCGGTTTTGGAAGCCAAGAAGTTTCAAGCGGGTTTTGGACAATGTGCGGCTGAGGCATGCAGATTTATCATGTCCGTACCAGACTTAGACGCAAACGTCAGCCAAAATCTAATCAGCCACCTATCAAGACTGGTCACCGCTCAACCTCTTACGATTCAAGTACCGGAACGACCTAGCTTCTCACCACCGACCTCGCCGGCTTCCGTCATCTCCGATAGGCAACATTACTACAGCGATCAAGACAGATCTTCTTCAGATGCGGAAGATTCAGTATACTCAGGCGACGGCCCGAAACAATGGGCGTACAACCGACCCGCTGCGAGGGTCGCCCATAAAGTACCTCCCACCGGGCTGCTCACGACGGTCGACAATATCAACCATCACAGTCCGCCAGAACAAATGAACGTTCAGAGAAACGGAGCTTATTTCAAAAGAGTTCCGGCCGAGGCAAAAGATGTTATTCTACAAAAAATAAGGCAGCACATAATGGATAAGCGTAGCAACGACAATGTTGACGTGAACATGAGCGCGGAGCCGGCACCCGAACCAAAATATTTACAGAGAGACGAACCGTACAGAGGCGAATACACGTACCAATACTCACCACCGAACACGAACAGCGACACTCTTGATCTCCGGAAGGTTAGATCACCAGCGAAGGCGAGCGAGGCTGCACAGTCGCCGAAAAAATCAGTCACATGCGCCGGAGCTAATCAATTAGACGCGACTCCCCAGAGCAAAGTTGAGGTGACACCCAGTCTTCCGGAACACTGCGAATTGCCGATGGATTACAACAACTTACCGCCAAAAAAGAAAAGGAAATTGATTGAGTACCAGGAGTACAAAAAGCAGGAGGCGGCCCGTCGCCAACTCGAGGCTTCTTACGATGAAAAAAAGGAACGTCTAGGCGTGGGACCACCGGCGGATGAGGATAGCAAATGGCGTCCTTGGTGATGTGTCCCCAATCACTCGCCTATTGTGATATTAATAGTCTCTTCTTCCATTAAAAAGCTTTAATTTGTTTTAATTTATGTATGTTTAGTCAGTAGTGTTTAGTCCCTAAGTGCCTTATGTTTGCTTTAAAATTGTTTATTTGTACTGAACGTTATTTATGTGCCATTTATTTGATCTCGATGTCTTCCTATAAAATTGTAAGTACTTAAGTGGAAATGCGCAGTCTTCCATGTACATTAACAATTGATGAACCTTACAATAATAAACAATGTATGTATCAAATTTCGTGTTTGAAACCCCAATCCCCATTTCCTATAAAAAAATCCAATGCACTTGAGGTGATAAATGAGAATATCCCGAGAACGAAATCTTTGAAAAAGCATAAGGCCCTTTGTACACGGCACGGTTTCTTTACGGTACGACGTAAAAACCGCACCGTAGAAAAAACGTGTCTGTCAACAAGCTTCCATAGTGTTCCATACAACACTGACGACCGTGCCTACACACGGCGAAACCGTAGTTTTTCGCGGCAAGCAAAACATGTGTGTCCAAAGGGCCTAATGATCGATCTGTGATAAAAATACAAAAACCATTTCACTTTGAAACAAGGCTATTCCGATGACTACTCGAACCGGATAACAATCAACTAAAATATTCAAGTTTTCATTAATAGTTTCCAGTAGTATATGACTAAAAGTAGATGAATATTATTATCGAAAGGGCGCTAGTTAATTTGGAGGTCTGGATCAAAACACACTAATTCAAATTATGTACTACGTACTGATTTCATTCATCGATACACTCAGAGCCCTCTATGAAAATATTTATGAAAAAATTATTCCTTCTGTAAGCATTTTGCCGAAAGATTCGTAAGTCTCATTTATAACGCCATCTTTTAGTTTGAATAACAACTACGTTACGGCGTTAACTATAGTTCTTTCGAGTTTCACTAGGTAGCAGTAAATCCACAATTAATTTACCGCCATCTATCAATCCAATTTGTGAACTCACATTTAAGTTATAGATGGCAGCAGTTGCTTGCAACACTTTGCGCTAATTTCTATTGCCTAATAGATGGCGCTATGTTAAATCGTACTCCAAACTGTTTTCACAAATTTTATCTTAATGAACATAAAAAGGTTTAGTAAAATAAAATTGCATTTGATAATTAGACATTTACAAATTTTCTAAACTTTTCCTTCTGACTTTTCTTTCCGGCAACAATTATTTTTTTTAGTTTTTGCATTGACAACTATAGTTATTAAATGCAATATTCATTATTTCTAAATCGGAATAACTTTACTATCTTAAAATCAAACAAATTCTTTGAAAATGAAATGAATAGGAGAAAACTGTTGAACATTCTACTCACCGCTAGATGGCAGAAGCTGTTTTCGCCGCGCCTTCGTCATCGTCTCCGCCTCGTAGCGTAGTAGTAGATAGTGGCGTAAAGTGGGGCGCGCGGCAAGCAAGCAAATCAACTCCATTCATTCATTGATACGCCGGCCGGCCGGTCAGTCGGTAGCAAAGTGACAACACGAGAAGTCGCACGGATCGAATAACAAAATGTGCTACGTGCATTTTGTAACGAACTTCGAATTTTAAAATACGATTTGACAGTTATTGTTTTGATGTGACGTAAAGAAATTGTAAATAAATAATTTGTGAAAAAAACTCGAAATACTGGATTGTACACAGTGATTTTTTGTGATGAATTGTTTAAGTGTAGTGGAAAGTGTTTTCATGTGCAATGTTGTGATAAGGCGATGCTTGTAGGAGAACAATCGCCGGCACCACGGGTGGTGGCCGGTTTAAGAAAACTTCGACCTGAATTAACTCCTGGACCTATTCCTACGCCTCTAGATCCTGATTTTAGGATATCAGGTTAGTAAACGTGGACTAGTGTAACTAGTTTTTGATCTACGGACAAAAATCTTGGAATAATCTCATTCATAACCAACCATTGATGTAAATCATCGATGTAACCAACTCGTTTGTGAAACCCATTCATTATTATATTCATAATAGCTCACTTGCCTATATAAACTGTTATTTGATAAAATAGGTACAAAGTAATAATACCTATCGGATAAACAACAGGCTCCCGCCTAGTTTGAACTCGGTTTTTTGTCGCAGACATCTGGCAACTAGAAACTAATGGCAGCTAAGTAACAGTATAAATTAAGTACAGCATTCGCCATTCCTTCAAACGCTGTCAGCTGTGGGGCACATGCTACACACTTGCACATAACTTGCAGAGTAACAATAACTGCCACTTGCACATCCTTAGAATAACTTAGATAAAATGCCAATGTAGATACTTACTGCATGTCGCAAAGAGGTAGCAAATTACATTCTGTAAATATGAGACTTGAGCAAATAAACTACAAAGTGTGCACATAACCAATAATAACCATGTCTTATAAATCACAGGGTAAATAATAAGTTATTACTTGCATAGGCACCAGTGCCTAGATATTTATTTACAATAACGTTTATTACTAAAGACGCTAATGTCATTGCTAGCGATGTCCTAACAAGGTCTAACATAAAACGCAATTCGCAGGTGTGCACTTGGCAGAAACGTTTGTGGGTGTAGCCATCAGTAGGTACTATTATCGATTCTGTGGTAATATCAGTTATATTGGCAAACTTACCTTAGCTGTACCTAACTATTTACGTACCTACCTTAAGTTAGTAAAATATCCACATAATTTTTTATCAAACTAGTTTTCATTGTAGGATTCATATTATGACCTACTTCATCGAGTACAAACCTATATCAGTAGCTATCCCAGCCTTTCGTATCTCTACAGGTGCCTACCGACCTAAATGTTGGTATTACCTAAGTTTAAAATGCTCACAAAAAAATAGAAATGTCGTCTGTCTATGCAAACATGGTAAAGTCAACAGCCATAGTCTGCAGTCTGGCCTAGACGACAGACTAGCAGCGATCGATAGTTTTGACTCACGGTATAGGTTATTATATTACTGGTTTAAACCTACCCACTAACTATGAAAGTCTACCTTCACAAGAATTTATTTAAATGTAAGAAAACTAGTAGAACATGTTTGTAAACATTATGTTGTTACTTAATTGGTATATAGGTAGGTACCTAGGATAATAGAATTCATGCCTTGCTGAAAGAAATGTGAATGAACTCTCTTCTAAATAGGTAGTACCTACTTTTATTTATCATAAAACTGCAATATGCATTACAATAAAACAACTTACTTTGGGTTAAATTCAAATTTAAATACAAATCATTTAATTCGAGTAACATAGACTCATATTAGAATGGGCATAAAATACATCACAAATTAATACATTTACAAATAAAATTAAAATAGAATTGAAATAAAATAATATAAAATTCAATAATAATAAGATTAAAATCAAAATCAAAATTCAAATTAAAAATAAAAACAAATAAGATTACATTAAATTTTTCGTCAAAGTGTAAAAAAATCTAAAAGTATAAAGCCTTCCTAGCCATGTGTATTGTCTGATAAGGTTCCCATGACCCCAAATCTACCTGGAAATGTGGCCATATTTTAAAATCAAAGTCTTCGGCAGAACCGTGGAGTTTTAGCGTAAAAAAACAACAATAGGAAGGCACATCAGCTGTTCGTAAAGGAGATAAAATCAGCCGTTTTTAACGGCGGCTGCGAATTATAATAGGTAGTACTAAGGTAGAAGTAAAAACATTGTTGCTTGATGACTTTTCGTAGACTTGTATGAAAAACCGTGGTTACCCTTATACATACAGTCAGCATTTCTTAATTAAAAAGGATTTGGTTTAATCTTAATTAAAAAGGATTTGGTTTTTTATAAGTAAAATCATAATCCTCCTTTTTGCTTCACCGTAGTCGGGTAAAAACAGGTTTGCTATCGAATAAGAAAACTCTCTTCTTCAGAAGCATGTTTTTCTCAGATGCAATCTTAAAGTTTCAAAACAAATTCTTCGTCCGAAAGCTGAAAGTATCGAACTAAATTGATATCCAAACAAATATTTTAAGTTGGGACAGGTCTATAAAATAATCTAAATAGGTACCTACTGCAACGGATTACTTATAATCAGACTACCTATACCTACAGTATTTTTGAGTTTATTAGCACAACGATAAATGCAATCGATCTTTATCTCGCACATAATATAAGTGGGTAAATACGTCAATGGAAAAATTGCTGTTTTGTGACAATCTAAAGGCGCTGAGCAGAAGATGGACAATTTGTCCGCGGACAAATTTGGAACCGTTTGGAAATCGCACGCACGTACAACCGCAACCAACACAATCGTACGTGTGGTGAACGTAGGACAAAATTTTGGAAGGATTTCCATACGATTCCAAATTGTCCGCGGACAAATTGTCCATCGTCCTCAGCGCCAACCGACCTAAAATGCAAGTATTTTTTTTGGCCATCTACTGCTATGTCCAAAACTACAAAAAAAAAAAACGATAATATTGAAGTACCTACATATGTCACTGCAATACTATCACTACTTTCTTCAAACAAAGGGTTTTGTATTGATTACTTACAGATCACTGCCTCGTTGGTTTAGTGGTCGCAAGCGCTACTGCTGAGCATGTAGTCCTGGGTTCGATTCCCGGGTCGGGCAAAGTGTTATTAGGTTTTTCTATCTGAAATTTCTCAGTAGCAGCTCGGAGTCTGGATTTGTGCCCGGTTGATGGCAATAGGCTCACCCCCTATTACATGTGTCTTAAACATAACTGGCAAAATGTGGGTGTACCTGCAACAGGGATGTTATGTTATGTTGTGTTGTACAACACAACACAACATAACATAACATCACCCCTTACAGATCTTTAGTCAATATTTGTCTTATCTTTGTAACCCGAATACAGGAATTGAACGAGATTTTGTACTAAATGAATGTGCTGGCCACATTTTCGCAACCATGCAAATATTTGTCAAGAACCTAATCCCATTGTAGCGTAGCCAGTTACCAGCGGTTATTGATGAGGCTTAAGCCAGAAGCCGGTCAGTACCTACTCACATGTCAAGGGCATATTAAATTCCTCCAAGTATCTAAATTGGATGATGCTTCTCAACCATTATGGGTCGTCGACACAACTCCATCGAGAAAAGGTGCTTGAGTTACCTCAGATTTAAGGACCACCCGCTTCTGCTTGACCATTTAACTTCAAAGAATTGATCTCTCTCAATGCCCATTAACACAATTTATGAATACAATAGAAGGCCCTTCAGTACAATTATTAAATGAGAGGAACCGAACGAAAGACAGTCGGTTCCCAAACTTTCGGTCAATTATACACGATACATTGGTACTTAATCGATTATTTTATAATTACTCTACTAATCTGCCATGAAGATACAATATTTATAGCCCAAAAAGATTTCCAAATAACGTATTGTTTGACAGCTCAAAACTACACAAACCCATTATTTCAAATTAATAGAGAATCATGTATCGGTGGCCGTCTTCAATTTACTGATGAACAGGCTGCGGGTCATGAGATTTTGAGTTCAAACGGATAAAGGAATCCAATCATGCCTCCCGTACGCCTGACCGACGTCACTAGGGGTCATATGGAATAAATTGAATTTTCCTATTAGGAGCTTGTATGGTTTGGATGTGTCGCCGTTAGTGATAAACTCTCTGTGCAATGGGACTTTGATCGGCTGCCAAAATGTGTTTTGTGCTTTTGCTTTTAAACTGTTCGGGTTCACTGGTGTTGGAAATCCATTAAGTTTATTGCATTTTGTCATTATCATCAGCTATTGGCAGAATGTTCGACATCGGTTTTGCTTGCCATAGCAAAAAAAAAATACAATAGTTTGTTAATTTGGTTGTGATTGGCAAAATTATTTTCCCAAATTATTAAAAAATTAATAGGTACTGAGTGCTCAAATAGGTATCGGAAGTTTTCACTAAGTGACTCCGGCCGGAATAAATTGGATCACCTTCAGACTTGCAGGCTTTTCCTCTTTTAACTACACACAACCTGTCACGTAAGCACTCAATAGATAGTTTAGGTACTAAAAACAGAACAGATAATTATTAAAGTAATAACATTCAACATCAACGTAATGTATGGTAACAATGTTAAAATTATGAATAATCGCTCCGGTACGTCGACACGCCTTACCACAATTTGCGGTTAGTAGCACCCTTTTGCAGAGCCGCTCTGAATTTGTGATAGCATTGTGTCCAATACAATAATGTCTGACCTCGTTAACGTAACCAGATTTATGAAAATATTTATTAATTCTGTTTTCTCAGAAAATTATGTTGGAAATAGGCTTGTGAATCCCATTTTGATAAGAGTAAACCGCGGTACTCAAAACAAAATGAAGTGTTTGCTGTTTTTATACATAAAACATATGGGCGGTTCGTAACACTCATGAATTAATTGCTTGCGGTGTGACTGAGAAACAAAACAGGAAACAAACAGTCAGCAATTGAATTAATATCTTCACTAACGTAGCCAAGACAAACTCCGGTCTAAGCCATTCTTCAAGACGTCATAAAGAAAGAACACACCGACCACGCCATAACATACCATGTCTGATATCCCTTTCAAACTTGACTTTGTAACATGACACTTTCGCCTCAGCATCGATACCGCATTCATTTACAATTACAACGTTGCAAAATGCAGATATTATGCCCATGCCATTCCATAATCTCCGCTTCCATAAGCTATACGTGTTCGTGCGCATCGATTTATCATTCTAATCACGCGAAGATTTTGTGTACATAATGATTCAAACTGCAGCTAAGTTTAAGGTAGTGACATTGTCCAAAGTCAACTGCGTGTTGATCGAACCTTTTTGAATGAAGACTGTATTCAAATTCCTAAAAGAAATTAAATATGTTCTCGCCAAATTAGGAAGTTGTAAGTCTGATAAAGTCAAATATACGCTGGGCTGAGAACTAGAAAATTGTGCAAGCTTTGCATTTTATTATGAGTCAGTAGGATGCCTTGTAATATAAACAGGAAATGCTAGTAATTAAGCGTATCCTAGTATCTTATGAAAATTATCAATGATCGTCATGTGGATAACTATATCAGCTAGTATTAATTCCACCACTTTGCATTTCCCGGCTCAACAACTTACCTATATTGTTTGATGCCCGATTAGATTATTAATCCTTGTTAACCTTGCAATGGCAGTTGCATCAGAACAAAACGATCGGGAGCCTTATCGATGATTCATTCAATATTATGCTTCTAGGTAGAATCATGACATATTGCACTTCAGTTGACACCGTCATATAAAGATTTACTATACTAATTATATGATGCATATTAAACGAATATTCTGCGTTTCAGAACAATAAACTACACATTATTTGCTCGCGGATAGATTCATAATCATTCTCTTGCCGCATTGCAATAATTCTCTTGTCATGTTCCTTATCCCAATCTGTCTGGGGTCGGCTCAAAATGTCTTATTCTTTCTTACTTCTGTATGTCGTCATCTCAGTACTGTAGTCAGAGTCACCCCTTTCCAGCCTTATCATCGTTTCATGGTCTTTCCTTACTCTAAGAGCCATCTACATTCATACCCAAAACTTTCCTCACGGCATATTCTTCATTGCTCGCAAACAGATTGTTAACATGAATATATTGAACTCGTTCCATTTCAGGACACACGCGTATTGTATAGACGTCTAATAACAATAAAATTCTATTAGGTCTTGTTCAACAAATTGTTAATCTACTGAATCATTAATCGACTTACTTTATCAACAAAATCTAACCAATTTTCTCTTCTTCAACAGGCGTCCTCCGCCAGTATTACAATGACGATACCGAATCCTGGGCTTGGGTGCGGGCAGCCGTCCGTAGTGGTTGCCTCCTCGCGTGGAGGGACGGCACCTTGCCCAGAAGGGCTGCTGCCCGGCTTCCCCTCCGAGACCTGCACCTGCGGACTGCCCCCACCTTGCCCAACGCCTTCCAGCTGTCCCGGCTTAGAGATGACTCTGCCGTCGCCACGTTTCAGGTAATTATTTGATGCGATAGTTTTCTAAGCAATTCTAAGTTATTTTAAATTCCATGCTTCTTATGAATGGTGTTATTGTTAAGTGCATGAAGTTTTATCCTGTGTTCTCCACGTGGATTTCAAGTGTGCATGTATCTGTAGCTCCCGGAAAAGTAAAAAAAAAAAAAAAACACTCAAGTTATCATTTTGGAAACACGTGTCTATTAACGGAGACTAAGTTGTGTGAGTGTATTGTAGGCAAATCTGTAGCTCCCGGAAAAGTCAAAAAAAAAAAAACACTCAAGTTATCATTTTGGAAACACGTGTCTATTAACGGAGACTAAGTTGTGTGAGTGTATTGTAGGCAACTAAACACGGTAGCAATTTATTTTGTCAAAATTTGTATTCATAATTCAACCAGAACTAGCTGAAAGAGGATACATCGAATATGGTTAACTGATGAAAATAGTCTTCCTCTAGAAGGTCGATAGAACAACAAAAAAGTGTGAAGTGGCCACGTGAAAAACTGCGCTGATGCAAAAAGTCACGAGTTTTCATTTTACACGTCTACACTTTAAATCTATTATATTGCTACAAGATGACACGTTTTACTTTGGCTTGTTCACTATCAAAGGATATCTTTAAATCTGCCAGTTTGATTTTATAAATTTTGAACCTTAGACTTGCAATTTATTTACCAATTAGGCGCCTATTCATTGAATCTTCTACTTGATTAATGATCCTTCACAGAATCGTCCCTATTTGCGCTGTTATTGAAAATGCAAATTCATCATTTACCATTAAGTTAGAGTCATAATTTTCATGCAATAGTCGAGTGTCATTTGTCAATCCAACATAATAAGTGTAATAACGCAAAATCTAAGAACTGGCGGGATCCTTGAAGACACGTGAGCCGAGTATAGTATTTCACCGTTCTAAAATGGCAGTTTACACGCATATACTGTATCAGAATAGCGCTAATACAATAGAATACTGTATTATAATATTCAGTTTTTGCTACATTTGCGGACTTTAGCAGTACTTATGATCTGAGAACCGCTTTCATTTCCTCGTGGCAAGTGATTTTGTATCCGGGAAGTGGATCGATTGAAAAAGAATACTTAGCTGGTATTTGTGGTATAATGCTAGCGTGCGTGGCTAGCGGTAATGTTCCTTACAGAGCACATAATATAGCCATGACAACTGTGAAGTCTGAAGATGTGCGAGACTTATCTCGACAACTTCCAAGCCAAAAAAAAAATGCATTATTTTTTTGGCTTGGAAGTTGTTTGTGAAACGCTCGTGTAAAAGTCGTCATTTGCAAATGGGATGTTGGTGAGAGTTTTGTAGCATGTTCTAGTTTTAGCATGAGCAGGTCGACATTGTAGTGCATTAAAATAGCCCTTACTAGTTGCGATAGTGGTGTCCACCTTGTAGTTTTAAATTGTTGTTAAATGTTACGTCAGATATAAATTGCATTTAACAACTTCATAATTGGCGCACGTAGTATTTTCCCGCTCTCTGCTCTGGTTATAAGGCGTCAATTATTGTAATTTTTCCTCATCCCAAGAATACGGGGATTTTTCTAGTATAAAAATGCACCATTTCAGCTTAATTGTTCATTGTAATTAATTATATATATTATAATAACTACAGTGGCTATTAAAAGCCACAAATTATCCAATCCTGTCTTTCCCGATAACAAAAAGTAATAAATCAATGATTCGTGTTCACAAGATTAACTTGTATCTGTATTGGACATTATATCATGTCACGTACACCGTCAGCTACTGGAGCCCGGTCATTGTCCAAGACACAATGCTACATAAATAATTATCAACAGGCCGATGTTACATGACTGATGATTGATACTATATTTTGACTTGATCCGCCTGTTTGGATTTGATTAGTGGGAAGATTTTTGAATGTTTCTTTATACACGGTGATCTGTTATGTAAATTCAGTTCTGAAGTTCAATTCAATGGCAGAAAAAACTTAGACCAAGCTGATCTGCCTAATGGCAAAAACTTTGTTTTGCGAACTTCATTTTGTATTTTTTTTTTCAAGCCCTCATATGTGGTTTCAACGTCTTCCAAGACGTTCTATCCCCCTGCGAATAACGCCTTTCTCACGATTCGTATACTTTAGACCTCAATAAAGCGAAACAACCGTAAATCAAAGGCCTTTGTGCATTGCGACCTTTTGATGTAGCTGTTTACCATAAGAATGGCTAGAACGCGAAGGTGTTGACAAGTTAGGGAAACACGTTTTAAGAAAACTCCGCTCTGTAATACTCTCCCGGTTAAAAAAACATCTATGAATGCAATGTGACCGTGACTAGTTAAGTCCTTGGGATCAGATGTTCCATTATTGTCACCCTACCAACGCTGCATGCTCACTTTTTATGATTCACGTGGAGAATATCTACTTATGAAATATATTATGCAAATTGTAACGTTTCATTAAGTCATAAATCTTACTTTTATACTACAGACCCGTCGCAGCTGAATGTTTCAATTAAGTTTGTTGTTACAGACTTGCAACGCCGCGGAATACGCGAGATGGGTGCGCGCGCTCTGCGTCGAAATCCTCGGGCAGACGCCGCTACCACAAGTCCGGTTCCTGGATGTGCTGCCCGCCGCGGATACCGCCGGTCGGGAATTAAGGAAAGAGACTCTTCATCACGAGACACCCTCTTGTCCCCCTAAACCGCCCCCGCGAGCTCGTCGGAGGTTATTGACCTCCACGGAGACGCAGCTTACGCGTAGGGATCACTCCCCCGCCGCCACGGATGAGGGCATCGTCGTCGAAGACGACGACTACGACTCATCATCCGATCGCAGCTTAGACTTAACCCTCTCCCTCGACGCCTTGAAGACCATAGATGTGGTCGATGCGCCAGTACGGAAAACAGAGGTGATCAAATGTGACAGTTGTAGCAAACTGAACGCCGGCGCGATACAGCATCATACACTGCCACGCGCCGCGCGATCCGAATCTGAGCAAGGGCGCCGCTACTTGAAGAGATGGGAGGGTACGGCGGGAGGCGCCGAGCGGGGCCGGTACGCCATGGAGGCGGCCAGGCGGAAGACTTCCTCTTTGGAGCATCGGGCGAGGTCCTGCTCCCCGAATGTCCATGAAGCTATTGCGCAATACGTCCCAGTGCGGGAACGTCGCGCTTTGTTTGAGTCATTGTCACGGACCAGCGGAGGACTGGCCAGGAGCAGCGAGCAGCTGACTCGCATCGAGCGTTCGCCGGAGACGACGCCGCGCCGCGCCGCGTCTCTGCACGACCTGCAGGCGCCGCCCACGCGCTCGGTGTCGGACTTGCGGCAGTTCTTCGAGGCGGTGGCGCGCGGCGCGGGCGCGGCCGGCGCGTGCGCTCAGCGCCACAGCGTGCTGCACTGCGCGCCGCGCGCCTTCACCTCGCTCACGTGTGCTTGACGCATACTCTGTTGTACATATTGTAGATAGAACCGGCGTGGACCGCTATCTCACTAAGTCGTTCGTTTTAAGACTGTTAAAAGTATTGTTATAGAAGTACCTAATATAAATAAAATGAGATGTATTGTCTATTATATTCAGCCGTTTTATTCAAACTGTGACCTTGTTTCTTGAAGAGCTTTAACTGTTTGGAGCATGCGAGCGTCTTGCGAAAACTCAATCGAGTGTAATGATTTCTGTAGCCTTGTTATGTCTTGAGGCATTATTTTTATTGAAAATTCAATTTGTCACGAGACAATTGGTGCGATAAGTCTTTAAATAACATTTGAGAGGCAATAGGTGGTGAAATGTCAGTGGGTGCGCAAAGGTCGCGAGTCACGGAGCTCGGCTCGCGTCCTCCAAGTTATCTTACTTTGTGTTGTAAAGAACATTACGTTACGAAATGTTAAACATCACATTTAGCCATTGTTGTCGTGTGTTCACATTTTGCGAATTGTGTGTCACAAAACGGCAGCAGTTTCGAGTATAATATAGAGCAGAATTGCGTGTCTTGTATGTTATGCAAATCGTTAGCTAAACTATTGTACAAGTAGGACGTCTCCGGACACATGCCTGATGTACTTTTGCACAATCAGTACCTACAGTTGCTATTTTAACGTTTTGTTCGACATCGTGACAAGCTTTGTTTCTCCTTCTTATTGTTACTAGCCATAAACGAAAGTGGAATGCACGAAGGCTTGACTAATGAACTGAGATAAACTAGCTATTTTACTTATGAATCATTAAATTATGACTATTGTAGAATATAATAATAATTACGATTTTAGAGATGACCTAAGAACAACTGTGAGGAAAACAATGTTGCACTCCAATTGTGTCTTTGTGACAAGTTCATTGCCGCTATGCGTGTGGCTATCACAACAGATTATACATACTTAGATGGGTGCAGCATCGTTCAGACGCCCTCGAAGTCATCTGCTCTGCGGGTTATACTTACTCTGCGTGGAACATGCATCAACGAGATCAATGTAACGTTTTCCTGATGGATACTAAGTATTATTAACACGTCAATCATACACAAAATAGTAGTAGAGGGTTAGACTATTGAATTTGAAATCACAAAACTATGAATCGAGTGCCAAGAGAAGCAGATAAAATAATATTATTTAAAGTTAAATTTAAGTATTTGATGCTGGTACTTCACTTCGCGTATTTGTCACAATATTTATTTAAAAGTTTTTCTAACAGACAGACAGCTGGGGAGTTTGTTGCGCCACTTCTTCCCAGCTAAAGCACTAGGAAATGGTGAAGGGTGGGCGTTTTTGAGGGACTGTCTTATGTAATTTTTGACATTTGAAAAGTGCTGATTCTCAACCTAGTTAGAATAAATGAATTTTGAATTTTATTCGCGACACTTAGGTAATACAAAATCTACCTTATATTTACTGAGATAAAGTTCATTTTGTATTTACGATGTAACGCTAATATTCTGACAAATACGCGAAGTACTGCCACTTAACAGTTCATGTAGGAAGTCTAGTCTTGTTGACAAGGGACAAAATCAAAACTTCGAGCGAATTCCGCACTAAATTGTGCCAGATGCATTTTGCCGATAGACTTTGTTAGAATAACAAATGGCAACATTGTTAGCGACGTAATAGAACCAAGCCACAGTTAGGAATATTAATAAATCAACAAACAATAAGGTAGGTACTGAACTGAATTAAGGACCCCACAGACAAGCGTGACCCGACACCGGTAGAACTTATTCCGTGAAGTTTTCATAGAAATTGTTCCACCAGAGTAGCGTCGCGTCTGTCTGCGGGACCCTTTAAGGGTTCCGGTTTAGAGCGCATGATCTGATAGAAATCTAGGTACTAGTTTACTAATACTCCATTACATTAAGAAAATATTGTTCATCACCCTTTCATTAAGTATTTCGATATAAACGTAAATATAATAAACTCCGTTATTTCACGCTAAATACAAAGCTATGTAGGTAATCTAAAATAACTTAAATTACTGTAATTTCAACAATATTACACAATCTGTCGTTATTTTTCCGATGCTATAATAAATGGAGTATAGGTACCTATTATACTTAGGTAAATACCTACCTGACCTACCCATCTACCTTAAGAGGAAATTCTTAAGAGAAAATAATTTTAGTTAGAGTAAATGAAAACCTTTCAAAAGGTACCGAGAATCTCCTAAAACGAACATCTAAAGCCGGGTTTGCTGCGCCATGTTTTCGTGTTTTATTACACGTTTATAAAACACGAAAATATGGCGCAGCGGACCCGGCTGATAAATTCACGAGAATGCTCCTCTTGAGATGAAAATCTTTTTTGCGTCTTTCTGTACATAATTCTCATTCAGCCTAACATTTTGTGTTATCTGTTGAAAATAGCATAAATGGTACATTTTAGTACGATACTAAAAGCTCAAAAGTTTCCTAAACACGATATACTTAGTAATTTTATCACTATTATTCATTCAAGACTGCATCACCCACAAAAATAACAATCAAACGCACGCCACGATCCATTTTAAATATGATACACAGGATAGGATCCTCCATCTCTTTTCACCACAAAAAAATCCCTATTATCCTGTGCGTAAGAAAGAGATAGAGAAATAACATGGGTGTTTCATTTAATACTACCAAATTAGCAGCCGGAATGCGGCCGTGTCGAATGTTCGCTGCAACCTCACAAACCCGTAATTTGATCTATAAAAAAACTAACAATAGAGATAGTAGAGGAATAGAAAAAGATCAAAGAGAGCCGAGAGATGAGTCAGGTAGCGGATTATAAGGAACATGATCATGTCAAGGTATAAAGATTTTATTAACGGACATGTCGAAAAATTACGGGGTTTTGAACTTACTGTTTCCAAAGCCTTTTCGCAACTATATTGGGGTCGACTTCCAGTCTAACTGGATGCAGCTGAATACCAGTATTTTACATGGAGCGACTGCCTATCTGACACTGATATCTGCACAACCCAGTTACGGGGTAACACGATATCCCTTGGTAAGACTGGTTGTCAGACTTTTAAGCTTCTGACTACCCGTAACGACTGTCAAAGATCATAACAGCCGAGATAAACTTACTGTTGGTGGGGACTGTAAAAGATAATGGCACTGAGTTTCCTGCATCGAGGTCTCAGGAAATAAAAATAGTAGGTAATATTTTCGTCCAACATGATGATAGAAGTTTTTGCTAGTTAGCCAAGCTGGTCAGATCCCTCTAAAGTTTTGATTCATGTTTTTTTATACTTACCCTTAGCATGAAAATGTTTTTTGAGTTTACTATTGTAAGGCCGGAGGGTATGGAAATTTATACAAGCAAAAAAAAAATGTATACAAGGAAATTTATACACTTGTTTTATTCGTAAATAACACGGATTACAATGTTGAAAAAAATATTTTACATATTTCACACTTCGATTTAGATATTTCGGCCGTTTTTTTAGGTGATCCGTTTATTTACCCTCTTGACTATTGCATATTCAAAGACTATCGTATTAAGGAGAAAACTCCAGTCGTGCGTACATACACTAACACACTTTTTTATAATGAACCTTTTTTTTTTTTTGGGTGGGTAATTATCAAGTAACTTCTCCCGCTCTGGGTGAAGCGGGAGGGCGTGTCAGTTTATTATGACCCCTGAATGCGTGAGTTTGTATGTAGGTCTTCGGAACTCCTGAACCGATTCCGAAAAAACTTTCACAAATGGGAAGCTACAGTATTGCCGAGTATCCTAAGATATACTTATTTTATGTCAAAACAAGAAATTACACGCGGACGAAGTCGCGGGCACAGCTAGATCTTCATAAAATATGTAAGTAAGTGGTAAAAAAAGACAAAACTCAACCACCTTTTTTATCAATATCTAGGAACTTTTTTCCAAATTCGCTCATGGCTGACACGTCCATAAGGTTTCCATTTTCAATTTACCATTTTATATAACAGACCATTGTGTATTTGTCCAACAGCCATTATATTATCAATACGATAACTCGGTCAGTGAATGCTCTGACCTTGAACGTGACTGGCGATACCGTTTTTTGGTACGAAATCAACTGTTACGGTTAAAGCATTGAAGATGACGAATGTGGGAAGGAAACCTAGTTACCTATTGAAGATGGGACGTGAAGGTCGGATGACAGTCGTTCCGTGAAATTCAAATATTAAGGCGACGATAATCGACTTTTAATGATTTTATATTGAAGATGACGTCTAAACGAGTAGTGCTAATGATTTGGAAAAAATATATGTTAAATTAGAGCATTTTCTTAACGTTTTAATATAGGTATACTTATTTCGGATTATGTTTATATTACATAGTGAAAGTAATTTGTAAAGTTATGTCTAACGTGGATAAAAAACTGAGAATGACGCAAAATCTTTCAAGCGTATTATTCTAAAACCTTCACCATTTTAAATATAATTTAATTATTGATCTTTTAGTATACGTGTTTTATAAATATACCTTTTGTTTTACGTATAATAAATTCATAATGCGTCTAATTTGGGACAGCGCTCCTTGATGGGCGAGTCCTATTACTGGCTGGACGTACGACGCGTTGCGTGAGCTCAGTACAGAACACGCAAGCTAACCACTCAAGGTCACTGTCATATATCTGCGTCTTAAGCTGTTTCTGTTGAGATTGGAAGCTTAACAGATACATTTTGATAAATGCTCGGATGATTTTGATCATGGAAAGTGATATTGGAATAAGTAAGTATTATAATATAGATTGGTCTTCTTTTAAGCATGTCGATGGCAGGAATAGGGAAGGAGAGGTGGTTGGTTGATAGTGGTAAAGAAAAGCAAAAGAGTTTTTGTCTTAGTGTTTGACCAAGAGTAGATACTAAAATTCACCTGCATCTAATTATATCGAATGATATGTAACATGGTTAAACTGAAGGCTAAGATGATGAATAAATTAACATTTTAATTACTTTCAAGACTAATAAGCCTATGGCATTGGCGTCGACAAATTAGTTATCTAGCTAGTTGACATTGAATTACTCAAAATAGACATAGGTACAGTACGACATACAACTTAGATGTACCATGAATTTGAAAATTTGCATTCATTCATTTCAATTTTACAACGTATTTGGTTATATGACATTACAAGTTATTGCGTTTGCGTAAAGATCATTTTCACCTAAAGCAGTAATATACAGGGTGATTGGAAGATGGGTGCAAAGCTTTAAGGTGAAGATAGTATAGACAATTTAGAACCATTTAAGCCATGGTTGTCTTAGACGAAGTCTTACCAAATTTTTTAATTTTTAATAAGGTTTAAAAGACGTATTGTACAAATTTTTTATTTTTTCTGAGCTTTAAATGTCTGTAAAAAAAATGTCTAATGACACAGAAGCCTAAAACATGTTTTGCTTGATTGCTTACACATTACTTTAATGAAATAAATAAAAATTAATTCATTTATCATTCAATTTGGCCATAATTTTGCAGTTTACATTAAATTTTGAGAATTTCCGAAAAAAAACTTAAAAATTTGGTTAAAAATATTTGGTAAGACTTCGTCTAAGACAACCATGGCTTAAATGGTTCCAAATTGTCTGTACTATCTTCGCCTTAAAGCTTTGCACCCATCTTCCAATCACCCTGTAGATTGATGATTTAGAAGGCGCACTCAGTTCGGATGGTAATCGGTTTTACGAATTTTGTCGATGCTACATCGTTGTGTCGTACTATATATGTGGGGGAGTAAATCCTCTATATAGGATACTAATTTGCTTTTCACTGTATATTTGATTTAGGAGAAGAGGTGATTTTGTTTTTTGTGGGTTGTCAGTCGAGTCAATTGCGAAGACAGATGTTTTTTTTGCTTAAAATTTTTATCTTTATATATTTTAAATAATATACATAAGTTACTTCTATCGAGAAATGGTTTTATTTGCCCTACCATTCCTACAAATTTTGGGGGCTCGTCCGGGATGATAGCGGTTTAATACAGCAAAATGGTGGTGTTTTGTCGTATTTAGAGGTGATGAAATTTTACCATAAAAGGTGTCTTTGTGGTGTTTGTAGCGGTGAAAGCAGTAAGGAGTTGGAGTAATAAAGGTGTGAAGGTGTGGGTGGTGTGACAGAAAAATAAGAAAAATAAAGATTGGTCCAAATTTCAGAAAGATGTCTAGATCAACTGAAACAGCGGCGGTTCCAGCTGCTGCGTCGTTGTGGTACGACGGTCTAGTGCCAAAGTTTGACGGGACGGACAAAACGTACACGTCGAGTAAATGGGCCCAAGACGTAGAAGACCATGCGGACATTATGCAGTGGACACCGGCGCAAACACTGATTGTGGCCAGGCGCTCACTTGCTGGTGTCGCAGCTATATGGCTCAGAACTGAAAAGATACATCGCACGTTTGATGAGCTGAAGGCGGCAATCGCCAAAGAATTTCCAGACAGTATCAATTCCAAAGAAGCCCATGAGTTGCTGTCTTCAAGGAAGAAGCGTAAGGAGGAGTCATTTTACGAATACATGATTTCGATGAAGGCGATAGCGAAGCGTGCGAAGATTGCCGACTATGTTGCGGTGCAATACATCGTCGAAGGAATTTTAGATTACGAGAGTAATAAAACCATACTTTATGGCGCGACTACATATAGTCAATTAAAGGAGAAGCTGTCGTTATACGAGACGATGAAAAAAAATACGGTGAAGGTGTCCAAGCGGAACGTAGCTACACCCTCGTCGTCTCGTGACGAAAAGAAAATGGAAACGCATGATCGGAGGTGTTACAAATGTGGGGATAGGGATCATCTGGCACTATCCTGTAAAAAGGGAATCAAGTGTTTTAATGTGGTGCGTTCGGGCACGTAGCGCCACAGTGCACGGCTACCAACATAAGCGGTGATAAAAGACAACCGAACTCTATGTGTGCGAATTTGACGTGTGAGGTTGGCAGTACTGACGGCGACGGCGGCCGTTGTTGTTGTGCTCAAGACGATGCGAAACGTCAAACTGACAATGTTTTGAATGTAAAAAAAGTACGTAAGTCGAAATTATGTGTTGAAATAAGTGGTGTTTGTGTCGAAAGTCTAATTGATTCGGGTAGTGATCTCAATCTTGTAACGGCGGACTTATTTTTTGAACTTCCAAAGTGTGTTTACACCAAAGAAAATAAAGTTTTATCGGGTTTAGGTTATAGCAAGGTAATAGCGTTCGGAAAGTGTACCTACGAAGTAAAAATTGATGCTAATTTTTATAACGTTACTTTTTATATTGTGCCCAGAGATTCAATGCCTTATAAGATGATTTTAGGTCAACCTTTTTTTGATTTGAGTAGGGTTGTTTTTGATAAAGGTGTTGTGAGCGTGATGCCTGAAGGTGAGGGCGAAATTTTGAGTTTGCTTTCAGATGATATAGGCTCAAGCTCGACTGAGTTGAGCCATATTCCTCTAAGTGTTCGGGCAGCTGTGACTAATCTGGTTGAAGGATACCAGCCCTCACAAATCAAGGAAGCACCGCTGGAGAAGGTGATTGTGTTGATGGACAATATACCGGTGGCACAGCGTCCTCGGCGCTTGTCAGCACAGGAGCAGAGGGAAGTCACTGAACAAGTAGGAGAGTGGTTACAGAAAGGTATTGTGAAACCAAGTTTTTCTGAATATGCTAGTCCATTGGTGTTAGTTAAAAAGAAGAATGGTAAAACACGAGTTTGTGTTGACTATCGAAAAATATATTAAAAAATGGTGAAGGATTACTTTCCTTTACTAAATATTGATAATCATTTAGACAAGTTGTCAGGAGCTACTATTTACAGTAAGTTGGATTTGAAAGGTGCAAAAAATTGTAAGATGTTAGAGGTGCAAAATATAATTAATACAGTGATGATGGATGTAACTAAAAAGATTGAAAGCTGGCCGGACTAATGCTAAGGTAGCATTTTATTTTATTTAAACTGCTCAGTCAAGTTATGATTGCTATGATTGCAAATTAAGTTAGTTGAGTTATCATTTTATGTGATGTTGTTTCTCTGGCAGTTCGTGATTGTTTTATATTTCATGTTAACTAGATATAAGGTAGGTTGTTGTAAGTTGTTTTTAAAACTGAAATGTGTTTGTTTAACTTAAATTTAATAAGTGTGATGATTTTTATGTTTATTTCATTTAACTAGAAGTCTGAGGACAGACTTTTAATAGGATGGCCGAGCTGTGGGGGAGTAAATCCTCTATATAGGATACTAATTTGCTTTTCACTGTATATTTGATTTTGGAGAAGAGGTGATTTTGTTTTTTGTGGGTTGTCAGTCGAGTCAATTGCGAAGACAGATGTTTTTTTTGCTTAAAATTTTTATCTTTATATATTTTAAATAATATACATAAGTTACTTCTATCGAGAAATGGTTTTATTTGCCCTACCATTCCTACATATATACACAATGTCTTACTTTACCTAAAGAAGTAGATAGGTAATTAATGAATGACCTAAAATTTTAATAAGAGAATAGTTTAGTCGTAGTTTGTGTATAATTTTTATGTAAGCAGAAGTTCTATGTTTTACAATTCAATTCAAATAAAAATAATTTATTTCGGAAAAAATATCCATATTGTGTTAGTATAAGAACTTACAAAAATATGTTAGTAGAACTAAAATCGAAAACAATATAACAATAAAACCAAAAAAAAAAAAATTAAAATCAAAATTACAATTAATGTCAATATTAAATTAAATTACAATCAAAACAAAATTAAAATATCATCAAATCAGAATTAGAATAACATTAAATAAAAAACAAATAATGCAAACAATGCATTTAGATAAGTAGGTAACAGTGAAGGAAACCAGCATGCCTGAGAGATATTTCTGGACGGCATATGAAGTCAAGTCAGAGGCTCATGGGCGGCTTTAAAACTCTGACATCAGTACCCTAATTGCGTAATACACGATCAATCACAATTTATTTCCATTTGAAAAATATTGCTAATCCATTGAGATTTTTTTTTTCAACTTATGAAGTTGGAAAAAAAAATCTGCTCAACAACGTAAATAACGCAATGAATGTTGTTGAACTGTCAAAATGAAAGAAATTTGTCATTATTGTTTACGAAAATAAGTTACGCAATTAGGGTACTGGTTAGTCTGGGGTGGGGTCGTCTTGGCGGTGTCTCTAGACATCGCCAATGCCTTCAACACCCTGCCCTGGAGTTGCATCAGGGAGGCACTTCGGTATCACCGGATGCCGACCTACCTCTGTCGTGTGGTCGAGGCCTATTTGACGGACAGGGCTGTCATCTACCCCGGTCACCAAGGAGAGTGGAACCGGCGAGAGATGTCGTGCGGTGTCCCACAGGGATCGGTCCTGGGGCCGCATCTGTGGGACATCGGATACGACTGGGTGCTGCGCGCCGACCTCCCTACTGGCGTCAGCGTCGTTTGTTACGCTGACGACACGCTGGTCCTGGCGCAGGGGAGGTCGTACCAGGCGGCGGCCGACTTAGCGACACGCGGGGTTGCGACAATCGTCGACAGAATCCGGCAGCTGGGACTCGAGGTGGCCCTGCACAAGTCCGAGGCCATGGGTTTTTATGGTCCTCGTAGTGCGCCACCGTCGGGTTCCCAGGTATTGGCGAGAGGGGTTCACATCGGCGTCAAGTCGACGATGAAGTATCTGGGACTCGTCCTCGACAGCCGGTGGAACTTCGTGGAGCATTTCCGACGTTTGGCTCCCAGACTGGACCGGGCCGGGGCTGCCTTGAAGCGGCTCCTGCCCAATCTGGGAGGTCCAAACGCCTCCTGCCGGAGGCTCTACGCAGGGATCGTGCGGTCCATGGCCCTTTACGGGGCGCCGGTGTGGGCGCCTACATTGAGGCGGCAGCCAGGCCGCCGGCTGAACGCGTCCCAGAGGGTCATGGCCATCCGGCTGGCCTGAGGATACCGCACGGTGTCCTGCGAGGTGGCGAGCCTCCTTGCCGGAGTACCGCCATGGGATCTGGAGGCAAAGGTCCTCGCGCACATTTGGGAGTGGCGCGAGGAGGCGAAACGCCGGGGCTTAACTCCGATGCCGCAAGAAATCGCGGCACGGCGGACAGAGCTCCGGCGGGATCTCATGGCGGAATGGAGAGTGCGATTGTCGCAACCCAGCGCCTGGCACGCCACAATTGCGGCGATAAGACCCCTCTTTGAGGAGTGGCTAGAGAGGCGCCACGGCGTCCTCACCTTCCGCCTGACGCAGGTCCTCACCGGACACGGCTGTTTCGGGAGGTACCTGTTCAGGATAAAGCGGGAGGAAACGCCCGGGTGTCTTCACTGTGTGGATCGCCCGGAGGACACGGTGGAGCATACGGTGGAGGTCTGCCCGGCTTGGGTAGGGCATCGCCGTGTCCTCTTGGAAGCGATCGGCGGCGGTGATCTCTCGCGTCCGGCCCTGATTCGGGCCATGCTACGGAGCGAGAGGAAATGGGAGGCCGTCACCTCCTTCTGCGAAGCAGTAATGCTCGCGAAGGAGGAGACGGAGCGCGTGAGGGAGAGGCAAATTTCGCGCCCTCGCGCCCCTATCCGCCGCAGGAGGAGACGCCCTGGGCGTCGGGAATCACAGGAAGATTTCCGGCCACCGTAGGCGCGGGCTTGCGGACGGTGAGCAATGGGTAGCTCGCCGTCCGATAAGGACCAAGCCCGATTCGACGGCGCGTTGTGTTCCACGCGCGCCTCAAAGAGATGTCAGCAGAATTGACGGGGTCCGCTAGGGCCAATGCCTGCCGGGGCTGCGAATATGGGCCGATAGGGATATCGTGGCCCCCCGGCAACATGGCAACGGCAGGAACACCGGTGGGTTTTAGTCAGTAAGTGTCTGACACGCCCTCCCGCTCCACCCAGACCGGGAGAAGTTATTTGATAATTTCCAACACAAAAAAAAAAAAAAAAAAAAGGTACTGGTTAGTCACCAACCACACGAAAAGAAGAAGAAGACTGACTACCGCCCAATGATGAATGAAAACAGCTAATGCTGTAACTTTAGGATACTTATAAGAAAAAATGCGAAATTGGTTTAATGCACTATTCTTTAAAGCTGTTTTCGATTGCTCTACTTTAGTAGTTATACTACAATCCAAAAGAAGTTATATTGACAAAAACTTATATAGATTAGAATGTTTCGACTGACAGCAGCAGGTGCAAGGTTAGCGTAGAATCAAATAAGGTTAGTTACGTCGTGATCGATACAATCAATTCCCTCGATACACGCTCACCAAACCGTAGAAGTTAAAGCCCAAAATCCCTTGGCAAACTTTAATGTCAGTTATAAAGCTGTTGTGAATAGTGTAGAAAGACAAGACCATGAACTCACTGTTTAGAAGGGACTAGTGTGCTTATTCGCGTTTACATGCTCACGATTAAGATTTTTCAATAAAGTAAGTATCGATTTATGGCGAGTTAATCGAGCTGCAGTTTCGCTAGCATCGATTAAGTCACGATTAACAATGTTTATTGAAGGGTTTAGAATGTCTTAGGTTTGCATCCTGTGACATTATACTGCCTACTGTGGCAAATTCTCTTCTAAGACAGGACATTCCATTTAAATTGTGAAGCTAAGAATGCTGGTACTTTGCGAGTACTGAAAGGTCAATTGAAAGAGCATCCTGGGAATAACATAAAGAATGAAAAGTGAACCAGTATCATAAGAAATATTTTGTCAGAAGTGACGGATCCATTCTACAACTCATAATAGTCGAATGGCTACAGTTTATAGTGACCAGTAGCCGTTGATTCTCAGCATGAAGATCTATGAATCCAATTAAATCCTTCTTGTAAAACCAGTTACATCTGTGGGAATCAAAATACGTCTTTACAAACCAGAAAACTAGAGAAAGGACTATTGTGTCTATGAGAACAGTGTCTATAGTTGTTGGATTAAGCCAAGTACAAGACACCAACAACCGTAAAAGGGTAAGTAAAAAGGGTTGAAAAGAAATGTATTATTGAATTATTCCTTCGTCACTTTGTGAAGAACTTTTTTGGGCCGTTTTTCATCGAAGAGGTCAGTGATTTAGGGGACGACACAATTTAATCTTGTTCCAATTCTTATTGTTCTTAATTAGGTGACCCGTTTGAGAATGGAATGTTTTTTTAGTTACCGATTTTATTGCAGGCCAGTAGCATATGACCAATTTTATTGTTGTAACTTTGAGATTTGTTTTTTTTAGAACGATGATTTATGATTCTCTATTCGGAAAACAAAAAGTTTTAAATCCAGATTCGTGCTTGAATGACCATCGATTTTGGAATAGGGTTTGAATCTCCAAGAAAGTAGGTAATTATGAAAGTAATTTCATTGTCGTTAGGTTCGAAAAGCGTCGAATGTCAACCTGCTGTAGGTACCCTAATTGCGTAATACAACACAATCACAATTTGTTTTGATTTGAAACAGATTGCTAATCCGTTGCTTCATAAGTTGGAAAAAAGTCTGCTCAACAACGTGAATAACGCAATGAATGTTGTTGAACTGTCAAAATCAAACAAATTAGGCAAAATTGTTTACGAAAATAAGTTACGCAATTAGGGTACGGATAGTATTACACATTTTGTATAAAATTTTAATTCAGCCAGCTGAGGCCAATGCAATGGGCAGTCACATCTGCCGAAGGGCAGATAATTGAAGGCCTTGAATGGGGACCGTAATCAACGTTATGGAACGCCCCCAAGCCAGGTGGAGTGACGATTTGCGCGTTGTGAGTGGTCCCCAAGTGAGTGTTGACCGCGGGTCTGGGATAAAACAACCTATTACAGTTTTATTTTTTATTTTTAAATGATTTTGGGTAGGTATGCTTTCTCATTACTAGTACATATACCCATGCGACATTACTTCAGTGTCAACTACGCTTACAATATTAAGAGTACGCTCGGCATTCACCGAGAGTTGAAAATCCAGTGCGCGATAAAATCCCGCCGCGATTTTATTACGTCCGTGCTCACGTCGGCTTACGGTTGTAAAAATAACCTTGCGCTCTACCGTAAACAGCGTATTTTCATACCTAATTATTTTTGTATGAAGTTACTTTGTTTGATGTGTTACAGAATGCTTCGCGAAAGCTCTTGTTGTCACCCTGTACAGGGCCTCAAATCTGCTATTACAATAGTGTCAGAATGGTCTATCATTGATTTCATAATTATTGATTTTGACAAGTTTGGTAATCTACTCAAAATCAAAATCAAAAGTCATTTATTCAAACTAGGCTGAGAATCAGCACTTTTCGAACATCAAAATTACATAAGACAGTCCCCCAAAAACGCCCGCCCTTCACCACTTCCTAGTGCCTTACCACTAATATAATGGCGTCATTATGACTTTCCAATGGTCAGCCACTGACACTCCATTGAAAGAAATGGCACTTATTGATAATCTCGTACATACAAATGAATGACTGACTTAGGCGGTATCATTGGTCGTATTATACGACAATGCCATTTTAACACAATTCTATTACGAGACCATTGACCGACCAATGATCGACCATTATGAATTTAGCAGATTACGAACTTTTAGCAAAATGACAATGGGATCGTGTTGGAATGACGAATTTATAAAAATAGCAGACTTGGGCCCATGTTCTATGTAGGAAGTATTCAACAATTGCGTCAATAACAACCCCCAACTGCGATAATACAAGCAACATTAATGGAAATAAACGACCTTGTCTGTCATCGATTGCTTTCTAAGTATTCTTAGATTGCCATAACACGTCAATCAGAACGGTACGACAAACAAAAACAATGGCCCATTTATCCTAATCAATACCTTTATAGAAGCCGCCTGTTGAGCTTTCTGGCAATCAATACATATTTAGGTCAGGAGAAGTAATCCTCCATCAATTTGTTATGTCATCCATTTAGGAATGCTTGCTCGTAATCATTTTGTGTCAGTCGGCAGCTGTCAAATGGTTTTACGTTGCTTTTATGATAGTTGATGATTTAGATTGAATCACCGCCATTACATGATCGTTAAAAGTAGGGTCAGCTGTTGTTAGTAGCTTTTTCCAAAAATGCGAAATTAAAAAAATGTATCCGGTTACCTGAGGATTTCCGAGGGAAAGTGTGGCGACATCTACACCGCCACATGCGAACTACTTATCACACTGACGTCACGCAAAAATCCTGAATCGCGCAAGTAGAGTTTACCGCGCGACCAACAGATTATCCTTTAAAGTTAAAGTTCGCGAGCATATTCGTAAGAAGCTGGCAGTATCATCACAGCGGTAATGTTTTCCCATTGTTTGTCTTATTTGTTTTATAAATATATTCGTGTATTTATGTGTACTTATTTGTTCTTATATTTATATATATAGTTATATTATATATTTTGTTTTGATAGGTATATATATATCCTTATATTTAAATAAATATTTATTCCACAATTTTCAATATTGCACCTACCACTGTTTGTCTCTGCATCACCCAAAGGTTGACTGGTAGAAAATGCCTATGGCATTAAGTCCGCCTCTGTACATGTATGTGCTTAAAGTATTAAATAAATAAATAAATAGACATCAATCGTCGGGTAGTAGCTCACGAGAAACAACACCCATCTAGTCGGAGGATCCTCCCTTTTCTATGGAGGATGAGTGGACTTTACACTCTGTTCCTCATGCCTCCATAAAGGTACGTAAGATTGTCACTTTCTTAAAATCTCTAAATATTAACCGCTATGTGCATACTTCAGTGCAAGTGGAAGAACACCGGGATTTAATAACAGGAGAGGAACCTACTTCGGCGTAGCCAGACGAAGTCTTGGGCAACAGCCAGTGTAAACATAAAAACCAGCCTAGTGCGTGTCGGACCACGCACAATGAAGGGTTCCGTAGTTGAGATGATTTATCCCAAAAACAAACTTAACTTTGTAGTTGAAAAATATGTTCTCCCATACGGAATGTATGGGAAAACTTGTTTTTGCAACTGCAAACTTAAGTTGGTCGATTATTACTCGTTAACTTGTAAAGCCTACTTAGCTGTGATAGTTTTCCTTTTAATTTCGTTACATAAACTACTGCTGTGATTTTTGTCACACATCCAAAACCAACCATTTAGCTGGCAGGGGGGGGGGACACTTGACTCTAACAAAAATTAGCACTTTAAAACTTAATATTTCGCAAACAGATCCTTGAATACAAAAATGGTTGTCACAAACTCACAATGTTTTTAAAGGGCCTTTCCAATGATACCCTACACCATGGGTTAAAAAAAAAAAACATCTCCTCTTTACGTGTAGGAGAGATACCTTAAAAAAATTTTTTTTTCATAATTTTGTTTTACCACTTTGTCGGCGTAATTAATATATATACCTGTGCCAAATTACAGCTTTCTAGTACTAAGGGTCTCGGAGCTAGACCGCGGACAGACAGACAGACAGAAAGACGGACAGACAGACAGACAGACAGACAGACGGACATGACGAAACTATAAGGGTTCCTTGTTTACTACGGAACCCTAAAAACCAGCCTAGTGCGTGTCGGACCACGCACAATGAAGGGTTCCGTAGTTGAGATGATTTATCCCAAGAACAAACTTAACTTAATAGTTGAGAAACATGTTGTCCCATTCATCGATACTTATACGTCACGGTCAATTATTCTCCGACCGCAAATGTTCATATCAGAGTATCATGGTGTTGGAGAAGGTAGGAAGGAAAAAATCATGAGAACACCGGCCATGTCCTAGAACTAAAAATTCGAAGACATTGTGACCTCCCAACCCGCACTGGGCCCGCGTGGTGGATTATGGCCCACTCCCTCACACAGAGAGGAGGCCTGTGTGCCAGCAGTGGGAGCAGTGGCCGATTAAGCTTCTGCATGGTATTAACTTTTAAAGCAAGTGTAAAGAAGTATCAGAATCGGAGGGAGAGCAGATAGTAATTCTTTTTAAAAAGTACTATTTCAGTGTCTGCGATTGTTTTATACAATTAGATTGTTTCTCACAAATTAGTTGCGATACCGACATTGATAAGGTATCATCTGATAAGTATAGGTACACGGATTCTCCCGAAGTATCTATTTAGTTTTATTTTAAAATTGTAATGTTAGTAGACATGACGTGTGTTCTCATATCAAACGCGATAAGTACCTTGGTACAGTTATATGAAATCTGTAACGACAATGTAGAGCACATTTTTGATACTTGCGGTATCCCAATGAGACAGCCGTTTTGATACTTGTTTCTTTATTGTTTTCGCCTACTACGGGATGCTACTTGCGGTTCAAATGTGGGTGTATTGTTGTGCGTTGAATAAGACTAATAAGTCGGTAATAAGTGCAGTTTGATTCTGGTACAAGTATCCACTTACCTCTCACATAAATAATAATCTTATAAACATATACTGAGTTTGTATGTAGGGCATTATCTTCGAAACTTATACACGGTACTACCTACGGGGGCCTACTCTCTAAGTCCGTCAACGAAGATACGGGCCTGTCCAAAAGTATAGTTCCTTTGGCGGGTAAAAACACATCGGGAGTAAGGACAACTATCAAATTAGTGGTGTCATTCATGTCGGGCCACAAACTAATCTAATGTCCGTAGGTGATACGACGTTTTAATCGTCCGTAACTTCGGCCGAGATTACGGATTTTGTTCCTGCTTTTCTCAGTACACCTCCTGATCCGATTCCGAAAATTCTTTCACTAATGGGAAGCTACAGTATTGCCGAGTGTCATAAGATATATTTTGTCATATTTTTTATGTTAGAACAAGAAATTTCACACGGACGAAGTCGCGGGCAAAAAATAAAAAGAGAAGAAATCCCAGGAGATGACGTCGTAGAAGAACATTGAAGGTACTTAACTAATGAATATATTGGTGATTTGTCATAAGAAGTTATGTATCGCTGTAAAATAGTTATTTTATAAATTTTTCATTTGATTGAAGGGAAGGAGCAAAAGTAAATAAAAACTCATTACCATTCTCTTTAAGCGCCTTCGTCGGGAAATAGGGAGCGTAGCACGTAGCTGACGAAGTAAAGCACGCATAGAAAAAAAAAATTGGTTCATCATAATCTATACCGCTCGCACGGCATTTTTTTTTTTTTGTTTTGGAAATTATCAAATAACTTCTCCCGCTCTGGGTGGAGCGGGAGGGCGTGTCACTCTTACTGACTAAAACCCATCCGTGTTCTTTCGGTTGCCCTGTTGCCGGGGCCACGATTTCCCTTTCGGCCCATGGACACAGACCTCCTCTCTGTGAGAGGGACTGGGGCATAATCGGTGCGGGTTGGTGACATGTCTACGAATTTTTGGTTCTAGGAAATTAATATTATAGGGGTCGCCCATTAATCACGTTATGTTTTTTAGCAACTTTTTAACCCCCCCCTCTCCCCACTGGTGCTATGTAGTGAAGTTTTAGACTAACCCCCTAACCCCCTAAAGTTTTAGACTAAGCCTCTACCCAAAATCACGAGCATGTTTTTGGTAGGTACAAACTACAAAGTAACTAAAAAAAACAGAATATTTTATCTTTAAGGCTCTTTTAACAGGCGCGACACGCGACGCGACCAAAGGCAACGCTCGTCGCGTGACGAGCGGTGTCTTTGTGTCGCATCGCGTGTCGCGTTGATCTGCACAAGCCTTTAAAAGTTTAAATACAGGTATAGGTAATCGTTGCCTGGCAACGGTGAGTCAAGGTCACGCGCCGCTTATCGGTTTAGAAATCGCGCGTTCAATAAAAAATTAATACAAAACACTCGATATTTCTCTTTTCGTGATATTTCGTATTTTTTTCCGAACCCCCTCCCCCTCTTTCGAGCCTCACGTGATTAATGGACGATTCCATAGGCTGCAATTATCCGGACATCCGATGTTTTATTTACCAGCCACTGCAATTAAAAAGTAAATTAATACATAATGTATCAAACTGAGTAATTGTTTACCAACAAAAAATATATAATTCAAGCAGTTTCTCTGTCCAACTCACGAGTAATTGTCGGATGTTCATATATCAATCATGTTGCATTTGCTTCAGTTATGTCATGTCAGTTTTTATTTATTTAAGGAAGACAAATAGCTAATTGAAACGAATTATGATGATCGGTATGATAGATTTATAGTATTTAATTATTTAATTAGGTAAATTATACACCGTGAAATTTGAATCACAGTTTTGCTAGAACAAACGTTGTTCAGACCATGGTCTAATACCATTATACAGCATCCAATTAAAAAAAAAAAACATAATTGGTTTTTGAAAAAACACAAAAAAGACTAAGTTTAAAATGTCAATATTATCGTTACTCCCTACAACACAGACACCACGCACGGGACAGCATTGTCTACCTACAGGGAAATGTACCTCCATAAACGAAATTTTGTAAGCAGTAGGTAATCTTGACATTTTAAACTTTGTCTTTTTTGTGTTTTTTCAAAAACTAAGTATGTTTTTTTTTTATTGGATGCTGTAGAATGGTAGTAGACCATGGTCTGAATAACGTTTGTTCTAGCAAAACTGTGATTCAAATTTCACGGTGTATAAATCGTTAGTCTAGTGCAGTGGTCGGCAAACCGCGTTTCGCGAGCCGCATGTGGCTCTTTTGGCCTATAGTAGAGTAGGCTCGACATCGAAAATTAATCATTGACTGTATGTACCTTTGAAAGTTTTCCAAGGTTAACTTGTTAATAAGTAAGATTCCTTTATCATATTATTATCAGCCGAATTATTATGATGATGATGATGAAGGCATCCTACTTCTTAGCAAGTTAATTTAAGGAAGCATTGCGGAGTATAAGAGGATGGGGATTAAGAAAAGTGTATTGTGACAGTTTGGACACGCATGAAGGATTGGCTCTCATACGAAATCTTAGTCGTCATAGTATTGATATTTGGCTCTATGGACTAATGAGTTTGCTGACCACTAGTCTAGTGGTCGCAAGCGCTTCTGCTGAGCATGAGGTCCTGGGTTCGATTCCCGGGTCAAGCAAAGTGTTACTGGGTTTTTAACCGACTTCCAAAAGGAGGAGGTTCTCAATTCGTCTTTTTTTTTTTTTTTTTGTATGTTTGTTACGCGATTACTCCGCCAATTATGAATAGATTTTGATGATTCTTTTTTTGTTTGGTAGATCATAGTTTAGAGGTGGTCCCATATAAATTGTATTAACTTTGCTTGGGTAGTTTTTGAGTTAGCTTCAATTATACGTATTTTTTCCCACTTAGTATGTAGATGATATGACAACTTCTTGTCACTGTTATTTACATAGCAGGTAGTGGTATTCGAATTTGTGTGGGGTAGGTACCACAACTAAAAAGTGAAAAATAAAAACTTTTTACAAAAAAAAAAACAACCGACTTAAAAAAAAAACACTACAAAGTGAAAAATAACTTTAATTTCGGAAGTCGGTGACAAAGAACGAAAATTCAAAACCAGAGACACCGACTTCCGAAATTAAAGTTATTTTTCACTTTGTAGTGTTTTTTTTTTAAGTCGGTTGTTTTTTTTTTTTGTAAAAAGTTTTTTTCATCTGAAATTTCTCAGTGTTAGCCCGGAGTCTGGATTTGTGCCCGGTTAATGGCAAAAGGCTCGCCCCCTATTACTTAAACATAACTGGCGAAATGTTGGCGTAGTATAGGTGCGGTACCTTATGGAAAAGGGTCCCCGCAGCTAATGGACCTCTGCAGTACCTAGGTACTAAAAGATAGAAAGAAAAATAGGTTTTTTTGTCACAGAAACACGTGCATACAAAAAAGACAAGAGTAGTCAGAAAACAACAAAAAAGTACATAATAGATCACGAGCATAAAACAGAAATAGTTGGAAGCTGTACGACATGACTGTGATAAGAAGTCTTTCACTTAGCACTGTGCTATGGGGGAACCCACCGAGTCTGTACACACGGCTACACATCAAGCTTATACATTTCCCGTATAAGCTGACCTCGCATTGTACGGAAATTCTATGCAAAGCGAGATCATGAGCATAAACTGGAAATGTATAGCTTGATTTGTAGCCGTGTGTACTAGAGGAATCGCAGGCGCATCGCTATCCCAGAGACAAAGCTGAAATGTTTCATGCCTGAAAACACGAAGTTTAGTATTCTTCGGAAAGAAAACCAGTACCCTAGATGCGTAACAAATTTTCGTATAATGCCTAATTTTTCATTTTGACAGTTCAACAACATTCATTGCGTTATTTACGTTGTTGAGCAGATATTTTTTTCCAACTTATGAAGCAACGGATTAGCAATCTGTTTCAAATCAAAACAGATTGTGATTGTGTTGTATTACGCAATTGGGGTACTGGTTAGTAATACTTACGGCGATGTCCCGTGAGGTATTGATCAGACCAATAACATTGATCACATGTCGTCATCTGGCTAGCCTTTTCCCAGCTATGTTGGGGTCGGCTTCCAGTCTAACCGGATGCAGCTGAATACCAGTATTTTACATGGAGCCACTGCTTATCTGACCTCCACAACCCAGTTACTGGGTAATACGGTACCCCTTGGAAAGACTGGTTTGGCAGACTTTCGGGCTTCTGACGACTCGTAACGACTGTCAAAGATACATGAATGATAGTCGGGACCAACGGCTTAACGTGCTTTCCGAGGCACGGAGGAGTCTTAGTATGTAAAGATGGTCACCCATCTATGGACCAACCGCGGCAAGCGTAGCTTAACCTGATTGATCGACCCGTGCGGCTTTTATTAGTTATCACTTACTTAGGGATAAGCCAATGCCAAAATTGATCACACGTAAGTAACCTAATATTTTACAAAGCCATAAGCTTTGCAACAAAACCATATAAAAAGTCCATAATTTATAAATAAAACTGTAGACTTCACACCACAAAGGGTTACATCAGGCGAACGCGCCGTAGGTATACTGCGATGAGCAATTTCTCTACCAACCGTGATGACCACGGCTACATGCCCCTATGAGCCTTTATGTGACAAAGGGGGACGTGTATGCGCAGTGTGCATTAACAGTCTGCTGATGACAATAATAATTATTACAGCATCAATTAAAGTGATGTTATTGCTTTGATTCAGTATCTGTTTGATACTGAATAAAACGGTGAAGGAAAACATCGTGAGGAACCATGCCTGAGAGATATTTCTAGCCGAACCAAGCAGCCCCGGATCTAGAATTTTTTTGAGGCGGGGCAAAAACTACCGTCTGCCCCGCCAATCTTTTATGGGGATGCGCTAAGTTAGCCCCCGCGAAATTAAAATTTTCTCAAAATGAAAATAATAATTCGCCAATTCAACAGGGGCGCCAAAACGGTTGTAAAAAAATAGAAAAATCATAAATGTGCTGCACGTCTCATTTACTGCAAAGTTGCTGTGTGCTGGGTGGTGCACTTGTCTGCTACGCTTGAATTTGTCGCCCCCTGAAGTTGGCGCCCGGGGTCCTGGCCCCGGCTTCCTCCCCCCTAGATCGGTGCTGAAACCAAGTCAGAGGCCCATGGGCAGCTTTAAAACTCTGACACCTGGTTAGTCACTAACCACACGAAAAGAAGAAGACTGAATAAAAGCATAAGCTACAATGTCATCACGTTAATAAACTTATGAGCTTTTGATTGAGCACTGGGATTATTCTAGAGATCCCTGTGTCACATGGGGTTATTAAGTTTTTGAACAAACCATTAAGTACTTACTCTTATATTACTTACTACAGAAGTTGCCCATTGTTTTATCTGTAATATACAGGTTGGCAAGGACATCGACGCGAAAACTGTTACCATGGATTCAGTATATGATTATGAACCCCACTGCGTTGAAATTTTTCGTCCCCCTTAATCCATGGTAAAAGTTTTCGCGTCGATGTCTCTGACACCATCCACGAACCAGATATATTATTTTCTAAGTGTAAATCCAAGGTATGGTCTATCCAAGGTAGATAGGTATATTAAGTGCGCAATTACATCCATCCAAATAGATTCGGCTGTTTCTGAGTGCAGCGTGACTGAGTACCTAACAAAAATCTTTACAAATTTTCAATGAATCCAGGATGTGAAAATTTGTGAAGATTTTTGTTAGGCACATGAATCCAGGATGTATGACATTCAGCAGAATTGACGGGGTCCGCTAGGGCAGATGCCTGCCGGGGTTACGAATAAGGCCGAAAGGGAAATCGTGGCCCCCCGGCAACATGGCAACTGAAGGAACACGGGTGGGTTTTAGTCAGTAAGAGTCAGACACGCCCTCCCGCTCCACCCAGAGCGGGAGAAGTTATTTGATAATTTCACAACAAAAAAAAAAAAAAGGATGTATGATATTGAATAAATGAATGTATGACATTGTCCATAATTACCACCCTCAACTGGGCGTGACAGACATTAGCGTAATCCAAGGGGAGACTATGGGAATTATTAGCAGTATGTTTTAATCATTGGACAGGAAATATTCCACAATTTCAACACATAGCTCCATAACATTAATCAAATTAATTGTAAGTCGTTCAATGGCTTTAACAATCAAATATTTGGAGTCGTGACTATTGCGTCAGGGGGCGTATTACGGACTAAACTACTAATGACGGACTATTAATGTTTTAAATTCAAAGGTTATTGTATTTTGGGTTTTTATCTGTGATTTTATGATTTTATAATTTTAATGTAATTGTGTAACTATGGACTAGAACTGTCTGAAATAAATACCTAAATAAAAAATAAAAAAAATAAACTGACAAAACCCAGCTGGTTTATTAGTCTATGGCTTGATAATATGCGCATTATGGATTATTTGTGATCTAATTAATTGGAAATTAATTTATACCTGAGTAGATATAAATCTATCGGTATTATACTTATCAAACAACAACGGATACATAACTGAATGCTGTGAGTACTTACCTATACGTAATCACGGCTTTGATTAGCAATAAGTGATATGAAAAGCCGTCCTTGCCCTTCGTTTACTAGCAAAATACTCTAAGTTTATGTTCATCGCAAGATTCTTGATGTTATCAACAGTCTTTAGTGGCATGTGCTATTCATTCCACTAGAAATTTCGACCAAAATGTGCTAACATTTCATTAGTGGTAATAAAACATCACGTCTGTAATCTAAAGAGTTAGGTAGAGGTATACTATAAAAACAATAGACGTGGATATGTTTCTCTGTGTTCAGCGCTCGGTGTGGCAACACGCCGTGTTCAGGTTCGCGACAAGTCAATCGTTATCCTGAGGATGCCTCGTTGAGAGGTGAAACATGGGTCGATTTATTTCAGGGTTTTTTATGGCTCTTTAGAAATAGCTAAGCGGAACAGGTTACTAAATATATCCACGTCTATTGTATTTTATAATGGATTTCCGCAAGGTCACGCCTGAATCAATTAACTATCAGAGGTATACTATAGTACAACCGCATTTTGCCAGTTATGTTTATGCCCCATATAATAGGGGACAAGCCTACTGCCATCAACTGGGTATATATATATACAAACTCCGGAGTGTGTCATCATTAGTGTTGCCATTAGGAATATTTTTTGAAAAGTAAATCATTCCTTTTCAAATGGTTAATTAACAAGTCATTTTGTCACACTCAGTAGAAATACTAAATTAATGATTTGCTTCTTTAGATCATCAAGTTTCGGAATGACCACATTTCAACAATCTTCTCCTAAAAAGGGTTTAACCTCAAGTGCACTAAAATCTGAGTTGATCACGCTTACTATGATCCATATTCTACCTACAGCTTAGTGATTTGTTTGCATAATATAATCCGAACCGACACGTGCACTGTGGGTGACTAATTTCCATATAATTAGCTATCTGTAACCATCTAATCTACTTGGACTGAGTCATTGCTTGCAGTACTTTAGCAATTGTAATACACAGCTATGTACTGTGGTATTTTGTGATTATGTACATTCATATCATACAAAACGTATATAGTTTTGTTTCCAATAACCACGTTACCAGCCGGAGGAGGATAGGATCCCGAGGATTTGGATTCCAAACCTGGTACTTTGACTGAGTGACTTTTCTTCAAATTCTAAGTTTATATTGTGTCAACACAGACATTGGTGCCGATTCCCTTGTTCACAAACTAAACTAAATTTAAGTTCAGTGCATCTTTTTCTTTTTATTTCATTAAGAAAAGGACAGAAGATAAAATTTTGTTTAGTCCTGTCAAATTAATCAGCGCTTGACGTAAATTGACGTAATTTTACTATGCAAGTTTTTAATCACGTCTAAACTTATATGGAGTAGTGACAGGCGCTGATTAATTTGACAGGATTAAACTAAAATGTATTTATCTTATTTATTTATTTGTCCTTTTCTTAATGAAATAGAAAGAAAAAGATGCACTGAACTTTTTAGTTTAGTTTGTGAACAAGGGAATCGGCACCATTGTACCCTTTTTAAATTTCTAACGTGACGATATTAGCGTGGACGTCCACGTCCACGACACGGCATCACGATAACATGGGAAGTAAAAAGTATGGAAACATAGACGCTTTTTTTCCGCCCACGATAACGTTATACCGTGCACGTATTTCCATACATTTTATGGGGGTGGACGTGGAATTCCACGATAATATTTATCGTTACGTTAGAAATTCTAAAAGCGCACAATTTTTTTTTATTGTCAATAATATTGACTTACCTTATATTATCCACTTAGGTAATCTGTAGGATAACATAATAGGTATATTTCTTTACATGGAATTGGTATTGATTATTGTATTGTATATTTAATCTATGACGAGGATATCTTACTGATAAAGTAAAGCTGATTACTATTGTCATTTATTTTTTGAAATGACTTAGTAAATAATTTCATAATGTACTTATCGCAATACGATAAGTTAATATGGTAGAGGTAAATTAGTAAAGATAAATATTTTCTATCATGTCGCTAAATAAGAACCAAACTTTTGCCCAAATTCATTGGACAGTCATTAATGTCAGTAGAATACGGCCGATGAATTATGGCCAATCCAAACTTTGCGTAGAACGCTTCGCAATAATTTTTTTAGGTACCAAATCGTGTCTTAAGGCGAGTGTGAGTGAGAGAACGTGCGCGAGAGTTCGTAGTGCCTATGTTCAGACCGGCCATAAATCCATCGGCAGTATTGTATCTTCAATGATTCACAATACTTTAACTGCTATTCGTGTATACAACCAGTTACTGCCAGCTATTAAACAATTAAATGGAAATATGTTTAAAACAAAATTAAAAAAGCTGTTAATTGATAATGTATTTTATAATCTGCATGTGTTTTTTGAGAAAAAATAATGTTCGTACCTATGTAATTTATTTGTAATTTGTTTGTAATCTATTATCTATTTGTAATTTATTTGAAATCTTATTGCCTTATAATACTATTGCATATCCGACATGGGTAGGCTGCTGAGCCTAAAAATGTTTACGTTTAAAATAAGAACTAAGTACACAGTTATGTAATAAATATATCTTAATCTTTACCGAAATAATTAGATATTTTTGCGATAGACGTTACCAACCTGTTACCACATGATAATAAACCAGTGGACCCCATAAAAAGATCACAAGTCCAAAATAGCAAAAAAGCATAATTCAAACGACACCAATTTTGGCTATGTTTAGTTTTTTTTTGCCTTTACAAGTCGGTTAACCGTTGTCTTTCAACAACTTTGTAACATGTCAAGATAAAACAGTTATTTTCCCAGGCTATGTATATAACACAATAGAGGATGACTGACCCAAGGAGGTTCTGTCAGTAAATTACTTTTTGAATCTACATTAAGACCACTTAAGAATTACGTTATCTACAATAAACGGTGTCCTCTCGTGTCATACCTAGTAAGGTATAAATAATGCAACATACCTACACGTTTAAAAAAAAAAAAAAAACTTTTTTGCAGACCACAGGATCCATAAAAAAACACAATTTTTAAAAATTGTAAGTTAATACAAAAAAAATATACAATGAAATGGCAAACATAAGCTTACGCTTTTCTTTTCTTGCACATTAAAATATGAAAAATGATGCGGCTATTTCCAACCACCGCATCACTTGGAGGTCTTGGTTTGGTAACATACATAGATATAAGAAAGAGTAACATACATCCTATCAGCAAGGTTCTTAACCTGTTTCTACACGTAACCAACCCTGGACTTGAATGATGCAATTCCAATTTTAAGAAACGTCAACCATTTTACTGTTTGAAAAGATTAGTCTTTGTTATGGTGTATCATTATTCATTATAGAGTATTTTTATCTGTGTAGTTTCAAGGAAAATTCTTGCTTAGGAAACTGCAAATTTATATTGTTTAAAAAAAGAAAAAAGAAAGAAAATTCGTTTATTTGCGGTAAAGACGACGCAAAAAAAATAAAAACACGTAAATAACAAATTGGGACATTCATAGACCTCATCAAAATGATCTAAATACCGTTATAGATCATGAACTTATCATATTTTTTACATAAATTAAGTATATGCAAACTTTACTGTTACAAAATTCAACACCTAAGCTATTATTAAAGTTCCATTCAATTTCAAAATAAAAATATTCTCCGTATAAAATAACTACGTAAACTAAGGCAATTATTCCCAATTTACATAGTTACATAATTTATTGCACCGGCCTATTGTTTTAAAAAGACAAAAGTATCAAATTCTCACATTTATCGTCCGTAACAAAAATTGCATTGCTTAAAAATATTTTTAATTATACGTGACTTAGGCAATAATGACCTGGCTTGTTGCTGATGCCGGTTACTTGGCTTCCTCTTGTTTCTGCCCGTTATTTTCCCGCTGTAACAGGCCCAAATGCCTCTCTTACAGAGATGGAACGGGTATTAGTCACCTCCACAAAACCTGGAATTGGCGGACGCCGGCAGCTACCGCGAGGCTTCTCCTTGCTCTGTGGTCACCACATTAGCTCACCGAGTGCTCAGACCAAATAAAAACCAAGACATAGCGCTGTCAACAGTGACGTGAGGCCGGTTTCGTAATCATGTGTGCACTTAGTGAGGTGTAGTTTGATGGTAAATGTTTGCGTGTGAGCGTGTTTGCACTTCTCTGTATTGATCGCAGCGTTATGTTTTGGGTGTATATTTGGTCTGAGACTGAGTGTTGGTTTTTTAGACCAACGAGGTTTTGCTATTCGATAGGTATTGAAGTAAAATAAGTTAAGGTAACTTAGAAATTACCACTTGACAAACCCAGTCTCAAGTGAATGTGACACTGGACAATGTGGCTGGGTTGCTATGCTGTCAGCAAAAGGAAAGCAAGTAAAGGATTTGTGCAACCCATCACAATAATGAACTTTGTTATTTTAGCTATAAATCCTTGATTAATCCCTTGTTTGACATCTTAAGTTCCCACAACATATCCCCACACAAGGCGCTGTCTATTCTCATCCTTATTCGAGGACCACACGTCAAGATTAATATATCTGTCTTCCATTAAAACGCCTGTTCTTTTAAAATCACAGATAAAAATACCCGCTTTTAATTTCTCAATGACCATAAAGGAAGACATTGAAAGCTTTCTCCCATCAATCTGTTCTAAGAAATATAATAAATTTTATATTACCTACACGTCATAATATTATTTTATATTGAGTGGAATGGTACTCGGAAACGGATGTTTGATTCTTTTATTTACCTTTACCCTTATCTTGAGTGATAGGTCGACGACATATTAATAGGTTCTGTATCACTTTGAAGATAGAATTCGGAGTTATAAATTGGTTGAACGTTAAGATAAGAAATGGAGAAGGGAAGCAATGTGTCGATGGCAATCAAGGAGTGTTGATAGATGATCGTGCTCCTGATTTCGCGGGCAATGTCCAAAAGTTTATCACAAGAAAGAGTTGGATCCACCTCAGGAGACCTTGAAGCACTTTACCATGTGTGCTGAGAACGACAACTGTATTTCCATGAGAATCTAAAGGAACCATAAGTCGAGAAGAATGAATAGAAACGTCCTTCTGTTTGCTAAGTAATAAAAAACTTTTTTACAAAAAATACAACCGACTTCCAAACTACAAAGTGAAAAATAACTTTAATTTCGGAAGTGGGTGTCTTTGGATCAGTATTTTAGTTTTTTGACACCGACTTCCGAAATTAAAGTTATTTTTCACTTTGTAGTTTGGAAGTCGGTACTTAGTATTTTTTGTAAAAAAGTTTTTTTTTCACTTTTCAGTGATTTGGTTTGTAATTTATCTAAGTTACAATAGCCTTAGGTCAACTGCTAAATACCCAAATCGCTATAGATGTGCCTATAATATTTGAAGAGTTCCTTCGATTTCTTCAAGATCCCATCATCAGATCGTGACCAAATGACAATGGAACCAACTTGAAAGTATACCCTTTCAAACAAAAAAAGAATTTTTCAAATCGGTCCAGCGGTCTTCGAGTAATCGGGGAAAATACATAAAAAAATATATATATCCCGACGAATTGAGAACCTCCTCCTTTTTTTTAAAGTCGGTTAAAAACAGTCACACTAAAATCACAAATCAGAATCGTTATCTATCAATGTCGCTGAACTGTGATTGTAGGTTTGATTGTGAGGCCCACGTTTAAAATTTGAAGCTAATGAGTAAAACTGTAAAGCAATAAGGAATTATAAAGACACCTCTACTTAACAGATAAGTTGTTACGTAAGGTTATGGTAGAGAAGCTTTCACGCCGCATCAAACTCATTATAGATTAATGTCTGAAGATTCTTTAATGGTTTAATACGTATAACGGCAGTTTAAGTAGGGTTTATTTAATGCTTGGTTTGTTACAAAATAATTGTGCCTTTAAAATATAAGTCAAGGTTAGTGAGTTTCTACATGGGTGTTCAATGAACCCGGCCTTTGTAAACAATGTTGAGGTAGGCTTCCATTTTTAGGGTTCCGTACCAAAGTCAAAGTCAAATAATTTATTTCAATTAGGCACAAAAAGGCACTTTTGAACGTCAAAAACAAAAAATAGAATTGATTCTAGTCGCCTCTTCCAAAAGGTAGTTTTCGTATGGAGAAGAATGGGCAAGAAACTCCACCGTTACTCTTTTAGATTTACTTTTTATGTGATGCCTAAGATTTTATTTTTAACTGCATGTTGATATAATTATTGTATGTCTATTAGGCAGGACCTTCTTTCTTATATCTATGGGCAGGACATAATGGAACTGTAATTTACCTAACATCTGTATGTATAACCTATGCCCACAATAAAAAGATTTGATTTGATTTTGATTTGATTTAAAATGTTTTACAATATTTTGTATACCTACATTAATTATATAACTATATGTGAAGACGATGCATCTGAAATAAGATTACTATACCACAATAGGTAAAAATAATTAAAAATGAAGCAATGACAGAAAAGGAAAAAACGAAGCCCAGGATCACTCGTATGTCTGTCTGTCTGTCTGTCTGTCCGTCTGTCACAGCCAATTTGCTCCGAATCTAAAAGACCGATTATGTTGAAATTTGGTACACATTTATCAATTTCTGTGACCCAAACAAGGACGTGTATGAAAATCAATGAATTTTGAATATGGGCTCACTATTCAAGGGCAAATTGAAAAATAAAAAAATCTAGTTTTGCAAACTGTACCGTGTGACATATCAAATGCAAGGGCTTGTTGATATGCTTTATCAAATGCAAATGAAATTTTTCGTTGGTTATTTTAAAAAAAACTGCTGTTTAATAGAAAAGTGCAATACCTACGCGGTGAAAAAAGTTTGGAACAACTGTTTTTTTTTAAATAACCGACGAAAAATTTCAACGCATGGGGTTCAGAATCATGTAAGTACTGAATCTATGGTAACAGTTTTCGCGTCGATGTATGCCACCCTGTATTAAGTTATTCTTTCAACTGTCATTAACGAGACACAATATAATTTTAATTGTTATCCACCTCAATGAGGCATCGTAACAGATAATGAGTTATTATTAAGTTTTCGTGTCACAACAACCTGTTAATGCAAAAGTACGTAGCTGTAAACATTTTGAAATTTTTATAATAATATTGTCTTGCTACTTATATTCACGAAAAGACATAAATAAAAATAAAAAATATGGAATAAAAATCGAGATCATGCACCTTATAAATCGCAGATTTTTTTGCGATTAATCGCAGCTATTTTAATTGTCTGGTTGCATCAGTAGTTAGGCCATCGTTTTACGGTATTTGTGTGCAAGCATGTTACTATTTCATTGGAATGAAGTTTATATGAATGTATTCAGAAATGGATTGCGATGCGTGATTGTGTTGTAACGCATTTGTTTTAATTATACAGGGTGGCAGGGACATCGATGCGAAAACTGTTACCATGGATTCAGTACATGATTCTGAAACCCCTGCGTTGAAATTTTTCGTAGGTTATTTTTTTTTAAACAGCTGTTGCATATATTTTGACCGCGTAGGTAATCACTTTTATATAAAACAACAGATTAAAAAAAAAATAACCGACGAAAATTTTCAACGCAGGGGGTTCAGAATCATGTACTGAATCCATGGTAACAGTTTTCGCGTCGATGTCCCTGCCATCCTGTATAGGTACACACGGTTACACATCAAGCTATACATTTCCAGCTTCTGCTGATCTCGTGTTGTATAGGATTCTGAGGTACGGAACCCTAAAAATTGCGCTGAATTGGGACAAGACAGGCGTTTGCCCATTTTGGGATGGGTACAAACGACAAAATATTATTTCTATTTATATGTTTAATTCCTATAAATTCAGTACGGAATTTCAGCTGAACCCATGCACCGTAAACGCTAAAAATAGACACTCCCGTTCATCCAATTTCATCGTGCAAGAAAGCCAGTGAGACGGAACAAACAATGACTTATAATTTGAGTCACGGCTGAACCAGCCCAATTTAAGAAAGAATATGTTCAAGGCAGTGACTCAAGGGGTCGCGCAGACATAAATTTATCTCTGCGACAGTCGACGGGCGAACAGGCGCCTCCAGATTACTCATTACGGTTCATAAGGAATACGAAACGTTTATAGGAACTGATGACTTTTTCTTGTGATATTTGAGAATGGTTCATAATAACAGAAGTCACATTAATATTCTTGGAAAATCTTTAAGACTTGGATATTTCTGTGAATGTGATTTAAGTTCTTCGTTGATCTCATAGCTAAAGTTAGCGTAGTTAATAAGATAAACAAAAAAAAAAACCACATGACGAGACAGCTGTCAAGTAACCGACTAAACGTAATACCTGTCACTTCAGTTGTCATGCTACGTCACAGTTGTACTCTTCAATTTAGCAGTGTTATAATTCATTGGCGGAGTTTGGGCTCTTTACAATAGACATATTACAAAATATTATATTATTATTATAAATCTTACAAGAAAAATGTGTTCAAACAGTTACGTCTACGAAGAGTAGTGAATAAATGATAAAGTTTTACATATTAATAAAAGAGGAAACTGTTGTAAAAATCTAAAATAATATTAATTTGATTTTATCGTATTTTTAAACAAGAAAGTGTTATCTATAAAAACCCATTTTACTATTTGTTTACTTTTATCTAACTATCTAAACCTATGGAGTATAAGTAGTAAGAATGTCAGTTTTGGTAGATATAATGTCCATGAAGATTCTTTAATGTAGAGTTCAGAAGTTTGTGTAGGTTTAAAAAAAAATGTTTAGCAATGATTTCTACGCGGAAATGTTTTACCATTTATCAATCCTTGTGTAGGTGCATCTTAGCTGTTAAAACGAGCACATAAGCCCATTTATAGTCCAGGAGCTGAATAAGGAGTTCGTATGAGTCATGCAATTTTTAATCGTTTGAAGTGATGTAATTTGTTTCAATTTTGGCGGGATTTCGGACGGAAGTCTGGTAAGCATAATAAAAAAAGGACAATTAAAATGTTGAATGACGAATTGCGTAAATATTTGCAAGTAACGTGAATGCAGTATACACCTCTGCCAATCCCTTTAAAAATTACACTCGTGATGTCTGTGGCGTATTTCAGTCATATTTTGATGTAACAATTTCGCATTACTCGTTAAAGGGCAGAACAATTTTGCATAAAGTGCTTCGTATCTCATAAATAATGAGGTGTCTTCCTAGACACGTCTTTATTTTAGGTCCTCCTAGAGACGCAACAAAGCAAATGATGATAAATAACAAAAAAATTAAAACAAATAAAAGCTAAACATGAGTTACATCAATATCATCTACAACACAAATACACATTACCATACATTTAATGTAAATCAGTCATCAATTACACGCTCAAGGAATCATATCAAGCGTGTCGGAACCCAATGAAGCATCATCTCCAAGGGAAAGTCTGCTACAGTTACTAATCGGGTCATATACAAGATAAATGTACACATACCAAGTAATTAGATACAGTAACGAAACTAATTACAAATCTTAACAACCATGAAATGATGGCAGTTAACATACAAACATCAGTAATGAACTAAATGAAATTTAAAAAGGTTTGTCTAGTTAATTTGTATTTCTAAAGGTAAATTGTGATAATTTTTTGTTTGTAGGTCACCAGGGTTGGTTGTGAACCAGTTTTGGTATTGATAACGATAGAAATGTCGGTTTGGAACTCGTTCGAATTTCAAATTCTAACTTTCAATAACACATTAAAAAAAAAACACTGCTTATCATAACATCACCCCTGTGTTCCCGAAGAGTTAGACAATAGTGTACCATAGGTGTATGTGGGTAAAGGTACTGTAGATAGATAGATAAATCGTTTATTCAACATACAATAGCACGATAAAATAATAACTAATTAGCTATTAGGAAATAGCCGCAAGGTATATACAAGCAAATAAAAAAATAAAAGGAAGAAAACAAGACATTATGATGACACTATTGGCTATGACACAATGTAAAATAATGGATCAATGAACATAAAGAGTGCGGTGTGTGTCTCAAGGTTGCACCAAATGGGAGTCCAGCTCAGCATGTGCCAGGCAAATATACCTGACGCTGATATTCTGCTGAATCCCTGCAGTGACATACGGACGTCGAGTAGATGAGATAAATACACACACTGTAGGTACACCTCTGAATAACTTTCAATAAACAGTTGAAATAGGAGTAAAAATTTTGGGATCGTTTGATGAACACCACTACAGTGAATATCATCGTCAGTGCAAACTATAAATATATATTTTTGATTTTTTTTAACTAGGGCATCTCGCAGTGGACCAATGAGGGTATGGGTGCTTAACCGGGCTTTCCTGTGACTGCCTTAAGCTTCTACACTCAAAGCCTCCAGCTAGGGGCAAAACTATTCTAAATTAAAACAAGGCGAACGCTCGCTAAGGGCACCCCCTGTGGGGTACGGACCTCGATTTCGGGCGTCGCTGAGGTACCAGGACAGCAAGAAGGGACAGGTTGGATCAAACTTAGATTTTCATCTTGATTATTATACGGGGTATTTAAAGCTACGTGATCAGCTGCAACAACTGCTGGCACCTCGTTTTCGAGCACGGGTCGGGAGGAGTCTCATTTACTCGGGGACACGGTCGCAATCGCGAAGGACCTAGGCGGCGGGGTCGGAATGACGGGATCTGTATTTGTGTACTGTACCTATTCCTCTTCTGGAGGAGTGTTATGGAGTCATCTGGGTCGGAGAGCACATGCCTCGGACGGCGAATCTTACTGATTCTAGAGGGGACATAATTGGCTGCCTCGACAACCAGAAGGTTGCGATGTTTGGGAGCAGAGTCAAAGTAACGCTTGGACATGCGTTTTAAGAACTGATGTATTGTGGGAATCTTACAGTCGAGATGGAGGATCTCGTTTCTGACATACCAGGGGGATCCCGTGGCCTTACGGAGGAAGCGGTTCTGTAGAGTCTGCATCCTATGGATGGAATGGGGTTTAGCGTGGGCAAAGACAGCGCCCGCATAGGTCATAATGGATAAATGATTTATCTTTACCTACAAGTATAAATAATTAGTGTAACGGTCGTAGGTCCAAACCCTGACAGGCGCTTTACTTTGTGTAAATTATTTCATCACCATTGCTCACCAAACAGTGAAGGAAAACATTGTGAGGAAACCGGCATGTCCTAGAACCAAAAATTCGAAGACATGTGACATCTACCAACCCGTACTGGGCCCGCGTGGTGGATAACTGCCCCTCTCCCTCTCACTGAGAGAAGGCCATTGTCACAGCAGTGGGAACATTATAGGCTGATTATGTGAAAAATAATAAGCGTTTTAAGGCGCAGCCTGGGCGAAGCTTAATAACTGCTATAGGCGGAGTTGATTGATTGACAAGTACAAATACTAGGTATTGTTTTAATATCGAACAACAACACCCTTTCGAAGTAGATCTCAGGAACAAAAACTATTTGATAGACATACGGTCTACATTTGAAGGGTACAAAACAAGGAATGTCACAAGAAATTCAAATAAAAGTTAAGTGTGGCAACACTTAGGTTTTAGCGCGTATTTTTATGTAGCATTAAGTTAAAAGCATAAAAACAATTATAGTCCCTCATATTATATCTTCAATACCTATTTTAAAACCCTGTACAGGTGCAAAACTGGGAATGTGTAACAGAACATTACAAGGAATGTCCAACTGTCAATGTCAGTTTTAGAGAGGATACGTTTTGTTGTTGTAATTGCTTTGGAGCCGGTGTAGTTAAATACATTTTTCAATCATATATTTGTAAATATTAATTTACAAATATATGATTGAAACACAGATCAGCAATATGTATAGTCGCCGGCACGTAACTTGGCAAGTTACGTGCCGGCGATTGTACAAAGGAACTTTTTGCATTAGCTTTTTTTCTAGTTCATATTGCTGATCTCTGTAAGGTAAACTTAAGTTCCAATAAGTAATTTAAAAAAAAGGGTATAAAAGAAGTTATAAACTTTAAAACATTAAAATGTGAATTACACAAAATCTTGTTTTAGTGACATTCTTTGTTTTGCCCCTGTACCCTTCATTTGAAGATTTAAGACAAACTTTGGGATTTACGATAAGAATTTAGGGGTCGTAATTTGCATTTTATAGCAATCGTACGAATAAAATATATGCAGATTATGTATTTATTTCTGCTTCTATCACCATCTAAGATCTGCTTTAATTTCCGTCTGTACAACAATGCCACGACAAGGGGTAATACAAAATAATTACATTTACGTTACGACTACACACGAGACAAAGGACTAATATAAACACAATAATTGAGAATCAGTGTTGCCTTACTATAAAAAACCTTGGTATTTCCACTCTAATAAAACAGTAGACAAGCATGTTTATTGAGACACGCAACAAAAATAAGGTAATTTTTATTAGAAAACATTGTAAAAATTTTCCTCATTTCTTGTTTAGTCAAAAAGAAAATGTTGAGTTTGATATAAAATATTTCTTTGTCTTTTCAGATAAACCCACTGTACAACTTTACCAAACACATGAGACTTCTTCCAAAAGTCTAAAAAATTGCAACATTATAGCAAAATTAAATGGCACTTGCACGGTTGCGCTTGCACATATATTATAGATCCACCAGATTACAAAGGTCCCTCAACACTCAGATTTGGTGACAAGATTAAGAATTTTGTGAACATAATGATAATAGGATGAGCTCTATTTAGTGTGGTTGACAGATTGTAATATTTGTTGAGTCATGTTTTAATAAGATAAGTTTAAATAACAGCTGCTAGGTTAGCAAGCCTTTAAAAAGTGAAGGGCATCGATATATCTTGATGTATATCATCTACTATACTTTTCTTTGCATATAATGTAAAATTTAAAATTTATGAGGGGCTTGTAGCTAAGTAATAACAGCCGCACGGGTCGATCTATCAGGTTAAGCTACACTTGCCGCGGTTGGTCCGTGGATGGGTGACCAACTTTACATACCGAGACTCCTCCGTGCCTCGGAAAGCACGTTAATTCGTTGGTCCCGGCTGTCATTTGTAGATCTTTGACAGTTGTCGGGTCGGTGTTGTCGGGTCGTCAGAAGCCCGAAATTCTGACAACCAGTCTTACCAGGGTTATCGTATTACCCAGTAACTGGGTTGTGGAGGTCCGATAGGCAGTCGCTCCATGTAAAATACTGATATTCAGCTGCATCCTGTTAGACTGGAAACCGACTCCAAAATAGTTGGGAAAAGGCTTTGCATAAAACAAAGAATAAAAATTGTAAAAAATCTTTTTGTATATTTCACTAGCTCTTGATCTATTCGAACAAAACTTGAACGAGATCAAATTCTAATAAAATTCAAAAAGGTTTTTCCACGAGTTCATTATGCGACCTTTCTTCGTTAAAAACGAAAGTCATTCATCATGTTTAGCTAAGTAATTACTCAAGAAAATTCACACAAGAGAAAATTCATTTTGAAACTGCCTCTAAAACACAAGTTAAAAACATAATGAGCCCCATTGTACAACGCGTTGTTAGGCGTAATAAGAGAATCAATGAAAACTCATTCACATGGTCGAAAAAAGTAGCAACTCTGCTTGCGATTATCATTGTGTAACCGCCTTAACAGTTGCGATTGTAATCGCAGAGTTGCGTAAAAACGAAATAATAACAAGAACAATACCAGCTGAGGTAGCAATTAGTTATGGAATAGGGCTGCTCTAGTACTCACCCGAAATCGAATCGTTAATTAATCGATTAAGAAATCGATTCTGTACAGTGTAGGTAATCGTGTTCGGAAATAAACTAGTTCAATTATTGGAATGATAATCGAATTAAAAGATTAAAGTTGCCGTCGTAATAGGATCACACATCCATCATATAAATCAGGAAAATAATGCTGGTTTGCCTTTGAAGGCCGTTTACCGACAGAAGAACTAGTAAGTTTAAAACATATTTAATGCAATTCGTACAGTTGAATCAATTACAAATGTACCGAGGTCTATCGACACCTCTAGACAATTCACAGCCCTATCGCAATTCGTGAAAGTGCAGCTTTTTCACGAGCAAGCCCGTCACGACGTGGAGTGGAGGCAAACAAAGCGAACCGCAAACAATTGTGGTAGACCTGCACAGACCATAGACAGTATAGACGAGAAACAGATATTAAGTATATGGGTGATGCGGTAAGGTAGCCAGCGAAATTCAAATTTTCTTACCATTTTTGCAATTTGCAAGTCAGTGTCAGGTTGATTAAAATATGATTCGCGACCGTAACAAATATGAGTTTACAAAATTATAATAATTAGAATCAGTAATACAACTCCTTATGTTAGAATAACCCTAAAATGTCATGATTTCATGAAATAGTAGGTAATTCAATTGGATTATATGAACTTAGAGAGTTGTATTATTGATGATACTGACCTGCAAACTGCAAAAAACGTAAGAAAATTTGAATTTCGCGGGCTATTGGGGAGTTTGTTGCGCCACTTCTTCTTCCCAGCTAAAGCACTAGGAAGTGGTGAAGGGCGGCCGTTTTTGGAGGACTTTCATGTAATTTTGACGTTCGAATAATTCTGGTTGTCAGCCTAGTTTGAATTAATGACTTTTGAATTTTGTTTTTTTTACCCTGACGCTTTCGCCTTAAGTCCCTTGAAAAGTAAGGCGATACATTTTATCCGGTAATGTGAAGTTAAAGAACTCACTAGGGCTTGTAATTCGTTAAAAGGTTTTTCATTTTGCGTCTTTATTTCGGTCAACAGACTTTTGTCATCCTTGTTTTGATAAGTAAATGGGTTTTTGTTTTTAGCGATTTTTATTGTTCTCTATTAATCAATCCTAACCTTGACCTTGACCTTGTGCCGCAGGAATCCACTGAATGCGGAAAGCACAGAATCGGTCGAAGTGGCGGTGCTTGGTCCGAGGCCTATGTCCAGCAGTGGACGTCTTTCGGCTGAAATGATGATGATGATGAATCAATCAATCTACCTATCCTTTTCCCAACTATGTTGGGGCCGGCTTCCATTCTATCCGGATGCAGATGAATACCAGTATTTTACATGGAGCGAGTGTCTTTCTGACCTCAACAACCCAGTTACTGGGTAACACGATCCTTGGTAAGACTGGTTGTCAGACTTTTGGGCATCTAACTACCCGTCACGGTTGTCAAAGATCTCAACTCAGCCTATTGCAGTCCACTACTGGACATAGGCCTCTTCCAGGCTGCGCCACAACATCTTGTCCTCCGCCTTCCGCATCCAGTCTGACCCAGCCACTTTCTTAAGGTCGTCGGTCCATTTAGCTGGGGGGCGTCCCACACTACGCTTGCCGATACGCGGTCTCCACTCTAGGACTCGTCTGCTCCACCGGCCATCGGTCCTTCGACAAACATGGCCAGCCCACTGCCACTTCAGTTTGCTTACTCTGCAAGCTGTGTTGGTAACTCCGGTTCTTTTCCGAATAATTTCATTTCTGATTTTATCCTTCAAAGAAACTCGGAGCATAGCTGGCTCTATAGCGCGCTGAATGACCTTGAATTTGTAGACCAGCCCGACTGTCAGTGTCCACGTTTCGGCACCGTATGTCATAATGGGCAGGACACAATGCATCACACAATACAGACATAAACCTAGATTCTCGTATTGTTACAATCTCATATATCTAAACCTACTCTGCGGCCTTAATTTTAATTTGATTGTCTACGACCGAAGCTGCGCATCATTACCAACCTACTCCTTACTTACCGTGTGGGTTTCTTTCACCGTTACAACACAATTGATAAATTGTGTAGAAATTGCCATTTCCACAAATGGCATACTTGGATTCAATTGAAAAATGTCTGTTAACTGTGATCTTGATGGATAAGCCCATTAGGGGAGCACACCTCATTTATCACATTTGTTATGGGTTTTTTTGTTATGTGAATGATATATCCAGTTACTTACTTTCTATTTAATGGTCTCCTGTCTTATTCTTCATAATTTAACGAATTGCCTGAGGCTTGTAAAAATGTATCAGTTCAGTAGGTATTTCTTTCTCCCGAAATGCAGAGAGGTAAAAACTTTATTTTAGTAAAGTTGGCCCATTGTTGGGCAATGTCTTCTACTAGTGTGTCATATTGTTTTTGATTTTTGCCAGCTAGTGGTAACATACACCTGCCTTTTCGAACACCCGACCCTGAGAACATTGCCAAATAAGGGGTTCACAAAACTTATTTCTCTTATCTTAAAGCTTCTCGTCGTAGCTGAGCATGTAGCTAGGGGATTATCACTGTCACTGTCACTAACATTATCACTTTCACTGGTTTTAATTATATAAAATCAGCATTTTTCCCATCAACCATTAGGTACAATAGTAATTGTCATTTAAATAAGTCACTGAATATCCCAAAATGATTTCAAAATCCCTTCTAAACCTTCTCGTGTCTACAATGCAGAAAGTGAGAGTAATGGGATGCGCTAGCGCATCGTTTGTGTCATGAATGGCGTCGATAATTACAAACGGTTAACATGGCGGCTTGACGGGTCAACTCGCATGCTTTTACTTTCAAATACTCGTTTATTCAATATACTAATATATATAGATTAGTCTTGCTTGACGAGTCTTTGCTTGTAATAGCGAAGCGAGTACCATAGACATAGCTCTGTTGGACTTGACTTTTGGAACTTACTAACCCCACTAAGGCCATGGTGTCCGAGTACTCACCTAGTTTTTCAAGACATCGCCAAGCGGCTGGTCGACTCTTCACGTGACCAGAGGGCTGACCTATTCTTTGGCCAAAGAATCAGTATTACCATACAACGCAACGTGGCAACGCTGCCAGCCTTTTGGGCACTTTTTTCCTATTGACAGCGATGCGGACGAATTCTTTGATGCCCTATGATTATTTCCCCCTCCCCCCTTTTTATATACTTGTACATATTATTATTTTAAGTCTGTTAGTTTTTAAATCTTGTAAATACGTGTGTGCAAATAAGGTCTAAAATAAATTTAATACTATGAAAAAATAAAAATAAACTAAGTTTCTTATCGCATGTTTTCTCTGCACAGTTCCCGAATGAGAGCTAAACCAAAAAAAGTGTAACATTTTGACCGTCACGACTCTTTTGTTACGTAACAAAAGTGTCGTTCAAAAGCGAAAGGAACTTCATTCCAACCGGGTGTCCCACGACACCTCCAGTTTTTTCTAGCTAAATTGTTTTAGCAGTTCACTGCAACTGCCAGACACATACTTCCTTCGTGGGCTGTCGTTTGGCACGTATTATAAAAAGTGCAAGCCATGGTAATTTTTGTCATTTTAGCTAGCAAAGTGCTGACTGCTCATGGTTCGCAGGACGTTCCTGTCACTGGTAGAGGCGGATCCATATATTCATGCAGCCCATAGGAAATACTACTATGTACTACGACTAAGACCACTCATAATCAGCCTATAATGTTCCCACTGCTGGGACTCAGGCCTCCTCTCGGTGAGAGGGAATGGGCTACAACCTACCACACGGGCCCAGTGCGGATGGTAGATGTCACATGTTTTCGAATTTTTGGTTCTAGGACATGCCGGTTTCCTCACGATGTTTTCCTTCACCGTTTTGGAACAGTGATAGTGAAATTATTTACACAGAGTAAAGCGCCTGCTTGGGTTCGAAAGTTCGAACCCACAACTGAATCGTAAGTCGGAGCCGTTATCACTGGGTCACTAAAACTACTTTTATTCATAATTTATTACCTCTGCCTAACCTTTCGGAGACAACAGGCGTGATGTTATGTTATATATTATGACAACATTTGAAAGTCAGATGATTTTTTTCTATCTAATAAAATCAGATCGAGACGAAACGACACGAGAAAAAACTGCAGCAATTTGTTCATTGTGTTTTTAGGGTTCCGTACCTCAAAAGGAAAAAACGGAACCCTTATAGGATCACTCGTGTGTCTGTCTGTCTGTCTGTCTGTCTGTCTGTCTGTCTGTCCGTCTGTCACAGCCAATTTACTCCGAATCTAATGGACCGATTAAGTTGGAATTTGGTACACATATGTATTTTTGTAACCCAAACACGAATGTGTAACGGAAATAAATAAATTTTGAATATAGGGGTCACTTTTGGGGCGCAAACAAGAAAATTTAAAAAAAAGTTTTGCTAACAGTACCGTGTGACATATCAAATGAAAGGGCTTGTTGCGAGGATCTTAAATATATTATTTATATAATTTTAAAATAAATACTTTTAAAGATATTTAATAAATTCAATGAAAATTGACCATTCCCCCCCCCTTATCTCCGAAACTACTGGACCAAAAATTTTGAAAAAAATACTTAGTATGGCTCTTTACTCATAGATTACAGGAAAACCTATAAGAAGTTTATGGTCTTAAAATAACATGGGGAATCTATCAATATTGTGCGTACAAACTTACATTTCGTCGCTCGGCATCCAATAGGCCTATCTCTCTAGCTAATATAATATCAAAAGTGTTTGACCGTCTGCTTAATACACAAATAAATAAAACTGTATATGTTCATGACAACCAATTTGGGTTTTGGCGTGGTTTGTCAACAGAAAATGCAGTGTTGTGTCTTAAGCATACTATCACATACTTACTATACACAGCGTGGGACGCCGATTTATGCTAGCTTCCTCGACTTATTCAAGGCTTCTGATCTGGTTGCTTATGACGTATTGTGGAGAAAGATGGAGAAGGATAGGTTGCCTGGAGCCCCTAGTTGAATGGAGCTTATAAACATCTTTAAATAGTGGTATGGTAACCAGATCAATAGTGTACGATGGGCTGGAACTTTTTCCAGGCCATACAGGTTGGAATGCGGGGTGAGGCAGGATTTGGGCTAGATATACCCAAAGGTCGTGCAACGCCCTTCGTGTCCAATACAACAACGCTTTCAAGGTATAGGTGGGGCTGCCCCGTTTTTGTAGCGCATCAGGAATGTTCGCGGACGCACATGGGTGACCACTGAAAATCAGCGCTGTGCTGTGGGTACCCATAGCACAGCATCATGCTGAGTGGAAGCCTTCTTGTCACAGTCATGACGTGCCAGCAGCTGCCGCATATTTCTGTTTTGTGCTCGTGATTATATTTAAATCTATTTTTTTTTTTTTTGTATTTTTCTTTTCTTTTATGCACTTGTTTCTGTGACAATTAAACTTACTTTTCTTTCTTTCTTTCTTTTTTTCACATATTAATTGCTTTTACGCAACGATGCGAATAAGGTGTGCATCCCTGGTGCGCAGAGTGCGGGCCAGCTCCAACAATATCCTAAAAAAGATCGCGAGCAGACTGGATTGCATGTACATCAATCACTGTAGTGCCATCTCCCATGGGGTGAAATAAATTTAAACTAGATTACGTGGGGCACTCAGAAAGTTTTGTGATACTAGAAAAAAATATAATACAGGTTATAATTTTTTTATTATATCTTTTCAAAGAACTCTCCATTGGCGTCTATACACAGTTTTATACGTCTAAACCAATTTTTATAACACATTAATCCAGTCCGCATTAGACACCTCTCCAATCTCCTTCTCAAATGCAGCCAGTGCATCTTCAGGTGATGAAAACTGTTTTCCTTTGAGTTGATTTTTTATTTTGGGGAACAAGAAAAAGTCGCACGGAGCCAAATCGGGACTGTAAAGAGGATGACCTATAAATTTGACCGGTGTGCTGTCCAGAAAGTCCCTTGTTTTGAGCGCCGAGTGAGCCAGCGCGTTGTCGTGGTAAAGCAGTAGCCCACGGAGGCTAGTGTTCGGTCGCTTGCTGCTTGGAGTAGTAAAAACTTCTGGCAAACATTTGGTAACATACCATTCAGTATTGATGCTCTTTTGATCTCGTCAGGGTACTGACACCAGATAACCCGGCAAAGAAAAAAAACTTGCGTCAAAATTTTGCCTGCACTTCTGGCTCGTTTCACTTTGGTAGGCGTTGGTTCATTTTGAAACAGCCACACAGTCGACTGACGCTTCATTTCTGTATCATATTGATAAATCCAAGATTCATCACCCGTAATGATATCTTAAACGCGCCGAGACGAGCCTGCTACAAATTTTGCTATCATGTCTCGGCACCATTCTACCCGAACCTCTTTCTGAGCCTGCGTTAGATTTTACGGTACCAGCGTGAAACTATCTTCCATAACCGAAGATGCCTGTGTAGAATTTCAGACACACTTCCCGATTCAATCAGCAGTATATGCTGAACCTCTTCATATGTAATTCGCCTACTCTCTTGAACTAAAATTTTCACAGCCAGCACGTTTTGTTATGTAACAACCGTCATACTTCTTTCTTTGTCCGCCAAAATTACTCGACCACCCATAAATTCGTTGAACCAGCGGAAAACAGTCGCTTTAGCAGGGCTTTTTTCTATGAACACCATTCGAAGTCTTTCAAACGATTCTTCTGGTTTTAGTCGACATTTGAAATCGTACATAATCATCGCGCGAAAATGTTCTCGTTTTAAATCCAGTTTTCAGTAAGACAGAGTATTTTGATTTTACTCGTAAACAAATGTGGAGGGAATTTCGAATTTGGAATGTTTTGTTTTTTTGTAATAAATAGTCATAGTTTAAATTGACATCAAAGCCAGCCAGTATCTTATAGACAAAAACTGTTAGTCGCAAAACTTTCTGAGTGACCTAGTAAAATAAGCTAACATAGTTCATAAGTTTACAAACAGAATGAGTCCTTTTTACTTGAATAAAGAAAAATATCTGGATGACCATTTTTTTTTAACGACGTTTTCTAAAAATGACACCTAGTTAGATCGATTTATCGCTCCCGAAACCCCCTGCATACTAAATTTAATAAAAATTCTTGGAGCTGTTTCCGAGATTCAGATTATATATGTATATACATACATACGAGAATTGCCCGTTTAAAGGTATTAGATTTAGATTATTAAGAAGTAGTGACAAAAATTGAAAAGGGTATGCTGAGATGGTTTGGGCATGTTGAGAGGATGAATGAAAGGCGACCAACAAAATGTATTTACGAGGCTGATGTGAAGGGAACGGCCGGGCGGGGACGCCCTAGGAGGACATATACTGAACTTATTGGTGATGTTCTTCAGAAAGGCCAGGTGCGTAGTACTCGCAACCGGCGTGCGTGTATGACCAGATGTATGAACGTAAACGAGGCAAAAGGAGTATGTAAGGATCGTAGCAGGTGGCGTTCTGCAGTTTCTGCCTACTCCCATGGGAAGAAGGCGTGAGATTATGTATGTATGTATTATTATATTAATACCGCGAATGTGAAATTTTTAACGAAAATCAGATTTTTGTTTTATTTCATTCTACACGTTCAAATAAATGATCCTGCAATTTAAAAAAAAAAACGTAAAAAAATGTCACATTCGCGGTATTGGATGCCGAACGACGATTTGCAGTTGGAATGTATGTAACATGTTTTTCAACTACAATGTTAAGTTTGTGTTTGGGATAAATAAATTCATCTCAACTACGGAACCCTACATTGTGCGTAGTCCGACACGCACTTGGCCGGTTTTATTTAATGCACTCTTTGACGCAACAATTAAGTAAACATAACTGGTGATTATTAACAAAGAAAATTACATTCCTCATTGTTATTTTAAACAAAGTAATTTCGTAACATTCTTCATAAATTTACTCGTTTGAGGCAGCGAAGCGTTTGGTATAAAAAAATAATGTCCGCTCTATTATTCTTTATTAAGTCTTATTACGACCTTAACTAGGTAATATGTTTTATGTTAGCAGTCATTTAATATAAGTACCGACAAGGCATAGGTTTCAAAACATTGCTTTGTTAGTAGGTATATCTAGCTATTAACAATGCAGTGTTATAGCTACAATTATACTTGAAGGGCCTCGAAATCTTTTTTTTTTTAAGTGAATACTTCTTTAGGCGCGTTAGGCATTTTTGAGATGGGACTAAACCATTGATTTTGCGACACCATGACTACACCTATTTTTTTTTAAAGCGATTGTGCTCTTTATTTATATTACGTTACGGATCAATGTTATATGCAAGTATTTTTACTTTAAAGGTTTCGGAAGTACAATTTTTTGTAAACGCGACTGTGCTTTTATTTAGAAAAGGTTACGGTGCAATGTTCTATAAAAGTATTTTTCTTCCACCAAGGCGATCTTGTTCAAGTTTTCACTTCTGTCGGCACTCCCGGAGTGGCACCACTTTTTTTTGAGTTCCTTTTTGCATGTCAATCTAGGAGGTTGTCGGCTATACCGGACTTTCCTGTGGCTGCCTCAATAAATTTAGGCCCGCAGCCAGGGCATAAAACTTAGAAACTAAGCGATTACACGCTAAGGGCACCCTCTGTGGGGTACGAACCTCGGCTTAGGGCGGCGCTGGGGGAGGACAGCAAGGGACAGGCTGGATGGGAATAATATTATTATTAGGGGAATTTAAAGCTACAGGTTCAGCGGCGCGGGCTGGCACGGGCAAGGGTCGGGGAGGCCTCGAAATCAACATAAAAAATCGTTTATATTCAATTTAGGCTGAAAATCAGCACTATTTTAAGGGTCGGGTAAACGCCGTAAACGCCCCTCAAAAGCCCGCCTTCCACCACACCGCCTGTTTTACAATAACCAGATATCCAATGCAAACTAGCCACCAGATGAATTCTGAAAGGAACGAAAATTGAATACAATTATTTGCTACATTTACGGGATTATAATTAATTATCCCAGATGAGATTGGCCAACGTTGAAATTTTTCATTTCCGTAAACAACTTTAATTTTTTAACCATTGAGTTAATGCTCTGAAGACATAAACGACTGCAGCGCAAACGCATTAAAATCATCTTTTTATACAATACAGCGCTAAAATTACTCAAACAAATATAACCAAAACTCAATTGTAAACGGTTCCGTATTGCAACACCCGTTTGCAGAATAATGGAATCTACTGCTGTGGATGGACAGATGGACGGCTTAATGGACGTTTGATGTACCATGGTTAGGAGATACAGTAGGTCAACTCTATTCAATAAGGGATTTAAAAAAAAAACGAAATTATTGGACATTAGCAATACAATTAAACAGCAGAGGAAATAAGTTCTCAAAGTCGGCGTGACCATTACAGACTTGTGCTGGATGTGCTGCCTGGACAGGGAAATATATAAAAAAATGGTGTTTTAATTCAGGAAAAATACCATATACAAAAAAGAATAAATAAGTAGTAAAAAACAGTAAAAACATTAAAAATATTCAAAAATTATCATTAAAAATTAAAATTATCAGTCTTCAAAATATAATAAAAACTCTCTGGCTATGTGTGTTCGTCTATGTAATAAATTACCAAATATGTTTAAAACATTAAATTGTAAATTATTTAAAATCCAATTATATAAAAAATGTCTCAATAATAATAATTTCTGTAGTATTAATGATTCTTTTTAATTAATTTCAATGTAATAAGTAAATTTCAATGTCATAAATGTATTTTTAGTAAGTATCTAAGTTTGCATGCTTTAGTTTTAAGCAAAACACGTTCAATCTAATATTTTTAATAACACCTTGTTGTATACCATGTTTTATGCAAATAAAAATATCTTATCTTAATTTGTAAAAATCGAACTGGTTTTAAGGTTTATTTATTATTAATTTGTTATAATATTATTCTATAATTTTCCTCAATTAACCTTATGCCAACTATCTCATTGCTTCACATCATTAGAAACTGATCAGTGAGAATAAATTTTGGTCCTTCGAACGAAACGGATTGGCCTAATGAGGCGTCGGAAATCAAATAATACATAATTATATATAATAAACCACAAAAAAGAAAACAACGAGGACACAACAGTTTAAAGCATATTATAAGATTAAAGACGAAGTACGTTGAAGACAAGGAAGTTTGGCAATAATTCTTTCTGCACATGTGGCTTCCCTGGTACCTCATTAACGGCATAACAATGTAAATGTCTATTAACTGCTCCCAAATTACGATGTTTTTTTTTTACCTACTTCATACCTACACATTCATCTTTTCATTATTTGACATTATATACCTACAATTTTCCATATTTTTAATCAAATTAGATTTGTTACAGCTGTAGTGGCAATCATGTCATTTGTTTTAAATAGGTCCTTATTTTTATTATTTTGTTTATCTTTTATATAGATTCTTTTCTTTTAGATTGTGTGAATGTGAGAACATTGTAGGCTGTAGACTTGTGGACCATTTTCTATTTTACTAAGTACCTGGTACTTGTTGATAGGCCTATACTGTCCTCCCATACCTATTTTGAAAACATTGTAGAAACCATTTATTTTGAAAAGAGAACCGTGGAGTTTCTTGCCGGCTCTTCTCCATAAGAAGCGACCAATTGGAACCGTGCACCTAGCTTCTGACGTTTCATAAGTGCCCATGTAGGTTTATGTGAAATAAAATATTTTGAATTTGAATTCGAAAGTGTAGTTTCTACGCTTGATATTCTTTTCCTTGAAAATAACTCAACGGTCTTTTTGCACCAGTAGGTAGGTACTGTAGACGTTTCTATAGGAAGTCAATGACAGAGACGGAGAGCTTACAGCCGTTACAGCAGTTTTACAAAAGTAAAATAGTGCAAGTATAACATAAAATACGTTTCTTTTTGCCCCGATACCACCAGAGTACTAAGCTCTTGCAACCTTGCTCCTTCCCTGCCCGGCCTTCTGCACCTAACTTCTATGTGGTCCTACTACACTCCTACATGGTTGTTGCAGTGTGATGAATGAGTATGTGCCAGCTGGGACTTTCACTTGCATGGGACGGTTTATATGTCACTGCCTCGTTAGTAGTACAAGTTACTAATGTATTGCTTCTGTTCGTGGTTATGACGTGACCGCTTTTGGGGAGGACAATGTTAAATAAATTGTCAATTGTGTGAAAGTTTGAGTCTTGGCGAATATGCGTTATTACAGCAAATTAAATTTGAGAAATGTTTTATGGCTCCTTTGTATACTGACAAACCATAACTGCAAAGCTTGGTTAGTCCTTTTGTGGCAGTGAGATATTGATAAGGATGATTAAAAAAACTAATATCTAAAATGTCGATTTCACCACTACCGAACTGTACTTTTTTAAGATGGCACAGTTTATTTTCCTTTTACTGGAGCTATCAAAATGTCATCGCTTATTAGTCTAGATATTTGTTGTCATAGACTGACTAAGTTAAATGGCTTGCCTGGTATTTGAAAAAGGTCAGTAAATAAACTACTCGATTACCCAGCTCGATAATGTAATAGTTTACGATGAGTTTATGATGAACTATGTAGTTAAATATTCGATTAATAGAAGCTAACATTTAAATAAAAAAGAGTTTTTAAGCTATTTCGGTTTTAGATGTTAAGATATAATCTATATCGTCACTGGAAAGGCAAAAATACTTAACGCCATATAAATAATGTGACGGTTAAGTAATTTTGCCTTTCCAGTGACGAAATGATCCTACGATAAAATTAGCCTTTCGACAACTATGTTGGGGTCGGCTTCCAGTCTAACCGGATGCAGCTGAATACCAGTATTTTTTCATGGAGCGACTGCCCATCTGACTTTCACAACGTAGTAACTAGGTAATACGATACCCCTTGGTAAGACCGGTTGTCAGACTTTCGGGCTTCTGACGACCCGTAACGACTGTCAAAGATCCACGAATGACAGCCGGGACCCACGGCTTAACGTGCTTTCCGAGGCACGGAGGTGCCTCGGTATGTAAAGATGGTCACCCATCAACGGACCTACCCTGGCAAGCGTAGCTTAATCTGATGGGTCGACCCGTGCGGCTGTTATTATTTAGCCACGAGCTCCTAACGCTAAAATAATATCTCAAAATCATAAGTATTTTTAAAGACTGGATGAGACTCGCATAGACCAGGGAAGCATGACACTAAAGCCTTATAAGTCAGCAGTGGGTGAAACAAGTCTGCCATTGATGATGATAATAATTATTTTTGAAACAAACAATAAATAAATAAACCTCATAAAAAACGTGTGCGGTCAGGGGACATTCGTCAGGAACGAAGTTCTTTCTCACGTATGATTTAAAACAAAAACAAAATATTTGCAGCCGCAATCTTGGATTTTCATTTTGACCAAACTCACACTTTCTCTCTCTCTCCGGCATGCAGTGTACTCGGGTCGATGTGTACAATTTTATCCCATGACACTGTTATCACTTTTACGCTTTTCTTTTGTTTTTTCTGCCAGCGTTCTCTCTCACTCTCTTTTTCCTTCTCTTTGAATTAAAAGAAGACAGTCGCAAGTATTAACACTTTTTAGCGTGACGATTTCTGAAAGTTTACAAGCCACGTTAAAGACCTTCGTTCTAAAAACCTCAAACCCTCAACCCTCCTCTTTTATCTAAAGCCTCATCCAATATGGTATACCTAGCTGGACAAGAGGACTCTATCCTAACTCTGTGCGATGTAAACCGGCCCTACACTCCACAACTAACATCTGACAGTTCTACAGAATCAGAGATTTAAGATAACAAATTGATAGCTGATAATATCACAAGGGTGAACCAATGCTGATGCTGTTGGGTAACAAAGTAACAACTGATGATTTATGGCATGACTCAAACGCAAACGTAGGGTTTGGCAACGGTTTGACACAAATATTTTGTATTTTATGGTAAACGAACAAACGTACTCTCTCCGCATTCTTATCATTGTGCTGGATAAGGGTTCATGCACACACATCAGTCACGTCAACGTCAAGTCACCGAGCAGTTACGTCAACGTCAAGTCGCCGATCAGTCACGTCAATTTCAGGGACGTGTGTGAACAGATAGTCAGTCAGTCAGACATAGCAACCCCTATTTCGTTTGTAGCAATACAAGTTTTGACTTACCGGTGACGAGACGTCGACTGAGACGCGCCGGTAGTGACGTGACTGATGTGTGTAGCTAACGTCCTACAACTTCTACGTAACTATATTTTTTGACGTGGCTTGTCGAAGATTTGACGTTGACATGACTGGAGTGTGTGCATGAACCTTTGACGTTTGTTCCGTCATAATTGAAATAGGTATCGACAGATTGGACATCAACACTATCATCAATGATTTCACTCCCAGAGCTCTTTTTTTAAATTGCGAAATGGGCCTGCTCTTGACCTTGATCTTGCTTGGTGGAAAGCGATAAATGAATTCTTCGATGGAGTCTTGCTCATGAACACCGACTCCGACTAAGTCCAAGCGATTAGAGGAGGGCTTAAATTTGTAAAGGATTTAAAACTAAAATAAGAAGATATAATAGAAAACCACAAAGAAATATAAGTTTTCATGGGTAAAGCTCACGGTCGTAAGAACCACTATTTCAAATTATCTTTCTATTAAAAACTCGGAAATAAAAAAACAATACAAACGTAGAATGTGCATAAAACTCTATAATAAAAAGGAAATAACTTCCGCAATTCATTATTATCTTCTTGATAAACGATCTTTTGTATTACCCGTGAAGTTTTAATCACCGTTGCTAAATATCTCATAAAGTAATTCTATATGGAGTCATTTAATTACTCGAACTAGCGGAACCCTAAACTGAGATTTCCGCAGATATTATAGAACTTTTAATTGAATTGTTACATAATAGGGAAGTATTAAATAGTGCTGCGTAATCTATCTTCCATATCCATCTAAAATAATTGTGAATGATGAAGATAATGCAACTGAACCTTAAGCTTAAAAAAAAAATCACAGTTTTTTGTTTTGTTTTTTTTTGCCTTTCTACGAGGTTTACATCGCGTGAGAACGTTTTCTGAGAACAACGTAACGACTATATCTTAGTTGTCTTTCATGTGATGTTGGGTCATCTGGTAAGCTTAACTATTTGTCCTGCAAATGCATCGTCTTCATCTTCCAGTTATCATACTCATACCAACTAAATTGAGCTCTTCGCAATACTTGTCGTTCTTCTTTTATCAGTAGTTTTCTCAGCAATTTCATCATTCTTAGTCAAATCATGTTTCACACATTTCATTCATTTTCTCTTTGCTTAGGCTCTTCTGTTATATTCATCCACATTCACACAGTAAGTTGAATGATGCAAAATTGATATCTTCTTCTGAACTTAGTGAACTCCACGTGATCAAAGTTGTAGGGAGAAGCTTATGTAATCATAGATTCATTGATAAACCTTTTGATTTCTAGATGATTGATAAAATGTGCATAATATTAAATGCTGCTTACGTAATCGGTTGTCGGTAGTTGATTTATCACTGAACATAGTTCCTAGATGATTGGCAGAGATCTGAGATCTTCTTTGTTCGATTTTCCAATTATGATACCTACCTACTCGTGTCACTTGGGATATATAGACTGGAAATACATTTCAAACGGTTCTCTGAGGCTAGGTTTCAATACAAACTTCCTTAACTTTATACGTTGGTTCACCAAGGACTTAGGTAGGCTTATCTTGTGATGCATCTAGTACGTTTCTTCATGCATAATCAGCCTATAATTTTCCCACTGCTGGGACACAGACCTCCTCTTAGTGAAAGGGATTGGGCCGTAATCCACCCACCACGCGGGCCCAGTGCGGGTTGGTAGAAGTCTTCGAATTTTTGAGTCTAGGACATGCCGGTTTCTTCTCTATGTTTTTCTTCAGCGTTTTGAGAGCAGTGGTGATGAAATAATTTACACAAAGTAAAGCGCCTATCAGGATTCGAACCTACTATTCGTAAGTTGTGGCCGTTATCACCACCACCGCCACCGCTGCTCTCTAGTTTGTTTCTTCATGCATTTTGTTACTTAATTTCTTTTAAAAGCCATTTCTTCCGCACCCATGCAGCCATGTAAGAACTTATTAAGATGATGTCCTAAGTCCATATAATAAGGGACTACCTACGTCAATAGGAAGTTCAAGAGTTTCCACTTCTGTAGCATCGGATTGAGAAATTTGGAAACATAGACTTATCGACTTGAATAAAACCGTAACTAATCTAAAACTATGACCATGATACCAAAAGTGTCTCCACTCAAAGACGTGTATCGCCAACGATTATAACAATTATTGCACGAACACACATAGGTCAGTACACGAGACCAACGATTACGAATACAAATTAATTAATTTGTCTCAGTTGACTCTAACAAGACTGTAACAATTTGCGTGGGACGCACTCGATGTAGAGCAAACTGTTCATGTGGTTCTTAAAGTAATCCATCTGTTTGGAATGCTTGAACACTAGCTTTTCACATAACCTCATTTATCAACGCTATTGGATCAGCATGTGGCTTGAGATCATTTTGGAGACAAAAATTTAACTCACAGTTTTGCCTTCTCAGATTAAGTTTCATACTACTTTTACTAGTTTAACTGAAGACCAGCACTCTAATTTTCTAACACACATTAATTCACAATCTGAAGGATTGTGAAGAAAATTGCTAATCCATTGCTTCATTTGACTGAAAAATTCGTCTGCTTTTCGGGTCAGTGACAGCTCGGCCCGAGTCAACTGAGCCCAAATAATAATATCAGATACTACGTCGTCAAAACGCCTTAAAAATTGGTGTGTACCGACGGCGTGAAAAGTATCGACCTCTTAAAATATTGAAGATTTTTTATATTTTTTGATGGAATTTATTTATTTATTTTATGAATAATAATAAATTATAAGATTACGCAATTAATGTTGTTGAATTACTGTCTAAATGAAAGGCATTGCCATTGTAAGACAGTGTGTTACGCAATTACTCTGCTGGTTTTAAGAAATTAAAACTAAAAAGAACAGCATGTTTTTATTTGGCGACAATCGTCAAAATATTAAAATTTTACAAAAGGGATCCTTAAGCAAATCGATATTTGTATTGTTAATTATTCACAAGAATAATGATCAAGTCATGTCACAAATATTTACGACAAATTACAAATCGCCCACGATCTGCACAGGCACAACTAAACAATAACAAAACGAACAAATATTTATCACCGCCATTCAGCGTAATTGCCACATTATTCCGTAAATGTAAGCTAATGAAGTGCATATCGATTAACACCTCGTTTAAAACCTCGTGTATTTACCTAGGCCTCGTAATTACAAAACTACGGGGCGTTATTTGCCTAATGCTGGGGCCACACTACGAGTCTATTGTCACGAAGCAATAACTGCTAAAGCTTCAAGTTTTTCTCGCTAGAAAGTTATCGTGTTATGCGGTGATCACATTAGCAGCTTTCGTATTTCTTGGGGCCGATACCCGTACGATAACTGGGATGCAGTCCGATCTTTCCCTACAATAGCCGATACTGGTAGATTTTATTATAACCATAGGTGACAAATCTTATAAACAATCTAACACTAAATTAAATGACTAACTATGTATGCAATCCGAGAACGTGTAATGCAAACACTTTTACCGTTTCCCGACTACTCTGAATAGAAACGCCGAAACAAACTCGGAGGTCTCTTTTAAAGTCAAGATTTTCTTTGTCTGATACATTATCTTGGTCAGACAGTCGGTTACATCTGCGTGTATCGTGTAGTAGCGCGAAGCTTCGTCACGATAGACGCAGTGTGGCCCCAGCCTTACACTGCATTCTGTACCATTTAGATACGGTGGAACAGTTGTATTGTTTTGCAATCACTCATTAACACTGATTGCAATCATTACTGACTGGTCGGCAACGTTTTTAATAACGGACAAATATTTGGTTTAGGCAAATTTAATGATAAGTATAATAAGTATATATATAACGATGCAGTTCTAGAAAGCTACTTAAATTATTTAATAATGAAGCGTTAAAATGAGGACAATAAGTAAAGTTTTGATGGATGAAATTAAATATTTCTGAAAATTTTACAAAAACAAAACTATGATATTGAAAGTCATCTTGCTATTACTATAACGGCTGAACTTCTATTTACCCTTCAAAACTTAGAGCAATAAAATTCATCAAGAGCTAAGTAAAAAGAGATTTCTTATAATAAATAAGGTGAAAATGTTAGTGAGAGTCTATTCAGCGATGTATCACAATAAACACATCGTGATAATATCAAAAACGAATGACAATGCTTGTTCTGTAACCTACAAACAATTTTTATTATATTCTTTCAAGGTAATTTTATTTCATACAGTTTGCGGTACTGTGACCGCAACAGGATTTTAGTAGGTAACAAAAATTTTAATATTCATGAATTCTTTAGTGTATAAATACGCGTAAAAAAATATATTTACCAATGATAGTGTGGTCAATTATCATTAAAGATTACTTAATATGTAAGAATTTTAATCAATTGCGTGCTTGTGGAAATAGAAACCATTTTATTGGCCTTCTAATGTAAAGACATTTATAACCTTGGAACCTTTCAAATTCATAGAAGCAGAAGCAACCATATATCTTCAATTACGGCTAAGCGATAAAAATTGAAAATGATCCAACCTTTTCATCTAATCATAAACCGAGTTATTTAAAAACCGGTTCCGCCACTAACCGCTAAATAACTACTAACAATAACAACAATAGCAAATATTTCCGTTTCATTACCATCTTCTAAGGAACAACAATGCTTACTTTGTGCATCGTCAAACGCACTCCTAGTACGGGATCTAGTCGATGCAAATTCCCTATGGCCTGCGATCATACGATCATTCCCACGGTTACTTTATCGACCTTCGTCAGATGTCCCCTACCATGATTAAATTTTTTATCGTCACCGTGTAGTTTTAATGACGCCTTTACTTTCTTGTTTACTTTTGCACTTTTATCTATGTCATTGTATATTTTTGGGGTGGTGTCTTTGGACAAGAGATGAAAAATAGTTTTTTCGTTTATTTCTATTTTTTAAATTGATAGTTCAGGTTCTCGGATGCTCCTTTAACGGCCGCTTGATGCTTATTGAGATGTGTCGGGAACAATAGTTGAATAATTTGTTTTACATACTTTTTTGGGAGATGACTACTGTCCGGTGATTGTTATTTTGTTCCTTCATTAATCATGAAAAGATTCACCAATCTCTTTTTATCTGAATTTTTCATTGTTGTTAACAATGCAAAATTAACCTTCGTATGTATGCAACTATAAAACGTTGTGATTTAACGATTATGATGTTATACTGCATTCTTCGTTTTACCAGCCTTTTCCAACAAGTAGGGATCGACTGTCAATTCATCTGACTGAAATCAATTTAAAAATTAATCAATTCTGGCCAACAGTATCGGACACTGTTTGACATTTCCCAGTAATGTTCACAACTATGTATGCAAGCTCGACTAGATATTCACTTGCATGAATCAGGCCATTGATTCAGTTCACTTTAAGTACTGTTTATCGGCGGCTTCCATCGAAATTCCCACATGTGTCCAGCAGACGGTTCCCTTCATCATTAACACAAGTATAATGTTTCTTACTTCCTAGGATCCCTTGGTTGAATACATTTAGTATGTACTAAAAACTAGTGTCCTGACTTCTGTTCTCCCTCGGACTCTAAAAATAGGGACACATAATGAACGCTAAAAGCTAATCATCTTATAAAACTGGCATCTTAATATAACGTGATAAAGCCATTTTTTGTCGATGTACAATACAATTCATTAGCACTTAACGAGTTCAATGTAATTCCTGACCAACAAGAAACTTCATGGTCAGTAAATAGCTGACTTGACAGGTTACTAGACATAATTAATTTACTAACAACTTTACAACATATAATTTAATGATGTAAGTTTACATCTTATTCATCAGAACGTTTTCTAATTACATGACTTTCTCCAGGCTATATGTGTAGATATTAATGCTGGATAGTAAATAAAAAATACCTAAGTTGGCGTTTTGTTATGACTAATTACAAAGAAAGAAAGTTGCTCCTATTTGTTCCAAATATTGGAGACAGTAACGGTTATTCAGAAGACTATCAATAAATATTAGCGCTAGCGCGTACCAATGTTGGTTTGCAATTTTTTACTTGGGCAAAAAGTCCAATGTGGTCTATCTGTGCTTTGATGAGACTTAAAAGTCTTGGTCGCCAACATTTCATAGTTATCTATTCATTGGGTGCCATTCCAAAGAAGCTCCAATTTTAGAAACTATTTGAAGTATTATTCAATTCATGTCTAACTCTGGAATGCACGTCATTGACAATGCGTGGAACTAATTTGGGATAAATGGGAAGTTTTGGTTAAAGGAATGTCACACGGAACAAACTGAATTCCGGACAAGATTGAACACGACTGCGTGTACTAAAATTACCAAATAATGAGAATCTATAGAGAGCAGTGGTGGCCCAGTGGTATCGGCCGCGACTTACGAGTTGTTGGTCGTAGGTTCGAACCTTGACAGGCGCTTTACTTTGTCTAAATTATTTCATCACCACTGCTCTCAAAACGGTAAAGGAAAACATCGTGAGGAAACCGGCATGTCCTAGAATAAAAAAAATGAAGACATGTGACATCTACCAACCCGCACTGGGCCCGCGCGTAGATTACGGCCCACTCCCTCTCACAGATAAGAGGCCTGTGTCCCAGCAATAGGAACATTATAGGCTGATTATGAGGATCTATGGGAACGGGCAGCCCAAATATAAATAATAAGTCAGTGAAATCTAACAGTCGCTGTATAGGGAAAAATTTGTTGTTCTAATATTGTTTGAGGTGACTCAACCAACCAACAACCAACACTGTTGCATCTCGTCCTTTTAAACCAAATGTCAAAATCTATCAATAGACTTGTACTTGTGACATTAACTCGAGCTTCAGCAGTTACGTAAGTAACTAACAATAAAATATCAACATGTGCAAGTTCTGGCAGGATGTTAGCTAACTGTCTGTGGACGTTCGTGTTACCAATTTCCTTTGCAACTATTACTGCTATGAAGAAACTTACTGACATACTTCTTTCTTTTATTACAAGACTGACTGGCTATCAGTCATGTTTGGATTACAATTCGTATAATCAATACCTATTCATCGTTCGTTCGTTTAGATTTCTCAGTAGCAGCCCGGAGTCTAGATTTGGGTCCGGTTGATGGCAATAGGCTCGCCTTCTATTACATAGAACATAAACATAACTTGTGAAATGTGGATGTACTAAAGATAGTATAGGTACTGTAATGCCTGAGGGACGTTGGGGACGTAATCTAAAGTAATACGCAGTACTTGTATGTTATTTGTATATTACTTCGAATACAATATTATATTTATTATTCCATAGCTACTAGCTCTCTTATATTTTTCCATCAAACTAAAACATATTCCAAATCTATTTAAATATAAAACTGTCATGCTAATTAGAATTTTGGGCTATTTCCTTACCAGCCCGCATATCTTAAGGTTGCATATGGCATAAAACCTTACAGTAACCTCTCTGCCTAACCCTTCGGGGATTATTAGCATGATGTTGTCATCGTTCTTGTCCTATCTCAACAATTTAGTCAACCTATCCCAATTATTTACTTTCGTCGAATTATTATTAGGAACTTTGATGGTCTTCTTATCATCAAGCACAGCAATATCTATCATTCTCCAGACATTATTTCTCATTCCTCAAACAGCAATTTAGAATGCGTCAGTTCCCAAATTCGACGTCAACGTCCCCAAAAGTCCTATATCAAGTCCCGCCCTGCCAGCATTCCTAATCCAAATCAATTCATCTTAAAGACGCACTATTATGAAGTAACCTGGCGTAACCCGACCCGCATTATGAGATAATAGGACATTCGTATAATAATCTTCTATTGTGTCTCGAGGTCCCGACGCACCTCGGCTGTCAATCGTTGGACCGATCACCGTGAAATCTGTTGACGCTGTTAGACCTACAGCGATGTCTAATGGGTTTGGTAGATTAGTTAAAGCAATATTGTTTGTAATTTTGGGAGTATTTGAGGCTTCAGTAGATTGGGTATCTGCTAAAAGGGTTTGTTTTGTAAACAGATGAACCTATTTAAAAAAAATAAAAAAATTGTTAGGATGTATATATAGGTACCAAAGCATGGAATCGTAGTGTCAATTGTTATGAAAATTAAGATGTTTGATAATTAGACTACTGCATGGAACTGTACAGTAAGTATAATTTCAAAAACCAACGACTCGACCACAGAAGAATGACTTGTGCGTAAACAGGTCTCATACAGCATTGATGCAAAAAAGTGTTTTTTGTATGGCACCAATCATATTTAACCACATACCTAGTTCAATTAAAGAATTAAACATAAACTTATTTAAGAAAAGGCTTAAATCTTTACTATTGAATAAAGCATACTACAGCATTTCGGAATTTTTGACAGACAAAATGCAATGACGTTTTTGACCGTAGTTGGTAGGTACTCAACATTGCACGTGTAATTTTTTTGTATTCTTTTAATTATTAGATTACTTTTTCTCTCTTTTTCTTTATACTTTATTTGAATATTGACGTAGTAAACTTATTTTTTCTTTTTGACATGTATGTATATTTTTCTTATCATTTATTTTTGAGAAAGTCAATTAATATCGTTTGATTAATGTAATTATGTTATCAATTTTTAGTATAAATGACATCCATGAATATTTGTACGCCTTCTGGTATAACATAGCGCGCTTGTAATTTTTTTTTATAACAACTGTGTAATGTACCTATGTTAACAAATGATTAAATGATTATGATTATGAACGGGGTAATTGTAGCCCGCGTTATTGTTGTGGGCTGTTGTTGTAGTTGGGTTGTTGTTGGTGTTTTTGTTGGTACCACAAAAGCATGGAATCATAGTGCTAATTATTATGAAAATTAATATGTTTGTTGAGACTATTTAATGAAACTGTACAGTAAGTATAATTTCACAAACCAACGGGGTAATAGTAGCCCGCATTGTTATTGTGTTGTTGTTGTGAGCTGTTGTTGTTGTTGAGTTGTTGTTGGGTTTGTTGTTGGTGTTGTTGTTGTTGTTGTATTGTTGCGGGGTAGTTTAACAATTGTAATAACTTCGATATCGTTAAATTCTTCTGAATCCCCAATAAACCAATTTGACAACATTCATTTCGTTATTTACGTTGTCAACTAGACGATTTTTTCAAACACATTTTATCAAAATCCCTCGGATTGTGAAAAAAAGTATGTTACGCAATAGAGGTGCAGTATTACAGTCTTGAAAAATGCTAAGAAACCTACTTCACGCCCGAAATATTCTTGAATTGAAAAACAGGAAATTCAAGATTTTCTTCAAAACCGTGTCAGACAGCTAAATCATAACTCTAATGATGTGTGAAAAAATTCCCGAGCGACTGCGCAGGCGCATCGCACAGCTAATAATCGAGTGAGCATGACTATTGTCGGTAAATCAAATATTTTCCCATAATTTAGGATACTACCGCTTTCTACACGACGTAATATGAAAATAATGTTAATTCACTTTGGTGTATCAAATAACGTAAATATCTACCATTCTAACTAACTTTTTCTTGTGAATATTTACTTCTTGACACGAAACAACATTTATAAAAAAAACTACCATTTTCACTTTTTATCCAATGACGATCACTATCGCCATACAATTAATTAATGCATAATGATTTACATTTACCTTCCGTAGTTGCGCATGCGATCGACCATGCAAAACAGTAGTTGGTATAATTAATTAGCAATCTCTTCATGTTCTACCTCAAGGAATGATCATACGATAAGATGACAATTCTTGATTGAAACGTCAATCACATTGTGTATTGAATTGTCTTTATCTGTTGACCGGTCTTTTTCACTGTAACTGTCATTTCTATAGACGTATGTCATTGTTTTCAGCTGTTCGTTTTTTCGATCATTCTTCTGTGTCGTCATGTCGATGGTTCATATTACGCCTTTGCGGCGTCGACTATTTATCGTTAGCTTCGTATGATTCCTCGGGTAAAAGGGTAGGTACCCTAACTTAATCTCTATGTTAACCCTTCATTAGATTACTCTTATTTTTATTAGCTACAAGCTACGCATAATTTTCAATAATAGCACGTGCAATATATTTAGTATCAAAAAATCTACACACAATTATCTACAAGTTCAGAAGTGCACTGTCCTTATCATCATTTCTGAAACTATAAATCAATGCATTCCATACACTTATCTTTTTTCCGAAGAAATGTTATCACAAATGTCAAAATTCTTCTCCTTTCCATTATCTGCCCTTGTCCTAACAAATCATTTTCTATTATCAGCGATTTTAGTGTCAATGATTATCTGGTGAGATGATTGATCCTTGTGACGTCATATCAATGTGAGAAGCTGTGGATTGATTGCGTCAGTTTTATCTTTAATCTTGGAACTTTTACCTCATGATAAACATCTTAGATCGTAAACGAAAGGCAGACATTTTGCGTTGCTAGAATTAGGAAAGTAACATTATCTTCACGAAACACATGATCTTGACGTAATCAGGATTCTATCATCAAAGATTGAAAAAATTGTCTTTGGATTACACTGAAAACAAAAGAAATATAAAAAAAATACCTCTAACGAAAACTGTTGAATTGCATTCTAAAGATACCATCAGCCAAGGATATAACTATGTATTATAACCTGCACTATTAGAAATAATTTAAATCACAATAGGATTCTTAGCCATTTCCATGTTTAGACACACATGACAAAGATACAAAGTAAGAAAACATCGAAGTGAAGGTGTGATCTTCTAATTACCATGCATATTGTATCGTGTCTAACATTAGATATCACGATCACGACAGTCTTCACGTTTGACTGGCGACTAATGTGGAAAATATAATTATACAGAATTATACTACAGAACAATTCCTTCCTTCCAACTTCCCTGTATTATCGACCATTTTAATTGTGGAGGAACGAACAACTGTGTTATTATTGAAGCGGTCTGCATTGGAGATTGTTGAAATATTCATTAGACTGACTCGGTTTATCAGGTTTTTAATTAGAAAGGAAATTGATAGTGAATTCATTTTCACTATGTTTTTGTTGGACCAGGAAAATTATGTTGTTTAACATTTATTTAAGGAATTCTGAGAATGAATTTGAATAATAAACGTATCAATTGTTTATCGGCTTATCAACATTCCCTAATCATTGTCAGACGTCATTCAAAATTATCTACTTATCTGCACATGCAGAGTCATGTATAACATTTTACACAACTCCATTATAATCAAACTCTTATAATTACCCTAAAATTACAGCGTCGAACAAATAAAAGAGCGAACAAATGCCTAATAACCACAATTACTCCCGTGGTTCAGTCTTGATCGACAATTATTTTGTTGTACGGTAGCGTTTGCGAAAGTCGTCCAACATGTAGTAACTTATGTACCTCGCAACAATGCGATATGATCGTGCAACTGTTTTAGTTCTGTCTTGCGACATGGGGGCTACTAAAATGCTGCTGAATGACGAATGGGTGTTTAGAGCGGCGGGATTCGGCGTCCCGTTGGTGTTTTGTTTCTTGAATGGGTATGAATTGGGGTTCTGCGTAAATGAAAGCGAGTTGAAAGTATTTTATGATTTTTTGAATTCGGTATTGAGAAAGTTCTGAAAGGTTTGATAAAGGAAAGTTTGAAAGGTGAATTCAATTTATGAAAATTAATTGAGTTGGAACTTGGAAAGCAATTTGTAGTTTTAGCAAATTAGTTAAAGTCGATTTGACATGATTGAGTTAGGTACTTTCGCCGATTTTGGGAAAGCTTTCAGCAACAGGCAAGTGAAGTTCAAAATTGGCTTTAGTATTTGTCGAGCTATTCGTCGTATCTATACATATAAATAAAATTTAACTGTCTGTTTGTAATATCAAAATAGCAGCTTTACTAAATACATAAAAAGTATATACCTACCCACGATACTTTTAACAAAAAAGCTATTTTAATATTTTTGTCTATCTGTTTGTTCCGGGTAATCTTCGAAACGGCTGGACTGATTTTGACGGGACTTTCACTGGCAGATAGCTGAAGTTATATGGAGTAACTTAACTTACTTAACCTTTAATTTAGAAAAACAATTATGGATCACGCAGGCGAAGCCGCGGCTGCAGCTAGTAGAAATAAAAATACAGCAATAAATAAGTACTTACAGCAAATGTAAATAATATCGCTACTAAATTTATTTTCGTCAGTTACATAAAAATCTTTGAAATCATTATACACGAATTATTTTCGAATATGTGACTCACCCTATAACTAATATTTACCATTCAAATAAACATAATGCATCCATCATTTTGGGCCCAGCAGGATATCCTTCGGGAGAGTATTAATTTGTTACTAGAGATGAATAGGTAGTTACTTGCAGACGTTTCTTTCATCCCTTTTATTTTCATTCTCAACTTCAAACAAATCCTATAACGTGGTATGAAAAATTATTAAAGTTACATTTTAGTCAACGTTATTAATCTTGAGTCAAAATGTTCGTCCGTTTTCGGTCAAAATCCAATTCTGTAAAATATATGAAATTAAGTACCTTTTGAGGAACTATGAGGCGTTACTAATAAGTCTTGTTAAAGTTATGAAAATAATGGGTTCAGTTCAATTGTTCAATGGGGTTGATAATTAATACAATCAAGCGCATATTGGTAGTAGGGAGTCCAGAATCGAAGCTGTTCAATATAGTCCCACAGTCCAACGAATAAAGTTGATATATTGTGCCGTTACACAGACGATTTCAAATTAAATGACTAATTTGAAGTTAACTCATAAAATTGAGGATACATTACTGAGTTATGTTCAATCTTGAAGAAGTCTCTATAATTATTGTTAAGTACAGACAAATCAATCAATCTGCCTAGCCTATTCCCAACTATGTTGGGGTCGGCTTCTAGTCTAACCGGATACAGCTGAATACCAGTATTTTACATGGAGTGACTGCCTATCTGACCTCCACAACCCAGTAATTGGGTAATACGATACTTCTTGGTAAGACTGGTTGACAGAGTTTCCGGCTTCAGACGACCCGTAACGACTGTCAACGATACACGAATGACAGCCGGGACCAACGGCTTAAACGTGCTTTTCGAGGTACGGAGGAGTTTTGGTATGTGAAGATGGTCACCTATTCACGGACCAACCCCTGAGCTGATGGATCGATCCGTGCGGCTTTTATTTATTTAGCGAAATAATTTATGAAAAATAATTTTTCGTTAGGCAAAATTTGCAAGACAGACTTCCAAAATATTCTTCAGACTTAGTAAGGCCAATGCAAATACGGTAGCAACCAACTATACTAATCTTCCGGAATTCCCAAAGATGGAAGATAAGAATACAATTTAATATTCAAAACATTAAACTTAACACAATAGGTACAACAAATAAAGTGGCTACATTTTGCAAGGGTGAAGCAGTACAATGCACTCCGGTTCGGTGTATTGCACAACTTGAGCTGATGTTATCGGCACATTCGCTAGAAGATTAGCTATAGATAAAGAGGTTTCGTGCTCAGCATAGGACGGGAGGACTTGTTTGGACGCTGACGGAAGATATTTATTACTGGGTTTAGATGTGGGTTTGTTCCCAAAGGGACTGTCTGAAAAGATATTGTCGTCGGTTTCAAGACAGTTGAATCATTTCTCCGGTTCTTTGTTCAGCTTCTCGGAACTTTTCTGCTGGGATCTCGCTCTAGGTTTTTGCTTACAGGAGTTACAGTGGTTGGGAATTGTGTGGCGTGCTTGACCCAGGATGTCTGAAAGGATATTGAGAGTTTTCATAAATTATTTTATATATCGGTTGGTCTGTGATGTGATTTTATGTATTGCATGGATAAAATTTGTGATTATTTGATATTATTTTTGTAAGAGAAATAAATAATTTTGACTATACCATTTATTTAATTCATTTCCGCTTGAGATTCCGTCGTTGTGTTTCTTTGAGAGGTTTCGGGGCCAAGACACTTCTTTGTGCGGTCCATTCGACCATTTTCCTGAAAAAATACAATAATAATTGGACATAGCTCATTCATTTTACGCACAAGCACGAATTCTCAAGGTTTATATTGCATTAAAATGTACATAAACCTAGAGAAATATTTTTATTACCTTCCTTGCTACTGTAATAAATTAATTCAATGACAATTCTTAAAATTTCACGTTTTATTAACAAATTCTGTGTTTTGGCCGACATCTATAAGATAACGAGTATTAAGTATAATTTAAGTATGCAGTAAAATCGTAAAGTTATGTAGTTATGTTTTATGTAGGATAGTAATATTCTTGTTAAAACGGTACATGGGTTTAGTTCAAGAACACGTTACGGGAAACATTAACAGCTTTAGTTATATGTTTAAAATCTTTATATTTTTATTAGATATTTATAATTTTTCGATATGTGAGTATATCACTGAACTCCTCCTAAACGGGAGGACCGATTTTGACGATATTTTTTAATGTGTATTTGGGAGGGTCCCTGAATGGGTAAAATTTATTATTGGAGGCGGTAGGAAACGATTAGATTTTTTGTATGTTTGTTTGTAATGAATAAACTCAAAAACTACTGGACTGATTTAAAAAATTCTGTCTTCAGTAGAATGCTATATTATCACTGAGTAACATAGACTATAATTTATAAAGATATCACACGGACGAAGCCGCTGGCAGAAGCTAGTATTATATATAATCTTAATGTTATAACTGGCATTGCTTACTGACATACGTTGAATTTTAAGTTGTCGAGGCTATAATGTAAAAAAATTAAGTACCTATAGATAGAAATTCTTGAGCATTGAATAAGTAGCAGATTTAAAGATGGCCATGATTCATAATCACCCTATAATGTTCCCACTGATGGGACACAGGCCTCCTGTTTCTGTGAGCGGGAGTGGGCCATAATCCACCACACAAGCCCAGTGTGGGTTGGTGGATGTCACATGTGTTAGAATTTTTGGTTCTAGGACATAACCGGTTTCCTCACGATGTTTTAGTCAATGGCGATGAAATAATTTCCACAGAATAAAGTGCCTGCTTGGGTTCGAACCCACGACCTCAACTAGTAAGTCGCAGCCGCTATCACTGGGCCACCACTGTCCTCTGCTGGCTATGATTTGACGTTCCCAAATATTCTGCTTCAAATTGCAAGACTGCACCACTGCTACTCAGTCAATCTCTAAAATATCTTTGACCACAAAAGACATTTTAGATATCGACTGGCTGGTACTTACCATTCAGTCCTAGCTAGAACGGACATTGAATAAATAAGCCTAACTGGACTAAGAAAAAATACCAGCTAAAACATGATTTAAAAAATAATAATCTATAGAAAACTACAATTCAAAATTCTAACACATAAGATTGTGTCAAAATGTAAATGAAGTAAAAATTCACATTAAAAATATTATTTCACATAAACCTACATGGGCATTTACGAAACGTCAGAAGCTAGGTGCACGGTTCCAATTGGCCGTTTCTGAAGGGGAAGAGCCGGTAAAAAAAAGCTACGACAACTCATGATTCCAATGCAATACACAGTTATTTACAGAAACATGCTCATAATCACACTATCGATAAACTAAAGAAGCCACATTGAATTGTGAAATATGTTATAGCCAGTGGTCGGCGAACTCATAAGTCAATAGAACCAAATATCAATACCATAAATACTAAGATTTATTATGAGAGCCAATCCTTTTCTGTGTGTCCAAACTGTCATTGTGACAGTTTGTACACACTCCCATCCTCTTTCACTCCGCAACGCTTCCTAAAATTAACTTGCTAAAAAGTAGGATGTTATCATCATCATTACCATTTTGGCCGATAAAATGGAAAACTTTGAAAAGTAGATACATGATAAATTTTTGATGTCTTGTTAATTTTTGGTGAAAATACTTCGGAAATAAATGTTTGAAATATAGTTTGACATACATACATAAACTCACGCCTTCCTATGGGGGAAGGCAGAAACTACAGAACGCCACCTGCTACGATCCTTACTCCCTTCTTTTGCCTCGTCTACGTTCACACATCTGGTCATACACGCACGTCGGTTGCGAGTACTACGCACCTGGCCTTTCTGAAGAACATCACCAATAAGGTCAGTATAAGTCCTCCTAGGGCGTCCCCGCCCGGCCTTTCCCTTTACATCAGCCTTGTAAATACATTTTGTTAGTCGCCTTTCATTCATCCTCTCAACATGCCTAAACCATCTCAGCATACCCTTTTCAATTTTAGTCAACATAGTTTGAATTTGGAATAAAACTTGATATCTTGGTTAAGAGCGGCCAACCCGTCATACTTTTCATACAAACGCTCGTACGTGATTATGGCGTCGTAACACATCTTTCTTTGAAAATTTTAAACTAATAGGTATCTTATGCACTATTTCTAGGTTTCTATGAAACCAAAAAATTTAAATGTTGAGAAATAAATTCAGTACAAGCCTCCGAATATCTGCATTTTTGCACAATTATTACCTGAACTTTGGCCGTTCATAATATACTCATAAATTGTAAAAGTAAAGAAAAAATCTGCATAGGAACCTTGCACATGTAATGGAGATTCTAAGTGACAAACATTTATTTCACAAACTAGTAAAGCTTTCTCAAAAACACGTATTTCCTGAAACAAGTTTTATGAAATTTCCGCACACTATTTTTCGTACAATGTTATCGCGTTCTCACTTGCTTGTTAGCAGTTCTCACTTGCGCTAGATGAAACAACATGCTTATGGACCATGCTTGCGTTGACGATAGACGGATCGGGAAGGGCCCTCTTAATGACCGAAACCCCGACACCCGCGCGTATCTACGCTCGCACTCATCGACATTTGTACAGAGCCGCACTCTATAGGCCAAAGAGCCGAGTACGGCTCGCGATTCGTAGTTTGCCAACCACTGCACTAAAATGATGTAAGTTAACGTATGAGTATCATCAAATGTGTTAACATAGCAACCAGTTAAGTAAGTGAATTTCAAACCGGATATGTAGTAACTGATATGAACTTATTACAGCTAATACGTTTTTTAATCCCATAATATTAAATGAGCAATATTTGTAGGTATACATATTTGTTTGTATATAGCTTTGTACTCACGTTCTCGAAATCGGTTCTAGAACCGATTTCGATGAAAGTTGCAATATAGGGGTTTACGGGGGCGATAAATCGATATAACTAGGTCTCATATCTGGGAAAATTCGTTTTCTCCGTGTTTTCACCCGAATAGAGCTTGATATCCCAAAGTTTAGAACAAGATGGCAACTTTAGAATAATGACATGGCAGCATGGAATTAGTAAGTACCTACTATCATGACAGTAAGTACCTACTATCATGATTAGTATGAACTTTCCTATAATATTAAATGAGCATTCTCAATTTTCACCAGAGCAGAGATCGGTCGCCCAGGTACTTAAAATGATTCATAATATCCGTCGTATGTTGACTGCCTCGTCGGTTTAGTGGTCGCAAGCGCTACTGCTGAGCATGAGTTCCTGGGTTCGATTCTCAGGTCGGGAAAACTATTATTGGGTGTTTCCATTTGGAATTTTTCAGTAGCAACCCAGAGCCTAGATTTATGCCCAATTGATGGCAATAGGCTCGACCCCTATTACATGAGACTTAAACATAAATGGCGAAATGTGGATGTTGCTATAGGTAAGTCACCTCTGCCCAAACCTTCGGGTAAACAAGGTGTGATGTTATGTTATCCGTCGTATGTAGGTTGCTTTGTTTCTGAAATTAGGACAAACATTGCATGACATGGCCGCACCTATGCACATATTATGTCAGAGGTGTGCTACGGTAAGCCCATAGCTGTCCCCCGTAAAGTTACCGAAATGTGCCGTTCGTCCTTTGTTTCTTTTGAGAATCTATTGTTTTGTATTAATTTTGATGATAAACCTAAACACATTACTTTACGACTAAAAGTTTATGTTCACAACTAAGTAGTCAAATTTAAAAGCCCGCTTCCTCTTTACTTGCTTTCCTACTTTGCTGTGCCTGACAGGGTCCACAATGATCATATTTTTGTAAAACCTGCCACTTAAGTTCACATGTACAAGCACAAGCAATAAATATATTGAGTATTGATCAAAATATCCTCGTTCATTTAATTTGATACTTACCAAAGAAGTATTGTATAATTCCATATCACATGTGTGAGCACTGTGACCATGTATATTCCATAAAGCTACCATTTACTGGGTACGTCTTTCATTGACTTGAATGTTCCCTGGCAGCTGAGAGTAGGTATGTCATGCTCACTCAAATGTCTCGCTGATGGTGGCGTGTGTGTTGGACCATTAAGTTCCCTTCAAAATGGTTGAGCTAATTGGTGCTGATCCATGCGTCATGTTCGTGAACGGGCGCCGTCAGTAGGGACTGACTGGTCATCTCTTAGCTGCCACGGTTTTTTTAATTTATTTAAATTTTTGAATTGTTTTTTTTTTCTGTTTTTATTACGTGCACGTCTTTCTACATTGTTCTCACATGTATAATTTCAACACGAATGATGTAACCAATATTTTGTAACAATATTTTGATTTAAAAGAGTGTCCGTGGAGTTTATTGCCCGTTTTTCTCCATAGGTAGGTACCTACTACGCTTTGGAATGGGCAACTAGCTTCATTTTTCTGACTGACCGACCCCTTGACAATTTAAAAGTACCTGTAATTGGTTTATTTGAAATAAATGCTTTGAGTTTGAGTTTGAATGATTTTTTAATTTAAATATTCAATATGTAGTTTTTTTGTTCATTTTGAAGGAGATAAAAACAATTTGTTCAATATACACAATTCGTTTTTATGCATTATTATTGATTAATAAATTTTCCATTTAACAAAACTAAAAATATAATATCCTAACCTACCTAAACTATTAGTTAACTAAAATATGGTGTCGAAAAATTCCTTCGCGAATTAAGTTAAATGGAAAATTTATTTTTCAATATTGATTAAATTTATGAAAATGAATTGGGTATATTGAAGAAATGATTTTAGGTGCATTTTGTTTCTTAGAAGTATGTCATGTAGGAGATTGTATCTCACTATTTTGCACTATCAGGTGTGTTTTCAGTCAAAGACAAAATTATTATTTTATTTCAAGAAGGCCACTTTTAAACCACATTTTCAAGAAAATAGAATTGATTCTAAGTGCACCTTTTTTATTTTCCTTCATTTGCTTCTCTTTCAAAGAAACTCAAATGATTGTGCTTGTACTTTAAACACTGGGAGCCTAGAGATCCGTAACACAGGGTTTCCCTAGTACGAACTCAGTCTCTCGCAAAGGAGCTTTTGTCTATATTTATTGTCTAGTCCTAAGATGTTAATTCTAAGCCAACCTTTGTGGAGAGAGAAATAATAATTTATTCAATAATTTATTTATTTTATATTATTATTTATTATTACCTTCTAAAAGGTAGTTTCGTTTGGAACAGAATGGGCAAGGAAATCCGTGGGTCAGGTCCTCAGGTCTTTATTTTCTTAAGTTTGACTGCAGTGCCAGATCCCTACCTTTTCCTTGAAAAATTCACTGGTGAGGTGGGTATTAGAATTACTGTAGATTTTGTGACTTGTGCGTGTTCATATATATTTTTTTACCTCAAAATGCTTTCGCAATCCTTCCTTTGTGTTCAAAATCTTCTAAATACCCGCGAACACGCTTCATTAGATCTAATGGAACGTATATTTTCGGTATTCTTTCCCCCAAATTCTCAGTCATACAAAGAATTTACTTCCGAACGATTGGTCTTCAAATACGGGTCTCATCAATGGCATATTTGAACTTTGTCACTTGCCTCTAAGAAGTTTTTAATAATATCTTTTGAATATAGAATTTGTGATACTATTGAAAAAAAAAATGTGGATGTTATGGGGAGACAAAAAATATTTTTTGATTTTGGAATCTAAGTTTTTGCAAAGGGCATGTTTTGCAGAATCAGTATAGCAGCTGGGGATTTTTTTAGGTAGGAAGGTAGATACTTATCTACATCGTTCATTGACATGACAAGATACTCAAACTACCAACCAATCTGATGGAAAATGGTAATTACCGCTTACACCAGAATCGCCTAGCTAAAATGTTTGTATCTTCAAAAATCGGAGGAAAGAAGAGAGCAGAAGAGAGCGTTGCACAATATTGCGAAAAATCATCTTATGCTAGTCTCCCATGGTCTCAAGTAATTTTTCACAACGAACATCATCACAGACAGACAGACTATGTTCTTAATGTCCCTCGGCAAACGTCGTGTTTCGTCAGTTGTCGGATTTCTATCAGTTGCCCTTTGCACTTGGTGCAGACCAGACGGTCTCAATTGACTTGGAAGTAAATACAGTTGTCAATACTCTTTTGACTTAATGTAATTTTAAAAATGGGAGGAAAGCCGCTAAAGTCGCTGGCACAATAGACAGGAAAATAGTCTTACAGCTCTATACAGTTCACACGGAAATCAAAACAAAACAACAATAAAGTACTTAGTTCTAAATTAAAATTATTATACACGATAAATCTAATAATTGATGGACATGGAAATTAGCATTCGTTTGTATTCGGAAATCCGATGATACCCGAGGGACATTAAGAAAATATAAATACTGTAAAAAATTATGTCCGCTATGCATCCGTCCTCCATGAATCCGTAAGTGCGTTCACACGTGCGCTGAAGGGTTAATAAAATAGTGACGTTCCCACGTCATTCAATGCTAGTGACGTGCCGAATAGTCAGTCAGCGGGTGGTCGTACTTATAAGTACTATTTTAAGTGGATTCGACCTACTTGATTTAGTTAGGGCTCCTGGGCATTGACAAAAGGGTAGATGTGTATGCATGAAGACGTTTGATTTCTTGCTTGATGTAAAGGGACGTTAATGGTTTAAGATGAAGAATTATTTTATAAGGGTGTGAAAATTCGGGCTTGGTTTAAGTGCAACCAACTGAGTGCAACATAGCAGTGTGACTTAAGAACGCGACGACGACGCATGAATTGTCCATACAAACTTAATACCTAAATCATTTGCAATTTGGGCATATTTCCTCCATGTTATGTTATTATTCGGATTTAGACAATGTTTATCTAGGCTCCTACATCTTTTTTTTTTCAATTTTTTTTTCTAAAATTAATTTTAAACAAATTTAATTTCGCACGTTCATTTGCAATTTGGGCATATTTCCTCTATGTTATGTTATTATTCGGATTTAGACAATGTTCATCTAGGCTCCTACATCTTTTTTTTTTCAATTTTTTTTTCTAAAATTAATTTTAAACAAATTTAATTTCGCACGTTTTTACAGCGTGAATGACGTCTTCATATTGTTTTTTTCTGTATTATAAACAACAATATTTATAATAGGTATTGTTTCTGCAGAAGCATAGCTTATATTATCAAATTACAAATTATCGAAAAATAAATGGAAAAATATTAAGTTTTCAATCATCTTTTTCGGTATTACGGAACCAGATTTATCATAAATTTTCGAAAGCTAGTAGTGCTATCACGTCAAGCAATAATTGTCAATGTGTGCGTGGTAGTATTACTCACTGTAGGCGTATATCGCTCCGACAGGCACTCACACTAGCGCGACGTGCTTGGAATTGAATTTTTTAAACATCTCGATTTGTAGTTGCGATCCGTGTTGGCAGGCCTCTTAAGAAGACTTCCTTTATTGAAAAGAAGTCTTCTTAAGTCACCACTGCTAACTTAATTTATTGAAATTAGGTTATTATTTACGAAGCGTTACTAGAACGGAGCTCGTGGCTTAAAGCTACTTCTTTTTCGTGTGGTTAGTGAGAGCAACTTGGTGTCAGAGTTTTCTCTGACTTGGTTTCACATGCCGTCGAGAAATATCTCTCTGGTTGCCGTTTTCTAACGATGTTTTCCTTCACCGTTTTTGAAGTAAGTGATTTTTTGTTTTTTAATACGAACAGGAATCCGAAAAATCAGAGGCGTGCCTTGGGCTCGAACTCGAGACCATGACCTGGCAGTCCAACGGTCACACCACTAGGCTAACACTGCTACATAACTACCTACTGTAAATAATATACAGGGTGGCAGGGACTTCAACGCGAAAACGGTTGATGTTAATAATTCGATAGATGTTCTAACTTCGATGATGGGTGAGGGACGAGGTTGCTTGTATTATAATTGTTTATGTTGTTTCTTTTGTACCTACTGTGCAGATATTTCGAAACAAATGTATTTTTGTTATGAAATAAATAACTTGAATTTGGTTACCATGGATTCAGTACATGGTTCTGAACCCCCAGCATCGAAATTTAACGTAGGTTATTTTAAAAAAAAATCTGCTGTTTTGTCAAAAAATTGTCAAAATGTATGGAACATCAGATTTTTTTAATAACCGACGAAAAATTTCAACGCACCCCTGTGATGAAATTTTTGAATCATGTACTGAATCCATGGTAATAATTTTCGCGTCGATGTCCCTGCCACCCTGTATGTAGTATCTTTTAACTCTAGTCACTGACTGTTACTCAACTTAATCATAAACCAATACCTAGAATGTTGTTATTTAATACCAAAACAACACAGACTATTAGGTACATAGTTTGTCTGCCATCAATCGTATCACATATTTGTTGAAATAAATAAGCCTTATTAGCGCACTCAAATAGAAATTTATACAATATTACATAGACGAGGCTCGAACACTCAAAACATACCTAATTGATTGTTGACATGCAAACCGATAGCAAATAAGTGAATTTAAAACTTCACACATTGCATTAAACTGATCAAACAGAACTTATATAAGTACGGCACAGTATACCGACAATTGTCAAAGTAATTCCAACCGTATGTTGCAGGACTGAAGGTTTAAATTTGCGTGAAAAAAATGTTGCACAAAATGTGCTCTCCCTGTAATGAACTTCCAATCTTATTTACTACGAATGAAGGTAAATTTTTGTATGTATTTTAAATCGCTCAAAATGGTAAAAGTGGGATGCTGTATTCAGTTTACATTAGACAAGTGGGCGACGAAATATAAAAGGTCACAGGTGACGTAACACTTTCTCGAGGTGTATATTATGCAGCTGACAAGTTTATGTTGACGCCATGTTGTGTGCGTCTGCGCAATGCATGGGCGGCTCTAGAGTTCCATATTTGAATTTTTAAATGCTACAGTTTATTGGGTAAGAATCTTTGTGAGCAATCTGAAGAGTACCTTTAACATGGGTTTGTATAAAAGATGATCTGATATTCTGTAATGAGAATGGTTTCTTCACTCAGCTAAAGGTTTCACACTATTGGCTAATATTGTAGTTACGAAAACATACTATTTCCTGAGGTTGAGAAAGTTTAATCGTAATGTTGAAAATAATAACATAACATCACGCCTTGTTTCCCCGAAGGGTTGGGCAGAGGCGTATCTGAAGTAGGTACACCACCATACCACCGTTATCTTGAAAAAACTTTTTACAAAAAAAAAAAAACCGCCTTAAAAAAAACACTACAAAGTAAAAAGTAACTTTAATTTCGGAAGTCGGTGTCTTTGGTTTTGAATTTTCGTTCTTTGTCACCGACTTCCGAAATTAAAGTTACTTTTTATTTTGTAGTGTTTTTTTTTAAGTCGGTTGTTTTTTTTTTTGTAAAAAGTTTTTTATTTTTCACTTTTTAGTTGTGGTACCTACCCCACACAAATTCGAATACCACTACCTGTTATGTAAATAACAGTGACAGGAAGTTATCATATCATCCACATACTAAGTGGGGGAAAAAATACGTATTATTGAAGCTAACTCAAAAACTACCCAAGCAAAGTTAATGAAATTTATATGGGACTACCTCTGAAGTATGATCTACCAAACAAAAAAAGAATCATCAAAATCAATTCATAATTGGCGGAGTAATCGCGTAACAAACATACAAAAAAAAAACATACTTTCGAATTGAGAACCTCCTCCTTTTGGAAGTCGGTTAAAAATAGAGTGAAATTGAGCTTTTGCCATTGATTTTGGGGATAAGCTCAACCCTCATACTTACGCGATACTAGAGTCCACCTTGTAACTTTAAGGACCTGCTGATAAAAATTACGGTTACAGGTAGTACCTACGATACGGTAAGGAATTTTCTTTTAACTTGTTCAGCAAGAACGTGAACGTGAAACGTGGTCGCTCACAATGGGCCTTATCAGAAGGCTAAAAGTCACCCAAAGGGCAATGGAGAGGGCTGTACTTGGAGTTTCCCTATGTGATCGAATAAAGAGAACCAAGGTAACCGACATAGCACGAAGAATTGCCAAACTTAAGTAGCAATCGGCAGGGCACATTGCTCGCAGAACAGATGGCCGATGGGGCTGAAAGGTTCTGGAGTGCTGACCGCGTACCGGAAGACGTAGCGTTGGAAGGCCTCCCACAAGATAGACCGATGACCTTATGAAGGCTGCAGGAATCCGCTGGACGTGGAGGTGCTTGGGGGAGGCCTATGTCCAGCAGTGGACGTCTTTCGGCTGAAATAATGATGATGATGATGTTGCAATATCAATTAGTTTTATAATATCACGCCCTAGGCACACAATGTGATGCACACGGTGTAAGTAATGCACTGAAAATCACCTGACCACAAACAAAATTACTAATGGAACCAACCCCTGACAAGCCACACTATGTCAACTGTGATGTTACACTACGAACCATGGTACACTTGCGTGCATAAACATAGGTGAGTCACACTGACCTCAGGGCATTTAATGTGCATGACATTAGCATATTAAAGTGGCTATCAGTGTAATGTCTCATTTGCCGACGTGTTTACAGTAAATCTATGAATGATTTTGTATGTGTGTGTAATTGATCAGTAGGAGGGGTGGTGATGGAAAGATCATCAATTATTTATTATTAATCAATGCTATTTTTAGATAATATTATGAATACGAAGTACGTTTCACTTAGTTCCATCGTGATATTCATGGATTAGTGTGCGACTACACTCATTTATTTATTTATTACTAGCTTATGCCCGCGACTTCGTTCGCGTGGAAGTCGATAAAATACAGCGGGCCATGTTACTCGCTGTTACTTGATTATAATGTACTTTTCTACAGGTGAAAGATTTTTTTAAATCGATTAAGTATTTTTTGAGTTTATCCATTACAAAACGAACAAACAAACGTACAAACACAAAAAATCTAATCGTTTCTCTTTATAATCAACAGCGTAAACATATATTTACATTCATATACAGGGTTATTGGTTATATGCATAGAAATATAAAAAACAGATGTAGGAGAGGTCATTTACAATCAAATGACCCCTTTTGACTCCTATGCAAATGTCAACAATTTGCGAATCATTTGACATTTTATTTCATACATTTTAAAATATAAAATGTCAAATTACTCGAAAATAGTTGATATTGGCTTAGGGGTTATCAGGGGTTTTGTGGTTGCAAATGACTTCTCCTACATCTCCCCATAACGGATTGCCGACGTATAACCAATAACCCTGTATACATATACAGTATGTCTTTATAATGTGCACATATCGAGAATCGGGTGACCACAGAAAATCAGCGCTGTGCTGTGGGTCCCCCATAGCACAGCATCATGCTGAGTGGAAGCCTTCTTGTCGCAGTCATGTCGTGCAGCTGCCGTCTAAGTAAATTCTGTTCTATGCTCGTGATTTGTTATGTACTTTGTGTTATTCTTTGATTACTGTTGTCTTTTATGTATGCACGTGTTTCTGTGACAAATAACCATTTTTAGGTTTTCTTTTTAAAATTGTAACAAAACGGTGTAACTTTTAAACTAAATGATCTATCGCGATGAAACAAACTCCATAATGATTGAAAGTAATTAGGTGTCCTCATTAGGCGTCCTCAAAATGAAAATTGTGGAAAAAAACTACCCTCAATTGAAAATAAACATGTTTTTTTTTGCAAAAATCTCTTTTTTTTTTAGAATAATCGTCAAATTTCTCAATAAGACGCCAAACAGAAAAAAAACTAAAAAATAATTTTTCCGTCGATAAAATTAAGCATTTATTTCGATATGTGCACATTATAAATAGTCACACTCATCACTCACCATCTGCCTACCCTTTTTCTAACTGGGGTCGGCTTCTAGTATTACCGGCTCTCTAATTGCATAACATACTTTAAACTATAATTCGAAAGATTTTGAAGGAAATTGCTGATACATTGCTTCTTATGTTTAAAAAATTCATCTGATCAATAACCTAAATAACGCAATGAATGATGTTGAACTGTCAAGCACTGCCATTGTAAATGTGTTACGCAATTACCTGGCAGATGCAGCTGAAGACCAGTATTTTACATGTAGACCTGCCTATTTGACCTCCACAATCCAGTTACTGGGTAAAACGATACTCCTTGGTAAGACTCATGGTTGTCCGACTTTTGGGCTTCTACGTAACGAATAGGCTCGGAAGTGAGCTTTTAATTATGGACCGTTACATAATGTGGAAACCACTTTGTCCGTGTCTCTCCATTTTTTTATTTTTTTTATTAACCTATTTTGTCCCACTGCTGGGCAAAGGTCTCCCCCATACTTTTCCAGTTTTCCTTATGTTGTGCCTTCTCCGGCCAGTCGGTCAGGAACGAGTCCAAATTGTCACACCAGCGCTTTTTAGGCCTGCCCCGGTGGCGGTCTCTCCATTACATGAGGAAAAAAAAACCTAGACAAACAAAACACTGATGAGTCATTAGAACAGTTACCTTACAAGTTACAAGGTAAGTTGTACCTATACTGTACAAGTTAATTCGTGGCTTTTAAAGATAAAGTCAAGGACCTCTTGCAGAGACGGTCTGTGACTCATTATTAGTCTAGTTTGTTTGACTTGGAAAAGGCAAGGTAGATGATGTACGTAAACGTTTTAAGTGTGTTAGAGGTTATAGCTATTTGGTGCTGATTCCCAACCAACCTAGCTGTAGTCTGATTTTTTTTTACAAAATCTCAACTTGTTCAAAGAAATCGTAATATTTAAAAACCTATTTTGATAGATAGATAGATAAATCGTTTATTTAGTGCACACAAAAGACAGCACAACACACAATATCACGATAAAATAATAACTAATTAGATATTAAGAAATAGCCGCAAGGTGACAAGCAAATAAAAGAAAGAAAACAAGACATTATGATGACACTATTGGCTATGACACAATGTAAAATAATTAGAGATTAAACGAACTTACCTGTGAGTGAAGTTCGATCCTAATTATATGAAGGCTTCATCCGAAGAGATTAGCATTTATACACATGTAGTAACGCGTAGTACACACCATTCCACACTATTTTGAGAATATTTTAATTTCTTCTGTATTTTCATCTTTTTTTTTTTTTTAATGTGGGTAGATTAGTTCACTTGATTCCTGCGCCCGCAATCCGTGTCATATAGTTTAGAGTTTAGCCCATTCACTTCATATTTTACGATTGATAAGGGTAGAGACTGAAAGAGTGGGTGGGAGGGTTGCTAATCTCTTCGGATGAAGCCTTCATATAATTAGGATCGAACTTCACTCACAGGTAAGTTCGTTTAATCTCTAATTATACTTCAGGCTTCATCCTCGAGATTAGCATTTATACACATGTAGACTTTTAGAGATATGAATCGTAAAATATAATTAAATGAAATACATGAGCAGGTTGCCAAGTATTTTATATTGTTATAACGAAAAAACCAAAAAATCTCTTAATTTTACAATTGCTGTAATTAAGTAGGTAACTAAAAGGTTTACTTCTTAATTGAATCGTTCATAATAGCCATACCAAAACAATCATTAGACACAGTATTAACAGGTCTACTATAAAATTTTGCAAATGTTTGAGAGCTAGGGCTCCAACCAGCAGTTTTTCTAATTTGATCAATATTAACACCTAATCTTTGCGCAGCAGATGTGGCAGCATGCCGAGTGCTATGCGCAGTGAACGTGGAAGTATCAATTCCGCTTAAACTTAGGGTATGTTTTATCCACCTAGATAAAGTTTGTGCACCTACCGACTTATGAGGCCTTTTAAAACTGATAAATAAAGTATCTGTATTGATACGAAGTCCTTCAGTCATTTCGAGGTAATCGAGTATAGCTTTTGCTGGACAAATCTCTGGTTTTTTTTATCAAAAAACGGAATAACGAGCATGGGTTGAGATGCTCCTATTCTAGATGTTTTTACAAGGTCGGGAATTTTAATTTTGATTTCTTTTGGAAACTTTTGAATATTACAAATTTTTATTTTTGATAATGTTTGCACCCTATGTGCAGTGACGAGCGATAACAGAGTAATTAATTTTTTTGAAATTTTTTCTAGGTTTAGGTCTCCATTAGGGTACCATTTTTCCAGATAATTTAATACCAAAGACGTGTCCCAAGTTTCATTATACTTAGGCAGAGGGGGTCTAGAACGAAATACTCCTTTAAAGAATCTTTTTATATCTTCATTCCCTAAAATGTTTTCTTTAGTAATTAAACTCAAAGCGGACCGGTATGAATTTAATGTTCCGTATTGTGCACCACCATTATACGCAATGGTTAGGAAGTTCATAATATTTGGAATTGATACCCCATGTTCAATTTATTCTCATTACAATAAATGAACCACTTTTTATAGCACCCTTCATATTGTTTATAAGAGTTCTCCGAGAGAGAGTTAAGTACTATATCCATAGATGATATTGGGATACCTCTTCTTATCATCGCCTCGCGGATAAGATCCCTGCCACCAGGGTAATGCTGTTGCGCATGTGGAGGCGACTGAAATCAGTAGATAAAATTAAATTATCATTAGCCCTGAATATTACCATTTCTGACACTAAAAGACTTTTAAATAATGGGTAACACGGCTGTGTTGGCCAGTGTGGAACAACCATGATACCCTTGGCGTTATCAGACTGAATTTTTCGTAATGACTTTAATATCATAGTAAATGGAGGAAACGCATAAAAATAAAATTCTGACCATGATATTGTAAAAGCATTCACTGCGTACGCATCCGGATCTCTGTGCCAGGAGACGTAACTTGGGCATTTATTATTTAATCGACTGGCGAATAAATCTATGTTTGGGGGACCAAATTTTGTAACAATTTTACGATAGGCATAGTCTGCAAGTTGCCACTCAATATCTGGATGCGTACGTCTTGACTCCTGATCTGCTTCAAAGTTCTCTGAAGAGCTAATATATGAAGCGAAAACATATAAATTTCTATGTTCGCACCATTGCCAAAGTTGATTCGTAACCTCTGTCAAATGGGGGAACTGGATGCCTCCCATCCTGTTGACGTAGGAAATAGCGGTGGTATTGTCAATTCGAAGAAGAATCTGGGAGTTAGATAGATCTTTAGCAAATATTTTAAGGCCAATATAAGCAGCCATTATTTCAAGATAGTTGATATGCTGGCTGAGTTCATTGTCTCCCCACAGGCCACTAGCTCTCTGATCACCACACGCGATTCCCCACCCCGTTGTTGAGGCATCAGAGAAAATTTCAAGGTCATATTTATCTATTTTAATTTTACAAACAGAATGATCGATAGCATGATTCCACCATTCAAAGTCTAATTTTAATGAATTTGGTAAATTCATAACTGTTTCATAATTATTGTTTGTGTTTTTTAAATTCAGGTATTTACATCTTTCAAATAATTTGGTATATAGCCAGCCATACTCCACAGCTGGGCAGGCAGACACCAAAAGACCAACAAAGCTAGCGAACATTCTGATTTTGCATTGTTTTAAATTCGACATTCTTTTAATTTCTAATTTTATTTTATTAACTTTTTCTTTTGGTAATGTGACCTGAAACTTTCTTGTATCTATAACATATCCTAAATATCTGCAAACGTGTGAAGGACTGAAATTACTTTTTTCCTTATTTATGATAAAACCAAGGCTCGTAAGGAGGTTTTGAGTTTCTTGCAGGTTTTTATAACATGTTTGTTGATCATGACCAATAAGGCAAATATCATCTAAATATATAGTAGATAAGTATCCACGTGTTCTCAATAATTTCATCACAGGTTTCATAACCTTTGTAAATACAAACGGAGCAGTATTCAAGCCGAAAGGTAAGATTTTAAATTCATAAATAGAATGCTCAAACTGAAACCTGAGATATTTTCGGTCATCTTTATCAATCTTAATTAAATAATATGCGTCTTTAAAGTCGATAGTGCATAAGTAACAATTTCGTGATATCAGTTTTAGTACAGTTCTCAAGTCTTCCAGTTTGAAGTGATTAGTATCGATAAATTTATTTAAAGATTTTAAGTTTAAGATAAAACGCATTTTTCCGTTTGGCTTGGGTATTAAAAAGACATTTGACAAATATTGGTCGGACCGAGCTTCACATTCTGAAATAGCTCCTAATGATAAATTATCAATGGCTTCAATGAAGTGTGCCCTTTCTGACCCAGAATATTTCCGAATACTAGGGGGTACTGATTGACTTGGTAACCGAGAAAAGGGAATCTTATAACCCTTTATATATGAAAGGATCATTGGATCATGAGTAATCATTGACCATTCTTTATAAAATAAGGACAATCGACCAGCAGGTTTTACCGTGTTTAGCGACGTCTGTAGTTCTGTCTCTGCTGCGGATGCTGAGACTGCTTGGACGAGCTGGCTGGCCGATTGGGCATCGAGGTCGTCGCAGGCTGCTTCATCCTTGGTGGACCCGTCGGCCTGCGATACGAACCCGGATTTCTTGAAGGATTCGCTATGCTCTGTGTAAACTTCTTATTTGCAGGCTTAGGTGCCGGTGGTTTAAGATCTGTTCCAGACTTATTGATGGCTTTCGCAGTTTTTATGGTTTCGGCTAAGTTTTTACCGAAAAGAAGCCTATCTATTTTTGTATTCTGTAGTTGCTCTCTAACTTCTTTATTTACAGCATTCAATAGGAAGTTTCTCCGCGTCACAGAGTCAGCATGTTGACAGTCGCAGATGATACGAGTAGAATCCATCAGAAGTTTGAGTAAACCGGTGTTTTTCTCCTTAGCAGATAATATAAGCGTGATGGCTTCTCCTAAGGAAGTAAGGGCTAAGGTAAGTTGTTTTTGTTTACCTTCAATAGCTTTATCGCGTTTAGCAATAATATCTGAGACAGCTGCTTTTATTTCTGCATTCAATTCTGGAGGATCAATCAACTTGGCATTTTCAGGAGTTAAATAATTTTCTTTAAGCTCCTTACGCAGCTCTTTTGTTATCCCCGTCGTAGTCCAATATTGAAATCTAATCGATAAATCTTTTTGTATATGTTTGCCATACTTTTTATCTGTTGTAGGATCAGTGCCTAATATATCCAACAGTTCATTATCAAGTCCTGAGTCTTCTGTTGCAGGAGTTGTCGCGTCTGCAAGTAGCTTTGGGACTATGGGCGGTGAAGGGTTCGCAGGATCCGGCGCAACTATCACGACAGACTGTATCTCGACAGAGTTTTCATCGCGTGATGTGTTGGGGAGTGGATCTGGTTCCAGCTCCATCTCGGGCTGCGTTAGGTCTACATCTGTTTGTAGCTCGGGAGAAGGCTGATCTAGGTCTGATATGACCGCTGAATTGTCAAACAACCCCATATATTCTCCGTCTGAAAAGACGACGTAAAGTCCCATATAGCCTGGCAATACGAGTCAATATTATATTGTAAGTGACAGTCCCAAGTTAGGATAACACGTACTGTCCACAAACAAATTTATCTAGCACCATGAGACAGTCCCATTGTACTGCTCGGTGGGCCGGGTAATGACTGCATTATTATCGTAACAATAAAATAGAACAAATTGTTCAATATCTTAAAATCTTGAATGTTTCTAATGTAAAACACTTGTTAATTACATAATAGTCTAAAAGACTGAATTGTTAGAAATGAACAGTAAGAAACAGTCCCAATGCAAGCAAGTACTGTCCACAAACTATTATTTCCTAAAGAGTAATTAAATCTTTTGTCAGGCTCGTATTAGTGAAAAAACAGTCCCATTGTACTATCCGTAACACTAATTTCTCGAGTAGAAAAAACTATGAAGTATGTACCTACATTGTTGTTGGTAGGTAGGTATACACAATATTAAACAAAGTAAACAAGTCGTGTAATTCTTTCATTTTAATAACAGATGGAGATCGTTATTCAATTAAATTGAAGAAAAACTAATTATGTAGGGGGTATGTAGGTCGAAAACTGATTAAGTACGAAAATAAACCATACCTTGATCATCTAACGGAGAACGGCGGCACAAACTTGTCGTTGACGATAACTTTGATTCATCCGAGTCATATGAATCACGCGATCGACGCCGTTTGCGTCTTAATTTTCTTTGTAATCTTCTAATTTTATGTTTTATACGATCACAATCATTACCTTTTCTTTTAGGCATTATTGTAGTATTCTACTTAACAACAACACTAGATATTAACTTTTTAATTAAGTAACTGTAATCGCGAGCGTGGAACGGCGCAGCACTAAAAAGCGAATGACACGGATTGCGGGCGCCGGGCGCAGGAATCAAGTGAACTAATCTACCCACATTAAAAAAAAAAAAGATGAAAATACAGAAGAAATTAAAATATTCTCAAAATAGTGTGGAATGGTGTGTACTACGCGTTACGTGTATAAATGCTAATCTCGAGGATGAAGCCTGAAGTATAATGGATCAATGAACATAAAGAGTGCGGTGTGTGTCTCAAGGTTGCACCAAATGGGAGTCCAGCTCAGCATGTGCCAGGCAAATATACCTGACGCTGATATTCTGCTGAATCCCTGCAGTGACATACGGACGTCGAGTAGATGAGATAAATATGCGAGTTATTGGTGTTGTGAAAATTGGAATGTGCGGATTGAAAATGTACGTATACCCGCAATTTAAACAATATATTCTACAGTAAAGTTTAGCATTTGGAAACGTTCCCGTTCTATGATGATTGTGTATTTGATTACTTGATTATTTAAATGTATATTGTATATAATCTTATTATGTTATTAGTGGCGTAGGTGTGTGAATAAAATAATCGATTTGACTGGATTAAAATATGTTTGCAATAAATAATTATAGGTTAATAAGCATATGTATAAACCATTATCTAACAATAAATTCACATATTATTGAATGATTTATTTTAGCAGTAAGTAAATATTTTGAGAATAGTTTACAGGCTGGTGTGTAGTAGACTTTAGATAGCCGAGACAACATTCATTGGCAAGGGGATTTACGTGTCCTTCACCAAACAATCTTCACCTTTGAATCAATTTTGAGAACGCCAAATACATCACCCTACAATGCCCTACATTGATATGACAATCAAGCATATAAATAATGCACATTTCACAGTAGTTTCCTAGTCACCTTATACAGATAGAAATTATTTAGGCAACCTAATACAAAGGTTATCAAACAATTAACATCGCATGTCACAGTCCAACACTGGACATGACCCGTATTGGCAGAGATGGGCCATGTTTCGCCACCCAAGTTGCGCCAGAACACCTCGTGAACACAATTATGGCAACCAATTGGAAGAACCAATTGGTTGAAGGTTGCTAACTTCAACAAGATTCCCACCGCCGTACTGGCAGTCTCAGTGATTGAATTGTGAAACCCATCGTATTGTGTTACACCGTACGAATCCAAATATTTAAGTTTATACGTGATTTTTACTTTACCCACAGCTTATGTCTTAAGGTGCGATTAGATTGATGGACAAGTAGCGTACGGTAGTGTTTCATAAGACGCACTTTTAATGTGATTCGCATCAATATTTTTTATTGCATAATGGGCTTGACCTCGATCTCGTCTGATGGAAATCGATAGATGAGGTCTATGATGGAACAAGCGTGCCCAGAAGATGCCTGTTCACTCTTGCTTTGAAATCAGACGGGTTATATGTGGAAAGGAACACAAACGCTCTGGCAGAGAGTTCCACACTTTGGCTGTGCGTATAATAAATGAAGGAGATGAGCATCAAGAGATATTGCAGAAACATTCGCCTTAAAAACGCATATTGACTACTTTGAACATACATTGCAGGCAGTTGTTGGTACCATCGTGGAAGCCTATAACTAACCAACTTGAAAACAAAATCCCGTGCACACGATGACCACATCTGTTACAGCCCTGGTTCTACAGCGGCCGAGCGCTGCAAGCAAGAATAGTCTTTACAGTGGTTATTTATATCACATAGTGGCTTTCCGCGATGGTACTTGTATCACATATTGGCCATTCAAATTATTTAATTCAGACTACCGTATCCAAAGCTAGAAATGCCCGTTTTCACTTACTCTAGACACTTACATGACCGCCAAAATATGATTGCACTGTGGGATTTTCCACTCTCATTGCTGAGCCGAGCGTTGGAAATCCAACAGTGCGCTTTTGTTTTGGTATTAATTTAGCTGTAATTTTGTGTTAGTGAATACTGATTCACTAAATTAATACCAAAACAAAAGCGCACTGTTGGATTTCCAACGCTCGGCTCAGCAATGAGAGTGGAAAATCCCACAGTGCAATCATATTTTGGCAGGCTGTCAGTATTGCCAACATCAGTATGTTGCCAATACTGACAGCCTGCGAAGGTCTTCGCCTAGCAATGGGATGATCCTAGGCCTCCTGACATTAGCTGTTCTGAGCTCAGTTTTAGCTAAACCTACGCTCATATAGACTTTTAATCTAAACGCACCTTAAAATAAAATGCACAAACAAAGCATTTATCTTAATTATTGATCAAACCGTAAATGCAATTATTTACGAATCATGTTCGTAACATTTGTTCATACATCTTGCATCCCGAGGTCAATCGTGAGTCCGCTGCATCTCTGAAAAACATACAAATTGCGGTTCAAAGTTCTATGCCCAAAGGATCACGATTCTTTGATGTTATGACAGGTATTGTTTTAAAATGATGGCTGTGAGGTCCTTGACTTCTTTCCCAGTAGTGCTAGTTAAAAATAATTTAAAAGAGTGTCCATTGCGTGTCTTGCCCGTTCTTCTCCATAGGAAGCTACTAGGTTTTGGAATGGGCAACCAGCTTCATCTTTCTGACCGACCGACTTCTTTGACCATTCAAAAGTGCTATTTTTAATATATTTTTTTTACATTTTATATCCAGTTTATTGTTTACCATGTTAACATATAATATACACAAACATATTTACAACTAACTACTATATATATTATGTACAAATATGTAAAGGAAAAAGTTAAAAATAAAGACAAGAGCTCATTGGGCGTCAAAAAATTCGTCCGCATCGCTGTCAGCGGGAAAAGTGCCCAAAAGGCTGGCAGCATTGCCACGTTGGATGGCGATGCTGATTCTTTGGCCTAAGAATTGGCCAGCCCTCTGGTCACGTCATTTTTAATTGAAATAAATACTTTGAGTTTAACCTAGGGACGAACTCTCCGGAAAAAGCACACCGATTGTAGCAACGCCGTAGACGCACGTTTTTCGTTCAAGTATGGCACTTTTACGGTCAGATTGGAGGCTTATGTCCAACAGTGGACTGCTGCAGGCTAATGGTGATGATGGCACTTTCACAAAATTAACTTACTCGGATGGAGCGTGCGCGGAATTTTGCCTAGAATTGTTCTAAGCTTGGCCATTTAAGGGCTGAATTCTGGTTGCTGCGCGCTGATTTGAACCGAGTCTTAGGAGACATACAAAAAAGTGTTTACATAAATTAAATTAAATGTTTAACCTACACCCACATTTACCACATTCACCTATAATTGTTATAAATAACTATTTGCATTATCCTCTTAAAAGAAGCAGACTAAGTGCTGAACAGTTAAAGCCTCGTGCAAACAGATGCAACGCGACTCTAATAAAACAACTTTACGTTAGAACAATGACCGGTGTTACGTCGCGCCAGTCTGTACGAGGCTTAATACTAAAGCAGAAAAACAGTCTTAGCCCACGTTTGCACGGACGTAATAAAATCGCGGCGATTTTTTTTCATGCACTTGATTTTCAATGCTCTGCTTAGCGCCGAGAGTTGAAAATCCAACAGTGTGTTTTTTCTACGCGTTGGGACGAGAGTGCGTCCCAGCGCGTTGGATTCTCAACGATCGGCTCAACACCGAGAGATGAAAATCCAGTGCGCGATATAAACCCGCCGCGATTTTATTACATCCGTGCGAGCGTCGGCTAACTGTTGTCCCCACTTAAAATACCTACCTCAATAAATTATACCAATCTCTATGTGAATTAAATAACTGTTTGACATATTAAGTAAAGACATAAAAACATGGAATTCCATACTGCTATTTGATGAATAAAACCAGCCAAGTGCGTGTCGGACCACGCACAATGAAGGGTTCCGTAGTTGGGACGAATTTATCCCAAAAACATACTTAACTTTGTAGTTGATAAATATGTTCTCCCATACGGAATGTATGGGAATGTTTTTGCAACTGCAAAGTTAAGTTGGTCAATTATTACTCGTTAACTTGTAAAGCCTACTTATCTATGATAGTTTTTCTTTTAATTTCGTTATATAATCCACTGCTGTGATTTTTTTCACACATCCAAAACCAACCATTTAGCTGGCAGGGGGCCACAATTGCGGCGATAAGACCCCTCTTTGAGGAGTGGCTTGAGAGACGCCACGGCGTCCTCACCTTCCGCCTGACGCAGGTCCTCACCGGACACGGCTGCTTCGGGAGGTTCCTGTTTAGGATAAGGCGGGAGGAAACACCCGGGTGTCACCATTGTGTGGATCGGCCTGAGGACACGGTGGAGCATACGGTGGAGGTCTGCCCGGCTTGGGCGGAGCAACGCCGTGTCCTCGTAGAGGCGATCGGCGGCGGTGATCTCTCGCGTCCGGCCCTGGTTCAGGCCATGGTACGGAGCGAGAGGAAATGGCAGGCCGTCACCTCCTTCTGCGAAGCGGTAATGCTCGCGAAGGAGGAGGCGGAACGCGTGAGGGAGAGGCAAATTTCGCGCCCTCACGCCCCTAACCGCCGCAGGAGGAGACGCCCGGGGCGGGAATCGCGAGCCGATTTCCGGCCACCGTAGGCGCGGGCTTGCGGACGGTGAGCAATGGGTAGCTCGCCGTCCGATAAGGACCAAGCCCGGGTCGACGGCGCGTTGTGTTCCACGCGCGCGTTTCAATGAGATGTCAGCAGAATTGACGGGGTCCGTTAGGGCCAATGCCTGCCGGGGGTTCGAAGAAAACCGATAGGGAAATCGTGGCCCCCGGCAACAGGGCAACCGAAGGAACACGGGTGAGTTTTAGTCAGTAAGAGTCTGACACGCCCTCCCGCTCCACCCAGAGCGGGAGAAGTTATTTGATAATTTCCCACCCAAAAAAAAAAAAAAAAAAGGGGGGGAGACACTTGACTCTTACAAAAATTAGCACTTTAAAGCTTAATATTTCGCAAACGAATCCTTGAATCCAAAAATTGTTTTCACAAACTCACAATGTTTTTGAAGGACCTTTCCAATGGTACCCTAAACCAAGGGATAAAAAAAAAACACCACTTTACGTCTAGGAGAGGTGCCCTAAAAAAAATGTTTTTCATAATTTTGTTTTACCACTTTGTCGGCGTAATTAATATGTATACCTATGTCAAATTACAGCTTTCTAGTACTAAGGGTCTCGGAGCTAGACCGCGGACAGACGGACATGACGAAACTATAAGGGTTCCTTGTTTACTACGGAACCCTAAAAATTGCTGTTATTGACCTTAAAGGAAGATTTTAAGGTGTTAACAAATCGGCATTGACAATTTTTTTTTATAAATTAGTTCTCCTTCGCAGTAGGAAACTACACAAATTCGTGTGCAGACAAATAATAAACATCTTCGGAAAATGAGTAGATAAGCAGGCAATGTAGATAATCTATCTATATCATCATCTGCCTAGCCTTTGTCCAACTATGTTATATGACCTCCACAACCCACTTATTGGGTAATACGATACCCCTTGGTAAGACTGACTGTTGTCAGACTTTTGGGCTTCTGACGACACGTAACGACTGTCAAAGATTCAAGAGTGATAGCCGGAACCAACGGCATAACCTGCTTTCGTGCACGAAGGGGTCTTGGTATGTAAAGATGGTCACCCATCCACGGACCAACCGTGGCAAGCGTAGCTTAACCTGATAGATTGACCCGTGTGACTGTTATTACTTAGCCACAAGCCCCTCGATATAAAAGATATATATCTATCTATATAACATAACATAACATAACATCACGCCTTGTTTCCCCGAAGGGTTGGGCAGAGGTGTCCCTGTAGCAGGTACACCCACATTTCGCCAGTTATGTTTATGTCCCATGTAATAGGGGGCGAGCCTATTGCCATCAACCGGGCACAAATCCAGACTCCGAGCTGCTACTGAGAATTTTCAGATAGAAAAACCCAATAACACTTTGCCCGACCCGGGAATCGAACCCAGGACCTCATGCTCAGCAGTAGCGCTTGCGACCACTAGACCAACGAGGCAGTCAATCTATATATATACTTATAATAAAGCTGAGGTGGTTGTTGCTGTTTTGCGAAGTAATTTTCATTTTATTTTACAGTGCGGTTACAGTTCCACTGTTAAAGCAGGTTATCCTGAGTAGTTCAAAACAAAAATTAATGGGTTACAGTTATAGGAGACAGAAACGATTACATACACTCTTGGGCCTGAATGTAACGAGATGAAAATGGTGTGAATTTATAGATTCATACATACATTAGTGTATTGCAGTGACTAGTTGCTATCCCACAATTCACACAGCGATCCATAGTTTCAACAATATCCAATCCACAACGTAAAATCCAAAAGAACAATTCCAAGTCAATCATGTGAGCGATCTTCGGTGTCCAGTGTGAAAGCAAGAGTCGTACAAGGTAGGCAGGGTCAGAATCCGTAAAAATCAAAGCAGTGATCGTTGAAAATGAAAAATAATTGGGAAAGCACTCAAAACACATACGAAAACACGAAATAAGTGACAGCTGTTAAATAAGTGACAGCTGTCTAGTTCTAGTAGTGATGGGCGTTGCGACAATGAACCGTTTACAAAGACCGTTTTGTGATGATGAAACCGTTTTACGTCCTGAGATCAACTTCAAACAGTCTTCATTGCACAGTCTTCGAATTACTTGGTGCGATTTTTACATCTAAGAAAATACAGTCGGTACAATGATTCAACTATCTATCACACTCGTAAAACAGTCCTTCCAATAAAAAGTGAACTCTTAAAAAGTGAACTCTTTGAAATGAAATACAGTCAGTAATGTATTACCAGTTGTCAATGCTGTCGTTCGTGATGCGAAAAAACCATTTCATACATTTCAAATCGTTGATAGTTTTAAGAAACTGCGCTCGATGAAAAGGCAATTCTATTACTTGTTGGAAAAGTTTCGTCCTTTAACCGTTTTCTGCAACCGTTTCCGTCGTCGTCGGGAAAACGGTTTCGGTCGCCAAAAATTCGAGAATGACCCACCACTAATGTCTAGTGTCAAATTGTCAATGTCAGTCTGCCAGTGCAGAATATGTACTGCCAGTGACATAGACAAAAAAATAAAACTGATTTTAATCGATATGAAATTGATAATCATTATGTTGGTTTTTCAGTAATTAATGATGTTTTATTTAAATTAAATGCACTATATTGTATAAAAGTATATATAGTGCATTTCATTATTTTGAGTTAATTGATTACTATAATCGATGATCTCACGAAAACTATCTTTATCATATTTCTCCGCTTCCAGACAATGAATTGAGCTGATTTTTTATATTCAAGGATAAAAAATTGTGACTAATTTTTAGATCATATCTCAGCTTATTACACTGGGGCACAACATTTTCCATCTCCTTTGTGTCCGTGCGAGATTTTTGTCCATTTTAACCCTACTGTGCATCGGTGCGGAGGAAATAGCGCGGGAGACGCGGTCAAGTCTCATTTTTCGTGGTGCGTATTGTGTGTACTTTTACTGACTGTATTGTAAACTGGTCCTCTGTGGCTATCCTGTTTGTCATAGTTTCCAAAAACCTTCTATTTATTTGCCTATGGTGGTTTGACCATCGTAAATATTATTTAAATAATAAATAACGTTATGTAAGTATTGACATACCTACATTACTTATGTAAATATATTCACAAACAAGGAAAATTTAAAAACTTTTATGTCTGCTTATTAAATATAGAAATATTATCATATTAAAATGCTTTTATTAATAAATCTTGGAATACATAATTTTAATAATATCCTCTATACCTAATTATAATTGTTCATTAGTGTAGGTGCACTTGTACCAGGGTTTTTCTATAGGTACATCTGTATAAGAGCTTCAGTATGGGCACTAAAATGGCGAAAACTTCCTCTTAACGTCCTCTTCAACCTGTTTACTTTTTTCCTTATGTATCACGTGGTCTGCAGTAACGATTTTTATTATTATTTCCTTAATTAATTGCATTTTTATACATATTAATTTCAGTTTTAAATATTTTTATAAAAAAAATATTATTATTTAGTTTATTCATTTTAATTCTTATTCATTAATAAGAACGATGAAATAATTAATTATAATGATTAAGAATTCATTTACATTTTTAAATATTTCTTAAAATAAAAAGTATAAAAAACATTTAAACAAAAAAAATTGAGTTCCGCCGGTGTCGCGAGCAGGGTCCAAGCCACCGGTGATTAGGGCTGCAGAGCCAGGAACCTCCTCACAATGCGAGCCGTATCGAGGAGTACTGCCTTCTGCCTTGATCCAACCGCCTAACGAGAGCCTCGAGAGATGTTGTTCGAGGCTTTTGGCCATTATTGGCTGTTACTACAGCCAGCACAATGATTATTATTATTAATCATTAGGGAAGTAATCTAAGGGCAAATTACAAAATTTATGTAGATACTTACCTAAGCTTATCGTCCAGATTTGGTATAGGCAGTTAACTAGCAGATGACCCACTGGAGCGAGGATCTCGTGCTGATGCGAACAAAGAAATGATTTAAACAACGCAACCCCACAAACTGCTAATCATCCCTTTTTCACTTTCAATGACAACCAACCAGATCATGAGTCACAACAATTCAGAAAAAAACTGCATTAATTTTTACAAAGTATCGATGAGAAGACTCATTGATGTGCAATATTGTTATCTGGTATCACTGCTGCCTCATGAGTAGGTAAGTACTTACTCACGACTTGACCCTTAAGGGTACACTAGTCGGTCATTCTTCCATGAAAACGTAGTATGGTACTCGTCGGTTTGACGGAGTACGTTCAAAACTAGAATTAAGTATATCAAATTTCCTTGTCATTATCTAGCTCCTAGGAAAAAATATTGGTTTGGAAGTTATGAGCGTCGAAACTTCCATATTTCAACATTAATTTTAACTCATCTTTGGGCGTAAATAATTAACTTGTGTAGTATGAAAATGGAAAAAATAAAAACCGTACAGGGATGGATAAATTTATTGAAAACGTCAAATTTTCAACGTTTTCCATAATATCTATACGCCCAAAGGTTTGTTCATGAAATTTTACACGGTCGTTTTCGTTATATATCTTCGTCTATTTCACAAAATAAAATAAAAACTAGATAAATAAATACTAAATAAATAAATAGCATGCATATTAACCACGCCACCAACGATTTCGAGTCGACTAGCGGAAACCTTAAGAGGCGAGCTGCATGATGCGTCACCTTAACGTGGCTATCTGACCCGGTGATTCAAATTAGAACTTTCGGACCTCCGACCTCCGTGTTACGTGTTACGGAACATTTTGTGTGAGACAAGTTATTGCCTCATACACTCGCTTCCGTTTGACCTGCTGTGTGTATATGAGTTTTGTGAAATCCTTTTTTAGTAGGTAGACGTATAAATCAATAAATTAAACAAAACTTCGAAAGACGTGTCTATCGTTAATGGTCAAGTTATGCGTTGTCTGTCTGCCAGTCAATATACAGGGTGATTGGAAGATGGGTGCAAAGCTTTAAGGTGAAGATAGTATAGACAATTTAGAACCATTTAAGCCATGGTTGTCTTAGACGAAGTCTTACCAAATTTTTTTAACCAAATTTTTTAGTTTTTTTTCGGAAATTCTCAAAATTTAATGTAAACTGCATAATTATGGCCAAATTGAATGATAAATGAATTCATTTTTTATTTATTTAATTAAAGTAATGTGTAAGCAACCAAGCAAAACATGTTTTAGGCTTCTGTGTCATTAGACATTTTTTTTACAGACATTTAAAGCTCAGAAAAAATAAAAAAATTGTACAATACGATTAGAAAAAATAAGAAATTTGTAAAATATTTGGTAAGACTTCGTCTAAGACAACCATGGCTTAAATGGTTCTAAATTGTCTGTACTATCTTCGCCTTAAAGCTTTGCACCCATCTTCCAATCACCCTGTATAACACTTTCCATTATCTACTCCACAGTTGCTTAATCCGATCCAGCCTGTCCCTTGCTGTCCTCCCCCAGCGACGCTCTAAGCCGAGGTCCGTACCCCACAGGGGGTGCCCTTATAGCGTGTAGTCGATTAGTTTCTAAATTTTATGCCCTGGCTGGAAGCCTTAATTTATTGAGGCAGCTACAGGAAAATCCGGTTAAGCCACCGACAACCTCCTACGTTGACCTATTGACCTGCAAGACGCCATTAAAAAACCGGCCAAGTGCGTGTCGGACTACGCACAATGAAGGGTTCCGTAGTTGAGATGAATTTATTTATCCCAAGACCAAACTTAACATTGTAGTTGAAAAACATGTTCTCCCATACATTCCAACTGCAAATGTAAGTTTGTATGCACAATATTAAGAGATTTACCATGATAATTTAAGATTTCTTATAGGTTTTCCTGTAATCCATGAGTAAAAAGCCATACTATTCATTTTTTTCAAAATTTTTGGTCCAGTAGTTTCGAAAATGGTCAATTTTCATCGAATTTCTTTAATATCTTTAAAAGTGTTTATTTTAAATTATAAAAAAATGTTTAAGATCCTCGCAGCAAGTCCTTTCATTTGATATGTCACACGGTACTGTAGCAGTATTTTTTTTTTTTGTTTACCCCCCAAAACTGACACCTATATTCAAAATTCCTTTCTTTACTTACGTTACACGTTCATGTTTGGGTCACAAAAATACATATGTGTACCAAATTTCAACTTAATCGGTCCATTAGATTCGGAGCAAATTACAAGGATATAAGGGTTCCGTTTTTTCCTTCAGAGGTACGGAACCCTAAAAAAAATAAAAAAATCTCCACAGTTGACATAAAAAGAATGGCGAACAAATTATAAATTAATTCAGCAATCTTGCAAATAAATGAGATTTGACTGGTAACTTATTAACTAATGCAGGACCACGTTGATCGAACTTCGATTTGCTACTGTCTAAAACACGGAACGCTGTCAAAGTTTTAAATCTATTCAGGATAATACACACATAGGTAGGTAATTTACATATAATGCATTTTACCTATCACTCGTGTTCGAGCTCGTGGCTTGTAATAACAGCCGCACGGGTCGACCCATCACGTTAAGGTACGCTTGCCGGGGTTGGTCCGTGAATGGGTGACCATCTGTACATACCGAGACTCCTCCGTGCCTCGGAAAGCACGTTAAGACGGAGGTCCCGGCTGTCGTTCGTGGATCTTTGACAGTCTTTACGGGTTGTCAGAAGCCCGAAAGTATGACAACCAGTCTTACCAAGAGGTATCGTATTACCCAGTTACTGGGTTGTGGAGGTCAGATAGTCAGTCACTCCATGTAAAATACTGGTATTCAGCTGCATCCGGTTAGACTGGAAGCCGACTCCAACATAGTTGGGAAAAGGCTGGGCAGATTGATTGCATTTTACCTATCACGTTGAGTCCATCAACCTAAAATAATAAATGATTTTCTCTATTTCCTCGTGGAATTATTGAAGTGTCATGCAATTCTTAGAAATTATTAATAGTATATTATGAGTGACTATGGATACAATTATCATCTTGATTGAGTATTAACTTTAGATTAATTGATCACTTAATTATATCTGCATTACATAGATTCGTTCACGTGTTGCTATGACGGCGGTTAAGATACAGGGTGTTTGAATTTGTTGATGGGGTTACAATGAGATAAAGAAATGTTGTGCTTACATAATTGACAAAAAATTTCATTCTCCAAAATAGTTTAAAATAGTCCATCTTTTTGTAGCAAATAAATAAATTTCCTGTGCCTATTTTATCTCTGCCCTGAAAAATGATCACGGATTTTGAAGGAAACAAGCTTACAAATTGAAAAACCTTACGACATAGGCTTAGAGTAAAAAATGCAGTCCTTTTTTGTCGAATCTACATTTCCAATCGTATATACGTATATATATACATACTGTTCCTAATTCTTACTCCAATCACAGATGAATACAGATGGTTCACTTCACAAAAACATTTAAATAAAAAGCAACTCTTGCTACGACACAATAAAGTGCAATTCAGGTCGCACAGCGCTAATTACCTACAGTTATATTCACTTAGAAGTTGCCTCTTTTTCTATCGCGTAAGCCCAGGAACAACGAGCGATTTTTTTTCGCGCAATGGATTTTCAAGCAATTTGCTTAGCGCCTAGAGTTGAGAATCCACAGTGTGTTTTTTTGACGCATTGGGATGCACTTTGTTGGATTCTAAATGCTCGGCTCAACACTGAGAGTTAAAAATTCAGTGCGCGATAAAATTCCGCCGTGATATTTTTACGTCCGTGCGCACGTGGGCGCGGCGCCCACTATCGGTGGGCATCGGTACGGCTCGGTAGAGCTCGGACGCTTTACGGCGGCTTCGGGCGCCTGAGGGCTGCTTGGAGCGGCTTCGGGCGCCACAGAACTGCCTCGGCAGTCGTAAGCATACCTTAGGACGCCTAGGCTGGTTTCGGGCAGCTCGGGTGGCATTTTCGTGGCCAGACAAGTCGCAGAACAGTCATAACGTTCACCGCGCGCGCCTCCATTAGTTTGGCAACACCCAGAGGAAAATAAAAGGCAACAGCCTCAATAATTACACGTATAGGTTCGTTTTATTTATTTATCGTAAATCATTAAACAAGTTATAAAATTCATCGAAAGTACATCTGCTTCCAAAGTTTATTCACCCAAAATATTCTTTTTTGCCTTAAGGCTCCAAGTTTAATACACACGTACAACTGTTTTCACGTAACGTTACGACTGCTCTACGACGTGTCTGCCACCCGAACTATTCTTAGTTTTGCCGAAACCAGCCTCGGCGTCCTTAGGTATGCTTACGACTGCCGACGCAGTTCTGAGGCGCCCAAAGCCGCCCCAAGCAGCCCTCAGGCGCCCGAGCCACCGTAAAGCGCACGAAGCCGCCTTAAAGCGCCCGAAGCAGCCTTAAAGCGACCGAAGCCGCCTTAAAACGCCCGAGCTCTACCGAGCCGTACCGATGCCCACCGATAGTGGGTGCCGCGCCTTACTCTTATATCTTCTGACTACGTTACGCTCATTGAAGACGAGCCCGCTGCCGTGTACTTCTAACTTTAAAATGCGGAGTGAACCATCTGTGTTCATCTGTGCTCCAATACAAAAAGCGCAGTGTGGCTCGCCTGTACTGTGCGATAGTTCACACAAAATGTACGAAGGCGATGTCGAAGATTTTTTGCAATGCGGTGCGGTCCACCCAAATCTGCGTCAACCTTTAAAAGTGTGTTACTATGGATAATCAAACCCTGCTGTACAAACGCCAGCCGTGTTTGCAAGCTTGCCACTCTCCTTGCAAAGGTTATCGCGGGGTCACAGCATTGCTATAATTAGTCCCGCACTCAACTGCACCCATTCATACAGATAATGTACTACACAATAATAATTCAACTACAATGTAGAACTAAAGCAATTGGTTTACACTTACATAGTTACACAAAGGTGCATTTGTAAGCGATGTGAAAAAAAAGTATTGCAACTATCGTGAGTCTTTTAAGTCTTACTAGCTTTTGCCCGCGGCTTCGCCCGCGTGTATGTCGGAAAATATCCCACGGGAACATACTACCGATACCGGGATTACATACCTAATAGCCGATGAAAAGGTCATTGACTCCTACCGCTGCGCCCGCGTTCTCGTCAACCATAATTATTTTGTTACACGTAATTTTGAATCTGTGATATCTTTTAAACCATTAATTTAAATGAAATGATGTCAAGACATATTTTAGTCTAAATTAAATGCTTAGTTTAAGTAAGATAGTTTATTAGATAAGGATTAATATTATAAGGTCAAAAGTTATCTAATAACGCTCCAAATTTTGTAACGATACTAAAACCTAAAAATATTAATAACGTTACAAAAAAAAACGTTATAGAATATCATTTTTGTAGAACAACAGTTTAAGTAACGTTATAGGTATTAGTAACATTATGCTTATATCCACGTGTAATAACGTTACAGATTCATTTGTATAACGTTATTCTTAAGAAATTTTCCCGCTGACCACTGCTCTGTCGTCGCCTAGCACCACCACCACCACCGGCCACAGCGGTCGGCGGCCGGCTGGTGGTAAGCCACCGCCGTATTCAAACATAAGTTCGTACGAGAGTGCACATTTTTTACAGACAGTGTTGTGAATGAATGGTTATGGTTACCTACCTACTTTTATTGTCATGTGATAGTGTCATCTTCACAATTTTTTTTGGCAATGTTGCGTATCGAAATGAATAACGTTATTATTTCGTCATACCGATATATTAATAACGATATATTTTTAATAATGTTTTTAAACAGTTTAAGATTTTGTTCCGTTTGTCAAGGAATCAATTTTGTTGCGATTCTGGTGGAACGGTACAAATTATTGTTACGGAACTTCGCGTAACGTTATTTTGAGTAACGTTTCAAGTCCCTAAGCAGCGCACGCCAATAAAGTTCCCAGTCGGCATGATTTTTTCCGACATCTTCAACAATAATTATCAAATTTCAGCCAATTTACACTAAAACGTTCCGCATGAATCACTCCGTCCATTGGTGAAAACCGTTTGAAAATCCGTTCAATAGATTTTGAGTTTATCGCGTTCAGACAGACAGACAGACGCGGCGGGGGGACTTTGTTTTATAAATGTAAGGATTGAAAGAACGCATTCAATTGTTTGGTCATCAGACTCGTCAGTCAGTCGATATCGGAAAATTATTAAATAAATGAAACACTGAGTCAAAGATACACAAAACAAAAATAATTACTTAACTTGAAATGAATGACGAATAAAAATAAAATTTTGAATGGCATTCCTATATTTTGACCGCAAATGACTATACTAATTATATTGATTAAAAGATGTTAGGTTTATTAAGCTATTAAAGAGATTGTTTTACTTACCTACTAATATTTTGTAGATTAATCATTCAACGAAAACTCCACACGAAATACTTTTTCATAAGGGATCTCGTGCACTAGACGGCCACGACCACCACCACCACCACGACCAGTGGTAGCAGCGGCCAGGTAAAATAAAGAAACCGATCGATACGAATCACGCACTTGGTCGCAACGGCCAACTAGCCGCAGGCCACTAGGCTACAACTCCGGCCAGTCGTGGCCGTCTAGTCGCGAGATCCATAACACAATCACACTAATATTATAAAGGCGAAAGTTTGTGATTGTGTGTGTATGTTTGTCTCTTCTTCACGCTCAAACGGCTGAACGGATTTGGATGAAATTTGGCACACAGATAGTTTATAATCTAGATTAACACATAGGATACTTTTCATCCCGATATTCCCACAGGATTCAGACTTCTGCGGGTGAAACCGCGGGGCGCAGCTAGTACAAAATATTGTCTAATGACAATAGACACAATTTAGGTAACTTTCAATGCTTTACCTACACGTTCTTAAAATATTCACATCAAATAAACACAATGTATAATAATCACAAGAATAACGTAACATCATCATAAGAATTATCCATCCAATGCCCTAAAATGTTTTGTAACTAGACCATGCATTTTTTTCTGTCTGAACATATTACAAAGTAATCAATTCAGGTTTGGCTATCAATCAATTAATTCAAATATCTGTCTACACTAATGCTTTAGTAATTACCTAAGAGATTAAGCTAGTGACGTAATTAGTAATTACGTATTTTTTTCACAAGTTAAAGTCTGGTCATGCAGTCGTTGCTTGATCACCGAGATGAAAACTGGTTTTTTGGCATTACCTATTGAAATTAAATGGATTTTATGGGGGTCATTTTTGGGGGGCAAATAAGAAAAAAAAAATTAAAAGATATTTAAGAAAATTGATGAAAATTGACTATTTCCCCCCTTATCTCAGAAAATGCTGAGCCTAAAATTAAAAAAAAATATATATAGAATAGTTCTATACTTATAGATTACAGGAAAACCTATAAGAAGTCTATGGTCTTAAAATAACATGGGAAATCACTCAACATTGTGCGTACAAACTTACATTTGCAGTTGGCATGTATGGGAGAACATGTTTTTCAACTACAATGTTAAGTTTGTATTTGGGATTAAATTCGTCCCAACTACGGAACCCTTCTTTGTGCGTGGTCCGACACGAATTTGGCCGGTTTTTTAAGTTAGAAACATTAAACATGGTATTTGGACTTCTGTTTATAAGTTAGTTTTATCATCGTTTTCTGGAACCTCATCCCCTAAGGCTCCTGATAAGTTGTCGATTTTTATTTGTGTTGTGCTTTTATATGTGCAGAATAAACAAATTGCCTTTCTTTTTTATTTGTAATCCCATCGGACACATTTACATGTCATAAATAATTTTGACCATGTTTAAGTGATCTTCATATTACAATCATGTTATAATTTTTTAGAGCATGGTATCCAAGGTAAGAAAATACTGCATAACAAATCACCAGCTTCTCAACGATAGAGTACATAGATAGGGACGTACAGTCTTATCCAAAATATGTTTGTCACCTTAAGGGCTATTTTGTCTGCTCATTTCTCGATAGAATCTACTTTACCGACTCATCATTATATATATTTCGTCACAATGTCGATACCGCAGAATGACATTCAGCCATCTTCTTTACAGACGCTAAAGCAAGAAGTCGGTTAAAAGACACTAATAATTAAATAACAAAAAAACATTTCATAAATTACCAGGCCGTTAAAAAAGTTTTAGGTTGATGTCAACTCGACATTGGTCAAAGATGTATGCTATTTTGATCTTTGTTATCAAGTAATTAAATATAGTTTTATATGCAATAGTCTGCTCAGTGCTGTAGCTTCAAAAGAATAATATGTCCCGACTTGATAAAGGAAAGAATTTCATAACTGACGAAGATATAAAAGTACATAATAATCATTACACCTTGCTACAATTCGTACCTGCTAGAATACCAGGCGAGAAACTTTTAGCTATAAATCGAACAACGTGGAGTTAGTCAAAGCTTGATCCGATCCAGCTTTTCCTTTGCTGTCCTCCCCCAGCGACGCCCTAAGCCGAGGTCCGTACCCCACAGAGGGCGCCCTTAGCGAGTAGTCGCTTGGCTTATAATATAAGTTTTATGCCCTGCCTGGAGGCCTTAATTATTAAGTCATCCACAGGATAGCCAAATTAAGCAACCGACAACCTCCTAGGTTGACTTGCGAGAGGCCACACAAACAAAAAAAAATACAAGTGATTAAGTGGAATTAAGAGAGATTTAGTCTGTGAGACAAAGAGAGATAAGTATATCTTTCTTCTCTGTCATGTAACGAAATGTACTTAAACGTGACGCATCCTTGAAGTTTTTTTACTCTCAATTCTCGTCCAATTCTCGAATCGCCGTCCGAGAAGTGTCATTTCAAAAACAAAAATTGTCTATTTCCTTGCTAGTACTGAGTCCAGCTGCGGTCAACCAAGGCCTCGTTACGTAACACTATGGATAATTCATGTGTGCAGAACGCAAAGGAATGTAGAACTCATTCTAATGCTCTATGGTGTAGTGTAGGAGCTAGGCGCTAAATGCCTATAAATCAGTCTGCGAGTTGACTGTTATTGGCGCGAGTGTATTATTTATTATATTTCCGAAAAAAAAAGCGTTGATTGACGGCAGTAAGGACGTTGTGGTCACTCATACGTAATTTTGTTTAGGAAAAAAAAAATTGGACGTTGTGGAAGATTTATTTTAGCATAAACTGTTCTTGAATACATTGTAATCAATTTTCAATCCTGTTATTAACATTAATAGTATTTTTTTCTGTAAGAAATGCATCAGATGGCTATAGTTTTTCTAGCTGTCTGTGTACCTAGTCATTATTGTAGGTAAAAAAAATGTCGTAATGTTTATGGTTGTCGATCTTTGAAAGATCCAATCTACGATTCCCTCTCCTTTTTCCCTACTTTTTCTTTTTTGAATCAATGGCATGACAGTTTCTAGCTGTCTGTGTACCTAGTCATTATTGTAGGTAAAAAAAATGTCGTAATGTTTATGGTTGTCGATCTTTGAAAGATCCAATCTACGATTCCCTCTCCTTTTTCCCTACTTTTTCTTTTTTGAATGATTCCCGAAAACTAGTTTCCCTGAATGTACTACACAACATGACGGTTCTAAAAACCATCTGTCTCCGAAACTAACCGCTCACCGTCGCCCATACAATTATCATGTTGACAGCACCTACATACGTCATCGTGGGCTATTTGCCATCACATGTTGGTTGTTTATTGTGACCATACATAATGTATGTAATACCTATATATTATACGAGCTACAACTAATAATTATTCACTTGATGTTTACGTTCGGTATGCAGGAAATAAGCCGAGTTATTGTTTGTCGTCTAAATTTTATAGGTAAGTAGTCTACGTATTTTGTTTTAATTCCTTTATTAATGACACAAATATTTCGTTTGTTTCGTCAATCAATTACAAACCATGGTTGTGTCTGCGAACTGTCACGTAGTGATTAGTCGCCATATTGGTCACAAACTCGTGCCATCGTAACCGCCACGTGGTTTTGTACGGAACAACTTGCTGGTACTAATCCCCAAATAAACACGGAATCAATCAAACATCTCAGCGTGCTGCTCAAATTACAATAAATTTTGCTTTGGAAACAAACAGTTTAAATAAAGCCTCTAAGTAGCCGAAAATTAAAAAAAAAAATGGAAGAGCTTTTTCAAGGAAGTTTCTTGACAACAGATTAAACTTGTATCTTTACATATTATAAATTAAAGTCGCTTTTTGTATCTGTCTACACAGACAGAAGAACGAAACGTTGACACGGTTTTCACCATCATTTAGATAATTTATTCCGGTAGGTAGTGTAGGTAATAGGTACCTATATATACGAGCTGATATCCGAAATGAAATTTATTATACACTTATCTGTATTATTTTTTATTAATAAATTTATATTATTAATTTTAATTTAATTCTTAATTTATTTATATTACATTTTATTATTTATAATTTATTTAATTTATACACATTTTATTTATTATTTATTTATTTCTAAAACGAGTAAACTTAAAAACTACTGGACCGATTTCAAAAATTATTTTGCCGTTAGGAAGCTACATTATCAGTAAGTAACATGGCTATAATTTATAAAGATATCACGCGGCCGAAGCCGCTGGTGGAAGCTAGTGATACAATAATTTTAAAATGATGATAATAATTTGTGGGTACATAAGTGTATAATAAATTTACATAAAAGAAATCTCGATGTTTTGTCAAGTCGTAAAAACCGTGCGAAGCAGGGAAGGGTCGCTAGCATTGATATAATCATGATCATCATCGTTCTCCAGCCCTTTTATCCCGATTTATTTGAGGTCTGCGTCGGAGCAACATGTTTTTTTTTTTTTTAGGTATGGCATCTCGTAATTGACCTCTGAGATCATGACTACTTAACCGGGCTTTCCTGTGGGTGCCTTAAGCTACTACACTTAAAACTTCCAGCCAGGGGTTATTCAACTATGCTAATTAAAACTAGGTGAACGCTCGCTAAGGGCACCCCCTGTGGGGTACGAACCTCGGCTTAGGGCGTCAACCGGAGGGAGGACATCAAGGATGGGACGGGCTGAATCAAAGTTTTGATCATGATTATTAGTCGGGGAATTTAAAGCTACGAGTACGTGCTCAGCTGCAACAACTGCTGGCACCTTGTTATCGAGCAAGGGTCGGGGGGGAGTATCATTTACTCGAGGACGCAGTCGCGATCGTAAAGGACCTCGGCGACGAGGTCGGAATGACGGGAGGCGTCTGTTTTTGTGCACTGTGCTGGTTTCCCTACTGCTATCCTGGAGGAGGGTAATGGGGTCGTCAGGGTCGGTAAGGGGCGCAACAAGTCATGTCCTTTTCTTCCATACTTGTCTATTAGTCGCCATCTCAGTAGTCACTCTCTCTCTTTCTAGCCATATCATCTTTTCATTTTTCATACAGTCCATCCAGTGGTTTTATTGGTTCAGTGTTGATGTAATAAAAAAACCGGCCAAGTGCGTGTCGGACCACGCACAATGAAGGGTTCCATAGTTGGGATGAATTTATCCCAAAAACAACTACAATTAGTTGAAAAACATGTTCTCCCATACATTCTAACTGCAAATGTAAGTTTGTTTAAGAAGATTAAGAGATTTACCATGTTATTTTAAGACCATAAACCTTATAGATTTTTTCTGTAATCTACAAGTATGGAACTATTTTCTGTATTTTTTTTTTCATAATTTTTGGCTCAGTTGTTTCGGAGATAAAGGGGGAATGGTAAATTTTCGTCTGTTTTCTAAAATAACTTTAAAACAACTTATTTTAAAATTATAAAAAAAATACTATTTGAGACACACGGTACCTATAGTTTACACAACATTTTTTATAATTTCTTATTTGCCTCCCAAAGTGTACCCCCCATATTCAAAATTCATTTATTTACGTTACACGTCCGTGTTTGGGTCACAGAAATTCATATCTGTGCCAAATTTCAACTAAATTGCTCCAGTAGATTCATAGAAAATTGGCTGTGAAAGACGGACAGACAGACACACGAGTGATCTCATAAGGGTTCCGTTTTTGCTTTAAAGGTACGGAACCCTAAAAATCTAAATAATTATGAAGTAAGTATGAGCGAAGAGGTTTTTCGTTTCAAGCGTAAAAGTCACGTAACTCTCTTCACTTCGTCATTGGGAGTAAGTTTACATACCTACACAATGGCGAGTGTTTTAGTACAAAGGATACTGTCGGTTTTCCCTGAAGATACCGCGACAGGTAAGTAAAAGTGAATGACGGGTGAGGGTACGTGTTGATCTACTCGTACAGTGTTTTATTATTTACATGTAATAGGCCTAGGCATAAACATATACAGGGTGTCAGTGACATCGACGCGAAAACTGAAACCATGGATTCAGTACCTACATGATTCTGAACCCCCCTGCGTTGAAATTTTTTGTCGGTTATTAAAACAAAAAAACTGCTGTTTCATAGAAAAGTGCAATACCCACGCGGTCAAAATGTATGGAACAGTAGATTTTTTTTTTAATAACCGACGAAAAATTTCAACGCAGGGGGGTTCAGAATCATGTAGGTACTGAATCCATGGTTTCAGTTTTCGCGTCGATGTCCCTGCCACCCCGTATATGTAGGCATAATTAGTAAATTATATGTTTATGTTTAGGTACCTACTTTAAAGTTTCTGGTTTTAGTAATGGCGGAAATAAAACATGACCGACAAAGCCGAACAAGATCAACTTCTTTGGAGAAAAGGTTTATTTTTTTTCTTTATATGTGCAACGAACAGCGATACATAATGGTGTGTTACAGAATATGTGTTACAGTATTGTATGGCTAATAATAGGTTTCCCTGTGTTACTATACTCCATTTGAAATAAGATTAGACATTTAAACCTTTTTTACAGTCCGTTCAACCGATTTTGACTTCTATACCCTAGGCATAAGGATGGCATTAAAAGCAAAAAAGTGGGTACAATACCAACTGTTTACTGCAGCTGCCATTTGTCATACCACCAACGCAATAGAAGTCAAAATCGGTTGAACGGACTGTAAGAAGGGTTTATTTATGTGTCTAATCTTATTTAAAAAAAACCGGCCAAGTGCGTGTCGGACTACGCACAATGAAGGGTTCCGTAGTTGAGATGAATTTATTTATCCCAAGAACAAACTTAACATTGTAGTTGAAAAACATGTTCTCCCATACATTCCAACTGCAAATCATCGCTCGGCATCCAATACCGCGACTGTGACATTTTTTTTTAAATTGCAGTGTCACTTATTTGAACGTGTAGAATGAAATAAAACAAAAACCAGATTTTCGTAAAAAATTTCACATTCGCGGTATTAATACAATAATAATACCTTTAAACGAGCAATTCTTGTACCTATGTATATATAATCTGAATCTCGGAAACGGCTCCAAAAAATGTTATTAAATTTAGTATGCAGGGGGTTTCAGGAGCGATAAATCGATCTAGCTAGGTTTCATTTTTAGAAAACGTCGTTCAAAAAAAATTATCATCCAGATATTTTTCTTTATTCAAGTAACAAGGACTCATTGCGTTAGTAAACTTATGAACTATGTTAACTTATTTTACGAGGTCACTTAGAAAGTTTTGCGACTAACAGTTTTTGTCTATAGAATACTGGCTGGTTTTGATGTCAATTAAAACGATGACTATTTATTACAAAAAAACTTAACATTCCAAATTCGAAATTCCCTCCACATTTTTTTACGAGCAAAATCAAAATACTCTGTCTTACTGAAAACTGGATTTATAACGAGAACATTTTCGCGCGATGATTTTGTACGATTTCAAATATCGACTAAAACCAGAAGAATCGTTTGAAAGACTTCAATTGGTGTTCATAGAAAAAAGGCCTTCTAAAGAGACTGTTTTTCACTGGTTCAACGAATTTATGGGTGGTCTAGTAATTTTGGCAGACAAAGAAAGAAGTGGCCGCCCTATGACGGTTGTTGAAAAAGTGCTGGCTGTGAAAAATTTAATTCAAGAGAATAGGCGAATTACTTATGAAGAGGTTCAGCATACACCGTGAAATTTGAATCACAGTTTTGCTAGAACAAACGTTATTCAGACCATGGTCTACTACCATTCTACAGCATCCAATAAAAAGAAACATAATTGGTTTTTGAAATAACACAAAAAAAGCAAAGTTTAAAATGTCAAGATTATCGTTACTCCCTACAACACAGACACCACGTATACGTTTTTTCAAAACACAGGCGCCGAGATGAGCCTGCTACCAATTTTGCTATCATGTCTCGGCACCATTCTACCCGAACCTCCTTCTGACCCTGCGTTAGATTTTACGGTACCAGCGTGAAACTATCTTCCATAACCGAAGATGCCTGTGTAGAATTTCATGCACACTTCCCGATCCAATCGGCAGTATACACCGTGAAATTTGAATCACAGTTTTGCTAGAACAAACTTTATTCAGGGCAACCTATCCTTCTCCATCTTTCTCCAGAATACGTCATAAGCAACCTGATCAGAAACCTTGAATAAATCTAGGAAGCTAGCATATATCGGCGTCCCACGCTGTGTATAGTAAGTATGTGATAGTATGCTTAATGCACAACACTGCACTTTCTGTTGACAAACCACGCCGAAACCCGAATTGGTTGTCATGAACATTTGCAGTTTTATTTATTTGTGTATTAAGCAGACGGTCAAACACTTTTGATATTTTTAGGGTTCCGTACCTCAAAAGGAAAAAACGGAACCCTTATAGGATCACTCGTGTGTCTGTCTGTCTGTCTGTCTGTCTGTCTGTCTGTCTGTCTGTCTGTCTGTCCGTCTGTCACAGCCAATTTACTCCGAATCTAATGGACCGATTAAGTTGAAATTTGGTACACATATGTATTTCTGTGACCCAAACACGAATGTGTAACGTAAATAATTTAATTTTGAATATAGGTGTCAATTTTGGGGCGCAAACAAGAAAATTAAAAAAAAAAGTTTTGCTAACAGTACCGTGTGACATATCAAATGAAAGGGCTTGTTGCGAGAATCTTAAATATATTTTTTATATAATTTTAAAATAACTACTTTTAAAGATATTTAATAAATTCAATGAAAATTGACCATTCCCCCCCCCTTATCTCCGAAACTACTGGACCAAAAATTTTGAAAAAAATACATAGTATGGTTCTTTACTCATAGATTACAGGAAAACCTATAAGAAGTCTATGGTCTTAAAATAACATGGTAAATCTCTCAATATTGTGCGTAAAAACTTACATTTCGTCGCTCGGCATCCAAAAGGCCCATCTCTCTAGCTACTATAATATCAAAATATCAAAAGTGTTTGATCGTCTGCTTAATACACAAATAAATAAAACTGTAAATGTTCATGACAACCAATTCGGGTTTCGGCGTGGTTTGTCAACAGAAAGTGCAGTGTTGTGCCTTAAGCATACTATCACATACTTACTATACACAGCGTGGGACGCCGATTTATGCTAGGTTCATCGATTTATTCAAGGTTTCTGATCTGGTTGCTTATGACGTATTGTGGAGAAAGATGGAGAAGGATAGGTTGCCAACGGAGCAAACATCTTTAAATAGTGGTATGGTAACCAGATCAATTGTACGATGGGCTGGAACTTTTTCCAAGCCATACAGGTTGGAATGCGGGGTGAGGCAGAATTGGCGAGCTCAGCAGCACCAGAGTGGGTTGCTATATAGATGGTATTTGTGTAAATAATATTAGCTATGCAGATGATATGGTGCTTCTGAGCGTGTCAATCTGTGGTCTCAGAAAGTAATTGGTCGTAAATGTGAGCAGTATGCCAAAACACATGGTTTGATGTATAACTCCAATAGGTCGGAGATCATGGTCGTTGAGGCTGGGGGCAGACCGGGTTATGTGCCACCTGTATTACTCAATGGGACTCCACTACAAAGAGTATTTACGTTTAAATATCTTGGTCGTATATTGACCCCTGACCTCAATGACGGACTCGATATTGTGCGGGAGCGAAGGGCGTTGTCGGTAAGGGCAAACATGCTGGCTAGCAGGTTTGCACGCTGCTCACTTAAAAAGCCAAAATTACTCTGTTTCGAGCTTATTGTACAACGTTTGGGCTAGATATACCCAAAGGTCATGCAACGCCCTTCGTGTCCAATACAACAACGCTTTCAGGGTATTGGTGGGGCTGCCCCGTTTTTGTAGCGCATCGGGAATATTCGCGGACGCACATATTAATTGCTTTTACGTAACGATGCGAATGAGGTGTGCATCCCTGGTACGCAGAGTACGGGCCAGCTCCAACAATATCGCTAGCAGTCTGGATTGCATGTACATCAATCACTGCAGTGCCATCTCCCATGAGGTGAAATAAATTTAAACTAGATTACGTGGGGCACTCAGAAAGTTTTGTGATACTAGAAAAAAATATACTACAGGTTATAATTTTTTTTATTATATCTTTTGAAAGAACTCTCCATTGGCATCTATACACAGTTTTATACGTCTAAACAAATTTTCATAACACATTTTCCAGTCCGCATCAGACACCTCTCCAATCTTCTTCTCCAATGCACCCAGTGCATCTTCAGGTGATGAAAACTGTTTTCCTTTGAGTTGATTTTTATTTTGAGGAACAAGAAAAAGTCGCACGGAGCCAAATCGGGACTGTAAGGAGGATGACCTATAAATTTGACTGGTGTGCTGTCCAGAAAGTCCCTTATTTTGAGCGCCGAGTGAGCCAGCGCGTTGTCGTGGTGAAGCAGTAGCCCACGGAGGCCAGTGTTCGGTCGCTTGCTGCTTGCAGTATTAAAAACTTCTGGCAAACATTTGGTAACATACCATTCAGCATTGATGCTTCTTTGATCTCGTCAGGGTACTGACACCAGATAACCTGGTAGAAAAAAAAAAAAACTTGCGGTCAACATTTTGCCTGCACTTCTGGCTCGCTTCACTTTGGTAGGCGTTGGTTCATTTTGGTTCAACAGCCACACGGTCGACTGACGCTTCATTTCTGGATCATATTAAAAAATCCAAGATTCATCATCCGTAATGATATCTTAAACGCGCCGAGACGAGCCTGCTACCAATTTTGCTATCATGTCTCGGCACCATTCTACCCGAACCTCCTTCTGACCCTGCGTTAGGTTTTACGGTACCAGCGTGAAACTATCTTTCATAACCGAAAATGCCTGTGTAGAATTTCATGCACACTTCCCGATCCAATCGGCAGTATACATCTATATATCTTGACATTTTAAACTTTGCTTTTTTTGTGTTTTTTCAAAAACTAATTATATTTTTTTTTTTATTGGATGCTGTAGAATGGTAGTAGACCATGGTCTGAACAACGTTTGTTCTAGCAAAACTGTGATTCAAATTTCACAGTGTATGCTGAACCTCTTCATATGTAATTCGCCTATTCTCTTGAATTAAATTTTTCACAGCCAGCACTTTTTGTTATGTAACAACCGTCATAGGGCGGCCACTTCTTTCTTTGTCTGCCAAAATTACTAGACCACCCATAAATTCGTTGAACCAGCGAAAAACAGTTGCTTTAGAAGGGCTTTTTTCTATGAACACAATTCGAAGTCTTTCAAACGATTCTACTGGTTTTAGTCGACATTTGAAATCGTACAAAATCATCGCGCGAAAATGTTCTCGTTATAAATCCAGTTTTCAGTAAGACAGAGTATTTTGATTTTGCTCGTAAAAAAATGTGGAGGGAATTTCGAATTTGGAATGTTATGTTTTTTTGTAATAAGTAGTCATCGTTTTAATTGACATCAAAACCAGCCAGTATTCTATAGACAAAAACTGTTAGTCGCAAAACTTTCTAAGTGACCTCGTAAAATAAGTGAACATAGTTCATAAGTCTACTAACGCAATGAGTCCTTGTTACTTGAATAAAGAAAAATATCTGGATGATAATTTTTTTTTGAACGACATTTTCTAAAAATGAAACCTAGCTAGATCGATTTATCGCTCCTGAAACCCCCCTGCATACTAAATTTAATAAAAATTCTTGGAGCCGTTTCCGAGATTCAGATTACATATACATAGGTATATACAAGAATTGCTGGTTTAAAGGTATTAGATTTAGATTAGATTAGATTAGTTAGATTATTATTATATTAATACCGCGAATGTGAAATTTTTTACGAAAATCAGATTTGTTTTATTTCATTCTACACGTTCAAATAAGTGATCCTGCAATTAAAACAAAAACGTAAAAAATGTCACATTCGCGGTATTATATGCCGAGCGACGATTTGCAGTTGGAATGTATGGGAAAACATGTTTTTCAACTACAATGTTAAGTTTGTTCTTGGGATAAATAAATTCATCTCAACTACGGAACCCTTCATTGTGCGTAGTCCGACACGCACTTGGCCGGTTTTTTGATATTATAGTAGCTAGAGAGATGGGCCTTTTGGATGCCGAGCGACGAAATGTAAGTTTTTACGCACAATATTGAGAGATTTACCATGTTATTTTAAAACCATAGACTTCTTATAGGTTTTCCTGTAATCTATGAGTAAAGAGCCATACTATGTATTTTTTTCAAAATTTTTGGTCCAGTAGTTTCGGAGATAAGGGGGGGGGAATGGTCAATTTTCATTGAATTTATCAAATATCTTTAAAAGTATTTATTTTAAAATTATATAAAAAATATATTTAAAATCCTCGCAACAAGCCCTTTCATTTGATATGTCACACGGTACTGTTAGCAAAACTTTTTTTTTTAATTTTCTTGTTTGCGCCCCAAAAATGACACCTATATTCAAAATTAAATTATTTACGTTACACATTCATGTTTGGGTCACAGAAATACACATGTGTACCAAATTTCAACTTAATCGGTCCATTAGATTCGTAGTAAATTGGCTGTGACAGACGGACAGACAGACAGACAGACAGACAGACACACGAGTGATCCTATAAGGGTTTCGTTTTTCCTTTTGAGGTACGGAACCCTAAAAATGGAGTATAGGATAAGTATAAAGCATGCGAACGGACTACTTACTCGTAGAAAGATATAAATTAAAAAAGTGCAATTTTAAGTAAGTATTACTTATAGGTAGTTAAGTTTAAATTTTAAAGAGATTTTTTTTTAAATTTAGATATTAATAGTTCGTCATTTGTCTTCGTTTATGGTTTTTATTCTTTGACTTGAGAGAAATCTGTGTTATAAATTCGAGAAATACGGGTCACTAGTACTACACAATTTTTGGCGTAATTAGTCGAGTGCCGAGGCACGTGTAGCATCATAGGGGAGTGTTAAAAGTTACCTGTGCGACCAGCTCTGGGCTATCGAGGCGTCCATTAAGTATATCATAAAGCAAACACATATCCATAACTTTGCGCCTTTCATTCAGTGTTAGCAGACCATGTATTCGACAACTATTTTCATAAGCCATCGGAGGTGTAGCGGAGGCGATAGTTTAATTACCTACAGGAAAAGGCTTCACCGAAGTTGGCGATAAGACTGCAAGGCTGAAATGGGACTGGGTGGGCCACACGTACAGGATGCATCAGGACATATGGGCTAGGGTCGTCACGCAGTGGATTCCATGTAGACGGGCGTCGCCACCGAGGCAGATCTAAGAAACGCTACAACATAGACTCTTTCTTGCCTGATTGGCCGGAAAAGGCAACAGACAAAGACGAATGGCGAAGTATGGGGGAGACCTTTGCCCAGCAGTGGTTCAGAATAGGCAAAAAAAAAAAACAGTGGCACTCTGGAAGTGCCGACAGAAGTGAAAACTTGAACAATTTTATTGTGCAGGAAATACTTTTAATGAGGTGTCGGTAACGGTGTCGCGAGTTCAATTATTTTTTCCCATCTCAAAAATGCCCAACGCGCCTAAAGAAGTTTTCACTTTAAAAAAACTGGAAAAGGATAGGCAGGTAGAATAACAGGTATTGGAAAACAGCCCCGAGGGTAGCTATGCGGCCAATATTGTGTTCCTAGTGTAGAAGAAGCGTAGTAGCCACAAAGTACTTTTTTATATATGTAGCGTTTCTGGGAAATCTCGCTTTTTGGGTAGACATACTGTTCGATGTCAAAAATCTTAAATCCATTGACAGAAAACGTACAGTCTATACCGCTGGATCTAGAAGCATGCAATTTTGAGTTCTATAAATAATAAAAGTGAGCGCTTAGAAAAGATTTTTGAATTTCATCTCCTAAAGTAGATGATCGAAGTTCGTCGTTGTGTGGCTTGCCTTTACAGCGTATCTCATAGTTTCAACGGCTTTCTAATTAGGCACTTAATTCACATACATAGGTACCTATGTAATTATGTAGTTCATTTATTATGATACTTACAAATCAGCCGTAAACATTCCTTTGGTGTAGGAAAATTAATAAATATGTACTTAATTATAATTATTACCTACTGGTTTTATTACAATATTTTGCGTACGACACTTATGGATATATTCAAATAGATACACACACGAGTCTCGTATTCTAACAAACTTGCATCAGTAAATTATTGTAGTAGGTATGTAGGCAGAACCATAGACTAATATTTATAAGTGGGCAGAACCCGACTCGAAATGGGGTAGGCGCTATAAAAGAAATTAAGAAGCAATATTGAATTTTCCCTATTTATTTCAAGAGGACGTACTCACTTTCACTCACCTATCACGTAACTGCAGTGCTATTCTGTAAAAATCTCACCGTGAACGCTAAGGTGAAGTGAGCTTGAAGTGAGCTGTCATTTCACCAAAAACTAGAAATTGACACTGTTGACAGCTCACTTTCAAGCTCACTTCACCTAAGCGTTCACTGTGAGATTTTTACAGAATAGGACTGCTGTTGTTTTGTAAAAACAATCGCCGCAAATTCCATTTTCAAACTAATTCTAAATTCGCTTGAAGAATCGAATGCAACCAGTCTTATAATGTAGTTCATATTTATAATTATGATACTACAAATCAGCCGTAAAGATTCCTTTGGTGTAGGAAAATTAATAAATATTGTACATAATTATAATTAATACTGCTTTATTATAATATTTTGCATACCTACGACACTTATGGATATAAATATTCAAAAAAGTAGGTACATACATGAGTCTCGAATCCTTACTCGTACTTAGTGCTTACAAGCTTGCATAATTAAATTGTAGGTAGGTAGGTAATTACTAATAACGCTGGGTGCGATAACAGTAGGTACCGGAATCGAAATGGGGTAGGCCTGCACCTGCACTACATAAGAACATAAGAAGCAATATTTAATTTTTCCTATTTATTTCAAGAGGACGTGCTCACATTCACCCACCTATCACATGACTGTTGTTTTGTGAATTAGTTTGAAAATGGAATAATGCGTATTCCATTTTCAAACTAATTTTAAATTCGCTTGAGGAATCGAATGCAACCAGTCATTTTACTACCAGCCAGCATGATATAAGGTTCACTTTTGCAGACAACCTGTACAGTACCTACCACACAATAGCACACGCCACATTTAATAACCAAGAATAAGTCACCAAGTATAATTCTATAAGTTAAACCTGAAATACGCAACATTACACATTTTTGTGGTAAGCCAGTCCATTCGAAGACAAATATAGTAATTTCCCCACACTATGTTAATACTTGCACGTACGACTTCAGATAAAACCACGCAATTTCAGGCCGTTTTTTCCTTCAACAAAGAGCCTGTTTTCCCGAAGTTTTGCGGTTGGAACCATTGTGAGTTGATGGTCGTTTTTATTAAGGATAACTGATACTTAGCTACAATCCTAAAATGTAGTTTGAGTACATTTTAAATCAACTTCCAAAAAGGAGGAGGTTAATATGTTTGTAGCGTATGTATGTCTTTTTTTTAATGTACATATGTCCACCGATTTCTCCGTCAATTGTGGACCGATTTTGAAAATTATTTTCTTGTTTGAAAGGGTATGCTTTCGAGATGGTCCCATATAAATTTTATTAACTTTGCTTCAATCGTTTTTGAGTTAGCTTCAATAATACATATTTTTTCCCACGTATTACGTAGATGATAATATAATTATGATAAGTTCCTGTTACTGTTATTTACTTATCAGGTAGTGGTATTTGAATTTGTGTGGAGATACCACAACTAAAAAGTGAAAAATGAAAACTTTTTACAAAAAAAAACAACCGACTTCCAAAAAAACCACTACAAAGTGAAAAATAACTTTAATTTCGGAAGTCGGTGTCTTTGATTTTAAATTTTTGTTTTTTTCCACCGTCTTCGCAAATTAAAGTTTTTTTTTTTTTTTGTAAAACGTTTTTATTTTACTGACAGTTGTCAAATAATATCGAATATAAGCCGTTATGTTTTTCTAACTTTTATTTGCTAACACAAGGACAACACACATTTTTGTTAGCACTCGTACATGCCGTTATATTCATTGTTAACTAAGTAGAGACTAGACATATAATAAGTTGCCGTTAACTTATAATAAGTTGGTGTGTAAATTATTTAAAAAACTGTTCATAATATTGTCATTGTCAATAACGATTTATTTGGCCTTGTGTCTGCGTGGTCAAAGATGGCCATATGTTTGTGGTCAAAGATGACCGGCCTCCTTATTTTCCGTGTTGTATATGGTCACATAAGGTTGATGTTTTGAAAGTCAAGGGCATGAGTATTAATTCATATTTTCCTGTAGTAGGTACAGGAAAACGCGTACTTTGTAACTTTAAAATAATACGACACTCGGCAATATTGTAGCTTCCCATAGTGAAAGAATTTTGGGAATCGAATCAGTAGTTCCGAAGATTACCCCTTTTTGTGTTGTGTGGGAAATTATCAAATAACTTCTCCCGGAGCTCTGGGCAGAGCGGGAGGGCGTGTCAGACTCTTACTGACTACAACCCACCCGTGTTCCTTCAGTTGCCATGTTGCCAGGGTCCATGGAATCCCTTTCGGACTTTCCAGCGACTTTAGACTTTCAAGATTACCCCTTACATTTAAAAACTCACCACGAATTTTAATTCTTTATAATATTAGTATAGATGAAAATGTTTGCAAGAAAGTATCACCCATGTTCCTTTGCCACTACATTTGAAAGAGTAAATAGGTAATTTTACGCTTTAATTTGAATACCAGTAAGTATTACTTAATAATTACTGGGTACTAACTAGGGCAGTATTAATAGAAGGAAGTATAACATGCGTCAGTACCTACAATGTCGAAATATTAGGAGCTGGTGCTTGGCCAATGTTTGTCCATGCACCAAATGTTTGCAATGCCCTTTTCTATTTACACTACGTTATTTATAACGATTTGATTGAATAACGTAGTGTTAGGTTTTATTTTCAGGAAATAAAAGCAACTGTAATTACAAGTCTGTAGACAAATGCAGATTGAGTTATAGACAATAGACACAAACACTCTACAAACTAAATTGCGTAGAAGACCAGCTAAGAATAGTTATTATACAAGGGTCAAAAGGAATTGATAACTTTCACCCGTGTTAAACACTCTACTTTTCGTTTCGAATATAAGGAAATTAAAAAGTTGTAGTTTTTCTAAAATATTAATTGATAATAATAACATGAGTATTCTAGCTTTTTTTAATTTTAAATATGGAACAGGGAACACACCGTGTCACCGCCGCGGGTCGTCCCGCTTAAGTATTTTTTTAATTCACATTGGCTGTATAAACATTTCATTAATTAATCATTGTGATAAATCGCCTGAAGTTGGCTATGAGTTGGGTGTTTATTCTAACCTTATAATGTGTATTTTTCAAATATACTAACAGTAGGTAAGTTTTAGTATCTTCTTTTAAATTCCTTACATAATTAGCAAACACCAACAAAATTATCACACGAAGGTCAAACGCATCGCAATGATAAAGTAACTGCAGGACATTAACCCAATTCAGTACTAACAAACTCACTCAATCAGCAATCAATACTAATTGTTAATAAATTCATTAGAATCGACAAATGTAGGAGAATCGACATTGAAAGGACCTTAACATGGATACGAACGGAAATATGATCGTGGGCCAATATAGATATCTCGGGTAAACATCCTGTGTAGTGAATAGATATTGGCTTTCTTTAAACAATTAATTGATACTATAAATAGTTGGAAGTTGATAATAATGTATTGGATTCGAAAAGGGATGTTTGTAAATGAAAACAAGTTACAAAATACTTGAAAATATGCGTGCACTCCATACAATACTGCTAGCGAAAATATGCATGGCTCAGCATCACAGATGACATAATTGAGAATGTGTTAGTTAAGTAATTCTCTCTCAAACAGTTCCATACGAGTGAATCTTGAAAATGATACCTAAATAACTAGTACAACAAACATTATACTTAATTTATATCTTTGTTTTTCTTAGGGAACTCGATAAACTGATCGTTCATTTTCTTAGTCGTAAAAAAGTGGTTGTCGTTAACCTGAGTAGTTTGTCATCCATCGCATTAATGAGTCCATTCACCTCTGTAGGATTTCCACAAGAAAAACCGTGCGATGGTTTTTCTTGTGTAAAATAGTTTTATTTACAAAGTTTCTCCTCGTCATATCTTTGTTTGTCGTCTAGAAGAGTTACATCCATAGATATAAGAAAGAAGGAGATATGCCCGGTAGTTGAAAATGTATCGAAACCCAATGTCTCCACTTTGTCCCCACTACCTCGCCACTAGTCGCCACAACTACACATGCAGATCAGTAAACCAAATAGAAACGAGGCTGCGCTCACTCTTGCAATTCATAAATCAGAACGTACTACACAATCAATTATAAACCTTATGCCATCAAACACAGCGTGCATTTACCATGCACCGTACAACTCACTCACACGAAAACATCATTTCTATCGTTGTGCTGTACAGAAACAATTTATTTTACATATACGCTAGTGATTGACTAAATCGGAAAGGTATCGATTCTTCCATTTAATATTATCGACGGTGAAGTATCAATATCTAATAACTAAAATTTTGGCGGTTTTCACTTACTAATGTTTACTTCAAATGGTCAAAAACTATAGAAATTAAACGTTTTTTTCTCCTCCTGTAAAACCATGTTTTTGTAGTTATTAGATATTGATACTTCACCGTCGTTATACTTTAAAAAATTTGGTGTCCTGAAAATAAAATAAATAAAAACGATAAGTCCAGAAAATATTATAATAAAAATAAATAATAAGCAAAAAATTCAAACAATAAAAATCCAGTTACGTTGGTTTAACCTGTCATAGTTTATTTGAAACAGTAGATATTGTTGAACCCTGCTATGATGTTTACTCACTGACCTGTAAAGTGGAGGCATTTGTGCAGCACTTGACGCTTTGATATTACTGGAGTGGCATTTTTTGTCAAATAGTGTAATCTTAAATTAATATATTTTTCCATGACTGCTTTATTTCGAAATATTATGTGATTATTCATCGGAGACTGCTCAAATTGGTGAAACTTAATATTTTCAAAGAGATCTAATCCTATGAAGTGAGGCAAAGCCTTTGCCATGAGTTCCTGTTTGACATTTTTAGTTTTAACTGTTAATTTATTATTGGTGAGACAAGCTGTTTTTATGATTATTTCCATTATCTTACAAATCATGACGACATCAGGAGATGGGTAGGTACATAAGCCCACCTTTGTCCTTATACTTTATAAAATGATGTGTTTCTTCATATTTGTAATTATCTGAACCATGCCGATTACTATAACGCATTCGAAGCTTTTGAAGACTTTAACGGAAGTAAAATACCAAAACCATCAAAAAGTAAGGAAATAGCACGAGTATAAGGCATAATAGACCAGCGATAATTCAAACCCAAAACACTCCACCTAAAATTTTATTAACTTTACGACCGTTGGTTACGCATTTCTCTACCACGCTGTAAAATAATCAAAATAAGTAAAACACATTATTTCACATCGATCTTCCACCCGGGTAAAAGAGTTGACAAATTGAAGAAAAAAGTATAATAGCAATAAATTCATTCGCCAAACGACATTGTTGTCGATAGCCTACGTTAGTGGATCTGCACAACCACATCACTAGCTCGTCGCCAGACACAGCGGCCGTACTGCGCGATGCATCCGCAGTCCACAGTATCGTTTCGTGATTTTTACATTGCTTGTTAAGTCACTGAGCGACATATTTAGGTAGTGGTTAACGAGCAATGTATGTAGTGCAAAAATAGTACAGCCGCTGTGATATTTGGAAACAAAAATAACGTAGTAAAAGCAAGAAATATTTTACGATTTGTTGTTTTTCATTATTTTAAAGACAAATATAGTAAAATACTTGTAATTACATATGGTAAGTGATTCCAAGATTCACAAAGTTTTTGTTTTGACTTCAGTTTTTACAAGAAACCACTGAACAACACGGCATTCTTATAAATTGTCCCGATCACAGCCGAAAGCACACTAGTTCGCGGAGACGGCCATTTTCGTATGCAATGAGCACTTTGATCATTACGCGCGGACACAGACACGCCCCCATGCCACTTCTCCTGTTTTTTATATTTCTATGGTTACATCACTATAGTCGGTTCAAAGACTAAAGTGCAAATGACTTGTCCCTTTTTGTTTACATAAACGGTTAACCTATTTTGAGGCAATATGACATTATTACTGATCTGTTCAGTGTTGAAAATAAATAGCTAATACTATCGCTAATATATAATCGCTATAATACGTTTTATTTAAATTCAGAGAGCTTTCAGAAGAAAAATACTCCTATTTTTTTAATGATTATTATCAAATTATTTTTATCATTATGTTTCTTTTATACACGCGGCAACAAACACTTACTTACTCTTGAATTTTTTGAGAAACTGTTTTTATTCAAAAGATACACATGACACATTTGTTTTAATCACATTCGATTAATTGCTATCTCAAAGATTACAAAACTTTGGGCGAAACTGTGGACAAATATCATCGAAAAAAAAAACAAAACATTACACAAAAATGGAAGACCGTTTTAAAAATGCCAATACAAAACAAAAATAAAACAAAAGAATTTATCGAAAAATACAACAAATACGGCCAGTCGAATTATTTACTAAACTTTAGTTGACAGCCAGCGAGTCTGAATCGTGGGGCATGCGCAGACAATACAGACATAAGTTTTCATTATCGACTATTTATCAGCGCTGGGCCTCAATATGTCATGTCTTCATTATCGGTGTGAACCGACCTTTAGGAGCGACGCAAATTGCGCGCTGCAATTGTTTGATTATTTTGTTGTTTTTATTGTGCAAGAGTTTGTGTTGGTTGTTTTTAATGACAGCTCAATGGCAACAGACTGGTAACTGAGATGCTCTTAAAATTAACTCAAATTAATATTAATTCTTTTGATATTAACGCCATTATCATAGAAATTACGTCAAGTAGAGTCAAAACTCAAAAGATTTATTTCAATTAAACCATTTAGAATTGTCAAGGAATCGGTCAGTCAGAAATATAACGCTAGATGCCCATTCCAAAGCGTAGTAGGTGTAGGTACCTTTGGAGAAGAACGGGCAAGAAAGGCCGAGGACACTTTAAAAAAAAATTGTTACAAAATATTGGTAACATCATTCAAGTTGAAATTATATATGTGTGAATAGGTACCTACCTAACAATCACCAATCGGTTTGCCAAAGGATGACAATTAGTCCATTAAAGACTCAATTGCCATTTTGAGAATTAGCCATTCTGCGTCTAAACCTTTTTATTTAATACTAGCTTTTGCCCGCGACTTCGTCCGCGTGGAATAGTTACTTGGGGCGTATTTATTTGGATAAGGATTAATATCATGTTTATAAAAACACCTTCGCAAATTATGCATTATTTTAGAACAAATTTGGTTAGCATAAAAAGGTGAGCCAACCTTAAAAGATAGACATGCTATCTGTCACGGACTTTTTTTTTGACCTTTTAAAGGGGAACAATTCTGTCATATGATTTTTGCGAAACTTTAACCGTTTACGCAGCGCACGCAGCAGAAGCTCTCAAAAGGAAAAAAAAACGCGATTTTGAAACATCCTTCATTGGTGCTCCGCTCCTATTGACCTTAGCGTGATGATATACTTCCTCAATAAATAGGCTATCTAACACTGAAATAATTTTTAAAATCGGACCAGTAGTTTCTGAGATTAGCGCGTTCAAGCAAACAAACAAACTAACTTTTCAGCTTTATATATTCATTAAACATTAGTATTAGTATATGTAGATATAGATAACTATAGACTACCTAGCTGACCCGACTGACGTAATTAGTCCTGTTATTTCAATAATTCATTAAAAAATTCCATAGAAAATGCACTTTTTTTGTTGATAATATTATTGATAACGATATCCAATAGTATGTTGAAACACGGATACGATGATCAACTACATTCAATAACAATTTAATTACTAATCTCTATAATGTTAAAATTCCATAAAAGATAACTGCATGAACCTGCTGTAGATCTGTGATTGATACCTATAGAACGACCATGGTTAGTGGCCATGTAATGGAATTAAAAGTATTCCTTACCTACATCAAAGGGAATCCCGGTGACCCAGACTGAAGAGTCATCATCAGGACCAGGACGTTGTTCAAGACACGTGAGTGTTCATTTGTAAATTGATTACTGAGAATTAGTTCATTATTTCATTTTCCTTGATTAGAGAAAAGACAAAAGTTACTGATGTTCTTATCAAAATAGATCAACAAACCACATGATAAGAGGCATCCAAGACAAGTGGAGTAAAGTTGTGACTGAATGGTACCCCAGAGATGGCAAAAGGAACAGGGGAAGACAATATAAGAGATGGGAAGACGAACTGAAGCTTACAGTGGATCCAAATTGGAGAAGAGTTGCGAGAGAAAGGACTCAGTGGAAGTAGTTAAATGAGGCTTTTGCCAAAAGGCACACTGAACTAAGAGACATTCTGTAAACTAAGGAAAAATACCACAACGCAAAGATGTTCAGAATAGAAAGGGCTTATTATTATATATGTCATTTTCCTTGGTCAATTACGTTACGCTTAAAGGAATTAGTAGGAAATGTGTGGCAGGACACTGGTAACGGAAATTAGAAAATGACGACAAGGAAATACTGGTTATTGACTTTTGATCGATTCATAATTATGGTTAATTTACGATATTCTGGAGGCTTATAGACCTTTCACTATAACTTGTCCCTTGGCGTCATGTTGTTACCATTGTTAAATTATTATGACTGGCTTGTTGGTCTAGTGTTCACAAGCGCTACTACTGAGCCTGAGGTCCTGGGGGCCTACCACAAACTCATAAAGCAGTATTATTTTAATATTACTTCAGTGTGGGAAAGAGATGAAGCTCTACAGGACGTATAGCTCCATCTCTTTCTCCCACTGAAGTAATATTAAAATGAGATTAAGCTCGATTCCCGGGACGGGCAAAGTGTTATTGGATTTTTCAATTTGGAATTTCTCAGTAGCAGCCCGGAGTCTGGATTAGTGCCCGGTTGATTGCAATAGGCTGGCCCCCTTGTAACGGCTAGGGCTGCACAGGGTAGGCTGCGCAGGCCGTTAACGGATAGGTAGATAATAAAACAGCTAGATAGATTATTATATATAATTATTAGACATAATTTAGAAGTAAGTTAGTACACGGCTAGGTCGTGGGTTAGATCCTGTCACTGAGTCTGAGCACTCGCACACTTAGGATAGAAGGGAAGGGTACCGTCCTTGGTAGCACATGGTAGTTGTACGGGGCCTGCTCAGCACAGGCTCCGCAGTAGGCCGGACGGTCCTAGCACGTGGTAGTAAACGTCAGTAGCCGTGGAGAACGCCTGTCAGCACAGGCGCGCGGCGGTAGGCCGCAGGTAGGCAGGCATTGGCCACAGGCGGAGATCGCCTTTCAGCACAGGCGTGCGGCGGTAGGCCGCAGGTAGGCAGGCCTTTGCCACACGTCGAGATCGCCTGTCAGCACAGGCGCGCGGCGGTAGGCCGCAGGTAGGCAGGCATGCGGCGGTGTGCAGCCTGAGCCCGTACAGGGAGCCCTGAAAGGCGCGGTAGGAAGCGCATGTCAGATGCGTGCGAGCAGTAGCAGGCCGCATGCGATGTGTCAGCTTCTTCCCCCTTTTAGTGACCAAGGTACGGTACGGGGAAAGCAGAATAGGTAGTAGCTAACACATCGCAGCGGCTTACAGGCAGAGAGAGAAAGTGCAGAGCTAGCGTGGCACAATGACAGATACAAAGTGAGGTTAAGTATGGTGAACACGCAAGCATAGAATATAAGATAAATAGATAGCAGATGGCTTGATTAATGGCTTATATTATAATAATACCAATGTGGAACTCACCCTAGGTCGGGGCACACAGTCCTGAGAGACACTTCCTTCAGGAAGGCAAGCGGCAGTCGAAATGACAGAGTGTCCTTAGAATATTAGTGTTGTGCCACGTTTGTAGTGATGTGGTTAGTAACTCACTAAGTGAGAATCACTCGACTAAATGTAGTGAGACCGCTCACAACGCTACACCCTATTACATGTGACTTAAACATAACTGGCGAAATATGGGTGTACTATAGGCACACCTCTGCTTAACCCTTCGGGGAATACAGGCGTGATGTTATGTTATGTTATAATGACTAGTCCGAGTGAGTCAATTATTGAGCGTTGAACTGTTGAACCAGTCTTCCTGCATTGGTGACGTCAATAAATGAGATTTATTGGTTCATTCTTGAGAGATTTAAATATCTTGCATGACAGGATATTCATCGTTAGATACCTATCTACCTATTCCGTTTAAGTCGCAGATATATGACAGTGACCTTGAGTGGTTAGCTTGTGTTCCGTACTGAGCTCACGCAATGCGTCGTACGTCCAGCCAGTAATAGGACTCGCTCATCAAGGAGCGCTGTCCCAAATACGACGTATTATAAAATTTATTAAACATAAAAAAAAAAAAAAACATATATACTAAAATATCAATAATTAAATTATCTTTAAAATGATGAAGGTTTCAGAAAAATATGGTTGATAGATTTAGCGTTTAGCGTTTTTTGTCCGCATTAGAAACAACTTTACAAATTAATTTCACTATGTAATATAAACATAATCAAAAATATTTTTATATTAAGTTATTAAAAAAATGCTCAAATTTAACATTATCCAAGTCATTAAGACTACTCGTTTAAAAGTGATCTTCTTCAGTATAAAATCTTTAAGAGTCGTTAATCGTCGCCTTAAGATTTACCTTAAAGCCATTTTGGCCAACTGGGCCCGCGTGGTTGATTACGGCCCACTCCCTCTCACTGAGACGAGGCCTGTGTCCCAGCAGTGTCAACATTATAGGCTGATTATGCTAGCTATTTTCACTTGGAAAGGCCAGAGAGAGTCCGATAAGGAAAAAGTAATATCAATGTTTTTTGGCACTCCATCGGGGTTATATTGACGGGCTTAGATAAGATTAGTATTGTTATCAGAAACTCTAGATAGGGGGTATCACTCAGCGTAGGTTGATTACATTGAATGATAGCTGACTATCTTGCAGCAATATGTTTGTTTGTTAAACTAGTTGATACATCCAAATATTTGTTTTCTAGCTTGATTATATTTCCATGTGAGAAACTTTCATACGTTTTCTTTCTATTTTTTAGTTTAATAGTTCCTTCTTTTTACATAATTTTAATGTTAATTGATTCAGGCGTGACCTTGCGGAAATCCATTATAAAACAATAGACAATAGATTTAGTAAACTATTCCGCTTAAGTATTCCTAAAGAGTCATAAAAAACTCTGTAAGAAATCGACACGTGTTTCACCTCTCAACGAGGCATCCTCAGGATGACGATTGACTTGTCGTGAACCCGAACATGGCGTGTTGCCACACCGAGCGCTGGACGCAGAGCGTCTAGCGTTACTAAATAATATCAACGTCTATTGTTTTACTATTTTAATGTATCAAACGGCAGATAAGGCAAAAAGGATGCATTCGTCTCCTAAGTCTCATCATCATTATTATCAGCCTACAGCAGTCCACTGCTGAACATAGGCCTCTCCAATTGCACTCCATTCAGTTCGATTCTCGCTAACTCTCATCCAACTGCTATCAGCCACCCTGCGAATATTATCGCTCCGCCTAGCCTGAGGGCGTCTTATATACCTTATATTTGCCGATTCGCGGTCTCCACTCAAGATCACGTCTACCCCAACGGTCATCGGTTTTGTGTCATATGTCTGCTTATCTGAACCAAACTCGCTGATTGGCATAATTATATTAATCGTCAGGAATCTAATCGATCGACAAAAAAGTTCACTTAAAAAATTTTAGTCCCTGCAAACCAGTTACGCCCCGGATGTGATTTTACGACGCGTGCCTGAGATGAAATTATTACGATTACAGATTAAACTAACGATTGAATTATAGATATTTAAAACCGGTTTACTATCCTAAACACTTGTTTGATTCGTGATTCGTGTCTCATATTCCCGTTTTCTGAAAAGTCAAGTTTGAATCTCGATTCGAAGACAGATTCGACAGATTTTCATGCATGATTCTAGAATACGTACGTCTCCATAACTTTAGTTTGTCCTTTACACTCGATTTTAAGAAAGTTTTGCCGCTGACGCAGTTGGCGCTTGGCGTCATTCATTGAACTGATACGTTCATTGTATTCGAATTGTTCTTTGAAAGCATTACTTTCGTTTTTACTACACTTATGTGGGTTTTCCTTTACGTCTAAAGGTTTTTCCAGAATTTGCCAGCGTGTGTATCTGGCCAGACAATCATAGGAAAGGAGAATAACTTCTTTATCAAACACGAAGTTAAAGGTAGAGGGCCTATTTAATGAAACTGACAGGAATCAGGTGACAGGCAACAATATTTTGACAATTTTACAAATTTCTTTCATATGTGGCGGCATTTACATCGCCACATGAGAACTACGCAACACACTGACGTCACGGAAAATCCTGCATCGCGCAAGCAGCATTACCGCGCAACTAGCATATGAATATACAACGTCCCGACATCAAACGTCGGGCAGTAGCCAACCTGACACAACACTCGTCTGGTCGGAGGATCCAACCTTTTCTATTGAGGATAAGTGAATTTTACACCCTGTTTCTCAAACCTCTATACATACATTTTCTGCTTCATTAATCACCACTTGTTGTGGAAATTTGTCAATTTTGTCATTTTTGACTAAAAAGCTGCATTTTCTGATAAATTAATTAGGGCTCTCGACCATAATACTTACAATACCGAAAAAGACCTTGTCACCATGTTGTCATTTCCATCAAACTTATTTAGATTTACTGCCAAAACAGTCTAAAAACTGTGGGTTTGTGTATGAATGAGGATAAGAGTAAGACTGCGACCTTATTTTAAACACGATGTAAAGTCCTCTATATGCATTTTTGACCCCAAAATGTTGATTAAAGGACGAAGCTTTAGATATGAGATAATTGAATAAATCTACAAACAAAAAATGGTCCACATAACGTTACCTAACTAAACTAAAAGTCGTGATATTGAAACAAGGTCTTCAAATATCAAGGCGTGATTCGCGCGTTATCCGTTATGTCTAGGAGTTGGCATGTGACAGATAAACATGCAGTCACGAGAAAAAAGTCGTGTATCAGCGTGTAGACATTTGTTGTCTTTTCTAATAAGTGATGCGGATGCAATGTGTGGATAACATTGGGTGACCAGCCGATGTATTCCATAGAAATCTTAGGTGAAGTGAGCTGTCACTCCATCTGATGCCGGATTGACACTATTGATTATTATAAAATAGGTCGGCTGAAATTTTTGTTCAGATTAGGTTAAGGTTAGTTTTGGGGGTTTATTCTTATTGAGTCGATGGAAAATCCTACTATTTTGTTTATATTTGTACTCACGTTCTCGAAATCTCTAACGATTTCGATGAAAGTTGCAATATAAGGGTTTACGGGGACGAAAAATCGATCTAGCTAGGTCTAATATCAGGGAAAATTCGTTTTCTCTATTTTCACAGCCTCGAGAATGTGATACAACGTTGGTTTAACTGGACGATATGTTTATTTCTATTTCCACCCGAGCAGAGCTCGGTCGACCAGGTACTGTAAATCTAAATATACAAATAAATAAAATTTAATTTAAAAATATTTTTTTATTTTTTTCGAAATAACAACTTTTTACTAAATGCACATGAAAATATTACGAAAATAGCAATTTTTAATTTTTGTTTTTTAGAAATATAGTTAGGGGTAATAGATATTTTACATAAACAGTTTGAAGGCAATTTTTCCTGTAAATGGTGCTAAAAATGATATCAAGAGGTTAGTACTAACAATATTTTCTCTAAACATTGGCAATTATTGTGGTTTAATGGAGAGTGGCCAAGTTATTGTGTGCTGTTAACAATGGAGCAAACTGTAAGCATGCGAGGTCACTATGTGGTCACCAACCATTTACCACAGGAAAACAGCAAACAAAGTTGACATACAGACAACCTTGTCAAAATGAAATATGTAAATAAATATATTTATGCGGCTTAAAGTTGCAATTTGTAAGTAGATACCATAGAGAAGTAAGTAAATGAATTAAACGCTATGAGGAATTTTACCCACTGTCCTTGACTGGTGGCAATATGGAACATTTATTATAATCATAATGAAGATCGCATCATGCCAATGCTAGCAACTGCCACCTGAGACGCATACACCACAGCATTTGATCCAATTAGCTGTATATTTTCTCGCTCGGTTTTATTATTAGGTACAGAGTTTAATCACTTTTCAGATTTAGTAGCGCTGTCTGCTTCCCCGTCACCCTTATTCCTCCATTTGTTCACTACTCCGTGGCACCCGATTTAGCGAGAGTGTGTAAACATCTCAACGTGGCTGTCGTAATATCATTATCATTGCACAAAGACTTATAAAACGCTTTATAATTACTGCATCCATTGTATTGTGTTCGTAATCAGTGCATTCAGAGGTTTTTCATCCATTTTCGTAATCGATTTTATGTGGAACAACTAGCTGCTCCTCGCGGTTTCTCCCGCATATTGTTATGTTTTTCCCGTGAGAATATCGGGATAAAAAGTATTCTTTGTCCTAACCCAGGTCATGGTCTAACCACGTGCCAAATTTAATCTAAATCCGTTTAGCCTTTTCATCGTGAAAGCGTAATAAATAAACATACACACACAACATTTTTTTTTTATGTATGACTGCGCATAACTTTTTACTGAGTAGTCCGATTTGAACGATTCTTCGATCGATTGATTTTTCATTTACCGAATTTTCAAATGTGAATCGATTCTGTTTTAATTTCACACACATAAGTAACTCTAATGACACAACAATATACTGGAGTTGGTCTGATGATGGAGACGGAAGACAGTCGCGAGAGCTCCTCAGCAGTTTATAGCAGCTACATCGTGTTTGGGCTTATTTCATTCAACTTGATGGGAACCTTAGACCTAGCTGGTATGAATATCATCGAGGGTCTAACGATGGAGACGGAAGGCTGTTGAGGTAATTCCTTACTTGAGAAAAACAATAAATTGTAACTCAAAAGCGAAAAATAAAAACTTTTTTACAAAGAAATTAAACCAACGAAAAAAGAACGAGAAAAGCAAAAAATTTAAAATAGCCTTTTAGTGTAACTAAGCTTCTAAACAAATTTAAGTAACAAATTTTGAGGCGGCGCCAAAAGCACATTCAACGAAGATCCATCTGCTTTATTAAGTAAGTAATTAATTTGTTTGTTTGGCGTTACTTAAATTCGTTTAGGAGCTTAGTTACACTAAAAGGCTACTTTTTTTTAATTTTCGCTTTACAGTTCTCTTTTCGTTGATTTAATTTTTTGTCTCTTAGTCTAGATAAGTACAACTTAAGCTTCACAATTAATCGCATAATATCAGAAACGAAAAATAGCCGAATCTAAAAAATTCAACTGTCATATTCCTGTATTCCTATTTCAATATTCCTGATTCATGCTATGAACTTCCTACGTGGAAAATTAAATAGATAATTAAAAAGAAAAAAAAAACTATCGTAGGGGTACCTACTGATTTATGTGACCCGCATGATATTGTAATACCTAATTGGGCTTTGTACTGCAGCTGTCATGTCATATCAAAAGTGTCGAGGGCCCGTACATACATACTTTGATCTAAAAGGCAGGCGATTAATGAATTAATTTATTAAGAAGTGAGTATTGCCATACAACGTGGCAATGTCGCCAGTCTCTTGGGTACATTACCAGTCGACAGCGATGCAGAAGAATTTTTCGACGCTATATTTTAGTTTGTTAATAGTTTTAGTTAGGTTAGGATATTACATTTTATTTTATTAATGTATGTGAACTGAATAAACAAGAAGCCTCAAAAATAATAATAATAAGTAGAAAAAAAGAAAAAAAAACATTACAAACAATTTTTTTTTTTTTAGAGTTTAGTAAATTTAAACATTCGATTTTTTGTGATTTTGTCAAGTTTAGATACTTTTGCAACGGACTGTATCTTCCTACTATCATATTCTTGCTAGTATCAAAACACTGGACCCGTTTTTGTACAAAACTTCAATTTCAAGAATCATCTTCTGTGTAAAAAGTTCAATTGCTGACACTAAATGACGAATCGTTTTCGACATCTGCAAAAAATCTTAAAACACATATCATTAGAAGAACCAATTTCGATTTAAATTCACGAGACTTAGGAAAGAAGAATTTGTGTAAAGACGAAAACATAACAGCGTGTGTTAAGGGTTTTCTAAAACTGCAGTGGACGCCACGTAGCGTCCGCAATTTACCGGTGAATGACGTCACTGGAACGTTATATATGAAAGTAGACTTAAGTTAGACTGCCTCGTTGGCCTAGTTGTCGCAAGCGCTACTGCTGAGCATGAGGTCCTGGGTTCGATTCCCGGGTCGAGCAAAGTGTTATTGGGTTTTTCTATCTGAAATTTCTCAGTAGCAGCCCGGAGTCTGGATTTGTGCCCGGTTGATGGCAATAAGCTCACCCCCTATTTTACATGGGACTTAAACATAACTGGCGAAATGTGGGTGTACCTGCTACAGGGACACCTCTGCCCAACCCTTCGGGGAAACAAGGCGTGATGTTATGTTATGTGGTGTGTTTTCCTAGAGAGTATTTTTTCACACCGTATTGGTCAAACCTCGCTGCTAACATTTTCATGACAGCTGTCACTGCGGCCGTTACGTAGCGGCCACCGCTCTTCTTGGAAACGTAGCTTTTGGTGCGATGCTAGTGATTAAAACGCAAAATATTGCACAGCACACCTTTGCAGACAGTGTCTTCGCATGGTAAAACTCATACCAAATTCGTCACGTCCCCTCTATACGACTTTCTCACTCTCTATCTCTGTCTCTTTCTAATAGATACGAGTGTGTGTGCGTGCGAGTATCGCGTAAGGAACTTTGTTCCTGACGGAGGGGTCTCCTGACCGTACACGTATTTTTTTAAATTGTGTTCATGTTCATCGTTTCTTAGGCGCAACGCCATCATTTGCTAGCAAAGTTTATCGTTGCGCTGCGGTGCCGTTTATGTGTACCCGCCCTAACATCGTACATTGAACTTCAGAAATTACCCTATCATAGTTGACAATCAGGAGGCCATTAGTCCATCTAAATTATTTACTATTATAAACCTAATGTTAGTTTATCCGGTAAAGGACCGGCGTCTCTCATGAGAGACGGCACACCCACGCGACTTACATCTCTATTTGTACTTGTTGTAATGGCTATTATCGTCTGTGGATTTTTCTGTCTATGGTCGGATAGATATTCTCGTCAAATAAAGCGACTAAAAGCAAAAATATTAATAGGCAACATTTTAAAAAAATGTTGAAAATCACGTTCCCGCGCGGTAAAATGTCAGTCAAATGTCACTCCCGTCCGCTGTAATAATTCGTTTTTTAATGGTTTTTGTGTGTAAATCGTCGGAAAGTGGTGATATTTTCATTTTGAAGTAAATATTACATCGTTTTAGATATAAATAACATCATGTTATACCTATTTTGACCCAACCAAAAAAGTGTAAACAAACAGATAAGAGAAAGTTCCCGTCAAAGTGAAAGTTGTGATATTTTGTGGTTTTTCTGTATGGATCTGATCCGTAAGTGTTTTATTTCTTTTCTATATTACATGTATCATCGTATTAGACAACATTTAGAACAAAATAATACAAAAAAAAAATTTTTTTGGGACTGAGAAACTTACGTAAGCATTAGAAAATCTAGATTATCTAAAATCTAGATTTTTTGAATTTTTTGTTTTGAATGTTTGTCTCTAAAAACGCTTTTGTTAGATAACTTATCTATCCATAATGTACCCTGCAAAATTTCGTGTGAATTGGTACGCTAGTTTTATCAGAAATCGTTATCACAAAGAACAAAAGAAATGATAACAAAAGCGGGTAATAAAGATAAGTGAACGTTGTTTACAAAGACTGCAACCATTTGAAACGTATTCCTAATCTATTCGAGTAGCAAAAAACATAAACAATACTACTTGAGACGTTATAATGAAACCCGAGTAATTGTTTATTTAAGTGCGGTCGTAAATCTGTCACGGCGCGGACCGCCCGCGGTCCTTCGGTCAGGAGACCCCTCCGTCAGGAACAAAGTTCCTTACGCGATACTCGCACGCACACACACTCGTATCTATTAGAAAGAGACAGAGATCGAGAGTGAGAAAGTCGTATAGAGGGGACGTGACGATTTTTACCTGTCAACTCATACCGTCAGGCGTGATGTTATGTTATGTGGTGTGTTTTCCTAGAGAGTATTTTTTCACACCGTATTGTCAAACCTCGCTGCTAACATTTTCATGACAGCTGTCACTGCGGCCGTTACGTGGCGGCCATCGTTCTTCTAGAAACCCGTAGCTTTTGGTGCGATGCTAATGATTAAAACGCAAAATATTGCACAGAACACCTTTACAGCCGGTAAAACTCATACCAAATTGCCAGTTTACGGTAAGAGTTGACAGGTAAAAATCGTCACGTCCCCTCTATACGACTTTCTCACTCTCGATCTCTGTCTCTTTCTAATAGATACGAGTGTGTGTGCGTGCGAGTATCGCGTAAGGAACTTTGTTCCTGACGGAGGGGTCTCCTGACCGTACACGTATTTTTTTGAATTGTGTTCATGTTCATCGTTTCTTAGGCGCAACGCCATCATTTGCTAGCAAAGTTTATCGTTGCGCTGCGGTGCCGTCTATGTGTACCCGCCCTAACATCGTACATCGAACTTCAGAAATTACCCTATCATAGTTGACAATCAGGAGGCCATTAGTCCATCTAAATTATTTGCTATTATAAACCTAATGTTAGTTTATGGAAACGTCGGACAAATTGCTCTTATTAATGGAAAATCGACTTCCTTTAAATAATTGCGCCGGAGTAATGTTCTGTTCATTATCTAAATGATTGCTGCCGCTATGTCAAGATTGGAAAGTTATAGTCTTTAATCTTTTACGAAATCAAATTGTGAATTAAATATTTATGAATTTTGAATAACATAAAAATCGTACTGCCTTACTGGTCTAGTGGTCGTAAGCGCTACTGTTCGATTCCCAGGTCGGGAATTTCTCAGTAGCAGCCCTGAGTCTGGATTTGTGCCCGGTTGATGGCAATAGGCCTCCTAATATGGGGAGGCATGGGACTTAAATCATAACTGGTGAAATGTGGGTGTACCTACATAAAGGTACACCTCTGACCAACCCTTCGCGGAAACTAGGCGTGATGTTATGAATTTAGAATAAAATAAATGGAAATCTTACATTGGCAGTTCACGATCAAGAAGTTTAATGAAGTATCAAGGGTCACTAGGGTGCCATGAAGAGGTTGTGAAACTTTATAAAAACACAGAAATACTTAAGTACAAAAATCTCGTTAAAGGAAAAACGAAAACCAAATACAGTAACCGATTGGTTCCGAAACTTATCAACAATTCTTCTGCACCAACACCCATATTCTTTACAAAAAAAAAAACAACCGACTTCAAAAAAAAACACTACAAAGTGAAAAATAACTTTAATTTCGGAAGTCGGTGTCTTTGGTTTTGAATTTTCGTTCTTTGTCACCGACTTCCGAAATTAAAGTTATTTTTCACTTTGTAGTGTTTTTTTTTGAAGTCGGTTTTTTTTTTTGGAAAAAGTTTTTATTTTTCACTTTTTAGTTGTGGTACCTACCCCACACAAATTCGAATACCACTACCTGCTATGTAAATAACAGTGACAAGAAGTTATCATATCATCTACATACTAAGTGGGAAAAAATACGTATAATTGAAGCTAACTCAAAAACTACCCAAGCAAAGTTAGTAAAATTTATATGGGACCACCTCTGAAGTATGATCTACCAAACAAAAAAAGAATCATCAAAATCTATTCATAATTGGCGGAGTAATCGCGTAACAAACATACAAAAAAAAAAAAAAAAAAACATACAGACGAATTGAGAACCTCCTCCTTTTGGAAGTCGGTTAAAAATAAAGTATCATCGCGAACAAAACTCTTTTGTTTCGGAGTTTTCGCGAATCGTTCCGAAATCCGGATCGTTCCACTGTGATGACATCGGTAGTCCGTATCGATAGCTTTTGTCATGGATCATGGTACTTCTACGGTATTCATATTGTAATATAGGGTTGAACCAATCTTGGTCATTGTTTCCGTAGGAGTGGTGTCATCAAGTGACTGGTGATTTGATTGTTTGAGGGGCCCTGATTTTTGCAAAACCTTTATATAACTTCGAGTCAAAGTTTATTAAACTGTAAATAGAACTATGATTTAAGTACCAGAGATAAGCGTTATTCAGATTTAAAGTCGAATATGATGTCACGAAATACTTTTTTTTTACCTCATGACATGTCAGTGACATTTACAAATAAGTACTTAGCACATTTCCTCGAACTACAAACTTCACTCAATTTTTTAACACCTTTTATAAACAATTACATAAGTAAGTAGGTAGGTATTAGGGGTTTCGAATACCGGATTTTTTCAATACCGGTATTAATACCGTATAGAAAATTCCAATACCGGGATCCCGAAAAAGGTCAAAAAATGTATTGGAAGTCCTAGTAGGTACCGTCACGAGTCACGACATTTACATTTGTAAAATAAAATAATTATTGTAGTTACTACTTAATAGTAAGCAAGAAAACAAATCTTTATACAAAATATAAAGAATGTTGCTGGAATGGACAATTAGAACACAAACTCAAACACACCTTTTTGTTCAAAATCCAACTGTTACTACTAACGAACATTTACAAGCATCAAAACAGGAAAAAATAATCCTCATATCATAACATTTAAAGTTCTTAACATTATCTCCATCTGACGTGCGGCGGCATTTCTGTGAGATATAAAACAAGATGGATGCGTACTTTGTGCTGCGTTGTCAAATGACCGTGACCTTCGGGGTTTGATCGATCGATCATCTTGGGTCGATGTGGGATTCTGTTAGTAACAGGTAGGCTTGTCTGCTAAGCTTGTTATCTAAGTTGTTGCTATGATGGAGTACAATAAATAGGAGTAATACCATCTCCAAAGTGACTTCTCTTCGGTCCCGATACAATTTATACAAATTATGAGGTTACAATGTAAAAAAGATTCTTCTTTTGTCCTACAAAATAATTTTTGGAACTATAGTATTTTTAAGTACGTACAAATTTAATAATATTGAAATTAATAAATAAATTAAACTATTACTTAGTTTCCTATAGAAACCTAATAATGAGAAGCTGAAACGAAAAAACCATTTACCTACTATAAAACTTTTTTAAATCAAGTAAGTATCAATACCATAACACCACTTAAAGCACCAAAAAACGAAGTAAACTGTAGAAATAGCCTTTTATAATTTTTTGTAGTATCAAACAAAATCATTTTGATAGTGCTATTATTATTTAATTTAAATCATGCAAAAACTACGCACAATCAAATGGGGCTCAATGGTTTTTTGTGGTACTTTAAAGCAAAAGGCAAAACAAGTGACGTTTGAGTATCTAACATCCATATTTTTTATTTGCTCCATTATTAATATTAACGAAAAAAAAAAATTTTGTAGTAAACAAAACCAGCATCATGAAATTCAAAGCTTTTTCAAAACATATAAGATTTACAAGTTTCCAATACAAACATACGTCAATGAGTGCAGAAGTCACATTGTCTAGTAACTGAGATAGGTAATACTTATGTACTTAACATTATGACACTTTCTGTTAGTGCCTATCGCATAACTTGAGTAAACACATTACTCATTGTGGGGCTGACACCACAAGTAACGCGACGCGGGTAAACCGATCTCTTGTGGTCACTATCCTCTAATGATATGACTTAGGACATGTCTATGCGATTGTACTATAATATAATAAATGGGACAGTAAAAATGTATTCCATTTTTTTTCAAATTAAGAACGTATTATCTATTTTTTTTTACTTTATGGCTGCAGCTTTGAAATGAAAAGTCCATAGAGATCCAAAACTTTTTTGTTTTTTTTTTAAGGCAATGAAACAAATACTTACAAACAGCCTACTAACTATGATCAATGTTGTACTTTTACTTTTATTCTAAAGAGTCTGTCTATTAAGATGATTATTTTCAACTGACAAAGAACATCGATATATCGCCGTCAATCAGAGATTGGTAACAAAGAGAGTCATCAATAATATGAAAAAGTGAAAGCTCACGGAAGCTAATTGGGTACAAAACTTAGAAACACACTTACTCGTAGTATAATTTATGCTTCTGTAGTAAACATGTCACATTGATAGAAGATATTTTATTTCTAAAGATATTGTAGGCAACTTAGTATTACGTAAATATGCGAGTTGCGTAAAAGAAACAATAACTTGACGATTTCAATCAATAATCATGTTTTATAATTCAATCGATGAATGAAATTAATGGATCTTTTTATGTCGAAATAAATACATACCTAATCCAATTACATACTCATTTCTATAAATTCCTAAAGCTTGGAATTTCCTTGTCGGCAGAAAATTTCGAGTAAAACAGCTGATTGGAAACAGGTGCGTTATTAAAAAAACTGTTCCATTTTCAATAACTTCATGACAGCGGGATGACAGCCTACCAGTCTTGACGACTTATGTCAATGAAAATGACAAGTCAAGTTGCTAGAATAAATTGCGCAATTGTAATAAATTGCCGCCACTTTTATCAATGCGTATGTCATCATTATCCTGAATCATGAATAAATGAATAGATATCACTAGTTTAGTACTTTCTCGTGACTTTAACAAGATGTACTTACTTATTGAAATCAATCAGGAAATCAAGTCATCAATCAATATTATCAAATTGCTATACGACGGACTTAGACATGAAAACAATGACACCATTGACACCGAACACATGAGTGACAATGTCTTTTTGCATAATAATCTCAATCTGTCAAAAATACTAATATTAATCTTTCTGCCTAGCCTTTTCGCAACTAGGTTGGAGTCGGCTTCCTGTCTAACCTCATGCAACTAAATACCAGTAGGTATTTTACATGGAGCGACTTCCTATCTGACCTACACAAGGTAACACGATACCCCTTGGTAAAACTGGTTGTCTGACTTTCGGGTTTCTGACTACTCGTAACGACTGTTAAAGATCTACGAATGACAGCTCTAATATACCGAAATTTTTGACAAGTTTGACATTGATTGTCACTGAGATGAGATTGTGACTTGAATTTGAACGTTTTTCTGACCATATTACGTTTTGGCTTTTTGTAGGTTTTAGAATGGTTCACATTATAAAATAAATACAGCACAGAGAAGAGAGAAAACAGAGAATAATATTATCAGCAGACCTTTAACTCCTAAAAGAGGCAATTTATGGCCGGTTATAGCGAGTTATAGACCTTTAAAAATCTTAAAAAGAGCGTCTACTAAAAACCGTTATCTTTAGGGCCTTAAGCTAAAAGTTTTTGTCCTCATTTAGGGACAGCCGAAATCCGGTAATAGACTTGAAATGAACTAACATCACTCCGAAACGCTGAATATAAGATGACATAAATTCCCAACAGAAACCATTTTCTTCTATCTCTTACGCATCCAACTGACACGTAGAAAGCACTTGATATTAGTCACTTGCTCTATTTACATTTGTACTACATTAAAGGAAAAATACCTGCGGGAAACCGATCAGCTACATGATGCAGGAAGGGACAGAAGTTTAGCCATCTGAAAAAGTGGTATAAAAGATTGGGGTCATCTTTTAAACGCTATATGACATTTGCTGTCAGTGTAAATTTTATCGTGACAGAGTGGCCATCCGCTCAACTGTCGATTTTCTCTATCTGAAATTCTATTGTGTCTCGTTAGTGACAAATAAACTCATTTTATTTTATGTAATGATTTCAAAGATCGGTACATCCTGTCCTGTCCTTTTCAGTACATTTACATTTCAACCGTTTTGAGGAAAGATGGTTACTATGGATAATGTAGGTACTAGTGTAAATGCTACGGAAATGTACTGTTTTTCCATGTTCTTGCCAAGGTGCTGTATGCATCACGTTTACAGGTGACTCAAACCAAGGATCTAGAATCCCAGAAAATATACCCATCTCATCATCATCTGCCTAGACTTTTCCCAAATATCTTCGGGTCAATTTCCAGCTAACCGGATGACAGTATTTTATTTATATGCAGCATCTGCCTATCTGACCTCCACAACCCAGTTACTGGGTAAGACTGAAAGAAAGAAAGAGAATACATTTATTTAGCAGGGGAGTGTGCCTCACGGCTGCGCCAAAAAGGCCCAGTTCAGCAAACATTCCATCCAGACAACTATAAATGGTGGCAGTGGTTGACTGGTTGTCAGTTTCGGGCTTCTGATGACCCGTCTATGATTTCAAATCTGCGATCTGAAATTTTCTGTAGACCACGTGGCATTGCGTCATCATTTTCCGAGCTCTTTCCCAAGAGATCATGTGCGAGAGATCAGAAAACTGTTAGGATTGCTTTTGATTGCCTCATATCCTGAATATGCCTGTCCGATGAACTGTTGTTACCTGAGAATCTGAGATATTACAAAATAATGCAGTGATTGGGTTCTATAACAAAAAGTTTAGTTCTTTGAGCTAAATAGTTTATAACCCAGTTTGAATACGAGGAAGTGGTTAACGTTTTTTTAGAGTTGTCTTCAGTAGGTACCTCAGTAACTTTTTACTTTCTACATTAAAGGTACTATTAGCTGCAAGTTGCAAAGCCTAATCTCCAACCAAACCTTCTGACCCTATCTCCATAATGCCATTACTGTCATCGGATTGGCTAATAGGAACCAGTTGTGGTACATGCGCACGCGCAGGTGCGGCGCCGCGCTGTCTACCCAACGGACGCGCCGGGTTGATGCAATTTTACTTTTATTTATGTAAATTAGTATGTTAGCGGTATTTAATGATATTCTTGATTGATTTTTACATAACATTGATTACTGATTCTTGTGTAAGTTGGCGAACGATTGAGTTGGGTTATGTCATTATTCATTAACTACTGCTTTTCGTTTTTACCTACTAAAACATATTGCAGCAGATCTGCATAATTGAAGTTAATTTGTACAGGAAATTAATTTCTAATTAATTAATTTTGTACGTAAGTCTTTCCTTATGCAAGTTTATTAATAGTTTCTTTCCGTAATTAGTTATTAATACTAAACTTATAAATTACCAATTTCTGATCAGATCCTGGTGTATTAACTAAATCTTTTTATACATGTATATTTTTGAAGTAACATGTACTTCCGAGTGAACCTGAATATGGTCCATATTGAACAATAAAAGCGAGCGCACACTACGACTTTTTATCGCGCGATTATTTTGTCGCAGAAATGCAAAATATTGGTTTATTATGGTAACGTATGGTAAATCGCGACGACATTTTTCTTGTGTATGCGCGCCCTGCCATATATATCAATACGTATATACGCCCTAAGATGTTATCTCACACAACAATTAAACATTAAAATGGAAAGGCAAATAATATTATAACGTAGTCCCAAAGAATTAATATCAAAACAATCAAATACACGCACAAATCTTACAATGTCTATTGAAAACCTACGCCACGTCAGAGCGAGAAGGATATGAAGATCCTACTCAATTATGTGCGTTGCCAGTGTTGCCACATTAATTTAAGAGCAACAATGGGCAATTACTCAAGGTGTTGGACCTAACAATCGATGCGTAGGTGAGATGATGATACTTGACGTTTTACATGGCCTACACGTATTTAAACAAACAGATAAAGCATTTATCCATTTTTATTACCTACCGATGACACCAGGCTGCAGGCAGTCCAAGGAAGCTATGCTATCCCTGGATAGCAGGCTAACCAGGCGTTTATTATGCCTGGACAGAAACGGCCTGCGCCTGGTGACGGGGACCATCACGGGACACTGCTCGCTAAACAAACACTTCCACACAATAGGCATAACGGACAGTCCTCTGTGCAGGGCGTGTATGGAGGCTGAGGAAACCGTCGCGCACGTGCTCTTTGAATGCACAGGCGTCACCCAGATTAGTACAGAAACCCTCTGGTCACCCAGATCTTTCACAGATGTTCTGAACAGACCAGGAGTTTAATTAACTTCTGAAGGGAGGTGGGCTGGTTGGAATAACCACCAAACGGCCGCCATAGTCCACCTGACGGACTTAGTGCGGAAACCTAACTCCATAACATAGAACATTACCTACCGATATATCTCAAATAGAGTGATATTACTATTTGAGAACTAAGAACGAAGTAGTATTTTGCAGGCCATAGCAAAGGACTAAACCAAAAAGAAAGATCAGCTTTTGTTGATTTAAGCCAGATTTATATTAGTGTTGAGTCGGGCCTTGATGCCTTCTGACGCAGTGTTAGCCAATCAAAACACGTTGTGATTTGACGTAGTCCTGAAATCTTCGTTTGATTGGTGTCACCCGCATCACGACACAACACTACACAGTAATGTGTGTTGTTGGCTTTAGTCAACCTGGAAGTCCACCTTCAATAGTAGAGAGGTCCAAAATGTAGAAAAAGAATAAAGAACAACATCATTGTGAAGGTTCAGATGACGAAGTGTAGCGTTTTAGTTTGAGATTTTTGTCTCTCGTTTAAAAAAGATGTGTGTAAAAAATGCCGCGACGGCCCCAAATAAACTGGAATAAAGACACCTCCTGTGTTTGATCATTGTTAAGTTTGAGTTTAGAGAAAACTAAAACATATTTCCTAATTCTAGGAAGCAGTTGATCTACAAAGGAAAATACCTACGTAGGATCAATAATTCCCCTTCCAGGAACTTTCCTGTTATTGCCACTTCCTTACCTACTTTAACTAGTAATAATGTGTAATAGGTACTAGGGGAACATAACAAACAAGCGTGTATCAGTTCTATGCTCTTCCATTGCGTAAGTTTCCACTGTGTTTATAGCCAGCTGTTAAAGAGAATTGAGTAATAAATGCAAATTCCATTTTAATGTTAGTGAAGATTCCATCGTTGGATATTAAAACGCATACTTATTATGATAAAATTCGTCTCGTACTGTAAGATTTGTATGAGACGAATTTTACGTATATGTTTAAAGATGTTGTGGAGAAGTGTACCTACGAGTATTATTAAGTTTATGTAACTCGTGGTTAAGTACTAACATCCGCACGGGTCGACCCATAAGGTTAAGCTACGCTTGCCGGGGTTGGTCTAAGCTGTGGATGGGCGACCATTTCTACATACCAAGACTCCTCCGTGCTTCGGAAAGCACGTTAAGCCGTTGGTCCCGGCTGTCATTCGTGGATCTTTGACAGTCGTTACGGGTCGTCAGAAGCCCGAAAGTCTGACAACCAGTCTTACCAAGGGGTATCGTATTACCTAGTTACTGGGTTGTGGAGGTCAGATAGACAGTCACTCCATGTAAAATACTGTTATTCAGCTGCATCCGGTTAGACTGGAAACCGACCCCAACATAGTAGGAAAAAGGCTAGGCAGATTGATTGGTGTAGGTAATACAGAAAAAAGAGCGAAAGTAAGAAATTGTTGCTACATTTCAGATTATCAAAATTGAAACAATTAAGAACGGGTAAATACTCGTTTCTTATCTCATACAATATAACAGATTATAATATAACAACGAGGAATGTATGTAAGTTCATTGACCGTGATCGGCACACATGTCTGATCGATTTAATTGCCAATCAATAATATTAAGTATCGCCAATAGTAAGAGCGACAATGATACGAAGATATGTCGGGTGAGGCAACTTGTTACTGGCAATGAGTAGCGAGAATACTTTGAATTGTTTAGCTGATAAAAATCTTCTAGCTACGGCTTGCAAATGCGTGGAATTCAGGATATAGGTACTAGTGTTGGTACTCTTTTAATTTTATAAACTGTGTCTAAATTATACATGATGAGCCAAAGTTAAAGCTTTGGGGTTTGGAAATAAAAAATATTAAAAAATAAAAAAAATATTTTTAATATTTTTTGTTTTTTAATAATTTTGTATTTCTGATCGTATTTGTGACCATAGGTTATCTTTGATTCTTCTTTATTTTATAACTCAAATGTAATTTAACTTTCGATCGATAGTGCTGTGCACTTCTGTAAGTGACGAATTCACAATTCCAAAAACTGTATGTGATTTTTGTTTGTGTATGTCTTAGTGAATAAGTCGTTGAAGTGTCATAACAATAAATAAATAAATAAATCTGATTTGGCAAATAAACAAATCCAAGTAAATTGTACGTATTTAAGATATTGGAAGGGCGGAGTCTCCCAAGACAGGCATATTTGCTTAAAACGAGGCTCCAATCACTAGTTTTTTTAATAACATAATATTGGCTCCTGTAACACAGGTTGCTACCTAGCTCAGGAGCCAGGGCTTCAAACAAAGTTTGTAAAAGCTGTATTTGTGTCAATAAAAAATTTTTTTTTTTTTTTTTTTACTTGTTAAAGTATTTACTTGTAAAAATAATAAACCAATATAATTATATTTTTTAATTTCATAAATTAATTTTTTATTCAGTAAGAGGTTTTCTGGGAATTAATCAACAAGAATCCTCAATGCTAGTAATCACTATGTTACGGTAGTCTCCTCTTCCCTAAGAACTAAATTATTACTTCTAAGCACTATTAAGCTTCACATTACAATGGATAGACATTTAAGAAAAGAGATGATAAGAAAGTCATCAGATCAGATCATCATCCAAATTATTACACTATTTTTACTATTTTTGATAGTCAGTGAACTCGATCCACAACCTTGAAAGAGAAAATATACACATCGTACAATACAATACAACATGGACAGGAGAAGTATTTCTACATTTAGACTTTTTTTTTACCTGGTTTCGATTCATGGCAGGCAAAGTTTTACTGAGTGTTTCCATCAGGGATTTCTCAGCAGCAGACCGGAGTCTGGATTTGTGCCCGGTTGATGCTAATAAGCTCGCCTCCTATTACATAGTTACATGGAACTTAAACATAACGGATTCGGCGCAAAAAGACATTCGCAAATTGTCTTTTCTCAAAATGCCACACTATCAAAATTATACATTCTCAAAAAGTCATATCACATAATGTGCGATTTACTTTTTAATGACAATAAAAGATTGTTAAAGTGACTTAGTGACTTTTTGCAGTAAGTGGCATTATGCGTCGAATCCATTGAAATAACTTGATATGTCTATGGTCGAATCCAACATAATTGGCGAAATGTAGGTGTACACTATACAATAGGTACATAGGTTAGGTTATAGGTACATAGGTTGATAAATTTTAGAATTTATAGAATATATTATATTGTTAAAATACCAGACAAAATTCACAAGACGAACAATTACCTAACTCATCCTATTCTTCGATACTTACAGTCAATCAGTGACGCATTCCGTCGGCACGCCCACAAAGACTTGCATTTTGATATTAAACGCGATGCACTGGCCTTAGCAGCCGACTACGGAGTTAGGCTTTCCATATATGGAAGGCCAAACTGAGCAGACAGCCTGCGTCAGTTTAGCTTGACTAGACGCCTCCATATGTACACGTAAAGTTCATACTTCTTCTCTAAACCGACTACGAAGCCTGGTGGGCCGGTTCATCTTATTGAGTTGGGGGTTAGGTGTTCCGTAATGATATTCACCTCCTGTCCTGGTTTTCGTGTAGGTAATAGCACCTGCACTATCTTATACCTATGTGATGCCACTGCTAGCGCTGATGTTGGAAAATAATAACTTGTAACAACCGTTCTTCTGTTTAGTCGTGATTGTAGAATTATGACTAAGCACACACACAGACTTGAATTTAACCTAGGCTTGAAGTCTTTACATCTACATACTGTACGGTTTCGGAATAGGTGAGGCAAAACTGAAGGCAGTACTGATCAAGTATGGCAAGCCTTTACCAACTGACTAGGCAGTGGTTCCCAAACTATTGGTTACGACCCACTGGGTCGCGAGAGAATGTTGGGAGGGCCTTACAAAGTTGATTTTCAGCTATGACTGATATTAAAACTAAATACCGAAATAAATTGGACGTATCAAACTCATTGCGATTAAAAGTAACTAAAATTGAAGTTGATACTAAAGCTATAATGACAAAAAAGTAAGAAACAAATACATCCTTCTTATTGAAATATGACTCCTTGTATTTAATTAAGTATTAAAAACTGAATATTTTTTCTTATTTGAAAACTCCTTCATTGCCCCTTTTTTCACCATGACAGCCAAGAGGTGAGTCTTGAATTTGAAAGTTTTTGTTAGGAGGGTCGCGGTCCAGTTAACTTTGGGAACCACTGGACCAAGGAGTTAAGATGAAGATGGAATGGAGTGGGCGATGGATTTGGAAGTCAATGAGTCATGTCAAGGTGTTCGATCATTAGGACTGTTTAGATTAATGATAAATGGCTTTATTTGTTTTAACGGGTGCCTTGTAGGAAAACCTTTTGTGTATTGTTTCGTTTGGGATTAGTAAAATGGTTGCATAGGTACTTAAATAACTGGATTAAATTTAAATAAACTCTTCCAATGTCATATTTCCGGAAAGGAGAAATCGGATAAGTTTGCTACTACAACAATATCAATAATAAAATAAAGTCCATAATAGATAAAATGATAAAGGCAGTCTTTCTTATTTTTTCTGTTTTGGGGCTGTATCCGTGTCACAGCAAATTCCCTTTTCTTACAGTACAGTCTGATGGGGCGATAAATGATTGGTATTTTGCTGAACAACAATCTTAATGGAAGCTTAAAGCTGAGCACTGTACTAAATTTTTTTTAAATAAATTCTCTACAAAAGTTCAAGTACATGAGGATGCATATCCGGTAACGGCTCGCAAATCCTTCCTTATCCTAAGGGCACGTCTTCCTTACTATTACCGCGCCACCCGGTCTACTCCTTGATATGCCTCCCCCATGGCCTCTGAAGTACCATGAAACATGAGGCTTCAAGGGCTAGTGCAAATCTTGGAGTCCATTCGATTTATCTTGTCTAGTTAAGCCACGCTGGGGTCAGAGCATTACATTCATTCATTCATACAAAAGTACAAGTACATAGTGTTCTAACAACAGTAAACAATTAGGTATGCTATGAAAATTACGGATATTAATGTTATCCTAAGGGCACGTCTTCCCTACCATTACCGCGCCACCCGGTCTACTCCTTGATATGCAATGGCCGCTGAAGTCCCATGAAACATGAGGCTTCAGGGGCTAGTGCGAATCTTGGGGTCCATTCGATTTATCTTGTCTAGTTAAACCACGCTGGGGTCAGAGCATTTCATTCATTAATTCATACAAAAGTACAAGTATATAGTGTTCTAACTCCCCTGGCTGGAGGCTTAAGGCAGCCACAGGAAAGTCCGGTTAAGTAGCCAAGACCTTAGTGGTCAAAACTGCGAGATGCCCTAGTAAAAAAAAAAATGTTCTAACAACAGTAAACAATTAGGAATGCTATGAAAATTACGTATATTCATTTTCCTATTACAAACCAATTACGAAGATCCATCAAATGCCCCTTGATTTTATCATAAATGGAATGCAGAACAATTGTGAATACCTAAGCGGTTTGTTTGTTAGTTAACTTAAATTCCTTGCATAATGCACACAACATTATCCTAAAACTGTCAGTTACTTCTGAAATGAGTTGCAGTACAATCGCGTTCGGTTATGTTCGTATATTTTCGGCGGTCCTTCGAATATATTTTGTAGGCAGAAAAACAAGAACTCGCCTACATTTCTAAAAGGGGTAGGCTGAGGTTGGTAGACCCTAAGCCTACATTTAGCCAGTCCTCATTTTCCTATTTAATAGGGAGCGACGCTATTGCCATTACCCGTACCCAAACCCCGACTTCGGAGACCGGTACCCTAATTGCGTAATACACGATCAATTACAATCTGAATCGTTTTGAAACAGATTGCTACTCCATTGCTTCATAAGTTCGAAAAAATGTTCTGCCCAAGAACGTTAACAACGCAATGAATGTTGTTGAACTGTCAAAATGAAACATATTAGTCTTACGAAAACATGTTACGCAATTAGATAGCGGCCTATTATTTTTCCACTACTGAGCAAAGGCCTCTTCTCATACAGAGAAGGCACGTACATTGATCACCGCGCTTGCTCAAGACGAGTTGGCGATTTCAGACTTATATTCGGGGACCTGGGGGCTTAAAACGGCCGCTTTGGCAGAATCATAATATGATAATATTCTGAATCTCACAAAATGACAATTCATAATATTATCTGCGTTCAATTCATGTTACGCAATTCATCTGTTTGACAGTTTTGTATTTAATTAAATAACATTTAAACTAGAAATATAAAATAAAAATCTCATTTGATTAATAAAAACTGTAAAAAAAAAAACGATAAAGTTACGGTCTTAATTATTTTCACGCGGCAATACTTACACCAATTATGATTCTGATATGAATTGGATAGAATATAATTCAGCTAAAATATTTGTCACCATAGAGGAATTGCTGGGAATTCAGAAAATGAATTGCTTTTAGAGGAATTGCTTAATGTGGCCGTTTTAGGCCCCCAGCACCCTAATTGCGTAACACACGATCAATTCCAATTTGTTTAATTTTGACAGTTCCACAACATTCATTGCGTTATTTTGGCTAAGCGTATGCTGTGACGCAGCACAAAACAGTATAGATTTTGCAGGGTAGAGCAGGCGAGGCAGACATAGGCTGCGAGCGCATGCTGACACGTACGCGTCCTAGCTAGTACAAACAATAGACGATTGCAACAAAATTATGAATCAGTGGTAAAAAATAAGTCGCGCAGAAATCTGTGCCGGCTCTACAACGAGACGCAGAGCAGGACAGACACATGTCTGCGTCGCACGTGCCTGCGCCGCTCAGTACGTTCGTGCCTTACAAAATCTGCTCTGCCAAGGGGTCACCTGCATAGGCATAAACTTAACCTGCCGAACTTATGAAACAATGGATTTGCAATATCCTTCAAATGATTAAGATTGTGATTGATTGTGAGTTTACGCAATTTCGCTGCGGGTTGCTTTTAAGAAATTCTAGCAGTAAAAACTAAAATAGATATATATCATGATGCCCGGTGGTTCAACTTACAGTTTTACACATTGAACTTCAATAAAGATCTTCGGCTATTAAAATAGCCGAGGATGGTATCAATTATAATATCTAATTAGGCATACCTAACCCGTCAATTAACGCATAGGCCGGAAATCCGATAATAATTGAAAACCGCAAACCTCTAGACAAAACTCTTAATTAATCGGAAGAAGTAAAGATATTGCAATAGGTAATAGATAGGAAAACAATTTGTCGAAATAACCTGTTGTTTTCGAATGTACAAAGTAATTGTAATTCTGTATTTAGCCTCGTCATGTAAACAAGTGAATTCAATTAAAAGCTGCTATCAATTTGATTGGTATTGGTTGGCTGTTGCAGTTTTTATAACAGCGTAGGTTGGATTCAAACTCAGTCTTCATGAGTGAGGTCAGAGATTTATTTATTGGAACAAAAACACATTTTACAAATTGATTGCGTACCTACGTAAATAGCTACATTAGTAAAAAAACGGTGTCGCAGCTATTAACACCCACCTCCAAGAGGGAGACGACAGCGTTCCAGATGCCAGAGATGGAAACACAGTACAGGTTCAAAAAGAACAAAAACAAATAATAAAAAATTAAAATAGTAAAAATTAAAATTTTAAGAAATAAAATAGACAAGTGCTTAATGTTTTACTTGTGGGAGTGTTGTATGTGAGTGTAGTGCGTGTCTGTGGGGTTTAAGTGCAGTGTGTGCTTGTGGCACCTCCCCACGAGCACAGCAGAAGGATCTTTAGGGTTTGACAAAATTCTCCAATTCTTCAGATGGACACGATACCTACTTTTGTCATCTGACACCTTGAGCAGTCAGCTCAGTTTTAACAGCATCTGTGGTCTAGTGGTTAGATCACCTGTCACAGACCCATAGGTTCCCAGTGGCGGCAAAATTTTCTGCTCGGTTTGGTTGGTGGTAGGGCTTGTTCTAAGTCCACCTGGCTAGCTACCACCATCTTATCATGTTATGTATCGCGCGTTGATGTCTTTTTAATGGTCAAAAGCTGATGTCGGTAACAGTGTCGCGAGTTCATTTGTTTTTTCACATCTCAAAAATGCCCAACGCACCTAAAGAAGTTTTCACTTCAAAAATCGTCCATCACAAATTTTTTTTTGTCACTCGATGAAAAAACATTTTTAGTCTAATGTGGAAAATATACAAAGCATGTTGGTTTATTTACTTACACAACTTCCAATTTTATTGTAGTTCCGATACTAATCGGAACTCAAACTACATCAAACTATACATTTCCAGTACAAGCAGACCTCGCATTGTACGGAAATCCTATACAATGGGAGATCAACATGAACTAGAAATGTATAGCTTGATGTGTAGCCGTGTCTACATCAGTTAACCTGTGCGTGCTGCAGCCGTGAGAACAATCCTGACGTGTAGGTCTGTCCAACTTATTCAAGGTTACACTGAATCAAATCGATTGGTAACTATTAGCCGACGTTCACACAGAGGTAATGAAATCGCGGCGATTTTTTTTCGTGCACTTTATTTTTAACTCTCTGCTTAGCGCTGAGAGTTAAAAATCCAACAGTGTGTTTTTTCAACGCGCTGAGAATTCCGCCGCGATTTTATTACATCCGTGCGAACGTCGGCTTACACTCCTCCGAGAGGTTCTAATTTGATCAACTAGAGTTTGTTAAGAATTGGATAGTCTTCTGCACTACTGCTAAAATCTCCTCAAAATTTATTTTATCTACACCCATGCTATAAAACCTCTATAAAAGTTTCTGAAACAGTTAGCCTATTGGCAACATTATAACAGCCTGTGTCATAGTAACCATTACATCATCCAAACGAGTGTTATAATGTTGTACTAAATTTCATAATGCAACTCATTTCAATGTTCAAACGGGGACAGCAGCACCCGCTGTACGCATGTGTGTGTGATGTGCTGCTGCAGGCGATATACATACGTGGACTTGTACTGAATTTCGTGGGAATTTCTTTATTCTTGATCTTAAATTACAAACACCCAATGGTTTCAAAAACTTTTATAGAGGATTCATATCATGGGTGTAGATAAAGCCTTGTATGCAACTGTTATAATTAGATATTAAAACACTTATGTGATACTAAACCCACATTCGTGTTTTAATACTCATTATACTACAGTTGAATAAATAACTATTTGAGTTCACATCCTACACCCACAAGTCTGTAGCAATTCTATAATTCGTTTGCGAATTTGGAAGGTGATGTATTACAGCTCTGCTAGGAGTGTTTTTATAGGGCTTAAACTCTTTCCTTAAATACAATTCAAACCAACTGAATAAAAACATTACAATTTATTTATTGCTTTTTCCCAATGTTTTTGAGATCTTCTTCCCGTGCAACCTACCCAGTTATCTTGAAGACAGTTTCCCAGATTCAAAACACTAAGCAAATACCTAGTTATGCTTGTGCATGTGGCTGCGCGTGCGCTGATGTCGTGAGAACGAAGCGCACGTGCACAAGGTTGCGTGAATCAAATCAAATTGTTTCCCATCAATCCTTCAAGCCCGTTGTTTTATTTCAAACAGATTCATGGGCAGTATAGACACATTGTAGGTAATATGTAGCCTTTTGCCGATCACTATTTCTTTCTGGAAATAGCTTGTAAAGTCAGAGAAATTAATAGTTTACTATTTAGTAAACTGTAACAGTTGTGATTTAATATACAGACAATATAAGTTTGTAGTCAATTTTGACTACTAACTTATAAATCATAACTGCAACTCTTAAGGTACCATTCCGTACCCGACCGCAGGAGGCAACTGCAGGTGAAGTGTCGCCGTGACACGACTGGTTTCTATGAATTTCTATGAAATGCCTTCCGTAGCTAGCGACACTTCGTTGGCAGCTACGGGCGAGTCACAGTCGACACTTGCAGCCCGACCGTAGACCCGTAGTGATGCCAACGCTCGAGCGATGGTCACGTTTTTCTATCTTCTGTCTACCGATTGGAATACGGGCAGTTGCCGCCTGCGGTCGGGTTCGGAATTATGACAGCAGCGACATGATGCCGCGACGTGTTACCGCGACATGACGCCGCCACACGTCGCCTGCAGTTGCCTCCTGCGGTCGGGTACGGACTGATACCTTTATACGTTAGGCCAAAACTCGAAATCCCGAATCACTTTATCCCAAATGAACGCTATCATGAATCTCATTCTTTATTTGTTGTAATGAATATTTATAACACGACAATTGACATAGGGTGTCATTTCCCTGATTGTATTTACAGTTGATAAAAATACAGCTATGGTAAGTACAAAAAAAAACGAATGGCCATAATATAGGGGTCTTTTCTATAAAGGCTATACCTATAGCTGACAGTGAAAGGAACTCAATTTCCTTGTTCCAAACTAAAGAACCATGCTGGCAACTTGGAAAGAGGCAACCCTTCTTCCGAAAACTCAAGCTGAACTGAAAACTGAAATATTAGGATATAGGTAAGTATCGAATATGCGGAAAAAATACAATGTGGGTACAATGTACATCACATTGTATTTTTATAGTATTGTTCGTCTTCGTTAAAATAGTGATCAGAACTAATCTTTACAGTCAAATAACCATTCAATTATGTACTATGTATTTTGTATACGTAACTCACAACGATATAACATGTAAAATAACAATACAGAACCCATTACTTGTTTAATGGCTATTTCTACACCTCATAACAGCATTTTTTATGTTCTCTGTTTATTTTGCAACTAAACACTAAAAATAAAATAAAAAAATTAACAATAGTTCCGCATATTTTTCATTGATGGAATTTAGGTGTGCACGCGCCGCTGTCTGATTGTTTTCTTGTATGTTTACAAATACAATCAAACCTTGTGATGTTGTTTTGAATTTTGTTTCATTTATCCATGCCAGACATGCCCGATTACATCCTAGGTTAGCAGTGCAAGTCAACTATTGGAAAGACATGTTTTCAAGTAATTTTTTTCAGGCAGGTGTATGTTAAATATGGATGATTCCTTAGTCAAAAAAAAACAATCAAATAAAAAATTACTTAAATAAAACGCATTAGAGTCGGGGAGTGGGGGTCGATGGCAAGTTTTAACTCAATGTATCGCCTTAATCTTTTGACAACGTAAAAAAAGAAAAAATACGTGTCCAATATTTTTTAATGATCTATAAGACGGTCAAAAAAAAATCAACCTATATGGGAAGAAGGTGGGACTCTATGTATGTGTATGTATTTTTCAGGCTCAAAATCAATCTGCCTACCCTATTCCCAACTATGTTGGTGTCGGCTTCCAGTCTAACCGGATGCAGCTGAATACCAGTATTTTACATGGAGCGACTGCCTATCTGACCTCCACAACCTAGTTACTGGGTAACACGGTAAAACTGGTTGTCAGACTTAAGGCTTCTGACGACCCGTAACGACTGTCAAAGATCCAAGAATGACAGCTGCGACCAACTGTTTTTCAGGCTAGTAAACAAATATTGTCTTGGAAATTAATTGTTAAACAAATTGAAACTCTACGTCAGTTTACCTTGCTAGCAATTTTTAACAACTGTCAAAAATGACAGTTGAGATTAAAATATTCGGTAAATTTTGGTTGTCAGTTCGCTTAAAAAATAATTTCTCCGACTTTATTTAATTTCCTAATAAGATCATTCACTGTAGCAGTTGCTCACATCATCCAGTACCTTGAAAACATTCAAGATACGTTGTTATTACAGGATGTTATATCTTATTACTTAATATTTTCATACATACAAACATAAAACAACATAACAAAAAGACGATCATTTTGCCATTTGTCACGGCCGAGCGACACTCGAATAGCCTTAACACAAGGTTAGCGTTACCAGACACTGGTATCGTTATTTAATATCTATAACTTGTAAGTATACTTATAACTTGTTATGTTATACTTACAAAAATAACGCTGGTGTTATATTTCAGTCACAGAATATAGAAGAGCAAAGTAAATCTTTCAATGCTATCATTTATTTAGACCTTTTCACGGTGTCCATAAGTGAACTAGAGCAAGATGAAATATTGAACAGAATTGTGGCGGCGGCATCTACATCGCCACATGCAAACTACGCATCAAAGACCTGACGTTACACAAATCCTGCATGCAGATTTGCATGCATTTCATGCAAGCAGAAATTACCACGCGACGAGTATATATACAACGTCTTGACATCAATCGTCGGCTCCTTTTCGATCCAGATGACCCCATAACATTCCTCCAGGAGAAGAATAGAGCCACCAGTACAGTACACAAAAATAGACGCCCCCGTCATTCCGACCTCGCCGCCGAGGTCCTTTGCGATCGCGACAGCCCCCCCGAGTAAATGATATTCCCCCCGACCCTTGCTCGAAAACGAGGTGCCAGCAGTTGTTGCAGCTAAGCACGTAGCTTTAAATACCCCGCATAATAATCATGATGAAAATCTAAGTTTGATCCAGCCTGTCCCTTCTTTCTGTCCTCCCCTCAGCGACGCCCTAAGCCGAGGTTCGCACCCCACAGGGGGTACTCTTAAAATAGTATAGTTTTTGCCCCTGGCTTTAAGTGTAGTAGCTTAAGGCACCCACAGGAAAGTTCGGTTAAGCCTTGACCTTAGTGGTCAAAACTGCGAGAGGCCAATGAAAAAAAAAAAAACAATCGTCGGGCAGTTGCCCACCAGACACGACACCCGGTCGAAGGATCCTCCCTTTTCTATAGATGATGAGTGAACTTTACACTCTGTTCCTGATACCTCTATAGAATTATTAGTATGAATTCATCAGCTAGATAATTATAAACCGGGGTCTGGAGATTGTAACCTAACTCTACAGCCTTATTAAATTGCAAGTAGTCAAATACGAGTATGCATTTTTAATATCCCTACATAGGTCTTACAATGACCTTAAATGTGCAAATACTTTAAATTGGAATTTTGTTGAAATAATTATGTTCGGTGAGTATAAGAACTCATCTAATTTTAAGTAGGCACTAAACAACAAATAAATAATGCATGATGTGCTTACCTGTAAGAAATTAGTACACTAGTTTATAAGTTTATTGCATGTATCTCAAATCTTTGTATCGGTGTATTCAATTGTTGGTGAGCCAAATAAATAAAATAAAATATTTTTCCAGCACCACGACAAGGAATCTAGACACCAGTTAATATTTCAGGATCGGCCAGCATTCCTGTCTAGTTCATTAAACTTACACCACTGGACTGGATCTGATTGTGTTCAAATTAAAACAAAAGCTCCTGATAGCATCGTCACATGAATATTATAAACATGCGCATGATTACAAGTAAATGAGTGTGTTATTTGCATGGGAAATAATACAAATACGCTATTGTTATTCACCCGGAAGATCACGCAATATCATTAATTTCCGTTATACATAGAGTGGACAATGTTTTTGTTTATATACAATTTGAAAGGAAACAATGTTCATGAATGCAAGGATAAATTTTATCCTTGCACTGGAACGCCATTACACAAACCGAGTAAAAATAACTTCATCTGCTTGCTTGATAATATAATTTATTTTTGGAGTGAAAACTTCTTTAGGCGCGTTAAGCATTTTGAGATGGGAAAAAACAATTGAACTCGCGACACCGTTACCGACACCTCATTTTTGTAAACGCGATTGTGCTCTTTATTTATATTATGTTACGGATTAATGTTTTGGAAGTATTTTTTTTAATTGTTCAAGTTTTCACTTCTGTCGGCACTCCCGGAGTGCCACTGTTTTTTTTAAAGTGAAATCCTTTAAAGTTAAAGTTCGTGAGCACATTCGTAAGAAGCTGGCAGTATCATCACAACGTTAATGTTTTCCCATTGTTTGTCTTATTTGATTTAGTATATTCATGTATTTATATTTATGTAAATTTATTTGTGCTTAATTTATATATGTAATTAAGCCTATATATTATATTTATAGTTTGTCATAAGTATATGTGTATCCTGACATTTAAATATTTTATTCCTTCATTTTCGTAATTGCACCTAATCGTACCACAGTTCGTCTCTGCATCACCCAAAGGTTGACTGGTAGAATATTGAATAAATAAATAAACAATAAAACTTCTATAGGCGCATTGGGCATTTTTGAGATGGGTCTAAACCATTGATTTCGCGACCATTAAAAAGACATCAACACGTTGATTGCCGCGGTGCGTGGAGTAAAAGACATAAACGCATTGATTATCGCAGTACCGAAATTTTCAAGTTTTCACTTCTGTCGGCACTCCCGGAGTGCCACTGATTTTTATTTATTTAATATATACTTCAAGCACAGAAATGTACAGAGGCGGACTTAATGCCATAGGTATTTTCTACCAGTCAACCTTTGGGTGATGCAGAGACAAGCAGTGATAGGTGAATTACGAGAAATTGAGGAATAAAAAATTATTCAAATATAAAGCTGCTTTTAATGATCAATGCCTTTAATTACAACGTCATCTTTATAACCTTCTGGATAAGAGAAGGGGAACGCTAAAGAAAAGATGGGTGGGTCGTGTGAATGAGGATAGGCCTAGAAAGGGGGTGTATCCAAATATGATGGCTAGTAGAGATGAGAGGAATAGCAGAAGAATAAATGCTTCGCCGACCCCACGATGTCTGTGACGACGCTGATGTCTGTGACGACGCTGACGTCTGTGAAGTTTACCCAAAAAAAGCTGAATTTTAAACTAACACTTCAAGTAACAACAGTACCAGCGGTCATTGCCCCAGAAACCAACTTTATTTTTTATTTTTATTGTCGCCTTTTGTTATCGCTACCCATCACATTTGCGGAGTTTGGCTAGCTAATTTAATTCGACCCTGTATTTAAGTATATGGGTGATAAGATGACGAAGCGTTGGCAGACCAGTACCCTAATTGCGTAACTTATATTAGTAAACAATTATGACAAATTTGTTTCATTTTGACAGTTCAACAACATCCATTGCGTTGTTGAACAGATTTTTTTTTCCAACTTACGAAGCAATAGATTAGCAATGTATTTCAAATCGAAACAAATTATGATTGATCGTGTATAGAGAAGATTACGGGAAAGACCAGCTGATATTTCTACGGGGTGTATTATTTTATATTTTTAAAAGATAAAAATATGTACAATGGATAAACTTTTAAATTTTTTTCTTTTAATTTTTTATTTACTCATCACCTTACAATGATTAAGACGAAGTCAAAGTCAAATAATTTATTTCAATTAGGCATAAAAAGGCACTTTTGAACGTCAAAAAATAAAAACAGAATTGATTCTAGTCGCCCCTTCCAAAAGGTAGTTTTCGTATGGAGAAGAATGGGCAAGAATCTCCACCGTTACTCTTTTAAAATGTTTTACAATATTTTGTATAGGTACATTAATTATATAATTATATGTGAAAACGATGCACCTGGAATAAGATTATTATACCACAATAGGTTAAAATCATTAAAAATGAAGCAATGACAGAAAAAATAATTATATAATGGATACACGGTGTTCACATACTTACAAGCATTGTAAAAGTAGGTACATAAACGATATTCCTTAAAAAATTACAAGTGATACTAATTAGTCAGTGTGTGAGCTCAAGTAATCACAGAATGTAAAAAAAAATGTTATTATATTTAACTACACAATTAAATTAGCAACCAGTTTGATTTTGTCTAGACTCTAAATTGTCCTATGGAGCTAGACCAGCATGCTTCAAAGCATTCTTATCTAGGATATAATCCTCTAATTTCTAGCTTGTTTATAAAGAGTACTTTTAACATGGGTTTTTAATTTTCTTTCAGTTAACTGTAATATACAATATCGCCCATCGGCATGTGACCGCCCGAATTTTTCTGAATATTCATGAAAGATGATCGAAAAATATCTTTGAAAAGGGGGGTCTATCTTTAATATTTTTCATGTTATTAAATTTTTTATGTTTTGATTAGCGTTTGCCATATCTCCGATGTTATTGGCTCGATTTGGATTCTGTTTATTATTTCTAAAAGCTTATGAGTAATTTTATCGGATTAACTACATTTTTATTAAAATTTGTCAACTATGCAAAAAAAAAAACGGAAGTGAAAACATATTCTTTTTTTATTAATCGTGTTTTTAAAAAAAAAAACACAAGCGTAAGTTCATAAAATCATAGTGGGGATGTGGAAAAAAAAAAATAATTGAAAAAATTAAAAAAAGTCATGATAGACCCCCCTTTTAAAGTTATTTTTCGATAATTTTTCATGAACATTCAGAAAAATGCGGGCGGTCACATGCCGATGGGCGACATTGTATATGCCAGTGACCTTGAGTGGTTAACTTGCTTGTTCTATACTGAGTTCACATTCAGGAGCGCTGCCGCTGTCCCAAATTAGACGCATTAGGTAAATTAACTTATTATACATAAAACAAAATATATTTTAATAAAACACGTAAACTAAAACATTAATAATTCAATAATCAATAATCTTTAAAATGGTGAAGGTTTCAAAAAAATACGTTTGATAGATTTTGCGTGATTCTCAGGTTTTTATCTACCTTAGACATAAAACATAATCTAAAATATTCCATATATTAAGTTATTAAGAAATTGTTCTAATTTAACATATCGTCGGCGTAGGTGGAGAACTAAATAACTGCGATTTTGGTCAAATTGACTTTTCACCATTTTCGTAACACCCAAATCATGCCGCATAAATAAATCGCAATTTTCGCCGAACAAATTTTTTATTGTTATTTAGTTCTCTACCTACGCTAATGATACCTATTTTATTTCCAGATCATTAACACTACTCGTTTAGACGTGATCTTCAGTATTATACAGACTTTTAATGATATTATATCATTAAAAGTCGGTTATCGTCGCCTTAACTAGTTTCCAATCTTCCACGAAGTCTATCATTGAATTTTCCCATTTCTGGTCAAGGCTCACGTTTGCAAATTCTTGTTTTTCACCGTCAATGAATCAATGGGTTTCTTCAAATGCGTCACAAATAAAAGAAGATATAATACTCCAATTTATTTTATTGTTTCCTCTTCATTTAACTATATACGTATGTATATACGCACAAATAAGACAAGCCTAACTGACGTCATTCCCCTTACATTTTGCTTAATTAATTGTTGTTATTACTTACTTCATGAGTTTTATAAATTTATAGTGCATGTATAGAAGATCCCTACTTGTACCTTACTAAATAATGAATTTCCTTCCTGCTCTTATCAGTGTCATTAACGTTGTCCAGCTAAGCGGTTAAAACCAGCCTAATTTACGTCACTCTGTAACTGACTCTAATATTAATTAATATTTAATATAAAATAAATAAATATATTATTTTTTTATTTATTTTGTCAAAATTTTAACTTGCAAAAGAATAAATTTTTCCAAAGATTACATATTCCCAAACTCAAATTCTAACTCAAATTATTTATTTCAAACAGGCACTTTTGAAATACTGTCAAGGGGTCGGTCAGCTAGAAAGATGAAGCTAGTTTCCCGTTGCCCATTCCAAACGGGTAAATTAAAATGTGTTATATATTTTATCTCTTTTAAATATATTTTATATACCTACCTTCAGCTCTTTTATACAAAATATGGTTAAATCAGATTCCCAGAATATTTAATAACAAATAGTTAACCTTAGATAAAACCAAAGGTCTTCCATGTTTTTTTCCTGTTCATATCAAATCCTTGGTTCCGATTTTCACTTGCACGCTTCCGGCATTTCGTTATGCATCAGATTTTCAAGGTTCATTGCAAACGCTCTTGTGTAGTAAAATCGAAACATTTTCGCTTTATTTCGATACGATAATACCTAGTAGATACCTAAGTAATTTGACGATTTAATGTTGCTGTAATAGCAGAAATATCACTTATGTTCAATCTATCTGCAAGATGTATGTTCGTTAATAAACATAAAGACCTGTTTATACCAGCCAATGATATTAATCCAAGGAGCCGGCGTGATCCACAGAGACTCGTTCTGCATGATCTTCCCAAGCTTGCTAAATATAATAAAAGCTGCTTATATAATTGTGTTAGTATATATAATAAAATACCGAGTAGCATAAAAAACTTAAACTCCAGATTATTTAAGGGAAAATTGTTTGACTGGTTAAACTTGAAAAATTTCTATAGTCTTAAAGAATTTATGGATAGTAAATTCTCATGTTAGTATTAAGTGAACATATGCATGCTAAGTACAATTCTGGCAAAACATGTAAGATCTTTATTGTAAATTATTGTAACACCATGTATACCATGTTTTATGCAAATAAATACTTACTTACTTACTTAAAGTCATTTTCTAACAAAGTGAAACTAAATTCATGTCAAACACAAACAAATTATTAATATTAAAAAAAACTTTTCTGTTCCCCGTGACTTCTAAATTTCGATAAATGAACTTCCTCATACCATTCATCAATCCAAAACAATACTTTACAGATTTCAGTGTCAATTTTAGCACGACCATTCTTCACAAACGTACGACAAAAAAAGCGGCAAACTATTGTCTATGGTCTATGCGATCATGGCACATTATGCTCAAAAAAGAAAAAAAAGTGGCGCCGCCGTACGTGAAAGGCGTCGGTCTGCTCGTGCAAGTGTACAAATATTTCTCTTTTTTCGACAATCCATCAGTCAGTCTGAACATTATCGTGTTTCAGTCCATTTAAAACAAAAGGGGTTTTTATCTGGCAGTTGGCGGCAGTTGGCGCCAGTCGGAAACCTGACATATTTGTCGGTGAATTATCACCACGCTGGAGGTCAATACAGTTTCCGTTGGCCACCGGGATTTTGTAAATGGAATGTGCAAATAATGTTTTAGCTATTAGTTATTGAAAGTGCGAAATGGTTGGGTATACAAAGATCGTAGATGTTGATGGTTTTTAGTGTTATTCTTTTAAGGGAGCGCCCAACGGTCCAATAGCGCCACTCCTTTAAAAAAATATTATCTCGTCACTGAGAAGGAATTATGAATAACGGCTAGTAAGGAGCTTCGGTAAGTATGTCTAGAATGTTCTAATACCTTTTATAAAGTTTTATATTGAGACACGAAGCAACAAAATACGATCTAGAGGAATGTGGCCGATTTTTTTTTAGATCGAATTTTTGTCGCTTCGTGTTTCAATATGAAACTTTATAAAAGGTATTAGAAAATTCTACTGTCACGAGATAACATTTGCGCTAGTGGACCATTGGGCGTCCTCTTAAAAGAATTGCAAAAGTAAAGGTTATTCGTGTATGATGTCCCTAACTTCGATATGTATAAATTACTCTAGGAGTTAGAGCCCTTAGTTATTATGTATGTCCAAGTATTCTTTTCTACATTCTGTTCGAGTATTCTTCATCCGTATTTTCGTAGTGTAGGTATAGGTACCTAAGTGCACTTAGGATTTTCAGTTTCACGTTCGACTAACCAGATTAATCAAGAATATTTTATTAATCATTCAGTAACTAATCATTTCTTGATGAGATTCTGTCTTTATTATTTGAAGAATCATGCAAACTAATTACTCTTGCTGTGCAAAGATTGTTTTAGAAGCAATTTATCGGAACTCATTAAAAAAAATCACGGAACGAAAGGTTTATTGACGAATCGTCCTTCCGACGGGTTTTTCATTTACAAAATATCAATGAAGTGTGAAATAAATGCCGTGGCATTGTCCTTTGAATGGACTGTTGATGATTGTTCTGCAGCTGAATGAGTTGCTGAGTCAGGTACAAAATCTTTTAGTACATTTACGTTGATGTTTTGTAAATAACTTGTTGGTTGATTTTGTTATTATTAGATACTTACTTAAAAAATTTTTGAAGAAACGTTGTGATTATAATTCTGAAAGTATTTCTATGGACAGTGGTATTAAGGAACTTTGAGATTTTATGAAATTACACCATACGTATTCTTACTTCTCTAAATTAGCAAGTAAGGCTGAATTTCTAGAAGTTTTGGCACTGTTTGGAGATATCACATTGTTACCTTTATTATGGGTACGATCTATTATTTTAAATGAGCAATATACTTACTATAGAATATATACATCATTTGTAATCACATTCTCGAAAATGGTTCTAACGATTTCGGTGACAGTTGCAATATAGGGGTTTATGGGGGCCAAAAATCGATCTAGCTAGGTCTCATAGCTGGGAAAATTCGATTTCTCTATTTTCACCCGAGCAGAGCTCGGTCGCCAGATAATCTGAAACTCAAAGCATTTATTTCAATTAAACCTTTTAATGGTATTTTTAATAATATAGGTAATCATAAACGCCGTAATACAATAATAAAATAAAGAGCGGATATCGCTCTTATCATCAGAGCGTCCAACAATAAACAAACAAAACCCAGATTTCCATCAGTTCTCAAATAAATATAAATTTAACGATATTTTATTCTTATTTTGCACATCTGTCCTTAATTTTTGTTAGGGCAACATTTAATCTGTTTAGCGGGTGGCAACATTTTATTACATTTTAACGTCAGTTCTTAAATTTTAAGTCGTAAAACTTTTAACGGCTCACAATGTTATTTTATGACTAACTATATTTTATCCTATTATAATGATAATGCCCTGGACATAATTTATTTACCGAGGAATAAAAGTTAACTTGATTATGTTATGTAATCAAATTTTAACGGTCGGAACAGGACGAGATAAATGACAATAGAATATTATAAATCGCCTATTTTGTATTATAATTTATTCTGAGAGATACGGGCTTAGAATTTTGAATGAGTTTGTAGGGTGTGGAGTTATTTCCCAATGAATGAAGATAAACCATGATACTCGTATTGATATTTTAATGTGACTCTTGTTTTTTGACCTTCATGTGTATAAATTCGTAAAACCTATATACATATTTGCGGGCTCTATTTCCTACAATAGGATTATAATATGTTGACTTTCTGCTTTTATTTTAATTTAATTTTTATTAATGTTTTAGTTTAATTAGTGATTTCCTGTGCGAGTTTCAATAAATACTTTTTCTTTATTTCTTTCTTTCAATATATTGTAAAAAAAAATTGCCGGTAGGGTAGGTGTCGTGGGACACCCGGTTAGAGCGAAGTTTCTTTCGCTGTAAGTATATTATACAGAGCTATCTAATAGTCTCAAGGTTCAAGTGTCAAAAGTTTTTGTTTTTAATACAGAGCCATCTAGTTTAGGTTTTTAGCAAACTTTTGACACTTGAAACTAACTTTTTCGATGTGTGATGTTTTCTACCATTTTACTCCTACCGCAAGCCGTGTTATAGAATTTCGTTCCAATAATCTCATAAAAGTTGGAAACTTAAGCAGCGAAGTATCCTAAAATACCACTCTGTCATCTCAACTTTGTACACAAGACATCACGAAAGAAATCCGTCTTTTTGACACCAGATAATGTTTTTGATAATAATCTGTGTTGACATACGAGACTGGCTACCAACGCGAGTCCTCTAAAAGAAAAAAATAACGGACCATAAATCATCATCCATAGATTAGGTATAAAAAATGTAAATAAAAACTCCGATGCTAATCGTTTGGCTGGGTTTCTTGGGCTACCTGTTTTATATCGACACTTTTTTCAGAAAAGGTCCATCCCTATTTTATCAGACATCGATTTTAAAATTAATGTTTATTGTTATTGAATATTCGTTGATCAGGAATTTAGGATTGACTATAATAGAAATATATTAAATTAATAACTGATACATTTTTTATGTTCTAAATGTACCTACATTATAACAAATTTCCTTTAATCACATCAGTCTATTCAAAAAGAGCTAGTTTATTCTTCGTAAAACGGGAATAAAATGGCCCTTTAATACCTAGGGACTAAAAGTGATTTGAATTTGTAATGTGGATATTGTAAGTAAAAGTTCCAATCACCAAAGAGATCAATCACGAACATTGTAGGAGTAAGTAACAAGCTGTCTAATAAAGTAAACCGCGGGCGAGCAGAATAAAAAAAAAAAGTTTGGGAAAAAATATATTTTCTCATTAGAGGGTGATAAAAAGTAGAGTATCCACCTCGGGAGCAACACTATTTTAAGCTCGAGTATCGAACTTTGAATTCTCGCCTTTAAAATAATTGTTTGCTCCCTAGGCAAACAATCTAGTTGGTAACCTCAGACCAATAAAAATTATTGATCTGAGTTGGTAACTTATGAATGTCAAAATTGAAAACGTGATTTTCTCAAACATACTAAATAGTAGTGATAGGCCGACTATGGGTTTTGCCAATCTTTGACTAGCTATAATGACTAAACTATTGGATATATTTGGTTGAATTTTTCATGCAGACTGGGAACGTCATTAGATGTACGAAGTTTAATTTATTGTAGTATTGTTGTCTAATACTGTTAGCCTTCTGTTTGGTCAAAGTCTATCTTGTATAATACTGTTAGTTAGCCTTCTGTTTGGTCAAAGCACTCTTACTTATGTCATATTCCAGAAAGTGTTACCAGCGATATAATTAAAGGCTCTAATTTAAACTTGTTATCGCTTAGCAGCTCAGCACAGCTGCGTTCAATTTCAAGCACAAACATAACGTTTCAAGTTACACGCACATGTTTATTGAAACAATGTACGAACTATGAAAAATGTTCATTTAAATAATCATTAAAATTTCTAAGAACAGGGGCACTTGTTAACTTCACACCTTCATGAACATTAATCTTGCTTCTAAACAAATAACCTTCTGATTTTGATTCCAAGAAAGATTTGTCCAAAACGCGACCTCTATCTCATGTGACAGTTTCATGTTTGCTGAAGAATTTCAAAGGAGATTGTATTCAAACTTTATTGATACAAAGTTGAATTTAGAAAGGCAGTGAAATTATAAGTGCATCCTTGCGTACGTGATCCGAAGTTTTTAGAAGGGCGAGGTCCAAATATAAAAGTTATGTCCTTGGGAACGAAGTCCCCTTTTATAGTGAATTAAACACGTTAACATGCTTTAAAAATCGTCAGAATGTGGTTTTTTCGTGTGTCATAAAGTTTTCATCCCCTTTTGTGGACCGTTCAGCTTTGTAACATTTTGTAACATTTTATTAGGGATGTTAATTTGTGACCTTTTACAAAGTTTATGGTGTACAACGATAAAAGTCTAATCTTAATTTATGACAAAATGTTCTACTTTATATAGGTGTGCCTATTATAGAAAATCCTTTGATCTGGCGACCTTGTGTGAATTGTATGTAATGCCATAAAATAACTGTTACACTTTTATTAATCCTACAATATGCGTCGATATGAGACAGTAAAGCATACCACAATGCATTTAATTATATATTGTTAAGGACAGTTTAACTTCTTGTAATGTAAAAAAACATAAAAACCAACTATTAGCGTATTAAGGTACACCAAGAATTACACTCGGGTCAGGTGATTGCCCTATTGAATATGAAGACATTACGCCACAAGGAACTTCACCACCAAATCCAACACCCCAAGCAGACGATGATAAATCAGACACGATAGAGGAGGGAAATAGAGAGAGGAAAGAAATAGTGGAAACAGAAGCTCCTCATGAAGATGACGTAGCGTCTGGCTCAGTTCAGATACCGCAGCCAGAAAGGCTAACAAATGAAGGCAAACAACTGGATTATAAGCGTTTTTATTAAAGAAAAGAAATTATGTTTATATTGTCAAGCTAGGGGAGATGTTATGTTGTTATTAATGAATATGAAGGTGGCTGCAATCCCTTCTATATAACTCATGTCACTTGCCAAATAAACTCAGTGTTAGTACACTGAGTTTATTTGGCAAGTTGCCAAGGGACAAGTGAAACGACAGCTAGCTAGTAGTCTAGCTAGCTGTCGTTTCACTTGTCCCTACGTTCGCATACATATCAGCATTGATACCTTGAAAAATACACATAAAGTTAATCAATGTGTCCAGGCAATTTTTTTACTATGCTATCAACTTAGCCTATCGCACTGCTGGACTTAGGTCTCTCCCAGGTTGCACCCCCACAACCTGTCCTCCGCCTTCCGCATCCAGTCTGTCCCAGCCTAGGGTTGCCAGGTGTCCGGCTTTTTACAATCGTGTCCGGCCAAATATGTACAAGTCCAGCCTGTCCGACTTTTGTTAGGCTTTTGGTCAACCCCGCCTCGCCAAAAGATCGGCCGAACGAAAGCGCGCGAGTGACTTACGCGGACACGCATTACACAAATAAAAGTGTCATTTTTTTTCTTTTAAAAACCAGTGTTTCAGGCTTTCACGTAAAAATGTCCGGCCAAATATGAATCGATGTCCGGCTTATATATTTTTGGGCCTGACAACCCTATCCCAGAAAGCTTTTTAAGTTAATCGATTACTAACTACGCTTTTTTATAAATGTGGTATGTCTCTTTCAAATGTTACTTACACGTCCACATCCCAGCTTTGACCTTGGTGACAAACGCAGATAAATGACCTTAACTCAATTCAAAGCTATTACTTACTTTATTTTAAAGGAACATGTCCTTTCAAAGCTCAAATACAGAGAAACAAAATTCATCATCAAATTCTACCTACCATTTTTTAAGGCAACCGAAGGTCTTTAAGACATTGAACGCTAGTTACTTACTCAGTCCGAAAATATTCATACATTTATATTGATGTCTCCGGGACATATTAATCATTATGCGAGAAGCATCCAAAGCCAAAGGATTACCTACTCTATAGCCACTGCAGCGTCGTATTTCAACACTGATGAATAACTTCTTACCATTCACAAATACTTTACCAAGAACAATACCATCCAAGCCAAGATACACAACCTTTAAGTCAAGGTTTTAAAGTTGAGAGTTCAATAAGAATAGGTTTGGGGACTGTCGTTAAAAATTTGTAAGATTTGTCCTTCAGTGTACTAAAACCAGTTGCTTATTCAGATGTGTCCCCTTAGTTAATAAATTAAGATTATGGCTGATTAAAGCGTAAGCTCTGAAAGCCATTCAGGTATTTTTTTTATACTAAGTGTGAGATATGGTTGTTATTTAATACTCCACAGAAACCAAAATTATATTACCAGCGCTTACGCAATGTAACGTCATCAAAATCATTTAAGTACACGAGAGATTTTTGAACTTGAGTAGCGTTCAATAGTGCTGTATATCTACCTGATTTAATTTTAAAAGTTCATTTTTTTCAGGACGATTCCAAAATTATGGTTTTTGGGTAAATGATTCTTGAATGTCACTGTGTAGGTACTTATTTCTATAATGCTAGAAAATATTCATGTTATGGGCACCAAAGCAGAAGATGATAAACATGGAAAAAGAGTGCAAGACAGAAGACCTCACTGCAAAGGGAAGCAGTGAATGCTTGCAGGCAGTAGAAGAAAGATGCAAAACACATAAGGTGAAATGTCAGATGTTATGTTACGCATATGAAGTGTAACATCTGACATTTCACCTTGGTAAAAAGCAACATTAAAAGGGCGGGGCCTTGTCAATGTCGTTTCTGACGGCCAACTCTAGCACCGCGCGCGCTCATTGGTCCCCGGCTTCCTGTTATACACTTCCTTACCTTTTCACGAAATCACTCCCATAGACTGCAGGAAAGCGAAAGGAAAGATTTAACACTTCAAAAAGGTGAGACTTTAAGCGTATTTCACTCATTACGAAATACCCAGGAAGTTAAGTACATTTTACGGAAACAAAGTGTTGAAAGTGACAACAGTCTGGCAACCACACATCACTTTCTACCCGTTAAGTTACTTACAAAGTTACAATGAAGTAAATTGCCAGTCCCTTGTCTGTAGGTATATGGACCAACAACTAGTCACAAAAACCTGACTGAAGACTATAGAATTAGCTACCGAGATCAGTTTAAAATTAAACGGATAACTATGTTTGTTTTGGCTGACAAATTGTCACCAACCTGCCTAATAATATTAAAAAATTATGTAGCAGCTCTAATTGTCACTTCCTCGTGTTTTATGCTTACAGACAATTAAATGATCAGAGTTCATTCAAAGTCGTGCACCTTACAATATGGGCATCGTGGCAATCAGCTCCATACCAACTTCTCTGATTAGCTTATCTTTTACTAAGAAACGTGTTCTTGTAATCTACGTGTAGCTTGTACCCTTTGACGGTCTCATTGGTTTAGTCGTCGCAAGCACGAATTTTGAGTATGAGGTCCTGTGTTAGATTCCTGAATCGGGCAAAGTATTATTGGGTTTTTCCATCTGGAATTTGTTAGGCACAAATCCAGACTCCGGGCTGCTACTGAGTTGATTGCAATATGCTCGCCCCCTATTATGGACTTAAAAACCTAACTGGCGAAATGTTGGCGTACTATGGGTAGAGATAGAGGTACACCTCTGCCTAACCCTTTGGGGAATACAGGGGTGATGTTATGTCTGGTACACACGGCTACACATCAAGCTATACATTTCCAGTTTATACTGATCTCGCATTACGTAGGATTTCCGTACAATGCGAGGTCAGCTTATACTAGAAATGTATAAGCTTGATGTGTAGCCGTGTGTACACTCATGAAAGAGTGATTATGTTTTCATTATTACGATTTTGATCACTCTTTTATCTGTTACACTTACATTCTAAGTTACAATCGATCGCAAAGGTCAACGTACTAGATTATAATTATTTTGTACTGTGCCCCAAATAATGGCCAGAAATTGTAGGTGTGGCACAACTAGGTTAGCGTTACATTGTGTCCATTATTTATTAGAAACACGGGCTTTTACTATTAATATCCTTCCATTAAAAATGTCTTTGATTGTAATTTTTATTTAAGAAAATTTTAGGCTTGTACTTAAAGCTCTACTTATTACAATGGCTACCCACTTTCGTTTAGAGATCAGTTCAAATCAATAATTCAAAGTGTTATTAATAACTTTTCTTACGTCTTCGAAAAGAAAACAATCAATGCTTGTTTTTGTTTTGCTACGTTGGTATCGTCGCTTTCGAAAATAATGAATGGTATTGGCCTTTTGAGGAAGTAGTCCACTAAGAGCACCCGTCCGAATAGCACCTGTGACTCAGCAGCCTACTGCTGGGATGTATTTGATTTAGATGAAAGATACGATAAAAATCACTAGAATGTTTATTAATTACGTACGGTACATATACGAAATTTGTTTTATCGATATCTTTCATTTAATAACGTCCTGTAAAACAAATACATCCCAGCAGTAGCTGCTGAGTCGCAGGTGCTATTCGGACGGGTGCTCTAAGTGGACTACTTCCTTTTGAGCACTGTTATGGCGAGTGATACTTTTGAAAACATTATCGTAGGGTAGATCATACACAGGTGAAACTTATGCGACAGATTAGATAAGTATAGCAAGTCTATAAGTACCTTGTATTGAAAGACTTGCATTACGTGCTGCTGAGCATTAATAGATGAGCAAGGAAACAAATGATGGATGGGAATCCATTAGTTATTACCCCCAGGCTGTTCCATGAGGCTCAAGTTTCTGAGGCAGAATCCGCAAGCTAATGTTATTGTAGAAACTTAAAAGACTGACCATGTTTCGAAAAGGCAAAAGCCACCGTGTCTTACACAATCCTATTCAATTTGTAACGGCTCATACACATTTGTTCTGTACGTAACAAACATAAAATATATCAACTCCTCACTTTCCCTATTATCTATCGTTTCGCTATAAACTTAAGTGTAGTAACACTTTTGTTTTACTATCTTCATATACTGTGACCAAAATATCTTGATATGTTTATGACAACGCTGCTTGTCAACTCAACTGTCAAAGAAACGTCAAACTCAGTGCATTTGAATTTAGACCGAAATTTTGCCAAGTGCCAAGATAAATTGGATACTATTGTCTTTGTACATGGTCACAAGTAGGTGCGTACTCCAAAGAAATTTCATTATTACCAATTCATACTTTCGACATTGTTATATTGGTATAATAAATCGCAAAAGAAAGTAGGAAATGAAAGGAGGTCTGATATAAATAAATGCCATTTTTATCTCGTGATTTTATGGAAGTTGGCAAAGGGAATTTTTATTATTAAATCTTGGGGCGCTGGAAATGCCAAGTGGCAATTTAATTTCTATTTCATGGAAGATGGAAAAGAAATTGGTTATCATTTTAATGTCAGGGAGGATATTAGATACTCACATAATGCTTATAAAAATGATAATATTTACTGCAGTGTCCTTTTATCAATGTTGGTCAGACATTCATAATCTTAATCTTTACACAATGAAGATATTAAATTAAAGTGTCGGTTTTTTGAGACCAATTTTATTATTACAACAATACCAAATTAAGGTCAGCAATGTTATTTTTGTTACCTAGCAGGGCCGATATTAATTTATATGACGTTATTGAATCGTGTCGCTTGTCATAGGTACCTACTTGAAATAAAACAAGAGAAACGAGACAAATCAGCTTGTGTTATGATTCAAAATGCCCTCAATACTTAAACTGATTAATTTCGATACTTGAAACAACTTCTGCAGCATTCAAAAGCTCTTAAAACAAATATAAACTCAAATGATTGATTTATTACTTTTGTCCGTAAAAGTTTCGAAGTCGTTCAATGGTAAGCCGCAAGAAATAAATCAGATGAATCATGCTTTGTACGAGTCTGAAATCAAATAATCGATATTTGGTAAAGAGTACACGGTACGATTTTTTTATACGTTGACTTCAGCAGCATTTATAAGAAAAATAAGGAACTCTCAAGAAATGGAACAGCCGATCTATTCCGAAAAATCTTACCGTTAAAGCTTAGGTGAAGTGAGCTGTCATTGTTTTGACACTATTGACAGCTCACTTCACCCAAGTTTTTACGGTAGAACGGCAGTATAACAGGTCCAAAAAAAATCCTACTTTAAATTAGAAACGCGAAAGTTTGTGAGGATGGATGGATGGATGTTTGTTGTTACTCTTTCACGCAAAAACTACTAAAGTTCATTTTTTTATCCCACAAACTATTGATATTTTTCAAGTGATTGTTGTTTGTTTTTTCAATTTAGAGTTTGAAATTTGTACCTGTCAAATTAGTCTCTGGGATTATAAAACGAACTATACACGCATTTGGATGAAATTCGTCACACAGATAGTTTATAACCTGGATAACACATAGAATACTTTTATCCCGATATTCCCACGGGATCGAGATTTATGCGGATAAAACCGTGGGGCGCTGCTAGTTAACTAATAATCTATTAAATTATTTTCTACAATAAATGAACTTAACGATATTTTACAAGACATGAAAGAAAAAAAATATTCTTACTCATATTCAATTTAAAAATGCATTAACGCATCCTTAAATCCCTAACAAATTCAATAAAGAAAATTAAAATCCTCGTTATCGGGCATCCCATCAAAAGGATCATTGAAAAAAAACGTCTGTTTCCCGGTTGATTAAATTTTATTGGTTACAAAGTATAATTAGAGATGATTATGATCTCATACACATAAATCTATTCATAAATTCGTAGGGATCGATACAATACGATGTTTTAAAATTTTAATAAGGAGTACTCCAACTGAGGAGTATTCATGAATCTAAGATCAGATTTGAGATAAGAAAATAAATCGATAATGTTTAACGATTTTTTTGTTTGGTCCTTTCCTGAATAAACTTTGTATTTCATTGTGTGAATGAATAGCGGTTTATTTGGAAACTTTTACTTTGTAGATTTTATCTATGTCTAAAATCACAGGACATCCCTTATTGAATAATACATGAGATACATCAAATTTGATGCTTTTTGGCTCTTTTCCACCTAAAATATTAAAATACTACCAGTACCTTAATTGCGTAATACACGATCAATAACAAATTCTTTCGATTTGAAACAGATTGCTAATCCATTGCTTCACAAGTTGAAAAAAAAAATCTGCTCAACAACGTAAATAACGCAATGAATGTTGTTGAACTGTCAAAATGAAATAAATTAGTCATAATCGTTTACGAAAATAAGTTACGCAATTAGGGTACTGAATTGTATCCTATCTACCTATCCCTAACCTATCTGAAAACTGAAATTAGTCTTACAGTAATAATATGCTAATACATTAATACCAAGTAAGTAGTAGTAGTCTAAGTAGTACATAACTATATTACTATTATTATCCATCTCTATTATGACATTATGATTTATTACAGTACTTAGAGGTCCGCAAACCTGTCCGCTACTTAGCACATGATTACTATCTATCTGTATCTGAACACAGTATGTCGTTAGACGTGACTTCATTAGCTGCCTCACCTATGGCTGTTTGAGTTATGTACTAACTGTCGACTGTATTTAATGTATTGGAACCTGGGATATAAAGTTTGTTATTGTGATTATGAGTATCATTTGTATTGTGTTTAGATGTATTGGTTTGTCCTTAGTCTTAAATGTTGTGATTGATTAGTGTATGTGGCCAACACTTTAGATTTGGATTGATTGCATAATCAGCCTATAACGTTTCCACTGCTAGGACACAGGGCCTTCTCTCCGTGAAAAGGAGTGGGCTATAATGTACCATGCGGCCCCAGTGCGAGTGGTGGATGTCACATGTGTTCGAATTTTTGGCAATGCCATTTACCTCACGATGAATTCCTCGACGTTATAAAAGCAGTGGTGATGAAATAAATAACAGAAAGTAAAGTGCCTGTGAATCCACGACATAAGACACACACGTAACTAAGTCGAAGTCGTTCAGATTGATTAAATTCATAATATTCTCATCATTGACACCGAAATTGTTATCGTTGCTTTCAACCTCATTGAACTCACTGATTGTAGGCCTCCGGCCATTTGTGCCATGCTTTCCTTGTCTGTCCAAATCAGACCCAGTCTCTGCAATCCTTTAAAAATCATCTATCCATTTTGTTGCTAGTCTGCCAACTCTCGTGCCGTCTTTAGAACATTATGTTGTACTAAGATTTTATATTTTGCTTTCAGGTTCTTCCACTGCATAGACGACGTCGACTGATTAGATGACATACAACGTTATCGAATTTTTCATTCTACCGTGATATTTTTGGTCACAACTGCAAAAGAAAGTCATAAATCATTAGGTAAAGGACGTATTCCAAAGCACAATATTTTTATCGCCTCCAAGAGAAAACATCGTGTGTGACACATGCCATGTGCAAGCACAGAAATACTACAGATATTTGTAAATCTGCATTGTGAAAACCATACCAAACAACCCGACGGTTGGTTTGAGTCACAGCATGACACATTTAGGCCACTGATACGAGCCAATAACGAAAAACAATTGAATCGACATGTTCAAAACAATGTGTTCCATTTTCAATGCTGGTTTTGTTCTAAAGGGACTTAGATGAGGGTGTACAAAGAAGGTAATCGATAGCGAATTTGAGCTTTGATAGCCAAGTCCTGGATTTCAAAGTTCAGTCAACGTTGGGGAGGACAGACTGGGACGGTCCACGGGTAGACATATTTTTAGACTTTGTATCTTATATTAGTCATTATTCTGTACAGCGCCATTTAGTAATGTTTTAATCAATTTTGTCTATTCATTTTGTTGCAAGCGACAAGTGTTCGTGAGTCAGAAGTGAGAGTTACTGAAAGTATCAATAAGTTTATGCATTTTTAATTGTACTATTGAAATAAATTGTGGACTAAAATGGGACTGACATGGACATAAAATCTGAAGTTTGTATTCTTCTACAGCGTACCTTTTTATTTTATTACACTTAAGGCGACGATAACCGACTTTTAATGATTTTATACTGAAGATGACGTCTAAACTCGTAGTGTTAATAATTTGAAAAAAATATATGTTAATTAAGAGTATTTTCTTAATATTTTAATATAGGCATATTTTGGATTATGTTTAAATTACATAGTGAAATTAATTTGTAAAGTTATGTCTAACGCGGATAAAAAACTGAGAATGACACAAAACCTATCAAGCGTATTTTTCTGAAACCTTCACTACTTTAAAGGTAATTTAATTATTAATCTTATAGTATACGTGTTTTATTGAAATGCCTTTTGTTTTACGTATAATAAATTAATAATGCGTCTAATTTGGGACAGCGCTCCTTGATGGGCGAGTCCTATTACTGGTTGGACGTAAGATGCGTTGCGTGAGCTCAGCACAAAACACGCAAGCTAACTACTCAAGGTCACTGTCATATATCTGCGTCTTAATTTGAAATTCGACTTCTTTTAAAATCAAATTGAGTATCAACCCATGATGCATAAATAGGATTCTAGAACCACTGCTTCTTTGATCTTGATTTAAATAAGTGAAAAAAAAACAGTGGCACTCCGGGAGTGCCGATAGAAGCGAAAACTTGAAAAAAATCGGCACCGCGGTAGTCAACGCGTTGATGTCTTTTACTCCACGGTGTCGATAACAGGTCGCGAGTTCAGTGGTTTTTTCTCATCTCAAAAATGCCCAACGCACATAAAGAAGTTTTCACTTCAATCAAAATAGGTTACGTATTTCAAATGAAAGTTTAAAATAACAAGCAAACTGGGGACAAACGAATATTCCCAATTTCAAACTTTCCAAGCGATTGCTGGGAAACAAATGAGTGCGTTTAATTTGTAGCGTGCTACTTACAATACGTAGGTATTCGTTTTCAAGACTAGAGATTTCTAAATCTAGATGAGGAATTTTATCTGGTTTACTTCACCGTTCAGTGTTTCTAGGAAACTTTTTCCTGAAACAATTTCAGGAATGCGGAGCCGTAGGTCGGTTATCAGTTTTATTCTTATAAATCACTTGTCTAACGGAGTTGGATCTTTTCAGTTCAGAGAATTTTTCAAGAGAAACAGATCTGTTTAGGTGCATACTAAAACATGCCGAGTACACTGTTGGTTTGACATTATACCTATTTAACTCTGGGTTTCTTTGAAATTCTCCTCTTTCGTACAGATTTCTTCAGAAATTTGAATAAGATGAGGTATACACAATTACCAAAGCTATTTTTTAAATACAGTCCCACTCAAAATTAAAGTCACAATAAAATCCGTACGAGTGTAGTGTGTGTGTGTGTGTGGGTATGTGTAGTGTGTGTGTGTAGTGTATGTGTGTATGGGGGGGTGTGTATAGTGTGTGTGTGTCTATTTTTTATTTATAGGGAAGAACAGATAAGATACAATTGAATCATTAAAACACGTTGATTATTATACTATACCAATGTAAGTATGTGATGACGATAATAATGATTACCTAGTAAAAATAACTTGTCACCAAACTCTGCACCCTAATCGCGTAACACCATGCATTTCAAAAACACAATTCGAAAGATTTTGAAGGAAACTGCTAATCCATTGCTTCATTTACAATAACATCACGACTTTATTCCCCGAAAGGTTATGCAGAGGTGCACCTAACACCCAAATGAAAGCCATTGCCATTGTAAATGCGTGCAAAGGAGGCTGTGTAAAGGAAGCCTATGATATAACGCCAAATACCGACAGTGTTATTATTTCCCTGAAAAATATTTCAGAATTATAATCCGCAAACTTCTAGAATACTGCTGCCTTATAAATAGAAAGACTGCTCCCCCATCAGTAATTAATCAAACGCGACGAACTTATAGTCTTATTCTGTCTGGCTTGGTATGTTTGTCTGTCACACCAATTGCCCTGCAGACATGACTGTTAACCCCTTTAAAATGTCAAGTTAAACCAAGCCCTGTTGACTTGTTAATTATGAACTGTCTGTAATCCTGCTTTTGTTCGAAATTCAAAAGATGTTCTTTGGCTACTGGCTCTTGCTAACCATTCTGTCAATGTCAAAAGGATGTTTTTTTTAAGCTAAGGCAACTTTCTTTGCGGCCGGGGCCTCTGGAATTACTTCCACAAAGGAGTTTGTAAACAGAAAATTGATTTGTTTTTAATTACACCTCTAAATTTATCTCGTTACGAAGTTTTTGTTGAGTGACGTAACTGACGGTTTGTGTTTTTTTTTTTTGTTGGTTTGTTAAAGCTTTTAATCGGATTAAATAATGTTTGATCCTCCAGCGGTTCATCCTCATTTAAATTATACAGGACTTTGTTCCTGCATTTACGTTGTTTAACTCACTAATTGGATGGGCCTTTGTAGTGTTTACTCTACACTCTCACACAGCAGCCAGGGGACAGATCAACAAACAGACCCTTTTAATGTTAATTTAAATAAATTTCATTGTTAGTTGACCTAAAGGGGTTGGTTTTAATTGGATTATGTATTTGGCTCATCCTCAGTAAATTATCATTTAAAATAAAGTAGGAAAGTAAATACCTTCCTAATTTGCATTTTACCCGGTTTTACCCGTAATTGGGTAGCGTTTTGTATTGCTAAAAAGTCTCATATGAGACTCTCGTATGAGACTTTTTAGTAATACAAAACGCTAATAAGACTCAAGATAATAACCGTGAGGAATAAATTAGATTATCTGTTGAATACAAGGGGAAAATACCTAGGTATTTTAGCATCTCAATCACCTACATTGGATTCGTATTGGCAATGGAACAGTTCTTTACTTTACAAGTTTACAGATATACCTTACCAGGTGTGAAGTGTGTTCTCGGCCTTAAAATAGAGGAACCCGCTGTTTTTTTTAGTGTCGTATGAGATGACTATGTTTGGACATAGATCACACACCTTTTTTTTTTTTTTGGGTGGGAAATTATCAAATAACTTCTCCCGCTCTGGGCGGAGCGGGAGGGCGTGTCAGACTCTTACTGACTAAAACCCACCCGTGTTCCTTCGGTTGCCCTGTTGCCGGGGGCCACGATTTCCCTATCTGTTTTCTTCGAACCCCCGGCAGGCATTGGCCCTAGCGGACCCCGTCAATTCTGCTGACATCTCTTTGAGGCGCGCGTGGAACACAACGCGCCGTCGACCCGGGCTTGGTCCTTATCGGACGGCGAGCTACCCATTTCTCACCATCCGCAAGCCCGCGCCTACGATGGCCGGAAAACGGCTCGCGATTCCCGCCCCGGGCGTCTCCTCCTGCGGCGGTTAGGGGCGTGAGGGCGCGAAATTTGCCTCTCCCTAACGCGTTCCGCCTCCTCCTTCGCGAGCATTACCGCTTCGCAGAAGGAGGTGACGGCCTGCCATTTCCTCTCGCTCCGTACCATGGCCTGAACCAGGGCCGGAAGCGAGAGATCACCGCCACCGATCGCCTCTACGAGGACACGGCGTTGCTCCGCCCAAGCCGGGCAGACCTCCACCGTATGCTCCACCGTGTCCTCAGGCCGATCCACACAATGGTGACACCCGGGTGTTTCCTCCCGCCTTATCCTAAACAGGAACCTCCCGAAGCAGCCGTGTCCGGTGAGGACCTGCGTCAGGCGGAAGGTGAGGACGCCGTGGCGCCTCTCAAGCCACTCCTCAAAGAGGGGTCTTATCGCCGCAATTGTAGCGTGCCCAATAGATCACACACCTGACTGTATTGAATATTATACACCTGGATGTCGAATAAATGTGGCGCCTTTTTGGAAAAGCGCCAGTTTTTAATAAGTTTCTGTTCTGTTGCTAAGCCATAAAGGTTTAAAACACTTGTTTAAAATGAATTATTACAATATTCAGTGTTCCATCAAAGTTGTATATTTTTCTAAGAAAATTTGTGTATGCCACATGTTACTAAGAAAATATTAGTACAAAATTGGCTTAGAGATACGAAGAGCTTAATGCGAAAAAACAGCAGACTCCATGCTTGCAGAAAAACAAGGCTAAAAATAAACGTCAAACTCGTTACCAATGTAACACACAAGTCTGCAATAAAAACTCAAAATTATAATACTTAATAAACAGAGGAACACGTCGAAATTGTCCTTGGGTCGGTACGTACGTGATCTTTATTACAAAGAGACAATCATTTTTTTTTTCGAAACGCTTGTAATAAGAATGCGAGGCAAAAACATCAGCAAAAAAAACAGCAACACGTGGTCGGTACTCTTTGGTTCGATTTGAGCACATGGTGTTCGATGTTTGAATTTTTGAATTTCTAAATGGTTCTTAATATGTGTTTCGCTTTTGTTTACAGTTGATTGATTTATGAAAGAATTAAGGTACCATTCCGTACCCGACCGCAGGAGGCAACTGCAGGCGACGTGTCGCCGCGACACGACTGGTTTCTATGTATTTCTATGAAATCCCTTCCGTAGCTAGCGACATGTCGTTGACAGCTATGGGCGAGTGACAGGCGACACGTACAGCCCGACTGCAGACCAGTAGTAACGCCAACGCTCGAGCGATAGTCACGTTTTTCTATCTTCTATCTATCGACTGGAATACGGGCAGTTGCCGCCTGCGGTCTGGTTCGGAATCATGACTGCAGCGACATGATGCTGCGACGTGTTGTCGACATGACGCCGCGACACGTCGCCTGCAGATGCCTCCTGCGGTCGGGTACGGAATGGTACCTTAAAATTACCATTCCGTAGCCGACCGCAGGCGGCAACTGCCAGCGACGCGGACGTGTTGCCGCGACACGACTGGTTTCTATGAAATATCTTCCGTAGGTCCGTAGCTAGCGACATGTCGCCTTCATAGAAATACATAACAAAACATAGAAACCAGTCAAATTATTTCATCACCACTGCTCTCAAAATGGTGAAGGAAAACATCGCGAGGAAACCGGCACGTCTTAGAACCAAAAATTCGAAGAAATGTGACATCCACCAACCCGCACTGGGCCCGAGTAGTAGATTACAGCCCACTCTCCCAAAGAGAGGAGGCCTGTATCCCAACATTATAGGCTAATTATGTGATTTTCACTATGACAAGAACAAACTAACGAATTTATATTCAGGAAAAAAGTGTGAAAAGTGATCGTTGTTCAGTAGTGTCTGCTGGATGGAGAGTTTGTTTGTAAGTCTTGATTTACACTTCGCGATTCACAAGTCCTAAAACTAACATTATCAAATTATCTTGCAATCAAAGGGGCTCCATAAGGCAAAAATAAAATTATCCATGGTGGACACATTGAAGATTAATGATTTGACTGTGTTATATTTTTAAGTATTCCAATAGCAACGGTCGTACGTGCGTCCTTGAGCGTTCATGTTTGTTTTTTTCTCACCAGAATTTACTGCCATGTTTGCCTACTGACATACAGAAACGAATAGCTTATACAAGACTAGTTGTAGCCCGCGACTTCGTCCACGATCCAGGATGAACAGTAGCCTATGTCCTTCTCCAGATCCTAGGCTAACTATCTGTCAAATTACATCCAAATGCGTTCAGCCGTTTTATCGTGAAAGCGTAACAAACAAACAAACTCACTTTTGCATTTATAATATTAGTTAAAGGATTATAGTTAGAATAGAATAGAATAGAGTTTTACTTACATGATAGGTACATAGTCAAATTTTTTCATTGTCAATTTTTATTTTGATCATGGTCATCACACCTCACCACACAAGTCACCCAAAGGGTAATTGGAGAGGGCTATACTTGGAGTTTCTCTACGTCAAAAAACATGTTTTCCCATACATTCCGTATGGGAGAACGTATTTTTCGACTACAAAGTTAAGTTTGTTTTTGGGATAAATTCATCCCAACTACGGAACCCTTCATTGTGCGTGGTCCGACAGGCACTTGGCCGGTTTTTTAGTATCATCATTGTACATAACCTGTTGAGTTCAAAGCTTCTCGGTAATATTAATTATGTACTAGTATTTCAATAAGCAGGATTAATTTAATAAGTCGTTATCACTAAACTTCTCTGAACCAGTGAGTCATGCTCCATGGTTACTGAAATAATTGCTTTTCTATGTAAAATGGTTTGTATTGTTAGGTATTCTAAATATACATGCCCTCGTAAATTTATTACAATCACTATCAAAATGCGGTCGTGCAAAATGACTAATGAATTCAATTTTACGAAACAGAGCTTTACTTTAGAGAGTATGTAAGGATCGTAGCAGGTGGCGTTCTGTAGTTTCTGCCTACCCCCATGGGAAGAAGGCGTGAGTTTATGTATGTATGTACTTAAGTAGAGCCTTACTTTAGCTGAGCTGAGGCCCTAGTGTGAGTTTCTTTTAACCATCTCGACGCATCGACTGCGTTCGTCGCTCCGATTAGCCCTTCACTAGTGCAGGCCAGTGAAGGGCCAATAGACATGTGCCCAAAAATTTTTTTTTGGCCGGCCATTAGATTAATAAAAAAAATTGGACACGTTTTTTTGTACTTTTTTGACGTAAGTAATCAAAAGATTACGGCGATACATTAAGTTAAAATGTGGCATGACGTCACGCCTTGCTAGATTTTATACGTAACGACCCCAACTCCCCAACTTTAATGCGTGTATTCTAAGTTATTTTTCTAAAGTAAAAAATACGTGTCTAATATTTTGATTATCTGAAAGACGGACTAAATAGAATTTCTTTTTTTTTACTTAGGCGTCATCCCTATTGGAGTGCCGAACACGGTCGATGTGTAAAGTCGAGATGGTTAAAAGAAACTCACACTAGGGCCTCAGAGCAAAAAAGTGAACTAAGTAAACCATGAGAGCAAAATAATTTGCAAGACCAAAACATTCTCTCTTAAAAAAAAAATGAGCGCGCCTTACAGTAAGTAGTCGCATATGATGTAACATTTGACATCTTGGTTGACAGTACTAACCTCTCAGAAAATGGGTTGGTACCATCTGACAGCCAACTCTAGCACCGCGCGCGCTCATTGGTCAAATTAAATAGCGCGCGCTTCCCCGGCTTCTTGTTACACACTTCCGTCCCTTTTCACGAAATCACTCCCACAGACTGCAAGAAAGCAAGAGGAAAGTGGTTACACATCAAAAAGTTTTTAAGAACAGTAATGTGACAATAAAATGTCCCAACACTGACCCCTCCACCTTCTATAAGATTTATATATTTCACTTTAAAATTGGGAACCTGTTCTGCGCTGGGAACCAATCCAGAAAGTGCCAATGTAAGTGAAAACCTCTCCACCTATAAGATTCATATATTTCACTTTAAAACTGGGAACCTGTTCTGTGCTGGGAACCAAACCAAAAAGTGGCAATGTAAGTGAAAACCCCTCCACCTTCTTCCGAATTTTACCGATCGACATTACTGTTTAATTTGGCGATACTGTTCCTATTTTTTTATTTATTATTGCACGAATCACGCGTAGAATCATCCAATACTCGTCGCCACTGAAAGATATGGGAACTACTGGAAGAATCGGGAGCACAATGAAACACTGACTTAACAGATAGACGTATATTCGGCGACTGGCGCGCGGCTCGCAACGTACAAAGACTTACTACAAATACCCACTATTACAAATATATCACACATATATTTCCCTTTAAAACTGGGAACCTGTTCTGTGCTGGGAACCAATCCAGAAAGTGCCAATGTAAGTGAAAACCCCTCCACCTTCTATAAGATTCATATATTTGACTTTAAAACTGGGAACCTGTTATGTGCTGGGAACCAAGCTAGAAAGTGACAATGTAAGTGAAAACCCCTCCACCTTCTATAAGATTCATATATTTCACTTTAAAACTGGGAACCTGTTCTGTGCTGGGAACCAAGCTAGAAAGTGACAATGTAAGTGAAAACCCTTCCACCTTCTATAAGATTCACATATTTCACTTTAAAACTGAGAACCTGTTCTGTGGGCTGGGAACCAAGCCAAAAAGTGCTTACGCTAACTTTACATTATTTCTTGAAGGTTTCGTACAATCTTGACCTTTTATAATAATATTCAATCGAAGCAGATTGTCCACTTAAGTCAATAACTACACAATATGGATATTTCACTAGGAATATCACCACCAGCTTAACATTACGACACACTACACGAATCTTGCATTACCATAAAGTTTCCTTTTTTAATATTTCCATACACACCGGTTAGAAGTCTTTGAACCTTATGCCTGTCCAACACTTTCGCTTCAGCATAAAATCTATGGATTTTTTTTTGGGTGCCACCGGGACCCTATCACTAAGCCCACGTTCGCACGGGCACTGGATTTTCAACTCTCGGTGTTAAGCCGAGGGTTGAGAATTCAACATACTGCATCCCAGCGCGTCGACAAAACATGCTGTTGGATTTTCAACTCTCGGTGCCAAGCAGAGCGATATTTTTACGTCTGTGCGAACGTGGGCTAAGGCTCCTTTGTGCATCCGTCCATCCGTCTGTCACAGGGCTGTATCTTTTGAACCGTAATATGTAGATACTTGAAATATTCACAGAGTGAGTACTACTATAGCCGCTATAAAAACAAACAATAAAAATAAAATAAAGTTTAAAATTAAAAGGAACGTGTTTATTTCGGCGTTTTTAGAAAACATTGGTGCCGATTCCCTTGTTCACAAACTAAACTAAAATTAAGTTCAGTGCATCTTTTTCTTTCTATTTCATTAAGAAAAGGACAGAAGATAAATTTTAGTTTAGTCCTGTCAAATTAATCAGCGCCTGTCACTACACCATACAAGTTTAGACGTGATTAAAAACTTGCCTACTAAAATTACGTCAGTTTACGTCAAGCGCTGATTAATTTGACAGGACTAAACTAAAATTTATCTTCTGTCCTTTTCTTATTGAAATAGAAAGAAAAAGATGCAGTGAACTTAAATTTAGTTTAGTTTGTGAACAAGGGAATCGGCACCATTGTCAAATATTGTACGGGAGGTGGTACAGACCCCTTCGTGTGCGAATCCGACTCGCACTTGGCCACTTTTTTAAAGAGATTACACTAAGCTTACGTCAAATGAAATATTATTACGAAAAAGGTAACTTGAAAGTGTAAGTTAGTATTATGGAACTTTCTCTCGCGACTTATGTCTGGGGCTTATTTAATCCGTGTTCAATGAGAACTGAGATTAGAACTTAGTTGTTGAGAAAGAAGCGTGAAAGTGATACGAATATGAATTAGTGTAAGGCGTTGGTTATACAGAAAGCGGGAAGCGGGATCGTCTCTACTGTCATAGTATAAAGAGAGGTAGTAAGCTATCTTCATAGAAACGCACCGCGCGGCTTGTATGTGTGCGCGGCTTGTATCTATGCGTCGCCGCACGCACACTTAACAAAATCTCGACCCGTTTCTCGTGAGAAACCAGCCTGCTGCGGCTCCCATTTCCTCTCGCTCCGTAGCATGGCCCGAATCAGGGCCGGACGCGAGAGATCACCGCCGCCGATCGCATCCACGAGGACACGGCGATGCCTTGCCCAAGCCGGGCAGACCTCCACCGTATGCTCCACCGTGTCCTCCGGGCGATCCACACAGTGACGACACCCGGGCGTTTCCTCCCGCTTTATCCTGAACAGGTACCTCCCGAAACAGCCGTGTCCGGTGAGTACCTGCGTCAGGCGGAAGGTGAGGACGCCGTGGCGCCTCTCTAGCCACTCCTCAAAGAGGGGTCTTATCGCCGCAATTGTGGCGTGCCCACCGCAATTGTGGCGTGCCCAACGCGCGCCGCCTGTTCTCATGATACAAATATGTCTCACGAGCGCTGCTAGTAAAACTAGACCTAAAGGTGTTTAACCTTTAATTCCGTGACTGAATATTAATCATCTTTTCCGTTTAATTCCTAAGTTGCCTTTTACAATATCCTCGGGAAGTGACGGGCATAGTCGCTCAAACTCAAGCTCGCCGGATATCCAGGCTTTCGTAATACACTCCGACATATTTAATACCTTGAGAACGACAGTAAGTAGAGAGTGTTGATAATAATCAATGTAGAGACATCCTACCATGATATCAAAAATTTTCTCACCATTTCACAATTACTTTCTCGCAAATCTCTGCCTCAGTAGGTTTTCCTGTTAAGGGGGAAGCGTCAGGGTAGCCGGCGCAATTCAAATTTTCTTACGTTTTTTGCATTTTGCACGTCAGTTTTAGGTTTCATGTTGATTAAAATATGATTCGCGGTCGTAACAAATATGGCTTTTCTCAATTATAATCATTACAATCAGCAATACAACTCCATAAGTTAGCAAAGGTGTCAAATGTTATGATTTCATGAAATCATGACATTAGACACCTTTATCTTCTTCTTAATCACTATTGCTAATTGTAATGATTATAATTGAGTAAAGCCATATTTGTTACGACCGCGAATAATATTTTAATCAACATAAAACCTTAAACTGACTTGCAAAATGCAAAAAACGAAAGAATATTTGAATTTCGCGGGCTACCCTGACGCTTCCCCCTTAAAATTAAAGGCCGAAAAGGAGAACAAAAAACTTACCAGGGACCCTTGCCCGACAACGATGCGCCAGCTCGCATCGAAGCTGAGCCTTTAGATTTAAATTCCCCGTTTAGTAATAATTATCCGTATTTGATCCAGCCTGTCCCTTTTTGCTGTCCTCCCCCAGCAACGCCCTAAACTGAGGTTCGTAATGTTCGTACCCCAGAGCCCTTAGCGAGCGCTCGCCTAGTATATAAGTTTAGTTTACGGCCCTGGCTGGAGGCTTGTATAGTATCATAAGGCAGTCACAGAATAGCCCGGTTAAGTAGCCATGACCGAAAAAAAAAAAACTTAAAAGTTAAGTCTTCGGTTTTCACTGAAATAGTTATTTACGCAACTGTTGTATAATAAGGGGTATTTTATACTCATGTGATAAACCCACATTCGTGTTTTAATACCTAATTATGTACTGTTGCATACAATACTTTATCTACACCCATGATGAATCCTCTATAAAAGGTTCCGAAACCATTGGGTGTTTGTAATTCAAGATCAAGAATAAAAAAAATCCCACGAAATTCAGTACAACTGCACGTATGTATGTCGCCTGCAGTAGCACATCACCGCGCGCATACAGCGGGCACTGCTGTCCCCCGCTCAAACGTTGAAACGAGTTGCATAATGAAATTTAGTACAACATTATAATACTCATTTGGATGATATTATGGTTACAATGTCACTGGCTGTTTCAATGTTGGCAATAAGCTAGCTGTTTCAGAAACTTTTATAGAGGATTTATAGCATGGGTGTTGATAAAGATAATTATGGTTATGTATATTTCAGTCTTTATCTGAATCTGGGACTAATAAGGAACCCGCCATGCCAACTAAGAAAGCAACAAGGTAGTGTATGCTATTCCTAGAGCGATTTTGGAATTGGTATTGCTTTCTTAGTTGACAAGGCGGGTTCCTTATTAGTCCCAGATTCAGATAAAGACTGAAATATACAACTGTCATAGAAAAACCGTTGCAGCAACAACTAGACAAATAGTTCATAAGGAAAAATAAATAGAAGACACTTACACCACACCTGCTTATTACCAAAGAAAAGGTCACAGAAAAAGATTACATGTAACATTACCTACATATGAGACACGGTTACATAGTTCCTAGTTCACACAATACAATACTAGACTACATTATTACACGACCAACTTAATTTGATACTTCATAGAGGCGCTACTTGCAAAGGATGGTGTGAACAGTATGTGAAATTCAGTACTTTAAAAATTCAACAGTCATTTGGCTGAGAGTCAGCACTTTTCGAACGTCAAAACTACATAGTCCCCTAAAACGCCCATCCATTTATTTCCCTAATACGCCACGTGTCAAGATGTATTGGGCGTTGTATACCTTTCGTTGTATGGTACTAATCGCCGGTCCAATTACATAGAATTACTGTCTCGAGTCGCGACCGGTGTCGCTCCCAAAATCATCACGCGAAATGCTCTATGTTGGAATAAAGCAACGTGGAAGAGTCATCGGCAAAAGTTCATTCGTTTTTCGAGTCTTGCACTGAAAGTTGTCTAGATTCATAAATTGATGAACACCGATTTGAGAGCTTTTGTAACAACCCCGAAAAAGTCCTACCTTTGCAAAAAAGACTAGATTTACAAGAGCGACAAATGCATGAATTTATTGTTTCCTCATCGAATTTATTGATTAACGGAGGGTTCACCTAATCACATAAGGGATGCCGGGAGCTCTCGCGGAGGGCTCATTTTAAATGTAGGTTTTTCTTAGCGAATACAGCATTCAAACTTTATTTTCACGGTTTACGTAAAAATAAAATCTGATGTACATTTTAACATGATTTAATAGTATATAGGTATATGCGTTGGTTTTAAAATCCAAGCATTTAATTTTTTCTTAATTTTTTGTTCACGGTTCCAAATATTCACTAAAAATAACGCTATAGCAAAGGTTGGAAACTACTAATAGCGACAAGACCCCCCGAAAACACTATTTTACTTCATTTTACAGTGTTTTAAACCTAATGCCGTTGTCCGTTCGCAATAGTTAACTTTAGCGCAAACGTAATGCCGGGAGCCCTCCCGGAGGGTTCACTTCCAATATTTAAGGCGGCATGGCGTATAAGTTCTATGAAAAGGGGGTGGAGTCGAAAGTGTTAAAACCTTCAGATATTTGAAAATATACAAGACATCTAAAAATGCTGTTTTTCTAATAAAAAGAAAGCTTCTATTCCAACCTCTATCAATCCAAGAATCGTCTGCCCCCAACACCCGAGTTAAGGCAATTACACACGCGACGGCGAGTCCACTGTTATTATGTCATTAAGGCCCCGTTACACTCGACCATTTGAAACTGGGGCTTGAAAATCATTATTGTGGTTTTCATAATACATAAGTTGAGCGGAATTCTTCGTATATCGGGCGCGGTTAGGTCGTTAGGTGTATATTGAAATTAGGGCAGTGGCAGTGATCGGGTTAAGTATGAAAATATAAGATAATAGCTAGTTGTTACTACAGTGTTGTGTTCTTTGTTCATTCTTGTTGCCGACTGAGTAGGAGATAAGTAGTTTTGACATGTTTTTTCGGAAGATGATTGACTAAGTACTATTTTATACAAATGGGATACTTGTGCTATTACTAGTTGTGTTAGTGCAGGCCCGTCCAACATACGGCCCCCGGGCCATCATGTGGCCCGCGTAAGTCCTCCATCCGGCCCGCGACCTAGTTAAAACTTTATAACACATGAATAGATATATAACGCGAACAGTATTAAATTCTCCCAATGTCAGTTATTCGATAATCTATCTATCGACTTTGAGTAAAATGTACATGTTTGTAGGTATTACAACTAATGTACCTACAATATTTAAATCTCACTTTGGCATTGGACATTTCTTTTGGCCCGCTATGGTTACAAAAATATCAAACCTGGCCCTCCAGAAGATTATGTTAGACACCCCTGTGTTAGAGGGTTTGGTACTATTGGAAATCATTTTTTTTTTTGTTTGAAATTATCAAATAACTTACCCAGACACTTGTCAGTCATATACACACACACACACACAAACACTTTGTGAAAAAAAAATCTGGCTGCTTTCGTTCCTATAAAAAATTGGAAGAAATATTGATATTCATAACGTTTAGTACTATGTAAATTATTTTAATGAAGTTTTCTGGTTAGTAGGTTCGAAGGTGACTTATTGGTGATTCGCACGAATATACTCGCCCGAATCCGGGCGAATCGACCGTTTGAATAAATATTAGTTTTTCTTGAGGCGATTCGCACAAATTTATTTGTGGACGAACCGACAGCGACAACTCCAGCAATACGTAGTAGTAAAGTACCTACACTGGCGCACAGAAGTGATTTGGGTAAAATATTTTGAAAAAACTTTTTACAAAAAAAAAACATCGCTTTTTTTTCGTAAAAAGATGTTTGACTGAGAAATCGGTGGACATACATTTAAAAAAATATACGCTACAAACATAATATAACCTTTTTATAATACTCCTTTTTGGAAGTCGGCTAATAAAATGAAACACGTAGTTTAATCAAATTAGAACGCCACTTTGAGCTAAAGCAACATTACCTAAAATAAGATCCTAATTGAGCTGCTAAACAGAGTAGGAGAATGTTTAAATTAGGCAGTAATTATTACTATTGTTTAACAAACAACAATAACAATATGCGAAAATATAACAATGGACCAAATAAAGAAACTAATTTAATGCCTATTAATAATCTTAATGATCTATTAAGAAATATTGACATATCATAATGAGATCGGTTTCTAAAGAACAAGGACGAATAAAATATATATTTTTGACAAGTTTATCTTCTGTCAGATTATAATTTAATATAATGTCAATATTGAAGAATGTGGTTACAGACAATATAAATCATTCAGCCAAGGTTGTTTTAATATTCATATTTCTTGACAGTTGTTAAGGGTTATTCGTACTTGTCCGTTGCAGACAAACTTGTAGGACAACTTATTTGTCAATGATCTACTTAGTTTACTTTTGAAATAGTGGAGAAGTTGATATTTTATTGTTGGATTAAATTACATTCGTAATAATGGAATCCTAACAATACAAACGCAAAAGTTTGTGAGGATGGATGGATGGATGGATGTTTGTTACTCTGTCACGCAAAAACTACTGAACGGATTTGGATAAAATTTGGCACACAGATAGTTTATAACCTGGATTTATATACAGAATACTTTTCATCCCGATATTCTTACGGAATTGAGACTTGTGCGGGTGAAACCGCGGGGCGCTGCTAATTAAATATATTTCAAATCTCAAAGGTAGCATTGATTGCAATCCTAATTTTGTAGTTATAATGCACCATCATCAATTTGAGCAGTGTAGGCCTAGTGATTACGGTCGCGACTTACGAGTTGTATGTAGATCGTGGGTTCGAACCCAGACAGGCGCTTTACTTAATGTGCTTAAAAAATTCATCATCACTGCTCTCAAAACGGTGAAGGAAAACATCGTGAGGAAACCGGCATGTCCTAGAACCAAAAATTCGAAGACATGTGACATCTGCCAACCCGCACTGGGCCCGCGTGTTGGATTACGGCCCACTCCCTCTCACAGAGAGGAGGCCTGGTTTAATGATTTGTGTGAAGTTCGACGTATAAATATAACTGATCCTTAACCAAGTAACTAATGATTAAAATAACACTACAATAACTGTGCACAGTCAATAAATTCAGGCGACATTGTTTTGATTTGTTTATTACGTTTAATTTATGGCCATAGCCATTTGGCTCCATGTCCATTAGGCTAAATGGCTATGTATAGATAAGAACCACGCCCATCTTTGTATCTTGTAATATTAATAATAATATATTTTATAGTTATCATAAGATTTATGAATAGGCTTGATACGACGTAAGTTATGAATTATAATATTAATAGCTTTATTGTAGTTTCCATTGAACAAGCTTTTGAACGGCTCTCATTGTTGCGTAGATTATGAAGCTTTTAGTGGGTAGTCAACTGATAACTCAATAAGTGATAATATTATCATGATATTTTGGTCAGCACGGTTGTGACCTAAAACAGTGACTTTATTGTCATAAGCTTCATACCACAGATTTCATACATAGAATATACAACAGTGACTTGAAAAGCTGAGCACGTAGCTTTAAATTCCCCGACTAATAATCATGATCAAAACTTTGATCCAGCCCGTCCCATCCTTGATGTCCTCCCTCCGGTTGACGCCCTTAGCGAGCGTTCACCTAGTTTTAATTAGCATAGTTGAATAACCTCTGGCAGAAGGTTAGCTTAAGGCTCCCACAGGAAAACCCGGTTAAGTAGTCATGATCTCAGAGGTTAACTACGAGATGCCCTACCTAAAAAAAAAAGTTACTTGAACCACTGTAATCTGCTTTTTCACAATTTTGAAAATAAGAGAGCTGTATCCACTAGCAAGAATAGCGCAACCAGAAGTTCGCAGAGCGGTTGCAAGTTCCAGCGAAGAGCCAAAATTGTCTCCGATACATGACAGCCTTTGCACGACAACATGTGCCACAAAGGTTTAAAAGCCGAAGCAGTTTTTTAACCGACTTCCAAAAAGGAGGAGGTTATAATGTTCGACGCGTATGTTTGTTTTTTTTTTTTTTTATGTATTTCCACCGATTTCTCCGTCATTTGTGGACCGATTTTGAATTTTTTTTTTGTTTGAAAGGGTATGCTCCCAAATTGGTCCCATATAAATTTTATTAACTTTGCTTGGGTAGTTTTTGAGTTAGCTACAAAATACGTATTTTTTTCCCACTTAGTATGTAGATGATATGATAACTTCCTGTCATTGGTAGCAGGTAGTGGTATTGAAATGTGTGTGGGGTAGGTACTACAACTAAAAAGTGAAAAAAAAACTTTTTACAAAAAAAAACAACCGACTTTCAAAAAAAAATCACTACAAAGTGAAAAATAACTTTAATTTCGGAAGTCGGTGGCAAAAAACGAAAACACAAAACCCAAGACACCGACTTCCGAAATTAAAGTTATTTTTCACTTTGTAGTGTTTTTTTTTTGGAAGTCGGTTGTTTTTTAAAGTTTGTCGTCCCACTCACTGGCGAACGACCAAAAGAGAGACAGTGCTTCCTTACCCAAACCATTCGTTCCACCTGCAGAAGATCTCCCGCCTGGACATGAGTTGCCTTGGGTAACCTGCTATCTAATTACGTACCGTACCACATTTACATAAACGATTAAGAGGGTTTATCCTAAAAGTTGGCAACGCCGTAAATAGCTGTCAAATATTTACCTGTTTTGATTAATTTAGCAATATTATTGTATGGAATTAAGAAATTTGGCTAACTAGGGAACTAAAATATTGATTATGAAATGCAATAATTAATATCGTAACACTGAATATTTACTTTTAGATGTAAAAAAAGTATTTGGAAACTTTCCAAATGCTTTTTTTACACCGGTTTTAAAACGGTTACAACATCAAATTCAGTGTTATAATTGCATTTCATTATTCGCTAGTTAGCCACATTTCTTATTTCCATACAGTAATATTGCCAACAGTTAAACAACATTCATTGCATTATTTACGTTGTTGAGCAGATTTTTTTTTCCAACTTATAAAGCAATGGATTAGCAATCTGTTTCAAATTGAAACAAATTGTGATTGATCGTGTATTACACAATTAGGGTACCGTTTCATTTTGACAGTTCAACAACATTAATTGCGATATTTACGTTATTGAGCAGATTTTATTTTCGAACTTATGAATAGATTAAAATCTGTTTCAAAACGATTCTGATTGTGTTTGATAGTGTATTACGCAATTAGGGTACTGGAAGTCCTTAAATAGATTCCGGATCTAGGTTGGCTGACGCAAGGAAAACCTGTTCAGGTGGAGGGAGATTCATAAACGACTCCGCCTTGGAGTGTAAATGTGGTGCTGTTCCACAAACGCTGGTACACTTAATATCGTGTCCTGCGTGTCCTGTCGTCTGCATGTTACAGGAACTGATGGACGCTACTGATGGCGCCAAACACGTAACCGAATTCCTGACCGAGTCCATTTAGATTGACATCGACACCCGAAGAAGAGGGCTATTGCACGAAAATATACCAATAATCGTTAGATAGCTATCAGGACTTGAAACCGGTTAATATTTGTCTTAAAACCGTTAGAACTCCGTTCATCGATTAACTAGTTAATTACCAAATGGTTTTGAGTAAACCTAAATTATTTTGGTTACCGGTTATTAGAGAGAATAGAATTTTAAAACTTGCGCTGGCGTGAATAAACTGGTTTTCTGATAATAAATCTGCTTGTGAGTGCATAATTGCGTGTTCGTTGGCGTAGAGCGAGAGGTTTGAACTCGTTTATACCGTCGAAACTCAAATTAACCGGTTAATTTCGCTCAATAGAATCGGAATTTGTGAAAAAACGGTTTCCCATTAATTGGTTAAAATACCGGTAACCGGTACCTAAACCGTTTCTGGTTCGAGGCTTTTGACCAAAATGGGTTTGGAAAATTAACCGGTTTTCGAGCCCTGATAGCTACATTACTGTACTCCTTATACAAACCTATGCAAATGACTACAAAATGTTGACCCCCTTTTTCAGCAACCCCTAATGGATACCTAGTGATATAGTGGGTGCATGTTGCAGAAAGTATTTCAATTAATCTAGTCTACATTGTTGCTACAAAATAAGGAAAAATCCATTGTAATGTATTTTTTCCTAGAAATAAGTTGTTGACTGTCCAGTTGGACCACAGAGTACTTTTTTATGTATAGTTGGACAGAACCGGCCGGCCTTGAAGGTCGTCGTGCCACGTGCACGCTCGTAAATAAACACACGCGGCCCTTACGATGACCGCGACAGACGCCATTGTCGCACCGTGGTACCGGTTCCCAGTGTATATGTATATATTATAATTATGCTTGTACCGTGGCAGTTGCGTGTTAATAATTATAATGCCTAAAACGATATTGCAGTAACTCATTTTGAAAATCGATTATATGATTATCTTTTGATTTTATTGATTTCAAAATGACACTTTTACTTAAGGTCAACCGGGGCAATTGCGTCATAAAAATTCCTTACAGGCTATTGAAAATTCATATCACACTAATTATAAATTTATAAGAGAAATCCTTAATACAAATGTATATAGAAATTATCTGTGTGCATCCTTAATTTATTGTGTGTTCCATTAGTCACAGTAAATACGAGTAAATACGCATTTTTTTTAAATTGGAATTTTAGACGCTTTTTCCCGTATTGGGGCAAACGCGTCTTCATTAAATAAGTTTTAAACCTGTGACGTTTGAAGGCTGAAATGAATATATATTCCTTCAATTAAAGTTTTTTATACGAATCTTTTAGTAAATTACAAAAATATTAAATAATCATCACATCAGAAGCTATGTCATATAAACTGGGTAAATGCGACTATTTTCCCTTAGACGCATTTACCCCGTGTCAAATCCAGACGTTAAGAACATTTTATTTGTGAAAGTAAAATTAGAATGAACTCTCCTAAAAAAACCTAAAATGGGTGCTAAATAAAAGTAACATATACATTTTTGAAGTTTAAGCAAAATCAAGTTACAACAATTAGAACAAAAAAAAAATGAGAATTCATATTCAAAATAAAATGATTAGGTCCAGTTAGTGTCGCATGGGACTGTCTACATCCGAAACATTCATGTGACCAGATAAAATGTGTTTTATGCCATGGCCAAGTAAGTTTCTGCTCAATGTAATATTGAAAGTCATTTCTGTCTAAATATTTATCGATATCAATGTATCTCAATATAACCATTATGATCGTATTCTACCTGCAACACAAATTGATAACTTCACTATAGCAAAAAATAATCGCTAAAGTTCTCACAAAAAGTTAAAAAATTAAGAAAGATAAATTTAAATTCAAAGCTAAACAAAACTCTCTGAAACATGTAGGTAATTACGAAAATAAATTAACTATTAAATAAAAATAAAAAAAACACGAAATAAAGGTTAACATTAAGTTTAAGGTTTAACATCTCTGGTTTTGGGGCAAATGCGTCATATAGACGCAATAACCCCGAAACTGCAGATGCATTTACCCCATAAGCTCAGACCTAACCTAAAAAATTTAAATCATCATTTCTCCACAACCAAAACGATTTCAATAAAAATAACTATTGTTATAGACAGGCTATAATATATTATTTAAGTAAATTTCAGAATAAAAACGGAAAACCGAGAAAAAATATGGATTTTTAAGGATTTTGATCACTCACCTCGTGCAGCACAACTTCACAAAAATCAAATGATTTTCAATATGGCCAATATTTTGAATCTATGCGTTTCAACGCCATCTATTGAAACTATAATTTTTAATTTTATTCAAAATAAACAAAACTAGATGGCAGGAGAGGTCGGTTTTAAAACAGATTTTAAATTATTTCAAATAAACGCAATTGCCCCAAAGACGCTAATGCCCCGGTTGACCTTACTTAAATTCTTTATCACATGTAGGTACCTACCTATGTCTCTCCCATAACCCTATGACTACTCAGCTACAGTTCCTACACATGCATGTTTAACCCGCCACTTGCCGCTCGTTTAGACTAAAGTAACATGTTTATTGCAATAGTTTAACTATTTACTGAATATTTTTGCAGTTTACTTACTTATATAAACTGACACCACCTGCGATCCTTACATACTTTTTTTGCCTCGTTTACGTTTATGCATCATAATTGTGTAAGTGGTTTACATATCTGAAAATTTTAACATCCAAAAACTTAAAAGCTTTAATTCAATGCTTTCAATTTCACAACACCAGCCTTATAGACATTCTAAGTTTCACAAACTGCGACACATACATACTAAATCCTTTTAACTTCCTTATAAGGGAGTTCTAAAGGACAGCATACAAATAAACCAAGCTATAAATAATAAACGTGTTACATAAATCTGCTCGCGACTGTACATAAATGGGACGCGAAACATTGTCGCAATGTACGGCAACAGAATCCTAATTTATTTAATAGAAATACGAGGAAAATAAATAAAATTTTGCTATGTTTCAGGATTTTTTGAACTAAAATAAGGATAAAAAATAACCGACTTCCAAAAAAAAACACTACAAAGTGAAAAATTACTTTAATTTCGGAAGTCGGTGTATTTGGTTTTGAAATTTCGTTTTTTGCCACCGACTTCCGAAATTAGAGTTATTTTTCACTTTGTAGTGTTTTTTTAGAAGTCAGTTGTTTCTTTTTATTTTTTTTATCAGTGACAGGAACTTATCATATCATCCATATACTAAGTGGGAAAAAATACGTATTATTGAAGCTAACTCAAAAACTATCCAAGCAAAGTTAATAAAATTTATACGGGACCACCTCGAGAGCATACCCTTTCAAATTTTCCAATTCGTTCCACAATTGACAGAAAAATCGGGGGACATACATAAAAAAAAAAACTCTACGAACATGTAAGCTCCTCCTTTTTGGAAGTCGGTTAAAAATATTAATGCACTGATCGGTATTAATTTTACTTTTACAGAGAACAACATTTTAGATTTATGAAAGAAAACGTCTGAATACGGCAGAAATTAATAATAATTATAATGATCATTCACCACGACAATTCATATCTAAAAAACAATTAAACATCGTTTACAAAAGCTCATGAAGTCATAAGTCTCGGTAACCAAAAGAACCTGAGAAATAGTAATCAATAGACTCTTCGTTTAGTATTTTCATTTATTTGATAAATCCTACTTATACCTAATATAATATTATAAATGCGAAAGTTTGTGAGGCAAAAAGTTCTGAACGGATTTGGATGAAATTTGTCACACAGATAGTTTATTAACCTTTTTTTTTTTAGCTGGGAAATTATCAAATAACTTCTCCCGCTCTGGGTGGAGCGGGAGGGCGTGTCAGACTCTTACTGACTAAAACCCACCCGTGTTCCTTCGGTTGCCATGTTGCCGGGGGGCCACGATATCCCTATCGGCCCGTATTCGCAGCCCCGGCAGGCATTGGCCCTAGCGGACCCCGTCAATTCTGCTGACATCTCTTTGAAGCGCGCGTGGAACACAACGCGCCGTCGACCCAGACTTGGTCCTTATCGGACGGCGAGCTACCCATTGCTCACCGTCTAGTTTATTAACCTGAATTAAGACATAGGAAATTTTTTTATCCCGACATTTCCACGGAATCGAGACTTATGCGGGAGAAACCACGGGGCGCTGCTAGTAGCTAAATAATGTTTGGTGGTACGGAACCCTTCGTGTGCGAGTCCGACTTATTTCTCGGTTTTTTAATGAACTCATTTGGGTAAACGTCACAGGTTTGTATTCATTATTACAAAACACAAGTTCCTACATTTCCAACCTACTCTACAAACGTCAAGTCGTGTAGTAAAACTCACAAACGTATAAACCAGCAGGTCAAAAAATCAAAATCAAAATATTTTATTTCACATAAACTTACATGGGCACTTATGAAACGTCAGAAGCTAGGTGCACGGTTCCAATTGGTCGTTTCCTATGGAGAAGAGCCGGCAAGAAACTCCACGGTTAATCTTTTAAAAATAATTGGCTTTTACAATACTTTCAAATAACAGTGTTTCTAGGTATGGGAGGACAGTGTAGGTCTTTCAATAAGTACCAAGTACTTAACAAAATAGAAAATGGTCAACAGGTCTACAATCCACTAAATGTGGTGCCAACCACGTCTATCTATCTGCCTAGCCTTTTCCCAACTATGTTGGGGTCGGCTTCCAGTCTAACCGGATGCAGCTGAATACCAGTATTTTACATGGAGCGACTCCTATCTGACTTCCACAACCCAGTAACTGGGTAATACGATACCCCTTGGTAGACTGGTTGTCAGACTTCTGACGACCCGTAACGACTGCCAAAGATCCACGAATGACAGCCGGGACCAACGGCTTAACGTGCTTTCCGAGGCACGGAGGAGTCTTGGTATGGAAAGATGGTCACCCATCCACGGACCAACCCCGGCAAGCGCAGCTTAACCTGTCGGATTGACCCGTGCGGCTGTTATTATTTAGCCACGAGCTCCTCCTCACGTGTGAACGTGTAAACCCATGTAATGTAGTTGTAACATGTTACATTACTTACTACTTAGTAAGCAGACGTGCCGCACCTGGGTTGATGGATTGCGCTGTTTACATTAATTTACATTTAAACATTAACTGATCCTGTGTGGCGATGCACGGATAAAGGATAGAGTAAATACTTTGCTTGTTATTATTGAGCGTTACCTAAGTAGGCTTCTTTTACTTTTATTTAACACTATAGCTGCGCACGCCGCACAGTGGGAAAAAAATGACTTTTTTGTTCAAAAATCTGCCTACACCACAATTTTTGACGTGTTGCTGCCATTTTTTTTATACACTTCTGAGATAACACACTTTGGTGTGTCACTGCCATCAATACCATAACCTCAAAAAATCGGGAAATGAAGCAAAAAACAATTTCTGAAAAAAATATTTTAACAAAAATCTGTTTCCAGGGGTTTTTCAAGCCTTGTCATGAATTTATTGTCTGTTTATAAAAAATCAAAATAGCGGATACAAAAAGGCGGCCCAAAAAATTAAAATTTGATTAATTTCCCGATAAAAGATTTTTTTTTAAATACTTTTCGATTTTGGAAAAGTGGCAGTGACACACCAAAGTGTGTTATCGCAGGAGTGTATACAAAAAAATGGCAGCGATACGTCAAAAATTGTGGTGTAGGCAGATTTTTGAACAAAAAAAGTAATTTTTTTCCCACTGTGCGGCGGTTTCATCCGCATAGGTCTCGATCCCGTAGGAGTATCGGGATAAAAAGTGTCCTTAAACTAAAATACATCCCAGCAGTAGGCTGCTGAGTCATAGGTGCTGTTGGTGGTGTTTACCTGGGACGAACTGTCCAGCTAGGTAGGTCCAACTTCGAGTAAGAGGTCAATCGTCGAATCTAACTCGGCTGGGCAGCGTTCGGGAAGCTACGCAATATCTTTTCGTCCCACATACCACAGTGTCTCAAGACAAAAGTCTTTGACCAGTGCGTGTTGCCAGTGATGACCTATGGTACTGAAACGTGGTCGCCCACAATGGGCCTTATCAGAAGGCTAAAAGTCACCCAAAGGGCAATGGAGAGGGCTATGCTTGGATTTTCCCTACGTGACCGAATCACAAATGATTTTTTAGATCATATCTCAACTTGGGCCCACCGTTTCCCATCTCCTTTGAATACCAATTTCAATCCTATATTTAGACTCATGTATTTCAGGCTTCCATTGAATAGGTTTGCGCAAATTGGCAATTATTTGCGGCTTATACATATAGAGCTTAAATTTAGGCTTTCAGGCATATGGAATCATGCCAATCAGTAGCAACTTTACCGAGCGAGTAGGTATGTACCAGAATACCTGCGAAATTTCGCGTAGTTACATAACTTTTCAATTTGTCGAGATTTATGACACCTCTTTAAGTCACGAGCTATCAGATTATCAAAAAAATATTTCGCTGTTACAATGCATAGTAGATGCATGCTTGCAAAATTGGCATTTTAGTAACCCCACTGTATAATCACATAGTGTGTTATATCTTTGAGGTAAGCACCATTTCTATAAGTCCTCTTTTTAATTTTTTATTTTGGTTTGGAAATTATCAAATAACTTCTCCCGCTCTGGGTGGAGCAGGAGGGCGTGTCAGACTCTTACTGACTAAAACCCACCCGTGTTCCTTCGCTAGCCCTGTTGCCGGGGGCCACGATGTCCCTTTCGGCCCTTATTCGCAGCCCCGGCAGGTCTATAAGTCCTCTAATAATGCAACAAAGATGACACTTTGTAACATTCTTCCAATAATAAAACTGATAAATAATTAATTACTCGTAGTAAAATGTAAATACCTTATTGACCGTTTCTATTATCCTATGCAATTCGTGACCACACACAGGACGGGGCAAATACCGGACGTAAGGCCCCGGACACACTGTTGACAAAAGATGGTTCCGAGAATCACATGATTGTTAACGAACGTGCCGTACGTTTGGCGTGCACCTTTTATTTCCGATAGTTTGTGGCAATTATAAAGATAATATTATGGAATTGTTGACAAATACAGTTTTGTTGTTGATAATAGGTACAAAGATTTGTGGGCTTTTGTTAGATGTACCGTATTTGTTAGAGGAGCTCGTGGCTAAGTAATAACAGCTGCACGGGTCGATCCATCAGGTTAAGCTACGCTTGCCGCGGTTGATCCGTGGATAGGTGACCAGCTTAACATACCTATATTCCATTTGAAATAAGATTAGACATTTAAACAAACCTTTTTTACAATCCGCTCAACCGATTCTGACTTCTATACCGTAAGTATAAGGGTGGCATTAAAAGCAAAAAAAGTGGTTACAATACCAACTGTTTACTGCAGCTGCCATTTGTCACGCCACCAACGCAATAGAAGTCAAAATCGGTTGAACGAACTGTAAAAAAGGTTTAGTTAAATGTCAAATCTTATTTTAAATGGAGTATAGACTCGTCCGTGCCTCGGAAAGCACGTCAAGCCGTTGGTCCCGGCTGTCATTTGTGGATCTTCGACAGTCGTTACTGAGTTGTGGAGGTCAGATAGGCAGTCGCTCCATGTAAAATACATTCAGCTGCATCCAGTTAGACTGGAAGCCGACCCCAATATAATAGGGAAAAAGCTAGATAGATTGATTTGTTAGATGTACCGTACCCGGTTTATACGTAGTTGTGTCTATGACCGTTAGTAAAAGTGTATTAGTAACATAAGCGTTTGTAGCTTAAGAGGCCAGAGAAAAGGAAACTGCTGAGAAATATTTAATTACGAAAATAAATAAGTAAGTAGACACCTACTCGTACCTACACTACCTTGGTTTGATTAGCTTCAAAGATATAAATATGACTAGTAGATAGACAGTCAAATGTGTGAATTCGTCGAAAAAACTAGCGTCCAACTGTTGGCCGCTAAATGCACGTTCACTAGAAAAGCACCATGACGTGGCGCGAGTGTAAGACGTAGCTGTCACGCACATCAGCATAATGAAGTTGACCTGTTTAATTGCGTAACTTATTTTCGTAAACAATTTTGCCTCATTTGTTTCATTTTGACAGTTCAACAACATTCATTGCGTTATTTACGTTGTTGAGCAGGGGGCCTACCACCAGCTCATAAAGCAGTATTATTTTAATATTACTTCAGTGTGGGAAAGAGATGAAGCTCTACAGGACGTATAGCTCCATCTCTTTCTCCCACTGAATTAATATTAAAATAATACTGCTTTATGAGCTGGTGGTAGGCCCCCTGATCATCTGATTGACCATATTATTACTCTATGTGTACCTACCATTTCTGATAGTCAGTGAACTCGATGCACAACCATCCATACAACGACCTTGAAAGAGAAAACATGCTTACGCATCATACAGTACAATACAACATCGACACAGGAGAAGTATTTCTACATTTAGTTTTTTTTTTTACCACCGGGCTAGGATCCTTTTTCCAACTTATGAAGCAATGGGTTAGCAACTTAGCAATCCGTTTCAAATCGAAACAAATTGTGATTGATCGTGTATTACGCAATTAGGGTACTGTTTGTTTTAGTTCTTTTGCAGCGCGACACTCTATCTAGATACAAAAAAAAGTTGATGACTGTAATCTGAGTGTAGGAGGACGTAAGTGTAATACATTTTAGAGAAAGAAAAACAGACCTGCCAAAATCCTAATTACAAACATAAATAAGTACATAGTTTGATTAGCCTTAATCTTTTATCTAGAATTCTAGCCCACGCAACACTAATCCAATACCTACTTACTTACCTACTCAGACAAAAAAAAAACAAATAAAAAAAAACTTGTTAATATTTCCTTCTTTTGTACACTGTCCTAGAAATAGTAATTTAATCATTTCAATTTTACTAACACAACAATGTTTTTTAGTTGAGCAAGTCCACTTGCTTGCGTTACTCGACCGTGCCACTTTCCATTAAAATTGGCGGAGCACAAAAAGCTTAGATAATTACAAATTGGAGTATGTAATACATTGCGTGTCGTCTTTAGTACTTTGTTTACAAAACTTACGTTGACTACCTTATGCTATGACTTCGCTCGCGAACTTAAATGGAACCAATAGAAATGAATAAACTAAGGGCCCAATGACCGAAGATTTTTTTAATGCGATGCTAAATCCAATTATGTATTTTATTTCATGCAGTATGGCTGTGTGAGATAGAAAGCAGGAAGGCACCTTTAAATTTAAACGGTTAAATGCTCTATAAAAACGATATATTAATAAGCAGCACTTCTTATAATCTACATACAAAGCAAATGACATTTCCAAGCTAGTATCGCTGATCTTCATGTACAACCAAATCAACCGACAAAGCATTTCATTACACATTGACATAACTAATTGGCGGTTCTCTAGTTACTTACGAATTAACAATCGTACACACATAATAACATATTTACAATTCAAATGATACGCAGTAGTTACATGGAGTAATCTGGGAACTTTTTGTTCTGGTTTCCATAACACCTGACTCGTAACTTGCATAAAATCTTGTAACATCCATGTGTAACATCGACCGTTACATCAATCATAAATTAATTATTATGGAAAGTATTCTTATTTCATGTGTTAACTACAAGTATGGCCTACTTATAAAAATAATATGTATATTATTTTTAGTAAACGAAGAATGTATTTGTCAATTGATGCCGCCATTGGCTTAATTCTAAAATGGTGGAGTCTGATATTGACATCCTTCGTTTTCCATTTTTTTTCTTAGCATGAATAGCTTTATGCCAATATGCTAACTTATGCTAATACAATATTGTCATTTTTAATCAAATTGCCAAATCAGTACTAAAGTCCAATTAACGAATTGCTTAGGTAGATATTGTAAGGTTTTATGCAATAAGCAACCTTATGTTGTGCAGGCTGTTAAGAAAAGAGCTATGCGTTCGAACTCTCTGACAGTTTGTATTTAAAATAGGATTTGAACATGATTTTGTTTGATAAAAATAGTAGATAGCCCCAGGCTGTCTAGCAACTAGAAATATAAAAATGTACTATCGAATTCAATATATTGACGGTTGTACCGCAAGAAGCCTTTTATTTAATATCGTCCCGGTACCGTCGTCACGCGAAGTGTCTATAGTACACACGGCTACGGCTACACATCAAGCCATACATTTCCAGTTTATGCTGATCTCGCATTGTGTAGGATTTTCGTGCAATGCGAGGTCAGCTTATACTGGTATTGTATAACTTGATATGTAGCCGTGTGTACCTACACCAACACGCTGTAAAGTGTACACGAATAAAAACTTTGGAACGACCGCTACTGTAACACCTGATAAAGAATAAGAATATATTAAGCTAAGTCAGAACCAATTTACTAACTACCTTTTATACAAGGTTCTAATTAAATTTAGGAAAGTAGGAGACTGAAAGGAAGTAGCGCTCTCCTTTTACAATAACAACAAAAATTCGAAATTAACTTTCATCTCCATAAAGTAATAAAATTGCAAAAATAAATTGAACACGAACTTGTAAAAGTTACAAGTTATTTAGCAAGTAGGCAACTGACCACCATCAGCAAATATCAAAACAAATGATACTAAAGGAAGTGCTTTGAGAAAGTATGCCGTCAGTAATGAGGCAAGCAAACGGCTATTTAGTATAATGCTACTTGCCTACTACGCTTGACCACAGGTGAAAGGTGTAAGCCGTTCAAACGAAGCATAGCGCAGCGCAATTTATGGACTATAAAATTATACCCTTGCGATTAGTTTTTTTTTTCTTAAAGCTTTTAGTTAATTAATGAAATATACATGATTGGTTTATAATGCACAGGGTAAGGTTCAGTCACCCGGAATATTACCTACATACTCGTAAATATTTTATAGTTTTATAGTGAATTATGAACAAATTGCAACTGTTCTGTCTGTATAGTCTGAATAGTTTTGTTTTACCTAGTTGCTTCCCTTACTCAGAACGGATAGACGATCAGCCAATAGGTGTAGTACGTTTAATGAATTCATGACAAAATCGTCGTTATGCTGGGGCCACATTGGTGCCGATTCCCTTGTTCACAAACTAAACTAAATTTAAGTTCAGTACATCTTTTTCTTTCTATTTCATTAAGAAAAGGACAGAAGATAAATCTTAGTTTAGTCCTGTCAAATTAATCAGCGCTTGACGTAAATTGACGTAATTTTAGTAGGCAAGTTTTTAATCACGTCTAAACTTGTATGGAATAGTGACAGGCGCTGATTAATTTGACAGGACTAGACTAAAATGTATCTTCTGTCCTTTTCCTAATGAAATAGAACGAAAAAGATGCACTGAACTTAAATTTAGTTTAGTTTGTAAACAAGGGAATCGACACCAATGTCGCATTATCGCGAACTAAACTTCGCGCGCTCTCTCTTGTGCACCGCTCGACGCACAGTGGATCTTCCCCACACTTTTTATTGATTTTCTCCTGAAATATGAGTCCAATTAGAAAAAGTCTCATTACAATATTTGTAGGTTTTTGATAAAGGAATAATTTAATTTTTCGTACGTCCGGCCTCTTCTATGGGGACGATCCACTATGCGACGTCTCGCTGAGCAACAGAGAGCGCAAGAAGTAAAGTTCGCGATAACGCAACAATGTAGCCCCAGCATTATAATAATACCACTTCCAAAATACTAACTAGGTGGGTACCTTCACTTCTGTGTGACAGTTTGCGTACTGAAATCTAACACAGTCATATTAAAAGGAAATGTAAGCCCACGTTCGCACGGACATAAAAATATCGCGGCGGGATTTTATCGCGCACTGGATTTTCCTTTCGACAGCGATGCCGAGGAATTTAAATATTATAATAAACGAGGAATTTAAATAAAGGACTTACAATATTATAAAGAAAAGATTTGAAAAAAAAAAAAAACTATTTTATTGGTTTTCTTCCGAGATCAACTGTGGCACAGACGGACGATTGCCCGCGAAGAGCTGCTATTAAAAAGCAGCAAATAAATATTACTTAAGTATTATATTTCTACTTATGATCTTCCCGCTGTGATTGCAGTAACCAAAAAAAAAATCCATTTGCAAAACCTAGCGTAGTCTATTACGTTCTGATTACATTTTAAGTGCGTTTTTCTGTAGACATTTTGATGACATTCGTAAGTATTTTGCTAATTCGTAAACACGGAGGAATCTGATTTGAATAAATGATTTCATATTTGTAGCTTGATTTACGATGTCCCCATTCATTACAATGGAATAGGTACTTTACACTTAAGTACTTAAGTACCTACATAATAAGTATGACTACTTATTGTAGAATACTACAAACAACATCGCAATATTTCAAGCATCAAACACTCGATACAGGAAAATCCCGTGAAGATATTTTTTCTAGGTACCTACTGCATAAATCAGTCCACGTACTTAGAACCTAGTAGTATTACGACACGGTGACATGAAAATGTCACAATTTCAGTTGATATCAGTGAAAGTGGTGATAAGAGGTTGCCCGACGCCCGCATAGCCGGTTGAGCAACCGAGATTTATGAAAACCCGTTCATAATACTTTGGTTTTGCCCTAGATCTAATCGTAAACGATTAGATCAGGGCCTACTGTTACACTCAATTGTTTGATAATCCTGTAGATTATATTGGACACATTAGAGCCATGCACACGACGTTTATTTTACGCGCTGTCGTATACGCGCTGCAAACGCAAATAGTGTTGATTTTTCAAGACAGAAAACGCGCAGTCGACGTGCGTTGTTTAGAACACGCGTATAAAAAACGCCGTGTGCTTAGGCCCTTAAACATTTCAGATTCGTCTCTGGGGTAACTATGCATCTAAGATGCCTCTGATAGTATTTCAAATGTCCAAAAGTGGAGAGTGCGATGACCACTTACCATCAGGAAGGTCATCGGCTTGTTTACAACATAAAATAACTCGATTCTAACAAATAAAGAGATCCGCAGAAGAACCTAAAAAGATAGCATAGCCCGTAGAATTTCCAAACTTAAGTGGCAGTGGGCAGGGCACATTGCTCGCAGAAAAGATTCCCGATGGGGCCGAAAGGTACTGCAGTGGACGTCTTTCAGCTAAAATTGTGATGATGATGAACCAACCTAAAATTAACAAGCTAAAAAAAAAATTCACTGGCACTCCAGGAGTGCCGACAGAAGTGAAAACTTGAACAAGATGGGGGAAGAAAAATACTTGTACAGAACATTGGTCCGTAACCTTATCTAAATAAACAGCACAAACGCGTTTACAAAAAAAACCGGCAAGTGCATGTCGGACCACGCACAATGTAGGGTTCCGTAGTTGGTATGAATTTATCCCAAGAACAAACTTAACTTTGTAGTTGAAAAAAAAAATATTTTATACAGAATGTATGGGTGAACATGTTTTTACAACCGCAAATTTAAGTTGGTCGATTATTACTCGTTAACTTGTAAAGCCTACTCAACTGTGATAGTTTTCCTTTTAAATTCGTTATATAAGCTACTGCCGTGAATTTTTTCACATAAATCTAAAACCAGCCATTTAGCTGGCAGGGGGGGGGACACTTGACTCTAACAACAATTTGCACTTTAAAGCTTAATATTTCGCAAACGAATCTCTGAATTGAAAAATGGTTTTAACACACTCAAAATGTTTTTGAAAGACCTTTCCAACGATACCCAACAACAAGGGATAGAAAAAAAAAAATAAACATCCCCACTTTACGTGTAGGGGGGGAGGTACCTTAAAAAAATATATTTTTCATAATTTTATTTTACCACTTTGTCGGCATGATTAATATGTATATCTATGCCAAATTACAACTTTCTAGTACTAACAGTCTTGGAGCTAGACCGAGGACAGACAGACAGACAGACAGACAGACAGACGGACGTGACGAAACTATAAGGGTTCCTTGTTTACTACGGAACCCTAAAAAAATACTTCCAAAACCTTTAAAGTAAAAATACTTGCGTAGAACATTGATCCGTAACTTGGTATAAATAAAGAGCACAATCGCGTTTACAAAAATGATGTGTCGGTAACGGTGTCGCGAGTTCAATTGTTTTTTCCCATCTCAAAAATGCCCAACGCGCCTGAAGAAGTTTTCACTTCAAAAAAATTTGCGATCGTCTTTTGTTTTTTCCAAACCATTATCAACCAATTTAAAATGATGACATGGCGATTTATCCTAAAATTGGGCTACTGACCTTAACCATCAGACATTAGCTTCAAATCAAACTTGAACTTTAATGGCAAATAAGCACCTTGAAAGAAATTATGCCTACTTCTGAGAACATCATTTATACGAAACAATCAAAGGAAATTATAACTCTTGGGAGTTCCTGGTGAAGCTACACCCAGAAATAAACGTCATGCGGGCTTCCGTGATCGAGTTCCAGGAACTACGGTATTCATAATTAGTAAGTAAGTAGGTACCCTTTAGCTTGATTGCAGAGACATTTGTATTCAAAATATATCTGTAACAGTCATGGGGATTTCTGTCAAAACTTTTCCATAACTTTTAAGGTACGGAACCTTACGTCCGAATAAAAAAACGGAACCCTTATAGTATCACTCGTGTGTTTGTCTATCTGTCTGGCTAGCTGGCTGGCTGTCTGTCTGTCTGTCACAGCCAATTTGCTTCGAATCTACTGGACCAATTTAGTTGAAATTTGGTACACATAAAATGAATATCTGTGACCCAAACACGGACGTGTAACGTAAATAAATGAATATTGAATATGTGGGTCACTTTTCGGGGCCAAATTGGAATATTAAACAAAAAAGTTTTGCAATCTGTACCGTGTGACATTATCAAATGAAAGGGCTTACTTATTATGAGGATTAAAAATTTCAAATATATTTCTTTTTATAAAAAAAAAATCTGGCACAAACTGAAGATTTTTGGTAAAACTTTTCTGCTTAACCTTTTTTGTTTGATGTTTTTTTTTTTCTTATCGGCCAGTAATTTTCCGCGGATGTGAGAGCCTTCTGATAAAATGGTAATATGCAGTTAATTTGAAGTGTTTGCGTCATCTGCTTTGGACTTGATTGGTTTTCGCAATTTGGTGTTATCTTTTAACGAATCGGGGGGTGCGTTGTCATCCGGCTGAAGTTACATTGAAAATTAAAATGTGGCGTCATTAGTAAAACTACAAGATATCTAGTTTTGTTAATCTAGTTCCAGTGACCTTGATTGGTTAGCTTGCGTGTTCTGTACTGACCTCACGCAACGCGTCGTTTGTCTGTAGCCAGTAATAGGACTCGCCCATCAAAGAGCGCTGTCCCAAGTTAGACGCATTATTAATTTACTGTACATAAAACAAAAGGTATTTTAATAAAACACGTATGCTAAAATATCAATCATTACATATTTTTAAAATGGTGAAGGTTTCAGAAAAATACGCTTGATAGATTTTGCGTGATTCTCAGTTTTTTATCCGCGTTAGACATAACTTTACAAATTAATTTCACTATGTAATATAAACATAATCTAAAATTTACATATATTAAGTTATTAAGAAAATGCTCTAATTTAACATATATTTTTTTCAAATCATTAACAATACTCGTTTAGACGTGATCTTCAGTATAAAATCATTAAAAGTCGGTTATCGACAAGCCATATTCACAAATTAACTTCACAAGTAGTGTAGCTCTTTTTGATCAGCAAGGGTTTGGGGTTCCTTTCAGAGGAAGAAATACTTTGATATTATCAAATAAAGCATGATCAGCCTATAATGTTTCCACTGCTGGGACACAGGCCTCCAGGAGGGAGAGGACCGTAATTAATCCACCACGCGGCCCAATGCGAATTGGTTCTATGTCACATATTTTCGAATTTACCAATACCAAAACCAACTTCCAATACCAGCGCTGCGACATTTATTTTTAAAAGTCGCAGCATCATGTTGAGATAGAGCCTTTTGGCCTCATAAGAGACTTTCTGCTTTTATTTAAATTTTACATTGCTTTTAATGCTTTTTTTCTTATTTCTTGTTCTAGGACATGCCATGACGATGTTTTCCGTCACCATTTTGAGAGCAGTGGTGAAGAAATAAATTACACTAAGTAAAGCATCTGTCTACGTTCGAACCCACGACCTACAACTCCTAATGCTGTGCAGTTACCTCTAGGCCACCACTACTCTTGGTTCTTATAATAGTTTTGACTCAAATAATTGTATGTAAAATAACTTAAAGTGACATAATCTCTTGCAAAAGCATGTTATTATTAACATTACTGTAGTTGTCGTTAGCAGCAAACCAAAGATGTAGTTATAGATAAATCTAGATATGAAACATAATCACGAGCTCACGACTAATTTCATAAGTCGGCTAAACCTTACGGTATCGTAATATCCAAAGATCTGTTAACGCTTCGAGTGGTATGAGGATGAAAAAATATGCCAACACTGTCTTGAAAGATAGTACAACATTTAGAGTTCCGTATTTTATTGTTGATGACGTTTACAACTGGAAAAGCTTTTGATTGTACCCTTTTTTTTGGTTGGGAAATTATCAAATAACTCTCCCACTCTGGGTGGAGCAGGAGAGCATGTCAGTCTCTTACTGACTAAAACCCACCCGTGTTCCTTCAGTTGCCTATATTGCCAGGGGCCACGGTATCCCTTTCGGACTGTCCCGCAACCCCGGCAGGCATCAGCCCTAGCGGACCCCGTCAGTTGTGCTGACACCTTTTTGAGGCGCGCGTGGACTACAACGCGTCGTCGACCCGGGCCTAACGTTCATTAATTCAAATCAGTGTCACATTGATCGATCAACATCAAAATAAAAGTTCCATCGAATACCTCAAACGAAATTTTTCCTAGAACACTGTTATATGATAGAGCGAAAAGTGGCCCACATGTAGGTCATCAATAAAATACTTTTGGTAAGTTTTTTTTTCGTTTAGCTGTTGCCAATATCAGCACATAAGTACCTATGACCTAACATTTATCTCACTAGGTCAACACATCAAAGAAAAACCTAACATCGCCGATCAAACGTCCAACGGAACCCTAACAAGCAAACCACAATAACAGCCTTAATTGGCAAATTAATTGGAATAACTTGAAATATTTCTTTCCCAACAAAGATGAATAGTTCCCGCAAATATTAGAAAAAAGTGTTGTATTCATTAAGAGTAACAACCGGAGCAGGAAGCTGTGAGATTAGTGCGCGTGCGCCGTGAAGGCCGAAGATAAACGTTTCCTAACCACGTGCGATGGCACCCGAGTGCTGCCGAACTTGCACGATCATTAGCTGTTGCTAATTGGTGGGATCACGTTTGATGCAAAATTACAGTCCACTAATGGACTGATATGGAACTCCATGACAACTGCTGCACCGGCTCGCGAAGCGTTAATCGGCCCTGCCTGGAGTCACCACCCGCTATAACGACTGGCTGCTTAACCTGGCTACCCTTAAACTTATAAACTAAGCGACTACACTCTAAGGGCACCCCCTGTGGGGTCTCGAGATCTTGGTTTAGGGCACAGATTTTTCTGTTCTGTGGTTTAGGGCATCGCTCGGGCACCGAGGGATAGACTGGATCGGTTCAAAGGAAATTACTGCTATAGAGACATACTTAGATTTCTATGTAGGTGCTATTATTGTCCCAAACTCCCAAGAGAGAAAAAAAGAAAATAAAGAAAGAAAGAAAAATGCGTTTAGCCGACGTTCGTACGGACGTAATAAAATCGCGGCGATTTTTTTTCGTGCACTTGATTATCAACACCCTGCTTAGCGCCGAGAGTTGAAAATTCAACGCCCTGCTTAGCGCCGAGAGTTGAAAATTCAACGCCCTACTTAGCGCCGAGAGTTGAAAATTCAACGCCCTGCTTAGCGCCGAGAGTTGAAAATTCAACGCCCTACTTAGCGCCGAGAGTTGAAAATTCAACGCCCTACTTAGCGCCGAGAGTTGAAAATTCAACGCCCTACTTAGCGCCGAGAGTTGAAAATTCAACGCCCTACTTAGCGCCGAGAGTTGAAAATTCAACGCCCTACTTAGCGCCGAGAGTTGAAAATTCAACGCCCTACTTAGCGCCGAGAGTTGAAAATTCAACGCCCTACTTAGCGCCGAGAGTTGAAAATTCAACGCCCTACTTAGCGCCGAGAGTTGAAAATTCAACGCCCTGCTTAACGCCGAGAGTTGAAAATTCAACACTGTGTTTTTTCAAAGCGCTGGGACGAGAATGCGTCCCAGCGCATAGTTGAAAATCCAGTGCGCGATAAAATCCCGCCGCGATTTTATTACGTGCGTACGTCGGCTAAAACTATAAAAACAGAAAACAATGAGTTTTTATATACAGTCAGAACAATCCATAACGTTCAGTGAAATTCATCAATGATGAACTTCATAGGTACTTTTGGACATTGTCATATTAGGTGGGCTCAAATCCGGACAAGTCCCAATGTGACTATTTTAATTCATATGAATACTTTCTGAGTTCAACTTGGACATTACTGACAACGGTTATTATGTTACTATAGTTGGCCAACTTACAATTGTTTGTCTGCGGGAGCTCTTATAATTAAGGCGGTGATAACCGATTTTTTACGATTTTATACTAAAGATCACGTCTAAACCTAGTGTTCATTATTTAGTTTTTTTAAATCAAATTGTAGCATTTTCTTAATAACTTAACATAAGAATATTTTAGATCATGTTTATATTACATAGTGAAATTAATTTGTAAAGTTATGTCTAACGCGGACAAAAAACTGAGAATCACGCAAAATCTGTCAAGCGTATTTTTTTAAACCTTCAGTATTTTACAGATAATTTAATTATTGATCTTTTAGTATACGTCTTTTATTAAAATACCTTTTGTTTTCTGTACCTATAATAAATTGATAATGCTTCTAATTTGGGACAAAGCTCCTTGATGGGCGAGTCCTATTACTAGCTGGACGAACGACGCGTTGCGTGAGCTCAGTACAGACCACGCAAGCTCCCACCACAAAAGGTTAATATAAGGCTGAAATCGCACGGCGGTTATCTCTCGCGTGCGGCCCTGGTTCAGGCCATGGTACGGAGCGAGAGGAAATGGGAGGCCGTCACCTCCTTCTGCGAAGCAGTAATGCTCGCGAAGGAGGAGGCGGAACGCGTGAGGGAGAGGCAAAATTCGCGCCCTCATGCCCCTAACCGCCGCAGGAGGAGACGCCCTGGGCGTCGGGAATCCCGAGTCGATTTCCGGCCACCGTAGGCGCGGGCTTGCGGACGGTGAGCAATGGGTAGCTCGCCGTCCGATAAGGACCAAGCCCGGGTCGACGGCGCGTTGTGTTCCACGCGCGCCTCAAAGAGATGTCAGCAGAATTGACGGGGTCCGCTAGGGCCGATGCCTGCCGGGGTTGCGAATAAAACCGAAAGGGAAATCGTGGCCCCCGGCAACATGGCAACTGAAGGAACACGGGTGGGTTTTAGTCAGTAAGAGTCTGACACGCCCTCCCGCGCCGACTAGAGCGGGAGAAGTTATTTGATAATTACCCACCCAAAAAAAAGGCTGAAATCGCAAACCCGTCTTGAGCAAGCGTGGTGATCAATGCTCGAGCCTTCTCTGTATGAGAAGAGGCGTTTGCCCTGCAGTGGGACAATAATAAGCTGGTATTATTCTGGTCAAAGTTTTCATAGACAGAGACAACACAACCTGCCACAACGGAAATAAACGTGACGATAATAAAACAGATTCGTACTACATTACGTATTATCTATGTAACATTCGAAGGTTGGTACGAAGTGTCAAGGTTTTGATACTGACATTAACCTTGTTGAAGTACCAAATTGTATGTGGATGACTTCTATGTACGTTCGGAGTTATTGTTATATTTGAACGGTTTTATGCAAGGTGTTGCAAAATAAAGTCGAGATCTATAAACATTACTTAGCACATGCTTTGACTTAGACATGTCCCCGTGACTTTGACAGTTGTGTGACAGTAAGAGGAACAACGATGAATCAAAGTACGTGCTAAGTAACGTTTATAGATCTGACCTGGAAGCTCTTAAGACTTGGGGTAACATATTGTTAACACCTAGAAATAATGAAAGATTATTTAAATGTCATTTTTTTCCTGTGGAAAATGACTGTAAAATAATTATTTAATTTGCTGTAACTTGTAGTTGAAAACCAGCGTAGTTAATTGTCTGACAATTTGGTGAACTGGGCCTTATTTGGCACAGCCCTCACGGAGCCTCTCATGTGCCAAATACGGCCCAGTTTTTTTTTAAGATTTTATTTTCTTTTTTGTTTTTTATATTGCACTTGTGGCAGTTGCCAGTTTTATTTTTTTGTATTTTTCGTTTTCTTTTTTTCTGTATGTAGATGAATGAAACAAAATAAACAAATTCTAATTCTTAGCGACGCTTCCCAAGCAAAAGCTGTCCCCGGAATCAGATCAGAATTTCAGTCATGCCAACTATTTGTAACGTAACGGCTGCCCTAAAATTCGCCTGACAGCCGAGTTTGCTAATGAGCGGCGCAATCAATCAAACTTTATACGGGACTTCATCACTCGAACATTTAGAGATCCATTTATCTTTAGAAGTCTCTAATTACTATTAATTAAGAAAGGTAAAATTAAGGCCCGGAAATTCCATCATAAATCTACTTATATTTTTAACAATCTACCTTCCGTGTGTGATATGATTATTGACATTATATAGAAAGTTAATGACAGTCCAGTAGGTACATAATTTCGCCATATTTTTTCTGTAGTAGCTTTACAGTTGAAACTTTCCGTAATTTCATCAAATAAAATGACTTTCGGAAATACAGCGAATTACCCGAAATTGTCTTTAAAATGAGTACTAACATCATTATTAGATTTATACCCTGAACATTATTACACGCTGGCGAATTATTTATAGGTACCTACTTACTATAGGTATAGGTCACTAAAACCCTCAATTATATGTTTTTATGCTCTAATTATAATTATATGTTAAGCGATTGACTGCCGCGCTGCGTGTCGTGGGTTCGATTCCCGCACGGAACAAATATTTGTATGACCTACAAGTAGTTGTTCCAGATCTGGCTGTTTGTATGTTTGTAAACGCACCTACAATTCAGGAGAAATTCCTAGTGTGGGGCAAAGTTTTTTTTTTTTTTTTTTAACTTTTTAAATTGTATTCTAAAGTCCTAAACTATTTAAAACAGTAATAATAAATAATAAGAGAAATAAATGTTTATTTATTAAAATTTATTATTACTTTTTAAATAGTTTAGGACTTTAGAATATACAAGGAGGAAATGAAAGAATCATTTTTGTTGCGGTGACATAAAACGACAAAAAAACACGAAAAGACATAATATTTTGATTAAAACGATCTTCAAATGCTTCCGGGGGTAAGTGCTTTTCCGACATAGTTGGGATTTGTCGGGTGCTTAGTAGGTACTGAGTACTGACCCTTTTTTTTTTTTTTTTTTTGGGTGGGAAATTATCAAATAACTTCTCCCGCTCTGGGTGGAGCGGGAGGGCAAGTCAGACTCTTACTGACTAAAACCCACCCGTGTTCCTTCCTATGCCATGTTGCCGGGGGCCACGATTTCCTTATCGGTTTTCTTCGAACCCCCGGCAGGCATTGGCCCTAGCGGACCCCGTCAATTCTGCTGACATCTCTTTGAGGCGCGCGTGGAACACAACGCGCCGTCGACCCGGGCTTGGTCCTTATCGGACGGCGAGCTACCCATTGCTCACCGTCCGCAAGCCCGCGCCTACGGTGGCCGAAAATATTCCTGCGATTCCCGACGCCCAGGGCGTCTCCTGCTGCGGCGGTTAGGGGCGCGAGGGCGCGAAATTTGCCTCTCCCTCACGCGCTCCGCCTCCTCCTTCGCGAGCATTATTGCTTCGCAGAAAGAGGTGACGGCCTCCCATTTCCTCTCGCTCCTTAGCATGGCCCGGATCAGGGCCGGACGCGAGAGATCACCGCCGCCGATCGCATCCACGAGGGGGCGATGCCCTGCCCAAGCCGGGCAGACCTCCACCGTATGCTCCACCGTGTCCTCCGGGCGATCCACACAGTGACGACACCCGGGCGTTTCCTCCCGCTTTATCCTGAACAGGTACCTCCCGAAACAGCCGTGTCCGGTGAGTACCTGCATCAGGCGGAAGGTGAGGACGCCGTGGCGCCTCTCTAGCCACTCCTCAAAGAGGAGTCTTATCGCCGCAATTGTGGCGTGCCCAGCGCTGGGTTGCGACAATCGCACTCTCCATTCCGCCATGAGATCCCGCCGGAGCTCTGTCCGCTGTGCCGCGACTTCTTGCGGCATCGGAGTTAAGCCCCGGCGTTTCGCCTCCACGCGCCACTCCCAAATGTGCGCGAGGACCTTTGCCTCCAGATCCCATGGCTGTACTCCGGCAAGGAGGCTCGCCGCCTCGCAGGAGACCGTGCGGTATCCTCGGGCCAGCCGGATGGCCATGACCCTTTGGGACGCGTTCAGCCGGCGGCCTGGCTGCCGCCTCAATGAAGGCGCCCATACCGGCGCCCCGTAAAGGGCCATGGACCGCACGATCCCCACGTAGAGCCTCCGGCAGGAGGCGTTCGGACCTCCCAGATTGGGCAGGAGCCGCTTCAAGGCAGCCCCGGCCCGGTCCAGTCTGGGAGCCAAACGTCGGAAGTGCTCCACGAAGTTCCACCGGCTGTCGAGTACTGACCCTTGGAAGACGTAGAATCACATGCAACGTTCAAAACCGTACGACCAAAGAGAAATAGGTATTCACTTCTTCACCAAGTAAACTGCTAGGTAGAGCGGATATTTATCTCGAGTCAACGACCGTACACTGTTTTTGTAAAATAATTGCCAGTGTTAATTATGCTTCCATGCTAAACGAACCTGAAACTGAATCGCCTGAAAGGAACACACTTAACTTAATTATCCCGTATGGTGTCTTTCTGCGTGGGACAAAAATTCAAACAAAAAAAAAACTGTCTCGCACCCGACCACACACATTTGTTTATTTTGTCCAAATAATTTACTGGCATTTGGACGAGCTTATGTTTCAGACGACACCGACTTGTTAACATATGGACCATCTTTAAAACAAAAGAACAACCCACCCGTATAATAACTTTAAAGATTTACCAGCGATTTCCAGGAAGCTTTCGAAAAATAAACAAAGATTCGTGTTACTTTTAGAATTGTAATTAATGACCTTAATTAGTCATAGAGAAACAGCAATATAGCAAGAAGCAGTCTCAAAAGTTTTTATTGACATTTCTTTTTGTCACATTTGACCCTTGAAATGTTTGAAGTCGTTTATCTGTCCATCTTTATAATGTGTTTATGACAACCGAAAGTATCAAATTACTGAAAGCACAACATAAACGATTCCGTAAAGATGGTTATCAAAATAATTACTTTGAGCCAAGTGAGACGCATTACGCTACTTTCCTTAAAATTACTATCATTTCTTACAATTTCGATTTTACACGTGAATAAACACCCCAATTTTGGTAACAGTAAACTTCTTCAAAGAAATACGTCGACTCCAAATGACACGTCATTTTCGCAATTCGAATTTTAAATATTTTTGGGTCACCCAAGCTAATGACTGGCCGGTTACAGAATTGAGGATTTCTTTTGCTTGACATTACTATGACATCTGTCAGTGCAGTATTATGTTTAAACAAAAGAAAAACGCTCTAAACTCAAAACAAAATACTACACAGGCAATTTCGGTGATAATAAGTAATTAAAAAGTCTATTTCAGTTGGGGCTTTAGATGTGTAAAGTGATGCAATAAACATAAATATGCATTTTAACGAGCATAGTGAGGCGACTTGTTACGTTCAAATGTAGTATTTTTCTTACAATGTTTGGCTGAATTTCGTGAGTTCAACGGCCAAGTAATTCTCCGCAGTCCTACAGTTTTGTGACCGCTTATTCTTTGTTCTCAATTCTTTGATTTCTTACTTCCTTCTTATTTTCCCATGGCTGTAGTTTGAACAAAAGTTTACGTAAGTATCGTGTTTTTGTAGTAACTGTTCTTCCTGATAATTTAACTTGAATTAACTTAGTTTTTATAACGTATCTTGGGCCGGTAGCGGTCTATGTTTTTTATGTGAAAAACGTTAATTCTTTAGATAAAGTTTAATGTGTTGACAATAAGTTAAAAACAACAAGTAGGTATATAAGAGCTTTTATATAAAAGATTATACATGTCATGTCATATCAAATAGTTGGCAGGTTGGTTCACAGGTTGGCACAGACGTAAATTATATGAGTAAACAAAACACGCGGAAGTAATTAGATACTTTATTCAGTTTTCAAGTACCGTATCAATTGTCGGCAGCCGACAGATCGGTGTGTCCCAAACTTTATTTTGTAAACATTTGAAAATGTCACCTAAGTATAAACTATCATTGGAATTTGAACTTGACACTCTCGTACAAACATGATTCATTAAAGTTCATAAAACTCTTTGTCGGTCAATTTATAATATTTTATGCTGACCATTTCTTAGCTTGTTAGTTAAGCCATGCAAATGTGGTCAAAAACATCGGGTTTATTTTAGCATTAGTAGCACAACAGCTGTGCTATGACACAATACGCTATCTATATAGCTAACCAGCCAGCGTATTTTGTGGACTTCGAATTTCAAACACCATGTAATTAAACTTATTATTAAACTGCCTCGTTGGTCTAGTGGTCGCAAGCGCTACTGCTGAGCATGAGGTCCTGGGTTCGATTCCCGGGTCGGGCAAAGTGTTAATGGGTTTTTCTATCTGGAATTTCTCAGTAGCAGCCCGGAGTCTGGATTTGTGCCCGGTTGATGGCAATAGGCTCGCCCCCTATTACATGGGACTTAAACATAACTGGCGAAATGTGGGTGTACCTACTACAGGTACACCTCTGCCCAACCCTTCGGGGAAACAAGGCGTGATGTTATGTTATGTTTATGTAATTAAAATATTCGTTTTTACCACAGAGTTTAGAGGTTAAAATGAGGTTCACTATGTTGTCATGGTGACAATGACATGCCACAAGTGATTGACCTGTCAAAATAATGGGCTTTATGGTTCAACAAACGATCTTTTTGGTCGCCATTTTAACTGCAAACATCGTAAACTCTTTCAGGTGTGTATTTACATTATACCATGGTTATTATTACTTTAAGCAAACTAGTAAAAAGGGAGAATGGAATTTAAACAAATTAAATTTAAAAAAAAAATCTTAATACGTATACCTACTGCACAATTATTTTTAACAAGAAAGAATGAGTACTTACCGAAACTAAAAAAAAATCTTATAACTTTAGATAATGAAGAATCTCAAAGACTGAATACATGAATATTCAAAGATTGTTTAAAAAGTTGTAAAAAATCTACTGTCAATACAACCTTTTTACATAAAAAGCCTAGACTTACTTATGTTTAAAATCAAAAGTAGCATTTTGCGTAGGCATTTCCTCTCTATTTCAGGCCACAATAATCCGCAAGAAAATAAAAGAAACACTGGCCATTTAGAAAGAACGAGGCCCGTACCATTGTTTCTCTTAATTTATTATCCAATACACACCTTCAACGCGAACCTAACTTGCCAGTAATCAATGCTAATTAAAAAGAATTCAAAAACTTTACTTCCCAAAAGGTATCCTAGGATCGAAACAATAGGTCTTTTGACTAGGATCGTAGAATTAAATACCTACATGTGCGCTATCAATTTCAAGTTCTTGATGAGTTTTATGGTAACGAAGTACCTATTAGTTTAATTTTTTGCAACATTCTGCCACTTCTACTCTAAATTGAATCGCAATGTCCTGTACCCTTGTACACACGGCTACACATCAAGCTATACATTTCCAGTATAAGCGGACCTCGCATTGTACTAAAATCATATACAATGCGAGATCAGCATAAACTGGAAATGTATAGCTTGATGTGTAGCCGTGTGTACTATTACCGCATAACTTATTCATCTACTTATTCGCTTAATACCAGAGAATAGATAAATGTATCTGTTCTGTGCTTACTACAAAAACAATATGCCAACTTTGACAACATTGAATCCTCAATCGTCATGCTTGACATCATTATCTCTTATTTCAACCATAAGAAGGCCAATTCTCGTACTTAAAAAAACCGGCCAAGTGCGAGTCGGACTCGCGCATGAAATCTATAAAAAGGGCAAAAAAATCATGTCTGTTGTATGGGAGCCCCCTTAAATATTTATTTTATTCTGGTTTTTTTTTTGTATTTGTTGTTATAGCGGCAACAGAAATACATCATCTGTGAAAATTTCAATTTTCTAACTATCACGGTTCATGAGATACAGCCTGGTGACAGACGGACGGACAGCGGAGTCTTATTAATAGGGTCCCGTTTTTTTAAGAACCCTAAAAACGTTTACATTCAAGTCGCAAACTGTCAAACTTGTCAACAATGTTGGTAAATTGATTGTATTTTTACGAATGCGGGAAGTGCCCCTCTGATGTTAGGTCATCGTTCCCCGTGGGACGAAAGTACTAATTACATGCAGTACAAGTATCATACAAAGAAGTACAACCGCCACGTGGGTTGTATGGACTTGTATGATTAAATGTATGTATGTAAGTATTGTACGATTAATCATCCATTCTTTACGTGTTGTTTGAGTGCAAGCTTTTAAATCGAGTGGATTAATTAATCGGAGTGCTCTGAACTTTTAAGTGTATGTTTATGTTCTAAAGCTGGAACAAAGGAAAGAATTCGATGTTATTAATAGAATGCATTTGGGTTCAACTTTGAATAGATATTTTACGTTCCACGCTCTGACAGTTCAATTAGAAATTATAGAATGCACTGATGGATAGAAAGTTTTAAGCATTTTTGATGACCGTAGTAAAGTAAATCTGGCTTCCGAATAGTAAATATCTCTTTACTGAAATAAAATAGGTACGTTGATTTGCGGTAAACATGCCGCAAAGAACACAAATACAAAAAAAAACAAGTTGGGGGAAAATATACATCACATCCACGCAAAACGGCCATCGCTGATGCGCTAATAATCACACCGCTAGCATAATGCTGTGACCGCGAGACAAGCTACAGCGCTGGTTATCAGCGACAGCCAGCGATAACGTGATAACGTCAACCGGTACAGCATACAACTGAACAACTGAATATTTTTGTTGCGTCAGAACAAAATCAATGCCTATTCGATCCTTCCATCCTTTAATAAGTTGGTACCGATTAGGTACACACGGCCACAGACCAAGCTATACATTTAGCATAAGCTGATAATGGTGCCGATTCCCTTGTTCACAAACTAAACTAAATTTAAGTTCAGTGCATCCTTTTCTTTCTATTTCATTAAGAAAAGGACAGAAGATACAATTTAGTTTAGTCCTGTCAAATTAATCAGCGCCTGTCATACTCCATACAAGTTTAGACGTGATTAAAAACTTGCCAACTAAAATTACGTCAATTTACGTCAAGCGCTGATTAATTTGACAGGACTAAACTAAAATGTATCTTCTGTCCTTTTCTTACTGAACTAGAAAGAAAAAGATGCACTGAACTTAAATTTAGTTTAGTTTGTGAACAAGAGAATCGGCACCATTGTATAGCTTGATGTGTAGCCGTGTGTACCTACCAACTTATGGATGGATATTTGAATCAAAATCTTGGATCGGGACAAAAATAAAACTGCAAAGCTAGAATTAACTTCCTTTTGTTAAGTGTGCGAGCATCAAGTCATATTGGCATAATGATGGGTCACGATTTGATATCCGATTCTCATAGCCGTTAGAAGTAACCCCTCGACAAATTGTAGCGTGCTCTCCACTCGTAATTCGTGTATCCTGTTGCCAAGAGGGGATCTAATGTCATGCGGGATTTGACACGGAAGGATTACGTCAGTTGTGTAATAAAACTAAAATAAATACCTATTAGCTAACTGCTACTGCAGACAGGCGTGACGCGACGACGCACAGTGAGAAAAAAATTACTTTTTTTGTTCAAAAATCTGTCTACACCACAATTTTTTTTTACACTCCTGAGATAATACACTTTGGTGTGTCACTGCCACTTTTCCTTAAAATTCTATACTATAACCTCAAAAAATCGGGAATTGAAACAAAAAACAATTTCAAAAAAAATATTTTAACATAAATCAATTTTTAGGGGTTGAATTTATTAACTGTTTATAAAAATTTAAAATTGCGGATATAAAAGGGTGGCCCAAAAAAAAATTTGATTCATTTCCCAATCTAAAAAAAAAAAAAAAAATTTAGATTTTGGAAAAGTGGCAACAAAGTGTGTTATCTCAGGAGTGTATAAAAAAAATTTACAGCGATACGTCAAAAATTGAAGTGTAGGCAGATTTTTAAACAAAAAAAGTCTTTTTTTCCCACTGTGCGACGGTGCGACGAGATACTTACTGTTAGAACAATTTTCATGAAGTTTTCAATTATTATTTTTTGCTATAGTCGCGCCTGTCTGGAAGCCTTTAAACAGCAGTAGTTTTATTTATTTATTAGACCAGAAATAGTAAACATGTAACACAATTTGTTTTAGCTACTTAAAATTATTATGCTTAAAAGTAATTTAGTAACAATTGTGTCCAATTATTAGCATCTGCTGCCGAACTAGGTTTATAGCCTGTGTTTCAGCTTGCAGCGCCTCAAGCCCTTGAAGTGGGTATGTGAGTATGAGCTTACGAACAAAAGGAAACAGTTTATTTTAAAATATGATATAAAATATTACTTTAAAAAAAAATGAAAGGTTTGCTGTCCTCTGGGTGTGTAAAGTATATGTAATCTGTGGTAAAGTGAAGGAGGTGAGTGTATGTGTGTGAGAGGGTGTGTGTAGAGAACTAAATAGAAATTAAATAGCTAGTAGATTATTTTATAGTGTCCATAGTATATAAAGCCTTTTTTCTTAGGTCCGCATCGTTTGAAGTTTGACATTTACTTAAATATTTCCCATTTCTTTTTGACGTATTCAAAGTCAAAGTCAAATTGTATTTCAATTAGGCACAAAAAGGCAGTTTTGAACGTCAAAATTTCCAAAAAGTAGAATTGATTCTAGTCGCCCCTTCCAAAAGGTAGTTTTCGTATGGAGAAGAATGGGCAAGAAACTCCACCGTTACTCTTTTAAAATGTTTTACAATATTTGCATACATTAATTATATATTATAATTATATGTGAAGACGATGCACCTGGAATAAGATTACTATACCACAATAGGTAAAAATAATTAAAAATGAAGCAATGACAGAAAAAAAAATTATGTAATGAATACATCGTGTTCACATATTTACAAGCATTGTAAAAGTAGGTACCTATACGATATTCCTAAAAAAAATTATAAGTAATATTAATATGTCAGTGAGTGAGTTCAAGTAATCACAGAATGTAAAATAAATGTTATAATAATTAATTAGGTACACAATTAAATTAGCAACCAGTTTGATTTTGTCTAGACTCTAAATTATCCTAAGGAGCTAGACCAGCATGCTTCCAAGCGTTTTTATCTAGGATATAATCCTTTAATATGTAATATGCTTGTTTACAAAGAGTACTTTTAATATGAGTTTTAAATTTTCTTTCAGTTAACTGTAATATATCACAAGGTATTTTGTTGTAACATTTAACACAGTACCCCATAAAAGATGTTTGTACTTTGGATAATCTGAAAAATGGTTGATCTATTTTATTTTTATTGTATTAAAATTATGTCTATCACTTATTTTATTTAAAAGATGTAGATTTTTCCTTACATACATAATATTTTCTTAGATGAATTGGCATTGAGACACTAACTTTGCTACTGCTGAACTGTTATTAAAAGTAGAACATGAAGTGCATTCAAAGCAAGGATTTACCTACCAGTAGAGCACATTTTTTATTAGGATTCCGTACCCGAAGGGTGCCAAACGGAACCCTATTACTACTAAGCCTCCGCTGTCCGTCCGTCCGTCTGTGTGTCAGCAGGTTGTATTTCATGAACCGTAATGGGTAGACAATTGAAATTCACACTTCACAGATTGTGTATTTCTATTGCCGCTATACCTAACAACAAATACTAAATAAAAATTAAATAAAGTTAATAATTAAAGGGGACAGACCCATACAAGAAACATATTTTTTTTTTTAAACTCGTATTTTGCCAGTTTTTTGTTCTATGGTTTTAATTCATACAAAGCAGTAAACAAAACTTTAGTGCTACCTTCTCAAAAGGCAGATCGCAGAACCAACAAAAAATTATGACAGCGAAGAAAAAACTTCAATTGTTATGAAAACTTATTAACTTAAACTTATTAATATCATGTAGTGTAGGTAATAGTACATTACTGCCGCGGTCTATAATGACTACTTTGCTGGTCGCGCTGATGATGGCCGACAGCGCAGCGTAGCGCAGCTCCAGGCTGACACAGCGCGGTCAGCGTGCAGCACTTGATGGACGAGCTGAGATAAAGGCCGAGGCCGTAGGTCGAACCCTTTACAGCGAGGACAGCAAGGGCTGCAATGATGGCCAAGCTGGAAGGCCTAGAGCGTAGCTAGGCTAGCTCGAGGCAATCATAGCGTGACCAGCGAAGCAGTCATAGTGGGCCAAGGCTTGTATAGTGCTTTACTCAAAAATGCAAGTACCTTCATTTTGTTGGAAAGATCATTGAAATACGCAAGAAAAACATTTTCGGATAAAGATTTAGATTTCCTACTGATTTTCCACTGCACAAATTTTTCATATGCAAGCTTATATTTTTCCTTTGAGTTTCGCGGTATTAAATTTTCAACCACTAATTTAGCTTCATCTTTAATGTCTAGCGGTGTTAAACACATTGAAAAAGGAGCTCTCAAAGCGAAAATTCTTCCGATTCAATAATCGAAAGAATTTTCGCTTTGAGAGCTCATTTTTAGAAAAAAGTCACTAAATAAAAATAAAATTTTCGCTGAACCGCGCTTTTGTTACTTCTTTGTTTTTTTTTTTTTACAATGGTAGTTGGAACTATACAGCCAAATATGGAATAAAATCTTTTTGTATCTATCTCTATAAATACAAACAGCTGTGTTTTAAATAAAATCTTTTTGCATTTGATTTTAACGTACGTAATGTAACGTCAAAATAGCGGCCGGCAAAGTTTTGCCGGCCTGTTAGAGCGACCAGCAAAACTTTGCCGGCCGCTCCATGAAACAGAACGGCAAGGTCGACTTTGCTCAAACAAGGTTGTCAAAATAATGACCACATTACATGCATTTTTTAGTAAATCAACTTTTAGTTCAAAAATTCAAAATTCGAAAGTCATTCTGAGAGTCAGCACTTTTCGAACGTCAAAATTACATAAGACAGTGCCCCAAAACGCCCACCCTTCACCACTTCCTAGTGCTTTAGCTGGAAAGAAGTGGCGCAACAAACTCCCCAGCTGATATTGTTCATCTTGATAAAGCAAGTTTTTTGTTCCGTTTTTAAATGACATCATCATTGTCACTTAACGCGATGACATTAATTAATTTACGTATGCTTACATAATTAAGTAGCTGTGTACCATAAATAATAAATGATTGATCATCTGTCGGATCGATGATTAAGTTGAGTTTTTGTATGATCATCATCGATGGGAATCATTAATTTCTATTACATCACTTCAATGATTTTGCTGATTAAATTAACTAGGTAATTAATTTCATTGATCGAATCATTGAATCGTAAAGAATTTATTAATGAAAAATAATATGAAGTGAGTGAATTTGGCCAATTTAGTCGTGATTAACTGTAGCAGTTTTAGAAGCTGTGTAAAATATGAATACCAGGTATAAATTATACCAGTACCCTAATTGCGTAACTTATTTTCGTAAACGAATAAGACTAATTTATTTCATTTTGACAGTTCAACAACATTCATTGCGTTATTTAGGTACCTACGTTGTTGAGTAGATTTTTTTTTCCAACTTATGAAGCATGGATTGATTACGCAATTAGGGTACAGGTACAGGTATTACTTGGAAACATTATAATCAAGCCTTCATGTGTTGTCAGCTGTAATAATTGAAGTGACTAGGTATCGTTACAGATAAGTACAGATGGTTCACTACGCAAAATCATATAGATAAAAAGCGACTCTTGCTACGACACAATAAAGTGCAATTCAGATCGCACAGTGCTAATTACTTGCAGTTATATTCACCTAGAAGTTGCCTCTCTTTCTATCGCGTAACTCTTATATCTCCTGACTACGTTCCGCCCACTGAATTCGACAAGTCGAGCCCGCCGCGTAAGTACCTACTTGTAGCTTCATCTATGATATCGGTGACGTACCTCAGAAACATCCAAATTTCCGTTCGATTTTGATTTAAAAGTAAAAGTTATAAAAAACCGCTACAAAATTGGTTTCCTCAGATAGACGGTCTTTGTGTCAGGGGTTAAAAACCTTCAACCTCAAGAAATCACGGTATAATCCAATCCAATATCCAAAGCCAACTTTTCCGTTTCTAAACTGCTGATATTCTAAAAACTAAAGATCCCAAGAGACTGGCTCGAAGCACGTGCTTGAATCTAGATATACATGTTAACCCCCTATTGGCTACTCGATACAAAGTAGCCGGGTCGTGCCAGCTCGCCTAAATGTCTGGCAGACTTCCAAGTCTACAGCACTTAAGTACTGACTACTGTGCCAAGGGTTAGGCTAATGTTCCAGTGTCAGCTAGGTGACGTTTTAGGATTGCTATGTATTGACCTTAAGGCGACGATAACCGACTTGTTAATGATTTTATACTGATGGTCTCGTCTAAACGAGTACTGTTAATGATTTGGAAAAAAAATATTAAATTACAGCATTTTTTTAATAACTTAATATAAGAATATTTTAGATTATGTTTATATTACAAAGTGAAATTAATTTGTAAAGTTATGTCTAACGCGAATAAAAAACCAAAATCTATCAAGCGTATTTTTCTGAAACCTTCACCATTTTAAAGATAATTTTAGTATACGTGTTTTATTATAATACCTTTTTTACATAACATAACATCACGCCTTGTTTCCCCGAAGGGTTGGGCAGAGGTGTCCCTGTAGCAGGTACACCCACATTTCGCCAGTTATGTTCAAGTCCCATGTAATAGCGGGCGAGCCTATTGCCATCAACCGGGCACAAATCCAGACTCCGAGCTGCTACTAACATAAACATAATATAAACATAACATAAACATAACATAAACATAACATAAACATAACATAACATAAACATAACATAAACATAACATAAACATCACATAACATCACGCCCCCCTACCCTGGTTGAGAAGTTCCTGATAGTAAAACTCAATAACACTTTCTTCTTTTACTGGTCATCTGGCTAGTTTACATGGAAGTTGAGGCCGCTTTTGGAGAACCGAGTTTGAAAATTTGATCAACATACTAACATTATTACCTATACAGTAACTACTGATCAAGAATAAGAACATTTTATAATAACTTAAAAAGCATACAAAATAAAAAACTGTTAACCCTTTGCTATTCATCCTGAAAGTTTCAATACTTTCAAAGTTTCAACTAAAGGCAATCTCTTCGGAATCTTGTGCTGTCATCGCTTAGTTTTAAGTGGAAACTCGCCCTACAAAGACAGTTCATTGACTCCATAGAACAACCATTTACAATCCGAATTATATTGTAATATGTATGTCGCGACAGCTACTGTCATACTGTTGACAGAAAAAAACCGGCCAAGTACGTGTCGGACCACGCACAATGAAGGGTTCAATAGTTGGGATGAATTTATCCCAAGAACAAACTTAACATTGTAATTGAAATACATGGTCTCCCATACATTCCAACTGCAAATTTAAGTTTGTACGCACAATATTGAGAGATTTACCATAGATTTCTTATAGGTTTTCCTATAATCTATGAGTAAAGAGCCATACTATGTATTTTTTTTCTAAATTTTAGGTCCAGTAGTTTCGGAGATAAGGGGGAAATGGTAAATTTTCATCGAATTTCTTAAATATATTTAAAAGTGTTTATTTTAAAATCATTTAAGATCCTCGCAACAAGCCCTTCATTTGATATGTCACACGTTACTGTTAGCAAAACTTTTTTCCCCCCTATATTCAAAATTAATTTATTTACGTTGCACGTTCATGTTTGGGTCACAGAAATACAAACAAAAACATGTACCAAATTTCAACTTAATCGGTCCATTCGATTCGGAGAAAATTGGCTGTGACAGACGGACAGACAGACAGACACACGAGTGATCCTATAAGGGTCTCGTTTTTTTCTTTTGAGGTACGGAACCCTAAAAATGGATCACAAAGACAAAGTGGGAGTACCTACCTTATACATACCTAGCTACATAATTTTTTTAACAATTATAATAGTATCGTATTATAAAGGCGTAAAAAATCATAGGTACAGTCAACCGTACGCAATGGTTACAATCAAGTATGTTACGGAGCTTCGGTTCCGATTCCGAAAAGTTGGAACTTCGGATTAATTTTACACCTCCGATTCCAACTTCGGTTCCGATTATTTTGAATCGGAGTTATACCGAAGTTCGAAACGCTGCAATGCACGTGACTAGAGCGCGTACAAACAAATTTTAACTCATCGCCAGTGTAATGTTTTTTAATTTTATACACGCTTGTGCTCGAAGTCTCAGTTTATTGTTTTGTTTGTGGATGTTATCGCTAATATTTGACTGGTTATAGAGACTGATTAAAGAGACTGAATTATATTTCTATTGTTTTATTAAGCCTTCCCCTAACACATCTTTCTTCTACTTCCGCCTCCGACATCGGTTCCGGTTCCGAATCCGATCAACCAAATGTAAAACCTCCGATTCCGGTTTCGATTCCGGTAAAACGACTGCCGTAACATCCCTGGTTACAATATACACCTAGTTTAAGAGGCAGGGCTCACAATATCTGTGACAAACTTCTGCAGCGTAGTTAGCTTTTTGTTAATCAGTGTATAATAATGGATGTTTCTTTGTGTGACAATAAAACTTTAATTGCACTAAGTATTTAACCGCCTCTGTGGTCTAATGGTTATACCACCTGTCTTAGAACCAGAGATCCCGGGTTCAATTCCTGTTATTTTTCCGATTTTCTGCTCGATTTGGTTGGTGGTAGGGCTTGTTCTAAGTCCGCCTGGATAGCTACCACCGTCTTATCTAAGTCTATCTATAGCCATAATAACAATGTTAACAGTATTGTTGTGTTTCGGCAGTTAGAGGTAATCAGTTCCTCTGTGGTTGAGGATTTCGGGTGAAGCTCGCTTCTACCTTCGGCCTGATCATCACTTCTTACTATCAGGTAAGATGCAGGCCAAGATCTTCCAAGAAGAGAACAAAAAAGAAAAAGTACGACACTAAGGCTTCGTTTCCACCAGAGATGTGCGAGGATGCATAGCGAGGGATGTGTTTGTTAAGAACCAATAGAATCGCTTCATTTATCTAGCCTCACTCGCGCTCTCCGGTGGAAATAGCTTAGCGGTGCGAGGTTTTCGTACGTACAAAACAAGCGAGGGATGTGTGCGAGGGATCTGTGCGAGGGATGTGTACGAGGGATGTGTGTTAGGGATGGACGCGAGTGAGAAATCGTATGATATCTGAAAAGCGCCCGCTACATTTTCTCGCAGCGCTCATCTGCGCACCATTTCACAGCGTTGCTACTCGATTATGGTCGCTACGCATTCTCGCACCGCTCAGCTAACTCGCACATCTCTGGTGGAAACGCAAACTAAAATCGCCCTTTCTGCAACGCTATAAAGGCCCCGTCAATAGTGTCAATGTAAAATTGGTACCACTGATATGCGGTTGACTGTGACGGCCTCTTTGAGGTAGTTAGTGACACTGTGACATGACAATGTTTGTTTTATTTGCATACACAGTTGCAAATTCGCCTGTCACCGTGATATTGTATTTGGATTCATGTTTATGCATGTGACTTGAGTAGGTTTGATACTGAATATACCATAGATGTATTATTTAAAACTAGCGTATATATCTATGGAATATATACAGACCGTTTATTCTGAAAGTGGGCAACGTCGCAAATCGATGTCAAATATTTCGCTGTTTTGATTAATTTGGCAATATTACTGTATGGAAATATGAAATGTGGCTAACTAGCGAACTAGAACATTAATCATGAATTGGAATTATAACACTGATTTTGATGTTCTAACCGTTTTAGGTGTAAAAAATGCATTTGGAAAGTTTCCAAATATTTTTTTATATCTAAGACTAAATATTCAGTGTAACGATATAATTATTGCATTTCATAATAAATATTCTAGTTCGCTAGTTAGCCACATTTCTTATTTCCATACAGTAATATTGCCAAATTAATCAAAACAGGTAAATATTTGACAGCTATTTGCGACGTTGCCAACTTTTAGCATAAACGCTTTTATCTAAAGAAACGGGTTCCCGAAAAAAAAAACAATGAAAAAATGTTTTTTTTTTTTCGCATGTATACACTCATTAGACTATAGGTACTATTGCTTCATTAGTTAACGTACTATAAAATTACAATGAGGCAGACGATCTGCAATAACAAAACTTTTGGGAAATAAAACAGTGCTCTTTTGCAACTAAAATATTTTCTGTCGACACAAAAGCTCACTCAGCCCGTCTGGCCTAATTTTACAAACGCTGGCAACGAATAATTGAATTGGCAACTTTTACCCTTCAATTAATGCTGCAAATTAAATAAATCCAATCAAAGATTTTTTTAATTCAATTCTATCTTCGAGAAAATCAGCGAAAGCTCTCTTAATTTGATTAGTACATAATACTTAAAAAATGCCTAAAATAATTTTATCGCTTTTTTTTTAACCCAGTCTGTTTAATTTCTGTACAATCGTTTTTTTTATTTGAGATTATGATTCCGTTCAGCGTTGTTCTATGACCTGTATGTAAATAAAAAGGCAAAATCTTCTCGAGAAATAAATATTAATTTACCTCCCACCAAAAGTATTACATACACAGGTTACTTACCGAAGTAAATGATCCTCCATTAAATCTTCATACAAAGACAGAATGTCAGTAATTACTCATTGTCTTAGAAAGCTCAGAGATAATAGAATACAGAGTGAATGGTTTGTGGTGTCAATGACACGGCACTTTCGTGACATTGGAAGGCTGTGCAATACTACGAGTACCTACTGGCTGTACCAAAAGTCTTACCAAATAACTGAGCAGTACTTTATGGTACTTATGTATAATTAACTGTTTATTTATTTTACTTCGATGGTCCTAGTTTATCATTTGTGGCTTTAAGTTACAGCTATAATATAGTTATAAAATTACAAAATTATATTTATTATATAATTATAATTTACAAAATTTGTCAAACTTTGAATATAGAATACGAGGCTTTTGGCTAATTTGTAAATGTGTCGTATAACTAATTATAAGTTTTTGTTTTTGTAATTTTTCTTTCTTCCTTTTTTTTCTTTCTATATGTATGCAGGCACGGCCTTCATGCCTGGAATCTTTTATTTTACGTTTAAATTTTTTATTTCTGCTTGAGAAGGTATAGTTTCGATATTTTTTTGTTGGTATATTGGCGTGTGCTAGCTGACATTATGGCAAATATTTTAATTTAATGTTTTGTGTTGCGTAATGTAAATTAATTTGCATTATTGTGCAACAGACAGCTGGGCTGCTGGGGAGTTTGTTGCGCCATTTCGTCTTCCCAGCTAAAGCACTTGGATCAATTAATTTTATTTTGTAAATTTTGACGTGCAAAAGTGCCATTTAAGGGCTATTTGAAATAAATGATTTGACTTTGACTTTGATCTATACAAAATTTTAGATTTAATAACTTTTAGCAAAAGAGACGTTACCCCTCTCGTTTCGGCTCGAACCATAATTATTTCCACCAAAAGTTCAAAAATACAGTAAGTAATTTATCGATCACAAACTCTTGACTACATTCCCATCAGATTTTCCATGAAGTGCATTGACTTATTAATCTTATCTCCCACGCATCAAATATCATTATCATGACATGATTGACACATCTCTCTAGAAACCATCACACGAATATTAAATAGGTACATTTAACACCTTTTGTCTACTTATCAATATTACAACATCAATACATAGATTTCTTTTGTTTTGTTATATCGACCTAAATACTAATGTATTGTAGGTACTTACTAAAGTTTCGTAAGGAACCTTGATTGAAACTTGTCTCTTGCAAGCAAAGGGTCTTATGGTGCTTCGAATTTTGAAAGTTAATGTCAAAATACGAACGGTATGTCAAAGTTACAAAATGGCGGCTTTTACCTTATGGTTATGGTGAAAATATTGCAAGCTAAGATGACGAGATACGTAAGTAGTACCTCTTTTGGCAACCAATCTACTAAAATATTGGTAATGGAATTATATTGAATCTTAATAAGTTTATGGCTCTACACACTACCACTCGTTTTAGGGTAGGAGGTTGGTATTTTCTATAAAACTATAAAGTTAGGAGTGGAGACGCAAGATACCCTTAATTCGTGTTTAATTCATTTCTGTAGGTATTAATTAAGAGACGCCATACTTATCAGTGCAGTCACTGTACGTTATAATTATATATAATACATACAAGATTACCTACTTTCATTACATTGACGATTGTTGGAAACACCACAGATTAATACAGATGAGACACTCCACAAAATCATATTAATAAAAAGCGACTGTTGGAGTTGTCTCGGTGGAGTTTCTTGCCTATTCTTCTCCATACGAAAACTACCTTTTGGAAGGGGCGCCCAGAATCAATTTTAATATTTTGTAAATTTTGACGTTCAAAAGTGCCATACATGGGTCTATTTGAAATAAATGATTTGACTTTGACAGAATAAAGTGCAATTCAGGTCGCACAGCACTAATGACCTTCAGTTATATTCACCTAGAAGTTGCCTCTCTTTCTATCGCCTAACTCTTCGATCTTCTGACTACGTTACACTCACAGAATTGGCCCGACAAGACGGGCCCGCCGCGTACTTGTAGCTTCATACCTAAACTGCCGAGTGTTCCATCTGTTTTCACCTGTGGTACACGTAAACTTTTTATTATTTACTTTCATACATTTTAAAAGAACTTTCCATCATTAAGGAAATGATAAAACATTTTCAAATTATTGAACAACACAGTGAAATGAGGAAAACTCGTATCAGACGAACAATAACTTAAATAATCAAACAACATAACATAAGACAGAAAATCACGCCTTGTTTCCCCGACGAGTTAGGTAGAGGTGTACCTTTAGTACACCCACATTTCACCAGTTATGTTCAAGTCCCATGTAATAGGGGGCGAGTCTATTACCAATCAACCGGACACGAATCCAGACTCCGGGCTGCCACTGAGAAATTCCAAATTTAAAACTCAAAGAACAGAACAAAGAACAGTTACAGTTTTGGGTAATCAAAAACAAAGTAGCAGGTAATAAAAATCAAAATTAACATGGACAAATCATCATCACCATCATTCACAGTCCGACTTCACCCACTGCTAAGCATAGGCCTCTCTTTGCTTGTGCCAATCCCCACGGTCCTGTCGTCCAGGTTCCAACCGCGATGGTAATCTCGTCTGCCCATCTCGCCGTCGGACGCCCGACACCTCGTCTTCCAGTCCTTGGACGCCACTCGGTCACTGCCTTACTCCACCTGTCACCACTGCGCCTTGCCAGATGTCCTGACTCTAGCCCAACTCCATTTGAGTTCCTTAAATCGTTTTTAATTATGTTATTAGGTAAATCAAAAAGTTTAAAAAACAGAACGTGCCTTCAAAATTGGAACGCGATCGATATTTTAAATCAAGAACTGTCAGTCGTCACACACCAGCAAACATTCTACAGAATTTAAAACAAATGAGTGAGTAGGTACGTATTTACAAATAAAAAATCTGTTACCTAGCAAAAAAAATCTTGAACAAACTTTTTAAATTACTTAGATATTTTAGATAGTTTTTCCTTCAGTCTGCCAGCCAGGAAGCACGCTCTAGCCTTCACGGTGTTTGCCCCAATTGTCAATACATCAGTAAGAAATGTTTACCGCTAGTTTTTCTGGAAAACTAACTTCAATGGGATTGCAAATTACACGGCCGGCCATTTTTCTTTTGTTGTTAAGATTGCCGTTATTTCTTTATCAATGTAGTACTTTGGTAAATGTTAGGTAAGTTATATCAGGGCATGTAGGTATATTCGTTTTGGCATTCCTATTGGCCTCCTTAGGACTACTATAATCTGTGGACGGTATAAATGTGGAAACTAGAGTGCTATAAGGATCTTTTGGCACCTGAATGACATTGACAGGGGGGCGCGAAAATAAAAAAAGAAAGAAAGAAAAAAAACAAACCAAGCGCACATTACAAAAAAAATATACTTTAATTACAAATCAGCCAAAAGCCTCGTATACATTTACAAAATTGTCACTGAAATTGTTTATGAACAGAAAAAACACTACAAAGTAAAAATAACTTTAATTTTGAAAGTCGGTGTCTTTGGTTTTGAATTTTAGTTTTTTGCCAACGACTTCCGAAATGAAAGTTGTTTTTGAATTTTTCGTTGTGGTACCTAGCCCACACAAATTCGAATACCACTACCAAATAACTTCTCCCGCTCTGGGTGGAGCGGGAGGGCGTGTCAGACTCTTACTGACTTAAACCCACCCGTGTTCCTTCAGTTGCCATGTTGCCGGGGGGCCACGGCCACGATATCCCTATCAGCCCGTATTCGCACTATTCGCAGCCCCGGCAGTCAATTCTGCTGACATCTCTTTGAGGCGCGCGTGGAACACAACGCGCCGTCGACCCGGGCTTGGTCCTTATCGGACGGCGAGCTACCCATTGCTCACCGACCGCAAGCCCGCGCCTACGGTGGCCGGAAATCTTCCTGTGATTCCCGACGCCCAGGGCGGAATACCACTACCTGCTACGTAAATAACATTGACAGGAAGTTATTATAATATCATCCACATAGACTAAGTGGGAAAAATAAGTATTTTTGAAGCTAACTTAAAAACTACACAAGCAAAATTAATAAAAATTTATACAAAATTAATGAAATTTTGTCAATCTATGCCCTACCCAAACAGCGTTGCAAAAAAACCCTCTCAACCTGGTTACAAAAATAGAACTATGATGCCACGGAGCAGCTACTCATTGTTCCCTCGTAATATAAAATAACTTCGGGTTCTTGACTGTAACAAAATCCTTACACACCCACACTCACACCATCATTCTACTTATCCTCACACCTCACCTGCACTTTACACATGTGACACTATAAGTACAATTTTTATTTTTATTAATTAATTTTAATAGTCTGTTTTTTGTTTTTTTTTTTTACTTTTGTTTTCTCCTTCATCAATAAATATTTGTCTAGAGTTTGAAAATGTACCATTGACCATTGTAATGTTAATTAGATTAAATTCGGGGTGAGAGCCTGGTGATCCGTCACACAGGGTATCCTAGTATGGACGCCAGTCTCTCGCAAAGGATCATATTTTATGCATTTTTATAAAACGATTTAATACTTGTCTCTATGTTTATTACTATGTGAACCTTGGTGAAGAGAGAAATAAAAAAATAAAAAAAATATTATTATTATACAGGACCACCGCGCAAACATTCTCCACCAAATAAAAAAAAAACAAAATTAATCCACAAATTGCTAAAAATATCGAAGAATATACATTTAAAAAAAACAAGAATGCAGACGAACATAAAGAAGAAAAGAAAGAGAAATTGTTTATTCTGCACAAACTAAACGCACATTACAAAAACCAAAACCTCCTCCTTTTTGAAAATCGGTTAAAAATAAGATGGCGGCTTTAGTTCCGATTTTGGACACGCGTCAAAAAATCCTTGGACCGTTCTATAGGTAAAACTAAGCTATAGGTAAAGCTGACATTATGTCGAACATTTTGGAAAACATGAGGGCTCCAGATCACAATATCCATTTAATCGTATCTACAAATAGTATCCGAACCAAAACAGGTTATAATATGGACGCCACCCACACGCATATTCGTTTCCACAAAACAACATGATGACGTCAAACAATACTGCATCGTATTCCACAAACATGCCATAATCGAAAACCTAACCGTAGCAAAAACAATATGACATAACATGATGGGAAACTTGAACCTTCAAATTCTCGGAAACAGAATAACAAAAACATTAAAAAAAAATGTTATAGATACGAAAACAAATAATAAAATCGATTACATCTAAAATTCAATTCAGCTATAAATAAAACTTAAAGATTAAAATCCTTTTAAGTCCAGTCGTTTATACGTCACGAGAGTAATAAAAATGGTGGACGTAAACTTCAGCGTCTCAGTTGGGGTAGGACTTAGGACAGACGAATGGACATAAAAACAAAAGCATACACTATAACGAGTCGTAAAACTTGCATTAGAAAGTGATTACCAAACGTAAACAGTATAGATGAGCACAAAAGTCTTAAGGAAAATTACTCAATGATGACACAACTTTTGAACCTCAAGCCTAGCAATTTAAACTAATAATAATATTATACAGTAAAATTGGTTAGTTTGTATGTAGGGAGTTATATTCAGAACTACTGGTTCGATTCTGAAAATTCTTTCATTAACGGGAAACTATACTATTGCCGAGTGTCATACGATATATTTTATGTTAAAACAAGAAACACGCGGACGAAGTCACGGGCAGAAGCTAGTAGGAGATAATAAATACTCTTTACTAAAAATATCTAGTAATCTCAAGCAGTTACAATTTATTTTTGGAAGTTATTTAACTTAAAATTGGTAACTATTACTTAACAAAACAAATAGAACACCAGAACTGTAATTATTACGAATTTTCAAGTAAATTGGGCAGTGTAATTAAACCCTATTTTTGTACGGTAGCGGGTATTAAGAAGGAACTGGTTTAAGTGTTCATAAATATAACACTGATTGAGTTGTTATTATCATGTTCTATTTACATAATAATGTTAACTCTAGATCTAGGACCATGTTCATTAGCAACTACATTGACTGCCAGCATTTATAATAATTATCTATTGGCTCAGAAATTCTCGCAGACCCAAAATTCTATAACAGCCAGTCCACTATAACTAAAGTCTAATGAAATTGTTGTCTGTCCCAAACGAAAGAAGAATGTATCTAATAGGCTTGCTTGATACATTAGCAGGGCCTGTCAGTGAAGTGAAGTAGTTGACCGGCAGCAACCCAATTTAAAATTCTAAAAACTAAAATATCATTAAACTCCACAAATATCCCTTCACCCGTACCACAAGATAGTTTTATTACTTATTAGACCGTAAGCAACCCACACATTCAAATATTCTTTTAGAATTTCAAAAGATTAATAAAAAATCTCGAACACTTCTGCCAGCGGCTATACTTTTATTCAATACCAAAGACTACAGACTCAAGTGCATGTCTGTAAAGGAATACTTTAGTGATGAAACCTCTATGCTTCAGGAACTTTATAGTTATTGAATTGCTATTGTCCTTTTACGTGTGCAGCCATAAAACATTCTTAAAAAGTAAATAAGATAAGAAAAAGCTAAAAAAGTCTGTTTGATTTTTTCTTTCGTTCTTGTAGGTAATCGGTTTTGGAACCTTTTTTGTAGGTTTTGCGAAGAGATTAGATTTTTTTTTAAACAAATACGATAGACATAGATAAAGAAGTTCTTGGCGCCATCAAGGAATGTTTTTTTTTGCATGCGGTTGTGAGTAATTGTAGGTAACTTTTGTAATTGTTCAATTATCATGTTTGAGTGGTTCCTTCTTTACACAAAATAATTTTAGTTAAATTGGTTTTGTTAAAATTTGAGATACTTACCACACTCCATTTCTCCGTATTTATACAGTGCTATCTAAATACAGAAAGTGGACGTCTAGACGCACAAAAAATAGGACTGTGTTGCTAAATTAATTGGAGATATTTCATTATCATACCGCTGTGGTCAAAATAATAATAAGTAGGTCATTTTAATTATATATATATTTTTTACTTTTATTATTTTAATGATCTAATGAATTGTAATGTACTTATTTTGTATTGGTGTAATGAATTTAATTAATTGTATGTATTTGTGATTAGTATATTGGGACTTGGTGCCTTATTAAGTAAATAAATAATAAATAAATAAAACTTGTCCACTCTGAATTGACGCGCCCCACTACCGCATTTACGTACACACGGCTACACATCAAGCTATACATTTCCAGTATAAGCTAACCTTGCATTATACGGAAATCCTATACAATACGAGATCAGCATAAACTGGAAATGAATAGCTTGATGTGTAGCCGTGTGTACACAGTACCAGTAGCCATAGTACTATTTGTATTAGGGGTTGTGCACTAGATCCGATCTTTGTCCGTCCGAATTTAGAACATTCCCAATTCGGATTGAATTCGGATCTTGAATTCGGATCGGACGCTCTTATACGGTAGTAGGGCGCGTCATTTTATAGTGCACAAGCTATACCTAAGCACAGATAATATAATACCTAAGTAGGTACTAAAATTATTTTCTGACTATACCTGGGATAGGGTGACCCATTAGATGGTAAAAAAACCGGTCAATAGCCAGTCGGACTCACGCACCGAGGGTTTCGTACCTACTATTTTAAATTTTCATCGGCAAGGCTTTTACTCGTCAGAGAATTTGAACACTGCACATTGTCGTGTAGAATATTGCAGTTTTAGGTCAGCGCCATGTCTTGACCGATAGTGGAACTAATGTAATTTAAGTTGATGATTTCTGAAAAAGTGTGGTATTTAGAGCTATCGTTTTATTTTTCCTGTAATATTTAAGTAGGTACATAAACTTCTATCACATAGAATAATTTCAGATTTTTCTCGATGCAAACTTTGGAGATAAGGGAACGGGAGGGTATTTTTTTTTAATTTTTCGTGTAATGTCAAAAACTATGCGGCTTAAAAAAAATGTTTGAGAATGTGCAAATAGCGCTCTTTTATATGATGCCCTAGAAGCCCCACTTCGAAATTTTAAGACACCCGTTCAGTCCCTGTTGCAAAAAAGTGTACATTTTTATTTCTTTCTTATTTGCAAAATGGTTGGGCAAACGTCATCTAAATCTATTCCAAATTTCAAGTTGATTGCATATCTCAAGTTCTTGAGATATCCAAATGTGACAGACAGACGTGTCGTGGGACACGCGGTGCTAATGAAATTCCTTTGTATAATATGTAACTATTAAAACAGAGCCATCTAGTATCTCAAGTCAAAAGTATTTATTTTTAATCGACTTAAAAAAAGAGGTTATTGTTTTTAATAAAGTAAAAACAAAAACTTTAGACACTTGAAACTGAATTTTTCAGACAACTATTTTTGGTTACGTGACGATTTCTACCAGTTTACCTACTCTTACCGCAAGCCGTGTCAAAGAATTTCGTTCCAATAACTAAACGACAAGTTAGGAAGTTGAATGTTGTAGCCACAACCTTTATCAATAATATAATAATAAATTGTTTATTTAAATAATTGATTTACATAAATATTTACAAAATAGGGCCTTAAACTAGAGGTTGGTATATATTAATTGGATTCTACCTGAACTAGGAATAAACCTGTTGTATCTGAGGTATCTCACTCAAATGCTTATACATAAGTATTATCCACGATTCCATGAACAAATAGTTAATAATTTATCTAGCTACCATAAATTATGGTTTTAATCAAATTAAGAAAAGTCGAACGCTACTTTACTGCATCATCGTAATACATTTTTGCAACCACGTTCTATCATGATTTTTGCAATGCGACATTTTTATTCTGGTCGCGTTTACTTTGAAAAACAGAACAATTGCCGTGTCAATAAAATGTAAAATTGCATGTTTATTTATAATACGAATTGTAAAAACTTAAACAATTTTTAAGTACATAACATAAATTAAAAAAGAACTTATAATTAAACGTTGGCGGTCTTACGCGACCTCAAATAATCTATAGAATTTTATATCTTGTCTCACCTATTTTCTTTGCAGGGCATTCTTGATCGCCTGTTTTGTGGTTAACTCTAAAATTCCGGCCATTAAAATCAGAATGGTTAAAACAACATCTATTGTGTGAATCAGAAAACTAATAAAATAGCTACCTGAATATCTCAATATCACAACCCAAACAAAAAAAATATAACAAAGAACAAAACACTATCAACACAATATTTATATTTACAAAATTCCTTCAAACCCTTCCTATTTTATCGTTTGTTGATTAATCGACGCGTGCGCAAGTTTCGCAATCACGTACGCACTTTGCCTTCGAAGAAACATCAGAAATGCATGGTCCGTATCGAATGGCAGCGAAATATCGAATGAACGGTATCGAGATCATAATCGATAACGGTAATCGATATAGAGGAGTAATTATTGATTTTGATAATCGGTTATCGGATCACCTAGTGCCCTAGGCTGGAGGGATTAGTTTTATCGGTGTTGTAAAAAAAATAGAATTAGAGTGGGCGATATGTTTCCTATCTTTATGGTTTCTAAACGAAAATTAAGTATCTACAGATCTACCTACGGAAGTAGAGCAATTTCATAATATTTTTTGGTAATTGAATAAGTAATTAGCATTGTTGTAAAATACAATAGACGTGGATATATTTAGTAACCTGTTCCGCTTAGCTATTTCTAAAGAGCCATAAAAACTCCTGAAAGAAATCGACACGTGTTTCACCTCTCAACGAGGCATCCTCAGGATGACGATTGACTTGTCGCGAACCTGAACACGGCGTGTTGCCACACCGTGCGCTGAACACCGTGAACCGTGCACCGTTCTCTGTTATATCAGTGTTATTGGGTACATTTTATATTTTTATTGAATGCATTTTTTTTTAAATATAAAACGTTAAACTACTCGAAAATGGTTGACATTGACACAGGAGTAATTTTGTTGCAAATCACCTCTCCTACATCTCTATAATGGATTGCCGACGTATAACCAATAACCCGGTAACTTATAACAAAACAAAACTTTTAAATTGTTTGTCTTTCTGTCTGTCTGTTTGTTCCGACTAATCTCCGAAACGACTGGACTGCTTGTGACGGGTCTTTCACTGGCAGATAGCTGATGTTATAAGGAGTAATCTAGGCTACTTTTATATTAGAATAAAAAAATAATTAGGGTCTACGCGGGCGAACCCGCGGGCTACAGTTACTAAGGAATAAGTATAAAGATCTTCAATATAAAAACTCATATATAACCTAAAACACTAAATACCATCTATCTTCCTACAGTTCGTTTTTTAATCCCAGAAACTAATTTGACAGGTGCAAATGTCAAACTCCAAATTGAAAAAAACAAACAACAATCACTTGAAATGTCAAATTAGTATCTAGGTTTAAAAAACGAACTTTAATGTTCTTCAACAATAGTTGTACGGCTTCACCTACCGTCTGTAAGCCAATCACACGATTGTTTCGTAGTCCGTACACCTGCGCATGCGAGTCCCGAGGTATTGCGGTTAAGCAGCGCCCGCGCAGTATCACTTATCGTTAGACGAGATGCATGACAACCGCACTCACGTTGGACGAGACGTGGTCAGCGTTGATAGGTAGAACACGATCTTATTTATGTATGTAGGGATTTCTATGGATGGCAATGTATAGACTGTGTTCATTGCGTGCGTATGGAATCCTTTCGAGAAGCAGTATGCGTTAGCTTTAGAAAGGGTTCAGAAAGCATTTCTTAGATATCTTTACAAGCACTTGTACGGATTTTATCCTCTCTTGTATCCCACTAAATTCCTGTTGGGTTGCCTAAGTTATAATTCCCTAGAAGTAAGACGGTCGGAATATTTAAAATTCTTAGGGGGATTATAGATGTTCCTGATCTGCATAATGAAATCTGCAAACTATTTGTCCCAGATAATTACTGTCGTGGCAGGAAACACCGCTTACTGGCTGTTCCAACTTGCCGTATTGTTGCACACTCCAAGTCACCTATTCCTCGGACATTAGCCGCTATTAACGCTCCGCTCTCCTGAACTCAAACACAGATCTTGATATGTTTGCGAATTAATGGAAGATGATACTGTCAGAATGTTTGAACTTTTGTGAAAAGAATGCATGATTGTGTTAAATAAATTATATGTTTAAGTAGTGTAACTGGCTTCGGCCGTTCTATTTAAAATAAAATAAATAAATTATAATTTGACTTACCCGTTCATAGGTGAATTTAATTAAGTCATCCTTGGTTGCTTAATAAATCTTCAATTGTTTCTCTGATTATCAAATTCTACTGTCACCTGGACTCCTGGAGTACTTGGCGCTTTTATCACGGGTGCTAGGTGCTAGAGCTGTTACTGCCAGCATTTTGGTTTTTTATTGAGATGGATCGGGTAGGTACACACGGCTACACATCAAGCTGTACATTTCCAGTATAAACTGACCTCGCATATGTATAGCTTGATGTGTAGCCGTGTGTACCTACTTGTTTTATCAACGTATCCTTCTCAAACTCCGTCTTTTTTATAAACAACTTCACCTGGTGGCGGTGGCGGACTGGCGGGCACACTCAAGTCCTAAGCTAAAACAGACAGTCTCAAAATTCCGATAGTTCTCCAATTAAGATGTTCATAAAGAGGTTATACTGGGTGGCAGGGACATCGACGCGAAAACTGTTACCATGGATTCAGTACATGATTGTAAACCACCTTTTTTTTTTGGTAGGAAATGATCAAATAATTTCTCCCGCTCTGGGTGGAGCGGGAGGGCGTGTCAGTCTCTTACTGACTAAAACCCACCCGTGTTCCTTCGGTTGCCCTATTGCCGGGGGCCACGATTTCCCTTTCGGCCCATATTCGCAGCCCCGGCAGGCATTGGCCCTAGCGGACCCCGTCAATTCTGCTGACATCTCTTTGAGGCGCGCGTGGAACACAACGCGCCGTCGACCCGGGCTTGATCCTTATCGGACGGCGAGCTACCCATTGCTCACCGTCCGCAAGCCCGCGCCTACGGTGGCCGGAAATCGGCTCGCAATTTCCGCCCCGGGCGTCTCCTCTTGCGGCGGTTAGGGCGCGAAATTTGCCTCTCCCTCACGCGTTCCGCCTCCTCCTTCGCGAGCATTACCGCTTCGCAGAAGGAGGTGACGGCCTGCCATTTCGCTCCGTACCATGGCCTGAATCAGGGCTGGACGCGAGAGATCACCGCCGCCGATCGCCTCCACGAGGACACGGCGATGCTCCGCCCAAGCCGGGCAGACCTCCACCGTTTGCTCCACCGTGTCCTCTGGGCGATCCACTCAACGGTGACACCCGGGCGTTTCCTCCCGCCTTATCCTGAACAGGAACCTCCCGAAGCAGCCGTGTCCGGTGAGGACCTGCGTCAGGCGGAAGGTGAGGGCGCCGTGCGTTCATACGTTGATATTTTTGTTCGTATATTTAAAAAAAAAAAAATTTAAATAACCGACGAAAAATTTCAACGCAGCGGGGTTCAGAATCATGCACTGAATCCATGGTACCTAACAGTTTTCGCGTCGATTTCCCGGCCACCCTACAAATAAGATAGGTAGGTTTGTCGTGCACTCCCTTAATTTAGCGCGTGTAAGCACATTCGCTGACCCACGTCCTTCAATTTCAAGTTATCGCTCGCAGTGTTTGAGACCCTAAGATTATTACGGGTCTGCAAACTCGTAACCAGTATTTCAAGAAAAGCAGTAAATTAGAATGGCTGTAGTTCAGTAGGACAAGTTGTTAGCCTGTCTTCTGTAGTCATATCTATGATTTATTTATTCTTGTAAGTTATAGGATAATGAATGCAACTACAACTAGAATTAACGTTTCGAACGCGTGGGTGTGTGAACACCTGTCCTTTGGGATTTGATAGATAATAAAATCTAGAAAGGTATAGAAACGTCCGATCCATTTAATGCCCCTGCCACACACTCGTCGAGTGGCATGAGCAGTAGCGAGAAAAGTAGGCAGAGACGTAGTGTGGCAACGTTACTCGTCATGCCGCACGTCATGCTCCTCGTCATGCCCACTGCTCTTTTGTCGGTTTTTGGGCGCAAGTCAAAGGACGTAGTGCGAAGCTTCGCGATTAATTGCGCGAATTGAGCAGTGTGTGGGCAGAGTGCAACATCGAAGCAGCGCGAGGAGGACAGCGATGAGCAGATCGAGGAGCAGCGCGAGGAGCATAGTGTGGCAGGGGCATAACATTTCTTTGATATAATTTTCTTCGTCTTCTTCGTCAGGTAGACTTTTTACAAACGAATTATGGAACAGCTGAAGTTACAAATTGGGCTTAAAACTTACTTTATTGCATCGTATCCTTGATGATTTCTTGGGTTGTACTTATAGGAAGATTTCTTATAGACAACTATGCGAAATCAATCTTCTAGCATGAATAGTGTTGGGTGTAACCTCAGACTGCTCAAAAATAGTTTAGCCAAAACGCAGGACGCAAATCATGAACAAACCTGGATAGATAGTCCTTATAAGGTATATAGATACTAGGTATGATAGATCACAAAACCTAATCGTAAACTAAACACTGATACACCGTCATCGTTACTCGAGTACAATAAGTTGATAAAATCGCATAATTACAGAAAAGAAACGCGATCGATGAAGCGCATCTTCCAAGGAACTGTTACATTACTACTTTAATACTTTTACATTCTTCGACCATTCATACGCAATACTTACACGTTTTCTTGGCAAAAAACTGGTCAAACTGGCTGGGCAAATCGATATCTAATAGTTAAATACATGAGAGAGATTTTGTAACATCAATTTGTTTAAGTTATTATGATTTACAGCTTTACATTTTGGTTTTTGTATAATCTTGGTATCCCAAAAGGGGACTTGTCTGGAGTAGGTCCATAAGCGTCTTCCATTCTGTACAAGGCCAGAACGCGAGGGTGTGAATCTAAAAGCGTATAGATTGGAAATCACTTTTTTACTAAGGTCTTCCAATCTATAGAAGAGTATTGCGGAAATACTCGCGTATACTTGGTAGTGACCTAATTAACTTCCTTATTCCATAATTTGAATATTTCATTTTCCATTTGAATTTGAATAATATACAGTGCCAGTAATCATACGGACTAATCGTGTATAGATTGCGACAAATTGTGAACTGGTATCCAAATTGTTTGCGACGTAAAGCACCTTGCGCTAATACTAAATAGCCTGCCTGGCTGCGAGCAACTTGGAAGTAGCGCTCACCGGTCGCTGCCGCGGCACCGCTCGCTTCGCTTGCTCGGCTCGCGCGCGGTTTGTCACAGTTCTAACCTAACCTAACCCATTTCAACCAGTTCGCATTTTTTTATTAAACTATATCTTTAAAACTCTTATCAGGCATAAGTGATGTAGTGTGTGTGTGTATAGTTTGGAACCTGGACTCGCGCATCCACATTACAAACTATACACGAGCAGTACGCAAAATTCGTGTATACATTGTAATCACAGATTTAAAATAGCATTACAATGTATACGCGAGCAGTTTCCTATGGCTGCGTTCTGGCCTTGTATAGATTGGAAATACGCGGTCCATACCTATATGAAAATTATTTCTAAAACTAAGTGCAGAACCTTGCCATGGCCTGTAGATATTGCCAAAGATCATAGAAGGTACATCAAGGGAGGATGTTCCAGACCAAACGGTAGCTAAGGGATACTAGGGTGGAAAAAAAATCGAAATAGTGTCGTTTGATACTGTTATGTAGCTATTGTATCAGACAGAAGCTTATACTTTCAAACTTCCGTTTTAATTTCTAAAAAATATCGCTTTAACTAAAAAAATAATGGATTATAGCAGGGGTTTAGGCATTAGGTTAGGTACTTTATAGTTAAAGCTCCCGCGGTCAGGCGCGACGTGGTACCAGCAGAACTATTTCCGTGAAGTTTTCAAAGAAATTGTTCCTCCAAACTCGCGTCGCGCCTGTCTGAGCTTTTTACAAAGAAAATTCCTTTAAGTACTTATACTTACTTATAGTAGGTAAGTAGGACTACTTACGTTAATATCTGATATACCTACCTTCTTATTCATGTTAGCATTATGAATCATCACAATAACAATAACAAGCCTACGCAAATTCCATTACATGATTTAGATCTCAAGTATTTTTTATTTGTTAACAATCTAATTGGTAATTACATACTGCAGTCAAGTGATGCCAATCTAACGAGGAAATAACCATTTGATAGGACTCAAATTATGGCGGGAAAAAAACAAGATGGCGAATTCTTTTGTTTTTATTTTAGGAAGTTTTTAAATGGACGGACGGATGTATTTATTTATGAATAACTCATATTGTTAAGTGATTAAGGCATAATTTATTTAATTCGTGCTTTAATTTAGTATGAATCATCATTGTGTTGTGTATCGTGTTTGAACTGGCAACACGTAAAACGTTGACGTTTTGAGTTTAAAAAATGTAATCATTCGGCTGAGTTAAGTATTGAAGCCTGCAATGATACAAGTTGTTTTTTTCATACATCTCCATAATTTTTTTTTCTATCCTCTAATAATTTTATTTAAGACTAGCTTCTACCCGCGACTTCGTTCGCGTGGAAGTTGATAAAATATAGCCCATGTTACTCGCTGAAAATATAGTTTTCTATAGGTGAAAGAATTTTTAAAATTGGTTAAGCAGTTAATGAGTTTATCCATTACAAACAAACAAATATACAAAATCATCAAATCTTTTCTCTTTAAACAATATTAGTTTAGAAAAGTTGTTAAATTATCTTTCTCATGTAAAATCTTAAAGTTTACTATTATATTCTTTTTCTTTTTAATTTAGGTAACTAGGGCTACAAAAAACAACAACAAAACAAAAGCACATCAATTACCTCAACCAATTGATTCAATTTATCGATGGCAGCCGGCAAATTGCAGTAAACAAGTTAAGAAAAACAACCAAACAAACCCACTGAGCTAATAATAATATCGATACTCCTTATATGGCGTGTCGTATCGTCTCTAGGCGTAGTGGCGTAGTTTACTACGATACTATCGGTGGTCGATCTAAAAACGTTATGAAAGTGCACCTGACTAGAACAGTAGGGCTGTCGACTCATCGGGGAAAAATCTAGGGTAGGTATTAGAAAGTTATATTTCCTTTCATTTATTATATTACCTTTAATTTATTTATTAGAACGGACTGACACTTTGTTTATTATTATTCTAGCGTATGACACTCGTGGGTTGCAGCTGAAAATCAGCGTCAGGTGGTACACTTTGTGCTGCCATCTGACATTATGCTGAGCTGAGGCCCTTTTGGTATTATAATCATTGTTTTCTGTTCTTATAGTTTTAAGGTGTATTTTTCTGTCTTAATGCCAATAAACGCAATTTTCTTTCTTTCTTTCTTTCTTTCTAAGGACCAGGACCTTTGATTTTTATCGATTCTTTCGGCCATAATACAAAACAAGGTTTATTTTAAAATCCAGATTTAAACCAATGTGCCATTTTTGAATTTTGAAATTTATTTCGATAAAGTTAAAAAAAAAACAAGAACAGACGTCAAACGCGAGTCCTAGTTGTCAATTCGAATTTGACAACAGTTCTAAATTTGAAAAGCTCGGTGATTAAATGATTAAAAACCTGGGTCTAAAGATAATCATTTATGTTTAAGTAGCGGGAAGGTCTTTGTTTGGCAATGCACATTTCACAGAGTGCTTTTAAAAACGCGTAGATAAATTCTGAAAATTAAGTTCCCAGGAATTTACTACGTTATTTTTCTTGAAGAAGCTTATGTTATAAGTATGTAGGTAGTTAGGTAATAAGACACAGTGTAGGTACGTAGACCTTTTTCTAAAATCTAAACAAAGTATGAAATAAAAAAAACAAATCACGGAAATTTTAAAAGAAAAATAGGTATTTATCTTGAAGTATTCTTGAAGTTTCTTAATACAGCAGATGATTCGGTAGCCCTAGCAAAGACCTATATTTAGTAGTTAATAGAAGTGTTAATTACGGCGCGTATTCACAGACAACTGTTTCTACTTTCCTACAAGCTTCCATAAATGACATTTTGTCCAGCTTTGAGCACATGACCACCGTGCGGTTTCTAAAAGTGAGAGGTGAAGTTTGTTTACAATTTGATTGCGATATCCAATTTACAAAACGTGAATAAACAAATATTCGAACCTTAGATATAACTTGCTTACATTATTTAATCAATTTTAATCGGCACAAGATTTTAATCGGATAGGGTCATTAACTTCAGATTTTTGATGCAGAACTGTATTCAAAAACTGGTGTTGAATTTAGAATAACTAGCGACATCTTTTGCGGAGTAGCAAAACCAAGTAAAGCACGCTAGATTTCTCATTTAGCGCTATCTAGTGTCAAATAGTAAAACTACAATGACACACATATTTCTTAATGTTGATGTTTCATGATACAAGATGGCGTAACTTAAATAATTAAAGAAATTAAATAATTCAAGATGAATAAATTTCTTTCAGTGAAACCTATAATGATGTAACGGTTATAGCAATATTGCTTTTAATTTGTAACTTTGTACTATGCACGTTTTCATGATGTAATGTAAAATTGCAATCGTAATTTAAATGATCCATCTCTATTTCTCCAAAAGTCATCTCTAACTGATAAAGATTTTTTTAAATCATGAATGTTATAGTTCTATATGTACTTACAACCCTGTTTAACATCGTCATGAAACTAATTATCCGCATACAATAATTCATAACTGTTAATTTAGAATGGATACCGAAACAAGCAATTAATAGCATTAGTTATTTCGACCCCTATCTATGAGCTGCGGTGTCCGAGTGGTTAAGGAGATGGACTTGAAATCCATTGGGTTCTACCCGCACAGGTTCGAATCCTGTCCGCAGCGTATACTTTTGGTACGAAAACAATACGGAAACAATTATCACTTTTCGATTATTATTGATAAAAATTTCTTACTGAATAAGGAGTTACTAATCAGAGTATATGAAAGATACATTGTGTTTTTTTGTTGTATTTAATTCGGCCGTTTTTTGGTTATATTTCTATTGTGACAAATATACTATAAATAAATACAACATAATGTAATTTTACAATTAACTAAGAAATAGTTTTATTTAAAAAAAACACAAAAAGATTCCTTCGAGCCGGATTTGAACCAGCGACCTATGGATATCAACGATTTGTACTCTACAGTCCACCGCTCTACCAACTGAGCTATCGAAGGTTGATATACAGGTTCGAAATAGCAGGCTACACTCCGTTTAATACATCATTTATGACGTATAATGCTATTTGTGAACAAGAATGTGTTATTCAAGCAATAATAAGGATAAAAACATTTTATGTAGATGAAGAAAATTTATAATAGTAAACCAGCTGTAAGATGTTGATTATATATGGAAATTTTAACACATGGTTTGACTTATTAAAAAAAAAAGCTTAGAAATGGGATTCAGAATTAATACTACAGTGCAGAAAAATCTAGTTAGAATATTATGACTTAAATAAAAATCCTTGTAATTATTTTGAAAACTTGTTGAGAAATTATAATTCGAGCTTATCGGTGTACAGACGCCAGCACATCAGACTATTACAATCTGTCTTTATTTAATAGATTTTCAACTTTATGATTGAAACATAAGGTTCAAAGTTGATTGGGAAAATTTGACAGTTTCGGGTAGCTTGATGTGCTGTACCTAGTTATTCAAGATTTTAATACCTATTTTCAAAGTAACGTTTTCGAGAATTTTTAGTTCGATCAATCAAATATCATCATTAGATCTACATAAAGCAACGTAGTTTTATTGGCAAACTGATACAGATTTTTGCTTATTTTTTTTATTAAAACTTACCAACAGTTATTCATAAATTAATGAATTTAATATTATTCACATTGTAATAAATGAAAGCGTTGCTATTTAATAAACTAACAGATAACAAACATTGCAATAACTTCGTCGTCAGATCTGTGCTAGTTCCTGCACAATATTATTTCATCATCGACTGTGGTTCTGTGGAGGTTAATTTCACATCCCATGCAATATTTAGGTAAATAAAATGCTTATTGTATTTAAACAACAGCAAATTAATCATGCTTAAATTCGATGGTAAAGTTTGTTTTAGATGCAATTAGTTGAAGTTCAAAGCTTTTGCTCGCATATTTTGTCAGGCGCTCATAATTTAAATGTTTTTGGTAGAAAATATATCATTGCCACAGTTGCCACGTATTACATTAAAGCTGTAATTCTATATAAGTTCTATTTAACCTGAAAAGGAGCTATTGAACTCATCATTATGAACAACTCTTACTTTAGGAAGAGACCAACTCTAAAATCACGAAAAAAAATGTATGGCTCAGCTAATTTTGTTTCATACCTATGTACGGTACGAATTACGATACCAGTACCTTAACTGCGTTTATAAACAATAATGTAGGGATTATTTATAGGTATACTTAAATGCATTTATATGCTCGTGTACCTACAGAGTGCTTACCTACGTTACTGCTACAGTAGTGCTATTCTGAAACCATCTCACCGTGTTATCTTAGGTGAAGTGAGCGTGGAGTGAGCTGTCAGTTGCTAAGGATGGACACTATTGGCAGCTCACTTCACCTAAGATATCACGGTGAGATTTTTACAGAATAGCACTACAGGTGCTGATATACTTGAGCATTCACTTGTAATAAACAGAACATCGAGCATTCGCCGTTTTTAAATTTTTCGATCTGAACAATGAACAGGGGGCCTACCACCAGCTTATAAAGCAGTATTATTTTAATATTACTTCAGTGGGAGAAAGAGATGGAGCTATACGCCCTGTAGAGCTTCATCCCTTTCCCACACTGAAGTAATATTAAAATAATACTGCTTTATGAGCTGGTGGTAGGTCCCCAGAGCCAAGCATAGAGCCAAACATCACCACGAACATTTTCACGATCATTCTAACGAATTCCCCCGATACTATCCGCCGCACTCTCCAAGGCGCAGTCGACAGACTGGCGGCCTGGTTTACAAAGTGGCGGATAGAAGTAAACCCAGATAAAAGCCAAGCGGTTATGTTTTCGAAACCGCGCACAAGGCATAGAGACCCCCTCCCCCGACCGATCACCATGTTCGGCAAGCCGATCCCTTGGGAGAAGCGAGCCAAATATGTAGGTGTCGTCCTAGACCATCACTTATCCTTCGCAAAGCACATAAAGTCGGTTCGTTCGCGAGCCGCTTTCGCTCTCGGTAGACTCTTCTTCATACTGAATGCACGCAGCAAATTGTCACTCAGGTGCAAATTGCGCGTTTACACGGCGTGCATTCGACCAATCATGACCTATGCGGGTGTTGTCTTTGCTCATGCAAAACCCCATCATATCCATAGGATGCAAACAGTCCAAAATCGATTCCTCCGTAGAGCCACCGGTGCCCCTTGGTACGTTAGGAACGAGGCACTCCACCTCGACCTAAAGATCCCCACTATCCACCAGTTTCTAAAACGCCTTTCCAAGCGTTTCTTTGAGTCCGCGGCCAAACATCGCAACCCTCAGGTTGTCGAGGCCGCCAGTTACGTCCCCAGTAGAATCAGTCATGTTCGCCGTCCAAGGCATATTCTCTCAGACCCCGATGACCCCATAACCCTCCTCCAGGAGAGCAATAGGGAAACGAGTAGGTACACTGAACAAAAACAGACGCCTCCCGTCATTCCGACCTCGCCGCCGAGGTCCTTTACGATCGCGACCGCCGCGCCCCCGAGTAAATAATGCTCCCCCCCGACCCTTGCTCGAAAACGAGGTGCCAGCAGTTGTTGCAGCTGTGCACGTAGCTTTAAATTCCTTGATTAATAATCATGATCAAAACCCTTTGATCCAGCCCGTCTCATCTTCTTTTGATGTCCTACTCCCTCCGGATAACGCCCTAAGCCGAGGTTCGTACCCCACAGGGGGTGCCCTTAGCGAGCGTTTATCCTAAGCTTTTAGCTTAGTTTTTATGTGTGCCCTGGCTGGAGGCAATGAGTGTAGCAGCTTGATGCATCCACAGGATTGACCGGTTTAATAGCCACGGTCGTTAGAAACCAGCTACGATATGCCCTGCAGAAAAAAAAAAAAAGTCTAACGAATGCTCTAGTCAATGCTCGTCAAGGGGTGCGGGAGGCATAGCGGCACGGCGGCGGTACGTGACAGAATGGTTCGGCTCGGCAAAAAGATCGAAGCAAAATTACTGTCCTTTCGCTAGAATGCTCGCTAGAACACTCGCTAGAATGCTCGCTAAAACGCTCCCGTATTTTTTTCTGTAATGTAACATTCGCTAGAATGCTCATTACAAGTGAATTCTCAAGTTTATCAGCACCTTAACACGAACAATAGCAAACCCATTAGCACTACCTCAACACCTTCCGATCAGAGAACTTACACTATTATATCGTAGGTACCTATATTTTTACAATCACTACGATCTATTTCCATATCCGTCGTATCCGAGTCGAATCTATCTCGGTTCAAGAGCACTGACCGCATATCCGTATACTCTGCAGTCTGCATGCAAATAAACAAACCGAAATAGACCTCAAAAGCATCCCTTTGTGGAAGCGATCGTAGAAGTTGGAAAGTTGTGAACCGGATTTTCTTTTGTTTTAGGGTATTTTTCTATTCGTGGTTGGGAAAGGAAGAATGAAGGAAAAGGTTCAGGAGAATTCAAGAGCCTTGTTCCATATTGTATTTGATAGGTAGGTGCTACAATGCAAACGCTACAATGCCGGAGTATGTCCACAACATAATGCATAGGTACCTCTACCTAGCTTCTGACGTTTCATAAGTTGACGGCACGGTTGGCGCAGTGGTTAAGCGATTGAGTGCTGCGCTGTGTGTCGCGGGTTCGATTCCCGCACGGATCAAATATTTGTATGACCTACAAGTAGTTGTTCCGGGTCTGGCTGTTTGTGTATGTGAGTTTAAATGTTTGTGAACGCACCCACAATACAGGAGAAATTCCTAGTGTGGGGCAACGTTTTTAAAAAAAAAAAAAAAAAAAAAAAGAAATATAAGTGCCCATGTAGGTTTATGTGAAATAAAATATTTTGAATTGAATTATATAGAAATATGCTGCACCGGCGATCAGCGACAGCGGCGTTGACGTCATCACGTCAACGCCGCTGTCGCTGAAAACCAGCGTTGGGGCTGTCTCGCATGGGGTCGCAGCATTATGCTGAGCGATGGCCGTTTTGTGTGGATATGAGGCATATTTTCCCCCAAATTGTTATTTACGTGTTTTTGTTTATTTCTTTGCGTCATGTTTACCGCAAATAAACGTATTTTCTTTCTTTCTTTTTTCTTTACCTTTTTATGATTTTTAGCGCTACTATCACAGAACAGCGCGTAAGTGTGACTGCTCAAATTACTGATTGATTCCCAAAGTTACTCTACATACCTAGTTTACTTCGAAACTTTCAAGAAATATTTGCAATCGACTCGCCACGAAGGTTCTCTAAGGTCCACCCCCGTATCGCCAGTTAGGTACATAAATGTTTAAGTCCTATATGATAGGGCGCGAATCTATTGCTATTAACCGGGCACAAATCCAGTATCCTAAGGCCTCTGCCTGGAATCTTGCGGGCAGCGGGGCGGCGGCGGCGGCGGCGCGGCTACGCATGGTTTTATATGGAACCGCTCGCTCCCCGCACCGGTGCTTTCGAGGCCAGTTACATGTAAATCTATGCATTTGAACGCGCCGCTCCCGCGCCGCCGCCGCCACCACCCCGCTTCCATTGCTTCATAATTTGGAAAAAAAAATCTGCTCAACAACATAAATAACGCAATGAATGTTGTTGAACTGTCAAAATGAAACAAATGAGTCATAATCGTTTACGAAAATAAGTTACGCAATTAGGATACAGGTACTCCTTGGGTTTTGCCAGCAGGAACTAAATTAGAAGTAGACCATATCCTTTACCCTACAAAGAGCACAAAAGCGTTTACAAAAACAAAAAAAAAACTTCCAAAACCTTTAAAGTAAAAATACTTGCATAGAACATTGATCCGTAACGTAGTATAAATAAAGAGCACAATCGCGTTTACAAAAATGAGGTGTCGGTAACGGTGTCGCGAGTTCAATTGTTTTTTCCCATCTCAAAAATGCCCAAAGCACCTTAAGAAGTTTTCACTTCAAAAAACAGTTCACAAAAAGTTTCCCTCGTGCCTTGAATATTGAATGTGGGTAGTACTTACAAACAACGTTATCTTTGTGGGCAAATGTCAGCAAAGTTCAGTGGGCGTCGATGATTCATAGGGCAGCGGTGAAACGTCAGAACTCCTAGATGCCTACGCCTAGCTACCTACGCTTGATCAGTGTTCAGGTGACGGAGGGATGAAATTGGAGTTTTGTAATATAAATACCCATAAGTAAAAGGTGTAGGCGTAGTAACACAGTAACATATTATTATTATTTTAGGCGCGGCGCCCACTATCGGTGGGCATCGGTACGGCTCGGTAGAGCTCGGGCGCTTTGCGTCGGCTTCGGGCGCTTTACGGCGGCTTCGGGCGCCTGAGGGCTGCTTGGGGCGGCTTCGGGCGCCTCAGAGCTGCCTCGGCATTCGTAAGCATACCTAAGGACGCCTAGGATGGATTGTGAAAAAAAAAACTGCTGTTTCATAGAAAAGTGCAATACCTACGCGGTCAAAATGTATGGAAAAGCTGTTTTTTTTTTAAATAACCGACGAAAAATTTCATCCCTCAGGGGTTCAGAATCATGTACTGAATCCATGATAATAGTTTTTGCGTCGATGTCCCTGCCACCCTTTTTTTTTCTCCCGCTCTCAGACTCTTACTGACTAAAACCCACCCGTATTTAGTGGCCCTAGTGGACCCCGTCAATTCTACTGACATCTCTTTGAGGCGCGCGTGGAATACAACGCGCCGTCGACCCGGGCCTGGTCCTTATCGGATGGCAAGCTACCCATTGCTCACCGTCCGCAAGGCGTCTGCTCCTGCGGCGGTTAGGGACGTGAAGGCCGAAATTTGCCTCTCCCTCACGCGTTCCGCCTCCTTCTTCGCGAGCAATACCGCTTCGCAGAAGAAGGTGACGGTCTGCCATTTCCTCTCGCTCCGTACCATGGCCTGAACCAGGGCCAGACGCGAGAGATCACCACCACCGATCGCTTCCACGAGGACACGGCGATGCTCCGCCCAAGTCGGGCAGACCTCACGGGAGACCGTGCGGTATCCTCGGGCCAGCCGGATGGCCATGACCCTCTGGGACGCGTTCAACCGGCGGGCTGGCCGCAGTCTCAATGAACGCGCCCACACCGGCGCCCCGTAAAGGGCCATGGACCGCACGACTCCCGCGTAGAGCCTCCGGCAGGAGACGTTTGGATCCCCTAGATTGGGCAGGAGCCGCTTCAAGGCAGCCCCGGCCCGCTCCTGTCTGGGAGCCAAACGTCGGAAATGTTCGACGAAATTCCACCGGCTGTCGAGGACGAGTCCTAGATACTTCATCGTCGACTCCCCTCCCGCCATTACTTGGGAACCCGACGGTGGCGCATTCCGAGGACCATGAAAACCCATGGCCTCGGACTTGTGCAGGGTCCTTGTGCTGGTGTACAGTCCCAGCTGTCGGATCCTGTCAACGATTGTCGCAACCCCGCGTGTCGCTAAGTCGGCCACCGCCTGGTACGACCTCCCCTGCGCCAGGACCAACGTGTCGTCAGCGTAACAAACGACGCTGATGCCGCTGTCCCTGCCACCCTGAATACAAATTTTGCATATAGGTAACTAATACTAGTTCTAGTACACAAACAGGCTTTTTAGTCGAATTAACAAAGCTAACGTAACAGCCGCACAGTCAGAATACATCGAGCTCGTGTATCTCTTTGTTTACTCTGACAGCTGAAGTCCGCTGAGTAACGCTGTAAAATTGTCTGGACTACAGATATGACCTATTTTTTGTGACGTAAGCAACTTTTGAGCGGGAGTTATATTTAGGTAGGTCTTAGTGCAGCTGGGGCCACAAAATAGCGTGCATGTAGCTGTACTTAGAATTAAATGAAAAAGTTTTATTTTTGGTTAATGGTTATTTAATGAGTTCAAAAACTCTACAATTATTAATAGGTTTACCGATTTGACACTATTAATAAATTATAAGGCTAAGTATTTGACTTTGAACAGTAATTAGTTGTACTTGTGACAAACTGCCACGATACCCCATCGATAGCGAGCAGCTCAAATTAATTCTTAACCCTTTAAAGCCAATTGAATATTGACTTCCAAATAAATCGCTGATCCTTCCAATTTTATGTTACATGAAAACCAGGAAAGAAATTAAAAACCGAACATTTAAATTGAAAAAGCTTACTCCAATTTCAAATGCAAATCACCGTCATTTTTTTCACTCAGTCGCTTTGAGTCGCGGATCGCTCGCAAACTCTCGCAAAACGGTTTCTACGTGAACGCTCTCCAATGAGCGTTTGGACCATTGACGTCATCAGCAGAGCACAGCCGCCGGAGCCACGATACTATTGTCAAACACATATTTAATTACCATCGTGTGCAGTGCGGCACACGCAACGACCTATTCAGAACGGAACAACGGTGAATTTCTGACCAATCTAAATCCAACTTTGTGCTATAAAAATAAAGTGCGTTTCTCTTTAGTAGAAAATAGGTGGTTTAACCGTTCCATGGAGGTGTGTAAGGGTGAATTTCGGCCGATCCTGCGTTGTACTACGCCTGCGCAAAAAACAGTTCGCGAGCGCGTATTTCAGTTAAAGTAAGGCGGCGCGCGGGCTAGCGCGCTCGCCTGCCGGTCGCCCACGGACCATTAGCGGACGCCGAATACCATTTTCATCAATAAAAATAATGTCCTGAAGTGTTAAAATCGTGTGTGTTGTCTTAACCTGTCAATTTAGCTGTTACTGTGAGTGTTGCGGTAATGTTAGCTGCCCGTAGTGTCTTCCTTTAGTTTAGACGTGATTGACTGTTAAAAATGTCGTTGTTTTGATAAGGTGAGTTCTTGTTTTAAGGTCGGAGGTTGCCCTTGGTAATGGCAAGTACACACGTATGTAAGCACCACATATTGTGGCAAAATGTTCGCGTGACTCAGCTGAGGTGAAATCATTCAGAAAATTGCTGCCACATTCCCTTGAAGGTTTTTTTATGCCTGCAGAGATTTGATACGATAAACGTTGGAGCTGTATTAACAATGAAATTGTGGGGATGTCAGGCTATAAATTGGTTGAATAATGGGTCTGCTACTGGGTGTAATAATGTTGCAGAACGTGCTCATACACAAGAATAAAATTATGACTCATAAACAGCATGGCAATCAAACACTCGTAAACTGTTTATGAAATCTATAATCTCGTATCGATGGTGTTGTTATCCAAGCATTATTAAAAGATAAGATAATAATGAACAAAAGACGAACAAAAACGATGTCAGGCCAGGTAAACAGAAAAGGGCGGTTATGTAAAAAATAAACTTGGCATAACAGTCATTCTTGTAACGTTCGAAAGCCGAAGGGTTATATAGCGATTTTCAACTACAACCCGAAACTCGCAGGTGACGGAATAGGTCTTATAGAAAACGAAAACCAACCATTTGCCGGAGTATTATTTGACCCTGAGCGGCCTGAGCCATAAAACTGTCTACCGAAAAACGCAATGTCTAGGGATCAAATCCAGGTATCAATCAAGTTTTATAACTCCGCCTGCGACTACTAGATCAATGTAAGAAATGTAAATTAAATTGTGCTTGTAAAAGCCCTATTACTTGGTTTATATTATGTTACTGTTAGACGGTTTCTTCTATCTTTTCAGCTAAGGTTTCCTCTTTCATCCTAAAATTTGATCTAAGGCCAGTCAAGACCATTCAGCTCTCATTTTATTCCGGTTGTCTCGACAGCTCTGTGGTCTGCCGCAGCGTCACCAAGTTTCATTTAAACTCAAGAATGTTTTCCTCAAAAGCGACGTGGTTTTTGAGGATTAAAATTTAAGATCCAATGTACCTTTTAAACACATTGGTACATAGGTTTCAAGGCTTTATGAAGTTTCGGGTGGTGATAAGAAAGAAAGAAAATACGTTTAATTGCCGTAAACATGATGCAAAGACAACACAAAACAAAAAAGGACAATTTGGAGGAAAATATGCGACACATCCACGCAAAACGGCCATCGCGCAGCATAATGCTGCGACCCTATGCGAGACAGAGCCCCAGCATTGTATAACAAAACGTTTCCAGATAAGAACGGTAGTGCTGCCAATAATCTCACGCTTAAGAAAGCTCCATTTGTCTTAAGTATGGCTCAGTATGGTATTATTACGCGGGAACGCGACAATTTGTTATGTGTTTGCACTGATCGGATACAGGTAGTCAAATTGATTACCTTTGAGTGTTTCAATATTAGTTGAATGATTCTCTCTTGTTATTTTTAACTACCGTGATGAATAAATTATGTGTTCTTTAAAATTCAATCATTGGTAGAGTAATTAATTATTCAGGCAGCGTTTTGCATTGCCATTTTGCATGTTTTACCCATTTCATTAGCTGATCATCAAACGCCTCCACTTTTTAGCGATCCATCGTCAAACCATGTGACTACAACCAAAATTCCAATATTTTCACATCAAAACTCTTCTGCTACTATATCATCATCACGAACATCCCGACTTCTATTTGCTGGATACGAATTAGTTAAAATCATCATAGGAACAGAAATATCAAAATTGATTAAACTACGAAGCTACAGTTCAAAATCGAGCCAAACCCAATTATTACAGAAGTTTCCCAATGTGGTGTTGTAGATTATAGCTTCTCCAAAACTAACTGAGATTTGGACCGGTACTGAAAGGTATCCAGTTATCAGTTTCAATTATTGTCTTTGATTAGCTTGTGGCTAATAATAACAGCCGCACGGGTCGATCCATCAGGTTAAGCTACGCTTGCCGGGGTTGGTCCGTGGATGGGTGACCATCTTTACATGCTCAGACTCCTCCGTGCCTCGGAAAGCACGTTAAGCCGTTGGTCCCGGCTGTTATTCGTGGATCTTTGACAGTCGTTACGGGTCGTCAGAAGCCCGAAAGTCTGACAACCAGTCTTACCAAGGGGTATCGTAATACCCAGTTACTGGGTTGTGGAAGTCAGATGGGCAGTCGCTCCATGTAAAATACAGGTATTCAGCAGCATCCGGTTAGACTGGAAGCTGACCCCAACAAAGCTGGGAAAAGGCTAGGCAGATTGATTGTCTTTGATTAACGAAATCATTATTATAAAGACTAATATTAGCCAAGAAAGAGAGCTAGATCATTTATTCTTACCGCGAGGTCATTGTTTTGGATCCGAATCAAGCTCACCTACACTGTGTTAGATTGATCTATTTCTAACAATTGCTATTGCCAAGGCTACGGAATCAGAGATCTAACTAAAAGAGTAAAGTTGGTAGGTACCTAAGTGGTCACCTCCTATTATGAGACTTAAACTTAACTGGAGAAATGAGGCACTGCACCTATGCTGAAACCTACAAAAACAGACGTATTTCAAGTCAGCAAAGAGCGGTGGTGGCCCAGGAAAAGCGATGGTGACCCAGAAAGAGCGGTAGTGACCCAGGAAGAGCGGTGGTGACCCAGGAAGAGCGGTGGTGACCCAGGAAGAGCGGTGGTGACACAGGAAGAGCGGCGGTGGCCCAAAAAGAGCGGTGATAGCCCAGGAAGAGCGGTGGTGGCCCAGGAAGAGCGGTGATGGCCCCAGTGGTAACGGCTACGACTTACGAGTTGTAGATCGTAGGTTCGAACCCAGACAGGCGCTTTACTTTGTGTCAATTATTTCATCACCACTGCTCTCAAAACGGTGAAAGAAAACATCGTGAGGAAACCGGCATGTCCTAGAACCGAAAATTCGAAGATAATGTGACATCCACCAACTCGCACGCGGCCTGCGTGACGGATTACGGCCCACTGCCTCTCACCGAGAGGAGGCCTGTGTCCCAGCAGTGGGAACATTATGGCTGATTATGATGGTTATGATTGTAAGAAAAAAGTGGTTTCCTGGTACAATGCATCACAAGGCTATTTTGATTTCCATATGAAGTGACAATGGTGAGACAGGATGGGTCTGATGTAATCTACTGGAGATTCTGGAGTCTACTAAAACTGAATCCAGTCAAGTAGAGTTGAAAGTGAAGACTTTCAAAAGATTGCTGTAATAGTTTATGGGTTAAATAAAACTCATTGCATTTGCACTTCAAATGTGGTTTCCGCATTCACTTTGTGTGGCCAGTTTCCAGAAGAGCAAAAGCAATACTTCACTGGAAGTACCAAGCCCAGGCAATGAAAACGCCTGAACCGTGTACAACATAATGGATTTGGTTTGGAAATCGCAGTGACACGGACGTTCAATAGTATTAACACAAAGGAGGTGGACAATGGGAGCCAGTTTCCTAATTTGGTATAATTTGCTAGATTTGGGTGTAGGTAATTTAACAGAATGAAGAAGGTATATTGCTTTTTAGGATTCCCCTGAACCCTTATAGGATCACTCGTGTGTCTGTATGTCCGTCTGTCACAGCCAATTTGCTCCGAATCTACCTTTTTGTTCAAACTATTGCGTTTTTCTGAGCGCCTAGAGAAGTGGCAATCGCTTTCAAAGCGCTAAGTATTTGTACTACGAATTCCAACTTGATTGACATAAGCTTTACATAATTAACATAAGTCTGTTCAATACATTTTTGACTTTTGCATCATCGTTTTCAACTATCAATTTGTCTAGACCCTCTGGTTAGTCTCCACTATAGATTCTGGCTGATAGGAGTTTTGTTAGGTTTGAATTAGAGTGGTGGGCATTTCATGAGATATATGGTAGGAAGAGTAACTTCCAAATCTCACTTAGAGTCGCAGTTTTGTCCTGTAGGCAGCCCCGGATCTAGGGGGGGCAAACTGAGGCATGTGCCCCGGGCGCAGACCAGTGCACCACCCATCACAAAGCAACTTTGCAATTAATGAGACGCGCAGCACTTGTAATTTTTCAATTTTTTTTCTTTTTTACAACAGTTTTGGCACCCATTTTGGATTGGCGCATTATCGATCGATAAAATTTGATAAATATGTTGTTGGCAAAATTTTCATTTTGAGAATATTTGAATTTCGCGGGCTAACTTAGCGCATCTCCATAAAAGATTGGCGGGGGGCGGCATACGGCAGTTTTTTCAAAACAATTCTAGATCAGGGGCTGCCTGTTGCTAAATGTTCTTACATATCTAAACTGGCAAAAATATGGACTGTGTTTAATCACAATTTTTTTTGTTCCGATGGTAAAACTTATTAGTATTCTTAATTCTTATTCTTTGCAATCTTCTACTAGCCCTATGATTCCACTATGAAGTCATTTCAGCCATAAAAGCATATTTCTGGAAGTATTTGCATTACCTTTGGTTTTTGTCAGAAAAAATAAATAAAAAAGATTGAAAACACATCTATTATGTTACATACCTAGGTACTTTAACACTGTAATACAATTATCAATAAATGTTACAGTAACACATGCAGTTAATCTTCCTTGTGGGTGGTGACGGCTGTCTTTAAATATTCATGGAGTCAGTTCAGTATTTTATACGGAACCGCTTTCAAGTGTAAAGAGATTCTATTATTTGTTGTTTCAGTCTGTTTCGACTTTCATGAAACTTAGAGCTTTGCTATGCTTTATAGCTAATGCAATTCGAGTTACTATCTAGACAGATGTAGTATATCCTCTGAAAATTCTGTCGTTTGCCATTTTACTTACGATTGGTCGCCACATCTATATACATATATATATGTATTTTATTTTATTCACCTTTATCAGGAGCCATTTTCTTATCTCCTTTATCATTATTAAACAAACATTCATCTGATTATAATTTGTGTCTCCTACCTTTACAAGTTTTGAATGTATTGTATATTTTTGCTAGAAAACTAAAAGAAAATAATTATGAAAAGAAGCCAGTTAAAGTTTGTTCCAAAAGTATCAGGTGAAAGTGTAAACAAACGGATCAGATAACGTACACACGGCTACACATCAAGCTATATTTTTCCAGTTTATGCTGATCTCGCGTTATATTGGATTTCCGTACAATGCGAGGTCAGCTTATACTGGAAATGTATAGCTTGATGTGTAGCCGTGTGTACCTGTGTAGGCCATTGAATTTGTGGCGCCACTTACAAATTGAGTGCTTTGATTTGATTATTTGAATACCATTGAGGTTAATTTTATAACCTCAATTTTCGTCAATGATTTTTCAATTACAATTTTAAAATGTTATTCAAACAATAATAATTGTCGGAGAAAGTTGTGAGATACAAAGTTGAAATCTCCATAATACAGATGAATGTGTTACTAATTCCTTTTAGTAAGTGATACCGTAATTAACCTGCACTCTAATTGCATAAAACACTTTCAATCACAATTCGAATGATTTTGAAGGATATTACTAATCCATTGTTTCATATGTTAGAAAAATCTGCTCAACAACGTAAATAACGCAATGAATGTTGTTGAACTGTCAAAATGTAAGCCTTTGTTACTACTGATAGTGTGTTATGCAATAACACTGCAGACCAGGGTTTGTAAAATATTAAATGCAATCACAAAGGTCACGACAACAAACAAAAAGCGATCGCATCAAAACTCCATACCACCTCGTAGGTACAGTATTTCTATTTTCGGAAATCATCGCATTTCCGAATACAAAAGAATGCTAATTTAAACTTTTACATTTCATCAATTGTTATATTTATCTTTTATAATAATTTGAATTCAGAACTAAATACTTTATTGCTTTGATTTTCGTGTGAACTAGGTTTATATTTAGAGCTGTAAAATTATTTTCCTATCTGTCTTGCCTGCGACTTTAGCAGCTTTCCAATTATTTTTTAAATAAATTACATTAAGTTAAAAGCGTATTAACAACTCTATAATTATACTTCCAAGTCAATTGAGAGCGTCCGGTCTGCACCTAGTGCAAAGGGCAACTGATAGAAATCTGACGACTGACGAAACACGAGGTTTTCCGAGGGACATTATGAACATATTTGTACTAACTTCACACCCTCTGTAATTGCAATATAATCACAGTGTAATATAAAAACATAACTAGAGTTACTCATACGAGCCAAATGACTCCCATTACGTGTATGATGAATGAATAATAGCCAAGGAATCGGTGTCGAACACAGAAATAGTTTTAGTTGATGGTAAAAGTTAGTTGTATTTTTGGGCTATCAAAACAATGGTGGTGAGGTCAGTCGTTGAACTAGGTTCGGTTTGTTTTGGTGTCGGTGATCTTGTACGCCGGAATTGATGAGGCTTTTTATAAGTAATAAAGATCACGGATACTTCCTTTAGCATTGCTGACAAGGAACACCTTAAAACAGAACAGCCAGGAAGACCAAGATTGGTTTACGGTAAATAATCTGGTACTTAATAAAAAAAAAACCAAATGCATTAGATTTAAATTACCTAATGTTAAAAGTAGCGGATGTGACATCATATTGAATGGAGAAAAACTGGAATTTATTAATCAAACGGTTTTCCTGGGAATCACGCTAGACGAGAAATTATAATGGGGACCTCATATTATAACATCTCTTGCGGGGCGGTTAAGCTCGGCCGCTTATGCTGTTAGAAAGATAAGACAGATAACAGATGTGGAAACCGCGCGTTTGGTCTATTTTAGCTACTTCCACAGCATTATGTCGTATGGCATTTTACTGTGGGGTCGGGCTGCTGACATTGAATCTATCTTTATTTTGCAAAAGAGAGCTGTCAGAGCCATTTATAATCTACGTCGCCGCGAATCTCTCAGGGAACTTTTTAAAAGGATTAATATTATGACGGTACCTTGCCAATTCATTTATATAAAATATTATGTATGTAAGGAAAAATCCACATCTCTTTAATAAAATAAGTGATAGACATCATTTTAATACTAGAAAGAAAGATAAACTAGATCAACCATTTTTCAGATTATCTAAAGTACATAAATCTTTTATGGGGTACTGTGTTAAATGTTACAACAAAATACCTTGTGACATATTGCAATTAAATGAAAGAAAATTTAAAACTCATACTAAAAGTACACTTTGATAACAAGCATATTACTAATTAGAGGATTATACCCAAGATAAGAGTGCTTGGAAACATGCTGGTCCTGCTCCATAGGACAATTTAGAATTAAGACAAAATCAAACTGGTTGCTAATTTAATTGTAAAATTTATTATTTTGTGTTTTATGACATTGTTTTTACATTCTGTGATTACTTCCTCACACACTGACTTATTAATTACAAAATTTTAGGAAATCGTCTACTTTTACAATGTTTGTAAATATGTGAGCACCATGTATCTATCACATATTAAATTATCAGTCTTTGCTTCATTTTGAATTCTTTTTACCTATTGTGGTATAGTAATTTTATTCTAGGTGCATCGTGTTCACATATAATTATTTAACTAATGTACGTACCTATGCAAACAATTGTAAAACATTTTAAAAGAGTAACGGTGGAGTTTCTTGCCCATTCTTCTCCATACGAAAACTACCTTTTGGAGCGACTAGAGTCAATTTAATTATTTTGTAAATTTTGACGTCATCAAAAATACCCAAATCGCTATAGATGTGCCTATAATATTTGAAGAGTTCCCTCGATTTCTCCAAGATCCCATCATCAGATCGTGACCAAATGACAATGGGACCAACTTGAAAGTATACCCTTTCAAACAAAAAAAGAATTTTTCAAATCGGTCCAGCGGTCTTCGAGTAATCGGGGAACATACATAAAAAAAAAAAAATCCCGACGAATTGAGAACCTCCTCCTTTTTTTAAGTCGGTTTAAAAGTGCCATACATGGGCCTATTTGAAATAAATTATTTGACTTTGACTTTGGCAGATAAGAGCCTGGGCCCTACTTAAGAATCTACTTTAAGTACCTCAAATTGCTTAGCATGATCCTCCGTTATAACGGAAACACTGCAGCATTCATTATAAAATAAATATATGCTAAAGCTGAGGATTAATATTAAGTACATTGTTTGACAAAAACACGATTCCTTAACTCCATAATTCCATTCTTTGCATAATAACTGAACTAAATATAAAACAGATCTTACTGTTTTTTTTTTAATTACCATAATTTTCACCGTAAAAATAATTTAAATAAACTATCGGCGCCTTGGTGCCTTCTCCCCGCCGTTCAGTCTCGCTCTCACTCAGTCCGTGAGCAGTAGTGTGCGAGCGAGAAAAAGAGTTGTGAGCTGAAGAATTATGGACTCTTAAAGATACTGAGTGTGGAAAAGTCAAGAAAATGCCTGCTATGGAAACATCTGCTCTTTCTTATGCCAGACCAACATAATCATAGTATAGCTTGTTTCGTTCGACGAATAAAGTGTTGGTTCGACTTTCACGTGTTAGATATTCACTATTTCGTCCTCCGTGGACTATCACTAAAGAAGAACTGAATTCTGATTATTTTGTTACTATTCCGCATCAACAGATCAGCAAAAGACTTCTTCAGTCTTCGTAGTTAATAGTTATTCCGTTTGAAATTGCTTTATTTACTACGTTTACTAAAATGCAATTAGACCGCTGCATGACTTTTTCAATTCGCTGATATTTCTTAAGGCTTGTGCAGACCAGCGCGACACGCAACGCGACACAAAGGCACCGTTCGTCGCGCGACGGGCGGTGCCTTTGTGTCACGTCGCGAGTCGCGCTGGTCTGCACAAGCCTTTACACCTTATATTTTACCACAGTAATTAGCTGATAGGACTCCTCACATTCTAACCTTTCACTCTAAGGCCGCGGACTCGCAGTTAGCGAGCAGCGGGGCGGCGGCGGCGGCGGCAGTGGCGCGAGAGCGGTGCATTCGAATACATGGATTTATATGTAACTGACCTCGAAAGCAACGGCGCGGAGAGCGAGCGGTTCCAAATAAAACTATGCGTTGCCGCACCGCCGCCGCCGCCGCCCCGCTGCCCGTTGACTTCGAGACCGAGGCCTTAGAGTGTTATCACACTAGCGTTTTGCAAGCGTTTTTCCAGCGAGGCGATTTGTCAACGTGCTCTCTGCGGATACGAAGCGAGCTAGCCGCGATCACGCAAGCTGTTCTCTGCGTTTTCACAATATTGTACACTCGCTTATCTAGCTCTGTTTTGTACAGTCACGTCAATTGCTCTCGTTCCGAAAACGCGGCGAACACGTTGCGCACACATGACGTCCCCCCGGTAACACGCTGATAAATCGTCAGTGTAATATGGCCCTAAACCGTTAAAGGAGTTATTAACAACATTCAAAACAACAATGTCAAGCGTATTATAAGCCGCTTATTCCGATCCTCAGTTATGAAAGGTCGACGTCAGCTAAAAGGATTTGCGAAACGGAATGAGTAATGAGATAGAGGACTGACAGGGCTTTGCTACCCCTTTGTCGGGTAACGAATGGATGACCAACATTTTTGTGGTTATTTTTATGTTAAAGGAATTTCTGGAGTAGATTAAGGTTGATAATTATGTGTAATTTTCGACATGTTTCAGTAACTCGCTTTTGAATAGGGATGTTGCCTGGGTCAATAAAAAAACTATTTAATCCATCAGTCAGATGATAAAAAATATTACACGCGTAATTTTTGCTTTATCATATTAATAAAATAAAATGATAAAACGCATGCAAGTTGAGGAGGGGTGGTTGCTACGTCACAATTAAGTATAAAATCTACATAGGTAATCGTGACGTTATGGCACATTTTAACTCAATGTATCGCCGTAATCCTTTGATAACGTAAAAAAATAAAAAATACGTGTCCAATATTTTTAAATAAAATAAGTACCTGATGGGCAAAAAAAAATTGTCATCACTTTTTTTTATTCTCTTCAACTTCTCCCGCTCTGTGCAGAGCGGGAGGGCGTGTCAGATAACCACACCTTTCTTATAGAAAGAAAAGAAATAAGTTGTATACCTTTTCTTATGTACCATTTCGTAAAATTTATATGGATATACTATAAACACTTTAATTAAAAAAAAAAAAAATGTATTTGTAACCCTAGCGATTATTTTCAGTCACTGTCCTGTAGCTAATCCGTGAACAGCGTTGTGGGGTGCAATATTGTCTGTAATTTTTTCTATATTTCTTGTTCCTATGTTTTACATTGTAGGTGTTTGTTGTTCCTTTAGAATAAAAAAAAGAAAACGTTTATTTGTAGTAAACATGACGCAACAAACACAAAAATGAGAAAAGGTTGGGGAAGCAAGCGCCACACATCCACGCAAATCGCTCAGCATTATGCTGCAACCCTATGCAAGACAGAGCCCCAGCGCTGGTTTTCAGTGACAGCCGGCGCATATACATATACACGCTGATGTATATGCGAAGAGTAGTAGGTATTTCCTTGAATGTCGTTATATAACTTTTGCATGCAAGTTATGGAAGTCAATTACCTTCAATAAAGGTTACCAACCTCGGTTTTCATGTCTAGATTTCTAAGTCAATACCTAGCAATCGGGGTCAGAAATACCAACTAAGTAAGTTAGGACTTTCCCTCGTCGTACCTAGTGCTTTCTTGGGTACCTACGCTTTTAATCTTGGGAGTATTTTGCCTATAATTTTCATATTGAACTATTATAGAGCCTGTTTAAGGTATCGTATGAACAAATAAAATGTTATAAGTAGTTTGATTTAAGACCCACTAAGCAAAGCTGGTTGGAGTGTTATTTTCGGAAACCTTTCTTCGACAACCTAAAAACCTTTATTTACAAGTTAATAACCCTTAGTTGATAAGTTTGTTCTATTTACTAACCATTGGACCAATGTTGTCAAATTAAATAAATAAAATAATAATAATAATAATTATCTATAAAAGTCTATCTAACTGAATCGCCAAATAATAGACTCATATGTTCCACATTTGTCACCGGAACTCAACCTAACCCAAACAATAGAGTCATGTGTTCCACATTTGTCACCGGAACTCAACCTAACTAACACACAGAGCGACAAACCCACAGTTAATTATACATAGTTAAATGTTAACCAGTTCTCGACTCCGCTGTGAACACTGAACGTTATTTGAAAATCTATTCACAAGTTGAAATAGGCCTAACAGTTTCAACCTAGCTGCAACTTTTATACACGCAATTATAACCTCAACAGCATAGTGGTAAGGGTTAGAATGGCCTGTACACATCGATTGTTTGCCTTTTCTATGCGATGTACAGAAGTTGGTTTAATCAAAGCTCAAAGTTGGTTTAGATTCAACTGTTGCTAGCAGTTTTTTTTTTAGTTTTTGTTGTAACTTCGAGTGGAGTTTGATCCGACGTTTTATGGGGCAAGTTGTAAATCTAATTTTTAGTTGGAAATGTTGCTACGACAAAGTTCTAACCGAGTCTGTTCGTGAGCATCTATTGGCTAGTTTTCGATCTAAGGTTTTATAATGGCTAACGTTGATTTTTTTTCTATGATATTGAATTATTGAGAAAATTTCGAATATTTATTTAAAATACATAATAAGCTTATAGTATTTGAACAAAAAAACGCTTATAATTATGCTAAATAAAAGAGAATGAAAAAGTTACATATAAGAAAAAGAAAAAAAAATATAGCTGATGCTTGTTTTTCTATTTTAATAAATTTTAAAAAAGCTAAAATAAATTAAAGATTCTAAAAAAAAATACAATGAAAAAATAATTGCGAAAATATTACATTCCAGTACAAAATGGCGTTAATTGCAAATATTGTTCAGGTTCTCGGTAAAAGTCGTGCTGGTGATTATTATCCAATTCCCTGAATGAAAAGTAAATTAAACTTATATTGAATATCTAGAAAACAGATCGATATGTTGCGCCTGTGCCATTTTATACCCTTGAAACGGAACAAAACTATACCTAACTATACATTTTGCAAATAAAAATTCTTTGTTTCCATCGCATTGTTGGGCAAAGGTTTGATTTCTAAATATTTTGATCTGAAGTAACTTTTTCAGCTTCAATCTGAATGTTCAGATTCAGACTCGTTTATTTATACGTACTAATAACAACTTTAATCTAATTAACAAAATTTAAAAAAAAACTTGATAGTTTTTTTTTAAATTTTGTTGCTGAATAATTTATCTTCTGCGTGGTCTGCGAATAACGCCGAATCTTACTGCATTAGGGTACAACAGCATTTATCATTAAATTCTGTGTTGGAAATTTAGTTTACAAAAAAATATGTAAACAAATATGTGTTTTTAGAAATGCAAACTTTCATTCTCACGCTTAAAGTGCAGTTTGCGCCACAACTCAATTTTTTTATAACCTTTTCAATATTAAGTACTAATCATTCTGAAATTAACTTAATTTATAGTTGGTTTTAGTTTTAAATCTTTTGTACAAAAATATTTTTGAATATGAATATAGTAATTAATTATAGACAAGTACTATCAAAGAAACGCATATGTAAGCAGTTTGAAAACCAAATCCCGTGCACATGACCCTTTTTTTCGTTGGTAAGCGTTACTACAGCGGCCGAGCGCTGCAAGCAGAAATAGTACAAGGTTACGGTGTATAGATATGCGTTTTCGATGGTACTTTGCATCAGTTCCTTTACCTGCCTTCTTGGCCATCGGAGTAGTTTTAACATCAAAGTCAAAGTCAAATAATTTATTTCAATTAGACACATAAAAGGCACTTTTGAATGTCAAAATTTACAAAATAATAAAATTGATTCTAGTCGCCCCTTCCAAAGGGTAGTTTTCGTATGGAGAAGAATGGGCAAGAAACTCCACCGTTACTCTTTTAAAATGTTTTACAATATTTTGTATACATTAATTATATAATTATATGTGAAGACGATGCACCTTCAAGAACACCAGCGCGGTAATTGCGTAACACACTTACAGTAGCAATGGCTTACATTTTGACAGTTCAACAACATTCATTGCGTTATTTACATTGTTGATCAGACACATTTTTCAAACATAAGAAGCAATGGATTAGCAATATCTTTCAAAATCATTCAGATTGTGATTGACTGTGTTTAACGCAATTAGGGTGCTCTGGGATCATTTTAATGACAAAACAGACACGTTATTTCTAGACTTTTCATCCTCAGTTGTTACAAGAAAATCCACTTCAACATTATCCTCATTTGTAGCAAAAACAACATCCAATTCCTAGTACTCACACACATAGACAAACCGAAGGCCTAAACACTTATTTATAGTATCAGCGACAATTCTAGGCTTTCAGGTGAAGGAGACGTGACGTAGTGAACTGGCACCATAGATAAAATATTCAGCAACCACCCGCAGTAACTGTGTCAACGTATGACCTGACGCTGACGTCTGACGTAGGGTTTTAAAAACATATAGAAAAGGGTGACGTCATTATTATTTTGTTGACGTTGTGGCATTAGCGTCGTGACGCGTGTTTTTGATGTTGATCAGCTGTTTTGTGCAAGTAGACTTTCGTGTTCAAATGACTTGAACATATTAAGGCGCAACTAGCCGATACTTTTTCCAAACAAATTTCGGGGGGATTTTACTCTACTGTTATACATTGTACATCCAAAATAAAACATGAAATCGTTTTGTCTTATTATTAATTTTATCTGTACAGAAGCAGAATAGTAAAAAAAAAGCAATTAAAAAGTTATGAGCCAGCAAAGATTCGTTTTTCCTGCTAATTTTAACGCAACTTTGGGAGTAAATAAGTAATAAAAGAAGTATAAAATCCCCAAAACAAAGCTCGTTCCGACAAAGCTCAATTGTCGAAGATTATAATAAACTTTATTCGTAATTGATTTATGCAGTAGTTTTTTTTCATAAAACTCCACCTTCCAAAGGACTTTTCGTAATCTTTTACGCGCTCGTTTTACTAAAATCGTTCTGAACGGTGTTTGTGTGCGTGCGAACTAGAGTTTGTGCATGTAGACCAGCGTCTAACTGCTCATCACTGATACTATCTCTGTCGGACACGATGCCAGGTGAGATAGCGTGCTTTTTGACCAAGCCCGCCAATAAGTTCGAGCCCGCGACTAGTTCAACCTTAAGTAAAGGCCAAGTAATTTTCTATCCTTTTCCAAATGTATTTTAAAATATTGCAGTGTCTTTGTTTCCCAACATCTTTTCTCTATCAGCCGGACCTGGGTCAAAAAAAAAAAATTCTATTTAGTCCGTCAGTCAGACAATAAAAAAATATTAGACACGTATTTTTAAAGAAAAAAATACGTATCCAATATTTTTTTGTAATCTACAAGACGGTCAAAAAAATGTTTTATTCATCACGCCTTGTTTCCCCGAAGGGTTGGGCAGAGGTGTCCCTGTAGCAGGTACACCCACATTTCGCCAGTTATGTTTAAGTCCCACGTAATAGGGGGCGAACCTATTGCCATCAACCGGGCACAAATCCAGACTCCGAGCTGCTACTGAGAAATTTCAGATAGAAAAACCCAATAACACTTTGCTCGACTCGGGAATCGAACCCAGGACCTCATGCTCAGCAGTAGCGCTTGCGACCACTAGACCAACGAGGCAGTCATCATCCCTATAATTATAGCTTAAACCGGTCTGAAAGCGTGAAATTTTGCCCAAGAGTTGTACAAAGGTGAGCATTAAGCAAGGATTTTTGAAAATTAATCCCCTAAAGGAATGAAAGTAAAGTTTATATAAGTTCGAAATTTTTGAGCACCCATCTGGCGGACTTACCTTTGTCAGGACTTTTCAGCTATAATACAAGGTTCTGAAAAATTACTTTATTTTTTCTTAAGCTTTCTTCCTTTTCTTCTGTTGTAAGTATAAACCATAAAATGATCCTCGTGCAAAATGTGTTTGCAAATTGCGATAATCAATAAAAACTTGCAGCTGGGTTCAATCTTTTTACATAATCAACGCAAAAAGGGCCACGTATTTCTGTACCATACCTTACATTGATAGTGTATAATATTCACTATATGAAAGCCATCATCTCGCAAAGGACTTGTCCCGAAAAGGTTGCGGGCGTCTGAGGTCAATCGTCCCCCATGGGACACGTCTTCTCACGGATGAAGGGAGTACTTACTGTATGAGACTTCCTTTAAGTAAAACATGCTACCCTCAATAAACCTATGAAATTCTAGAACGGAAAGAAGTAGGCTCAGGTGCTTTTTTTTTTAATTTTCGTGTTTTTTTCATCTCTCTAGTATTGTTTTATTCATTTCTAGCCTTTTTTGAGGAGAAACTTGCAGATCTACAAAGAAACGCCTAGTATCTGTCGAAAAATGTTTATACATTTTGAAGATTCATGCTGATATTAAAAACCAAACCATGAATTACAACTATACCTAAGGCCGCATGCACTTTGGATGTGTTTTCCTACGAATTTCACTGGTACATACACGTACGAACACGCACGAACGATCCCGACTTTCCAAGTACAAAGGGAGCGTGCAGACTAGGTGTAACTTAGTCGTACATAAATACGTATGTATAGTTCCGACGATGTCCAAAAACAATTCGAACTTGTTGGGATTTGTTCGATTTGACGGAGAAAAACGTATTCAGTGTGCGCACTCAATTCCTTTGACCATGATCGTACGTGTACGCACGAGTGAAATTCGTACGAAAATGCATCCAAAGTGTGCGCGGCCTACAGGGTCAAATTAAATTGGCTAGCGAAACTACAGTAGTAATGAATAAAAAAATGTCTTGATTATTTTTATATGGGGTCCTCTACTTGAAATATTAGTTTAAAAATAGTTTTTTTTTATGTAAACTTACAGTCGTGATGGGTAAGCATCGATATATTATTAGAAAAAAAAAACTGATTTTCTGAACATCTCTGTAATATGTATTTCATATACCAAAGCCACTCATAGTAAACATGACGTAAGTGACGTGTTTGAAGAGACGATGAGTGACGTGACATTACAAGCGTGATAGATGCACTATCCAGATAGTGACGAACTTGCATTTTAAACTATGTATTATTATTAAAAAAGCAATTAAATTAATATAATTCACTTCACTTAAGCGAATATTTATGACATCATTGCGTTGGTTTCCTTTTAGCAATAGATTTTTCATCATTAATCCTTTCGTAATTTAACAATTTACTGAAAATGACATGGATCTTTAATGTCTATCTAATATAGCACAGATAACATATTCTGTCACTACATACAGACAAAACAAACAGCAAACGTGACAAGCAAACGTGTGACGTGTTTGTAGAGACGGCTGACGAGACGAGCTGACGTTTAATTTATATGTTTCAGTATTACTCTAGTTTTCTCTGCAACAATGCTGCAACACGATAAATAAAATGCTAGTGAAATAGGAAGGAAAACAATAGTTTTATAGAACAAAAGGAAGCCAAATAACTGTGGTCTAAGTTTTTCAACCTCAGCTTTATTATTTGAATTTTATTTATTACTAGCTTTTGCCCGCGAATTCGCTCGCGTGGAGGTCGGAAATCGTCCCATTGGTACATACTAACGGAATAAAAAGTATCTTATGTCCTAACCCAGGTCATAGTCTACCCATGTGCAAAACTTCATCCTAATCCATATAGCCGTTTTAGCGTGAAAGCATAACAAACAAACTCACTTTTGCATTTATAACATTCTATATACCAGCAGCGCCCTGTGGTTTCACACACTTAAGTCTCGATCCCGTGGGAATATCGGGATAAAAGGCATCCTATGTCTTTTTCCAGGTCATGGTTTACCCATGTGCAAAATTCCATCCTAATCCGGTCAGCCGTTTTAGCGTGAAAGCGTAACAAACAAACTCACTTTCTCATTTATAATATTAGTTAGGATGTTACACATCCAGCTTTCATTGCAGCAGAATCAAAAATTATATTAAATAAGCTGGGGCATCAAAGTATCAGCATCGTAGTCTTTAGTTGGCAGTGTTACCACGTTCAATTTAGTGGCTTTTGTGGACATGATAATATAAAATTTAAAAAAATAAAATTGGTTTTTAGTTTTATTTATTATTTTTTCTTTTATATAGATTCTTTTCTATTTTGTGAATGTGAGAACGCTGTAGGCTTAGTGGACTGTAGATTTGTTGACCTTTTTCTATTTTGTTAAGTATCTGGTACTTGTTGAAAGACCTACACTGTACTCCCATACCTATAACACTGTTATTTGAAAATATTGTAAAAGCCAATAATTTTTAAAAGAGTAAACGTGGAGTTTCTTGCCGGCTCTTCTCCATAGGAAACGACTAATTGGAACTGTGCACCTAGGCCCTAGGTCATAAGTGCCCATGTGAAATAAAATAATTTGAATTTGAATGGCAATGCGTTTTAAACATCAGTACATGTTAACTGAGATCCTACACGTTACATAATTGCCTCAGGCTGAATACAGCTACAGATTACTCAAGTTGTCAGTGATAAAGGATCAAAGCTTGATGTAAACTTACGTTCGTGACAACTGACGTGTTTACAGAGACTATGAATGACGTGACAGTAGGTACTGTACAGACGCAGTGTCATGCAGTATCAGTTTAAGAGAGAATAATAAGTAGAGCCATTGTAGTATATTTATTTATTGGTGTAGATTTTAAACGTAACGGTGGAGATCGTGGCTAAGTACTAACAGCCGCTCGGGTCGATCTGTAAGGTTAAGCTACGCTTGCCGGGGTTGGTCCGTGGATGGGTGACCATTTCTACATACCGAGACTCCTCCGTGCCTCGGAAACCACGTTAAGCCGTTGGTCCCGGCTGTCATTTGTGTGACCAGTGATCGGTAAATTCATTAGTCAATAGAGCCAAATACCAATACTATAACGACTAAGATTTCTTATGAGAGCATTGGTCACGTGCAAAAAGTACATTTGGTAGAATTCAAAAGTTTGCTCACAGACGTGGGGGAGGGGAGGGGTGGTATCGATTCAAATGAATGTACTCGTATGAGTGATACAATATACACCTACTTGAGAATGTGATTGATATTTAAAACAGATAGTTTGGACACACAGAAAGGATTGCCTTTCTGTGTGTCCAAACAATCTCAATACACTTTTCTTAATCCTTAAAACTCCCATCCTGTTTCACTCCACAACGCTTCCTAAAATTAACTTGCTAAGAAGTAGGATGCCTTCATCATCATCATCATCATATCGGCTGATAATAATATGATGATGGCATCTTCGACCGCCACGGACCGACCGACCAACCGAAACCCCGACACTCTTTTTTCGGGTGGGTAATTATCAAATAACTTCTCCCGCTTTGGGTAGAGCGGGAAGGCATGTCAGACTCTTACTGACTAAAACCCACCCGTGTTCCTTCAGTTGCCTATATTGCCAGGGGCCACGGTAACCCTTTCGGCCAAAACCGCAACCCCGGCAGGCATCGGCCTTAGCGGACCCCGTCAGTTGTGCTGACATCTCTGAGGCGCGCGTGGAACACAACGCGCCGTCGACTCGGGCCTGGTCCTTATCGGACGGCGAGCTACCCATTGCTCACCGTAAACCCCTGCGCGTATCTCTATATACGCTCGCACTTATAGACATTTGTACAGAGCCGCACTCTATAGGCCAGAGAGCCACATGTGGCTCGCGAGCCGCGGTTTGCCGACCACTGCCGTATACCAATGAATTTACGGGTAGCGTTTGTAGCCAACCTGTCAAACAATTTGAGATACGTTGGCGACGAGACAACACGATATTTGCATACATATTGAAATATTTGCACTTTGTAAGTAATATTACTATTATTAATTAAACGTCTTTGACATTTCTCGGGACCCAGGGGTCCCGGACCTTTGGAAGGCGTACGAGGGGCCGAAGCCAACTCGCAGAGGCCCCTTAGACGTTTTTAATGAAATGAGGTACCAACCGACGATTATCCCTGTTCGCACTATGCAAGTACAGCCAAGGACAACCCCCGGTTGGTGTAGGACTATTGTAAGATATGGAAACAAAGATATCGGACTATGGGTTTGGGTTGCTAAAGTGGACTGGTCACCTGGAACTATGGAAGGACTATGGCCCCTGCCTGATCTATGTTTTATATGCACACGGATAAAATGGCAGGGGGTGACTTGCACACTCAATAATGGGCCCCCGAAAACGGTCGCTAGCACATAGTGTCGTAGCGACAAGGGAGCGACACGTCCTGAGATGCTTATGAGGAGTGGAGAGGTATTCCACGGCTATCAGGACAATCCCGGAAGTACGGTCAAGATCCCTACCAGCATCTTACTGGAATACTTCCTTCCTCCGAGCACGTTTGCTCTAGCGAATCTCCACTCAAGCCGGCCAATAAAGGCAAGAATGAGGTGGGAGCTCTGTTCCTCGTCAGTGTTCACTCCAGCCGGCCAATAAAGGCAAGCCAGAGGTGAGGAACAAGACTTCTCTCGGAGATAGGGTCCGTGGGGTCGCTACTGCCCAACAGCTCGCCACATGCTGCCCTGCGGGTTTTTGTATCTCTCTTGGTCTGGCTCCTCATCCCAGACTCGTTCCGGCAAAGTAAACTCTACCGGCACAGGCCTAGAGTTCGGAGCGCGCAAGCCCCACCACGACGTCAACGCAGAGATACGGCGGTGGGGCTATTATTAATATTATTATAAAGGCTTACAAACGTAACTACCTAAACTAACGGAGTTGCTATACTCCGCTAGTTGCTATACTCCGCTAGTTGTTATACTCCGTTAGTTGCTATACTCCGTTAGTTGCTATACTCCATTAGTTGCTATGCTCCGTTAGTTGCTATACTCCGTTAGTTGCTATACTCCGTTAGTTGCTATACTCCGTTAGTTGCTATACTCCGTTAGTTGCTATACTCCGTTAGTTGCTATACTCCATTAGTTGCTATGCTCCGTTAGTTGCTATACTCCGTTAGTTGCTATACTCCGTTAGTTGCTATACTCCGTTAGTTGCTATACTCCGTTAGTTGCTATACTCCATTAGTTGCTATGCTCCGTTAGTTGCTATACTCCGTTAGTTGCTATGCTCCGTTAGTTGCTATACTCCGTTAGTTGCTATACTCCGTTAGTTGCTATACTCCATTAGTTGCTATGCTCCGTTAGTTGCTATACTCCGTTAGTTGCTATACTCCGTTAGTTGCTATACTCCGTTAGTTGCTATACTCCGTTAGTTGCTATACTCCATTAGTTGCTATGCTCCGTTAGTTGCTATACTCCGTTAGTTGCTATGCTCCGTTAGTTGCTATACTCCGTTAGTTGCTATACTCCGTTAGTTGCTATACTCCATTAGTTGCTATGCTCCGTTAGTTGCTATACTCCGTTAGTTGCTATGCTCCGTTAGTTGCTATACTCCGTTAGTTGCTATGCTCCGTTAGTTGCTATACTCCGTTAGTTGCTATACTCCGTTAGTTGCTATACTCCGTTAGTTGCTATACTCCATTAGTTGCTATGCTCCGTTAGTTGCTATACTCCGTTAGTTGCTATGCTCCGTTAGTTGCTATACTCCGTTAGTTGCTATACTCCGTTAGTTGCTATACTCCATTAGTTGCTATGCTCCGTTAGTTGCTATACTCCGTTAGTTGCTATACTCCGTTAGTTGCTATACTCCGTTAGTTGCTATACTCCGTTAGTTGCTATACTCCATTAGTTGCTATGCTCCGTTAGTTGCTATACTCCGTTAGTTGCTATGCTCCGTTAGTTGCTATACTCCGTTAGTTGCTATACTCCGTTAGTTGCTATACTCCATTAGTTGCTATGCTCCGTTAGTTGCTATACTCCGTTAGTTGCTATGCTCCGTTAGTTGCTATACTCCGTTAGTTGCTATGCTCCGTTAGTTGCTATACTCCGTTAGTTGTTATACTCCGTTAGTTGCTATACTCCATTAGTTGCTATGCTCCGTTAGTTGCTATACTCCGTTAGTTGCTATGCTCCGTTAGTTGCTATACTCCGTTAGTTGCTATACTCCGTTAGTTGCTATACTCCATTAGTTGCTATGCTCCGTTAGTTGCTATACTCCGTTAGTTGCTATACTCCGTTAGTTGCTATACTCCGTTAGTTGCTATACTCCATTAGTTGCTATGCTCCGTTAGTTGCTATACTCCGTTAGTTGCTATGCTCCGTTAGTTGCTATACTCCGTTAGTTGCTATACTCCGTTAGTTGCTATACTCCATTAGTTGCTATGCTCCGTTAGTTGCTATACTCCGTTAGTTGCTATGCTCCGTTAGTTGCTATACTCCGTTAGTTGCTATGCTCCGTTAGTTGCTATACTCCGTTAGTTGCTATGCTCCGTTAGTTGCTATACTCCGTTAGTTGCTATACTCCGTTAGTTGCTATACTCTGTTAGTTACTATACTCCGTTAGTTGCTATACTCCGTTAGTTGCTATGCTCCGTTAGTTGCTATGCTCCGTTAGTTGCTATACTCCGTTAGTTGCCATACGCCGTTAGTTGCTATACTCTTTTTACATGCTATCAAATCAAATCAAATCATTTATTTCTTTGCAAAAATGGGTATAGTACATAGGTGTTTTTATAATAAAGTTCTCCATATTTTACCGTCACTTGGGCATGCAAAGGTTTACAATGCCAAATAAATAAAAAAAAAATAGAAATATGCAGATCATTGGAATTACAAAAAATTAAATAAAAATATCAGTGTGGTCATAGCAATAAAAAAATATAAAATATGACTAAGTAAGCGAACCAATAATTATGTCAATTAGGGTAATAGTAACTTATGTAACAAAATAATGTCTTCTAATTCAGTCCAAGACTTCTCATCTCGCCAATGAATTGCAGCGGCGACCTTATTACTTCACACCGCAATTTACTCCGAGATCTTATTACCAAAGTGCATTTACTTGGACCACAGACTAACATAACATATCTGTCCATGGTAGGTAGTAGTACCTTGTAAGTGCTCACTGTAGTATGAATTAAGAGGAGGCTCCCGAAATTGTATGTTAATTTGCATTAATATTCTGAAACAGTCACGCATACAATCAAAATGGAACTTTAGTATATGATTTATTAAAACTTTTTCTTTCCATGTACAAGACAGTTACGTAATTGTAACATTTTCGCTCGATTATTCCAAAAACATGTCTTTTTCTAAAAGATTATTTAAATAAAAATCAAGATTACTCGGCTTTTATGTCTAAAATAAGTATTCACAGTACGAAAATATAGTTTATTATCCAGCCACAAGATATTTTTTCTCTAGATCGATTATGGCTTAAGTTTTAACGAAATAAGAGTTGAGACTTACGCCATTTAATTCCTAGTTCGAACTCGATCTAAGAGCGCACGCGATATTCAACTTTATTACTGATGTGTTAGCGTTTAGCACACAGTGGAGTGGCAGGGTGCATGGGGTGGAGCTTTCGTGGAAATTGTGAGTGCCTGGTCTTTAAGGCCTCTTCTCCAACAAAGAAGAATTGAGATTTTCAAACTGCCTGTTTCTAGTTTTCACGTGATCTTTTTAAAGGTTCCGTATGTCCGAATGAAAATACGGAACCCTTATAGGATCACTCGTGTGTCTGTCTGTCACAGCCAACTTTCTCCAAATCTACTAGACCGATTAAGTTGAAATTTGGTACACATTTCAATTTCAGGGACGTGTTACGTAAATAAATGAATATGGGGAATATGTCACTTTTGGGAACAAATAAATTAAAAATAAAATTTTGCACACTGTATCGTGTGACATATCAAATGAAAGGGCTTACAGAGATGGTCTAAAGTATATTTTTTCTTAAAGTTCTTTCTTTGTTATTTGGCCATCAATCATCATCAATCAGTTTGTAGACCCACACTCTATTTCACTATTTATTTTTCCCATGCACACTTTATTTTCCCAATTCATTGCAAAAATAAAAACACTGAACCCGTTTCAGTGAGCCTGCTAGACAAATAGTGACAAACGAAACACCCCATTCCAAAACGTCATATAACTCGTAGAACAGCGCATTGTACAGTTCGTTCTAAAAGGTCTTACAACACAGTTGTTCAGGGTCTGACAACACAATAATTTGTGGCGGACAGTCGGAACGTCCGCGGCTTGGCGCGGTGCGGCATGGCCGACGGTGTGACGTCATCGCTTTCCTTCCCTTGGCCGCTACAGCCTAAACACTAGGCGGGGTAAAGAGTCCGCATTGTCTCTCATTGCGTAAAGCAATAAATAATATGTGTGACAGAGACAAATATGTTTTATCGTTTGCGGTTTATCTTGCATAATAATGAAGAACAACTTGCTAGCGAATAGTACAGAAAAACACTTATTTACTACAAAAAACACACACATATATATATAAAGTGAGGTAATATAAACCTTTGTACCTTTTTGTGTGTGAAAAGTTTAAATAAATAAATAAACATATAATCCTCTAAGATTAGAATAGATGAAGAGCCATCGTCAACAAATATACTTAAATGGCATCTAACGTAAAATTCAGTAAGAACAGAAAAAAGTTGACAAAGAAAATAAATACCTGTTAGAACATTATATTGTTCTAAACACAAACCCAACGTACTTACATAGAAAATTTAAACTTTGAAACTCAATTATTGTAACAAAATTCCTTTCAAAGCCTACATCGTTATCTGAAAGCATTTGTATCAAAGAGATTCGCGCACGTCAATTTGATACACGTAGTTGCACACGTTTCAAAGATATTTAATATTTTCGTGAACATGGCGTTCTGCGAAATTTCTGTTCCGTTGAGTTCCCGTCATAATAAAAGTGTTTAAGACGAGAGAGGGACAAAAGAATCGGGGACGCTTGGTGACAGCGAAGTTAGGCTCTTCGACTATGTAACCAGTTTTGATACTTTTGTGAAGGACGACAATTTTTCTTTGTAAATTATTTTGCGTACTATTGTATAGAATCTAGTTTTTCTAACTAAACAGACAGCTGTGCTGCTGGGGAGTTTGTTGCGCCACTTCTTCTTCCCAGCTAAAGCACTAGGAAGTGGTGAAAGGCGGCCATTTTGGGGGAATGTCTTATATAATTTTTACGTTCCAAAAGTGCTGATTCTGAGCCTAGTTTTAATAAATCACTTTTGATTTAAATTAAGGGTCAAATAAAGTATCAAAATTGCTTCCAACAGTGACGATAATGTGGCTTACCCTGGACATATACTCTTACTACGAACCTTGCTGGCTGAACATAATGACACGTGGACCTAAGTACTCTCTAAGTCCATCAACGAACATCAGTGTCCATCCGAAAGTAGTTCGAAACTTCGGAGTGAAACTACACCCGATTTATTATCTTTTTAGTAGGGACAGTTGTCAAATCGTGGGGTCATTCATTCTTAGGTCGGACCCCAAACTAATCTTATATCCGTAGGTGATATGAATAGTAATCGCCCGTAACTTCGGCCGGAACTACGGATTTCGTGCTTAGGGAGTAGACCTTTTTTTTTGAGTGGGAAATTATCAAATAACTTCTCCCGCTCTGGACGGAGCGGGAGGGCGTGTCAGACTCTGACTAAAACCGACCCGTGTTCCTTCAGTTGCCTGTATGTTGCCAGGGGCCACGGTAACCCTTTCGGACAAACCCGAAACCCCGGCAGGCATCGGCCCTAGCAGACCCCTTCAGTTGTGCTGACATATCTTTGAGGCGTGCGCGCGTGGAACACAACGCGCCATCGACCCGGGCTCTAGTCCTTAAGCTTTAAACCCGCGCCTACGGTGACCGGGACTAGGGAGACACCTCATGAGCTGTTCTGATTCTACAGAAACATAACCTTAAACCTGATTATTCAATTCTTTGAATTCAAAGTCCTTTCAAAAAAAGATCTTTCACGTCGAGGAAGCGAAGAAGTCGTGAAAAGATTTCTTCATTGAAAAATAATTTAATTATCATTTTCCAAGTTTCAAGGTTTTCTAAGGTTCTTATCAGTTTGTTATTTCCACCTTTCCAAGTATTTCCATTCACTTCACTGAATACTGTCGAGGTGAAACGTGAAAAGGAGGTACAAAAGAATCTTGCGCAGCGCTTGTGCCACCTTATTAACAACTTCACAACAACATTATTTTCAGCACTAGCTTTTACTTTTTGTCTTGTCTAAGTTTAGTTCACACTACAGAACCATTTTATTCATTAGTAGTAAGTAGTACCTGCGATTCGAAAGTCGCAGGCTGATTCCCGGCCACCGTAGGCGCGGGCTTGCGGACGATGAGCAATGGGTAGCTCGCCGTTCGATAAGGACCAGGCCCGGGTCGACGGCGCGTTGTATTCCACGCGCGCCTCAAAGAGATTTGATAATTTCCCACGCAAAAAAAAAAGTTGTATCTGCGACCCGCCTTTTAATATTGCGTAACACATTTACAGTAGAAATGGCTTTCATTTTGACAGTTCAACAACATACATTGCGTATTTACGTTGTTGAGTAGATACATTTTTCGAACTTACGAAGCAATGGATTCGCAATATCCTTCAAAATCATATAGATTGTGGTTGAAAGAGTGTTACGCATTTCGGGTGCTGCTTCAGGTAAAAACATCGAGATTTCTGTGCCAACAATATCGTTGCCGAGAGCCCTCCTGGAGGGTTCACTCAAGTCGCATATAGGATGCCGGGAGCCCTTCCGGAGGGCTCATTTTAAATGTAAGTTTTTCTTAACGAATTCAGCATTGTAAACTGTGAAATTAAAATCAGTTGTATATTTTAACAAGGATTTCAAACCTAATGCCGGTGACACTCCTCGAGGGTTAACTTTATCGCAAACGTGATGCCGGTGAAGTCAACTTACAATATGTATGGCAGTATGGCGTATGACCTCTATAAAAAATGGGTGGAGTCGAAAGTTTTAAATAGATATTAATGCGTTAAATACACAAATCTTCTGGAATAAATTCTCTAAATTATGGTAAAAACCACATTAGAATCCATTGTGTAGTTTAGAATATGTAAGCGGTCACACAGAGGCACAAAAAGCGAGTTTATTTTATAGTACGAGTATATATAGAAATAGATATAATCAATCTGCCTAGCCTTTTCCCAACTATTTTGGGGTCGGCTTCCAGTCTAACCGGAATACCAATATTTTACATGGAGCGACTGCCTATCTGACCCCACAACCCAGTAACTGAGTAATACGATACCCCTTGATAATACTGGTTGTCAGACTTTCGGGCTTCTAACAACCCGTAACCACTGTCAAAGATTCACGAATGACAGCTGAATATAGAAATAGACATCTTCTATCTAAAAATAATGCTATTCAAATGATTACAGATGGGTTTATCAACCTTTCTGTACTGGGTTTTTTCATAAAACCGACATATTTTCATCTTTTTTGTCCTAATTTCGAATAAAGGAAAGTTTGGCTTGTCTGCTTATGCTTACGGTCTTATTTGTTTCCCCAGAATTATCCTACCTCAAACAATAACATGTTTACTTACCAGCGTGTCGTATCAGGTTTCCCTTTCAATAACTTGTGTGCCAATAATGTGGGGCTAACATTACGAGATAATGGACGTTTTATAATACATAGTTAGGAAGTATATAATTATGGCACCGTAAGATTGTGAGAACCGTTAGTTTATAATCTATCGGTATTATTTCCGTAAGATTATAAACTGTCGAAAAATTGTGAACTGGGTGAAATGAGTTAGGTTAGGTTCGAACTGCACGAGCCGAGCGAGCAAAGCGATCCAGTGCCGCGGTAGCGGCCGTCGAGCGCTACTTCCAAGTTGCTCGCAGCCAGGCAGGCTATTTAGTATTAGCACTAGATGCGTTACGTCGCAAACAAGTTTGATGATACCTGTTCACAATTTGTTCGGATTATAAACTATCGAAAAATAATTAGTTAAATTGTAAATGGTTTGATGCAGTTTACAATTTTTCGACAGTTTACAATCTAACGGAAATAATACCGATACATTATAAACTAACGAAGTTCATAATTATACAGTGACGTTTATATGTATTGTGTATAGCTGCTTAATATGTGCAGAGGTTCAAACTTTTCACATAAATTACTAAATATCGATAACTAACTAATAGTACGAACAATATAAAGCTTCCAATCTCATTTCTTTCTCGCTACATTCTCGAAGCTGTAATAGTTGGATGGCATTCTCTCGGGAGTTTTGCGGTGACGATGGCCCCCGTAGATAGTTCTTTTGTAACTTTGACAATGATAACATCAGAAGTAAAGCACAAAACAGGCGATAACAAACGATCCAGGTCAAGATCCAAGAATATTATAGTGTTCTACAATCTACAGAAATAAAAAACAAACAAAACAAAAAACAATCGTTCTCGCCTAAATAAAGCTAAGCCCGTTTGAAATAACAAAAGAAAGCAGAAATGTTCTAAAAGGAAAGTGGAATATTAAAAGTTGGCGATGCGATGGCAGCCGGGCTTGCAGACTGCCAGTCATTTTCCGCATGAGGGCGCCACTAGCAGCTACACTACTTTGAGGAAACCACGTCACGTTTCTTTGTGATACCCGTTCCACATTAGTGCTATGAATGTGGGAACGGTCCAGAAAATAAAGACGTAATACATACCTACTGAAGTAGTCATAGTTTGAGTCGAAAATAGGGACCCATGTTGGTAAAACAGCTGTCGTTTTTGTTGGAGACATTTTATAATGGTTTCGGATTGAATTGAATTTAGTTTCAGAATTGAATCTAAAAAAAGTACTGGAAAAAAGTATGACTTTCAACCAATCGAAGAGTGAAGGCCACCTGTCCAATCTGGAAATTGTTATTGTGATATTCTTAGTTGCCAAGAAGAACTTTACTAAAAGCTTGCGCCATTGAACATTTGAAAGAAATTGCTTTTAGCGACAAGGCTGCTGTTTATATTCTTCTTATTTATGAGATCTAGAAAGGAAATATTCCTTTTAGTTGGATAAAGCATGGATCTGTATGTACAACTAGCTTCTGCCCGCGACTTCGTTCGCGTGGAAGTCTATAAAATACAGCCCATGTTACTCGCTGATAATGTAGCTTTCTATAGTTGAAAGAATTTTTAAAGTGAAAGCTTCTTCAGGCGCGTTGGGCATTTTTGAGATGGGAAAAAACGATTGAACTCACGACACCGTTACCGACACCTCATTTTTGTAAACGCGATTGTGCTGTTTATTTATATCACGTTACGGATCAATGTTCTATGCAAGTATTTTTACTTTAAAGGTTTTGGAAGTATTTTTTTTTTTTTTGTAAACCCGATTGTGCTCTTTATAAGGTTACGGACCAATGTTCTATACAAGTATTTTTCTTCCACCAAGGCGATCTTGCTCAAGTTTTCACTCCTGTCGGCACTCCCGGAGTGCCACTGTTTTTTTTTTAATTGGTTAAGTATTTTTTGAGTTTATCCATTGCAAACAACAAAAAATCTAATCTTTTCTCTTTATTAATATTAGTTTAGACAATTCAGAAGAAACTGTCGACGGTTTGTGAATTTTCAATACTTAGTAAATTTTACATAACCTTACGAAAACTATTTCGACTGCAAACACAAAAAAGTATGGGGCAAATATAGTCCAGACATTTGTTTACCCATGTTTGCCCAGATAATCACAAAATCTTTGTTTTCCCCTCCACTCCACTTTGTTTGTACTACGTTCCATTTGCAAACTATACATGGTGTTAAGATTACGTCACGACACAGTATTTTCCTCGAAACTGCTTTGGACGTACACAAGCAAGTTCGGACTTACTCTAATGTCATTTGGCTCCCATTCAGGTTTGCTGTCAAAGGCTGGAGTTGCTTTTAAGCTGATTAGCCTTTTGAAGAATTCTCGTGTTTTTTTTTTGAGTTTCTAACCGCTACCCTTTCATCAGCTTAGTCTTTGAGGATTAGGTGGTATTAGAGCTTGTTTATTAGTGTAATTTTTGTCATTCTGTCTGTTTTTCCTTGTTTATTACGTTGATTCCTAGCTAGCATAAAGTTTCTAGTACCTGGGCGACCGAGCTCTGCTCAGGTGAAAATACAAAGAAAACGAATTTTCCCAGTTATGAGACCTAGCTAGATCGATTTTTCGCCCCGTAAACCCCCTATATTGCAACTATCATCGAAATCGTTAGAGCCGATTTCGAGAACGTGAGTACAAATATATATAATAATAATATATGTATAAATACACAAATATTGCTCTTTTAATATTAAAGGACTAGGTTATTGGTATAATAACTATTCATATTAGAAATCCTAAATACTTTTGAACATAATCTTTATTATGAAAGGAAACGCAAACATATTGCAGTATTCTGTCATTTTGATTTTGCTATTGAATCTTCAATGTTTGAGATATATCTATATATTTTATACTTTCTTGAGATCATTTCCTCTTCACCCTGTTTAAATATTTCAGTTAATTTAAGTAAATGAACTGAAAGGTAAATACTCCATCTTTCTCAAAGTTCATATTCCTACCTACCTGCGTATTTTGCAACTTCTCGAAATTGTATCTCAGTTGGGAATTAAGGCGTTTTCCTCTGAGGAAGCTAAATCAAATACATATGCGACTTGAATATTAAGCAAAGCAATATGTTATGAACTGTCGATGTGGCTGCGTTGAAGACTTGGCTACATGAATTCTGCATCACAAGGATATTCGCAACTTTCATTTTCTTTCGACTGAAATATATTTTATGTTTGGATTCATTCCAGTCAGTTTGCTTCAACGTAATAGTATTAACAATTTTATTTATAGACTTCTGACATACTTTATGTATCTGAATCCCAGTTTTTTTTTATCAAACATTGATGTCCCTTCTTTGAAGCCCGAAAGTTGGGTACCGTGGTATCCAGTTACTGGGTTGTGGAGGTCAGATAGGCAGTCGCTCCATGTAAAATAGTGGTATTCAGCTGCATCCGGGTAGACTGGAAGCCGACCCCAACGTTGTTGGGAACAAGCTAGGCAGATGATATTATATATGTTACTTCTTCTTCATCATCTTTTTGGATTCCATTTATGCACTGTTTTATGTGAACAAAGAAAGTATATCAATATTTCGTTACCCTGACACCGCACACATTTTCATTTTTAGGGTTCCGTTGTCAAATGGCAAAAAACGGAACCCTTATAGATTCGTCATGTCTGTCTGTCTGTCCGTCTGTCTGTCTGTCCGTATGTCACAGCCACTTTTTTCCGAAACTATAAGAGCTATGCTGTTGAAACTTGGTAAGTAGATGTATTCTGTGAACCGCATTAAGATTTTTACACAAAAATAGAAAAAAAACAAATAATTTTGGGGTTCCCCATACTTAGAACTGAAACTCAAAAAAAATTTTTTCAGCAAACCCATACTTGTGGGGTATCTATGGATAGGTCTTTAAAAATGATATTGAGGTTTCTAATATCATTTTTTTCTAAACAGAATAGTTTGCGCGAGAGACACTTCCAAAGTGGTAAAATGTGTCCCCCCCCCCCTGTAACTTCTAAAATAAGACAATGATAAAACTAAAAAAAATATAAGATGTACATTACCATGTAAACTTCCACCAAAAATTGGTTTGAACGAGATCTAGCAAGCAGTTTTTTTTTAATACGTCATACATCGTAAACCGCAATTTACCTTTCATTCAATGTTACTTGCTGCTACGGAACCCTTCATGGGCGAGTCCGACTCGCACTTGGCCGCTTTTCTTATTTGAACATAACATAAGGGAAGTAAATTTTAAGGCAGCTATTGTAGAGTAGATGTTATAGATCGTTAAATTAACATACAAAACTAATCGAAATTGTAACATCATTAATAAACCCGGCAGTAAAATTATCGCATGAAGAGAACCACAATAAAATTAATGAAATCAACTAAAATGCTATTAAGCAGCAAATTCTATCGGCATTAAATCAAAGCAAAAGGTAATTAACCGTTTTAATTTTATGTTTTAATTATAATTATCGGCAATAAGCCGAAAGTTTAACCTACAGACCTATATACATTTGCGTGAAATATTGTTTTTGTGATTAACAATCCTATTTACATAATAATAGGTACTTACTTGGTTGTGTAAAAATCTAATTTTACTTACTTTGGACTCATTACGGATTTATGGACCATGTTAAATCATGTAAGTTTGTAATTAACAGCTTTTGTGCCTAAACATGTCGCTAAGACCCTGATTACCGAAAAACGTTTGTTGTTTTAAAACCACCATAATGAGCAAGCAGTATAGCTGCAGTCGTAACATTTTCTAGTAGGTATCTACAAATACATAAAAACTTAAAAAAACAACCGACTTCCAAAAAAAACACTACAAAGTGAAAAATAACTTTAATTTCGGAAGTCGGTGTCTTTGGTTAGGAAGTCGGCCGTTTTTTTTTTTGGAAAACGTTTTTATTTTTCACTTTTTAGTTGTGGTACCTACCCCACACAAATTCGAATACCACTACCTGCTATGTAAATAACAGTGACAGGAACTTATCATCATCATTTTAGCCGAAAGACGTCCACTGCTGGACATAGGCCTCCCCCAAGCACCTCTACTTCGACCGATTCTGTGCTTTCCGCATCCAGCGGATTCCTGCGGCCTTCACAAGGTCATCGGTCTTTAGTGGTATGAGGAATAGGGTGTAAAGTTCACTCATCCACCATAGAAAAGGCAGGGTCCTCCTACCAGACGGTTGTTGTGTCTGGTGGGCAACTGCCCTTCGGTTTGAAGTTGAAATCTTGTATGTATGTTAATCGTTCGGTAAACTCTAACTGCGCGATGCAGGATTTGTGTGACGTCATGTCTATGCTGCGTAGTTCGTATGTGGCAGTGTAACCGCTACAGGTCCATCTTGTGGGAGGCCTTCAAACGCTACGTCTTCCGGTACGCGGTCGCCACTCCAGAACCTTTCGGCCCCATCGGCCACCAACAGGAACTTATCATATCATCCACGTACTAAGTGGGAAAAAATACGTATTATTGAAGCTAACTCAAAAACTACTGAAGCAAAATTAATAAAATTTATATGGAACCACCTCTGAAGTATGACCTACCAAACAAAAAAGAATCATCAAAATCAATTCATAATTAGCGGAGTAATCGCGTAACAAATTTCACATGATAACACAGTAGAGGCTGCATAAAACAGTGGGCAGGGATGTTCTGAGCGTAAGCTTGTTATACGCCTGTTACCCCAGGGCTCAATCAGCCGAAAGCCATCTCGACATCGCATCGGATCGTTTGACGTTCACACTAGAACCTTTCCAGCTGTTCAAACAGTAGGTACCAGGACCAAAGATCCGTGAAGGAGTGGCTTCTTTATGTTCAGTTGCCTTCATTGAAATCGGAATTCATTTCTGAAAGAGAATTGGGTTTTAATATTGATGAGATCGAACTGGGAATGCATCAAAAGTAGGAAGTGTTTGCACGCTTTGAATTAAATTTTAAATGGATGAAGAAAACATTGAAGTAAATCAGTTTCATACATTATTCACTAAGATAAGTTATGAGTGCAGATGCAATTTCTAATGCATTAGCATATACTTCAAACTGAATGCACAACTCCAAGAGTTCTACATCTTAGCGTGCAAAGATAAACTATTCCCGAAAACTTCAAATTAATATTCGGCCGAAGTCGGAAGACTGGCAGATACGTCAGAGTTGAAAAGAACTTTGTATTGAGAGAAGCTCACAGAATATTCCAAACGCGCTTCGGTAACTCTGCGTAAATTATTATTACACATCGAACTTAAGAAAGAGAACGTTACAAAGATATGACAGGGACGACGCTCTACTAAGAAACAAACTCGTCTCAAAGCATTTATTTCAATTATACCAATTACAGGCATTTCTGAACTGTCAAGGAGGTCGGTCAGACAGAAAGATGAAAGCTAGTTACCCATTCCAAAGCGTGGTCGGTAGCTATGGAGAACGACGAGCAAGAAACTCCATGGACACCCTTTTTACCCGACTACAGTGAAGCAAAAAGGAGGGTTATGATTTTAACCAGTACCTATGTATGTTCATCTGTTCCCTCATAACTTCTAAACCACTCACTATAATTTAATCACGATCGTCCTCTGTTTTTAACCAGCATTTTACTGTGGGGTCAGGCTGCTGACATTGAATTCATATTTATTTTGCAAAACCGAGTTTTCAGAGCCATATACAATGTACGTCATCGCGAATCTCTCAGAAAACTATTTAAAAAGAGTAATATTGTGATGGTACCTTGCCAATTCATTTATAAAAATATTATGTACTAACTACGCCTCGCGGTTTCACCCGCATAAGTCTCGATCCCGTGGAATATCGGGATAAAAAGTATCCTGTGTTAATCCAGGTTATAAACTATCTGTGTACCAAATTTCATCCAAATACGTTTAGTCGTTTTTGCGTGAAAGAGAACAAACAGAAAGACAAACTTCCATCCATCCATCCTCACAAACTTTTGCGTTTATATAGGACTAGTTTTTGCCCACGACTTCGCCCGCGTGGATGTCGGAAAATATCCCACGGGAACGTACTAACGAGATTTCATACCTAATAAGAATAACAGAGGAAAACGTCATTGACTCCTATCGTTGCGCCCGCGTTGCTCCGCGTAATTTTGAAACTGTGATATCTTTTAAACCATTCATTTAAATTATATGATTAAAAGGCATACTTTAATCTAAATTAAATTCCCAATTTAAATAACATATTTTTTTGGATAAGGATTAATACTATACCGGTCAAAAAAGCTTCGGAAATAACAATTAAATTTTTATCAAATTCTGAAAGATAAAAATGGTTATTGTGGGTCATTCTTAGAAGATAGACATAATTATGCCATTGCGGACTTTTTTGTTGAACTTTTTAAGATGAACAATACCGTTGAACATAAATTTGATGTATCTTTTTCCGTTAACGCAGCGCACGCCAGTAAAGCTCCGAGTCGGCATGATTTTTTCAGACTTCTTCAACAATAATCGTCAAATTTCAGCCAATTTACACAAAACCTTAATGAATTATACACTAAAACCTTCCGCATGAATCACTCCGTCCATTGTTGAAAACCGTTTGAAAATCCGTTCGGTAGTTTTTGAGTTTATCGCGTTCAGATAGACAGACAGACATACAGACGCGGCGGGGGACTTTGTTTTATAATATGTAAGGATAAGGATTAGTCGGAAGGATGTTAAAAATCCACATCTTTTTAATAAAATAAGTGACAGACATCATTTTAATATTAGAACTAGAAATAAAGATAAAATAGATCAACCATTTTTCAGATTGACATCGTTTATGTACTGTGTTAAATGTTACAAAAAAATATTTAATTTAATTTTTGTCATTGATTCTACTTTCTGTGATTACTTGAAGTCACACACTAACATATTAGTATTACTTGTTAAAATTTTAGGAATATTGTAGATATACTTTTACAACGTTTGTATATCTATCACATAATTAATTTATCTGTCATTGCTTAATTTTTTATTATTAAACCGACTTCAAAAAAAGGAGGTTACTCAATTCGACTGTATTTATATATTTTTTTATGTGTGTTCGCGGATAACTTCGTCGTTTATGAACCCATTTTGATGATTCTTTTTTTGTTGGAAAGGAGATATCCCAAGGATGGTACCATGATCAGGAAACCAGGATCTGATGATAGCATCCGAGAGAAATCGAGGGAACTCTTCAAATATTACAGGCAAACCCATAGCGATTTGGGTATTTTTTATAGTAACTTGTGCAGTTGCTCTTGGAAAGCACCATTTAGTTAAGTGGAACTGATGATGAATTGCAATGCAATGTATGCTCGTCACGATGAGCAGTTGGCATTAGGCTAATGTAACTTAGATAAATTACAAATTGACCCACTAAAATGCGAGAAATAAAAACTTTTTACAAAAAATACAACCGACTTCCAAACTACAAAGTGAAAAATAACTTTAATTTCAGAAGTCGGTGTCAAAAAACTAAAATACTGATCTAAAGACACCGAATTCTGAAATTAAAGTTATTTTTCACTTTGTAGTTTGGAAGTCGGTTGTATTTTTTGTAAAAAAGTTTTTATTACCTATTGCGGTATAGTAATCTTATTCCAGGTGCATTGTCTTCACATATAATTAATGTATACAAAAATATTGTAGAATATTTTAAAAAGAGTAACGGTATAGTTTCTTACCTATTCTTCTCTATAAGAAAACCACCTTTTGGACGGGGCGACTAGAATCAATTCTATTTTTTTGGAAATTTTGACGTTCTAAAGTACCTTAAGTGCCAAATTGAAATAAATTATTTGATTTTGGAATATAAATTACGTCATCGTTTATCCAAGGCCATTTTGGCGGAATGCAGTATAAGCTGACCTCGCATTGTATGGAAATCCTATGCAATGCGAGATCAGCATAAACCGGGAATGTATAGCTTGATGTGTACGTCTCAGATTTTATTGTTGCTTGATCGATAGAATTCTCGGGCTATTCATTAATTTCAAGAATTCTGTGATTCATAGAGTTCTTAACCAAATTAAGCCGAGGCGTAGATTGTTGATCAAACATTATCAATTTCGTCGATTTTGCAATGGATTGATTTTGCACTAAACGACAGGGATCCATTAACGACAACCGGGAGCTGGGTGAGGGGAGCTTGCCAGTAGAAAAACAGTCTTAACCAAAAGTATTAACAACATCACCCATAAACTCTTTAACAAAATCACGTAAACCCATTCAGTACAAAGCCAACAGCACCAAAACGTGCATGGCATGGCTGTCGATCAAAGTGATTCGTGCCGTCGTCGTTCGTTTACTATCCCGTCGATACGGTACATGGTACCGACTTATACCAATACTATGAATCTTAAGAGCCGCTCGATACTTTCAATTGTGTGTGGTGACGTAACTGAACAATGCTAGGACAAAAGGGTCTCGCCAATTTATTTCGCGTAAGTTTTAGTGAAAGGGAGGGATGTAGTTGTAGCATTGCCAAGAATTTTTTAAAGGATCTTTGTGTATAGGGTAGAATTTTTATTATTTGGTGTTGTTTTGGTGACCCAATGTCTGTCAATAAGTCCATCTATATTATCAAAATAGATTACAGGGTGGCAGGGACATCGATGCGAAAACTGTTACCATGGATTCAGTACATGATTATGAACCCCTCTGCGTAGAAATTTTTCGTCGGTTATTATTTAAAAAAATCTGCTGTGTCATAGAAAAGTGATAATTGCGTGTGCTGGCATCAAACGTTAAAAGGTGGCATTGTCATAATCGCCAAAAATTCACCAACAAATTATCCATAATATCAGAAGACGCAGCTTCTTACCCTCGGGCACAGGGAATTTCTTTGTTTATTTACTTTGTAAAGGTTAGGTACATAATTGGATGTATCTTATAGTACCTACTGCTACATAACTGGATGACGTCTTTTTCTCATTACATTTTCTTCAATTTCACAAATCAGTTACCCACCCTGTATATTGTTTCGTATAACTTCAGCACAAAGGGCACCCGAGAAAGTCAGCTAGACTGAACAATGAAATCGGGAATGTTCGTGCGTATTCGGACTAGTCAATCATGGACTTCGGGAGTTGTCCGAATTTCGTCAGGCATCTTCCTCGATTTTCGATAAAACGCCGCAAATATTCCAATCTGGAATCCCGACAAGATTCTTGGAGACAGTTGTCAGTACTTTTTCATCTATATAAATAAAACCGGCCAAGTGTGTGTCCCCGACCACGCGCAATAAAGGGTTCCGTAGTTGGAATGAATTTATCCCAAGAACAAACTTAACAATCTAGTTGAAAAGTATCTTATCCCATACATTCCAACTGCATTTGTAAGTTGGTCGACTATTACGCTGAATAAACTGGATAGCTGTTTAGTATTTTTAGCTGCAGAAAAAAGCAATTTAAATTGTTACCTACTGCATTTTTTATTCAGAAATGTATAATTGAATAGTTCTAGATATCGTATAAAAATAGTGTAGGGGCGTACTCAAATAGAGGTACTATTTGAGCACGCTCCTATGCGTATGTTACATGAATATCCACTCAAAAAATACAGAAGTATTTAAAATACACGTATTTTTTGCTACATTCTCTTCACTATATCCATTCCTGCAATTTTTGTCCCTTTGTTTTTTTATGTAATGCGGGATGGGATGGCCAGTAATTTTAGGTACCTGGTTTATCTTTTGTTTTCTGAATTTCAAGTCTACTAAACCTAAAATCAAAGTAGACAAGAAGAGATGCAAGACAAGAAAACTCACTTTCTCAGTTTCTCACTTACTTTGCGTGGAAATTCACATTAAAATCTGCCTAGCCTTTTTCCAACTATGTTGGGGTGGGCATCAGCTGAATTCCAGTATTTTTACATGGAGCGACTGCCTATGCTAACCACCACAACCCAGTAACTGGGTAATACGATACCCCTTGGTAAGACTGGTTGTCAGACTTTCGGGTTTCTGACGACCAGTAACGACCGTCAAAGATCCACGAATGACAGCCGGAACCAACGGCTTAACGTGCTTTCCGAAGCACGTAGGAGTCTCGGTATGTAAAGATGGTCACCCATCCACGGTTTAACCCCGGCAAGCGTAGCTTAACCTGATGAATCGACCCGTGCGGCTGCTATTACTTAGCCACGAGCTCCAAATTTCACAAAAAAAATCATAGATATTTTAAATTTTAACATGATTTCAGTTATCACTATCAGTAACATAATGACATTTAAACCAATTGTACTAAATAATAGCCCTGCAATATATTACTAGGCCTCCATTTTCCTCACTTCCGTCTCATAATGTTTGTAGTTTGACACCCTGTTGAATGTTGTTGGATACGACTTTGTGACACGAAACTTCTGAACACGGTAAGGGGGTACCTTACCGTGTTCAGTCCTTCCAGTTGTGCCACTGTTATGGAATGGGAACAATAACAACCAACTTCCAAAAAGAACATTACAAAGTGAAAAATAACTATATCTTTGGAAGTCGGTGTTTTTGGTTTTGAATTTTCGCTTTTTGCCACCGACTTCCAAAATTAAAGTATTTTTTTTTCTTTATAGTGGTTTTTTTTTGTGAAAAGTTTTTGTTTTTCACTTTTTAGTTGTGGTACCTACCCCACACAAATTCGAATACCACTACCTGCTATGTAAATATAATCATATCATCCACATAGGCTAAGTGGAAAAAATACGTATTATTGAAACTAACTCAGAAACTTTCCAAGCCAAGTTAATAAAAAAATTAAGGGACCACCTCTGAGGTATAACCATAGAAATTCTTTCCTATATCTATGGGTATAACCTATCAAACAAAAACAATCATCAAAATCAAGTCATAATTGGCGGAGTAATCGCGTACCAAATACTTATACAAAACAAAAAACATGGCGTCCAATTAAGAACCTCCAACTTTTTGAAGTCGGTTAAAAACTGTAGGAACCAGTTTTTAACCGACTTCAAAAAGTTGGAGGTTGTAAGTTGATGTAAGTTCGGCGCTGGTATATTCACTGGAATTTGATTCGTACGGTCTTAACCCAGCGCCGAACTTACCCTATATGATAATGAGCCATTGTCGTATGGGGTAAGTTCGCCGCTGTAGTAGCGAAAAGATTTACCAGTCAGCAAGAGTGGTTGCTTACTGATTACCACGCCTAGGCCTGGGTGCACCGGATGTACTTAATCGTCATTCGTGGAGGCTAGTCGGAAAACGTGTAATTAAGTTATTTGTAAATCGCCTAGACCTATTTGGGCTACTTTGTCAAGGCCACCTCACGGCTAACTCACGGACATATTGCACTTAGAACAGTCGAACAGTAGTTTTGTTCGAAAAGGTTACCGTGGACCCTGGCAATATAGGCAACTGAAGGAACACGGGTACCTTTTAGTTAGTAAGCGTCTGACACGCTCTCCCGTTCCACCCAGAGCGGGAGAAGTTATTTGAAAATTTCCCACCAAAAAAAGAACTGCTGAAATACTTATTATTCTACACTCTCATTCAAGGAAATGACTTAATATTTATATAATAAATCAAAATGAACAATATTAGTGGTTACCAATAAACGTAAACCTTTTCGCCTCCATGTTCCAACCACCATCAACGCCTCATAATACTGGCCATTTTTCTCCGATTAAACCGATACGCTATTAAAGACCATATTACGAACATTTATAGCTGTCGATACGAGGAAAATAACCTATTACACTGGCCACATTGCTCCCTAGAGGAAGCCATCAATCGGCTCACTGGCTTCCCACGCTTATTAGCAGTGTTTCGGGACAGCATCAGTTTCATTACATTATCGAATGCTTCCACCAATTTATGATTGCCTGGTACATTGCAGGCCGTAATTGAAAATTGTTGAGTATTTTGTGGTAGTTTGGAAAGTTAATGGGGCAGTATTTTTAAGCTTTATTTATGGGGATAAGCTTCTTAGAGACAGACATTTTCAGCCTAAAAATGTCCTCTACAAGTGGATTTTAAATGAAATCCTTTTTGAACAGTTAAATCAGTGTCATAATTTCCAAGCTTTTTGGTCAGATTTAAATTGCAACGCATGTGCTGCCCAATTTTTTTACGTCATTTGTTTTAAAAAGAACTATCTACTAGCATGAGGTCATAATCTTCATAAATATCCTACAATGTATCGCCAGGAGGGAATGCCCTAGAAGGTCATATAATGACCTTATTGATGATCTTCAGAAAGGTCAGGTGCGTAGTACCTACTCGCAACCGGCATGTCTGTTTGCCCAGATGTATGAACGTAAACGAAGTAAAATGAGTATGTAAAGATCGCAGCAGGTCGTGTTCAGGGACACGAAAAAAGTATCGATACTTTGTGGTATCGAGTACATTTCCATTCGATACCGATACTTTTGTACTCGATACTTTGCATTCGATACTTTTACTCAATGAGCACTTTTTGGCAGGTATCGTATCGAATAAGAAGTTAAGTTTTGAATGGGTAATCTTAGAAATTACCCATTTAAAACTTGCGACCTTACGGCTTATGTTTGTGGTTATGGCAATGCCATCTAGTTCACTCGTTCTGAACCTTCTAAAACATTACATCGATCTTTGCTCGAATTCCTTCTGTTCACAGTTAAATTCCTAAACTTTCCTTCATTCATTTACTATACTAATCAATCACTCATTCACTCACTCGTTCACCATTGTCATTTGTTTTTTCATGTCTTGCCCTACTGAAGTTAAACTGACGTTATTTAGTGACTGATATTTGACCTATGCTCTATGCGCATTAGGCCCTAAGAAAAGTACTCGATACCTTGAAGTATCGATACTTTTGTTTCGATACTTTTATGAGTACCTACGATATTATTTTTTCGATACTACTCATGAGTACAGTATCGATACGTTCTATTCGATACCGTGTCCTTACGTGTGATGTTTTGCTTAACCCCATGTGAAGAAGGGGTGAGTTTGTGCATGTATGTATCGCAAACTTTCATGATCGCAACATACCGCGATCTACTCCTAAAGTTCAAAGCTTCTCACAGAACAAAAGTATTGCCCGTATTTGCAACACTTGGCCGCTTAAATACACTTGGTCACTTAAATACACTTGAAGCTGGCTGACCGTCCGCAGAGTCAATCCTTTATAGTACACTGCTATTTCAACGATTGCTCTTAGAAAATACAATTGATTGAATATAAATGACTTTGATGCTCTCGAATTGTGCATATTTCATTGTAATACTTACAGAACCTTCTATGTAGCCTGTTTTTGAATTAATTGAAAATCTTTTATACATATTCTACTATACATAAACATAACATCACGCCTTGTTTCCCCGAAGGGTTGGGCAGAGGTGTCCCTGTAGCAGGTACACCCACATTTCGCCAGTTATGTTTAAGTCCCATGTAATAGGGGGCGAGCCTATTGCCATCAACCGGGCACAAATCCAGACTCCGAGCTGCTACTGAGAAATTTCAGATAAAAAAACCCAATAACACTTTGCCCGACCCGGGAATCGAACCCAGGACCTCAGCTCAGCAGTAGCGCTTGCGACCACTACACCAACGAGGCAGTCTCAGGCAGTATTCTACTATAATCTCAAATACAAATACCTTTACCCACCTACCTAGGTATATATTAATTAATTAGAATGGCAAGTAAGTAGGTGTAAGCAATGAATGATATTGATTACAAGCACATTTTAATATTTCTTAGGAGTATCTATGGAATCACTTAGAAAAGTATTTTTATAATGTCACAAAAGTTTGACAAGCGCCACAGTTTATAAAATGTGTAAGGTTAATTCTAAATTTATAATGGGTGAGTTACGATGAAAATTACTAACTGTAGTTTTCGGTAAAACGCAATTTAAGCTGGTGGAAAAATATTACGTCAGCAAATGCTGTATTGATTTTTCGGAATTTTCAGTAATTTATTCGGTCGTTTCTTTATCTGTATTCGCATATTAGTATATAAAGCAGTAAATTTCATATTGAGTATGCTTATACATTAATATTTTTTCGGAGCTTTTATTACTCATTTTAAAAAATAAAATGACAAACTACTCGAAAATGGTTCACATTGGAATAGGGTCATCCGGGATCATTTGGGTGCAAATGACCTCTCCTACATCCCCTTAACGGATTGCAAACATTTAACCATTAACCGTGAATAATTCAGGCAGCCTACCACCAGCTCATAAAGCAGTATTATTTTAATATTACTTCAGTGTGGGAAAGAGATGAAGCTTTACAGGACGTATAGCTCCATCTCTTTCTCCCACTGGAGTAATATTAAAATAATACTGCTTTATGAGCTGGTGGTAGGCCCCAGGTATTCGTGTAGTAAGTTTTAATTAGTGAAACAGTATGCAGGCATGCGGAAGGCCGAGCTTCTAATGTATGCACATAAGTTTGTTGTACCGGACTTTTTACGTGCCCTGAAATTATGTGATGACGATGTTAACATAACATGAAGCTTAGTTTGTTTTCTTAATAAAATTCTTTGTTAAATTCCTGTGTTTGATATTATATAATGGTAAATGAAGAAAGCATCTCATTAAATTATTTTCCTTGGAGAAATTCTTTGGATGACATTTAATACTTTAATGTTTGGTTAAGTAAAATGCCTCAGATTCTCGTTATTTTGGGAAAATTCAGAAACGAATATTTTGAAGATTACACAAAATATACAAGGTGGAAGCGACAACATGACATTAAAAAATGACGAAGACTGAGATAATTTTTAATTTTGAAAGATAATTTTTGATTTTTTTTTATTGTTTTTACTACTTAATTTTTTTTGTATATGGGTAGTTTGCCTGAAATAAAAAACACATAACATAACATCACGCCTTGTTTCCCCTAAGGGTTGGGCAGAGGTGTCCCTGTAGCAGGTACACCCATATTTTGCCAGTTATGTTTAAGTCCCATGTAATAAAGGGCGAGCCTATTGCCATCAACCGGGCACAAATCCAGACTCCGAGCTGCTACTGAGAACAAACTACAAATTAATTTGAAATAAAAAACATTTTTTTTTTATTTAATCTAAATGCATATATCTAATGACGTTCCCAGTCTGCATACGAACATTCAATCAAACATAACTAATAGTTTAGTCACTATATAACTATAATTATCTAATCGGCCCATCACTACTAATTGTTTAAAAAAAAAACTTTTTTTAATTTCGACGCTAGGATTTATTTAGTTATTCCAAAATACTCTTATGCGTTAGTATTGCCAGTGTTTTTTTATTATTATTTGGATACATCCTTATAATTACATTAGCATTAACTATAATTTATCTCCAAAAAAGTTAAGGTACATTAATCAATTAGCTTCTGCTCGTGACATCCGTCCACGTGAAAATCAACTATACCATAAACATATCATGTTCGTCACTGGAAAGGCAAAATTACTTAACCGCCAAATTAATAATTTGATGGTTAAGTAATTTTGCCTTTCCATAATAACACTCGGTAATATTGTAGCTTTCTATCACTGAATGTTGTTTTTGTAATCGGATCAGCAGGTACTTCCACAGATTATTAATTATATTACCTCTAACACACAAACAAACAAATGATTCTACCTGTTTATAATATTAGTTTAGAATTTTAGTTAACTGACTAACTTTTTGTCTGTTTGTTTCAGATACCATGCCGGTAACGTCCTAAAACATCGCAGTGTAAATAAATAGGTCTATTACTAAAGCAATAATCCGTTTAAAAAACGTAGAAACCCCGTAGTGACGCTATATAAAGTGCTTATAAGCAATAGTTTTAGTGTTACTATTAAAATTAAATCTTCCATAAATAATTTAATTTAACTTTAGTATTAAAATGTGGCGTGACTGTAACTGTTAATACAACAATCAAAATGATCTTTAATACTGAAGTCATAAAGTTTCAATTACAACAAGAGTTTTCAAGCCTTATCGCTTCGCAGCGTACAGTCGAAGGCAGAAGTGCATAGCTGTGTGATAAATTAAATAATGTTAAAAAGAAAATGCCGCAGCGCGCGCCTACGTCATCAAACTTGATGCGACCGTTCGTGGTATTGGCCCTGCCCGGAATGTATTTGCTGTATAAGTACAACCAGTACCGTCAGCAGCAAATGGAGACCGCGCGGCGCCGAGTCACCGAGCGCGAGCTTATGCACCTTAACACCAAAATCGTAAGTAATTAGATAATAGTTTTTACACGTTACTATTTTTTAATTAGATAAGGCATAATTTGGACACAACAGGAATAACAGCCACCTGAAATATAAACTTTATTGCAAAGAACAAAAGCCTGCGTGGAAAACGGTAGAACCATTCTTCAAAAGTCAAGTTTTGACTATAAAAACACACAGTTCTAAAAAGATTTAAACACTAATTGATCATAAACAGCAGCTATTAGTCATGATGTAAATAAATCTCGGTTACTAAATCAGTTCAGCGAGGGCGATGAAAACCATACTATGCCAAACGTCGGCGTGTGATGTATTTTTATGGCTCAGCCATGAAGAGGCGGGAGTATCATAAAAAAACATAAAATAACAAGTAGCTAACATATAGGGTGAGAAAATGCACTGCTTTCTGGGTTCGTATTTTACCGCTACAATCACATAGATAAACATACCTACCTAGAAACTATTATTTCTATCGTAAAAATTCTTTGACCAAGGCTGGACACATGTTTATTACGTAGCTTATAATTAATTTATCTAATTAATTTTATTAAAACATGCGTGTTACTGAATGAAAACATAACAACATTATTGTTGTAAAATGTTTCGTTAAAAGTATTTTGTTATTGACTGTACTCGTTATTTGGTCTACTTTTGTGTTTGAATTATTATGAAGTTTTTGCGGCGACATTTCAGTAACAGCAACTTCATTTAGTTTGACTAATTATTCAGATTTATAAACCACATTCTTGTGTAGGCTAAAAGTGTGTTTTGATGTTTTACTTTTCTGGTCAAAATAATGTGACAACTGAGTTAGAAAACTACAAATCCTACGAAAACTACCTGTAAGAGATTTAATAGTAAAATGAAAATGAATGAACTGGTAGGTAATGGAACACTTTTATTTAAAAAAGAACTCTCTTAAACTTACGAGGGAACATAGACACGGACACACATACATACATACAGGTCAAACACATAACCCTCCTTTTTGGCTTCGCCGCAGTCGGGTAAAAAAACTCTCCCCATGGAATCCAGTTGTTAGAACCATTGGATACTGTGATCAAAGTTACTTCAACATGAATTCGACTTTCTTCGAACACTTTTGGAAATAATTTAATCGCAAGTACACAAAAAAATACAATAGACGTGGATATATTTAGTAACCTGTTCCGCTTAGCTATTTCTAAAGAGCAAAAAAACCCCCTGAAATAAATCTACACGTGTTTCACCTCTCAACGAGGCATCCTCAGGATGACGATAGACTTGTCGCGAACTCGAACTCGGCGTGTTGCCACACCAAGCGCCGAGCACAGACTAATGGACTAATGGATTTCCGCAAGGTCACGTCTGAATCAATTAACTAGAAGTACACTATGTAACCTTTACGTTATTATACCTTAGGGGACCGGACTAAAGTATAATAACCTTAGGGGACCGGACTGGCCCCCGGCAACAGGACACCCAGAACACGGGTGGGTTTTAGTCAGTAAGAGTCTGACACGCCCTCCCGCTCCACCCAGAGCGGAAGAAGTTATTTGATAATTTCCCACCCAAAAAAAAAAACAAAGGCACTGCTTCCTCACCCACACGTTGTAGATATAGTACTTACTTTGTTAAACTGTTTTTATGATGTGAAAAATTCTTTAGGCGCGTTGGGCATTTTTGAGGTGGGACTAAACCATTGATTTCGCGACACTGTTACTGAATTTACCGACACCGTGGAGTAAAAGACATCAACGCGTTGATTATCGCGGTGCCGATTTTTTTTCAAGTTTTCACTTCTGTCAGCACTCCCACTGTTTTTTTTTAAACGTGTACTACAATACTTTGTTTTTGAGTAAATTAACATTATTATTTATAAGTGGGGACTACGAAAAACTAAGATAACTTAATGCTTGGTAGTAGGTAAGTACTTATCGCTACCACGGCAAAGCTCTTAAAGGGAGACGCTTCTCTTAAAAACACACCAGTTAAAAGTTTGAAGATTAAAGCACTTTGTTAAGTAGATACTGCTTCTTAAGGCGCTTTCAAGAGTCACAGCTTCTGAGTGGGAGGAACTATGAGTCATAATGAGATTTAAAAAAAACACTATATCAAGTAATACCAACTATGTAGGTATATTGTGATTTCTTTTATGTAGTTAGTAGTAGAATTTTTTGGACCATGTTTGGTCAAAGGTGGGACTTTTCTAAACTCCTGTGTAATTGCGTAATAGCATGTTTTTTCGGGTGACCATTGAAAATCAGCGCTGTGCTGTGGGTATAGCATAGCATCATGCCGAGTAGAAGCCTTCTTGTCACAGTCGTTTTGAATCAGATTGTTAATCCATTGCCTCATAAGTTCGAAAAAAAAATCTGCTCAACAACGTAATTAACGCAATGAATGTTGTTGAACTGTCAAAATGAAACAAATTAGTCGTAATCGTTTACGACAAGGTATCGTTAAAAAACAAAAATGCTTTTATATTCTTAATGAATACGTGTCAGATTGCGGAGAAAGAAACTTAAATAAATATTGGTATAAACCTTATATTCATTAATATTAAAATTTGAGTGAATCAGTACATTGACATTTTATTAGTTATGACAATATCAATTACTATTTACAGTAATATTTTTTAGTCTTAATCTGACATTATACTTTATCTCTTGAACTGACATAGGTACTTATAGCTTTGACTTCATTACCATTTTTTTTCCATGAATGTCTTAATGCATGCATCTTATTTGTTGTTGCTGTATTTTTTATTTAATTAGCATTGTGTAGGATATAATTTAATATTTGCACACCATAAGTAATGGTAGAATGTAAAGGGGCCATTTTAAACCTACAATCTCGCAAATAAATGAATTTGAATTTGATAATGTGTTACGTAATTAGGTAGCTGTTTCATCATGGAGAATCTATTTAAAAAAAATGCGATTTTCTTAAGATTTTAGGCTTAATAATCCTGTACCCTAATTGCGTAATACAACACAATCACAATCTGTTTCGATTTGAAACAGATTGCTAATCCATTGCTTCACAAGATGAAAAAAAAATCTGCTCAACGACGTAAATAACGCAATGTATGTTGTTGAACTGTCAAAATGAAACAAATTAGGCAAAATTGTTTACGCAAACAAGTTACGCAATTAGGGTACTGGAGACCAAGAGATGATTCACTCAGTATGCGTAATGCGTATTTGGCTTGAATTCAAGTACCTAAGTAAAGTACAAAATCCCTATTCCCAGCAGAGGGTATTGTGTAGACTGGCGTATGTAACTTTCATAGGTATATTCAGAAACAAGCACCCTAATCCAATAAACAACACAACACAAAATAGGAAATTAGCTTGCCCGATAGTTGAGTTATCGGGCAAGCTAATTTCAACGTTAAGAAAACTCCTACTGAAAACTACTTCACTGACTTCCCCTGACCTCGGCCCCTTAAAACGACTGTCAAACGGACGAAATCCATCAACTTGGCTTATAAATCAAGTGGTTTTGCCAAAGGTCAGTTGTACAAAAAGGCAGAACGTCTGTTGTCGACGTACACCAGACTGGGTGTGGTGCCACCACACGCGATGGTGGCCACCACAATGGCTTTCCCATGAGTCAACCGTTCCGAGAAATTCGTAGTATTAACGTAAAGTTGTTTGTACGGTAGTACTTAATTTGCAGTGCCTTTGAATCATGATTTTATGGGTTTTTTTTTGCTGTTATTAGTTGTTTTAGTTTATTGTTCGATTTCATCAAAGAGACTACAGCACCTTAATTAAATTTATTCTTTCTTCTTTAAGATGGTGTTTGTGTTTTTTTGTGTGAATGTGTTTGTTGTGTGGTTTGGAGTATGTGTGTGTGTGTTTCATGGGGAGGCAATTATTTAGATAACATATACCTAGTTCATTTTATAACTAACTAGCTTAGCCCGAAATTTCGTACGCGTAAAATTTTTTGTTCCCTGACCCACCGCGTCGCATCGCATTGCCTGTCCGCGCCGTTACTTCGTTTTTGCTAAGCGTTCCAATATCGTAACGTAATGTTAAATTAAATAGCCTATAAACTTTCTCAAGAATTGGGCTATCAAATACAAAAAGAATTTTTCAAATCCCAATGATAGTTCAAATCAAAAAATCTAATCAAACTTTATTTGTGAACATAGGGGTACAGAAAGGTCTTAAAAATATACATTTTAGCGTGATCTCAATGTTCTACCAATGCAATTGGTATACAAATAATTTGTTATTTTAATAAATACTTATAACATGCAATTATAATAATCAAAAAAAAATTAATTAAGATTAAATAAATGACTTCAAAAGTCTAAGTCAATTTCTAATATAATGTAATGTAGATAAATGTCAAAGAATAAAAATAAAATGTCAATAGCCGTTAATTTATATTATCATTTAAAAAATCTTCTATGGAGTAATAGGTCTTGTCTACTAGAAATAAAAATAATTTTCTTTTAAATTGGCCAACATTTTCCAGAGATTAGTGCGTTCAAACAAACAAACGAAATCTTCAGCTTTATTAAACAGTGTGAGTCTTAATAATGTGCACATATCGAAATGGGGAATCTATGCTTTGTTAACGACGAAAAAATATTTAAAAAATCTAAATATTATTTTTCTTTTTTTTTAATTCAGTTTGGCGTCTTTTAAAAATTGATTATTGTTAAAAAATATGAAAAAAAAACAGATTTTTGCTAAAAAAATCACGTTTATTTTCAATTGAGGGTAGTTTTTTTTTGCACAATTCTCATTTTATGAGGACGCCTAATTACTTCCAATCATTATGGAGTTTGTTTCATCGCGATAGATTTATTTTGTTTTTTTTTTTAATTCCATAAAAATAATATTTAGACGTTTTTTGATATTTGTTCCGTCGGTAAAATTAAGCAAAGATTCCCTCATTTCGATATGTGCACATTATACTTAAAGACTCACACTGTTTTAATATAAAATATAATAAAATTATAAATAGTTTAGATGTTGAGGTTTGAAGATATTATTTCAATGCTATTTAGTGCAACAGTTTCATTCATATAACAATAGGTAATATCTACTATAAATTATCTTCATGCTGCATAGCATTTAAATAGGAAAATAATTCAAAGGATGTCACTATCTACTCGTTCCATCGCCAAATACACCGAACAAGGTTTCGGAATTTTAATTAGGATATCTCTTCGCATATCTACCATTGCCTTGAACCTCATTACATAATACAATTTACATAGATAGGTAGTCATGAGCATAAATATATTACTATGTATTACTATGAACATCTTGGCAATAATATCTGATTTAATGACTCATCATATCTGTCGTCAAAATGACGGCAAATATAGGTGATCATTTGTGGCATATACAAGTGGCAGCACAAATGCGATATGACATCGAAGGAACACCAAAGCTATCTGACGAGACAAGCGACGCCAAAGTATAGGATACTGTATCAGCTTCAAAAAGATGTATCACCTCCCAGAATGCAGAAAATTGTCTGTATTAATGGATGAAACATGAAATCAGATATTATTGCCGAGCTGTCCATAGTTAATATACTTATGCTCGTAACTGTACCTAAATTAAATCCTACAACACTACAGTTTTACAAAACTAACAAAAAAACTGGACAAATAAATAATTCCTTTTACTGGTATCGTACTGCGGACAAAAAAATCACTGTAGCGGATGTCCAGAGCAAAAAATAAAAAACAAAAATACCTGTCAACGAAATAAAGACCACAAATACAGGATTTTATACTGAACGAGCTAACATCAGTCGGCCTGTCTATTTTAAAGCATTGTTGCCAATGTTTTTTGGTAAGTATTTTATTTTCGCTTCATTTGAATGCCTCGTTGTGAAATGCAAAGTTTTATGACATACCTACATTTGGAATAGATGGGGTCGGCGTTTCGGATCAATATATTTAACTCGTGAAAAATATTGAGTAGTTACTAGAAAGAGAGACTACAATAATAATAATGTAAATATAAGTTGAATTTCTTACACTCCTACATGATTATTGTTTGTAGTTTTAGAAGAGCGGAGTCTCTAAACATAGGTATTTCATATTTAAAAGGAGGCCTTTGTAAGATTAAATATTGTAGAAGTTTGTAAAGTTAACTAAAATAATTTTTATTATTATTTATTAATAATACCAGCCTATTATTGTCCCACTGCAGGGCAAAAGCCTCTCTTCTTATTCAAAGAAGGCACGAGCATTGATCACGACGCTTGCTCAAGACGGTTTAAAACAACGATAAAAGTTGAAGAATTTCCAAAAAAAAAAAAACGTGTGGCACTCGGGGACTGCCGCGGTAAAGCTATTGCATGGCATTTGTTTGTAGCATTTGCATTACATGGTAGGCGGAGTGGGGGGTGTTAGGTTTTATTTTCGTTACGGAATTTCTTGATTCGGTCGCCGCGCTCAAAGCCCGCGATAAAAGCTATGCAATAGCTTAAAAGAATAAACAAAATAAAACCATCATCATTACGGGAAAACAATTAAGCGAATTGAAAATCGCCAGCTAAACTGATCGCCAACTTTGGTCAACTTTGTTTGATCGACTAGATCACCAACTTTGTCAAGCTAAGCACGAAATATTTTATTAAATCGAGTAGAAAATCGTCTGCCGTAGCAAAAATCCAAATATACGAGCCTCCACAAAGAATAGGACCACAAACAAATAAATATATAGGTAGGGTAATCTACCCACATTTTGTTAATGTTCATTTAAAAGGTCAAAACCTTAAAAAGGCCTAGTTTACGAGCCTACTAAACTGTCGGTCAGTTGACTTCTAATACTTCATATCACGAACATAGTTCGGTGACCATAAGCACAATTGTCACGCAATTTCCGCCTTCAGACATCTTGACTGATCACCAACGTCGATTAACATAACATAACATCACGGCCTGTATTCCACAAAGGGGAAAGTAGACCTTTCTGGTGTGTATAGTAAACCCACATTCGACAGTTATATTGAGGTATAATTTATTATGGACGAAAATATTGCTATAATCGAATACAAATCCATACTTCAGACTGCCAATAAGAAATAGGCCTGTGCCCAAATTTATTTGTTCGTCTTTTAGATTATTAAAAAATATTGAACACGTATTTTTTATTTTTTGACGTAATCAAAAGATTACGGCAATACATTGACTTAAAATGTGGCATGACGTCACGTCTTGCTAGATTTAATACGACGTTGTGACGTAGCGAGCCCCCACTCCCCAACTTTAATGCGTGTTTTCTAAGTTTTTTTTTATTAATCTGATAAAACAAAAAATACGTGTCTAATATTTTTTATTTTCTGAAAGACGGACTAAATAGAATTTCTATTTTTTTACCTAGGCAACTACCGTATTTCTAATGAAAACCCAATAACACTTTGTCCAACCTGGGGAAGGAATCCAGAACCCTAAACCACAGTATAAATACTTAAGTAACAGTATTATGTCTTTATAGAAAACGGCCGAAATGACGCGCTTTGAAATCTCTGTGTATAATACGCAACAGTCTCGAGTGAGCGGCAATTACGCACGAACGCGGAAGGTTTATCTACCGAGCGGCCGTTGGTAATTATTTCAAGGTCACTGCCGAGACATAATACTGCTTCTTTATTATACTGTGCCTAAGCTCAGCATTCGTGCTTACCGACAACAAGACTGCCGATCCAGTTATATCAATTAGTGCCTCAATTTTTTTCAGTGATTTCTTTCGCGTAACTAGATTGCTTTTTACATAAAATGTTGGCCAATCATTCCAGTCATTTTAGCACAGTTATTGATTTAGTAAACTTACTTTCATTTAATATTCTTGAAGGTTGATAATATGTCTATGTCGTGAAGGGCATTCATGTACCTTATGACCTACTTATATGCCGATTATGTCCTTCCTTTTATGCAGAACACTGAATTACTGATACGCACCTCATCTAATAGAAGAAGATCACATAATTTCTTTATTTTATTAGTTTCAGCGTATGAAATAGACTCATCAAACAATTTGTTAAAACTGTATGAGTAGAATTTAAACAATCCTTAAGAGTTAAGAAAACCGCATTTTTCGGCAAAAGTGTGTTAGGTCTGGCCCCAAAAATATATAATAGTATACCAGAAGCTATTGGAAAAACAGAGTGTCTGGGATCTTTTAAGAGGTATTTGTTTAAATTCCTTTTAGATAGATGTTACTACTCCATCACTGAGTTTACTACTGATAAACAGAGGTATGAAGATTCCGACTTGCTAATTAGACACTTATGACTTTATTTATAGACTAAGTTATGATGTGTGTTTATTTCTCTAAAATTGTATGACCTTACATAACTGACTTATTATTTTAAATTGATATTATTATTTGTTTTAATGCAATCTCAATAGATTGCATTAAAATAAATAATAATATCAATTTATACAAATAACAATTACAATTAAGGTGGCATGTCAATACATGCCACCTTAATTGTAATTGTTGTTTGTGTTAATTTTGTACGCCATTAATATTGGCAAAACATAGAGCGCATATTTTAGACAATATACCATACCTATGTTTAACAAAATAAATGATTAATTGATTAATTGAGTCCATAGTACCTCAGCTCAAATTCACTCCACGATACTGCTCGCGGACTTAGTGAGAGCGAGACGGAGCGACGGGGAGAAGGCTCCAAGGCGCCAATAGTTTAGGTAATTTCTCTTAATGGCGAAAATAATGATAATAAAAAAAAACATAGTATCTGCTGTATAGTTAGTTCAGTTATTATGCAAAGTTATATGATCTAATTTGAAGTATTTTTTATAATAACAGCGGTTCATTTTCGCTTTGGAGGTAATTTTGTCTTTTTTTTTTTCAATAGAGACAATTTATGGAATCGTGTTTTCGTTTAACATAATACCTACTTAAAATATTTATTTCAAAATTAATGCTGCAGTATTTTCGATATAACAAAGGATCATGCCAAGTAATTTGAGGTATTATAAATTCTTAAATCGAAATCAAGTCATTTCTTTCTGATCTTGAACTCAACACCTGAGAGTCACACGTGCTGACATATACATAGATTCAGTAGACAACTACCACAGCTTCTAACTCCAAGAAACAATGTTCTACAACAAATTAATGACCCAATTACAAGGAACCACCTCAGAATGCAGTACAAACTCCATGTTATCAGATTATTCGAACTCGCTCGGTGTTGCCAGCTCAGCTAAATTCTATAATTGCTCCCTCCATTACGCCGAACAAACTTCGTCTTAGTCAGCTGTATTTTTTTTACTGGCAAAACTTTTTAATTTGCTATAAAATTGACCCTTGTTGGTGTTCGGAAGTTAATTTATTGGTTTCGGGATATAAATTGAAATATGGCAGTGCCAATGTTGTATTAAATTGATTAAAATTCTTGCGAAATAAGCTTGGTATAAATCATTTCTTGTGCTTGTGTTTTGAAACTCCAAAGGACTATTTGATTTAAGCCCTCGATTACTTGTACTGTTTTGTTTATAGTACACTGATCAAAGTTATATTGCTTCTATATTTTCTTCTTCATTCTTGTGTTTACCTTTCGGGAAAACCTATCCTACCTCGTTATCTGGCTCAGTAGTCTTCAATGTCCTTAGCTAAGCTCTTATTTTAGCTTACCTATCTGCCCTGTCAGCCCATCTCAGTCCTGTCCTGGCAAGCGTGATTGCGCAATGAGGGAATCAAATAAATGTCCAACAGTTGACTTCAGAAAGCTGATTTAACCAATGGAGAACATTTGTCTTCTGATCATAGCGGAATAGTAGCTTCTGCATAATTATGCCGAAGGTACTAAGAGCAGGACTGCGTGATAACTTTCACAGCTAACAAAACAACTTCATCAACGCGAATCTTTATCTTAAAACCGGCCAAGTGCGTGTCGGACCACGCGCAATGAAGGGATCCGTAGTTGGGATTAACTTTGATCGTAGTTGAAAACGATGTTCTTCCATACATTCCAACTGCAAATGTAAGTTTGTACGCACATTATTGAATGATTTACCATGATATTTTAAGACCATAGACTTCATAAAATATAAGTTTTCCTGATTAAAGAACAATTTACTGTATTTTTTTAGGCTCAGTAGTTTTAGAGATAGGGGAATGGTAAATTTTCATAAATTTTCTTAAGTATCTTTAAAAGTATTTATTATAAAATGATTTTAAAAAAATACTTGAGATCCTCACAACAAGTCCTTTCATTTGATTTGGCCCTTATTTATATGAGAAAATTAATAAGATTCTTGAAATGTACTCTATGAATAAAGTTACGATGAAGAAATCGGTATCTCTGTGGCTTTGGAAGTTAACGTACGATCAAACTGAAAATATACTTACCATCTTAAAGTAGTGATATAACTAATTGTCGGCTTTATATACTATGGACACTATAAAAGAATCTACTAGCTAAATCTATTTAATTCTCTACACACCCTCTCACACACATACACTCACCTTCACCTTACACACTCAGAGGACAGCAACCCTTTCATTTTTCTTTTTTTAAGTAAATTTAGTTCATATTTTAATATAAACTGTTTCCTTTTGTTCGTAAGCTCATACTCGCATACCCAGTTCAAGGGCTTGAGGCGCTGCATGCTAAAACACAGGCTATAAACCTAGTTTGGCAGCAGATGCTAATAATTGGACACAATTGTTACTAAATTAATTTAAGCATAATAATTTTAAGTAGCTAAAACAAATTGTGTTACATGTTTACTATTTCTGGTCTAATAAATAAATAAATATGCAGACAGACACACGAGTGATTCTATAAGGGTTCCGTTTTTTCCTTTTAAGGCACGGAACCCTAAAAACCGTCTCATCTCAACCAAAACACAGTGAAGGTAAACAAAGGTCCACTGATTGAATGAGCCTATTTTAGAAACGCTAGTGAGGAAATAGGCCAATAACAGCCGAGAGTAGACTATAAATACTGCAGTGTCAAGGCAGACCGTTGACGCCCGCTTTCCCTCTCAACGAGCTGGACTATAAATATGCTGCAGGCTTTATATTGGACGATGTTGGTTTAATTAACAAGTTCGGAATGGACTGAGATATGAATGACGTCATCGATATGATGTGTCGGATTCATCCGATCATTCATGATTAACCTATTTTATGGAATGATTTAAAGGACAATGACCAAAAGTGGTACCAAAAAGTCTCGCGCATCAAGACCAAAATTGTATAGTAATTACTTTCATAATTTTTTACGATATTATGCGTCGGGGATTTGATTTGTGAACAGGGAATTTACTTTTGAGATTAAAAGTATGGATATTGTTTTACTCCCTATAACTGACGTTCCGTTTCACATGAACAGCCTCTTGTCTGTCGACTTGTCAACAAATTAGATGTTACGAAATACCTTTTTTGCAAGCATAACATTTTATGACAACCATTGGCGTCCTTCGTTTTTTAACCCTTGATTTTTGAAAGCGTCATGACCACTGTAAAAAAGAACACTTTGCCGATTCTACATTATTTAAAAAAAACTAGAATATAATGGAATCTAATTGTATGATTATCATTATTGTATCTATGGTTAATTGGCTGTTCACAGCCAGTCTTAGAGATGTAGAATGCAATAGAATTGATTTTTGATGAATCGACTAACCAGTAATAGTTTCTTTTGTGTAATAAATAATTATATAATGTTTGCTTGAAAAACATTTCACGAATTATATGTTTTTGCTTTGATTTCTTTGATTATCAGCAACAATTAAGTAAAATCAAACAATTAAGTACACCAAATCGATTTAGTTTGGCTTATTGCTAATTGACACAAAATCGATTTTCATACCCTTAAGATTTTTGTTTATCGATTACATCCCTAAATCCCGACTAGTTACTTTATAATCTGTGCATTGATTTGACATTTTTGGTTGTATTATAATGACGTATCAAGTACCAACTATCTTTGCGCTAGCGAGTAGTTTTTGAGAGTTGAGAACTTGAGATTATATTAGATAATTATTGAATTGTGCGTTGAGAAGTAGAACTTGTTTGTATTTAACTTCTTTTTCTGTGTTGTGTATTGTGCAAATATGGCAAGTCGTGGGGTCGACCGATTGACACCGTCAGTCAACCGGCAAATCCGATCAATTGTTCATTTTTGATACCCAGAAACCAACCTACACATTCATTAGAACAAGCGTCTACTCCAATGATTAACTTGTTACAGTCATGGATAACTCCTACTCAGGTAAGCATATCCGCTCACAGTATTGGCAATATAATAGGTTGGACAAATCTCAGAGTTTCAGTCACGCATCCTGTGGCGCGGCTATTATGTTGCAATAACTCGTAATTCTTACTAATATTAGTGGATTATGCTATTTTTAGAGCAATAATGTTCGTTCATGTTTAACGTGTCTATTTAAAATAGGTCGTCGGAAGCGTCGAAAAAAATAACCTAGTTTTTAGGTTATTTTCGATTTTATAAAATAACTCCAAAACCCGGGTTTTTTTTTTCAAAAATAACTTTTGTAGGAGTTAATATGATCAGTGTAGTCTATAAAAAACAAAGTTTGATTTTGATGCAACATGGTACGGGATTCCATACATCCATGAGCATTCTCCTTTATAAGTAAAAATTTGGAACGACAGCTGCAGTTAATCATTAGTCGTAAAAGTAAGCTATGATTTTAGCGTAACTAGGGAAGCTCTTGGCCTTCATCTCATCTGATGGTAAGTGATGATCAGGCCGGAGGTGTAAGCGAGCTTCACCCGGAATCCTCAACCATAGAGGAAGTGGCTATCTTACCTCTAACTGCCAAAACACAACAATGCTGTTGACATTGTTATTATGGCGACAGACTTGGATAAGATGGTGGTAGCTAGCCAGGTCTTAGAATAAGCCCTTCCACCAACCAAACCGAGCAGAAAATTTTGGCCCCGCTGGGTATCAAACCCAGGATTTCTGGGTCAGAGACAGGTAGGTGGTCTTACCATTAGACCACAAAGACGGTATTTGCCACTAAAAAAGATCCTTCACAACACAACCTCCCAAACAGTACCTTTAATGCAACCTCCTTAGACTTACAAAAAGCACAATAATAATATTCTGTCATTATTCAACAAAGGAATAATAAAAACCAATAAAAACTATAAACGTCAAAAATAAAAAATCTTTCACAGCAGCAACCAAAGGCACCCCTATGTTTAAAAAATATTTATTAAATTAACAAAAAAAAAACAAGTCCGCCAAAATGATGTCCAAAACTCGGGGAATCTGGTCGTATATCGTAAGTTCCTCAAAGCAATTGAACAAACGGGCAGACTGGGTTCTTCGCAGAGATTATGGGGATTCAATAAATTCGAAAGACTGCAGAAGAGCTTTAGTAGACATTCCTTCTGAACCAGAATGTGAGAGACGAAAGAAAAAGAAAGAAGGAATCCTACACAAGATTAAACTGCGGGTGATTGAGGGCGGAACGAACTTTGGAAGTAAGTTATCGATCTTACTTGTCAGGTAATGGCACCCAGACTCGCTACAGTTCATAGGAGAGGTCCACCTGTGCAGGTGTGCCTGCGCTGGTTTTCCCGAGCGTGTATTGAAATAGACCTGTGCAGTTCTTAGTGCATACGACATGTGGTCGACCTGCGTAGATAAACACTTGCACAGGACCTAGGCGTATATTGGGCCTTTCTCTCCTCACTATTGAAAAGACAAAACCTTAAATTTGTACAAGTTTTTTCTTCTACTTATCGTCTATATGCAAAGACTTTGTACCCCTTTTTACGAAAATTACGCAGACGGAGGGGTATGAAATTTGGTACAGTTAAAGTTTATATGAAGAAGCAGTGCAGAAAACTAATATTTTTATACAGGCCGTCCCAAAGTCATGGGACATGAAGGGAAAGTACCTTAAATATCGTAGATAGGGTATTTTGCTGAAAGAAGACTTTATGTTATTTTTAAAATTTAGTAATTCTGCATTCAAAGATTTTCTAAAAATTACTTGCCTCGTCTGGGAATCGACCCGACTCAAATGTAAAAAAAAAAACACCCCTAATTTTATGATGCCAATCGAAAGAATGGCCAAAAAATTATAACTCTTCTTAAGTAACATAGTATTTTAAAAGAAAGGAACAGCGTGAAATTAATCATTTTAATCAAATTAAAAACATACATGAAACTGCCGTAGTCAATTAAGTGGGTATTTTTTTGTAAATTAATTAATTAAATGCTCAAAATGTGATCCCTCTTGTCTTACGCAAATCGCCAATCTTTTATTGAGTCCGCTGCCTGTTGATTTTCTTATCATTTTATGGTGAATACTCGATATGATATGGCACAATTCTGTTTGTAACTCGCCCACGTTCTCGTATCGCTTTTTGTATAGCATATCTTTCACGTATCCCCAAAAGAAGAAATCTAATGGTGTAAGGTCCGGGGATCTGGCCGGCCATCTAATCGGTCCATTCGTGCCAATCCAAGTAGGAAAACATTCACTACTTTTCGAACGTCGTCGTCGGCAATCAATAACTTTCTTGAAATTTGACTTAAACATTTTACGTTGTTCGTTTCTTTTAAAATACTATGTTACTTAAGAAGAGTTATTAGTTTTTGGTCATTCTTTCGATTGGCATTATAAAAGTAGGGGTGTTTTTTTTTTACATTTAAGTCGGTTCGATTCCCAGACGAGGCAAGTAATTTTTAGAAAATCTTTAAATGCAGAATTACTAACTTTTAAAAATAACATAAAGTCTTCTTTCAGCAAAATACCCTATCTACGATATTTAAGGTACTTTCCCTTCATGTCCCATAACTTTGGGACGCCCTGTATATCATGCATTAGAAATAAATTAAATTAATAAAAAACATTACACACACTACTATGCGTTTAACACAAGCTGGCTAGTTTAGAATAATGACATGGCAACATGGAATTAGTATGTACTATACAACTTAAAACTTAATTGAATTATGGTCGAATTTCGACCACTGGGCAACCACTAGTACAACATTAATATACCGCAAATAAACGAAGTTTCTTTCTTTTTTCTTTCAAATATTTCTAAACTGACTGACAACGACAGTAGCCATACTGTCGTTGTCAATCTGTTACATAAGACTCTTGACACACCCTCCTGATATCGGCCACTTTACCTCGTTCTACATGAATTAATAAACATTTAATTTAACAAATAGCTCCATTTCGTCGGCTTCAGTGCAAACCAGAAGTTTGTGTCCCGAAGAAACCAGAACCAATCGCGTTGCCGGCACCACAGGAAAAGAAACTGCCTCCGGTGCCGGCGCCTCGGCCGGGTGTCCAAGTATCAGTTCTTGGTGCCGACACAGCCATCGGGCAGTACATCGCCCTGCTTCTGAAGCAATGCTCCTGCATTAAAAAGTGAGTTCTATTGTTTTAAGTGTTAGGTCCTAATTTCGGAAACGATTTCTCGCGAGTGGCCTCACGGTGAAGTTTTTCATGCAGATTGTCAGTTATTCTCAGTATTTTCGAGTGCTGGTCGTTTAAAATCGTATAGGTGCTAATTTCCACAACACACCAAAAAAAAAAATATACTTCTAGCTACATCAAAAAAAATACCCGAGATTGCAAATAATGTCGGTCTTTGCGCATAACAATATTATTAAACAATAACCCTCGTTTTTCGGCTCGCCGCAGTCAGGTAAAAAGACGAGCACAATCATAGTATAACTGAAACGTCACGTTATGTAACAATGCCAGATACATCTAAATAAATAAAGAATCTTTACATAAATTCAAGCCCACGAGTCTTTTTATTACTTTTATCTACACCCTGCTATAAATCCTCTATAAAAGTTTCTGAAACAGTTACTGTTGGCTTATTGTCAACATTAAAACAGTCAGTGTCATAGTAACCATAATATCATCCAAATGAGTGTTATAATGTTGTACTAAATTTCATTATGCAACTCGTTTCAACGTTTAAGCGGGGGACAGCAGCACCCGTTTGCAGCGCATGCGCGGTGATGTGCTGCTGCAGGCGACATTCATACGTGCACTTGTACTGAATTTCGTGGGATTTTTTAAATTTCTTGATCTTGAATTACAAACACCCAATGGTTTCGGAACCTTTTATAGAGGATTCATATCAAAGTCTTGTATGCAACTGTACATAATTAGGTATTAAAACACTCATGTGATACTATTATCCCTCGTGTAATAGACCCACATTCGTGTTTTAATACCCCTTGTTATACAGGGTGGCAGGGACATCGACGCGAAAACTGAAACCATGGATCCAGTACATGATTCTGAACCCCAGTGCGTTGAAATTTTTCGTCGGTTATTTAAAAAAAGAATCAGCTGTTCCATACATTTTGACCACGTAGGTACCTATTGCACTTTTCTATGAAACAGCAGATTTTTTTTTTAAATAACCGATGAAAAATTTCAACGAACTGGGGTTCAGAATCATGTACTGAATCCATGGTTTCAGTTTTCGCGTCGATGTCCCTGCCAGCCTGTATAACAGTTGCATAAATAACTATTAAAATTACGCTTTACCAAACATTCCACAAGTAATTTTACTAAGTTAGGTACATTAGCAAAAGTTAATAATTCCCACGTAGTCTATTCACTCTCATTTAAAACTCCCAACTGGTTAAGTCTATTGCTTTCCCATTCCGTTTGACCTAATTGGACATTACCCGCAAACGTACCCGCTCGAGCAGATGACCTTTCTGGTTCTATTTTGTTAATGTTGTAAAAAGGAATGCCTAATTACGTTTTTAGGGTTCCGTACCTCAAAAGGAAAAAACGGAACCCTTATAGGATCACTCGTGTGTCTGTCTGTCTGTCCGTCTGTCACAGCCAATTTGCTCCGAATCTAATGGACTGATTAAGTTTAAATTTAGTACACATGTGTATTTCTGTGACCCAAACACGAACGTGTAACGTAAACAAGTGAATTTTGAATAAAGGGGTCATTTTTCTGGGGCAAATAAAATAATGTAAAAAAAGTTTTGCTAAGAGTACCGTGTGATATATATCAAATGAAAGGGCTTGTTGCGAGGATCTTAATTTTTTTTTAAATATAATTTTAAAAACACTTTTAAAGATATTGAAGAAATTCGATGAAAATTGACCCTTATCTCTGAAACTACTAAACCTTAAATTTTGAAAAAATAACAGAGAATGATTCTTTACTCATAGATTGCAGGAAAACCTATAAGAAGTCTATGGTCTTAAAATAACATGGTAAATCTTTCAATATTGTACTTACAAACTTACATTTGCAGTTGGAATGTATGGGAGAACTTGTATTTCAACTACAATATTAAGTTTGTATTTGAGATAAACCATCCCAACTACGGAACCATTCATAATGCGTAGTCCGACACGCACTTGGCCGGTTTTTTAGGTCATTTCTCTTTAACCCTGTTTACTGTTGCCCTAGTTTTGCCATAGCAATTTTATTATTATGTAAAATAGTGTTTTAGGCTACTTACTTAATGCCTTATTCAACCTTGAAACGGCTATATCCCAGTCTATATGGTGCTAAATGATGTTAAAGTGTTGGTTGAAATAAAACTGTTTAGGTATTCAGTTTCTTACGTATTCGATCTTGAGTCAACGCCTGTAATCACCCACATTTTGCCCGAAAATCACACAAATATCATCAGTGTGCTATTTCCACTGATTTTCTTGACCGTCTTAGTTAAATTAGCCAACATCGTTATATCGTCTAATTTAACTGCATTACAAAGGGCTTGTATCATTTACCAAATCCCCAAAACAACATTCCAAAACTAGAGTCTCATGTTCTCATCAATCTGGGATTGGAAACCCATCCACATCTTCACATTAAAGTCAAACCCCGATTCTGATGTCGAGCTATAAATTTAAGCTGGGCAAGTAAACCATTGCGCACACGGTCGTGTTGTGACATCGGCGAGACGAACGGTCCCTCTGGGCAGGGGATTTCATGAGCCGTGTAGAGGCATGAAAAAGGAACAACTTAGAAGGACAACTGGTTTAATCAACCCACTATGTTGGCGGCTTGCTAAGGTTGGTTTACCATCAGAGCCGCCTAAGGTGAGAAGAGACCTATAGGAAAGACAGCACCCGTCACCACCCGACTCCAGCCCCAGGAGCATCTGCCACCCGGACGTGACCTGCAGTGGCCTATACGGAAAACAATCAATCGACTGCGGACCCAAGTAGGCCGCTGCAAGCACAATCTAGCAAAATGGGAGAATATAAATCCCACAGATAACCAGTGCAAATGCGGTGCTCCTGACCAAACCTTGTCCCATATGCTGGAGTGTCCAAAGTGTCCACACACCTCCAATTCTGAGGACCAAAAAATTGCTACTGATGCCGAGATTGGCGTGGCCACCTACTGGGCCCAACTCGTTTAACATAATACATGTTTTACTAACAACTCGAAAAGAAGAAAAGAGCTGTGTGGAATAGTGCAGCGGTGTGAAGTGGTTAACTAGGAATACACCGTGAAATTTGAATCACAGTTTTGCTAGAACAAACTTTATTAAGACCATGGTCTACTACCATTCCACAGCATCCAATAAAAAAAAAACAAATTGGTTTTTGAAAAAACACAAAAAGACAAAGTTTAAAATGTCAAGATTATCTACTGCTTACTAAATTTCGTTTATGGAGGTACATTTCCCTGTAGACAATGCTGTGTCCCGTGCGTGGTGTCTGTGTTGTAGGGAGTAACGATAATTTTAAACTTTGTTTTTTTTGTGTTTTTTCAAAAACCAATTAGGTTTTTTTTTATTGGATGCTGTAGAATGGTAGTAGACCATGGTCTAAACAACGTTTGTTCTAGCAAAACTGTGATTCAAATTTCACGGTGTATAGAGCATTTTTATGGGTGGATTTTTTCCTAGCTAGCCGCTCCTCTGTCTCACACAGCCCTAATAGGGAAGTAAAAGCTCAAGTGGACTCGTGGAGTGTGTCAGTGGTGATACTGTAGATATGTTTACTATTGCTAAACCATTCTTAATACATGTATGCAGCATGACACGTGTAATTTAAGTAGAACTGTTTTTATAACAATTTTTTGCCGGTGTCGGCGTCTGCGTCTCTTTTACTTGTCTCAAGGATGCCTAGAGTACCACAGACACTAAAGACATAGACGAGTAACTGATGTTACGTCGGGTGCAGAGACGCGGACTACATATATAATTTTTTTTTAATGTATTTCGCACATCAATTTTTTTCTTTTATATAATATATTTATTTGTGTATCTATCTATCCGTGACATCACTGCGGGCCCTATCAGAATACCAGCGCTGCGTCATTTATGTTTTAAATGTTGCAGTAGGAGCCGTTTGGCCTCGTACAGGACTTTTTGTTTTTATTTTAATTTTACTTTGTTTGTTATTATTAATGTTTTAATGAGTGTGTTTTAGTTTAATTTGTGATTTCCTGTGCGAGTCTCAACAAATACTTTCTGCTTTTATTTTAATTTTACTTTGTTTGTTTTTATTAATGTTTTAATGAGTATGTTTTAATTTAATTTGTGATTTCCTGTGCGAGTCTCAACAAATACTTTCTGCTTTTATTTTAATTTTACTTTGTTTGTTTTTATTAATGTTTTAATGAGTGTGTTTTAGTTTAATTTGTGATTTCCTGTGCGAGTCTCAACAAATACTTTTTCTTTCTTTCTAAAATGCTGCTCCAATATCTCTCTTGAAACAGCCAATTCTTTGCTTCGTGTTCTGTAGATTTCGTTCTTGATGATCTTCTGTTTCTATTTATTCAGTGGCAAATGTCTTGACGTCATAGCTGGCTAGCCAGCGGATCACCCATAAACTGTTTTGTGTCTGCAGTGTACGGATGAAGGCAATTTGCCTGTAAACTCTAGAGATTTGATTCAAATTCGTCCGAAATAACCAGCATTTTGATTGACCAATGACCGAGTTAGCTGGTCGAGGTTTGAATTATCCATGACTGGCAAGCTATGCAGAATTACCTTTAGCCAATTTTGACGTTATATTTCACTAATTAAAAAAATTATAAACTTGAAAATTAAACATTTTGATCAACGCACAGTAACAGTTTTAACACATAATTACACTATAAAAGATTTATTATTTATTTATTTATTGATGTTAATAATTTAACTCAAGCAAAGTATAAACATACACGGAACACGCGCAATAAAAACACATACACGAAAGTGGTATATACTACGGTGATTTTGGGAGATTTCGTAACGTAATTAATAACCAACAGAAGCCCAAAATCAGCAAAATTATTTTATCATTCAGTGCTTTATTGTGGCACAGAATGATAAAATAATTTTGTTGATTTTGTAGGATCGCTGATACAATCATTTTGTATTCATTCGTACGCGCGGTGGTAACGGGCGAACTAGCGTCGCAGATGACGCTAGTTCGCCCGTAACCACCGCGCGCTATAGACGCGCTTACATCATATTTATAAGTACTTATCTCTATTGTACCTAATACGTAATGTGAGTAAAAGTAATATCCAAGATTTGTCCAACGTTTAATTTCTCTCCGTACACGCACCTAGAACAGTACACAAACGAACACACAAAAAATTGCAAAATTATGCAAGTGCAGAATCCATTATTTTTCACCATATGCAGTTCGGATTCTTCATAATGTGCACATATCGAAATGAGGGAATCTATGCTTAATTTTATCGACGGAAAAAATATTTTTTTTTTCTTTGGCTTCTTATTTATGAATATTACAATTATTGTAAAAATTAATGAAAAAAAATAAAAAAATTGCAAAAAAAAAACAAGTATTTTCGATTGAGGGTAGTTTTTTTTTTCTCAATCTTATGTGGACGCCTAATTACTTCCAATCATTATGGAGTTTGTTTCATCGCGATAGATGATTTAGTTTAAAAGTTAGTTCTATTTAAAAAAAAAAAAAAAAAATCCATGACAAGTATACTTCAAAAATATTTAGATATTTTTAAATATTTTTTTTTGTCGTTAAAATTAAGCTTAGATTCGTTCCGATATGTGTACATTGTGAAGAATCACACTGTATTTAAGCAAAATATCGCTTAGCTATTTCTGATCTCCGTTTAATAGCGCTTTTCTCGTAAAACTGTAAAATGAAGAACAACGGACACTGGCCATAAGGTACGGCTCATGAATCCGCTCCTATGGGAGTGTCTCAGTGTCTGGCCGTCCGTTTTATTGCCCAAACGGTTCAGCCGCAGCTTTGGTGACACTAAATGTATGAGGGTACTTGAATAAATTATTGTTTTTGCTATATCGGATGACGGTGGAACTGGAAAGTGCATACATTGGTCCATAATATCTTTTACTTTACTTGGGCCTCATAGTCGACTGTTTTTAGTCTCATTTTAAGTTAATCTTTAATCGCGTTTCACACCATCTTTAACCACACACAGACACACACACTCTCGGGCAAGTAGGTGCTCGCGCCCAGTGCCCTTCGTGGGTGCTGGGTGCGAGAACTTATATTGCACTCACGGACACACAAGACTCTCCAAAGACACACATAGCACATCTCCTTTTGTTTTGTAAATTAATTTTCCTTCCTCTCAGTACTTGAGCTTTTACAATGTTGTATGTAGTACGTAAGTGCAATTTAATGTTGTAATTTTAAGAGTGTTAGTCTGGAGATCTGTCATACAGGTCCCGAACCTAGTTTAGACTCCAGCTCTCACAACTGTTTGAATCTGCCTGTAACCTAGATACCATGTACCAAATTTGTACTTTTTTGAGAAAAAGTAATTACTATTACTATAAATTTGAAGTCTTCATGCAATGTGTATATAAATTAACAGATGCACGTTTCGATCATTTTGACAAACAAGAGCGAAATATTTCTACAAAACGAAATTGTCTCTTCTTCTTTTCGTGTGATTAGTGACTAACCTGGTGTCAGAGTTTTAAAGCCGCCCATGGGCCTCTGACTTGGCTTCACATGCCGTCGAGAAATATCTTTCTGGCATGCCGGTTTCCTCACGATGTTTTCCTTCACCGTTTTTGAAGCAAGTGATAATTATACACTACAACAATTGTTGTTGTTGTAGTAACAATTGTTTTGCAATTCTCTCCAACAAGCAGATACAACAACATTTTTCATGAAAAAAAAACTCACCACTGAAAACACAGCATCCATTCGCCATAACCACGTCTACTACACGTCCGTACAATCATAAAATATGCACTCAGCAGTTTCATTGTGCTGCCATCATACATTCCCACCATAGCCAGGAATGTGCGAGGCATTCAGAAAGTACACATCAAATTTTTAGCACAGCTGCACAGTGTAACTACTTTACAGTGGGTTTATCGCCCACGCATTTGACAGGAACTGAGAAATGTTTTTTTTTTACATTTCTGAATCATCATTCAGCCAAAAGACGTCCACTGCTGGACATGGGCCTCCCCCAAGCACCGCCACTTCGACCTTCACAAAGTCGACTTCGACCCTTCACAAAGTCATCAACCTAGTGGGAAGCCTTCCAACGCTACGTCTTCCGGTATGCGGTTGCCATTCCAGAACCTTTCGTTTCCATCGACCATCTGAAGGCCAATTCTCGTACATAAAAAACGTTCACATTCAAGTCGCAATCTATCAAACTTGTCAAAAATCATAAAAATTACGGGAATTGCCCCTCAGCAATGCAATGCACCCTTAGCAATGTGCCCTGCCCATTTAAAAGAAAAGAAAAATATTTTATTTGGGACACGCACAGGAAATACAAAACAGTAATAAAAAATAAAAATTAACAACAAAAATAAAAAGGAGCATTTTAAAGTAACAAACAAAAATAATAACGACCTGTGCGAGGTCAAAAAGGCTCCTATCTCAGCATGATGCTGCGATATTTAAAAATAAATAAATACCGCAGCACTGGTATTCTGGGGGCCTACCACCAGCTCTTATAGCAGTATTATTATAATCTTAGTTTAACTTTTCGTACCATGACGTCCATAAAATAAGCTTATTGTAATGTTGAAAGAATCTCATTTTCTTAGCGATTTTGGTGACGTCACCTCTAAAAGTTCATTCAATTCGTACCACGACGTGACTTTTGACAACTAGCAATATTGTTTTAATGTCAAATTTAGCAATCTTAAAAAAGTTCCTCGGAATCGACGGAAATATTATTGTTTTGCAATTTATATTAAGAAAAAACATTTTCGTGTCATGTAAAGTTAGTAAAATGTATTTATTTCCGTAAACTTGCCGAATGAATTGTGTATCTATAGATTTTAGTACATGTGTAATTAATTGCTTGTTTGATGGCGAATGCATACGAAACATTTGAGTTTTTGGAAGCGGATAACACAGAAAAATAAAAATTCCCAGAGTACCTCTAGCTGCCGCCTGGAAACCCGACTGCAAAATTAATAACAAAACACTAATCACTGAGTCTGACCACAATATATTGTTTCGAACTATCTTCGTCAAAACATTACACATTTCTTTGTTTTAAAACTTATTCACCGAGTAACCTTAACCTTCCCTTGATTCCATGTCGACTTTGTAGCCAGTTAGATCATAAATTCATTAGCAAATATGTTAAAATAAGTTCAACCTCGTAGTAGTTATCCACTTGTAAACAAAAATATCGCTACATCGAGGCTGTGTTCAGAATTACGCTGCAATCGATTAGAGCGTGCTAACACCCATACCGAATTAGTGTCAGCGCGATAACAACGTGCTGTGCTGTGAATCGTCATACATAACGTCATAGCATGCGCCATCTTGCGATAACGCTGACCATGCCCTAAATTAATATCACCGTAAGCGCTGTCAAAATGACAGTTGTGCTGTTTTGTTTTGAGTTGCACCATATCTTTAAACTAACGTGGCATTTTAGAAATTGTGCTTCTGGCTACAGTCGTCACCTAATCAAAGAAGAAGAAATTTGTTGTGTATACTCAAAGAAATACTGTAATCCATCCATCTTGTGCAAGCATATCTAAATCGGTACGCAAAATATTGATGTGAGCGATTAAGGCGTAACTCCGAATGCGGCCCGAGTTTCAAATTTCGTTCTGTTCCGATTTATATCATGTAACAGCTTAGCCGTAGCTTATTTTTAATTTTTTCAATTGTTTTTCTTATTTTTCAAAGCCAAATCTTTTAATATTTGTGTCAATTTCATGGAAATTACTCATACAAATTAGATTCTAATGCAAAGTAATATTTTAAGTAAAAGAAAATAATATTTTGCTTCAAGACCAATACTTCGTAGTAGCGATTCGGACCAACGTGTGAAAGGGACAGCGCTATACAGTTCACATAGCGTTGTTTCTTTTCTACTATAGCAGGCAATAGACAAATCTTACAAATAGTTCGTTCTTTCCCAGCACTAAGCAGGAATAAAACATTCTTAAACGATGAAAGTCGTGGTACGAATATGAGTTATGTTATTGTAAGCTTGAAATAAAACTCTCCTGAAATAAGATTGTTTCGTAAAAGATTGTGGTCGGCCCCCTGATCGCTGTGATGCCACAGACATACCTACGGACATATAAATCCCACTAGGGGATTACAAAATAAATAAAACCATAAAAATAATAATATAAAAAATCAAACCTATTGTATAAATTAGGACTATTATAATATAGTATAATTATGGTGACAAGCGAAGGAACGCGCGCAGGAGTGTATCTGTATTATCTATGGGACAAATCTGCGATGCAATATGTACAGTAAGCGCTCAAAAGTGCATGAGCACGCTAAGAGTCGTATTGCTGTGAACACGCGGTATAGCTCGTACATTTGTATGTGTAAGCATAATGCAGTTACACGAAACAACAATATATTTCCGTCGCTTTAAACATGCTAGCACACACGCACTATGCGCGTGAACTTGACCAGTTAATGGCATTGCTAAAATTCGATAGTAACTTAACAAGTGCAGATAGCAGAAAGCGTTAAGCGTTGGTATGGAATTCAAACTGCCTCAGGTTCTAATCTCGTGAAACACAGTGCGGTTTTTTGCAAATATTATTATTTTTGTTTTCGATAATAATATTTTTTAAATATTGCTGCTTTTTTATGTTGTTATTGCAATAAAGGTTTTAGAATAAAAAATGCGTGATATATGATAACAAAATTTAAAAAAATATGTTTATTCGTTATATTTATTTTACATAAGTTAATAAACTGCTACAATTATTTATCATTACTTCAGCTGAATAAGATGTGAAATAGATGTCAAGAAACTTAGAAGCAGTTTGTATTATTTAGACATATTTAAATTATGAAATATTTTAAATTTTTAATGGATTTTTTCACCATAAATATTAAGCTTTGATCATGGTCGAAGTAATTAAGTAATAAATAAGAATATTAGACTACTTAAAATGTAAAAAACTACTTACAGAATAGGTAATTTTAAGGTTAAATATGGGCAGTTTGTTTATATTTTATTTGTATTAATTATTTTACATTTTATTTGACTTTAGTAAATATTGGTTGTTATTGAGGTTAAAGCTTAAGTATTCATTTTCTTTACTAAAAGAAGATTGAAACTAAACCTCAAATTTTTATCCTAAAATAATACTATTACTAAAATAATATTAAACAATTTCGGTATATCTGCAAGAAATACGACAAACACCCTATTGAAACGTGCTTAAAAAATTCGTTACCATAAATTCATGCAATAACGAATCTGTTGTTTATTAAGTTGGTACGGTCAATATTTTAAGGTCAAAAACGGTTTTCTAGCTGGTCTTCAGTGATGCAAGCCTTTAGAGTGCACGGCGAACGGTTCATAATGACGTGTTTTTAATAATTCAGCAAAATGTCTCGTTGGTATGAAACCATTTGTTTCATTCACCATTTGACGTCGCTGCTACTCGATAATAAGCCCCTTCCTCATATCTCTTAACCCTCACAGTATTTCTCTAGAACAAAGAAAAACATTGTTTTTATTACACATAATACCTTATTATTTATTATTCACTAATCGAATTAAACCTCACAATGAATTTAAAACTGTAAAGGCATCTTCTGTCTCAACAATACCTCTGTTCTATCAACAATACCCTTGATTAAGATTTATGTTTAGTAAAATATGAAATATATTAATGATAACACTCACACTTAGTCCGGTTTCATTAGATATTCACTTCACTTTTACGCAGCGCAATAATATTCTCTGATCTGATCTGATCTCTTCAATATATTTTATGCCTGCTTTTTGATAATAATAACCACAACACTGCGCTAAATACTCGTCACCAATATTATCCACGAACCAAAAATTAAATACTCGTAACAAACTGCATCTACCCCACAGAAATCGAAATAATTTACTTAGTTTTTTGTGGTCTACCTGCTAAACTTTAATATTTATGTGAACAAGACGAATGAAACTAAAAACGAATGATGATTATTGAACTAGTCATTGGTTGCAGACAAAGTGAGTGTGTGTGTGTAATGTGCGTGTCTACAGTATTGTAACAACTTATAGAAGAAGGTCGTAAGTCAAACCGAAGCGTCAGTCTATTGCTTTGTGAGATTGCTCATGGACTTTTGGTCGGTACTGTACTCTTATTACACGCACGGTTGCTCTACGAAAATGTTTCCGTTGAACCACTGTTAGAAGTTACACTGTGGTTTTAGTAAAGACGTAGACATTATATGGATCATTCAATGTATAAAGAGCAAAGAGTTTACGAGGCGGCCGTGACTACTGCGGCGAGGAATCTTTATCGCGATTTTTATTGCTGGAAAACTGTGTTCGTATACTTTCATTTCCGCTTTTATAGGTTCTGTATTAAGTTTTCATTTAAAGCTTTTATTGTATTTGAAGCGTGAATGTTGATTGATTTGGTACACAATTGTTCTAAATTATGTAAATAGTATCCAGACGTAAAATACATAATTTGATGTTTATTCTTTCCTAAAAGCGAAATTGAGATTGATTGTTTGTTTGATACGCTTTCACGCTAAAATGGCTAAACGGATTTGGATAAAATTTGGTACATGGGTAGACCAGGATTTGAGTTAGGACACAGAATACTTTTTATCCCGATATTCCCACGGAATCGAGACTTATGCGGGTGAACCCGCGGGGCGCAGCTAATCAAATTTTAATAACTATTTATTTGAATATTACAAAAATCTAACTTCAACGGCAGCAGCAGTGGACTGCGATAGGCTCAGTTGATTTAACTTCGGAGCAAAAACAATCAAATTGACGAACAAGTATTTTCATCATATTTTTTCGGATCGAACAGAAGTCGATTTCCATCCCTCAACAAAAACCGTACCATAATCTAATCTCTATCGAAAACAAAATATAAAAGCTTTTGTCTCTGACCCAATCATGTCTGGAAATAATACGAGCAATACATAAATCGTATCGTATTACTGATGGGAAATGTGACTCTGTTTCTGCAAAATATTGTCTATTTTTCCTGCAGAATCAAATTCCTTGATAGTTTTGTAAGACTCGGATTTTAATAGGAATTAGATACTTACGTATTATTTATTTTTGATTTTTCAATCTTCAGATAACTATAATCTGAGGAATAATAAAAATTGCGGTCAGCTTTTCTATAGATAATATTATGTCAAATTGCCATATTTATTTTATCAGAAGTTGTCTGCCGACTGAAAAATTGGCCTGTCTGACTGAAAAATTGGACTGAAAGTGCATTTTCTATGGGAATTTTGTATGAATTATTAAAATTTGGACAGGACAACGTAAGTCAGGCCAGTTATTCATTTAATAAGTAGCAATTTTACAAAATCTTGAGATCACTTCTTAATGCTGAAAAAAACGATCTGGCAAATTATTTGCATTTGAGAACAAAAGGGTAAAACAAGTAATTCCTAGCGTCTCCAATTTCGGAACTCATTTTATTTCAAGCAAACACACAAAACACAGTTAAAACCATTTCAGAAGGACTGCTTGCCAAGCTCTAAATTGAAACATTCCTCACTTATCCACACGAGTGTGCGCTACAGACTGCAATTTTAAAGAAATAAGAAGAATCAGGTCATTCCTTTGGTGAAACGTACGCCAACCGCGACTTGTTGTTTGCTAGCTTTCGGCACTGATCACAAAATAGACAGAAGCACGAACCACAGTATAAATATGGACAGTACAGAAACTACGTACGTAGTAAACGTTCGAAACGGCATACTCACACAGACGCCCTCATTGACGAGACCCCAAAGTGATTGTCGCGGTGCTGTCAGTTGCGGGTGTCGTGTTGAGACGAGTGGTGGCCCTGATCTTTTTAAAAATTGAGGTATATAGGTATTTATTTCAACAAATAGGCCTAGTTTCCATACTGTACATATTTATACTGTGCAAGAGTCATTTGCAGGGTTTACCCGATACGAAAATTCCTCTCGATGTTTTTGATATGATAGAATGATTGTAATGCCCGACCATCCGATGATTTGGGCCTCCTCCTTCAAGTCTGTAGAAAAGCTGAAATCAAATTGCATTTCCTTTTGTAATAATAGTATCCTCATTAAAAAATATTAAACAAAAAAGCAGTTTCCTACTAGAATCGAATCACAAGTATCGACTTTCGTTTCGATACAATACGGAAATCGAATCAACCCGTACCTGTGTGGACTCGGTACATTCAATTCCGATAAACCATCTTCAGCTAGTACTATCCTAATTGGATTGCAGGTTACGTCTGTACGAAGCGAAGGACAACCACGGCTGCAACCGGGACCTATGCTCCGTAGTGCAAGATCTGCAGCATATCAACACGAACTGTGTGGTGCAAGCGTTCAGCTGCGCTTGTTTTGAGCTTGAACGATGTTTACAGGTGGATTTTGAATTCTATTAGTTTTGAGATACAGTTGATTTTTGATAAGTTTTGGAGAATCTTCAAGGTAGAAAAGTTTAATTAGTTAGGTCGTAATTTGTACTGAAATAGCTTGCGTATTTAGCCGCTCATTAGCCTAGATCAGAATTCAAAGTATGTCAGTTCTCAGATGAAAAAAAAAAACTTAGTAGGTAGATGTCCCATTTCTCAGCCATGAACCATAGGCACAAGGACCGTTCAAGTATTACGTAAGCATTATAGGGAGGCGGGGGGTCTATGCTTTGCTTATTTTTGTTGACATGGGGGGTGGGGGGTCTAGATGGTGATTACGTCAGCAGTAATTATTTACTTTTTTACACATAATGGCAACCCACACATTGTATATGCTTGAAAACGAAACGCATATTCGGGTATTCAAGGGGGATTCCCACAAATAATGAATCCGGTTACTCGCTTAGAACCAAGTAGGGGAATTTCCGCGTGCTATTCACTTGTCTAAATTTACACTTGTTAGAATTATAACTGCTGCTCATGAATCAATAAAAAAAACAGAATACTTACATTAAAAGAAAATGCATATACCAATGTTTATGTAAGCATGGAAGGGGGGCTAAAAGCTTTGCTTACCTTTGCTGACAAGGGTGGAGGGGGGGGGGTGTAAATAATTGTAATAAATCTGTTTACGTACTTAATACTTGAACGACCCCCAATGTGCATCTTCCCACGGACATGCGCCATTTATCACTCCAAACACGAGTGTAATAGGTCACAGAGTAACATAATCCAGTTGGAGACTAGTTCTACCAGTACGACTGACATTAGCATATCGGGCAGCGCAGGCAGCTTCAGTGCTAATGTCAAACTCGAAGAGAACTTGGCCTGTTTTGCCATTGCTATTAACTTTGTTTCAAATTCGCTGTATTAACTTTTGTTGTTGCGCGTAAAGACATCGACAACGGTTTGAAACGTTTATCTTTGATATACATATGTAACATAACATAACGCCTTGTTTCCCCGAAGGGTTGGGCAGAGGTGTCCCTGTAGCAGGTACACCCACATTTCGCCAGTTATATTTAAGTCCCATGTAATAGGGGGCGAGCCTATTGCCATCAACCGGGCACAAATCCAGACTCCGAGCTGCTACTGAGAAATTTCAGATAGAAAAACCCAATAACACTTTGCCCGACCCGGGAATCGAACCCAGGACCTCATGCTCAGCAGTAGCGCTTGCGACCACTAGACCAACGAGGCAGTTATCTTTGATATGTTTTATGGAAAAAAGTTTATCAAGAAGTTTCCCAAGCGCGGAGTCTGAATTTGTGTCTGAAAGGTGCTAGGTGTTCCGGCAACCCCTTTTGGGAATATATATACAGGCATGATGTGAAAAGGTTGATTTAGAAATGGCTACTTTCTGGATCTAAAATAAAATTTTACTTACATAAACATAATACGAAAGTAAAAGTTTTAATTTAAACGTAGTGATTCGTGTTGTCGAAAAGCCGCGCCCACCACGTTGTGGCCGCGAAGCCTAATTAAAATTATCATGCAAAATTGTATTTCGACGGTAGTTTTTTGGGGCATAAAATCTCGCGTCCTTATACAGCGGGTTCCTCTTCATATTTCAAATCCTCTAACACCTGGGTCCGAACCTGGGGGTAATTACCCCCGCGGGTGTGAATCAGCTATTCTGAAACTACAAAGAACCTAATAATTAAGACCTAATCTGGTGGGACCAAAACTGGTGCCGAATATACGTTAATAGCTAACAGAGCTTTAATAAAAATGCTTATGGGTACCCTTTGCCACCACCTATAGATGTGAGAGTGGTTTTCCAACTTTGGTTACACTGAAAACAAAGGCCGGTACCGTTTCAATGTGGAACATGACTTAAGATGCGCTTTAAGCGAAACTAAACCTTACATAAAAAAACTTTTGAATGCAAAACAATACCAACCATCACACTAACTATGTATTTTTAATTAATTTATTGTTTATATTTAAATATAAATTACGTAAGAATTATAAGCTTGTCTTGTTTGTATTGATAACATTTTAAGGTTGGGGTAAAATCAGTTTTCCTAATAGGTCACAGGGGTAACAATATTGAAAAGGTTAGGAACCACTGCTCTAATACGTTAACTGACCCGGTTTCTAGGTTCTTCATATAAACAAAGATAAAGTTATCATTATATCTAGCTTCTTCCTAAGCTGAGTGTTCAGAAACGCAGTGTGTCAAAGTGTCGAACCAGTAGTAGCATTATAGAAAAAATCCATGGAAGATTATCTCAGAAAACTGGGCATAAATTCAGTGCAACGGAAAATTCCGCATACCTATTTCAATCAGCAAAATAACCATAAGCTACGAATAATTAAAAGTATGGATACTGAAATTTTAATCACAGTTATTTAGGTTCTCGTAGTCATACTAGGCACAAGTTCTACCGGACGTGGCCTGAAACTCGGCCTCCGGTCGTCGCCACCTCGCCACGTAGCGAGCCGGGCAAATAAACTTTTGTGTTTATTTCAAGTTTTGCCTTCGTTCCGTTTTTTTTGCATACTTAGCACTTGATGTTATTAAGCCAAAGTACGCGCACGGACGTAATAAAATCGCGGCGATATTTTTTCATGCACTTAATTTTCAACGCTCTGCTTAACGCCCAGAGTTGAAAATCCTACAGTGTTTTTTCAATGCGCGCGAACGTCGGCTAACTGAAATCAACATGAAATTTTTACTGTAAATTTTGATAGATTTGATTTTGTTAACCCGGTTTTAGAACTTACAACATAATATTGCTTTAAATAAGTACAAGGGATTATTGAAAAAACGGAAAACCTGAAAAGGGGTCATCGAACTCATCATAATGAACAACTTTCCTTTCATTAGCAGATTTTTTCACTTTAAAAATCAATCCTATTATGCATACACATATTTTCCTATACCTACTCCATATGTTTAGATAGATAAATAAAGATAAACAAAAAAAATCACGTAACGAGACGGCTGTCAATTAACCGACTAAACGTAATATCTGTCACTTCAGTTGTCATGCTACGTCACAGTTGTACTCTTCAATTTAGCAACGTTATAATTCGTTGACGTTTAAGAGTTTGGGCTCTTTCAAAAATATTATAAATCTAACAAAAAAAATTTTGTAGCACAACATAATGATTTTTTAAGAAAATACTTTAATTTTAATTTAGAGTTAAAAATCGAAATGATTTGCATGAAAATCCAAAATAAATACGTAATAACCTCCTCCTTTTTGGAAGTCAGTTAAAAATAACTCAAATTTGTTTCCATTATTTCTATTAATTGTATGCCTAAATATTATTATGCTAATAGTCATTAGGCCTAGTAACGTTATGCGAATTAAAATTTATGCCAAAACAAATTAGCCTTCAAGATAATTACGCCAACATAAACAGTATGCCATAAAATAAAATATGGCGAAGTATTATTATGGCAAAACAAATTATACCAAAATCGTTATGCCAAAGTATATTAGGAAAAAGAATATTATGCGAAAAGAAGGGATCCTTCAAGGAGTTACATCGAGTAAATGATAAAGATTAACATACATTAATAAAAGAGGAAATTATTGTAAAAATCTAAAATAATTTTATATTGGTTTTATCGTATTTTGAAACAAGAAAGTGTCATCTATAAAAATCATTTTTGCGATTTTTTTACCATTAATTAACTACCTAAACCTATGGAGTATAATAAAAACCACAGTCAAAACAGAAAATCCAACTACACCGAACCACAGATAATATAATAACCGAACGCAGGCTATTAAAGAATCCATCTGAACCACAGTGTAAAAATAAACGAACCAATCTGCAGCAGTAATAGCGGTTGAATCAATGGTTGAAAGGGATTTTTTACTCTATTTCTTTAGCTACCCATGCGTGGTATTCGCGAGTGGGCCCGGGTGGCGTTGACCTCACCTTGCTAATCAATAACATTCGACCCACTACACCAGACCTATTACATTATTCTTTGAAAAGGTTCGTAGATTTTTTATAATTATGAAATGGGGACTAAATATTTCTAGACTTTTACCTTTTTCGTTTCTGTCATAAAAGGGACAAAGGGTGTCCGTTAGTACGGTAATTGAAGACAAAAATCACATCGAGTTTAGTTATGTAAACACTACCTTGCAAAATTTATATTCAGTCTCATGAATTTCCATATAAATCAGCATTTTAACGAGTAGGTTTCGTTAAAAAATCAAATGATACATCGCTGTACATTACATATGGTTTGCGAATTCATAATTAGTCAACCGAAACAACCAACCACCGAATCAATCCAATCAATATCCTGATTTCAAACAAAAGGCGATCCTTCATTTCATTGGCTCTCACACACGCATGTAAAATGTATGACACGCATTCCAAACTCGTATTCGCAAGATTTATATTAAAACAACGCTCGACAAACAACGTAAATATTTTTTCCACGTTCTTCTTTACCCGTTTTTTCGTAAAAGGGTACGAGATAGCATGTATTATGACTACATCCATCTACGTAGTAAAATGTCGTGCTGAGATTAAAGAGGGTAATAAAGTTCTTTCAGTAAAATTGATTTTGGCAGGTGTTGTAATTGATGTGTTTTAGAATCAAATGAAGTAATCTATTTAAAAACAATCTCTATGTGAGAAATTTCGAAATTTTTACTATAGCAGCGAATCAATTTTCACAAAATCATTAAGTCGGTTATCGTCGCCTTAAGGGGGAGGCCCTTAAGGCGACGATAACCGACTTAATGATTTTATTACTGAAGATGACGTCTAAATAAGTGAAAAAAATATATGTTAAATGAGAGCATTTTTTAATATTTTAATATAGGCATATTTTGGATTGTTATGTCTAACGCAGATTAAAAACGGAGAATCGCGCAAAATCTATCAAGCGTATTTTTCTGAAACCTTCACCATTTTAAAGATAATTTAATTATTAATCTTTTAGTATACGCGTTTATTAAAATACCTTTTGTTTTATGTATAATAAATTAATAATGCGTCTAATTTAGGACAGCGCTCCTTGATGGGTGATTCCTATTACTGGCTGAACGTACGACGCGTTGCGTGAGCTCAGTACAGAACACGCAAGCTCACTCAAGATCACTGTCATATATCTGCGTCTTAAGACCTAGGCCAAATATTTTTTCATATTCGGATAGCTCACATGACCTAAAGAGGTGCCATAAGAAATTAAAAAATTCGCGGGTATTCTGGTTTTATACAAAGAGGCTATAATTTGGAAGACTTTTAGGCATATCACTGAATGCCCAGCCAGTCATGCTAGTCATCCTTTCCTCCCATGTTCTCTTCATCATTATGTAGACTTCACTAAGTTATTTACTTTATAACTAACAAATTACATTCACTGAATAGTGTCCCTATATGAAATTAATTAATTTTCTACCATTACGATCACTTATCACTGTTACATATTCGCTCAACCTCACATCCTACTATATGTAATATTTATTTAATTAATAATAATTATTACGATTAATTAAAGTATACATGGTTATTGGTTATACGTCGACAATCCGTTAAGGGGATATAGGAGAGGTCATTTGCAACCAAATTTAAAATAAAATTACCCCTGATGACCCCTATGCCAATGTCAACCATTTTCGAGTAACTTGACTTTAAAAAAAAAAAAAATGGTTTAAAAATATAAAATGTACCCAAAAACCCTGATATACAGGGTTAATGGTTATACGTAACAATTTTCAAGTAATTTTACATTTAAAATGTATGAAATAAAAATGTAAAATGTAACCAATAACCCTGATATACAGTGTTAATGGTTAAACGTTGGCAATACATTAAGGGGATGTAGGAGGCAACATGAAGCAAAATGTCAAATTACTCGAAATTGGTTGACATTGGCATAGGGGTCATCAGGGGTAATTTGGTTGCAAATGACCTCTCCTACATCACCTTAACGGATTGCTGACGTAGAACCAATAACCCTGTATATAAGATTTTTGACTTGTCCTATGGTACTGGGGGTCGGCACAACACGTTTTCTCGTTCCACTCTCCCCTGTCAACCGTCACGCTATCATTCCTGACATAATACATCAATTTTTTCTTTGGCCGTCCTCTCCCTCTCCATCCATCATCATACTCTTTTAGTCACATGCGTTTCCTCTCTCCTCATCACATGCCCATACCAAACCAAACTATTTCCTTTCAACTTTTCTGTCACCAGCGCCACTTTCAAATTTCCCCTTATATACTAATTTCTTACTTTATCCATTTGATATGATTTGAATATGACTCAAAATAAACTTACTAGAAATATTCGCAACACGAAAAAGAAATAGACTTACCTAGTTACACAATCTTCTTCCATTTCCGCCCAAAATGAATGTTTGATATTTGAGAAAGAACAACAAGGTAATCTAACTTGACAGTAGCTAGATTAAAATCCAGTTTTGTATTCCATTTCTAGTTTAGAAAATCCGCTATTTACCAGTAGAATAGAAGTAGGTACTTACACTATAGTTGTACACTGAGCAGTCGTACCGAAAACCCAGGCAAGCGCTTTACTTTGTGTAAATAATTTCATCACCATTGCTTTCAAAACGGTGAAGGAAAACATCGTAAGGAAACCGGCAGACCTAGAACCAAAATTTCGAAGACATGTGACATCTACCAAACCCGTACTGGGTCCGTGTGGAGATTAAAGCCCACTCCCTCTCGAAGAGAGGAGGCCTGTGTCCCAGCAGTGGGAATATTATAAGCTGATTATACATGATAAAGTTATTGCATAAATACAATCGTCCATAAGAACTTAATTGAACATGAGTAACCCGATATGGATACTGCTAGTCTAACCGGATGAACTGAATACTACAAGTATACAGGATGGCAGGGACATCGACGCGAAAACTGTTACCAAGGATTCAGTACATGATTCTGAACCACCGTGCGTTAAACATTTTCGTCGGTTGTTAAAAAAAATCTGCTGTTTCATCGAAAACAGCAATACCTTTTTTCTTTTTAGTTGGGAAATTTTCAAATAACTTCTCCCGCTCTGGGTGGAGCGGGAGGGCGTGTCAGACTCTTACTGACTAAAACCCACCCGTGCTCCTTCGGTTGCCCTGTTGCCGGGGGCCACGATGTCCCTTTCGGCCCATATTCGCACCCCCGGCAGGCATTGGCCCTAGTGGACCCCGAATACCTACGCAATCAAAATGTATGGAACAGCAGATTTTTATTTTAATAACCGACGAAAAATTTCAACGCAGGGGAGTTCAGAATCATGTCCTGAATCCATGGTAACAGTTTTCGCGTCGATGTCCCTGCCACCCTGTACGAGTATACTGATTATGGCAAAATCATTTATGATCAGACGTTAGTGATCAGAACAACTTTCTGGCAAACAAGAGGCTGCTGCTTCCTCAGCTCTTGACGTCATCCCTCAAATACTTTTATTTGGTCACCAAACTTTCACTACACCATGCTAATCATTATTCCCTTTCTCCTTTCTCCTCCTACAGAACACAGATATAGTATTAATGCTAGAAAGCGGGTATGTGAACGTGGATATGCCTTTTGAAAAGAGGTTCGAGTACCAGGCTCCCATAGTCAAGTGCTATGCGGATGCCATCGCCAACGAATGTCCCAAAGCGTTCGTCATAGTGTGTGCTACGCCTATTGACTGCATGGTGCCTTTGATCGCCGAGGTATAGCAATCAATTACATAATCTATTTTTTTTATATAGTAATTACGCTTGTAAAAGAAAGAGCTAGTAGGAGTAATCCTTTTGCTACTATCTATCCTAATTCTAAGCTCTAGCCTACTGCTAAGGATATCCTTAAGGAAATTCAAAAACAATCTGCAAACACTTTCTCTCTCCTTAAACATCGTCATTACATATAGTTCCTTGCTCTTGTTTCATGTTTATAATTTTATGTATATCTATTATCTATCTAATACATATATAATTATATTGGTAATTATATGCTTTATTTATCTGTGTATCTGTTGTATATGTAAATAGCACACCACTGACTACCTGCAGTATTGTCTCTCCTTTTCTGTTTAAATCCATCCAAAGGTTGTCTGTAAAATCGCTTTTAGCGATAAGACCGCCCATTGTGTCACCCAATGTAAAATGTCTACATTAAGTCTGTAATTTTTATGGTATTATTTTTATATAATATTCTTTATTATGAAAGAATATTCTGTCTATCTATCTATCTAGCCCTTTCCCAACTATGTTGGGGTCGACTTCCAGTCTAACCGGATGCAGCTGAATACCAGTATTTTACATGGAGCGACTGCTTATCAGACTTCCACAACCCAGTAACTGGGTAATAAGATACCCCTTGGTAAGACTGGTTGTCAGACTTTCGGGCTTCTAACGACCCGTAACGACTGTCGAAGAGCCACGAATGACAGCCGGGACCAACGGCTTAACGTGCTTTCCGAGGCACGGAGGAGTCTCAGTATGTAAAGATGGTCACCCATCCACGGACCAACCCCGGCGAGCGTAGCTTAACCTGATGGACCGACCCGTGCGGCTGTTATTACTTAGCCACGAGCTCCTCTTACGGAAATACACATTACACAATTAGACTCAGAATCTCACAGTGGTGAGCCGCAATTGCAACCAAATAGACTAAGGCCATTCTCACACGATATGATCAAAATAAAACCAGTTTTCAACGCCGACGCAACCAATCACGTTATCATATATATTTCTATGGCAGTTCTCACACGACGCAACTTTTCGAAAACTAATAGAGATGAAAACAAAATGTTTTTTGTCCCTTAGTTAGTTTATAAATAATATTAGGCACGTATTTATTTTTTTATTATTTTACTTTATCGAAAGATTACGGCGATACATTGAGTTAAAATGTGCCATGACGTCACGAGTATGTAGACTTTATACTTACTTGTGACGTAGCGACCCCCACTCCCCATCTTTAATGCGTTTTATCAAAGTATTTTTTTTATTATTTTGATGAATAAAAAATACGTATCTAATACTTTTTTTATTATCTGTCTGACGGACTAAATAGAATTTCTTTTTTTTGACCCAGGCATCATCCCTTTTGTCAACGGCGACGCAACCAGTCACGGGCGACTGGCAGTGCAGGTCGCTCGGTCATTGGCAACGTAATTTTTCTTAAATTGGCGCGTTATCGTATGTCATGTAGTCAGAGCAAAAAAATATAATATTAAAATTGATACAAATTGAGTTGCGCCATGCGAGAGTACCAGTTGCATCGCAGTTGACAACGCCCATTGCCAACCAGTACCCTAATTGCGTAACTTATTTTCGTAAACGATTATGACTAATTTGTTTCATTTTGACAGTTCAACAACATTCATTACGTTATTTACGTTGTTGAGCAATTTTTTTTCCAACTTATGAAGCAATGTATTAGCAATTGTTTCAAATCAAAACAAATTGTGATTGATCGTGTATAACGCAATTAGGGTACAGTTTAGGTTGAGTTGCCGTCACCCCGTGTGCGAATAGCCTAATCAATTACTATAGAAACTTATCGTCGCTTCCAAGACTTGGAAAGGTTTTGTAAGAAGGTAAAGCAAACCATGCAAGAATAACAGGGAAATGTAGGATTTAAAACATAGAAAATCTTCCAAGCTATCGTCTGCCGTTAAGCTTCTACTAAGTACCGTAGAAATATGGTATTTCTGGAGAAGATTAATTTTTCTACCATTATGGTGGCGTCTTCAGTATCACGGAAAGAAGCGCATAATTCACAAATTTTATAACGAAAACGACTGCAAACATTTTTAAAATGGTAGGGAGAAGTATTTCAGTTAAAGTTTTATTCGTAACTTATAAATCTATTAAATCTTTATGTTCAATGTATGATGATTGGTTACGACGATTTTCTTTCTTTCACAGTGACGTTGGTCAAATATTTGGCAAAATTTTTCTTTGTTAGTTTTACTGTTTCCAGCAATTATATGAAAACGATCTTAGAACTAAGATAATAGACGTGCTGTACTATAATCATCAAATGCTTGTTTCAAATTCTGATGAGCAGCTAAAAACAAGGCTGTTTAAAAATGAGAAAGAGACAACACGTCTTCTAAACCAAACAAGGACAGAATAGTGATAATAAACGGATCCTAAGACAATATTTTACTTAGGAAGATAGCTACGTAATTCGTATAATCCTACTATTTCTAGAAGACGGTTAACAAGCACAAGTTGGAAGTGTATGTGCCCAGTCCCGGACTCCTAAATAGAGCCACCCTGCAATTTTTGTATAGAAGTCTAAGTCTGGCCACGCTAAGTCTGCTTAAAAGTAAAAACACGGTGGAATTTGAAAATCTATAGACTGCAACACCATCCTGTCCTACGAAAAAGAATTTGATACTTTGTTTGTCTTTTTGTTTTTGATACGTTATTTTGTTTATAATCTGATTCATTCCTGGTAAAAAATTGTCACTTTAGCACGATGCAGTGTGGATTTAATACAGATTTGTCATCGTATGGAGTTAGAGCATAGATAATTATGCAAAAATCAAAAGGCAAAATATCAAAATCAACTTACAACCCCGAAACTGACATAACCGACTAATTTAACTTAATTATTATTTTAATTTTATTTAAAACTTTTATTAGGTATTCCATTACAGACTTAGCGTAGCCAGACTCTAACAGAGTATATAAGTAAATACTACACAAGTATAATATTGTACTATGTACGTTTTAAATGGACATGAATTCAAATTCGGAACAATGACGACACCAAAATGATGGCCGGCCAGTATATCAAAACTGCATAAAAAAAAAATCATTTTAAATAAAATAAAATAAAAAAGCCTTACTTAATTAACTAACCAAGGACCCCTCGACGGGTATAGGCCTCCTCCAGTAATTTTCAGTTTTTTCTGGTTTTTGCTTTCTCAAACCATGATTTGCCAATAAATTCCACTATCTCGTCTTGCCAACGCTCAGCTGGTCTGCCTCTGCTTCTCTTTCCGTGTGGGCCTTTCCAGGCGGTTGTTCTAAGGGTCCACCAGTTGTCTTTGCGCTAAATGGCCCGCCCATCTCCAATTCAGTGCTTGAGCATGTTGAAGGGCATCTCTCTCTTTTTTCTGATAATTGTTATTTAAGGCCAGTGCTGGCAACCTTTCCTTCAATGGGCATGAAGAAAAAAAATCATTGCCCATCATTATTTTGATGCTTTAGGCCTTCATACCTCACATGGAGCCCGGTGGCTCGATTTAGGAGTCCGGTAGCAAATATACACTATATCTACTACTGGAGTCCTGGTGTTATTATAGCAAATATAGTGTATATTTGCTACAATAGCACCTGAACAGCCAATGATAATAATCGCGCGTGTTTTAGCAAAAGACATAAATGCCTGTCGGTCAAAATGTGAAATCAATATTCTCTTTTTCTGTCGACCTTTTCGTCAGCGTTTGCCAAAGGAATATGTATAATTTTTATACCTACAAGGCAATTTTCAAATGGGGAGACGTGTATTACTGTACAAGCATGTATTTCATTGCATGCTTTACTAAAATTATGGTAAATTTGGGTTTTATGTTTTGTTTTGTAAAGTTTGAATTTATAATAAGTATCTTACTGTTTTGACGGAATCATGACTGTGTACTTAAAGCCACCTTGGTATGGTAGATATCCTGCATCTCCTTTTTTCCATGTTCACTTCAAGAAAAGGTCTTATTTTCTTACATCATTAAAAAAATGTCCTCAGAGTGACCCTCAAATGTCTTGTCTTTGTGTTTCAATTTTTGTACAACATTAAACGTTTTATAGACTAATAATGTCCGACATCGACAATTTATTAGCTACACAACCCATTAAGATGTTCCCGATAAAGGCGTTATCTACTTCCGTGTTGCATTCAATTAGATTCCCTCTTTCAGCGCTGTAAAATTATTTATTATAAATGAGGTAATAATGTATAAAGTGTAGGTACCCAATTTTTGATTTTACATTAGAGCCTCAACATAAAACATAGGTACTCGTAAACAGACACTGGAGCCGATTCTCTTGTACACCGAACTAAACTATCACTAAAATTCCTTACTTTTTGACTATGAGAATCTCAAAGCTATTCTGCAAATTAAATTCTTTAAATTTAAAAATAATTTTGACACATGCTAAATCGAATTTGACAATCGCGACTCCACACGTGATACCTAACCACGTGAATCTTTTTAGAGCCGGAGGCGCACAGGGGGGCAGCCTCGACGTGTTTTTTAACTAATTGTAATTTTTCACTTTTTGTATGGAAAATAAGAAAAATTGTTACCTACATGTAGTGTTATGGATATAAGAATTTTATAAAGGGGGTCGAAATTTTCATTATTTTTGCGATTGGACACACCGTTTTCGCGATATAAGTAAAAGAAAAAAAAAAAGATTCAGTACTGTTTTTTGCATCTGAAGTCGAGGTGTTGTTGTGAATTTAAAGTTCACAAGACAATCAATTTTACTCTACATGTTTTTAGTCGCGATTAAAAATAGTCAGATTTAATTAGAAAATCTAAGTTTTAGGTGAAAAACGTCCAATTCAGAATAGCAAAATTGCCATTTTCACTAAATTAATATCTCAGTACCATCTTAGTGCTGTCAAATGAAAATATAGTCGTGTCACTTTAGTCTATTTCAGAATGGGAAATCGTCGTTTGACAGGAATAAACTAAATTTTGGTGATTTTAGTCCAGTTTAGAGGCATTTGTGACAAGGAATCGGCACCACTTTGAGTACCTATATCCAAATAATATATATTGTTCAAAACAGACCTATTTCCAGAAAACCTTCACCTATTTTCCAATATTCGCAAGGCGTCTTTGACCGGCAAATAAACGGAACCGAAAATGAAATATCGAACAATATTCCTTGAACGTTAACCGTTGTCCGTTTAGCTTCAAAATAAATTCGCACAATCACAAGAAAGCAAGTGATAAATATTGTACGTCCTCCCCTGAGGGCGAACATTCTCAATCTCGAGTTAGATTGCGTTGTTCTCACAAATCCCATTTGTAACTGAAGAGGAATTTGTCAAAAGGAACATTGAAACCGTTGTTTACTGATCTTTGTAAAATACGGTGGTAATGTGAGAAAAGATGACTGTATATTTTACAGTGTATGTCAACATCTTTGATGGTGTTAATCTCTATTTTATTAAAAAATCTTCTTTAGAATCTTAGAAAAGTTGGTTAAGAAAGATACGTCCTAATGATGAAATGAAATGTTGGCCTCCTATGACACCATGAGTGCTGACTGCTTCAGAAAGTCCAAAAATATATCTAATGTAACCGTAAATATCAAGATCGGTCATAACCAACTTCTAAAGATAATTCCGACATCAGTAAGATAAGCCAACTCGCAAGACTCCACCCGAATCGTTAGCAGACATCTTTCCGCTAATGTGGGTCTTATCTCGGTCCAGTCCTTTGACGATAAATGGAACAATTGTACTAATAAACCAAATTGTTTCTCCTTCAACGTCATTGCCATATTCCTGTTTATCTTTGTCGGTAATTCTGGCAAGTAAATATTTATTGAGCGCGGTAATTGTCTGCCCAAATACGTTGTTGCGTTTGTGTTCACCATGGTTCACTAAAGCTTTCAAATTCATGTTCGCATTATCCATATTTGGTTCCAGTTCGAATCAAAACACTAAAATTTGCATCGTTTGCGATTGTTGGATTAAATTAATCTGTTAATTTAACTGTTTCTATTTCACTAAGAGCATAGTTTACATAATATTGGAAGTAATTACCTTTTGCATCATCATAAGTGTTTTCTCTTAGTAAAATTTTATGGGCAAAACATACTAAACTAAAACTTCGATGTTAGGAAATTGTTTTTTTTGTTTACATCTCTTTATGACAATAAACTCCACGGGCGCACCCTCCTAAGAAATTAACTGTTGTTTTTGTTCTTCCAAAGCTGACGTAACAGGCCTCCTTGCAGCAAAAAGCAACGGTTTTTTTGCTATCTTGGACCAGACTCGTTTGCTCTCGAACCGAGAAGAAAAACTTTCGAATATTGGAACTTTCTTCACGAATTCTTTTGGCCTTAACCTAGATCAAATAAATTTATTTTATTTCTTTTTTTTATTTCCCCACAACATCTTAGCATGTTTTGTGGCTTCATTACTGCGTTTTTGGAGTTCTTTCGTAAGAAGTCGTGAGAGGCTTATTAAACAAATAATAAGTAAGCATGCTTTTGACACGCAACTTTATATATTTTATCGTTAATCTAAATTTTCGCTTATCTTCAGTTGGTAGCGTACGGTTTTTGGGTCAAACAACATTGATTTTGTGAAATCTTTCAAGGCGGTATTTTGTTCAATGTGTTACCCAAAATTTTATAAAATTTATTCTGTTTTGTTTACTGAACTGAGAATGTTGCGGAGCGCGATAGGGAAAATTATGCATAAATTATTTTTCGTTATTGATTATTTGAATATATTTTTCAGCCCGCTTACGTTTTCTTACTCTACTTGCGCTTATTAAACAAGCTCAACGCTAGAAAGTTTCGGTACTAGATCTATTTATTATCTGATTTCAACAAGCACCACCACACCATAGTACTAATAATTTTGGACCAAAACCAAAAATTCATAGCTTAAGGTTAAGGAGGTACCACACTGAGTCGAATCCCGCGCGGATTGCGAGACGCGACTGCGCGCGTCGACACCTCCATACAATGAAATCGACACAATCGGCACGAGCGCATAGTCCCCCGCATACCCTGCGGGATGGCTCCATCTCAGAATACCAGATTCTCAAGGCCTTGGCACGCAATTTTTTATCGCGCAATGAATTTTACAACTCTCAGTATTGAGCGAGCATTGAGAATCCAACAGAGTTTATAACAGCGCGTTGAAAAAAATAGGCTGTTGGATTTTTAACTCTCGGCGCTAAGCAGAGCATTAAAAATACAATGCGCGAAAATCGGCCTTGAGTACGAAGGTTTATGTCAGAGCTTTACCTACCTCATCCCTTCCTGTCCCTGCAGACGTTAAAAGAAACAGGCTGGTATGATTCGAACAAGTTGCTGGGTTCGATGGCGGTGCCAGAGATGCGCGCGAGCACGCTAGCCGCGCGTGCGCTTTGCCTCGAGCCCCGCTACTGTCGGGTGCCATGCGTCGGAGGTACGGAGGGCGAATCACTGGTGCCTTTGTTCTCCAAGGCTGTCGAGTACTTCGATTTCGCTGAGGTACTTTGAAAAGCCTTAAATCATATTGTTTGAACTAGTACGCGGTCGTTAATATGGCACATCGATTTTTAGAAAAAGTTTGGTTTTGTAGACCGTCGACTCTATCACTAATATCTGTGTGACTGTCTATTTCTGTATTTCATTATTTTCTTTTTTTAATTCATTGTGCAATATCAACGTCCGGATGATGCAAGTAATACGACTATGATGTACTGTAATAAGATGCTCTTAGAAGTCAAAAACCCTACGGTATAAAGATTTCACTCATGCCAATCAAATGTACTTATTTACTTTCTGTAATACTAAATCCGATTTAAAAGTCAATGCGAATCCCTACAGCATCGATCAACACAACTTCTATCCTAACGTACTTAAATCCAGTTAATCCTCGGCTAAGCCTTTAATCCTAAGCCCCTTACCTTCCCAGAATAATGCTTCAATGATGACGGAAGCGGTGAGGCATGCTCCAGTAGCGGTGTCGAGGAACGACGGACCTTGCACCAGGGTCGGAGACCTCAGTGAAGCTCATGCTCTCGCTGGGTTGGTGACTGCAGTCGCCCACGCACTCTTGTGCCACGATGTCCCAAGAGTCTCGGGTTTTGTTGAAACTGATCTCGGACAAGTTATATCCCCTGCAAGGTTATTATTACTTTTATTTTGTTTTAAATTATCATCAACGTCATCATTTTAGTCGAAAGACGTTCATTACTGGATTTAGACCTCTCCCAAGCATCACCAGTCGTCAGCGTTTACTCATATTTTTATGCTTATTTTACAATATCTTCCTATACCAGCTCTGTTGTGATTGGCTCAAGACTACAACAAGGCAATAAGCTTCGACTTTATAGTCAATCTTCATTGTTATTGGTGGAATTATACTACCGTGTTTATTATCGTGATGTCATCTTGAGCTGTCGCGAAGAGAAACGACCTTGTCATATCGTTCGGAATACATGACAGGAAGTCAGCTCATGTTATTTTGTTTAGTGGCGATCTCCTAGTATCTGCGGTAGGCCGTACGTCAGAGGTAACAAAACCAGTATAAGCTGGCCCCTTAATCTATTGTAACTCCGTACTACGCTTGACCAGCTTAATGTCAAAGTGGTACCACTGACGTGCAACCTACTGTACTATAATTTAAAATTTTCACAAGTTTTAATGCAGTCTCGGCGTTAAGGTAGAGCGCGGTTGGGCGACCGCTCAGGGCGCCGGATATAAAGGCGCGCCACGGGCGCCCCTTTAAATCCCGTCACTCAGTACCGGCGTTGGGGTAGGGTGCGTATGGGCGCCAGACATGAAGTGGCGCCCAACGCGAACCACCGGCCTTTTATTTCTCTATATTTTCTGTTATTTAACTCTTTTTTTACTCGACTGCGGGACAGCAAAGAATGTTTTATCTAACTTTTCTGTACAAGTCGACAAAGTTTATGTACTATTTTTACATGAATGGGCCAAAGAAAAGACGCAGCGGGGTGCTAAAAAATGTTGAGCTCGCTCTTGCACCCAGCGTTCTCTGAAGTCTGAATTCTCAAACTTTTCTCCATAAAAGAAATCCTAAGTTTTTCGTGGCGGGGTGCTGAATTTTTTGAACTCGCTGCGCTCGCTTCAGCATCCTGCATTTTCCTATTCCTCTAACTAGAACAAAAAATTTGGCCCTGTACTCTCCAAGAGTAGTGAGGGGTGCCATAGAAATCTCGCCCGGGGCGCTGGTATTGCTAACACCAGCACTGTTTAAATAGAAAGCGATCACTTTTGCTTTAAGCCTCGTGCAGACAGGCGCGACGCGACACCGTTAATTGTAGTACCGTGAAGTTTTCTTAGAAAATGTTTTTTAGAGTCGCGTCGCGCCAGTCTGCACGAGGCTTTACTCGCATGACCGAAGTCACCCATATATTTAGATAGTGTTGTAAAAAATTCAGTCATGATTTCGCAATACAACACAATTTACGAAACTATTTGAACCCCGTACTTAGACAAGTAGGGGTGGCTTGATTGATGGACTCATTTATCAACGCCAAGGTTTGGCGAAAAAAACAGATTTTGTGTAGTGGTCTTAATGTCCTCTACTATAAACTAACACATCGTTCTGGGGAAATCGATAAAACACGGGAAAAGAAAATAAAAAAAAACAGCCAGGTGCGTGTCGGACCACGCACAATGAAGGGTTCCGTAGTTGGGATAAATTTATGCCAAAAACAAACTTAACTTCGTAGTTGATAAACATGTTCTCCTATACAGAATGTATGGGAAAACATGTTTTTGCAACTGTAAAGTTAAGTTGGTCGATTATTACTCGTTAACTTGTAGAGCCTACTTAGCTGTGATAGTTTTCCTTTTAATTTCGTTATATAAACTACTGCTTTGATTTTTTCACACATCCAAAACCAACCATTTAGCTGGCAGGGGGGGAGGGACACTTGACTCTAACAAAAATTTGCACTTTAAAGCTTAAAATTTCGCGAACGGATCCCTGAATCCCAAAAATGGTTTTCACAAACTCACAATGTTTTTGAAGGACCTTTCCAATGATACCCAAGATCATGGGTTAAAAAAAAAAAACATCACCACTTTACGTGTAGAAGAGAGGTACCCTAAAAAAAAAATGTTTTTAATAATTTTGTTTTACCACTTTGTCGGTGTAATTAAAGTGGATACCTATACCAGAAAAAAAAAATAAGTTAATAAATTACAGCTTTCTAGTACTAAGGGTCTTGGAGCTAGACCGCAGACAGACAGACGGACATGACGAAACTATAAGGGTTCCTTGTTTACTACGGACCCCTAACAATAAACTAACAGGGCTATGTAGAAATGAAGGCAGTCTGTATCAAAAAATATTGCTGCACTCGGTTGCATGTTCAACTCGCATTGTATAAATCGTGTATACTCGTAAAAATTTTACATCTTAGCTCTCCTGGTCTATATTACGGTCACCATAAAATTTTATTACAATATCAAAGTACTACGTTCCGTGGCTTCCAAAACAAGGCCATTTAGTAGCTAGAATGTGAGTGTTACGTGATCACGTATTTATTGGAATTTTAATGGAGGAATACACCACGGTCTTCTGCCTCCAGATACATCGCCAGCACTGTGGAAATTGACGGGCAAGGCATCAGAAAGAACCTCGGGCTGCCGAAGATGAACGATACCGAGACTGTTTACGTCGATAAGGCTTTAAACTATCTGTGTTACAAACAAAAACTGGTGTCCGACTGGTATTCTAGATACCATTGTTCCTCGACTCGGCTCGATACCTGCCAGTTTAAATTCTTCCATCCTAAGCAGTATGAGAAATTTAACGACTGCGCGTACGCAAATGTGTGATTTTTGTGGTGAAGTTTTGTGGGTGTCTTTCTAAATTTTTGTTTATGTTTTCGTACTATTGATACAAGTGTCTTTTTTGACGAATAAAAAGTTTTTTTTTTCTTATGATTTTCATTTTAAGTAAATTTTAAAAATGCCTACATTAATAAATGTAGGTTTCAGAGCATTAAAATAACTACTTCTCTAGTAGGCGCGACTAATGATAAATTAGTAATCTAAACTCAATCTTTTTTAAGCATTTAATTAAGTATGTAATTTTTCTTTTATTTCCACGGCACAGATATATGGCAACGGACTTGCTTCTAAACCATAAAGGCATTTGCAAAAGGTATGTTTTTCCCAGCAAACTGAACAATCTCGAATTAAACTCACTGGACTCTGCGTATAGTAAAGTGATGTGCAGTTGTGATATGGCATGTCGCTGGTACAGAGAAAGTCTAGACTGCACCTTCAGATCAGGTAAGGCGCAAATGATGAAAGATTTCAATGTCCCAAAAGAGTTTAAACGACTAAAACCTTGTGTGAAACATTTGGCAAACTAAATGTTAGAAGGAAATTTATGTTATAGGAGTACCATACTTCACACAGCGCCTAAATATTAATGTAAAAATTCGAATTTTGTGGCTAAAGATAGAAAACGCAACGCAGTAATGAAAATTGAATGTTTTTTTATTTAGATTTCAAGTTTGTTGTTGCTGTCTGTGAAAGTTGTTACTAACCCAAGTTTTATATGAAACTGTAAATTAAAAAAAATTGTAAAGTACGTAACAGTAAAAAAAAATTAAGTGAAATAATAAAGTCTTTAAAAAAAATACGCTTGTTTTTAATTTATGAACAATGAAAAAAAACGTCTATTTGAGGTAACATGACGCAAACAAAGACAAAAAGAACAAGTTGGGAGAAAATATGCGTCACATCCACGCAAAACAGCTATCGCTCAGCATAATGCTGCGACCTTATGTAAGACAGCACCGCAGCGCTACGATTTTAAGCGACAGCCGACTTTGACGTGATGGTGTCAACCGGTGCAGCATATAATGAGGTAAAGGTAACAAAATAAAATAAGTAAGTACAATACTTAGTTTTAAATGTTTATTTGTATAAATATAATATTTATAAAATGGCAATATACTTTCGTCGGCAATTGACGTTTGACATATTGTTATCTACGTAATAATTATCATGGCGCATTAGGTAATTAATGTTATATTGAAATTATTTAATAACAAAGGATGTATTGGATGATTATGTAGGTATGGTTGTTTTAAAAGTGTTTGTGAAATTTGTGTTAGAAGGTGTAGATGACAAACTTGGTGACTTATAGCGAGATCAACCACAGACCGGCACGTGTAGCATGTCCACCATAGAAACGGGTTTTCTACGGGTTTTGTCGACGGAAGAATAGACAAACAATCACAATCTGTCATTTTGTCTATTCTTCCGTCGACAAAACCCGTTTCTATTATAGTCATGCTAAGTGGAGGTATTTATCACTGGTAACATTTAAAACTAGATTCAAGGTCCATTTCTTGCGAACGGTGGACTCCCATTTGTTTTGAAGTACATTTTTCCGGCCATCCTGAAAAAAATATTAATATTTTTCATTATTTTGGAAACAAAAGTAACCGCCGCTGTTCTAGTTCCATAAATAAGCTTAAAATTAAATCAGAACAAGCCCAGAAAAAACGTAATAAGTCTCTTTTCTCGGCGCAAGCCGCAGAAAATGCAATACTATGCTAATCCCGTTGATCCAGCGACATGAAAATGGATCTTGGCTGATGAAAATAGCCACGATATCGTACACGAACAGATATCTTGTTATTGAGCTCGTGATTGTCATGTCTGTACACAGTTAGATTCAAACGACACTGTAGTCGTAAAAAGGCCTTAAATATTGACTCAGCCAGCATTAAAAGACCCTTCGACCGTTTCAATCACAGGGACCAGTCAATCGCAATGAAAACGCGTAAAAGGTCTATTACAGGTCTTTGTAAAATGGATGTTCAGACCTGAAGGTCAAGTTGGGGAACCTACTTATAATAGGGTACGAAACTATTTCGGATGCTCAAAAGAATACATTAAGAATATTATTCTGTACCTATATAATTTATAATGTTGCGAGAAAACACTGCTAGAATCCAAATACTTTGATTGTTCTTCATTTTTAGCACATATTTTGTGTAACTAGCTGACCCGTGAGACGTTGTCCTGTCAAAATTTAAATTAAAATTTTTCGCTAATCTTCTTTTTTTCGTAAATCATCCCAGTATTAAGGTGGACGAAATAAAAAAAAATATCCAGATCGGTCGAGCTATTTTCCGAGTTTTTGGGAGACTAATGCACGGTAATTGTTTTTTTTCAACATGTATCGTTAAATGCGCAAAACCTAACCACCAACAGATTTTTAATTCAATTAACCTATTTCAGAGAGAAAAAAAAACAGTAAAAAAAGGCTATTATTGACTAAATTAAATTTTCTGATTCGCGGGGTATGAGAAAATTTAAATTAGTCGACAACAATTTGTGTTTGTTTACCTATTTTGACGGGTTTGATGGCTTGACCTATTAATAAATAGACACTGCAACGTTTTTAATGTTTTTTTTAATGTGACCCATATTAAAAATGGTTCAATTGATTCGGCTCGTTATTCTGATCAAACTATTTTCAGATTTTGCACATTTAACGTTACACGTTGTATAAATAGATAAAAGAAAGATAGACAGAATTCTTATAACGAAAACCGGCCAAGTGCGTGTCGGACCACGCACAATGAAGGGTTCCGTAGTTGGGATGAATTTATCCCAAAAACAAACTTAACTTTGTAGTTGATAAACATGTTCTCCGATACGAAATGTATGGGAAAACATGTTTTTGCAACTGCAAAGTTAAGCTGGTCGATTATCACTCGTTAACTTGTAAAGCCTACTTAGCTGTGATAGTTTTCCTTTTAATTTCGTTATATAAACTACTACTGTGTTTTTTTCACATATCCAAAACCAACCATTTAGCTGGCAGGGGGGGGGACACTTGACTCTAACAAAAATTAGCACTTTAAAGCTTAATATTTCGCAAACGGATCCCTGAATCCATAAATGGTTTTCCCAAACTCACAATTTTTTTGAAGGACCTTTCCAATGTTACCCCACATTATAGGATAAAAACAAATACATCACCACTTTACGTGTATGGGAGGTACCCTAAAAAAAATGTTTTTCATAATTTTGTTTTACTACTTTGTCGGTGTAATTAATATGTATACCTATGCCAAATTACAGCTTTCTAGTACTAAGGGTGTCGGAGCTAGACCGCGGACAGACAGACGGACATGACGAAACTATAAGGGTTCCTTGTTTACTACGGAACCCTAAAACACTGCTTCAGTTACATAAAACATAGATAGTTAACCCCCTCAGTTAGCGGGTAAGCACAAAAATAGGTCACTTTAAGACATAAATGAGGTGATGTGGGTGCCCACCCATAGTCACCTCATAAATGTCTATTGCTGAATATGGGACGACGTTGCAAACGTCTACAATGGCCGTTTCTAAACTCCGGCCGCCGAAAGAATATGTTCCTAACACCTCTCAGTTGGACACGAATAGGAACAAATAAAGTATAAATTCAAAAAACACGTAATTTCTTTGTACTGAACTGTCAGGTGACAGGACTCAGGAAAGCAATCTCTCGGCGGCCGGAATATACAGGGTGGCAGGGACATCGACGCGAAAACTGTTAAGTACCTTGGATTCAGTACAATTCTAAACCCCTACGTTGAAATTTTTCGTCGGTTATAAATAAATATTTGCTTTTCCATACATTTTGACCGCGTAGGTATTGCACTTTTCTATGAAACGGCAGATATTTTTTTTAAGCCGACGTAAAATTTAAACGCAGGGGGTTTCAGAATCGTAAACTGAATCCGTGGTAGTCCAGCCGCAGTACTGCCTTAAGTAAGCTTTCTGAAGAATGCCAACCAATAATTATAAATGCGAAAGTAAGTTTCTTTATTTGTTACGCTTTCACGCTACGTCTGAACGGATTTTGATGAAATTTAGCACATGGACCATGACCTAAAAAGTAAAAGTGAAAATCGTTTATTTCAACATCTAAATTACATTATTGAGGTACCGTTGGTCCTAAACTAGGCACAACCTGTATCTTGGTCCACCATTATTTATAAATATAAAACTTTTGGTTATTTTTAAATAAAAATTGAAATTGGCGACCGTTAAACTAGCTAGCCTCTTCGAGACTACAAAACTAAAATTACAAAAACAAACTAAAGGCTTGTGCAGACCAGCGCGACACGCGACGCGACACAAAGGCACCGCCCGTCGCGCGACGAGCGGTGCCTTTGTGTCGCGTCGCGTGTCGCGCTGGTCTGCACAAGCCTTAATTCAGGTAGAAAAACTAAACCAGTACCCTAATTGCGTAATACAACACGATCACAATCTGTTTCGATTTGAAACAGATTGCTAATTTGCTAATCCATTGCTTCATAAGTTGGAAAAAAATGCAATGACTGTTGTTGAACTGTCAAAATGAAACGAATTAAGCATAATTGTTTACGAAAATAAGTTACGCAATTAGGGTACTGGGTTAGGAGTTTAGGACATAGGATACTTTTTATCCCGGTTGTATGTTTTCGTAGGATAATTTCCGACCTCCAAGCGGACGAAGCCGTGGGCAAAAACTAGTTAATAAATAATTCCTTAACTAATATTATACTTAAAAATGCGAAAGTGAGTTTGTTTGTTTGATAAGGTTTCACGCTAAAACAGTTGAACAGATTTGGATGAAATTTGGCACATGATTAGATCATGACCAGGATTAAGACATAAGATACTTTTTATCCCTATATTTTTACGGGATCGAGACCTATGCGTGTGAAACCGAGGAGCGTAGCTAGCTTAAAATAATGCTTAGGGAGCCATCATCAATTCCTTGATTACAATTCTAAAGAATATTCTATTATTTAAAGGAGATTTAAAAAAAAACTTACGGTGCTGCAGCAGCAATACCCATATACCCATGGACCTGAAAGCTGCAGGGTCTTGTTGCAGAGGTCCAGTCCGCACACAGGGTTGATGGAAACCCTCGAGGATTGCCCAAAGACTCGGAGTACAGTCTCCACGCGCGGACGTGACTGCAACCATCTGGAGAAAGAGGAAAAATGTTTGTTTCAATAATTCGGCACAAGAAAACTCGATGTCGGGCAATGATTGAATTTTATATCTCTAGGGGAAAGTCTTTTCCTTTACAGCTGATGTTAAGGGTACACTAGTCGGTTATTCTTCCATACAAATGTAGTATGGTGATTACTCGTCTGTTTGACGATGTAGGTACGGTAAAAACTAAAAATAAGCAGAATTGGGAAAAAAGTATTGGTTTGGAGAAGTTATGAGCGTCGAAACTTCCATATTTCAACACTAATTTTAAATTATCTTTGAGCGTAAATAAATAACTTATGTAGTATGAAAATGGCAAAAAAGAAACCGTACAGGGATAGATAAATTTATTGAAAGTTCAAAATAATTTTATTGTGAGTATATAGGTACATCCGGTAGTTTTCCATAATATCTATACGTCCAAAGGTCTGTTCATGAAATACGCGCTCGTTTTCGTTATAAATAATTGTCTATTTAACTAATGTGGGTGTACCTGCTACAGGGACACCTCTGCCCAACCCTTCGGGGAAACAAGGCGTGATGTTATGTTGTTATGTAGATAAATAAAAACTAGATAAATAAATACTAAATAAATAAATAAGTTTACTAAATAACATGCAAATTAGCCACGCCACCAACGAGTTTGAGCCATCGACTAGTGGAACCTTAAGTTATGCTTTGTAAAGTGGATTCACTTCTTTTTTCTATTTTTTCTATTGCTTTATTCGGCTCCGAATCAGCTGATGTGTGAGGAAAATCAAATAAGACATGTCGTGGTTTCTTCTGAAAAAAAATTTCATCAATGCGTCTTAAGTTTAATCAGTCCTGAAACTACTATTAATATAAGTAGTTATTTATAAGACTTTATTTCCAGGAAAAAGAAAACATTGATTTGTCTACTGCCTGTTCAATTTCAAGTAGCCTTTATTAACAAACTAGTTTTTTCAATTTATTTATATTAAAGGTTTAGACATCAGAAATCTCCAGATTGGTTTGCTCTTTAGCATAGGCCCCCCCTCACTGGCTGTTAAATACCGGTTAATCTATCAAGTAGTTAGAAACTATCTTGAAACTGTAAAAAACATAAAAATATCTAATGCATTGTCTAAATCTCAACCTAAAAGGAGTTAAAATTGCAAAACAAATTAAACAACAGAAGTTATCTGATAAAAAACGTTTTTCCAAGTTGTTTTTTCCCAAGTATTAGGTAACATTTAACACCCACACCGCCAGTTAATTCCTAAGTCCCTCACGACAAGACGAACAACCGGCTAAAGATGTAAAACACACTTATTTTTTATCTCTTTCCTTTTGTTTTTCTTTGCAAAATCAGCAGGGAGAAAAACTCCTACCTACCAAATTATTTAACCTCTTCTATAAGGGTTATTCACCGATACAATAAGAGAGTTTATTCTGAAAGTGGGCAACGTCGCAAATAGATGTCAGATATTTCGCTGTTTTGATTAATTTGGCAATATTACTGTATGGAAATATGAAATGTGGCTAACTAGCGAACTAGAATATTAATAATGAATTGGAATTATAACACTGAATTTGATGTCGTAACCGTTTTAGGTGTAAAAAATGCATTTGGGAAAGACTCCGAATACTTTTTTTTACATCTAAAACTAAATATTCGGTGTAACGATATCAATTATTGCATTTCATAATCAATATTCTAGTTCGCTAGTTAGCCACATTTCTTATTTCCATACAGTAATATTACCAAGTCAATCAAAACATCCTATTTAACCCGAGTGACCCGGGCAAGGGGTTTTCCTTTTGTTGCTGCATTTATACCTAACTCGAATCATTTAGGTATAGGTTGACGGTCAGTTCCTGGCCAGACCGTTCTTCTACCCAGGTAGGTACCTGATATTTCGGAGCTACAGTTTTCCGATAATATCCTGACAAAAAAATCCCATAGCCTTTTTTTTTTTAAATAACTTCTCCTGCTCTGGGCGGAGCGGGCGAGTGTGTTAGACTCTTACTGACTAAAATATCCGTGTTCCTTCAGTTACCATATTGCCGGGGCCACGATCTCCCTTTCGGATTTCTTCGCAACCCCGGCAGGCATCGGCCCTAGCGGACCCCGTCACTTTTGGGCGCGCGTGGAACACAACGCGCCGTCGACCCAGGCCTGGTCCTTATAGGGATCAAAACCTCAGGATTTAAGCCTCAACGGCCGCGCCAGAGGCTACCGCAAAAGGCCATAATATATTTCGTACAGAGTAACGTAAAGAGTCCATTACCACAGATTCGAGGATTAACCTACATAATTTTTGCTCGCAACCTAGTAGCATTTAATTTCGTTGTATACTTTGTAAGGGAACTGCGGAGGTCGGAATACGGTGTGCCTATAACTAATCTGCTATTGACATTTTGCTATAACGATCAATCTTTGGCCGAAAGCCAAGTGGTGGCGTTCCTACGACGACGTCTTGATAAAATATGGGGTTATCGCATTTTAGGGTTGAACGAACTAAAATGATAAACGATTCGATCATTTGAACTTTTCGCTCTGCTAAATTAAAATTTTCGAAAGAGCAAGTTGAAAGGAAATAAGACCATCTGTAAGCTTAAGGGCTATAACAGATTAAATGCATTCTACTAAAGGATTCCTGTCTTGTATACTGCATCACTCTTGTTACCGTCTTCTGATGCAGCCAGTGTAGCGTACTTACTTATGATTTCATTTATGTAACAATGCTAGTATCCATAACAAAAGTTACCTAAATCTTTCTTTGGATGCCAGAGTTCATACAAAGACAGCTGACAATACTAAAGGTTATATAATTGTAATACGCTGTTATTGTATAGGTGTTGTTTGTAAGTGTTTGATTGTTCAACCATTTTTGTTCAAAAAATCTGTATCAATCGTCTGTAACTTGAAGGTTTACTACCTTCAAGTTACAGACGATGGATACAGATTTTTACAGACGCCAGCACATCAAGCCACCCGAAACTGTCAAATTTTCCCAATCAACTTTGAACCTTACGTTTCAGCGATAAAGTTGAAAATCTATTAAATAAATTTGACAGATTGTAGTAGCTTGATGTGCTGGCGTCTGTACCTTCAAGTTAGGGACCGTTCAAGTATTACGTAAGCACTATAGGGGGGCGGGGGGTCTATGCTTTGCTTATTTTTGATGACATGGGGGGTGGGGGGGTCTAGATGGTGATTACGTCAGCGGTAATTATTTTCTTTTTTACACATATTTCAACCCACACATTTTCTATGCTTGAAAACGAAACGCATATTCGGGGATTCCCACAAATAATTAATACGTTTAGGTACTCGCTTAGAACCGAGTAGGGGAATTACCGTGTGCTATTCACTTGTCTAAATTTACACTTGTTAGAATTATAACTGCTGCTCATGAATCAATAAAAAGAACAGAATATGTACATTCAAAGAAAAATGCATATATCAATGTTTACGTAAGCATGGGAGGGGGGGGTAAGAGCTTTGCTTACTTTTGCTGACAAGGGGGAGGCGGGGGTAACTAATTGTAATAAATCTGCTTGAACGGCCCCTTACAGACGATTGATACAGATTCAAACTGAGCTTTCAGCGTAAGTAATGTCATCAGCTATACACGCAAGTGATCGAAACCCTGAAGCGCTACTGCTGAACATGGGGATCGATTCCCACGTCCGGCAAAGTGTTATTGGGTCTGGGCAACCTGGAGTCCGAATTTGTGCCCGGTTGATGGGAATAGGCTCGCCCCAATTTAATACATGCGAGTTGAATATAAATGTGGGTGGGTATTCTAAAGAAACACTTCTGCCTTGCCTTTCTAAGATTACAGGCGTGATATTATTGTTTTTATGTCTATTCTGTTTAACCTGTACCGTCGGGTAGACAGTTCATGTTCATTCGAATGCTTAATTAATATTCTGAAAACGCCACTGCACCTTTTGACAATCTCCGGCTTGAATTTAGGGCAGTAGATCTCGGATTACTGTTAACTCACGAAAACCATACGATATCCGTTGCCAAAAATATTTCAGAAAATATGACGGTATTATTTGAAATATGGAACTTCTTCATAAATTCTTCATGCCAACAAAATATGCTGAGCTCCTATCAAAATGCAGAATGCAGAATAACTCGACAAATCTCCACGAAATTGTGTTCCGTTCTTACATATTTATATAGAACGGGGAAAATAAAAAACGGTTTCTAGTTTTATTAAAAGCCGTAAAACTGAAACTATTTATTTTTAGCTGTAACTGGCAGAAATAAATATGAAGCTTTTTTTGCATGTAGAAAATAAAAGAATAAAGCATTGTGTCCAAATTACCAATATTCAATGAGCACGGTAAGTGATGAAAAGTTCGTTCCGTTTCGATAAGATTCCGCAATTCAATTAATGATTTGCTGAACAGTCTGATACTTCTTCGTGAAGAGACTCACTTCCACATAATTTACCTCATTATACGAGCCATTTCATGTCGAAAGTAGGGCTTTACGAGTGGCCGAAATAATTTCGCATTATCACCCTTAATTAACGTTCTTTTATAGAGGAACATAAAGTCTGTATTCGTTCGTATGGCGGCTTTATGAAGCATTCCATTAGTACGGGGGTATTTCGATTTTTTATATCGAATGGTACTTGTTATGGTCTGTAAACGTGGTTTGATGTTTTGCCTCGTATACGAGTGAGGACGTAATTGTAAAACGTACACAGGACAATGAGGAATGAGATTAAAAATCCGTGTGATGAAAGTTTGCTGGCAGATATTATGGACGGTTTTGTATATATTCTGTTGTGATTTAAAGATGTTTAGCCATCAGATTTTTAGGTTCTCTGCTGGCTGGTCTGAACCCAAAAATGGCAACGTTTATTGCTACTAACTAATTTTCTGGCAATACTCCCTATTGCCAGAAAATTAGTTACTTGAATAGTTTAGCTATAAATTAAGTCTTGTTATAAGCCATAGTGGCTTAAAACTACTGCCATGCTGATGATGATAAGGAGTCACCAGTGCATCGTTACAATTGCCATGATTTAACAATAATTAATTTTCCAAAAATTTAAATGCTATCGCATCGACATTGTATTCAAGGTGCATTAATACAGTTTTAACCCCATTAAATCTTATTGAAATAAACCACCACACATGGGAGTAGCTCAAAGACTAAAGCACGGAGTACAAGCAACCATTTTTTTTTTGTTTTTTTGTTGGGAAATTATCAAATAACTTCTCCCGCTCTGGGCGGAGTGGGAGGGCGTGTCAGACTCTTACTGACTAAAACCCACCCGTGTTCCTTCAGTTGCCTGTATGTTGCCGGGGGCCACGGTAACCCTTTCGGACAAACCCGCAAATACAAGCACCCCCCGAGTAGTACCTAAAGCTCACTCGTATGTTCTTTATAGCCAGTGGATTCTTATGGTTTTAGCTTGTTTGAGCTAAAACTCAAACTCAAAAGTAGGCGAATTTTTTCGCAGTATGAAAGAACGCAATATTATGCAATAATTACATAAAACAAATGAAATTGGAAAAAAAAAAACATTCCAAAACTTTGTTTTTTTTAATAGCATTTACTAACTAATGTTTGTGGCCAGTACACACGTTAATTACAACAGGAGAAATTAAACTCTTTTTTTGCGTTCCTCTAAATTTGTCCATGAGTGTATTTTAAACTAACCATTAATACTATTTTAGAAGAACAAATACTTGTCTCGATTTCAATAAAATAATCTTATCAGAGTTGAATATCCAAGGCAGTCTCACAAAATAATATCAAAGATTCATAAAATCGAACCGTAGCAAAAGCGGGGATGAAGTTAGGCTGATAACCCAAAATTATAGAGGGGGACGCTGAAGCGACGCGGATAAAATTCACCAAAAAAATATCTTGTAATTTAATTTCAGCTGAAAACACGAACGCTAATAATAGCTTTTTGAAAGGCAAATAATCGGGGTTGGCGTACTAGTAAACGTGCCCCCCTACCTCGTCCTTCGTCGCCCCCTCCCCGCAGCATCCGCGTGTGACGTCAGAGCATCGATCGGCTCCCTCCCGCCGAAATGTGCGGTTGTTAGGGTTGCAACATCATACTATGATCAGCTAACGCGCCAAATTCGACGGGAAATTAGTTTAGTGCAGAGTAAATTGTTTATTGCGGCTTCGTTTAGTTCCAGACGATTTGTATCTGATGCAGCATGCATTGTTCGTTACAACACGCAATTTGTCAATTAGATAAGTAGAAATATTTTTAGTAGGTACATTAATAAAATTCTGTATAACCTACACACCTGGTGGGCTGGCGGTGTTATTTGCAAAAACATTATCAACCCTGTAAAGGTCAATGTCGAAAAATCCCTTCGAAGTAAAAAGGTTGCGTAACGAAGCTCTTATGTTTCTTTAGTAAACGGGCTTTGAGTTGTGAGCTCATGAAGCGAACGCGCCTTTTCATTTCAAATTTCGAATCGTATCTTTTTTTTGTCACAGATGATTTATGCAATGGAGGTGCAATCACTCCATCGAGTGTCAAGGAGGAAATCGAAAACTATCGAATCGAAATCGCCGCTCGTTTCGTAAATTGACACAACAATCCTTCATTTTTATCGAAGCGATATTTTTTACACGAAAAAGAGCAACTGTCATCTCTTTACGTGAAGTTTTGCATTAATTGACAAGCAAAATAATGGCTTATGAAGGAATTTAAACGAGTTAACATTGTATTATGGTAGCAATTACAACGAATAACTAAGATATCATCAGAGTCATCTTCAGTATGTCTGCGAGGTTGGGATTATACGGGTTTTGTATGTGTTTATGGTTCTGCGACAGTTAATTGTACCTGTCATTCTGATGATAATATAATCTCTTTAGTCGAAAAGGCTCTTTAGGAATTTCGTCTATGCACAACCATTAGAAAAACAGGTCCAATTCTCAACAACCCTGAGACATCTAATGATGACACATTTGGATTGCTCACTCAATTAGATATTTAACGTGTCTATGTGTATAAATCTTACAAAATTTATCAAGCGACTAATTGTGTTTTTACTAACGACACAAAATGTATACGATCATAAAAGTTTGTCGTTTTCAATAGTGAAAAAAAACATAGTACATCGTCGAAAGAGCTTCCCTGGTGAACTAGTAAATTTCATCTGCAGTGCACTAAATATTCCGTCAAAAAAGTAAAAGAGATGCAGAGTGGAAAGCTTTTTTCTTTTGGATGAGTTTATGTGCTCACTCAGAACTCTCCTTTACTAATTCACTAAAGCCTACGTTCACCTGTATCATACTGTGAGAACTCTGATGTCAATTTTTTATTTTATTTAATCTCAATTGTGTCAGTGCTAACAACTTAGTTAACAAATAACTAATAACAGTTTAAACTTCTAATAATTCAGATCATTGCAAAACAAACAGTAGGTACAACTTATAATAGGCGGGAGGAAACACCCGGGTGTCACCATTGTGTGGATCGGCCTGAGGACACGGTGGAGCATACGGTAGAGGTCTGCCCGGCTTGGGCGGAGCAACGCCGTGTCCTCGTATAGGCGATCGGCGGTGGTGATCTCTCGCGTCCGGCCCTGGTTTAGGCCATGGTACGGAGCGAGAGGAAATGGCAGGCCGTCACCTCCTTCTGCGAAGCGGTAATGCTCGCGAAGGAGGAGGCGGAACGCGTGAGGGAGAGGCAAATTTCGCGCCCTCGCGCCCCTAACCGCCGCAGGAGGAGACACCCGGGGCGGGAATCGCGAACCGATTTCCGGCCACCGTAGGCGCGGGCTTGCGGACGGTGAGCAATGGGTAGCTCACCGTCCGATAAGGACCAAGCCCGGGTCGACGGCGCGTTGTGTTCCACACGCGCCTCAAAGAGATGTCAGCAGAATTGACGGGGTCCGCTAGGGCCAATGCCTGCCGGGGGTTCGAAGAAAACCGATAGGGTCATCGTGGCCCCCGGCAACAGGGCAACCGAAGGAACACGGGTGGGTTTTAGTCAGTAAGAGTCTGACACGCCCTCCCGCTCCGTCCAGAGCGGGAGAAGTTATTTGATAATTTCCCAACCAAAAAAAAAAAAAAACAGTTACAACTTATAATTAGGAGGTTGTGTCAAACCAAATCAGTCTGTCAATATATTTTTGGTTTTAGAGACAAATACTCTTTATTCTATAATTGTGAAGTGAAAACTTCTTTAGGCGCGTTGGGCATTTTTGAGATGGGACTAAACCATTGATTTCGAGACACTGTGACGACACCTCATTTTTGTAAACTCGATTGTGCTCTTTATTTATATTACGTTACGGATCAATGTTCTATGCAAGTATTTTTACTTTAAAGGTTTTGTAAACGCGATTGTGCTCTTTATTTAGATAAGGTTACGGACCAATGTTCTATACAAGTATTTTTCTTTCACCAAGGCGATATTGTTCAAGTTTTCACTTCTGTTGGCACTCCCGGAGTGCCACTGTTTTTTCTTTCCTTTCCACTATTTCCAACTATAGAAAAATAAAATTATACTCACAAACAAACCTAAACTCCCGATTCTTAATAAGCTCATCGACCCAACAGCCTGGCTGGATCCAACTGCCGGGGTTCGCATAGAAGTCGACGTCACCGATCGGCCGAAGAAACCCGAACACTCCGGGGTTCGTGTGTAAGACGTCCACGAAGGCAGCGTCACCTTTCGCGAGGTGGCCGTCACTGTTTGATAAACTGTAGCCGGGGTAGGCAGGATCTAGCCCTGGAATTTTAAAGTAAGTACCAATATTAAGGGCTACATAGTCGATTAAATTTGGTTTTACAACTGAAACGGCTACAGAGATTCAGAATGGAAAGACAATTGATAAAGTTTCTAAATTAGTACATTTGGACCCTGTACCCTAATTGTGTAATACACGATCAATCACAATCTGAATCGGTTTGAAACAGATTGCTAATCCATTGCATCATAAGTTCGAAAAAAAAATCTGCTCAACAACGTAAATAACGCAATGAAACAGATAAGTCTTAATCGATTATGAAAATTAAAACTTTAATAGTAGTTTCTGGTATAGTTGGAAAATAAAATGCATTAAAAATCCAGCGAATGGTTTGGAATTTGGAATAACCAAACAATCAAGGAGTTACAAAAACTCAACAATGTCAAAGTTGTTAAAAATATTGGAAAAATTGGAAATCGCTTCGCATAAATCACGAAATAATTTCAGTCGGGTTGTTACGTATATTTACCCCAAAAATCTACCTAATGGTGGATTTTTGGGATTTTTTGGATAGATTCCTTTTATCAAACTAGGCCTAAGCCGAATTCTTGGACATACGAGTACGTTTTCGAGTTTCCACCTTAGGGTGGATTTTTTGATGTGGATAAACGAAATAACCCTTTCAGTCCTACCGGAAAAAACTTGATTCAAAAATGCTAGCCTACCCAATGTGTCGAGAGCTCTCGATACATTGAGTAGCTAACATTTTATATATTGAAGAAGGTAGGTGTAATAGGTAATTCTTATAATTTATTAACACTTGAATTGCCATAAGCAACATATAACTTATTCATAATTTGTTTCTAACGCAAGGCATGCACACAACTTGTATCAGCCGTCATTCCCTTTATCAAAAATTTATGAGAACAAATGATCAATAACTGCAACTGTCATTTACTGCTTCATTTTAAAGTCCACAGTAAGTCAAGTTGTTAAATAATTCACTGTCACATGAAAAATTTATCTACCGTTCAAACTTCAAATGTAATACCAACCGAATCATTCTGTAAAATTCTCTCTCTGAAGTGAGCTGTCAATCCAAGACCTGACGCTAGGGAATAGGGTCAGGGAGGATGACAGTTCACTTCAAGCTTACTTCACCTAAGTTTTCACGGTGAGATTTTTACAGAACAGCATTACTGAAGGCTAATAATTCTCGTGCTTAAAAATAAATAATTTAAAAAAAACACAACTGCCCTGCAAAAAAACGAACTAAAAAGTAATAAACAAGTTGTATTAGTTAATCTGTATATACAAAGCGAAAGGTCACTCATTTACTCGCTGACTAAACAGATAAATAAAATTGTCATTGCAGTCGGGGGACCTCTTAAATTAATAAAAAGTATTCACATCGACACAACAGTCCCCCGACTGCAATCAATCTGCCTAGTCTTTTTCCCAACTATATTGGGGTCGGCTTCCAGCTTAACCGGATGCAGCTGAATACCAGTATTTTATATGGAGCGACTGCCTATCTGACCTCCACAACCCAGTAACTGGGTAATACGATACCCCTTGGTAAGACTGGTTGTCAGACTCTCAGGCTTCTGACGACCCGTAACGACTGTCAAAGGTCCACGAATGACCGCCGGGACCAACGGTCCCCCGACTGCAATGACGATTTTATTTATCGGTTTAGTCAGCGAGTAAATGAGTGACCTTTCGCTTTAACACTCCTTTTTGGGCAGTCGTGTAAAAAACATTCACATTCAAGGCGCAATCTGTGAAACTTGTCGAAAATGTCGGTAAATTGATTGAATTTTTGACAGAATGCGAATAATATTAGAATGTGAAAGTTCTTAAAAATTACGGGAATTGCCCCTCTGATGTTTGTTTGTATATTATTAATACAGGGACACCTCTGTCCAACCCTTCGGGGAATGTTATGTTATGTAATCTTGTGGTCTTAAACAAAGTAAATTTTAGATTTATTTTATTGTAATTATTTCTATAATTGTTTGCTTAAGTTTCCAAGGCTGCAGCCTTCCAAGTAAGCAAGATTATGGTTCAGTTTGCAAATTGGCAGAAAGATTGTACGAACATGAACTTATCAGGTAGATAAATTCGTTTCACTAACATTGACAAACAAATAATTGCATTTACCTCTAAGAACTTAAAAAGCACCATACATTCAAAACCATTATTCATCACACACAACATTAATATTCACCCAACCTGCAGTAGCAACAAATTCTGAAAAACCGAGCAATTACTTCTTTAAATAGCTCCATAGCTCACCGGTAATCCTGCCGAGCAAAAAACCCCGTGACCGCAGGTTCTTGCCAGCAAACCCTGCAGCTTCGGCTCCAAGGGAGAAGCCGACAACGTGGATGGATGAGGCTGGGACACCGACAGAGTCCAGGAATTGGATGAAGTCTGCTAGCTTTCTGCCCATGTAGCGGGTGTTTTGGACGGCTGATATATACCTAGGTAATAGAAGGTTATTATTAATTCATTGTAGAGATATTCAAATGGGGATAAATCCTATAGATTGGAGTGAGGAGTTGTGGAAGACTTATATCACTTATTGATGGACTGTGTTCGATATGAGTCTGTGTGTGTGTGATGTGTTTGGGCCCTTGAGGTTGAACCAAACAAACCAAATGGTGATGATGCGAAGAGTCTGTTCAGGTTTATGGCCCTAATTAATTCCATAGCATTGTGTATTTTGTTTTTTTTAGGGTATGATGTCATACACATTACGGTTATAAGTCCCTATTTAAAAAACGTATAGACATTATAATGGGGAAAAAATATATTTTGAGTGCCTCTTTAAGCATAGGGATTTGCCTAGTGAAGGTTGGAGTAGTAATAATGTTGACAACACGATAGCCGCCTTTAGAACAACGAGGGCTACTTCAGGATCTCAGTTGGAATACACCAATATCGATCCCTTATTGGGTATGCTAATAGCTGACTAGATCTGCTGTGATTACTTAAAACTTTAAAAGCAAGCGATTGTACGTTCACTTGCCGCATTTTAAGAAGAAAATTCCAGTACTTACATTTCTTTCTGACCAATCCTATTCTTCGTTCCAATTTCTACCCAAAACATTGGACCCACATCGAACCAGTAATTAACGAAAATGCCTCAAATTAATTACTCTCACAACAAAAACAGCAAAGAAAAACAGAGCGGGCCTTTGTGCTGAACGTGGGAACGGACATAAATCTAGCGAAACGCTGTTGGCTAGTAGCCACTGCGAGCTGCGTCATAAATAAGGGACCTAATATAAGCCCTCGTATACACTAAATCGGAGATGGGCGACAGGAGAGGAGAGGAAGTGTGTCGTGATCAACCAATAGGATTTCGTTATTTTCGTTCCTTACCCGTGGTCCGTGGTTTTTTTTACCCTCCGAGAAGTACAATGCGGCCGAATTAAAATGGTAGTCCCTGCAAGGTACCTTCCCTCCGAAAAACACAATTCTATCGAATTAAAATTATAACCAAGTCAAGTCATAAATTACCGCTTAGCTTCAAAGGGTGTGCCAACATCTGCACCTTAAAGGACATAAAAAAGGCACTGATGCCACGGTTAACGTGACCCAAGTAATTTTAGAAAAGGATTATTACTATCAATTCCTCCCACAAGATGGACCGATGACCTTGTGAAGGCCGCAGGAATCTGCTGGATGCGGAAAGCACAGAATCGGTCGAACTGGAGGTGCTTGGGGGAGGCCTATGTTCAGCAGTGGACGTCTTTCGGCTAAAATGATGATGATGATGATGACTATCAATTCGAAAAGAAGAAAAGCAAAGATTGCTATATTTGTTTTTCGCAATGAAAGCAGCGATATGAGAAGGTGTGCAAGTCGGCAAAATAACACAGCGGAGACTATGACTATGCAGAGATTATGTCTGGACTTTAAAAGAGACTGTCGACTCGTTGGTCTAGTGGTCGCTAGCGCTACTGCTGAGGATGAGGTCCTGGGTTCGATTCCCGAGTCGGGCAAAGTGTTATTGGGTTTTTCTATCTGAAATTTCTCAGTAACAGCTCGGAGTCTGGATTTGTGCCCGGTTGATGGCAATAGGCTCGCCCCCTATTACATGGAACTTAAACATAACTGGCGAAATGTGGGTGTACCTGCTACAGGAACACCTCTACCCAACCCTTCGGGGAAACAAGGCGTGATGTTATGTGTTGTTTAAAAGAGACTGCGACCTCTGAGTTTGTTTCGGCCTTTCTTCTCAGAGTAGTCAGATAGGTAACGCCGAACTCATCTAGCTTATTTTTTTATATTTTTTTATATGACGTGTAAAAGTGATTCCGATATCCTATTTACAGAATAAACAATTTCATTTCATTTCACTAAAGGAAAATGAACGGTGCATGGCCAATGTATCCGCAAAACTTTTCCTCTCCTCTCTGCCGATCTCCACTTCACACAGTGTACACCGGGCCTAAGGCTATAACGTTTTCCTCAGGGGCGAATATTGGGTCGCATTCGCCCTCACGTATGCGAAATCATAACGTTTCAGTAACATGTTAAACGCTGTAACAACTGGATTTCGCTTATGTACGCGGTTTATTCGAGCACAGTCATTTGTTTCATATTGCTTATTACAGCATTTATATACGGCTTTGTGGTCCTTAATTTGTTGTATTATGTTTATGGAATTATAAATTCTATGATTTACTCCAAGAGTCTTCCAAATTGTATGGAATCCTTTATGCTTCGTGATCCCATGAATCGTGGCAGAAAAACCTGCACCAATCGAGTTGACATCAACAATCAAATTCAAAGATTATTAGAAGTATGACAATGCAACATTTTAAAGAACAGATTCTCCATTCTTGGGAAAAGTCTTGAACATGCAATTTTCCCTCACTCACATCACTTCTTCCATCTTCATGGTTTTGTTTTCTGCTTAATGTCTTAATTCCATTTTATTTTAATAATTGTGCAAATTTAACGCTTGCTTTTACTGTGCATGTTGTAATGCCTTAAATGAAGTGAGACATGGTTTGGGACAAGGACTACTACAGTCTGGCCGTCGAGAAAATCCATTCCTGACACCTGTCAGTTGGACAATTTCTAGTATGAAATTGACTGGTGTCAAAAACGCATTCTTTACACGGCCGGACTGTAGTACCCACTAATCAAGTTCTCGAAAACGGCTCTAAAGATTTCGATGAAAGTTGCAATATAGGGGTTTACGAGGGCAAAAAATCTATCTAGCTTGGTCTCATATCTGAGAAAATTCGGTTATATTTTCAACCGAGCAGAGCTCGGACACCCGAAATTTAAAACAAGATGGCTACCTTAGAATAATGACATGACAGCATAGAATTAGTTTGCACTATCATAGCAGCCTGGAATTAGTATGAACTATCCTATACTATTAAATGATCATTCTCTATTTTCACCAAAGCAGAGCTCGGTCGCCCAGGTACACACGGCTACAGCTGAAGCTATACATTCCAGCATAAGCTGACCTCGTATTGTAAGGAAATCCTATACAATGCGAGATCAGCACAAGCTGGAAATGTATAGCTTGATGTGTAGCCGTGTGTACTACAAGTTAGCTTTATAACTTACCAATGGTGCTAGTTACCAGAAATTTTTGTGCATTAATTATTTATTTAAGTCAAGAGTCTGATTTTTTTATTAGCTGTTCTCGTAATGCAAATAAAACATTTTTATTATATACTACGCCAATCTGTCTTTACCACATCGCCATATAAGTGTTTCAAGGTTATTACGGTTCAGTCAGCCATTGCCATTTAGAAACAACATAATGAAGATTGAAGATAAAAATCAAAACGCCGCCTTGCAGAAGTCATCATAATAACTACTGCAAGGCAATCATATAATGAACATGAACTTACCAAGGGAACACGATGAGCCGTGACCAATCAACGGCGATGAAATTGTAGTTGCGTGCCTTTAAGTGAGCTGATGACAAAGAAAAATAAAGTTATATATTATTCTAGTTTCACACATACATACATAAACTCACGCCTTCTTCCCATGGGGGTAGGCAGAAACTACAGAACGCCACCTGCTACGATCCTTACATACTCCTTTTGCCTCGTTTACGTTCATGCATCTGGTCACACACGAACGCGGGTTGCGAGTACTACGCACCTGGCCTTTCTGAAGAACATCACCAATAAGGTCAGTATAAGTCCTCCTAGGGCGTCCCTGCCCGGACATTCCCTTCACATCAGCCTTGTAAATACATTTTGTTAGTCGCCTTTCATTCATCCTCTCAACATGCCCAAACCATCTCAGCATACCCTTTTCAATTTTTGTCACTACATCTTCTTTTAAATCACACCGCTGTCTTATCACATCATTTTAGTTTCATAATTTGTAACCACCAATAGGTGAACATCGAGGCAATTCAGCTGCTAAACCAAACAAATATAGTGCGAAGAACAAAACATTTTGAGTTAGTGTAGTGTCAAAAGCGTAGAAATAATAGTGACAATAACACAAATATATAACACAATAACAAAGTGTTTTTATTATAAAATCAAACTCTAAGAAAGTGGAACGGACTTCAGTAAAGTACAATCAACACTATTCGATTTTTTTTTAAAACAATTACGTAAAAAAATTGTTTGTTTAAAATTGCTTATTAGTCTTATATGCTAGATTGTAATTAATTATTAAGAACCTGTACCCTAATTGCGTAATACAACACAATCACAATCTGTTTCGATTTGAAACAGATCGCTAATCCATTGCTTCATAAGCTGGAAAAAAAATCTGCTGAACAACGTAAATAACGCAATGAATGTTGTTGAACTGTCAAAATGAAACTTTGTCATAATCGTTTACGAAAATAAGTTACGCAATTAGGGTACTGGCTCTTAATTTTTTTTTTTTTAAATTTAGCTTTGTAAGATATGATAAGTGGCTTTCGTTCATTTCAAGACTCCCGTAGCCGGGAGATTCCCTTACTTCCTTACATGGGGGTTACATTAATCTTACTAATAGGTATTAGTAAGAATTAAATAAACCCCCCATGTAAGTGTTTAGTATTTTAAAATACATAGCTTTAGTTAAGATGCATTACCGTTTTCATTAGTGCATTCATGCTTTTTAGTTAGAACCAAAATTTGTGGACCACCCATTTCTTGTCGTTGATGTCGTACAAGGCGACTAATAAATTTAAAAAGTAGGTTGATTCGCCTTTTTCTATCTTTCTCTCTAAAGATAAAATATTAGGATTATTATTCAGCATTGAAATTACAAATTGAGTATTTCTAAACATTTTGCTTTGCTTAAACTTATCTATTTACCTAACTGTATAATTACAAATCTAAACTACCAATGACATCAACACTACAAGTTTAATTTAACAATGTTTCTTAGATGTCACATGCCATTCGCACCTTGAAAATACCGGTATCTAAAAACAAAAAGAAACAAAATATTGACCCTTCCTTGTTTACAATATCAATTACCCCACAGAACGACCACTAACAATTTTAACACTGACCACACCATAGATATAGCGTTATTGTCTATGGCGATAAAGATCGTTTTTAATACGACATTACCACCATGTTTGGTTTCCATAAATATTAAATTATCAGACATCAATGGATGTGTATTGTCCATTAGATACCACTACTATTATTCCACTATTATTAAAGTGACAAGTTGCTTTAATAGTTTTTTTTTTTTGTTCCACTATATTGCACATACGTGCACTGACTAGACAATCAACAACATAACATAACATCACGCCTTGTTTCCCCGAAGAGTTGGGTAGCTGTGTACCTGTAGCAGGTATACCCACATTTCACCAGTTATATTTAAGTCCCATGTAATAGGGGGCGAGCCTATTGCCATCAACCGGGCACAAATCCAGACTCCGGGCTGCTACTGAGAAATTTCAGATGGAAAAACCCAATAACACTTTGCCCGACCCGGGAATCGAACCCAGGACCTCATACTCCACAGTAGCGTTTGCGACCACTAGACCAACGAGGCAGTCCAGACAATCAAATCTATACAATTTGTAAAAAAAATCCTGTCCGATCCTAAGGGGTTTATAGGTACTGCAATAACATATTAGGTACCTAAAAGTAATAAATAATTAATTATTTTTGAAAATAAAAACGTAATTGCTATTTAAAAATCATATTTTTAGTGCCAAAATTACCCCAAATTCATTCAAAATTAGTAAATTTTCAACAAGGGTCATGAGTTATGACTTGTAGACACCCGCTAAACGACGGCCACTTGCACCCAATGCAATAATCCGGTAAAATTCCCCATTTGACCACATAAATAGACTCTCAGTACGATGCCTAACAACACCCTCACGAAACGGACAGGGTTTTTTTTACATGTTGTATGGTTTTTTCCTCAAAAGACCAAATCATGTCATCATGTCTGGACTTTAAAAGTTACTGTGACCACTGAGTTTGTTTCGTTATTTCTTCGCAGAGTAGTCGGATAGGAAACACCAACCTCATCTGGTTTTATTAAATACCTATATTTTTTAAGTGAAAAAGTATTTGTTAAAACTATTTATTTGTCATTTATATTGAAATTGTGAGCAAATCGTGATAAACACTATGTAGTTTCAATCCCTGCCTCTGTAATAGGCGTTAAGGTGGCTCAATATTTACTGTATTTATAGGATCACTTCATTGTCCGTCCGTCAGTCGTCAAGTCCTTTTTTCTCAGGAACGCGTGGAGATATCAAGTTGAAATTAATATCAAATACGTAAGTCTATGGTCCCTTGGAGCTCTAAAAAAAATCAAACTTCTAAGTTAACGCAATAAAAAATACGGCCATTTATGCGACATATTTTGATACTCGCAAATAAATCAAAACCTACAGGGTACTTCCCGTTGACCTAGAATCATAAAATTTGGCAAGAAGCAAGGTCTCACAGCTCAAGTAAGTTGTAAGGTGAAAAAAAGAAAATAACAGTTTTTGCGATTAGTTACTTTTGCAGTTGGAGAATTGACCGTAACGATGTATGAGAGAAATGTTTTTCAACTACAATGTTAAGTTTGTTTTTGGGATAAATTCGTCCCAACTACGGAACCCTTCAATGTGCGTGGTCCGACACGCACTTGGTAGGTTTTTCATACACTAAACCTATCTTAAAAAATACATCACAGAAGAAGCTCCAGTACAAACCTACCTATCTCTGGGTGCCTAAATACAATTTTTGCGAATCTCATTCTCAAAAGAGTGTATCCATAACCTGCTGTATTTTACCTTTAGGACAAATATTCCAGCCCCTTGTCTCATATGTCAACCACATCTGCATAAGAGGCTTGCTTATAACAAACGAGGGTCTGACGTGGTCTGACCACAGCCATATGGAGGGATTACCAACACATAAATAACCCTCTCTAATATGCATATTTCCAAGGGTATCTATAGTGACAATGAGAAGCTCCCCGTATGCATCAAGGTTAATTTAGTGTGTAGAGTGTAAAAAAAGTGTAAAAGTGTTTATTCACAACAATACTTGTTTTTACCTAGTAAATTACCTCTACCAAACTGCACAGCAGTTTGTTGGCAGACGTAGCTCCTTTTTAACCGACTTCCAAAAAGGAGGAGGTTATTATGTTCGACGCGTATGTTTGTTTTTTTTTTTTTTATTTATGTCCACCGATTTCTCCGTTATTTGTGGACCGATTTTGAAAATTCTTTTTTTGTTTGAAAGGGTAGGCTCCCAAATTGGTCCCATATAAATTTTATTCACTTTGCTTGGGTAGTTTTTGAGTTAGCTACAAAATACGTATTTTTTTTCCCACTTAGTACGAGTATGTAGATGATATGATAAGTTCTTGACACTGGTAGCAGGTAGTGGTATTCGAATGTGTGTGAGGTAGGTACCACAGCTAAAAAGTGAAAAATAAAAACTTTTTACAAAAAAAAAACAACCGACTTCCAAAAAAAAACACTACAAAGTGAAAAATAACTTTAATTTCGGAAGTCGGTGGCAAAAACGAAAACACAAAACCCAAGACACCGACTTCCGAAATTAAAGTTATTTTTCACTTTGTAGTGTTTTTTTTTTTGGAAGTCGGTTGTTTTTTTTTTGTAAAAAGTTTTTTTAGCACATATTTTTGTTTTTTCAAATATTCACTACGTTTAGGCTTTGACAAAATTAATTTAAAAGATACTTATGTATTTTATTTTTAAAAGAGGTTTTTGTGATAGAACTGTCTATATCGACTGGAAGGTTATTAAAAATACTTGGAACTAAAAAACGTCTACCTCTTCGACCTTAATAATTATTACAAGCGGGCACTACAAATCTTTTCATATTATTGTTCCTTTGAGACCTTGTGCGTACAATATTGTTTTTAAATTTATCACTACAATACTGTTCTAAAGCTACTGATAACACTACCCTCTTATGAACCGGTAGAATTTTACATTCCAAAAATAAGTTTTCGTAATCACTACTCTTACAATGCTTTTTTGTAGTGGATCATAATTCGATGCCCAGTTAGTGCAAATCAATACTCGGATATTCCCCGTTGAGAAAACCTCACTTTTAATAAATATTATAGTGAATTAAGAAATAAGTTAATTTTCACTCAAACTCAAAGCATTTATTTCATGAGTTAATTAATAATAAGTATGGACATTGAATTGTAATAATAATTATAATTTCGGGGGCCCATTATTGAGTGTGCAAGTCACACCCTGCCATTTTATCCGTGTACATATAAACATTGATCAGGCAGGGGCCATAGTCCTTCCATAGTTCCAGGTAACCAGTCCACTTTAACCACCCAAACCCATAGTCAGAATATCTTTGTTTCCATATCCTGCAATAGTCCTACACGAACCGGGGCTTGTCCTTGGGTGCCCTTGCGTAGTGCGAACAGGGATAGTCGTCGGTTGGTGCCTCATTTCATTTTAAAAAACGTCTAAGGGCGAGTTGGCTTCGGCCCCTCGTACGCCTTCCAAAGGTCCGGGATCCCAAGGTCCCGAGATATTTAAAATTATAATTATAATTTAATAAGTAATTTTATAATTATATTTTGATAAATATAGTCGCAGTTTGTGCACCGTCTCTTCTTACCAATTTGCACGCCACGATACGCGGCTGAACATGATAGAACATTTCTATATTTAATATCTTGCATGCAATGTATTTACACCATGTTTATACAAAAAAAAGGATTGTGTGGTTTTATGAAACCACGGTAAAAGTGAAACTTTTAAGCGAACTATAGGCGCCGCCATATTGGCCTTGGCTACTCTGACGAGCGCCTTTCACTTTATCCCTACTCCGCGGCCGACCGACACGCGACATGCAACACACAGACGAAAAAGTTTGAGACGATGTAATAAAAGTTTCACTTTAAAAATAAACTTACTTTAATTAAACCATTTACAGACATTTTTGAATTGTCAAAGAATTGGTCAGATAGTCAGAAAGTTGAAGCAGCCCATTTCAAAATGTAGATCCTTGGAGAAGAACCTTGACTTTACCATATTTTTCGTGTTTTTCTTATAGTGTAATTTAAAGAGAAATACCTTGGTACACATATTCAGTATTTAATTTCCGTTTTCCGCATATTTATGAATCATCGATATGACACATTTTCAATGTCCGCGATATAATCTTTTAGCACACTATCGACATAAACACAGCTCTAATTGACTTTACCGATACCGCTGCATTCGTATGTGGAATCGATTAGAGCTGCGGTGTTATATCAATTATTATGTCTATAAATAGACTTGTATCTATGTTTGCGTATTCTGAGCATGCAATATTGACGTCATTGGCATATTAAATATCACTCAAATCACAACATTATTTCGTAAACAGTTTATATTTTTAAACTATGGTTCTGAAAACGGGAGAATGATTTACCATTTAATTTAAAAAAACTGGCCAAGTGGTTACAAAATATACAAAATCACACTCACAGTACCTATCCATTTCCGTAGTAGACTGAGTTTTGGTTCAGTTTTCAAACTAACCAGATGTGACAGAATATAACACTAAATTATGAATGAATCTACTAACCACTTACATAATGGTGTAAAATGTAGCAAGAACCTATTAGCAAGCCTTCACACGTGAGACGTGCTACGCCGTAGCCGCCTCGCTATCGTCTACGAGCCTACGACAGCTACGACAAGTGGTCACAGTATGTAGGAATTTCTCCTTTATTGTGAGTGATTTACAAACATTTAAACTCACAAACACAAACAGCCAGACCCGGAACAACTACTTGTAAATCATACAAATATTTGTTCCGTGCGGGAATCGAACCCGCGACACGAAGCAGCAGCAGTCAATCGCTAAACCACTGCGCCAATCGTGCCGCCAATTGAAAAACTGTACAATCTAGAAATTAGAAGTAATCATTTTTTATCATGAATTTTTCTGCTTTCTTTTATTATCATTACAGCCTTGATTTGAATGAAAAAACAAACACACCTGAATAAACTGAAAAACTGCAAAAAAGGAGGGTGAGCATAGTTCAAAATATACTTATTTGCAAAGATTGGGGACTAGAATTATTGAGATAAGCAGTAAAATATGTTACGTATGTCGAGTTTACACAAAATTCAAGAAACTCATTTTGAAACGTTTCAAACAGAGTTGTTACATGAGTAAAATATATATTTCACATTTTAGTAATATGATAAAGGTGCATGCCAGGTCAAAGTTCATAGAAATCATATTTCTAGAAGCCTCGCAAACGACAAGTTATTACCTATGCTATTTGTGAAAATGCCTGCACATAACTTGAACTTACAGAACGAGGTACCTATGTATTCCTTTGTGAATTTTATTATGTGCCTGCATTATGCAGAAAATGTATGGCCGTTATTGACAATTCCATATCCACTCTACGGGTAATGGTTCGGCTTTAGAGCATCTTCTTACGAAGACCTTTCATCGAACGAATGAAAGACCCATTTGCGAATGTAAACCATATTTTCAGTGATTTATTTCAGTATTTTTAACGATTTTTTAGGAATTGTGATTTTTTGCCAAAGATCAAAATGTATGTTCCGTAAAGATCTAGAAATCACATATTACAGTAGGCACCAATCATTTTCTTCCCAACTATTTATAACAACAAACTGCATAATTCGTTCGCCATTGTTGGAGCATTATTGTCAATGCACGCCAACTTGCAAGTTAGGTGTAAGTAGAAATTATAATAACAGTACAGTTTTTCTATTTTCTTAATGTCCCTCGGCAAACTTCGTGTTTTCTCAGTCGTCGGATGTCTATTAGTTGCCCTTTACACTTGGTGTAGATCGGACGCTTTCAATCGACTTGGAAGTATAAAGAGTTGTTAAAACTCTTTTATCTTAATGTAATTTATTTTAAAATTGTGTGGAGACCTGCTAAAATCGCAGGCACGACAAGATAGGAAAATAGTTTTGCAGCTCTATATAGTTCACACGGAAATCAAAACAAAACAACAATAAAGTACTTAGTTCTGAATTCAAATTATTATACTTGATAAATCTAATAATTGATGGACATGGAAATTTGAATTCGTTTGTATTCGGAAATGCGATGATTCCCGAGGGACATTAAGAAAATAGAAATACTGTACCAGCCTATTGTTGTCCCACTGCAGGACAAAGGCATCTTCTCATACAGAGAAGGCACGAGCATTCACCACGCTTGCTTAAGACGGGTTGGCGATTTCAAACTTATATCCTAATCCAACCCAATATGTATTATAAATGCGAAAGTGTGTTTGTTTGTTACGCTTATACGCTAAAACAGCTGAACGGATTTGGATAACATTTGGCACATGGGTAGACCATGACCTGGAAAAGGACATAGGATACCTTTTATCCCGATATTCCCACGGAATCGAGACTTATGTGGGTGAAACCGCGGAACGCAACTCCTTCCTTCCCCTTCCTTTACCGATGTCAGTAATATCCAAGATGAACTTAGAAAGTAAGTGCATAAAAAGCGGAAATTAAATGAATAAATATGAGACCTCATTGGCCAACTAGACATGCCACCTCCACCATCACACTATATATAATATATGATCACACTAATATTATTAAGGCGAAAGTTTGTGAGTGTGTGTGTGTATATGTTTGTCTCTTCTTCACGCAAAAACTACTGAACGGATTTGGATGAAATTTGGCACACAGATAGTTTATAACCTGGATTAATAGGATACTTTTTATCCCGATATTCTCACGGGATCGACACTTCTGTGGGAGAAACCGCGGGGCGCAGCTACTTAGTAAAATATAAATCTCCTCACCATCTCTAACAGTCGTAGTACCAACTCCTGCAGTCGACTCGGAGAACCCCATCAGATATATGACAGTAGGACTTGAGAAGTCGAACGACGTGGCACGCAACCCATTCACGTCATTCGGCGGTATTATCTGAAATGTCCTGGGATTTGACCTGCAAATATAAACAAGAAGTTATTATGAGGCTTTAGGAAGTTTTTATAAAGTTTCGAATGTCAAAAGATGGCGGTTAACACAAAGCTTTTTTTTAATTATAACTTTTTTCCTTTGTTTTGGAAATTGCTTATAATTTTATGGGAAATTAAGCTTTTGCATTGGACAGGGCTGGGTTGATTGATTGACGCTTGACAGGAAAATAATAACAGCGCTATCATAACATTGTTTTTTGTTGATAGTTAACAGTTTGGGAAGAATATTTTTCTATGTATATGAAGATAATAGTAATCTGTTTGAATAGGAATTATGGGACTCAGGGTAACAAAAAGAAATTCTATTTAGTTCGTTAGTCAGATAACAAAAAAAAAATTTAGACTCGTATTTTTTGCTTTATCATATTAATAAAAAATTACTTAAATAAACCGCATGAAAGTTGGGGAGCAGGGGATCGCTACGTCAGAAGTAAGTATAAAATCTACATACTCGTGACTACAATGTATCGCCGTAATCTTTTATTAACGTAAAAAAATAAAAAATATGTGTCCAATATTTTTTAATAATCTACCTGACGATGACGGACATTTTTTTTTTTTTGTTATCATCCCTATTATACAGGATAAGTTTTTAACCACGTGACTTTCCTCATCATTATGAACAACTTTTACTATGGGACGAAAAAAAATAAGCTGTTCCCTACATTTTGACGAGTCATGCGAACTTATGTGTAGGGAACAGCAGATATTTTTTTCGCGATTTCAGGTTTGGTCTCATAGTAAAAGTTGTTCATAATGATGAGTAAAATCACGTGTTAAAGTTTGCGCACTGGATAAAAACTTACGCTGTATGGTGCTATTATTCCTTCTTCACTACAACCACGGATATAAAAAAAAAACTGTCAGAAAATTCCCGGAACACTGAAAAGCAACCCTAACTTATTTGAAACTAGCCCTGAAACAATATCCATTTCTCACACGAGGATGGTTGGAAAGGTCGCTATCACGAACATGACATCACACCCCATTTTGTTCAGTCCAGCCATTTCCTAATAGCGAGGTACGGTCATGAAACGTGCCTAACGTAGCCGTGATGTTGGCCTAAACAAAGGTTATAGCAATTACGCTGCACGTCAAATGAACAAATGCTTGCATGCGCTGCCTTGCGATTGAACCTTCTCGGTCATATGATGCCCTGGTACATTACCGTAATGTTTGTTGTAGTATTTTAGAATTCATAAACTGTTTTTATTTTAATGGGTTCTATACTTCTGTCATTTTACTAAACTACAGTTTCTGTCACATTGTTTTTTTACAAAAAGGTGAATTTCTAAAAAAAAACTTCTTGTCGTCATCCTATCAGTAGACTAGACTGAAATTAAATTAAAATCTGTGATTGTAGATATAATTGTGTTCTGTTGTATATCTTTTGTCAAATGCGTCCTTCTAACAAATGTTTTATGTTATGTAAATTGGAAATTAATGAACTTTAAATAATTTAATGTTTAGTTATTATCTTCAACAATTATTGTAGGTATAGATAATTCTTTATTTAAATTAGGACCTTAAACAGTGTGAGTCTTTATAATGTGCACACATCGAAATGAGGGATCTATGCTTAATTTTATCGACAATTTGTTTTTTTTTTTTATCAAAACGTTTGTTTTTTTTTGTTTTTTCGGCGTCTTATTGGGAAATTTTAGGATTATTGTAAAAATTCATGAAAAAAAACAGATTTTTGCTAAAAAACATGTTTATTTTCAATTGAGCGTAATTGTTTTTCCACAATTTTCATTTTATGAGGACGCCTAATTACTTCCAATAATTATGGAGTTTGTTTCATCGCGATAGATGATTTAGTTTAAAAGTTACACCGTCTTGTTACAAAATTAAAAATTCCATAAAGATATAAAAAAATATTTAGATGTTTTTAAATATTTTTCCGTCGGTAAAATTAAGCATAGATTCCCTCATTTCGATATGTGCTCATTATAAAGACTCACACTGTATATTTGCATGCAAAAATATGGCGAAATGTGTCATCGCACAAGAACATTTATTTACAACCGCTATTACGGCATTTAAAGCAAAAAATTACTTTGACTCTTAAGGAAAACTTTTACCTATTAAGATCTAACAATATATACAAATCTCACAAAACTTTGTAATCAATTTTTTATTATTTCATCCTAGCCTGTTTGCAGCCTCTGTTTCTAGATACTGCATTTTCTTCCAGATGCACCAATGCACGAATTTTCATGCACTGGGCTTAGGGCTTGTTGATAACATAGCATTTGCTACAGGCTGTTAAAATAAATAAATCCGCAATATAAACAAATCTTGTAGAATTGTTCAAGCCCGTAACAAATATTAGTGGACTACACTACACTACAGTTTGGTCCCGCTACGGAAATTGAGCCCGCGACCCTGAGCTCAAAATGCGGACTGTTGCGTCATTTTGGTCGCCAAATGGCCTACTACTACAGAGTATATGGTAGTTTCTTATCTGCCTGCGATAAAAACCACCCTGGTTTTCGCATTTTCACACATATATGAATTCAATTTCAGAGAATTTGGTAACAAAAAAGTAGCTTTTCTAAATAGACTTGAAACCTTTGAAGGAGATGTATGAATGAAAAGGTTTCGCAAAGTTTAACTATGAAGGAAAAAAAAATAGAAAATATTTTATCGACATTGACATAACACAAGAGTAGCAATCACAAAGTAAAAGAAAATAATAAGGAACAACAAATCATAGTATGTACAGTAAGCGCTCAAAAGTGCATGAGCACGCTAAGAGTCGTATTGCTGTGAACACGCGGTATAGCTCGTACATTTGTATGTGTAAGCAACACGATACACACACCACAGATAACGCAGTTACACGAAACAACAATATATTTCCGTCGCTTTAAACATGCTAGCACACACGCACTATGCGCGTGAACTTGACCAGTTAATGGCATTGCTAAAATTCGATAGTTACTTAACAAGCGCAGATAGCAGAAAGCGTTAAGCGTTGGTATGGAATTCAATCTGCCTCAGGTTCTAATCTCGTGAAACACAGTGCGGTTTTTTGCAAATATTATTATTTTTGTTTTCGATAATAATATTTTTTAAATATTGCTGCTTTTTTATGTTGTTATTGCAATAAAGGTTTTAGAATAAAAAATGCGTGATATATGATAACAAAATTAAAAAATATATGTTTATTCGTTATATTTATTTTACATAAGTTAATAAACTGCTACAATTATTTATCATTACTTCAGCTGAATAAGATGTGAAATAGATGTCAAGAAACTTAGAAGCAGTTTGTATTAGTTAGACATATTTAAATTATGAAATATTTTAAATTTTTAATGGATTTTTTCACCATAAATATTAAGCTTTGATCATGGTCGAAGTAATTAAGTAATAAATAAGAATATTAGACTACTTAAAATGTAAAAAACTACTTACAGAATAGGTAATTTTAAGGTTAAATATGGGCAGTTTGTTTATATTTTATTTGTATTAATTATTTTACATTTTATTTGACTTTAGTAAATATTGGTTGTTATTGAGGTTAAAGCTTAAGTATTCATTTTCTTTACGAAAAGAAGATTGAAACTAAACCTCAAATTTTTATCCTAAAATAATACTATTACTAAAATAATATTAAACAATTTCGGTATATCTGCAAGAAATACGACAAACACCCTATTGAAACGTGCTTAAAAAATTCGTTACCATAAATTCATGCAATAACGAATCTGTTGTTTATTAAGTTGGTACGGTCAATATTTTAAGGTCAAAAACGGTTTTCTAGCTGGTCTTCAATGATGCAAGCCTTCAGAGTGCACGGCGAACGGTTCATAATGACGTGTTTTTAATAATTCAGCAAAATGTCTCGTTGGTATGAAACCATTTGTTTCATTCACCATTTGACGTCGCTGCTACTCGATAATAAGCCCCTTCCTCATATCTCTTAACCCTCACAGTATTTCTCTAGAACAAAGAAAAACATTGTTTTTATTACACATAATACCTCATTATTTATTATTCACTAATCGAATTAAACCTCACAATGAATTTAAAACTTTAAAGGCATCTTCTGTCTCAACAATACCTCTGTTCTATCAACAATACCCTTGATTAAGATTTATGTTTAGTAAAATATGAAATATATTAATGATAACACTCACACTTAGTCCGGTTTCATTAGATATTCACTTCACTTTTACGCAGCGCAATAATATTCTCTGATCTGATCTGATCTCTTCAATATATTTTATGCCTGCTTTTTGATAATAATAACCACAACACTGCGCTAAATACTCGTCACCAATATTATCCACGAACCAAAAAAGTTCTATTAATTGAATACTCGTAACAAACTGCATCTACCCCACAGAAATCGAAATAATTTACTTAGTTTTTTGTGGTCTACCTGCTAAACTTTAATATTTATGTGAACAAGACGAATGAAACTAAAAACGAATGATGATTATTGAACTAGTCATTGGTTGCAGACAAAGTGAGTGTGTGTGTGTAATGTGCGTGTCTACAGTATTGTAACAACTTATAGAAGAAGGTCGTAAGTCAAACCGAAGCGTCAGTCTATTGCTTTGTGAGATTGCTCATGGACTTTTGGTCGGCACTGTACAGTACCTATAACCATTTTCTTAATGTCCCTCGGCAAACTTCGTGTTTCGTCAGTCGTCGGATTTCTATCAGTTGCCCTTTGCACTTGATGCAGACTGGACGCTCTCAATCGACTTGGAAGTATACAGGGTGGGGTATATCCCTGCGGATATCGACGCGAAAACTGAAACCATGGATTTAGTACATGATTCTGAACCCCACTGCGTTGAAATTTTACGTCGGTTATTTAAAAAAATCTGCTGTTCCATACATTTTGACTGCGTAATTGCACCTTTCTATGAAACAACAGATTTTTCTTAAAATAACCGACGAAAAATTTCAACACAGTGGGGCCCAGAATCATGTACTAAATCCATGGTTTCAGTTTTCGCGTCGATGTCCCTGCCACCCCGTATAGAGTTATTAATACTCTTTTAACTTAATGTAATTTATTTTAAAAATTCTGGAAATAAAGTACTTAGTTCTGAATTCAAATTATTATACACGATAAATCTAATAATTGATGGACATGAAAATTAGCATTCGTTTGTATTCGAAAATGCGATGATTCCTGAGGGACATTAAGAAAATAGTCTTGTACCTATACAGGGTGTATCAGAAAGGAGTGGTCAAATTTAAGGGTGTGGTACAGACCATCAAACTGAACAATTTTCTCCATAGGACCAACATCGTAATTGAAAAAAAATTATCAGCTGTCTCAAACAAGACTTCAACACCTACTCAACCCAAATTAATGGAACAGCTGATATTTTTTTCTCGATTACGATGTTAGTCCCATAGAGAAAGTTGTTCAATTTTATGGTTTCTACCACACCCTTTAATTTGACCACACCTTTCTGATACACTCTGTATAATAAAGCTGTGGCTGAGAAAACACGGATATAAGCCGACGTTCGCACGGACGTAAGAAAATCGCGACGATTTTTTTTCGTGCACTGGATTTTCAACGCTCTGCTCAGCGCCGAAAGTTGAAAATCCAACAGTGTTTTTTCAACGCGCTAGGAAGCCAGGGCGTTGGTCAACACCAAGAGTTGAAAATCCAGTGCGCAATAAAATCCCGCCGCGATTTTATTACGTCCGAAAATTATAAGCAAACCATAAAGAATAAAATAAGATGAACAATACATACCTAGTGAATAACTTATACTGTATATCGAGAGCGTCATCTCTCGGGCAGCAGTAGCTGCACTGACCAACTGGCGCTGTCATGAAACATATTTCTGCTATTCCTGAAACAAGAGTGATAGTGATTGATAGTAAATATAAAAATAGCCTCATCATGCTCACTCAGATAAACCACTGAATCATTCATCAGCCATCGGATATTGTAGAAGATGATAAACGTATTGTTAACTAGAGGCAAATCGATTTTATTTTCTAGGACTTTTTGGTTAGTGCTTCACAGAAGCCTCCGCAAATTTAGTATAAATAATATTATGATACACAGATTTTATATAGCAGGTGTTATTCAGGAAATACGTGTCTTAGCAAACAAATGTTTCTATTTCCTAAAACATAACCAAAACAGTTTCTGCAACTGGAGAACTAAAAGTTAACAGTAATCCTAACTATCCCAACCCGTCCCATCCTTGATGTCCTCCCTCCGGTTGACGCCCTAAGCCGAGGTTCGTACCCCACAGGGGGTGCCCTTAGCGAGCGTTCACCTAGTTTTAATTAGCATAGTTGAATAACCCCTGGCTGGAGGTTTTAAGTGTACCCACAAGAAAGCCCGGTTAAGTAGTCATGATCTCAGAGGTCAACTACGAGATGACTTACCTAAAAAAAAAAAAAATATCCCAACTACGACTTAATATTACAAATGCGAAAGTGATTTTGTTTATTTGTTTGTTACGCTTTCACGCTAAAACGGCTGAACAGATTTGGATGAAATTTGGCACATGGGTAGATTATGACCTGGATTAGTACATAGGATACTTTTTATCCCGATATTCCCACGGGATCGAGACTTATGCGGGTGAAACCGTTGGGCGCAGCTAGTAAATAATAATTTATGTTTATCACAAGGTCGCGTAGTACCAGCCAGCCTTTATTATTGAATTAAATCTGCTACTTTAATATCACACCTTAATATAATTAAGTCTTTTATAATAATGCCTCGTTGGCCCAGTGGTCGCTAGCGCTACTGCTGAGCACGAGGTCCTGGGTTCGATTCCCAGATCGGGCCAAGTATTATTGGATTTTTACCCAATTACGGCGAAGAAAAAAGGAGGGTTATGTTTTCAACCGGTATGTATGTGTGTTCATCTGTTCCTTCATAGCTTCGAAACTACTTATCATAATTGGACAAATGAGCCGTATCATTAGAAGCGTCTTGATCGTCCGCTGGTTATATGCTATGTGACGTCACAGTAAATTGAACATGACGCCCTCTAGAGTACATAAAGTCATAAACTAAAAAAAAATGCTGCCATGATGGGTATCAAATGAAAGGGCTTAATTAACACATTTCAAAAATATATATGTTGTAATCTTAAAATAATTTAAATAAAAATAAAAGTTATAAAAACTAAAACCCAACTACGACAAAAACGCCAACTAAAAAGGTATAAACAAGAATTCCCAGACAGACAAATTAAAAATCCGGGGTCACACATAATCTGTTTGATTTAACACGACATGTGCCCATGTTAGACGGGGCAAACCAATTGTCATTTACGAAATGCAATTGAAATTGTTAAAACATTTCAGTTGACCTGTACCCTAATTGCGTAACTTATTTTCGTAAACAATTTTGCCTAATTTTTTTGCAAATGGATTAGCAATTTGTTTCAAATCGAAACAGATTGTGATTGTGTTGTATTACGCAATTAGGGTACTGGAAATCGAGCCCGAAACCTCACGCTCCAAAAGAAGGGATCTACTTGACCAAAGCCCAAGCCAGCGTTTCCAAATACCAGCCATAATAATGTCAGATCCCTGACAGAGAAACGTCACTTGTAAGAAGGTTGGCTTAGCGGTCACCGACCCATTTGTCTAACAAAGTTACACAGGCACTATACCTCCTTTGTCACAGAGGTCTTTGTGCAGGAATGGACTGCTAAGCCGGTTGATTGATTGAAAGTTCCATCACGGAGTTATGTTGTGGGTTGGTTCCTTTTTAAGTTATCAAAAGGTCTACTGAACGTCTTTTTTCAAGGCCATCTGCGTGTTTTGAGAGCCAAAACACGAGTTCTCCAAATCTTCCTTTATTTTTCGTGTGGTTAGTGGCTTATCTGGTGTCAGAGTTTTTATGCCACCCATGGGCCTCTGACATGCCGTCGAGAAATATCTCTCAGGCATGCCGCTTTTTAACGAGGTCCGCTAGGGCCGATGCCTGCCGGGGCTGCGTATAAGGGCCGAAAGGGAAATCGTGGCCCCCCGGCAACATGGCAACTGAAGGAACACGGGTGGGTTTTAGTCAGTAAGAGTCTGACACGAGAAGTTATTTGATACTTTCCCACCCAAAAAAAAAAGGCATGCCGCTTTCCTCACGATGTTTTCCTTCACCATTTTTGAAGCAAGTGATGATTATACAATACGCACATGAGTTCGAAAAGTCAGAGGTGCGTGTTTTGGGTTCGAACTAGAGACCTACGACTTGGCAGTCTGAGTCCACTTTTTTTGCTATCTGTACTCAAGTAAATCTTTTAAACTAATTAGGTACTATACTCATAAAATATTATAAAAATGAAATATATATTTTTAAATAATATTTCAAAACTTTTAATACTTACCTAATTGTTTACTTTTACTCAGTCACGCAGCAGTAACAAAAAATCGTTCAATTGAGTCTTTTATCACAAAAAAGGAAATATACGCCACCGTCATCACGACTCGTAGGTTCCCCTGAGCTCGAAGGCCGTTGTTGGTAAGAATTCAATGCCCTATAGCGGATTGCGATCTATATTGAATGGACCACCATGTTGGACATGTCGCAAGGTCATATCAAAGTCGGGAAAGTGTGTTGAATTTTTTCTTCTGTTGGGAAATTGTTAAAAACTGTTTTGCAGGGTCGAATTATTATTCGACAATGGAATTAGGATCATGGAATGAAACCTTATTCTTCAGTGCAGTTGAACGAAATGTACCCACGTATGGAACCTTGGTTATTTTTAACCCACTTCAAAAAAGGAGGTTACAACACATCCCTTTTATACAATACACGTGCCTACACTGCCTCGTTCGACTATGGACGCTACTTACTGTTGAGCATGAGGTTTCGATTCCCGGGTCGGGCAAAATGTTATTGGGTTTATCCATCTGGAGCAGCCCGGAGTCTACATTTGTGCCCGGTTGATGGCAATAGCTCACCCCCTGTAACATGGGACTTAAACATAACTTACAAAATGTGAGTGTACCTACTATCGGGCCCAACCCTTCGAGAAAATCAAACGTGATAATACGTGTATGTTAAGTCATTTAAAAAATGCCTTGCATATCCCTAACACTTTCGACTCCACCCACTTTTCATTGAACCGGAGGGTTCACTTCCAATATGTATATCGGCACCGCATGTGCCGATATACATATTGGAAGTGAACCCTCCGGGAGGGTTACCGGAATTACGTTTGCGCTAAAGTTAATCATCGTGGACGGTCAACGGCATCAGGTTTAAAACCGACGAAAACACAATTTTACTTCGTTTTACAGTGTTATATCGCTATATGTAGTTTACAACCTTTTAATTTTTAATGTAATTTTTATGTGTGCGATAAGTCAATCGTCATCCTGAGGATGCCTCGTTGAGAGGTAAAACACTTGTCGATTTCTTACAGGGTTTTTTAAGGCTCTGTAGGAATAGTTAAGCGGAACAGATTACTAAATATATCAACGTCTATTGTATTTTTTACGTTATACAGTGTTATGTCATACGTGTAGGTACATATCCCTTTTAACACGTTCAGTGCCACGAGCCCTCCTGGAGGGTTCACTCAAGTCGCATATAAGATACCGGGCCTCACGGAGGGCTCATTTTAAATCTGGGTTTTCCTTAGCAAAATCAGCATTATAAACTGTGAAAATACCCTATGCCGGTGACACTCCTCGAGGGTTAACTTTAGCGCAAACGTAATGCTGGTGACCCTCCAGGGCCTCAAGTCTGTTATTACAATAGTGTCAGAATGATAAATCATTGATTCCATAATTGTTGATTTTGACAAATTTGGTAATCTACTAATATAATGGCGTCATTATGACTTTCCAATGGTCAGCCACTGACACTCCATTGAAAGAAATGGCACTTATTGGTAATCTCGTACATAATGACAAATGAATGACTAACTTAGGCGGTATCATTGGTCGTATTGTACGACAATGCCATTATAACACAATTATATTACGAGACCATTGACCAACCAATGATCGACCATTATGAATTTAGCAGATTACGAACTTTTAGCAAAATGGCAATGGGATCGTGTTGGAATTACGAATTTATAAAAATAGCAGACTGGGGCCCCTGGAGTCAACTTGCAATATGTATGGCGGCATGGCGTATGAGCTCTATGAAAATTGGGTGGAGTCGAAAATGTTTAAACAACACACGTATTTTGTAAACAACTTTTTCCATAATGAGTTGCAACCGTGGAAATAATAATACACCTGAAGAAAAATGACCAGCAAAATCAGTCCACGGGTAAAAACCAGCTATGTTCATGTTAACGTAATTACGTAATGTCATGTAAGAACATTAGTGGCACGCACACACGTGCAGCTAAACAAATTGCAATCATTTTCTATTATGGTGCTCATTGCTCTTGCAAATTGTTCAGGCAAATTGAATAATTTGAATATTATATTGTTGCTTCAAGGATTTTTCTGTTCGAGACTAGTTAGTGAGATTGTTTCAAGGTGAATACTATAAAAGTTTCAACTCAAACTCAAAGCACTTATTTCAAATAAGTTAACCAATTCTAGGCACTTTTGAATTGTCAAGGAATCGGTCATTCAGAAAGAAGAAGCTAATTCCTATTCCAAACCGTAGAACATTCAGGGAACTAAATAGCTAAATCTAATGCGAGAGACCTATGCAAGTTATGCTGCCGCTAAATCGAATCTTCCATATTTTAGTAACAAGTGTAATACCTATTATCGAAAGAGGCCATTTAACTAATGTCTATTCCAAAAATATCTCCTGTTCAATTTAAATTCTTATGCAATCTCTCACTAAAGGGAATTTGTAACACATTCATCTGTATGTAAAAGGTTTCAACTTTATACCTCACCACTTGTTCCAACAAATATTTTTTGAGTAGGTAACCTTATTAAATTTTTATTGAAAAATCATCGACGATTTGTGGTTATAAAATTTACTTCACTTTTCGACAAAAACATCTTTAAGCACTGATTTAAAATTATAATTCCGTGTTTAGAAGTCTCAGTTATAAGTACCTATACAAATAAATAATCAAATCAAAGCACTCAATTTGTAAGTAGCACTATAAATAAATTGGCAAACACAGGTATATTACACCCCTAACCGCCGCAGGAGACGCCCTGGGCGTCGGGAATCGCAGGCCGATTCCCAGCCACCGTAGGCGCGGGCTTGCGGACGGTGAGCAATGGGTAGCTTGCTGTCCGATAAGGACCAGGCCCGGGTCAACGGCGCGTTGTGTTCCACGCGCGCCTCAAAGAGATGTCAGCACAACTGAAGGGGTCCGCTAGGGCCGATGCCTGCCGGAATTGCGGGGAAGTCCGAAAGGGTTGCCGTAGCCCCTGGCAACATACAGGCTACTGAAGGAACACGGGTGGGTTTTAGTCAGTAAGAGTCTGATACGCCCTCCCGCTCCGCCCAGAGCGAGAGAAGTTATTTGAAAATATCAAACCCAAAAAAAAAAGGTTTATCTTCTGATCTATTTGTTTACATGGTGGTAGGTTTTACAAAGACATTATCATTGTGAACCCTTTCGGACAGCATAGATTAGATAGATTTCAGTGTCGACACAATATCTTTCAGGCAAGTCTCCCTAAGACAACGCCGGGTCTCTGAAAATGAATTCATCGTTTATTTCACGGACGACATCTTTGCATATTCTGGGCATGAAGCATTAATTTCGTACATTATTAATATATTATTTACTACACCTAGCATTTTCAACTTCCTTCGTCTGCTTAAAAATGATTTTATGCTACATAAGTAGCATGCTAGGTTGATAAATACATAAATGGTTTCCGGAATAGGACGCCTAGCGGACGGTAGAGGCGAGGGATTACTTAGACCCACTTGCGCCAGAAATCATCCGTCATCAAACGGGCCTAAGGATCAGGGATGTAACGGATATCCGTATCCGCATCCGCAACTGCGGAGCATCCGCATAAATTTTGATATCCACAAAACATCCGCTTCCTCAACTTTTGATTTTAAAAGCTTCGCATCCTCATAATTTCTATGGGTATGTGACCCCACGTTGTTCGCTCAAATAGTGAATTTTGTTAAACTCGTTCCGCGCTAAACGTGCGGGCCGGAGTGTGAGTGACGCGTTCCTATTGCCTGAATTCGCAGTGTCCCTGTCCTATGACAGACGATCGGCTGCACGTGACAGTGGTGGCATGATTGTGGTGTCAGGTGTCAAATCAAGGGCTATTTTTCATACGACATCTGCATCCGCACCCTCATCCGCATCCTCAATAAGGAATTTTGCAATATCCGTATGCTCATCCGCATCCTCAAACCCGATTATCTCGATAACCTCATCCGCATCCTCATCCTCATCAGTTACAACCCTGCTAAGGATCGCGAACTTACATACAAATCACATACATGGAAATCATCTCATAATTACATATCATGGGAGCGACGAAGTGCACCATATCACAATATAAATACCATACTAACAAATGAGAGCAGTGGTCAGGTGGCCCAGTGGTAACGGCCCCGACTTAAGAGTTGTAGGTCGTGGGTTCGAACCCAGGCAGGCGCTTTACTTTGTGTAACTAATTTCATACCACTGCTCTCAAAACGGTGAAGGAAAACATCGTAAGGAAACCGGTATGTCCTAGAACCAAAAATTCGAAGACATGTGACATCTACCAACCCGCACTGGGCCCGTGTGGTAGATTATAGCCCACTCCCTCTCAGTGAGAGGAGGCCTGTTTCCCAGCAGTGGGAACATTATAGGCTGATTATGATGATTATAGAATGTATATTATTAAAAAATATTGAACACATATTTTATCGTTTTTGACATAATCAAAAGATTACGGTGATACATTGAGTTAAAATGTGGTATGACGCTGCGCCTTGCTAGATTTAATACTGCGTTGTGATGTAGGGAGCCCCCAATCCCCAACTTTAATGCGTGTTTTCTAAGTTATTTTTGATTAATATGATAAAGCAAAAAATACGTGTCTAATATTTTTTTATTATCTGAAAGACGGACTAAATAGAATTTCTTTTGTTTTACCTAGGCAACTACCGTATTATGATACTAGTAAAATTATTTAAAATTATTATTATTATTGTAGAGGTTTTGAAATAAATCGATGAACACGAAAGAAAGCAACACTCTATAACAAACGACAATAGGCTTATAGCGAAAACAAATTGTCCGCAATTTTATTGTAAAAAGTCTAATTTGCCGTTACATAGTAAAAGTGAACAATACAAATTAAATAAACTAGCCTCTAGTGAATGACTTGCAGTTGTCGTACACTCGTAAACTTGGAAGTAGAGCGAAAACCTACAGATAACAATATTATGTCACCTAATGGCTCTTGTACAATGACAGGTATTGACCGTCCATTGAGTAGTTTTACGTTTACTGCGTAAGATGGGCCCGAGGAACAATATCATGAGCTAACGATGGCTGTTGACACCATCGCTGACCTGATCTATAATGAGTTTAATAATGCCTTCAGAATGTTGTTGGGGCTTCCACGTTACTGCAGTGCATCAGGAATGTTTGCCGAAGCACATACTGATGGCTTCAATCATCCTAAAGTGCCTGCTACATGGTTGCTAACCGCGTCCCGACAGAGGTGATCTTGGTGGTTTACAACCGTGTAGATGGAGGTTTACGACCAAATTTCAAACAGCTCTACCTGTCGCCAACCAAGGTCACCTCTGTCGGAGACGCGGTTGGCAACCGTGTAGCAGGCACTTAAGAAAAAGGATTGCATCCATGATGTGCAGAGTGTGTGGGAACGTCAACGGCATTCTGAAGGTCATTAGTCGGTACGTGCGCCAGAAGACGAGGTACACGCCGAGGGTGCAAATACTGGAGTCGCACCGCAACGTCAAATTCAAGGCGTTCGTGGTGCGAGTACCGAATTGTTATCTGTCCGTCGTGATGGAAGAAGACTTTTGGCCGCAGGACGTGGTGTTCCGTCGCATCCGCGGACAAGTACCACAGGACAGCAAAAGGACAAGCTAGTGAAGTGAAGTGCTACTAACATAGTTTTATGCTACATATTGACACGAAGTTTTTTAAATATTAAGATATGTATGTTTAGGTTAAGGTATTTTTCTATGGGCCTGTGTCGCCTGCAATAAATGATATTTTTTATTTTATTTTAGTGTTAAGCCATGATGCGCCATTATGGCGCATTGGGTGCATCTGATGAGTGCAACAAATTTATGAATTAAAATTTTGTATTACATTTGCTACTAATCTATCTTATAAGTAGTGTTATATTACTAACATTATATGGACGGAAAGGTCTTGAAATAAAGTTTTTATTTCAGATTTTTCCATACTTGATCTATCTTACCGCCTCATTGGTCTAGTGGTCGCAAATGCTACTGCTGAGCCGGAGGTCCTGTGTTCTATTCCCAGATCGGGCAAAATGTTATCGGGTTTTTCATCAGGAATTTCTCAGTAGCAGGCCGGAGTCTGGTTTTGTGCCCGGTTGATGGCAATAGACACATGGGACTTAAACATAACTGGCGAAATGTGAGTGTTCTATATAAACACCTCTGCCCAACCCTTTGGCGAAAAAAGCGTGATATATCTAATGTCATGTTATGATCTATCTTTATGAATCACTTACTTATCCTTCGAACCCAAAGCACGCACTTCTGACTTTTCGAACTCATGTGCGTATTGTATAATTATCACTTGCTTCAAAAACGGTGAAGGAAAACATCGTGAGGAAACCGGCATGCCTGAGAGATATTTCTCGACCGCATGTGAAGCCAACTTAGAGGCACATCAGTGGCTTTAAAACTCTGACACTAGGTTAGTCACTAACCACACGAAAAGAAGAAGAGACCTACCTATCTACTCTTTTTTAAAAATACTGAGACACTATGTATTTGTCCAGAAATCCCGAGTAAGCCCGCACAGTGAAAATAGCCGCGCGATTTTTTCTCCCGCGGAAATAGATCCGTGTTCTAAATACAAATTCGTATTCGGCGTATTACTCACGAAAGCACTTAAAAAAACATTTTTGTGAATTGCAACACTGGAGTAGGTATACCTGTAATAATGCGTCGATTACTATACATTTTGAACACTGGGTAAAGTGCTTGAGTGCATTTCGAAAGTGTGGAATTTCAGCATTTAAGTTTGGAACATGGCACAGATATACAAAAGTTCAATTGAGTTTTCAATTACAACGCATCTTGCTTAATACAAGGCTTGATTTTTTTTTAAATAAAATAACCTTTGTACTACTTATACTTTTATAAATAGGAATTTACAAACAAAATATGTTTTTGAGAACAATACATACTTAAAATACATACTTAAGGTAATATTACTTCAGATAATTTTATTTTGAGATAGATAACATCTGATGGCGTCACCTTGATTTCTGAACACAATAGGTGTAGTATAAAAATAAGACAGACAGTCGACAATACAACATTATAAATATTTTTTGAGGTTTTTTTTTAATTTCAACAGCATTATATTATTTGTAAATAAGTTACGAATTACAATGTAATTTTATTTTCGATAGCAATTTCTGGCCCACTATAGTCACCAGAAATTCAGAACTCAGTGACTTTTAAAAATAATTTAATTAAAGATTTCATTGAATATGTTTTTAATCAACCATGTATCAGTGATTGAAACTATTTAAGTAGGTATACGAATTAATGTAATTTATTTATATTATATTTTATTTTATTAATAGATTTTATATTTATACTTTTACTCTCAATCACAATAGATTTCAAAATAAAAGCGGAGTTTTACTTTAAGTTTAGTAAGACCAACTTCATTTTACATTCATAAACTCACGCCGTCTTCCATGGGGGTAGGCAGAAACTAAAGAACATACTCCTTTTGCGTCGTTCACTTCATTTTAGTCAGTGTAAAACTGAGTTTAACTCTGTATTCTCCTTTAGAGAATCATAATAAAGCTTTCATTATCTTCTACGTTATATTGTCTAGTGTTTTAGTAGTCTGGGACGCTCTAACTAAGTATGGAACTATACGAGCTAATTTCCTGTAGTTAACTCTTGTTACTTCCACAATAGGGTTCCGTAGTAACTGTGTTCATGTAAACATCAATGCAGTGTTCCTAACTTAACTTTATTAGGTTATTTTTCTTAATAAACCTCCAGAAGACTTGCAAATGAGTTCTAAAAGTTTAGTAAGTTTATTTTCATATCATAATTAACAGGTTTTAACAAATAAATTGTAGAGGCCTTCTTTTAAGTATGGAGATACCTGTGTCAGAAGACCTCCCTCTTCCATAACTGTGTGTATAACATACAAAGCCTGTTAATAACAGAATTTTAACAAAGTTCTAAAAGTTATAAATACAATTCAAAACTTTTCCTTACACAAACTTTCTCCAAATAATAAAAATGAAAAAAAAAATCTAACATAGTAATCCATACTAGTAGTCTAGTCTATACCAATATTAAAAACAGGTAAAATTTGTTTGTTTGTTTGTTTGTATGTAGAGGGTAATCTCCGGAACTACCAGTAGGGTTGTTTTTTTTTTTTTAAGTGAAAACTTCTTTAGGCGCGTTGGGCATTTTTGAGATGTGAAAAAACAATTGAACTCGCGACAGCGTTATCGATACCTCATTATTGTTAACGCGATTGTGCTCTTTATTTATATTACGTTACGAATCAACGTTCTATGCAAGTATTTTTACTTTAAAGGTTTTGGAAGTATTTTTTTAAATTGTTCAAGTTTTGACTTCTGTCGGCACTCCCGGAGTGCCACAGATTTCTTTTTTTGCATTTTCTTCTCTACAACGTAAATAACGCAATGAATTTTGTTGAACTGTCAAAATGAAAGCCATTACTACTGTAAGTGTGTTACGCAACTACCTCGCCGGGCCTTGTTGTGGCTTCAATTCATATAGAACTGCCTTAACACCTGAATATGACCGTGGTAAACATAGCTTTGACTTTGTTTTCAGTAACTACTCCAGTATAGTTAGTTCGGCAGTTTCAACTACTGAACAATATTAGCTTGTTTCCTGCAGTTTAACTCTTGTAACTTCCACGGTTCCGTTGAAATATTCTATTAATAATTGAGTGTTCGCTGAAACAGCAAGCAATCAGCTTACTTGTTCTGTGTCTACAGTTCAAAACAGCCTTTGAAATAACGGATTATTTTTTTGCATTGTATATTATAGATGCACCATCTTTGAAAAAAAATAGTGGCACTCCGGGAGTGCCGACAGAAGTGAAAACTTGAAAAAAAATCGACACCTCGGTAATTATTGCGTTGATGTCTTTTACTCCACGCACCGCGGTAATCAACGCGTTGATTTCTTTTACTCCACGGTGTCGGTAAATTGCGTTAGTGTCGCGAAATCAATGGTTTAGTCCCATCTCAAAAATGCCCAACGCGCCTAAAGAAGTTTTCACTTAAAAAGTTTTTGATGTGTAACATCTTTCCTCAGTGATTTCGTGGAAAAGGGACAGAAGTGTGTAACAAGAAGACGGGGAAGCGCGCGCCAATTGGTTTGACCAACGAGCGCGCGCGGTTCTAGAGTTGGCCGTCAGATGGTACCAACCCATTTTCCGAAGGTTGGTACTGTCAGCCAAGATGTCAGATGTAACACCAACATACGCGACTACTGTAAGGCTCGCTCGTTTTTTGAACTGAAAACTTCTTTAGGCGCGTTGGACATTTTTGAGATGGGACTAAACCATTGATTTCGCGACATTGTAACGACACCTGATTTTTGTAAACGCGATTGTGCTCTTTATTTATATTACGTTACGGATCAATGTTCTATGCAAGTATTTTTACCTTAAAGGTTTTGTAAACGCGATTGTGCTCTTTATTTATATTACGCTACGGATTAATGTTCTATGCAAGTATTTTACTTTAAAGGTTTTGTAAACGCGATTGTGCTCTTTATTTAGATAAGGTTAAGGACCAATGTTCTATACAAGTATTTTTCTTCCACCAAGGCGAACTTGTTCAAGTTTTCACTTCTGCCGGCACTCCCGATTTAACTATGTATCTATATAAATATATAATCAAATAGGAGCCCTATTTGACTATAGTCGACTCCTACAATATAATTTATATAGAAATATGGACTTAATTAACTCAATATTATGACCAAGTAAGACAATATCGCCATGACAGCTTAAAATACTCGAATAGGTAATGATCATAAAAACAGGTCGTTTTCATGATCATTACCTATTCGAGTATTTTACTGTAATCACTGTTAAAGATATTCGCAACGGCAAATCAAACAATATAATAAATAATATGTTAGTATCAGTAAAATGACATCTTAACTTAATTTTATTAATGCGAAAGTGAGTTTGTTTGTTTACTTGTTTGTTTGCTACGCTTTCACGCTAAAACGGCTGAACGGATTTGGATGAAATTTGGATAAAATTTGGCACATGGGTAGACCATGGCTTGGACAAGGACATAAAATACCTTTCGAGGCATACTTCGAAAGGTATTTTGTAAAGTTCACTCATCCTCTATAGAAAAGGGAGGTTCCTCCGAACAGACGGGTGTCGTAACTGCCCAACGATTGAAATTTTTTATTTTTTTTAACTATGGCCTTTCGCAGTTGTGACCACTAAGGTCTTGGCTGCTTAAACGGACTTTTCCTGTGGTGGCCTTAAGCTTCTACACTTAGAGCCTACAGCCAGGAGCGTTTAAACTATTCTAATTAAAATTAAGCCAGTGCTCGCTAACGGCACTCCCTGTGGGGTACGAACCTTGGCTCAGGGCATCGCTGGGGGCAGCAAGAAGGGACGGCCTGGATCAAGAAAGATTTTCATCATGATTATTGTGCGGGGTATTTAAAGCTACGTGCTCAGCTGCAACAACTGCTGGCACCTTGTTTTCGAGCAAGGGACGGGGGGGAACGATTGATATTATTTATATGCTGTTCGCGCGGTAAACTCTAATTGCGCAATGCAGGATTTGTGTGACGCCAGGATTTTGTGTGATGTCGTCTTTGATGCGTAGTTCGCTTGAGACGATGTAGAGACCATATACCTTTTATCCCGATATTCCAAAGAAATCGAAACTTATGTGGGCGAAACCGCGAAGCGCAGCTAGTTACAAATAAATTAGCTTATAATCGTGAATGATGCACTAAACACGACGTGCAAATATTACAGAGTCCGATAAGTACTTAGATATCTACTGTCAGAGTGCTAATCAACTATGATGTATGTATGTAGGAAGTCAACATCTGTCACTCTTTATAAGTAAACTAGCAGCGCCCCGCGGTTTCACCCGCATAAGTCTCGATCCCGTAGGAATATTGGTATAAAAAGTATCCTATGTCCTAACCCAGGCCATGGTCTACTCATGTGCTAAATTTCATCCAAATCTGTTTAGCCGTTTTAGCGTGAAAGCATAATAAACAAACATAGAACAAATCTAATCTATTCTCTTTATTATAATTTAATTATAAAGTAATAGTAGTTTAAGAAACTGGTAATAGTATCACACGAATGTTTTAATACCTAGTTATGTGCAGTTTCATACACTATTTTATCTACTCTCATACATTGGGATTGAACCTACTAAATAAAAGATCAAAGTTAAAAATCAAGTATAAAAATTTCCCACGAAATTCAGTACAACAAAACATTTGAATGTCGCCTGCACCAGCACATCCCCCCCCGCACATGCGTGCAGCGGATGCTGCTGTCCCCCGCTTAAACGTTCCATTACAAAAGTTGATGGAAACTCCTTGGTGATATTAACTTCTTGGATTAGCCCTGTATCGTAATAGCAAAAAAAATTGTTTTACAGCACTATTTTGTTACAGAAAAAGTGTTATATATTATTGTGATTCTATTTTTAAATTTCCACACACAAATTTACAAGCCATAAACCTTACGACAAAAAAAAATCTAAATGATAGTGAAAACCGCATCAAAATCCGTTCCGTAGCTTAGAAGAATTTATAATATATTTGTAAAGAATATCAATAATAAATCTTCGTAAAAAAGATGTTATCATAAACTGATGTTCATAAAAAGAATAAAAAATTATATATGCTAGGTACTCTGCATCTGCATTTACCAACCATTACCTACTCATTTTATGCAAGTCATTCATATTGATGTATCGTAGGCATTGTATAGATATTATGACACACCAAATGCGATTTTTTTAAATACAATACACATGATCGATCATGTACCAATACGGCCTACATTCGAATTGAGATGTAGATACTTGAGTAATCTTCTCATTAGTCTAAGGTGGGACCACCTTAGACTAATGAACGAGGCAAAGCCATTGCCAAATGAGGATAAAAAAAAATTAAGAAAAAAAACTTTGGGTGGGAAATTATCAAATAACTTCTCTCGCTCTGGACGGAGCGGAAGGGCGTGTCAGACTCTTACTGACTAAAACCCACCCGTGTTCCTTCAGTTGCCTATATGTTGCCAGGGGCCACAGTAACCCTTTCGGACTTTCCCGCGACCCCGGCAGGCATCGGCCCTAGCGGTACCCCGTCAGTTGTGCTGACATCTCTTTGAAGCGCGAGTGGAACACATCGCGCCGTCGACCCGGGCCTGGTCCTCGGACGGCGAGCTACCCATTGCTCACCGTCCGCAAGCCCGCTCACCTATACCTACCCTTTTTTTTTTAGGTAGGAAATTATCAAATAACTTCTCCCGCTCTGGGTGGAGTGGGAGGGCGTGTCAGACTCTTACTGACTGTCGTTGCCGGGAGCCACGATTTCCCTTTCGGCCCATATTCCCGCTCACCTATACCCTGGAGGTCCAATTTGTGTCCGAACTTTGACATTAGGTTCACATAACACCACGTCTGTTATAGTCGAAGGGTTAGGTAGAGATGTACCTATAGTACACCCACAATAGGTTCATCCCCTGTAATTTGGGAACTATCAATATCTTCAACAGTAAAATGTTATGCTTAAGCTGGTCTCACAGCTGTCCGGGAGACCCGCACGGGCCGCCCGCACACGGGAGACCCGTACGGGTAGCGCTCGCAGTGCTTTGAAACGAGGATGTTAGTACGATACGGGTGCTAGCGTTGTACGGGCTCTACCCGGAGCGGGTCGCGTACGGACTAATCCGCGTCGCTGTGAAGCAATGTTCTAGCACCTCACGTGTGTCTTCGTTTCGGGAGCCCGTACGGGTCTCCCGGACAGCTGTGAAACCAGCGTTACTGTTTTAGGAAATATATCGTCATATGCATTTACTTTTGGGTAGGTATTTGTTTTATCAGTCAAGCTTTTTTGATGTACCTAGCGACCTTGAGTAAAAGGATTCGATTCCCAGGTCAAGAAAATAAATTGAACCTCAGATACTTCTAATTTATTTATAAAAACCTACAGATTTTACGACAAAAAAGTAAGCAGCAGTTGCTTTTTATTTATTCAGTTCCTTTCGAAATTCTCGTAACTAATTCGTCGATTGTTAAATCTCTTAACATCAACAACGAACTCAGTGTTCTGCACAGATGGAACTTAAGTTTTACTAATACCCAAATAAGGTCATATCACATAAACAAAACACTCACCTATAAAAAACGAAGCTAGCTGACACGACGTAGCACTCACCACCATATTCCGGGCACAGTAATTTTGCAACAATAACGATTAAAAACACACTCCAGTGCTGAAAACCGTCATCTCAGAACGAAGCATTTTCCCGCTGCGAGAGCCTAGACGGGAACACAACACAATGGAACCCGTACAATGCTTTGCAACTCGTTAAAAACCTTTTTACCGGAGAAACTTCCCGATTTACCGTACAGTACCGGAGCTTATTAGGTTTTACCGGCTACTGTTGTAAACACGGAAATACGGTCACATATATATGCGCGGTTTTTTTTAATAGGCGAAGATAATACTCGCGTTCAGCCGCATCCGTTCCTTTTTCAAGTACGAACCTTTTTACTTTTTACAGCGGTATGCAAAAAGATTACTATTTAAAATTCGAACTGTCTTCGCCGAAGGGTATTTGCCAACTGTTTAGTTGTTATACTTAAAATTCGACCGCGGTGATACCAATGGCAGCCATGATTACGCAAGGTATTCTGTAAGACAAAAACGCTACGAAATAATCTAGTTGATCGAATTGATTTCACTAAGGTATTATAGATAATCAATTTTAAATAAAATAAGTGTGGCCCGGATAATTTAAGAGACTTGTAGTGATGTATTTCACAATCATTTTAGTTCGTAAATACAAGTGTAATTACAAATTAATAAGTTACCAGAGACTAGGCAAATCGATGATAAGCTTTAGTATTAAAAAATGTCTTTATACTTATATCGCGATTTTAATCAACAAAAAATTGGTAATGATTTTGCAACTTGTAGGAAAAAACATGTACCTATCCTAAACCCACCAGGTATCGTAGCCACGAGCAATTTAGGTAACCGGACGATGTTTTCTTTATTTATTTTCTTCCTGAAAAATGCCGGAAGCGAGCACCCAACAAATTAGGGACGACCGCACCAAATAGTGTGCAGTTGTTTGCAAGAGACAGCAAAACAAACTACTTGTAAATTACTGCTTCGGAGTATATAACTAATATTTTTTTAGTAGAGTACTATATTTTTATACAAATTAAAACGTTATAACAAAAAATACATGATACAAGTTAGCTTCCTATTACATGAGTGATGGTTTAGTCCCATCACTCATGTAATAGGGAGCTAACTTGTATCATGTATTTTTTGTTATAACGTTTTAATTTTTTTTTATTTATTTAAGATAAATATACAACATGGAACACGAGAAATTGACAAAATGATACAATAAGAAACAATGCTATAGAGGTATGAGGAACAGGGTGTAAAGTTCACTCATCCTCCATAGAAAAGGGAGGATCCTCCGACCAACGATTGTTTTTTTTTATTTTTTATTGGGGCATCTCGCAGTTTTGACCACGAAGGTCTTGGTTGCTTAACCGCACTTTTCTGTGGGTGCCTTAAGCTTCTACACTTAAGGTTGAACTAGTCGCGGGCTCGAACTCATTGGTGGGCTTGGTCAAAAGACTCCAGCCAGGGGCAAAAAACTATTCTAAATTAAAACTAGGCGAACGCTCGCTAAGGGCACCCCCTGTGGGGTACGAACCTCGACTTAGGGCGTCGCTGGGGGGAGGACAGCAAGAAGGGACAGGCTAGATCAAACTTAGATTTTCATCATGATTATTACCTGTATGGGGTATTTAAAGCTACGTGCTCAGCTGCAACAACTGCTGACACCTCGTTTTCGAGCAAGGGTCGAGGCCGACGATTGATATTGGGATGTTGTATATATACTCGTCGCGCGGTAAACGCTGCTTGCACGATGCAGGTTATTGCGTGACGTCAGTTTGATGCTTAGTTCGCATGTGGCATTGTAGATGCCGCCACAATGTAAAGATAACAAACCAATCAATAGAAAAGGATAATTTTTAACTATATATCTTTCATCCATCATCTCACAGAATCTTAAACATTCACGACTGATGAAATTTGAATGAACAATACGACCCTGGCTACCCCACCGCTGCAAAACAAACATTAAGGCTGTGACAAGAATAAGTATTAATCACGTTTTATTTATTAACATATTTAATGGCAACCTAGGAAGTTTATATCATAGCTATTAACTGCTTCCTTACATAATAGAGCTAAGTATAATTATCTCGATTATTTGTCCAACAAGTTGTTTATTTTATGACCAAAATGGTACACAGAAAAATTTCAAATCCCTCGTTAGTTTGTTCTACTTCTGAGCCCGTGGACTTGGGTACTCCCAATTTTTTTTGCTTTTCAAAATCGTAATCAAAAGTCATCTATTCAAGCTGAAAAACAGCACTTTTTGAACAGCAAAATTACATAAAACAGTCCCAGTTACGTGAAACGCTCGCCCATTACCACTTCCTAGTGCTTTACCAGGGTAGAAGTGACGCACCAAACTCACTAGCACATGCAATGCAGTGTTACTGGGTACTTTGGTCAGGAACTTCTCAGTTGCAACCAGTCTTTCGATTGGTACTACCGTTTAATCGGATAATTTTATTTCAGACCAAATTACACGATCCATAAGTTGTTAGTAAAGGTCTTAACCTAATGTTAGTAAAAAACCACACAATATACAAAATTGAAACGACTGACACCTACGTGTGCAGTCGTATCCAGTGAGCCAGCATGGGGCTGTCCCGCTTATCACACATAATGGTAGTACCTGGGTGACTGAGCTCTGCTCTGGTGAAAATAGAGAATGTTCATTTAATAGTATATGCTGCCATGATAGTAGGTACTTACTAATTCCATGCTGCCATGATAGTAAGTACTTACTAATTCCATGCAGCCATGTCATTATTCTAAGGTATCCATCTTGTTCTAAACTTTGGGCGACCGAGCTCTGCTCGGGTGAAAATACGGAGAAAACGAATTTTTCCAGATAATTATGAGACATAGCTTAATCGATTTTTCGCCCCAAAATCCCCTATATTGCAACTTTCATCGAACTTAAATCGTTAGAGCAGTTTTTGGGAAAGTGAATGCTCATTTAATATTATAGGATTTGGCGCACCTACTGAGACTTGGAGCACAACATAACTAGTGAAAATGTATTTTGATGATGATATCTTTACCTAAATAAATAACATCACGCCTGCATTTCCCGAAGGGAAAGGCAGAGGAATACATATAGTTCACCCACATTTGTTTGTAATAGGGGGCAAACCTATTGCCATCAACCCGGGCACAAATCCTGACTCCGGGCTGCTACTGAGAAAATCCAGATGGAAAAACCCAATAACACCTTGCCCGACCTGAGAATCGAATCCTGGACCTCATGCTCAGCAGTCTTGTGACCACTAGACCTACGAGGCCAACTGGGACTTAAAACACTTAAAATATCCAGTGAAAATGTATGATGAAGATACGTTAATAACCTTGTTTCCAATTTGTGTTATTTCCACTTAAACAAACATCAACTTTATGCAAGTGTTAATAAAGTTGATTTTAGACTGACTAGTTCTGTTGAAAAGGTCATAAAAGATATGAAGTTGTAGCGCAAACTGAACCTTATGTGTAGGCATTACAATTATTTTTCCTAAAACCCGTGTTTGTTTACTTGTTTGGAAAATAAATTGCGAACGCAGTATAGTTATGCGTGTGTCAACCATATTTGTTTGTCTATCCGTTTGTCACAGGCTCCTAACTCAATTTAACAATACCAAATCCATACTGGTAATTGATAATCACCCCATTCCGCTGGTGCATCAGTTAGGTACATTAAACCTATCCGTACTAATTCTGTTAAGCTGTATCCCGTAAGCGATCTACCACGAGAACTTAATTAAACGACGGTTAGATCCATTCTGGGCGAGCTGACGGCTGTGGCTTCATTAGTAAATACAGCGCAGATAAGACTGTAAACGTTTTAATTTTGGCTAAACGAAATAAAAAAATGATGTTAAATGCTTCCATGTATTTGTCTGTCTATCCGTCTTTCCCAGGGCTCCCAACTCAATGCAACAATACTAAATTCCACATTGAAAATCAACCCGTTTCGCAGATGTATCAGATAGGTACATTAACTTATCCGTACTTATTCTGTTATACTGTATCCCGTAAGCGATCTACCACGAGAACTTAATTAAACCGCGGTTAGATCTTTTCTGGGTGAGCTGACGGTGGGTTCATTAAGGAATAAGGATGCTTGATTAAACTATGCTGCAGATATTAAATACAGCACAGAATTTAACTGTTGTGCTTTTAATTTTGGCTTTTACCAGCTTTTATTAAGAAAAATATTATATTATATGACCTAATGAAACTACCTTTTTTGAAGTGAAAACTTCGTTAGGCGCATTGGGCATTTTTGAAATGGGACTAAACCATTGATTTCGCGACACCATCACGACACCTCATTTTTGTAAACGCCATTGTGCTCTTTATTTATATTACGTTACGGATCAATGTTCTATGCAAGTATTTTTACTTTAAAGGTTTTGTAAACGCGATTGTGTTCTTTATTTAGATAAGGCTACGGACCAATGTTCTATACAAATATTTTTTTCCACCAAGGCGATCATGTTCAAGTTTTCATTTCTGTCGGCACTCCCGGAGTGCCACTGTTTTTTTTCCGTGGGGAATTCTTTATGATTACCCTCCGTCTGGGGAAAATGGAGGGTTATTTCGGACTCCTACCGCCATGCCTAACGGGCCCCATCATCAAGTGCGGCCGATCCCCACGACCGCATGTCCTCCGGTGCGCATGGAACACTGCGTGCCACCTCTTTGCCTGTGATTACTTCACAGGCAAAGAGGTGGCACGCAGTGTTCCAGCGAGCGCAGAGCGCCTAATTATTAATCACATTCAGTGGAATTAAGAGGAGGCTCCCTAAATTGTTTTTATTTATTTATTTAAACTTTTCACACTCAAAAGGTACAAAGTGCCTTAGGCATTCTCTACCAGCCAACCAAGGGTGGTGAAAAGATAAGATGGCAGGTGCTCTGTTTGAGAGGAACAAAAAAAAAATTAAAAATATGTCATTAGAAATAAAATAGGTAGGAACAATTGGTACATAAATAGGTTATAACTTATAATACACATACATACATATTTAATATAATATATACCTATATTGTATGTTAATTTGTATTAATATTCTGAAACAGTCACGCATACAATCAAAATGGAACTTTAGTATATGATTTATTGGATCTTTTTTATTTCCATGTACAAGACAGTTACGTAATTGTAACATTTTCGCTCTATTCATTTTCATTCGAAAATCACGTTTTTTTTAAAGATTATTCAAATAAAATCAAGATTACTCGGCTTTTATGTCTAAAATAAGTATTCACAGTAAGAAAATATAGTTTATTATCCAGCCACGAGATAGTTTTTCTCTTGATTAATTATTACTATTAGTTATAAACGAAATAAGAATTGAGACTTACGCCATTTAGTTCCGTGCTCGAATACGATCAAAGAGCGTACGCGATATTCAACTTTATAACTGATGTGTTAGCGTTTAGCACACAGTGGACTGGCGGGGTGCATAGGGGCGGAGCTTGCTTGGAAATTGTCTTTAGAGTGCCTAGTCTTCATAGAGGTGGTAAAAATTTCAAGCACCAGTATTAGTAGAAGGAGGTATAAAGTTTTGTGAGAACTTAGTAGAAAACTGGATTTATGCCCGGTTGATGGAAATAGGCTCGCCCCTTATTACATGGGACTTAAACATAACTGGCGAAATGTGGGTGTACATGGTAAGGTACACCTCTGCCTAACCCTTCGGGGATTTACAAGCGTGATGTTATGTTATTTTAGTAGAAAACTTGAGTAAATTGCTCAACTATTCCCTTGTTAATAAATAAATAAAAATAAAATAAAAATATTTTATTGTGAGGCATCAAAGCCCATAGGGTGATAGTAAGTATTATATCTTACTTAAAAACTATATTAGAAACATGCTAGAACAATAAAAAGAAAGACTAAGAAAATACACACATACACCTACCACACCGACACACCGACCTATACACTGACCTTATTGGTGATGTTCTTCAGAAAGGCCAGGTGCGTAGTACTCGCAACCGGCGTGCGTGTATGACCAGATGTATGAACGTAAACGAGGCAAAAGAAGTATGTAAGGATCGTAGCAGGTGGCGTTCTGTAGTTTCTGCCTACCCTCATGGGAAGAAGGCGTGAGTTAATGTATGTATGTACTAAGAAAATCACAATCACAAGAATGATTAAGAAAATAGAAATACTGTACATGTGTGTTTTCTAAAAAAGCCACCAATTACACTCTAGATTGGTAAGCTCCAGCACTAAGCAGCTGCATCCTGTTATAACAGAAGCCGATCCCAATATAGTTGAGAAAACTCTAGGCAAATTAATTAATCTGCCTAGTCTTTTGATGAAATTAATAATCAATTTATCATTAATTGCATCATCACCAAGAAGTATTTACTATTTATATCTCTAACTGACAGATTCCATTTACGTGCTTCACATGAGAATGGATGCGTCTGTTGCACGGCGAATAATAAATTGTGACTGCATTTAAAACTAGAAAGAGTAAGTTAAGCGCGAAAGGAATATTAATTTTAATGTGTCTTCTAATGGCTGTGAACTGCAGCCAAGTTTAACTTAAGGGCCAGTGGATTTGGAGCAGTTTGATATTAGTTTCGTTAAGACCGGAATCTTGTATCTACAGACCTAGTTCTATTTTGGAATAGCTTTGGAAAATATAATGTACTAGCTTGACCCATCAGACGTTGTCCTGTCAAAATTTAAATTTCGATTTTTCGGCTGTTCCTTTATTATTATTTATTTAACCATTTATGCACACACATATAAACAGACAAGAAGAAAGGAACAGAAAAATACGTACAAAGGCAATACTTATTTCTAAAGAAATCTCTTCCAGCATACCTGCGACAGGAAAGTATATAAAAAGAGATGTAGACAACGTGTGTAACCGTATAAGAGAAAATAAAAAAACATAAATCAAAGAAGAAAAAAAAAACAATTCACATTTTTTTTCCAATTAATTAAAATAAAACATACATAAACTCACGCCTTCTTCCCATGGGGGTAGGCAGAAACTACAGAACGCCACCTGCTACGATCCTTACATACTCCTTTTGCCTTGTTTACGTTCATACATCTGGTCATACACGCACACCGGTTGCGAGTACTACGCACCTGGCCTTTCTGAAGAACATCACGAGTAAGGTCAGTATTTGTCCTCCTAAGGCGTCCCCGACCGGCCTTTCCCTTCACATCAGCCTTGTAAATACATTTTGTTAGTCGCCTTTATTCATCCTCTCAACATGCCCAAACCATCTTTTTCTCATCTTTTTTTTCCAACACCTAAATATAAAAAAAAAATATTATTCTAATCCGTCGAGCCATTTTCGAGTTTTTGCGAGACTAATGCACGGCAATTGATTTTTATATATAGATAGATAGATTAGACAAACAGAAAGTTAATTTCCCCCTGTAGGTATAGTTTACAAATAAAAAATCAGAACCTCCCTTACACAAGCTGTTTTAGAGAAGGGAGCGCAGTTATTATTTTCTTTAAATGACTCCTTCGACCTAGAGCAGTTCTGGCCCAGTGGTAACGGCCGCGACTTACGTGTTGTAAGGTCGTAGGTAGGCGCTTTACTTTGTGTAAATTATTTCATCACCGCTGCTCTCAAAACGGTGAAGGAAAACGTCTTTGAACCAAAAATTCGAAGACATGTGACATCTACCAACCCCCACAGGGCTCGCGTGGTGGACCCACGGCCCACTCACCACAGAAAGGAGGCCTGTGTCCCAGCAGTGGGAACATTATAGGCTGATTATGATGCTCCTTCGATTACCTGAAAATCTCATAAGTAGGTAATTGCAATAAATAAATCATGAATGGTATCATCATACCTACCTACTTGATATTCCTTTCACGATGATCATAGTCGTGAATGTTTATAACATCAATAATTAACCACCACCACTAAGGACGGCCACCAGTCGCTTTTTTTTCAAAATAAATAGAGTAGTGTCATCTCAACACCGCCATCCCTTGAATTTGTATATATATATAAATGTAATATAGGTATATATTTTATTTACTAAATATTAACTATTGTAAAACATTTTAAAAGAGTAACGGTGGAGTTTCTAGCCCATTCTTCTCCATACGAAAACTATCTTTTGGAAGGGGCGACTAGAGTCAATTTTATTATTTTGTAAATTTTGACGTTCAAGAGTGCCATACATGGACCTATTTGAAAAAAATATTTGACTTTGACTTTGATTATAAGTTATAACCTATTTATGTACTGATATTCCTACCTATTTTATTTCTAATGATATATTTTTTAATAATTTTTTTCTTTGTTCCTCTCAATCAGATCACCTGCCATCTTGTCTCTTCACCACCCTTGGTTGACTGGTAGAGAATGCCTAAGGCATTAAGTCCGCCTTTGTACCTTTTTGAATGTGAAAACTTTAAATAAATAAATAATGAAATTGTTGACTTAACAATTACTTTAATTGAACCACTTTACTATTAATTTATCTATAACTTTAATTAGGTACTAGTGTTTTCTACCAAAGTCGTGTAAAAATGTAAAAACTGCGCCTTTGTAAGAAAACCATTTCTGAAAGTAAACGAAATAAATCACTCACACATGAACAACATTCCTACATTTATGGGTTAGTTCGGTATGCTTGAAGGGTATTTTAATTTGAACAAGCCGTAGTACAGTCAACCAAAAAGATGTGTTCTATAATAATATATCAATAAAAACAAAATAAAATTATACATTAAAATTAAACTTTTTTTTTGCTTTTTTTTTTATTTCATTCATATGTTTTGTGGGCACATATTGATACAATATTTTGGAAGAAATATTGTATACAATCAAATGAAGTCTTGTCGATCGATAAATACATATTTTTGAAGCTACGTTCACAACATGCTATTTTGTATAAGCGAAAGCTGAAAACCTCACGCTAAAGAACTAGAAACAATACAAATCTTGCTGTTTTCCTAGGATAGGGATGAATTATTTAAGACTAGCTTTAGCCCGCGGCTTCGCCCACGTGGATGTCGAAAAAAATCCCACGGGAACATACTATCGGGATTACATACCTATAGCCGAGGAAATGTCATTGACTAATACCGCTGAGCCCGTGTTGTTGTCAACCATAATTATGTAGTTACGCGTACTTTTGAACTTTTATCTTTTAAACTATTTATTTAAGTGATTTGATGACAAGGCATATTTTAATCTAAATTAAATGCGCAATTTAAATAACATATTTTGTTGGATAAGGATTAATATAATACCGGTCAAAAAAGCTTCGGAAATAACAATGAAATTTTCATCAAATTCTGAAAGATAATAATGGTTACTGTGGGTCATCCTTAGAAGATAGACATATATGCCATCGCGGACTTTTTAAGATGAACAATACTGTGGAATATAAATTTTATGTAACTTTTAACATTTCCGCGGCGCACGCCAATAAAGCTCCCAGTCGGCATTATTTTTTACGACATCTTCAACAATAATCGTCAAATTTCAGCCAATTTACACAAACCTTAATTAATTATACACTAAAATCTTCCGCATGAATCACTCCGTCCATTGGTGAAAACCGTTTGAAAATCCGTTCAGCAGTTTTTGAGTTTATCACGTTCAGACAGACAGACAGACGCGGCGGGGGACTTTGTTTTCAGAAGCCCGAAAAGTCTGACAACCAGTCTTACCAAGGGGTATCGTATTACCCAGTAACTGAGTTGTGGAGGTCCGATAGGCAGTCGCTCCATGTAAAATACTGGTATTCAGCTGCATCTGGTTAGACTGGAAGCCGACCCCAACATAGAGGGGAAAGGCAAGGCAGATGATGACCAACCTACCTACGTCATAGGTAACTTACCCAGGAAGTAGTTTGTTATGCAAACAACATAAAAAGATCGTCTAGCGAGAGGTCACGACAGGATTTAGGTAAATAAAGTGAGTTCTTAAATTATAAGCAAAGTTCGAAATGTGATCTCACTAAGGTAATATTATTAAATAAATTTATTTTTTATCTTTTACCTCATGATCTCAATAGTAACAATTAAAGTTTTTTTATATATAATTTTATTATAATGTTTTTTTTTTCTTGCGGAATATGTGGAACTTCTTATATTTAAGACCTTTTATGTAGATACCATATTTTACGCAAAATATAGGAATACTAATTCTTATCTACATATACAGGGTCGAATCAAATTAGCTAGCGAAACTGCAGACGTGATCGGTATCGATATCTAAACACGTTAAGAAATAAAAAATAAAATTATGACTTTTTTGGGGGGGTCAAACTCTCAAACTCAAACTTAAAACATTTATTTCAAATAAACCAATTACAGGTACTTTTGAATTGTCAAGGGATCGGTCAGTCAGAAAGATGAAGCTAGTTGTGCATTCTAAAGCATAGTAAGTACCTATGGAGAAAAACGGGCAAGAAACTCCACAGACACTCTTTTAAATCAAAATATTGTTACAAAATATTGGTTTACATCATCTATGTTGAAATTATACATGTGAGAACAACGTAGAAAGACGTGCACGTTAAAAGCGTATGTAACAAAAACAATTCAAAAATAGCAACAATTCAACGACTGCTGGTAGTGTTTTGTTACTTGCAGTATGAGTTGAGAAAATCTGTTTTCTTTTGTTTTGTCGTGTTTAGATATCGATACCAACCTCGTCTGTGAAGTTTACACAACAAGAAACTGTTTTTTTAACTGGTATTTCAAGTGACTACACTAACTGCGGTTGATGACCATACAAAAAAAAACATACAATTAATTTCTTCTTACTTTATCATATTTGGATATTGATGTATGTACCTACCTACTTAATTATCTGGACATCTGGTGATTCAAGTATGTATCATGTTTGAGAACGTGCAGTTCGTTGCGTCAATTAACCTTTAATATTACCTAAATAAGAACCAGGGAAGAAGGGAAAGGCCGGGCGGGGACGCCCTAGGAGGACATACACTGACCTTATTGGTGATGTTCTTCAGAAAGGCCAGTGCGTAGTACTCGCAACCGGCGTGCGTGTATGACCAGATGTATGAACGTAAACGAGGCAAAAGAAGTATGTAAGGATCGTAGCAGTTGGCGTTCTGTAGTTTCTGCCTACCCCCATGGGAAGGCGTGAGTTTATGTATGTACAGTAAGCGCTCAAAAGTGCATAAGCACGCTAAGAGTCGTATTGCTGTGAACACGCGGTATAGTCCGTACATTTGTATGTGTAAACAGTCAGACGTCTGTGGTGTGAGTGCCGTACACACACAACAGAGAACGCATATTTGCACTACACACTGTCGTATCGTCACGGTTCGCGGGCGCCGCACTTATATTTCCATCACTTTTGTTAGCATGCATCATACGCGTGACCTTGGCCAGTGTATGGCATTGCTAAAATTCGAAAGTAAATTATAAGTGCAGATAGCAGAAGGCGTTAAGCGTTGGTCTTAGATTCAAGATGGCTAAGGTTCTAATCTCGTAAATCACAGCGCTGTTTTTGCAAATATTATTATTTTTGTTTGCAATAATAACATTTTTAAATATTCCTGCCTATTTATTAATGTTGTTATTGCAATAAAGGGTTTAGAATAAAAATGCGTGATGTGATAATAAAAAATAAATAATATTTATTCGTTATATTTATTTTACTTAAGTATAGTTAATGAACTGCTACAATTATTTATCATTACTTCACCTGAATACTATGTGAAATAGATGTCTAGAAACTTAGAAGCAATTTGTATTATTTTGACATATTTAAATTTTGAAATATTTTAAATGGATTTTTTTCACCATATATATAAAGCTTTGATCATGTTCGAAGTAATTAAGCAATAAATAAGAATATTAGTCTACTTAAAATGTAAAAAAATCTACTGACAATATTGTTGATTTTAAGGTTAAGTATTATTTTAAATTTTATTTGGCTTTAGTAAATATTGGTTGGTATTGAGGTTATAGCTTAAGTATTCATTTTCTTTACGAAAAGAAGATTGAAACTAAACCACAAATTTTAATCCTAAAATAATAATATTACTAAAATAATATTAATGAAACAATTTCGGTCTATCTGCAAGAAATACGACAAACACCCTATTGAAACGTGCTTAAAAAATTCGTTACCATTACCATAAATTCATGCAATAATGAATCTGTTGTTTATTAAGTTGGTACGGTCAATATTTTAAGGTCAAAAACGGTTTTCTAGCTGGTCTTCAGTGATGCAAGCCTTCAGAGTGCACGGCGAACGGTTCATAATGACGTGTTTTTAATAATTCAGCAAAATATCTCGTTGGTATGAAACCATTTGTTTCATATTCATTCATCATTTGACGTCGCTGCACCTCGATAATAAGCCCCTTCCTCATATCTCTTAACCCTCACAGTATTTCTCTAGAACAAAGAAAAACATTGTTTTTATTACACATAATACCTAATTATTTATTATTCACTAATCGAATTAAACCTCATAATGAATTTAAAACTTTAAAGGCATCTTCTGTCTCAACAATACCTCTGTTCTATCAACAATATCCTTGATTAAGATTTATGTTTACTAAAATATGAAATATATAAATGATAACACTCACACTTAGTCCGGTTTCATTAGATATTCACTTCACTTTTACGCAGCGCAATAATATTCTCTGATCTGATCTGATCTCTTCAATATATTTTATGCCTGCTTTTTGAAAATAATAACCACAACACTGCGCTAAATACTCGTCACCAATATTATCCACGAGCCAACAAAGTTCTATTAATTGAATACTCGTAACAAACTGTATCTGTCTACCCTACAGAAATCGAAATAATTTACTTAGTTTTCTGTGGTCTACCTGCTAAACTTTAATATTTATGTGAACAAGACGAATGAAACAAAAAAGGAATGATTATCGAACTAGTCATTGGTTGCAGACAAAGTGAGTGTGTGTGTGTGTGTACTGTGCGTGTCTATAGTATTGTAACAATTTATAGAAGAAGGTCGTAAGTCAAACCGAAGTGTCAGTCTATTGCTTTGTGAGATTGCTTATGGACTTTTGGTCGGTACTGTATGTATGTATGTAAGAACCAGGAAAATGACAACTTTATATCCTAGTAGGGTTAAAATAATTCTAAACGTGTCTAAAGTTGAAGACGTAGCGTTGGAAGGCCTCAAGGTGGACCGATGACCTTGTGAAGGCCGCAGGAATCCGCTGGATGCAGGAAGTACAAACCGGTCGAAATGGTAGTGCTTGGGGGAGGCCTATGTCCAGCAGTAGACGTTTTTCGACTGAAACGATAATGATATATCTAAAGTTTACACTTCATCAAGCCTACAAAAACAAGGTTGACAGTGTGTTTCACAAAACTTCTATGGGGTTCTGAGGGGTTCGAATCATCACGACCGCTGGCAGCGCCCGCTCGCCAGTTCGCCTAACCGTTGGGCTAGTGCCGCTTAGATCTTTATTTACGTTAAATAATACACCGTCAGCATATTTAGGTACAAGTACAGTAGTAGGCCTCACGTCAGTGGTAAAACTTAGACCTTAACGTCTAAGTTAAAAAAAAAACCCCTATTTGTATGACGATAGAATTGAAATTTCAGTGATGAAGCCTAAAGACGTCGCGGCATGCCTAAGGATTCCGCGGCATCGTAGCCGTTGAAATTTCAATTGTATTGTCATATTATTAAGTTATATTTCTATTCGTGGCATAAAAATCCTTTGCCGTGCCGTGCCGTGCCGCCAGTGGGCGCAGGCCCTAACACGTTCAGTGCCGGAAGTCCTCCTGGAGGGTTCACCTAGTCGCATCTGGGATGCCGGGAGCCCTCGCGGAGGGCTCATTTTAAAAATAGGTATTTTCTTAGAGAATACAGCATTATAAACTAAAAATAAAATCTGATGTATATTTTAACAAATATGTGTTGGTTTTAAAATCAAAGCATTTTATTTTTTTCGTGGTTACTAGTGTTCACAAAAAATTTAAAGGTACGGTACTATGTATAACGACAAAGACCCACTAAAAATACCATTTTACACTGTTTTATAACACGGTTTAAAACCTAATGCTGCCGTTGCCGTTGACCGTCCGCGATGGTTAACTTTAGCGCAAACGTAATGCCGGTAAACCTCCCGGAGGGTTCACTTTCAATATGTATGGCGGCATGGCGTATGAGTTCTATGAAAAATGGGTGGAGTCGAAAGTTTTAAGCTGGTTTAGGCCGCGTCCTATCTAAACGCGATCGTCGCGACGGAGAACATTTTCCGGTTTTCCGAACAAAAATTGACTTGCACGCTACAATCACGTATTGGCGCAGCGATCGCTTTTGGATAGGACGCAGGGTTCTCCACGGACGAGAGAATCGCGGCGATAGACAAGCTCTGCCTAGCGTAGGGCGTACTTTGGGATCGTCCACGTGAGTCTCTAAAGGGAGGTACAGAAAAAATCACGAAATATCACAAGGGTGTAGTGATTGTGTAGTGATATTACGTGTATTTATTTTTTCGTTTAACGCGTGGTTTCTAAACCGAAAAGCGGCGCGCGACCTTAACTCGCCATTGCCAGGCAACAATTAGTATTTATAAAGATAAAATATTTTGAAAAATTTTAAGATACTTTACCTAAAGATTTTAGGTAGGGGGTTAGTCCAAAACCTCACCACGTATTACCGGCGGGGAGGGGGTTAAAACGTTGCTATAAAACATCACGTGATTAATGGATGACCCTTTCAATAGAATAAGCCCACGTTCGCACGGACGTAATAAAATCGCGGCGATTTTTTTTTTGTGTGCACTTGATTTTCAACTCTCTTCTAAGCGCCGAGAGTTGAAAATCCAACAGTGTGTTTTTTCAACGCACTGGGACGAGAGTGCGTTCCAGTGCGTTGGATTCTCAATGCTCGGCTTAACACTGAGAGTTGAAAATCCAGTGCTCGATAAAATCCCGCAGCGATTTTATTACGTCCGTGCGAACGTCGGCTAAGAGGCCAGCTTATACTGGTTTTGTGACCACTGAAATGCGGCCTACAGTACCTAACCTAAGATAAAACAAGAACTATAAAATAAACAATAGCCATAAGTAGGTAAAGTTTTTTTATGCTGTTTGCGTATCATAGAAAACATCAAGCTGAGTTAAAACTTTTAAGGCAGGTTTACATATTTTATGAAGGCGGCGAATTTTTAAAAGCCTATCTCTCTTGTTACAGGACAAATTGCTCAATAAGCTGGAAGAAAATGAACCGGAACTCGCCTCTTCGCCAGATGAGGAAGTAAGTGTACCTTTCTTTATAAAGTTACAATGGGTTCTGAAATAAATTGACGGAATTCTTCCGAAAAGGTCCCTCCTCTCTTATTAGATAGGTATTTTTTAGGGATTTTTTAAGGTTATTTTTAGTACCTACGTTGGTTTTGGGAAAATTCCCAAAACCAACGTAGGTACTAAAAATAACCTTAAAAAAATACTTACATACCTCAACTACCTACCTGCTTTCATGCAAGACCTATAAGATTTCAGTTCTTTCGTAAAAACCAATCCTTCAAAACATCAGTGAGTTTAAATAACGGTTAACACTTTCGACGCCACCCACTTTTCATAGAACTCATACGCCATGCCGCCATACATATTGAAAGTGAACCCTCCGGGAGGGTTACCGGCATCCCAGATGCGACATGGTGAGCCCTCTAGGAGGGCTCCCAGCACTGAACGTGTTGATGAAATCTAAGTTATTTTAAACCCTGCAGAAAGCCCGATCAAGTCTTTAATCAGGAAACTAGCAATAAAGTTCTTAATTTTATGTGATTGGTTGATAGATAGATAGGTATAACTGTACGGTAGGACTGTGAAGAGAGAGAAGATCGTGTCCATCTAGACTCTAGATAGACACTCTATTTACGCTGCAAAAGAACTAAAACAAACTAGCCAACTTTGTTATGCTGGTGTGTGTGACAGCTACGTCTTACACTCGCGCCACGTCATTGTGCTGTCATTGAGCTTTTCTAGTGTACGTGCATTTAGCGGCCAACTGTTGGACGCTATTTTTGTCGACGAGTTCACAGCTTTGACTATGTATCTAGACATATTAATTATATCTTTTTCCCCATTTACATTACAGATATAAATTTAGAAGTTTTACATAGGGCGAAAATTGGGCGGTCTTATCGCGAAAAGCGATCTTTTAAAGAGAACCTTTGAATGGGAGAAGGGGTGACAATACCGCAGGGTCCGCAGGTTGACAAACAAATCAACCAAACAGATACACAACTTGACTACAGATAGAACTAAAGAGGTTTCAGTATGTGAGGAGAGGATAATGACGGCCTGCGCCTGATGACGGGGACCATCACGGGTCAATGCTCGCTAAACAAACACTTGCACACAATAGGCATAACGGACAGTCCTCTGTACAGGGCGTGCATGGAGGCTGAGGAAACCATCGCGCACGTGCTCTTCGAATGCACAGGTGTTACCCAGATTAGAACAGAAACCCTCGGGTCACCCAGATCTTTCACTGATGTTCTGAACAGACCAGGAGTTTTAATTAACTTCTGAAGGGAGGTGGGCTGGTTGGAATAATCACCAAACGGCCCCCATGGCCCACGCACAATAGTCCACCTGACGGATTAAGTGCGGAAACCAAACTCCATAACATAGAATATAGAGGATAACGAAATCTCGGATTAATCAATAGATGGGTGCGTCCTCCCGATAACAATACCTAACAACATTCTGCATTCACCATCCCTTTGTCTAGGATGGTGAAGAATGGGAAACCACGGTTTGGCGCCATCGTTCGTTGTAACGTCCATTATTGGCTGACAAACTCCATCAGTAGGAGTTTACGGAATGAGATGATAAACAAAGGGTACATTACCTAGACAAAACAAAAGAAATATATAATCAACTTTCTCATTCCGTTGGAACGGGGTTCATTAATGCAGCGAGATTAAACCTGAATTAGCAACAATTTCGGGTTTCATTAACTTTTTAATTCCACAGCCGTCAGCTTTTCTATAGCGTTTCATATTTTTGTTTGGGTAGGTACGCTACTTCCCGGATACACGTCCTGTGTATATCGCAATGCGCCACTCCGGATTACTGCGACCTGCAATATTGTATAATTTTAAGCAAACTGAAGGGTCGTATTTCGTTAAGTTTAACGCAATTTTTTTCATCTTACAAAAAATAGGTTTTAATTTTTATATATTTTTTTTTTTTTTTTTTATTTAAAATGTAGATGGATATATACTTACCTATAAATCTGTGACAAGAATATGGCGACCAGGTATTTTTTTTTTAAATTAAAAAATTATGGGTGTGCGGGAACATGATGGCTTCAGCCCCGGATCTAGGGGGCAAACCAGGGCCCGTGCCCCGGACGCCAACTTCAGGGGGCGACTAATTCAAGCGTAGCAGACAAGTGCACCACCCAGCACACAGCAACTTTGCAATAAATGAGACGCGCAGCACATTTACTTATAATCTTTGTATTTTTTTTCTTTTTTACAACAGTTTTGGCGCCCCTGTTTAATTGGCGCATTATCGATCAATACCATTTGATTAATATGTAGCTGCCAAAATTTTCATTTTGAGAAAATTTAAATTTCACTGAGGCTAGCTTAGTGCATCCCCATAAAAGATTGGAGGGGGGGCGGCAGACGGCAATTTCTGCCCCGCCTCAAAAAAATCTAAATCCGGGGCTGGATGGCTTAGCTACACCCAAGAAGGAATTTTTTAACTCCCATGACGCCTGTCCTAGAAAAGATGGATGGAATTAAGAGATCTAACTTACTGCACTGATTCCAAATTAGGTAAAAGGTGATAAGAACGTATACTGAAAGTGGGCAACGTCGCAAATAGCTGTCAAATATTTCGCTGTTTTGATTAGGTAATTTGGCAATATAGGAAATAAGAAATATGGCTAACTAATGAACTAGTATATTAATCATGAATTGCAATAAATTATAACACTGAATTTGATGTTGTAACCGTTTTAGGTGTAAAAAAAGCATTTGGAAAGTTTCCAAATACTTGTTTTACATCTAAAACTAAATATTCAGTGTTACGATATTAATTATTGTATTTCCTAATCAATATTTCAGTTCACTAGTTTGCACGTTTGGCGTCATATTTTGATGTTAGGTCTTGTGCTACGTAGAAACCCATAAATAGGTACATCTCTAAAATCTACAAAGAGAACAATAATCGAATTCGATCTACATTTATGTAAATTCATTACAACCTCAAAAAAAACCATTGTCAATTTGAAACCAATCTCGAATATTTAACTAATCTAAACAATCTAATCGGAAACAAGTGAAAGCAGGCTAAGACTGGTAAACAATACCGATTCCGGCGCAAACAGCTGACGATCAACCTTGGCGCGTATCAAGGCTTCTGCACCACAACTAACTTGTCTTATTACGTCATTTAATTTTATTTAAATTCAATACTGAAGATTTAATTAAATAAATGATTTTAATGGTAAGTTCAGGGAAACCACACAGGGTCGATAATTCGATATACCTATTAACCTAATCCGAGTGAGTGATATATTCTGAAGGTACGAATCACGAAGTAACTAAAAATGAATATTTCAAGTTCTAGGAAGCCTAGATAGGGACCGAACTACCTACTATTAGTACTAAGTGGTTTCAGTCAGGTCAACTGTAGGTACACATCAAGCTATACTTTTCCAGTATAAGCTGACCTCGCATTGTACAGAAATCCTATACAATGCGAGATCAGCATAAAGGCTTGTGCAGACCAGCGCGACACGCGACGCGACACAAAGGCACCGCTCGTCGCGCGACTGGCGGTGCCTTTGTGTCGCGTCGCGTGTCGCGCTGGTCTGCACAAGCTTAAAACTGGAAATGTATGTGTAGCCGTGTGTACCACAAGAATCCCCCTGAATATCTGACCTTTTTCTTTCATACCATTTGGTTTGCAAGGGTATGATCGACCACCACCTTACATATAGGTCGTAGCTTAAATTAAACGTTAGTCAAGCAGTCCTCAGACTTTCAATCCCACCCCGGCCCGGGGCATGGCATGCCAAAGGATTTTCGTAAGCGGAACACGATCAGTGCCGGGAGCCGACCTAGAGGGCTCACTCTAGTCGCATATTATGGGATGCCGGGAGCCCTCGCGGAGCTCTTATTTTCAATGAAGGTTTTTTCTTAGCGAATACAGCATTATAAACTGAGTAGGTTAATAAAATCTGTTGTATATTTTAACAAGATTTATTAGTATTTGAGTTGGTTTTAAAATCCAAATAATTTAATATTTAAAAAAAAATGTGTCTAGAGGACACAAAGAGGTTTACATTTTCAAGGTTACAAATATTCACTAAGAATTTAAAAGGTTGGACACCCCTGTCTGGGGATCAGAGAGTTATTATACTTTCTTAATTTTTATATTTTTTACAATTTCAATAACCCCCAGAGATACGTGTAGCGGCAAGACCCTCTGAAAACGCAATTTTACTTCGTTTACAGTGTTTTATAACACGGTTTCAAACCTGATGCCGTTGACCGTCCGCGAGGGTTAACTTTAGCGCAAACGTAGCCGGTGACCCTCCCGGAGGGTTCACTTCCAATATGTATGGCGGCATGGCGTATGAGCTCTATGAAAAGTGGGCGGAGTCGAAAGTGCACTCACATTTCGATGATATCATCACAAGGGGACTCAAGGATACCGCGTCGGGAAGCTGCGGTATACTTCGGTACACAAATTTTAAATGCTATGTCGAGCCATACCGTGTGGTGCAGCCCAGTTAAGGCTGGCTTTACTATGTGGTCCTGATCAATTTGCATTAGGTAGGTACTACAATAACAAAAATCAAATCAAATCTATGTATTTTTTTATTACGAAACTAATCCCTTTATTCATCCATTTCCAGTGTGTAATATGTGTGAACGCGAAGGCGACGATGCAGACGTCGCCATGCGGGCACAGGGTGGTGTGCCGGCGCTGCTTCGTGAAGACCATCCAGATGGCGGTCAGCCAGCGCCTGCTGCCGCTGCGGTGCGTCATCTGTCGAGCGAAGATCCTGCGACTGCGGCAGGCACCGCGGCTTGTTACCAGCAAGAGCTGGCAGGTAAGAAGACAAATCAACACTATTCTAAGTTTTGAAATGTCATAACATAGATAACATCACGCCTTGTTTCCCCGAAGAGTTGGGTAGTGGTGTACCTGTAGCAGGTACCTACACCCACATTTCGCCAGTTATTTTTAAGTCCCATGTAATAGGGGGCGAGCCTATTGCCATCAACCGGGCACAAATCCAGACTCCGGGCTGCTACTGAGAAATTCCAGATAGAAAAACCCAATAACACTTTGCCCGACCCGGGAATCGAACCCAGGACCTCATGCTCAGCAGTAGCGCTTGCGACAACTAGACCAACGAGACCAACTACCAAAAATTTTAGCAACGTTTAATTTACTTAGTTTAGTCAGATAGGCCTGATTGTAATTAATTACATATTATGAACTTGGTTCTTTTTAATATATGCATAGGATAAAAAAACTAGGGCTTGTGGCTAAGTAGGTAATAACAGCTGCACGGGTCGACCGATCAGGTTAAGCTACGCTTGCCGCGGTTGGTCCGTGTATGGGTGACCATCTTTACATACCCCCCATTTGTCCCCTCCGTGCCTCGGAAAGCACGTTAAGCCGTTGGTCCCGGCTGTCATTTGTAGATCTTTGACAGTCGTTACGGGTAGTTAGAAGCCTAAAAGTCTGACAACCAGTCTTACCAAGGCGTAGCGTGTTACCTAGTCACTAGGTTGTGGAGGTCAGATAGGCAGTCACTCCATGTAAAATACTGGTATTCAGCTGCATCCGGTTAGACTGGAAGCCGACCCCAACATAGTTGGGAAAAGGCTAGGCTAAAACTGAGAAGGCAGATTTTCTTACTAGGCTATTAAAAATCCGTCCACCGTTGGTAATACGATGAAGATTGTTGCCAGTCTTCAATAGGTAACTGTGACGTCCCTCTGCCATTGTAGGTCCAGCGACAAGCGCTATACCTCATTTATAATGACGTTGTCGAAACCTAGAACCCCTGGCAACGAGTTGCCATGAGTAGGTACGTAACAATTTACTTACACCATCCATTACCATCTCTACTGAAAGCGCGACGATGGGTTTAAAAAATCGAGCAAGAACCTGCAAGAACAGCCGGCCCTTCATTATTTTGACGAATGATGTCTTTGGCAACTTAAATTCATATCCTATCGTAACTCGAATTACCATATAATAATCCTACATTTCAGGTGTCAAGCGGTAGCGCGAAGTCGTGGGGCGTGCCAGGTTCTGTATCCAGCTACTCGGTGGGTGCACGCTCTGTGCCAGCCTCCGCCTCACTCTACTCCGTTACCAGTGGCGAGTCTTCCCTCTCTGGTACGTACGAGTACTTATTAGGACCTACATGTTATTTTGTTACCCCTGCTAGATGAACCAATGGATTCAAAAATCTCAAACTCCAATCATAACTGTACCTGTGATAATGCTACAGTCCTAAAGTCCTTTCACTGTGGAAGGAAGGGTGAACTGTGAAAGTTCCACAGTTATTTTATTTACCTCTGACAGCAAAACAGCAAGTCAGGAAGCAGCAACCATATTGAAACGAGAATATTGACAGTGGTGAAAAATCAGAGGTAAATTAACTGTGTAAGGACCTATATTGCGTGTGTCGTCACACACAAGGCGGACTAGTCATTCACGCCACACAGCTGCGTTATGAAAGCTGCAGTTTACCTACAGGCTCTAATACCAACCCTCTTACCTAGCGTGGTTAGTTGCAGTACGGTATCTAATCATACGAAGATAAGATAAACGTAACCTTTCAAAACCTTGTTGTACCTATCTCTGTACCTACACGACTCTGCATAGGTTACTTACCTAGCCATCATGCCTTCAGGGAGCGTTTAAGTATTACGTAACGCAATTTTTGAAGATTTTTGACCCCCCTCCCCCTAGTAAAACGTTACCTAACCACCACCAAGTGACCATTTTTACACCTGAAAGTCACAATTCTGTGGCGTAAAGTACAAGCTGTTGATAAATATATATTTTTTTGCTTTACATCTGGAGTTTAAAAAGAAATATTTAAAATTACTTACTATCCTGTAAAGCAAGCAAGAAATTTTGTGAAGGAAAAAGTGGCCATTCCATTTAAAATTTTGAGAAAAAAATTACGTTTTAAAAAATGCGTGAGAAAAAAAATCTCTACGCGACCGTTCTGAAGGGTTAAAACAATGTTACGTAACGCGTAATTCAAATCTGTAACGCACCGTATCATTTCAGAAGACCCCCAACCCCCCCTCCCTCCCCCCAAATTGCGTTACGTAATACTTTAACGCTCCCTCAGTTACTAAATCAGAGTCACTGTTATAAAACTTATCCAACTTCTCTCATTCCAGGAGTATCTTCTGTGTCTTCGAATAGCGGAGGCAACGTCGCCAGCAGCTGTTCAACGAAGCTATGTGGTGGCGCCAAGTGCGGAGGCGCATGCCTGGGCGCAGTGCCCAGGGTGTCAGTGCCGCCGCGCGCTAGGCAACCTGCCTCCAACTCGCTGAGACGCTCGCAGCATCATAGTATGAAGGTAATATGAGTACCAGCAGCTACAGTCATGGAAATTATTTGCTATAGTTTGACCAATACCGCTGTACCGCGCCTTACGAATACGCGGCGAGGCGGGGGGCAGTGTTGACCAATGAGCGGCGGGCGGGACGCCGTGCGCCGAGAGCTTTGACGAATTAGCGGCCTGCACTGCTCCCCCGTCTCGCCGCGCGCCTTCCTAAGGCGCGGTACAGCGGTATTGGTCAAACTTATAAGCAACCCGATATATATATTACTTTCCTCTATTTAAGCAACCTTGACATGCTATTTCAATTGGCAGTGTTATTGCAATTTTATACAACTCTCAAAGGATGACTGTTGTGATTTGAATATACGGATAATTTAAGTTCATAATCATTTTGCTTATCAATTAATTTCCCTGACTTTACAAGAACAAAGTAACAAAACCTCTTGATCCCCCAGTTGATATACAGCGCAGTACTTATGAACTAGTCAGTCTCAGTAACATAGATTTACTCTCGGACGTAAATCTATGTTACTGAGACTGACTAGTTAGACACTTAAATTGTTCGACGAACCTTCATCAGGCCAAAAATGAGGCTTAGAGAATCGTATGAAGGATCTAGGACTAAGCTTACCTGCCCGTAATTGTGACTGGACTATTATGATCACTAATATATCACAATAATAATCACTACGAAAACTTATTTACTTTTAACTACGTATTATTTAGCTTAAAAAGAGATACCCAGCTTAGGTCCAAAAATTCCAAGATATCTTGAACAACACGAGTAAGATACACTGAAGATTCACTATCTTTCTGCAAATCAATTTACCACACTTCGACATAATTCTACAACACCTCATCTACCTTCGCATTTTATTAATAAAGATAGGTACCTAATTGTTTGAGATATTCTGCGCTGCAACATTTTAACCAAAAATTTATTTTCCTTGCACATTGAAACTTATAAAATCTCTATACACAGGCCCGGTTACAAGATTATCAAGTCCATAGCTACACTGGAGGTCCTGCGGCAGGAGAGCCTTCGGGTCGCCTACCTCCTATCAGAGAGTTCCAGAGGGAATTCCGCGAGGGACGAAGAGAGAGTGCCGCTGCTGCATCCGCTTCTACTAGAATAAGGTAAATGATTTTTCACCATAAAAGAATGAAACTTCTAAGGGGTAAATTGAACCAGTTGGCAAAGCTTCACAGACCTTAGAGCACCCTCCTTAAGATAGGTACAAGGATTAATTTGATAAGGATATAGATAGGGAAAAATCCAATACAAGAGAGACAGAATGAGATTTGACAGCAAATCTACTATTCCGGAGAGATCTGAGATTTGCTTAACCCTGTAGGTCGCAAAACTCACAGACTACCTGCTGATCTATATTGTATTTTAAGACGAGAAAAATTATAGGTATTAAAACTTTTTTTTTTTTCAGGTGTGCCCAGAAAATTGTAACGCAACTAGAAACGTCGCCACAAAAGGACAAACAACACTTCTTCCGGCCACTAAAACCTTCGAATAACGACGACCCGCCCGATTCCAGAGATCACAGCAAAGAGACTGAACAGAAAAAAGATAACCCCAAATCAAAACCTAAAAAAGAAGATAAAAAGAAAAAAGATGATGAAAATTCAAGACAGGAAGATAAAAGCAAAAAGGATGAAAGTACTGACAATAGAAAAAACGAAATAGCGGAGAAAAAGAAAGAAGAAAAGATGAGACTTAAGGCGGAGAAGGAAGCGAAGAAAGAAGCTAAGCTTCAAGCTAAAGAAGAGGAGAGACAGGCTAAACTATTAGCTAAGGAAGAAGAGAAACAAGCCAAACTAAAAGCGAAGGAGGAAAAGAAAAAAGCCAAAAAGGAAGCAAAGCTCGCCGCGCAAGCTGAGAAAGAAAAAAGCAAATAGAATTAAAACGTTTAAATTTTACATTGTAGAAACTCGTAGCCGTCTTAAATTTTAGATTTGAAAATTGTTATCATTGAGAAATCGTAAAAACAATTTTAAATAGCGTATATCTAACAGTCTATTGTAGTCCATTACTTACGATAAATTAGATACTGTTAGTTTATATTTTATTTTTTTACTTCGATCGGATATGATGATTGTGTTTACGCTTTGATACTGATTTTTACAATTTTGTTATAATTATCTAGCTTAGTTGCAATTTCAAATAGAAATTGTTATTTAACTTAGGAATGTTGTAAATATTTTTAAAGTCAAAAAATGATATTATGAGAAGCAATTTAAGTACATAGTTGTTGGGTCATAATTGGAACTCTACAAACTGCGAAGACTGAAAGAACGGGATAATGAAATCATATCGTTTTGTAATTTAATTGTGTAACAGTATAGTTAAGAGCTTCGTGCATACAGCACCGCCGAAGAATTTATTTATTATGTAGTTTTCGTCGTTCTTAGTTTGTCCGTAGGTGAAGCTTCTAATAGAATTGATTACTTACTGACTAATTTCAAAATGAGTACCGTTTCAAAACTGAAATTAAAAATGTATTAATTAAATTCTAATAAAGATGTGATTTTCCCATAGTATTTTATGCTCTCTTGAATGATTCTAAATCTTCATGGTTCAAAATAACTAGTCCCATCTATGTGGATACCTAAAATAATTTTCCTCAATAGAGATAAATCTTTCCTATTTCTACAGAATCCATATGACCACAGTAACATAATATATAATATTAACTGCATTAAAGTTAAATAAGTAGCATCATATCAGGCATTTAGCATACTGCTAGGTAAGTGTTGACATTAATTTTGTAAGGGTTCCACGAGTCGGAATTTATTATTGTCAATCGTTAGAAATTTCCTGTAAAATAAATAACAATGTTACCATAAGCCTTACTGTTTTATTTATACCCAATATCTTTAGTACACAGTTCAACCAATAATAGAAAGACAGACTTGGGTGCAAAAAAAAAGTAAATATATAACAAAATCACATAATAGGTGACATAGATTGTAGCACTACTTGGTTGCCAGATGTAATAAATTGAATTGTTCAAAATAAAATTAATAATTTACTCAGAAACAATTAATAATTTATTTTATCTACACTGAAATATGGTAACAATTCACTTGATTACTAAATATATTCTAGAGTCAACATCCGTTATGTTGACAGTGCTATTAATCTTTGAAGTCATCACCAACACGGTCATACAGTTCTTCTCCAGTCTTCTTGTTGATGCGAAGGTATTTGTTGATCATGGGTTTGTAATAGTAGGCTTGGTAGTCCTGGCGCTCTCCCATCTTCTTAATGATTTTCTTCTCTAACGCACGAAGTTTCTGCTTCTGTTTTTCTTCATCAAGGAAGTGCATGAATTTCTCATAGTCCTGTAACAGACAAATATCACAATAAATTACATTTATTTAAATCCAGCCTAATATAATTTGGGATTGATTTTTTGACAGGGCAGACTTAAAAACACATTATCATGAGTTCTACATTGATATGTTAAATTTTATTAGGAGCTATTTCTGCAGAAAAAAACGATACTTTCTTTTCCTTTCAAGTACAGACGCCAGCACATCAAGCTACTACAATCTGTCAAATTTATTTAATAGATTTTCAACTTTATCGCTGAAATATATGGTTCAAAGTTGATTGGGAAAATTTGACAGTTTCGGGTAGCTTGATGTGCTGGCGTCTGTACATTTATTTGAAAGAGCTTAGTTGGAAAGATAAAAACGATCAAATTCAAATAAATTATAGTAGCAATCTCTGTAGGGATACAGAAACTTTTAATAAGTTCTCCCATAAATGGCAACAAACAAGCTTTGAGTTCCAGTTCAACACATAAATAAACAACAATCCTATCATGGTCACATCAAACCACTATACAATGTGTCCGGACATGGACTAGCGATATTCTAAATACTTAAATATAAACTATTTAAAAGTACAATTACACTCTTAAGTTTGGGTCCAATACACTTCCCCGATATGTAGCAGCCAATTTGTTTTTTTTGTTGAAATATTCTCTATGCGAGTACAAAAAAAAATCATATCTCTCAAAGTTTTAGTCATACTGAGATAAAAATAGGCTTATTCGAAAGGCAATAATATTGTCAATATTATTGCCAATCGTCTAAGGGGCATCTGCGAGTTGGCTTCGGCCCCTCGTACGCCTTCCAAAGGTCCGGGACCCCTGGGTCCCGAGAAATGTCAAAGTTGTCAATATTATTGTTGTTGTTTTGTATTGCATTACAAAACAATGTATTCACTATTCCAAAACGTTTGAAAAAAAAATGTGAAATTAAAGTATTGGACTCAAGCTTAGAGTAGAATTGTACTTTAAAATAGTTTATATTTAAGTATTTAGAATATCGCTAGTCCATGTCCGGACACACTGTATATACCCAGTCAATAAAAACATTAAACATATCAAACGCGCATATAACTAACTTTTTTTTATATGTTGTTAGGTTCCCTGAGAGTAGTTTGTTTATACCCAAGTTTACAACCCTGAAAACCTTGTGCCTTGTACACACGGCTACACATCAAGCTATACATTTCCAGTTTATGCTGATCTTGCATTGTAAGGGATTTCCGTACAATGCGAGGTCACCTTATACTGGAAATGTATAGCTTGATATGTAGCCGTGTGTACCTTGTAACCCATGGTGCTCCAAAAACTGTGAAATTCTGGCAAGTTTCTGTTTTTTTGAAAAATATATTCGACGTAAAGGATGGGTTTTAGGTATTTTTGTTATATATTTTTGTAAAACAATGCAAATTAACTATAGACTTAATTGAATTAATTATTAACTTCTAACGGTTGGAATTTATGAAACTCACTGATTATTGTTTGTGAGTTGGTTCATTACCTTGTCATTTATAAGTTCTGAAACCTTACTGTGAAAATACCACACAGAAAAGAGAATAGAATAATTCTGTGTCTGTTGAAGCAGTATACATAATACAATTAGGTGTTGCCCGCGGCTTCGTCAGCATTTATTTGTTTTTATACAAATATACAGGATGAAAATTAGCATATATCCGTCTCCAGATCCCAGGCTCCCTTTCATAACGATTGTTTTGGTGGTTCAAGCGTGACAAGGTAACAGACAGACAGTTACTTTCACCTTTTATTAGTATGGAGAACTGGCATTACAATATCAAGTTGTATTACAATTTTTTCATACAATAGAATAGAAATAACATAGAATAGATAGAATATAACATATATTCTATCTTCTTCTTAGCGTTCCGATGGCAAAACTAACACGAAAAAGAAAAAAATACAATTGAAATAATAATTAAAAAAAAGGCTAGGCAGACTTTTTTTTTAGATTGACTGCCTCGTTGGTCTAGTGATTGCAAGCACTACTACTAAACATGAGGTCCTGGGTTAGATTCCTAGGCCAGGTAGTGTTGAAGGCTCCTTTATTATATGGGACTTAAACATAACTAAATGTAGGTATACTATAGGTAGATACACCTTTGCCTAACCTTTCGGTAAAACAGGTGTGATGTTATGTTATTTGTGTAGTTTTAACAACACAACAAATCTTTAAATACAAATATTTCAAGGGACAGTTACCTCTTGTGGACTGTGATGAATGTACCTCGCGATAAACCTTGTAATTGGGTGGCGGTGGTACTCCCAGTGTTTCGGTTCGTAGCCATCAGGGATTGGGCACAATTGGGCCGGACCGATGAACACGTTGGAGTAGAATATGATAGCACCAACCGGTATCAGGCCCAGCATGGCGTAAAAATGGAACATATCTTTGAACTTGTGCCATTGCCATCTGCCAACCAAGAGTTTAGGTTAGAAAATTACTATTATTAAAACAAAATAGAACCATAATAAAAATACTGCGATTTTGGCATTTCTGGACATGTACTTTTAGACAGTTACAAATTATTAGGAAAATAACAAACAATGAGCCAAAAAATTGATTAGGTAATCACTGAAAACGATCTTTACCTGGAGGGCTGTAGCACGAAAGTTTTGTGCCCATGCATTAAAGTTTTACTTGTTGTAAAGGTTACATTTTGGACACTGTTTAGTGATTTGGTGTGGTTTTTAAACAAGTTTATGCCGAAAGATCGGCCCAAACCACTCCAAGACACCATTTTTTCAAGACTATTTTGACAGCTTTCCTTCTATTTTTCGTTCCCTGAAGTCAAAAGACAAAATGTCAATGTGTCAAATGCTGCCATGAACAAAAAAAATGGTTTCTAAACGAATATTTTCCAACTTTAATAAAATATTATGTTTTAAATTATAATATATCTGAGTAAATTCCATATAAAAATGGATAGAAAATCAAAATAATCATTCTTGAAAATCGTAGTCACACATAGAGGAGTAAATTAAGTAGAAAACTCATTTCGTAAATGATACCTAATTTTTTTTTGTCAGTCTGCTGTCACCATCTTGAGAATGGCAATTCAAAACAATTTATCAAGAATCCCGCGAAAATTAAAAAAAATATTTTACGCTAGTAAAACCAAATTCAGCAATTTTCAAATGATGCGTATTTTAATGTAAGTATGTTTAATTATTTACTTCACCATGTCATTGTGTCATCAGTTCATCACGCTAGTATAGAATCTCCCGAAGGGAAAGGCGTTTAGGATACCTCCGTTCGGCAGTCGTGTTTTATTATATTTTCTTGCAAATATTATAAACACACATCACTTAGTTACTTGCCTATAAGTTTATTACTTCGTTGTTTGGGTCTGAATTTACCATGAATTTACCAATAGGAAATATTTAATTGAAAGAAATTTTTCTATTAGTGTAGTTTGGAAAAGTAGTTTAGTACAATGATATTTATATTACGTCATTGGTTTAGTAGAAGAAAATAGACTCCGAGTGTTACTTATTTGTTCGTAAGCGAGTTTTTAGGCTGACTGAATTAGCTGCATCGACATAGTCATCTGAATTATCATTGGTTTGTAGAATTGTAGCAGAATGAAGTTCAAAGCTATTTGTTAGCCATAGTTTAATATTTTATTTATTTGGGTAGTATAGTCTAAGGTATCCATAATAAATGTTAAAGGTATTCCCTTGTTGGTAGTCTGGTCATTAATTATTTAGGAGAAACGGAGAACGATACATTTTATTATTAGTAAGTAAGTAAGTAGAACAATAAGAAAACAAAAGTGAAGTAAAGTGAAGTAATTAGGAAAAACCAGATTCTCAAAAGAATAAGTAGGTATGTATCTTCCAACGACATAGAAAAGAATAAAGTATATAAGTAACGTGAAGTGAATATACCAACCAAACCACCTGTTGGTAAAGTTTTTTCGCAAACATTACGTCGTTCGGGAAGTATTGATTTCCCGCACTGAGCATGCTCCGTCGCTGTGCTTACGTACAACTCAGATAAGACACTTCCACCCACTCAAATAACGTTATTTCGCAGTTATTCATGTTTTACTAAACATTTCAGTTTCCAATAAAGTTCCTCGCGAAATTTAATTAGTTTGGGAAGTATGTGAACCGATTGTGTGTTGTAAATGTAGGGAATTGAGTAAAGTTATTGTCATATGTTTAGTTTGTGCTAAAATGGAGGAGCTTCTCCAGGATATATTCAAGGAAGCATCGGGAGTAAAGTTTACGGCTCTCAGGAAATCATGTCAGGATGCACTAGGTAGGTAAACATGTTAATTAGCTGCGTTCCGCGATTCTTTTTTTCGAGTTCGCTAAGTTATGTAGAAAATGTTGGGTATATACTTTGCCCAATGTGCAGTTGAGACACTAATCAATACTTGCAATAATGATCGTCACCGCGCCGTGATCGGAAATGCAGGTTTATAGGTCTTGTTAGTTTTTTATAGCTTTTTCTTTGAGGCTTTCTTCCTATTGATGTTTATTTCGTTACCATATGGTGACATAAAACTATTACTTACGAGTATGATAATCATAACATTTTGGTAGTTAATTAACGAATTGCTATTACCTACTTGTTATGTTAATGGTGACGAGATTGTGGCTACTATCTAACTTATTATTGCACCAAACAATCTGTATTCACCTTTTACAAACAGCTGTAATCTTCAGTAGTTCAGTCCTTCCTTTTATCAATCTGATTTACCTAATAATTTATGTGAAGGACATTTTTGTCTCACGCTTAGTATAAACTATATGAAGGTGTAGATATTGCATTTAGCATTTTCTATTCTTTTTATTATCAGTGGGCTTCTTTAGTAATGTTACTTCTACCTTCCTTATTAGTGTTTGCTCTGGAAACCTATTTAAAGAACCAGGCTTAACACACGCCCTTGAGGTACTCCATCACCGTATTCTTTAATTCTGCATAAACTTCTTTCTGCGTGTCTCATTCGACTTATACAGTTAATTAAAATACTTGAATATTTGCCAACTATAACGAAAGCAAATACCTACTTACTTTTGTGTTTGTTTACTTACAAGGTCTTGATAAACTTTACCAAAAGCATGAGCTAAACTGTAAAGATACGTACTACGACGAATGTATGACGTTATCAATAACATTTTTTTTTCTTCGAACTTTTATATGTTTAACGAGTTAAGTAGGCGTGGTGATCAATGCTCGTTCTTTCTTTGTACGAGAAGAGACTTTTACCCTGTAAAGGGACTGTTACAAGCTGATATTACAGATATATGCTTAGATAATTTAAAGGAGTATTAACAGACGACGGTTTATTTTTGTGTAGAATTACTATGCATGCAAGAGAACAACGCACGTCGTGCGTCATACGAGCTCCGCCGCGCTTGCCTCTTACCTCTACAGACTGCACTGGAGACCAAGAGGCCGCGCCTGGTCACCTACGCCCTACAGGGGTTCCATGTAAGTTATCTTTTTATTGGCAATTGTAAAGTAGGGCGCCCTTTGATGGAGCGACGATATGTGCGGGATAGCAACTGGATGAGAGAGGCCGACGCCGAGGATGGAGTTAAATGGTTTACAGTTGTAAAGACCCATGTCCAACTCAAACAGTGGACTACTATAAACTAATGATGATGAACTTTTTCGTATATATATTATGCTCTCACTCATACCACTGTCAATCGGAGTCAATCCTGATGTCGTGCTTATTAAATCGACGAATCGAAAACTAGAACTAGGTCAATACAGTACAGATACCCATGCCACGCAAAAAGCCTTGAATTAGTAATGCCAATGTTCCTTTAACGAGTGGTTGGACCTGCTAAACTACTTGTTGGTTTAGGATTGATTTATTCTTGTATCTTACAGAAAATACTCCGAGATGACAGGTTCCACAGAGGAATCGAGCCTGAAGATGACTCTCTATGGATGCCTTCTCAACTACTCTGCGCTACCGCTTCCGTTATGTACCATCTACCTGATACACAGGTAAAACCATACACTTTACTCAGTTTAAAATATCAAGTTAGGGCATTATAAAGAGAAAAAGCAGTCATTATAATTATCTTCTATCAACATTCTTGAAGACTAGCTGTTATAAGATAGGAAGTTATAATAAGAATAAAGTATGATACAGTTGCTTAAATTTTCCTCAGTTTATCAAAGTTCTCGTTATCAGGATCTATAGGTAAGTTAAGTACTCATTAGGGAAGATGGTCAATGGTGATTAATCCTTCGAGGACTTTTCTTAATCTGTAATCTTCTAAACTCTTGTACTTGTATTTACTTCCTGTTTAAAAAAGACTTCAAGAAAAATCTTTTAAATTTCACCAGGTCCAAATCTTCCGCATGTACCTATCCCTGGCGTTATCTCCGCGGCGTACTCTCAACGGTCGCCTGTGCGTGTGGGCGTGCGGTCGCTGCGGGGAGGCCGCGGCTGCACCGCCGCATGTGGCTGCAGCTGCACGAGCTGCGGCTGCTCAAGCACTGAGGGCGTACTGCGCACAGTTAGGTGAGTGGTTTTTAACAGAAATCAAGCAATTTCATAACTAGATGCAATAATTAATTTTCCAAACAGGTCAGGGTCAGGTCGCATTTTATTTGTTTATACTTAGTAGGTATGTTTCTGAATACTTTGTTCTTCACGGCAATCCTAGGTCCTATCTTTCTAATCTAATCCATATCTTTTAGTACGTGGTCAGTGTAGTCACCAGTGGGACGAAAGGCTACACGCCATGGAGGAACAACTACTTACCTCTCCCGAATGAGATTCTCTCTAGAGATCTAGACAACTTCTATCTACCAGAATGAAACCGTGTTTGGAATTCTAGTATTCTTTAATATGTCTACTGGTAGCAAATAGGTAACGCGCGGTGTTAAGATTTCAGAGCACTCGACTATTGGCTATCAACATCATAGTTTTAGTTTCAATTCATACGAAAATGCGTCCAAAGTCCAAAGTGCACACGGCCTTAGAGACGATAATGTAATACTGTAGGCATATTAATATCTTGTTCTGAATGCATTCTTTCGTTTAGACGAAGAATGCCAAGAACTCCTGTCGGAGGGTTCTCCTCTGGGCAGGAACCACATAGTGGCCGTGGGCTGCTACAGCGAAGTGATTCCAGTCATACAATATCTATGCAGCCGACTGTCTGAAACCCAACTGTAAGTATTCCACTAACTTTAACCACAACGATTAATTTTGTAAATAATTTTAATATCGAAACTGTCTAGAAGGCCAGTTTCAATATGTTATCAACTTATAACTTTGACTCAGTGACTTGAAATGGCGCTTACATAATTACAGACTTTTTTTTAACCTTAACTATACTAACAATGGAAATAATAATATTTTTTCTATACCCGTCCAAGCAAACAATATGAAAGTATTCTATCAATTTATCTAAAACATCAAAATTCCAGCCTCTCATTCAAAATTGCAGTCTCCTTTTAGTAATAGTTCCTTATGTGCTACTCATGTTACTAATTAATACATTGCCTGATTAATCCATAGGACTCCAAAGCAGAACCCACTGGCGTTATTCTTCTTAGATTGCTTGCTGACACTTATGTCAAGCCTGTCGGAGCGAGTGAGCGGCAACTCGCACTTCACCACGTTCCTCTGGCAGAAGTTCTGTCCATCGCTAATCTCCTTTCTAGGAACTCCGAGAGTGGACAAGAATATTAAATCAAGGTAAGTGGTTTCACTAGAATTGTGTCGAATATTTTCTTTGTACTTACCTACATTATTTAATTATAATTCTACATAGTGTTTCAGCCTTAGTTTTCAATTTCAATTCTTCTTATTTTCGTATGGTTAGTGACTAACCTGGTGTTAGAGTTTTAAAGCCGCCCAAGGGCCTCTGACTTGCGCCACATGCCGTCGAGAAATGTCTCTTTAGGGATGCCGGTTTCCTCACGATGTTTTCCTTCACCGTTTTTGAAACAAGTGATAATTATACAATACGCACATGAATCCGAAATGTCAGAGGTGCGTGCCTTGGAAATTTCCATATAATTTTTGTGTGATTGTTTCATTTTGGGTCTTATTTGTAAAATTTCCTTGTGCGATATGATTTCAGAGAGCATGACGGCCATTTGGTGGATGACTCCGGCAGAGGATCCGGCGCTTTAAACTCTGCGCCCAGTTTCAACAGCAAACAAGCTAAGGCTATTTACAGGTATAACAAATAAGTACCTGGGCGACCGAGCTCTGATCTGGTGAAAATAGAGAATGTTCATTTAATAGTATAGGATAGTACGTACTAATTCCATGCTGCCAAGATAGTAGGTACTTACTAATTCCATGCTGCCATGTCATTATTCTAAAGGACATCTTATTCTAAACTTTGGGCGACCAAGCTCTGCTCAGGTGAAAATACGAAAAAAACGAATTTTCCCAGATATGAGACCTAGCTAGATCGATTTTTCGCCCCCGTAAACCCCTATATTGCAACTTTCATCGAAATCGTTAGAGCCGATTTCAAGCACGTGAGTACAAATATATATACAATATATAATAGCATGGGATAGGATATTATGTAGATTTCATTTGACACACATTAGAAGTCATAAATTATAATCTAAAATCTCAGTAATCCAGCACCTGGGTTGTGGACGTCAGATAGTCGCTCCATGTAAAATACTGGTATTCAGCAGCATCCGGTTAGACTGGAAGCTGACCCCAACAATTGAGAAAAGGCTAAACCAAAGCCAAAAGCTGCTAAAGACAAAGCTTGCTTATATTTTTTTTTTGCTTAGCTAAAGTTTTATGATGAATAAAACTTTATAGATTAATACAGAGCGAAGGAAGGCGGGTAGATGACTCGATTTCAGAATACCAGATTCTGAAAATACCAAATTCTCAATATGACAGATTCTCTTAATACCGGATTCGGTAGATATCAGAAGTTTAAGGGATAAGGATTATAATGATAGTAGGATAATGATGATGTTGACGACTGCTCTCGAAGAATTTCGCATAGCAACGATTCCAAAAACTTTAGAAATACAGATACAATTATTTTGTACAGCAAAAATACATTTTCAACACCACACACAATTTCACATTTCAGCATTGCAAACCAACTAGTACGCCTAGTAGGGTCAACCTCAAACCTACGTCCGGTCCTCGAAGCCCTGTACCACCGCATGCTGCTGTACCCGCCGGCCGCGCACCGCGTGGAGCCGCTGCGCAGCACGCGCGAGCTGCTGCAGAACCCGAAGCGGCTGTGTCAGCTGGTGCTGCTGAAGAAAGTGGACCATCACGAGAGGCATAGTGATGATATGGCGATTGTGAGATTGTAAGTGTTTTTTATGATATCGTATAATCTATTATATACTTTACAATGCATGTGCTCGAAAAGAGCGTTTTCCAAGCAGCCAAACTGGGCAGATAGTGTCACTTCTTTTGACGAGTGCTTTTTACTTTTCTGTTTTTTTTTTTTAAATTTTTAACTCCGTCGTCGGCCCGACAGAAAGAGTTTTCATTATTTGAGAAAAGTTTTACAAATTAGATGATAATAACGATGTCGAAGTCAAAATCGAAGTCAAAGTCCAAATCAAAGTCAAATTCATGTCGATGGCGATGGCGATGACGATGATGAAGAATATTGTTTGTATTATTTATATACGACAGTCATCATACATCACATCATATGCGACTACTGTAAGGTTCGCCCGTTTCTTTATTTCCTCGCACAATGCATAGTTAAACGTTGTATGATATACGTGCGTAAGTAATTTCCGACTCGTGTCAACTTATACACACGCTCGCTTCGCTCGCTCGTGAATTAAAATGCCACTCGTCGGAAATCACCTACTTTTCGCACTTATATCATAAATAACTATTACAATGCGTGTGCGTGCGTCGCAAAGAGTTTTTATTATTAGAGAAAAGTTGATGATGATGATGATGATGACGAAGGCGATGACGACGATGATGATGGCGATGGCGATGACGATTGTCAAAGCCAGTCAAAGTCATGGCGATGGCGATAGTCAAAGTCAGTCAAAGTGTAAGACCGGCTTGTTTTTTTATTTCCTCGCACAATGCATAGTAAAAGGATGTTATAATACACGTGCGTAAGATGATTTCCGCACTTGTAGCATAAATAACTACCACCACCACCACTCATACCACGCTCACTGCCTCCATAAGCTGCATGTGAGTCGAAGGGCAAACACGCAGAACATGTAACTATGTAATATCATCATTATTGTTGCTGGTCGTCTTGTGCGATTACGCTTTGGGCTTTAATCGGAACGAAACCTATAATGTGACATACTGTGATTGTAACCTGTTGTAGTTGACTTGAGAATAAGTAAATAGTCACTCTGTAAAATTCCACTGTTGAATGGACCATGTACTTCGGAACCAGTCATACACTTACTGAGCCATTGAAGATTTGTCCATTTGCCATAAGCACAAAGCTTGGCACAAAGATTTATGATGGCAGTATCTTGAATTCTAGATCATAGCAGATGCAATTTTACTACCTCTTGACATAATTCGTCAAAGTCATTTTTTACGATAATCACTGAAGAAATGGTGGTTAATCATTGCCAAAAACCATAATGTAGGGGGACAGTTAATTTTATTATTAATTTAAAAAAAATACCTGGTCGACCGAGCTTTGCCTGGGTGAAAATAAATAAACATATCGTCCAGGTGACGTTGTATCACATTCCCGAGGCTGTAGTAATAGAGAAAACGAATTTTCCCAGATATGAGACCTAGCTAGATTGATTTTTCACCCCCGTAAACCCTTATATTGCAACTTTAATCAAAATCGTTAGAGCTGTTTTCGAGAACAATATCGCCCATCGGCATGTGCCCGCCCGTATTTTTCTGAATATTCATGAAAAATTATCGAAAATAACTTTAAAAGGGGGATCTATCTTTAATATTTTTCATGTTAGGTATTCAATTTTTTATGTTTTGAGTAGCGTTTGCCATATCTCCGATGTTATTAGCTCGATTTGGATTCTGTTTATTATTTCTAAAAGCTTATGAGTTATTTTATCGGATTAACTAACATTTTTATTAAAATTAGTCGACTATGCAAAAAAAATACGGAGGTGACAATTTTTTTAATTTTTTTTTTAAACAGCGTTTTTGAAAATAAAAACAAGTGTAAGTTCGTAAAATCATAGGAGGACATGGAAAAAAATGTCAAGATGGACCCCCCTTTTAAAGTTATTTTTCGAGAATTTTTCATGAAAATTCAGAAAAATGCGGGCGGGCACATGCCCATGGGTGACATTGTATATATACAAATATTGCTTATTTAATAGTACAGGATATATGTAAGTACGGTTCCTTAATTCCTTTATATGAAAATTGTAACTAAGCTCTTTACTTAACATTTACAGAATAATGGACGGCATTGAAGAATGTGGTAGAAGCGGTAACCCAGAAGTAGTAGCCGCAGCAGTAGAATGTGTGGTCTCTTTACTGGACGCGCTAGAGAAGCTATGTTCCGGCTCCACGGAGTATATATCGCCTGAGATAGCGACGCTCATACTGGGTCACTGGCCGAAGCTACACGATGCTGATTATACGGGACCTTTGACTTATCAGACGTTGGCTAGATTGCCTAGCCCGTACAGGTAAGGACGAAACTGTTCCTAGTACAATTGAAATAAATATTTAAACTTTTGAAGGACACTGAACGAGATAAATCATCATCTGCCTAGCCTTTTTCCAACTATGTCGGGGTCGGCTTCAAGTCCAACCGGATGCGGCTGAATATCAGTATTTTACATGGAGCGAGTGCATATTTGACCTCTACAACCCAGTTTCTAGGTAGCACGATACCCCTTGGTAAGACTGGTTGACAGACTTTCGGGCTTGACTACCCGTAACGACTGTCAAAGATGTACAAATGACAGCCGGGACCAACAAGACAGAAAAGAAGTTTTATTGTTATTACGCCCAAACTTTTAGTATCCATCAATGTGTTAATAAACAAGTTTTACTCTATGGGACAAAGCCCGACATAAGAATCTCTTGTCTCACAACCGATGCATCATACTTTTATCCTGTGGAAGTATGCAATGATTTACGCTGAGAAATAGAACCTTACCGTAAATTAGGATGTCTTTTGTATTTGTTCCAGGGATGTGGTGGCAGTATTACAAAGTACTGAAATAAAAGAACATGATTCATCAGGTAAGTGTAGCTACTCCGTTATAAATAAAAATTGTACATATAAACACAACCGGACTCAACAAAGAACGACTCTTTCCGACCCAGATGACCCCATTACACTCCTCCAGGAGCAGAATTGGGCCACCAGTACAGTGCACAAAAACAGACGCCTCCCGTCATTCCGACCTCGCCGCCGAGGTTCTTTGCGATCGCGACCGCGTCCCCGAGTCAATGATACTCCCCCCCGACCCTTGCTCGAAAACGAGGTGCCAGCAGTTGTTGCAGCTGAGCACGTAGCTTTAAATACCCCGCATAATAATCATGATGAAAATATAATTTTGATCCAGCCTGTCCCTTCTTGCTGTCCTCCCCTCAGCGATGCCCTAAGCCGAGGTTCGTACCCCACAGGGGGTGCCCTTAGCGAGCATTCGCTTAATCTTAATTTAGAATAGTAAACGCTCCTGGCTGGAGGCTCTAAGTGTAGAAGCTTAAGGCCACCACAGGAAAAATCCGGTTAAGCAGCCAAGACCTTAGTGGTCAATAACTGCGAGAGGCCATAGTTAAAAAAAAAAAACCAAGAACGAGGATGAATTTACGAAAGTTTCTTAAATAAAGTTTTTATGTTTATTTACAACAACAAGTTTTTAATGTTATAACTTAAATAAAGTTTTTATGTTTATTTACGAAAACAAGTTTTAAATGTTATAACTTAACTTTAAATACTCCCACGATCCCAGTACTATTACATGCACCTATAAGCACAATGTTTTGCGTGCGTTACATTGCGCTTATAAAAGTCGTTTCCCTGCAATTATTTTTGCACAAAGTTACTTAGTTTACAGAATGCGTAGATGACGGCTTCGTGAAGGGTCTTTTAACACCCTCTACTTACTTTGTAGATACATCTGGTCCAGAAAACGCAAGTTCTGGTAGCGATGGAGAAGCGGACTCTGATGCTGACAACGTATTTCTACCATCAAGAGCTAGTAACCCTACATCAAACGATAGTGACAAGAATACAGTTCATGACAAACCTAGGGCTGTGCCGAAGACTTTAAACTTGGGAAGGTAAGATTAGTTTGTGGAGCTAAAGCTAAAGTTAAGTATGAAAAATGGCAAGATTTGGAAAACTTGGATTTTAGCAGAAGTGCTGCAGCAAGCCTACAAGAAACTCAGGATGAAATTACAGAATTAATGTAGTTGGATTTCACCTTGATATCAAAATAATTTCCAATTTAGGAAGGCAAATGACAATAATCACTAAACGATTTAACAACTCCAACAATCTCATCATTATTGTTTAAGTTTAGATAATAATAATAATAATAACCCCACCGCCGTATCTCTACGTTGACGTTGTGGTGGGGCTTGCGCGCTCCGAACTCTGGGTATGTGCCGGTAAAGTTTACTTTGCCGAAACAGATCTAGGGTGAGGAGCCAGACCAAGAGAGATACAAAAACCCGCAGGGCAGCATGTGGCGAGCTGTTGGGCAGTAGCGACCCCACGGACCCTATCTTCCGGGAGAAGTCTTGTTCCTCACCTCTGGCTTGCCTTTATTGGCCGGCTAGAGTGAACACTGACGAGGAACAGAGCTCCCACCTCATTCTTGCCTTTATTGGCTGGCTTGAGTGGAGATTTGCAAGAGCAAACATGCTCGGAGGAAGGAAGTATTCCAGTAAGATGCTGGTAGGGATCTTGACCGTACTTCCGGGATTGTCCTGATAGCCGTGGAATACCTCTCCACTCCTCATAAGCACCTCAGGACATGTTGCCCCCTTGTCGCTTCGACACTTTGTGCTAGCGACCATTTTCGGGGGCCCATTATTGAGTGTGCAAGTCACCCCCTGCCATTTTATCCGTGTACATATAAACATTGATCAGGCAGGGGTCATAGTCCTTCCATAGTTCCAGGTAACCAGTCCACTTTAACCACCCAAACCCATAGTCAAAATTTATTTGTTTCCATATTCTGCAATAGTCCTACACCAACCGGGGGTTGTCCTTGGGTGCCCTTGCGTAGTGCGAACAGGGATAGTCGTCGGTTGGTGCCTCAATACTTAAAAATGTCTAAGGGGCCTCTGCGAGTTGGCTTCGGCCCCTCGTACGCCTTCCAAAGGTCCGGGACCCCAGGGTCCCGAGATATGTTAGACTTTTAAAAATAATAATAATAATTTTTTATTTCTCTCTTCATAAAGGTTCACAGTAATAAACATAGAGACAAGTATTAAATCGTTTTACAAAAATGCATAAAATATGATCCTTTGCGAGAGACTGGCGTCCATACTAGGATACCCTGTGTGACGGATCACCAGGCTCTCAACCCGAATTTAATCTAATTAACATTACAATGGTCAATGGTACATTTTCAAACTCTAGACAAATTATTTATTGATGAAGGAGAAAACAAAAGTAAAAAAAAACAAAAAACAGACTATTAAAATTAATTAATAAAAATAAAAATTGTATAGTGTAATGCATGTGTAAAGTGCAGGTGAGGTGTGAGGATAAGTAGAATGATGGTGTGAGTGTGGGTGTGTAAGGATTTTGTTACAGTCAAGAACCCGAAGTTATTTTATATTACGAGGGAACAATGAGTAGCTGCTCCGTGGCATCATAGTTCAATTTTTGTAACCAGGTTGAGAGGGTTTTTTTGCAACGCTGTTTGGGTAGGGCATAGATTGACAAAATTCCATTAATTTTGTTGTACAAGTAACTTCCAAGAAAACCAAAATGTCGACGGGAGAAAGCAGTATGGAACCGAGTTGTGGGACAAACTGCGTGTTTACGTCGCTTACCTTCAAATAGATTAGGATTATAGGTAAGAAGAGAGTGTTTGCGCAGGATCGTATTTAAAATGAAAAGTTGTCGAACAGTTAACACTCCAGTTCGCTCATAAAGTTCTCTGGTGGGAAACAAGAAAGGCAGGAAATTAATAACCTTTAGAACTGCCCTTTGTGCACGTTCGATCCGCAGCATTGATGTTTTTGTCGCACCACCCCATACAGTTATGCAGTACGAGATTAGCGATTGGCATAACGCAAAATAAACTGATCTCAATAAGCCAGCGTCCGCAACATGACGAAGATTTTTAAACACAAATATCAGTTTACGGATTCTAGCTGAAAGAGCATCTATGTGCGGTTGAAAACTTAGAGTGTTATATAGCATTACGCCTAAGTACTTTATTGAATCTGTTTTATGAAGATGGGGACATAAGCAATGAGCACTATGAGACAAAATGCATGAGGATGAATGAGCGGTAATTTTGAAATTATTGAGTGATTATGTAGGTTTTTTTATGTAGAAAGAAATATACTTTGTCTTATCAACATTGAGAGCGAGTCTATTATTACCCAGCCATGACAACACCAAGTTCAACCCCATCTGTGCACAACTGTAAACCTCGGGCCATGTATCGGCGTCAAACAAAAGCGCTGTGTCATCAGCAAAAGTTATGATCCTTCCGCTGGGCATCTTGAGCTCACAGAGGTCGTTGATGAATGTTAGAAATAAAGGAGGACCGAGGATACTGCCTTGTGGGACGCCATGCACGACAGAAAGATCACTACTAGTCCACTCGTCTACTTTAACTCTCTGGAATCGGTTGGTGAGGTAGTCGGAAAAAAGCTTCAGTTGCGCATCCCTTACACCAATATTCTCCAATTTGTTCACCAACAGAGGGACGGAGACTGTGTCAAAGGCCTTGGCAAGGTCCATGAAGATTACTATAACCTTTTTGTTTACGTCGAGTTTTTCAGAAACAAACTTAGTTAAACCGTGAATGGCGTCACTAGTCGACAAGCCAGATCGGAAACCATACTGAGAAGGTGATAGCAGCGAGTTGTCTTCCAGGTAGTCAACCAAGCGCTTCTTCATGATCCTTTCCAATACCTTAGACAAGGCTGGCAGAATGGAAATTGGTCTATAGTTGTTGACACAGGCTCCGTCGCCACCTTTGAAGATGGGGCGAATCTCTGCTATTTTCCAGGCGTTTGGGAATTTGCCGGAGACAATGGCAAGTAAGATATAAAACATATTCTTTGTTTGTAGATGCACCATAACAGAATGTAACGTAGATTTGGAAAGGCACAACGCGCGGCAGTTTATCAAAACTCTGCAAAACTCTCTTCTCCCAAAGCTGCTCAATCTCCGAACTTGTATCGAGGTAGGTAACAATTAAAACAATACAGTTAGTTATTGAGCCGTTGGTATTACTGCTCCTAAAATATATGTTTAGCGGAACGGAAATAATTATTATCAATTCAAAGAAAGTCACTTAAACTTTTAAAATAATCTGAAATATTGCCTATTTTAGCTATCAAAGATGCCAAAAATATTAAATCCTTTACACTACTCCCTCATTGGGCTAATTTCAAATTAAATTTTAATTTTCAGGTGGACGAAGCAATGCAAGAATTTGCATCAAAATGCTGCCAACACAACGCCGCTCAACCACCCGCTACAGCTTGTATCATGAATGCAGATGGAGTATACCTTGCTACTTACGCGGCCTTACTACTGACTCTCAAGCAACGGAGAACTAATTACTATAATCAACCCAGTGTGAGTATCTGTGTAGACTGATTGATATTTATCATTATTTTGATTTTTTGTTACCAATTTACGTTTGATCAAGCCGAAGTATCCTCCCTCTATTTAACCCCATTAGGGGATGAATTTTCAAAAATCCTTTCTTAATGCTCATTTTCGTTGTGAAAGGAACACTTGGGAAAAGTTTCATGCTTCTACACCCAGAGCGTAGACTGTGCGTTTGTCTGTCTTTAGATTTTATTACGTGGATATGAAATGAAGTTAAAGGACGAAATTAGTTCTAAATATCTTATTAAAATCAGAACGTACACTGTGACTAATTGCGTGAGTTAATCCTGTCGCCATTATTAATCAAAATTGAGAAAGTGATAAAAAAAAACATGTTCTGATTTGCCACAGAAGGTGCAAGTATCTTTAACAGAAGACGAGTTTGTAGAGGAAGTGCAAGGCAGCGGTGTGCTGGTGTATTTGTCGGCAACATGGCTGCGAGAGTTGTACCAACAAGTACTTGCCACTGATCTACTAAAAGAAGTTCCTACTACTGACCATCCTCTAGTACATTTGCTATCAGGTAAGAACGTTCAACCTGAGATAGTCAACCCTATGTAATCATAAACAAAAAAAAAACACTTGAAATAAAGTTATCCTGATAAGTAAATGCATTTTCCGTGTCTTAGATCTGAACATAGGTTTTTATCAGGTTTAATTCTCGAATTGATTTTATGCAAACCTATTATGTAATTGCTAAAATATGTTTTCTAAATGTTGTTTGTAAACAAAATATAAAAAGAAATCTGATGATACAGAAACTTAAAGGCTTAAGTTCCACTAACAGCACACTTTAATTTCCAAAATTGTTTTTATCTGGATGATATCTTAATACCAAGGTATATTTCGACAGATCTTGGCGGTTTGGATCAAAGTCCAGTTATGTCTGACTGGCAGAAGTTGAAAGAAGTCTCATGTTTATATAATAATACAATTGACTCCCCGCAGCATGATGCTAGTTTGCGTTGGGCAAGAAGGTAAAAATAAAAAAAACTACTAAACCACGTATGTGTTAAAAAAAATTCTATCAGATTTTTACAACACCAGTGTTCTTTCAGAATATTAACCTGTATTTGGGATTCCATGGTTACAGTATTAAGTGTTCCCCTATCGGGATACGGTAACAAAAAACAAAAACTGCACGGCATGATATCAAAGAAAATAAATACTTTCGGGAAAAGGAAGCGGATTGCCTGGGAGGGGCTAACGATTCAATGCCTTGAAGGACTCCATAAGGTATTGAATAGAGTTATTATGTGAAATGGCCATTTTATTTGTATATTTTCACAGTTGGCAATTTACCATTCTTCTATTTTTTTTTTTTGTATGATGTTACAATTTCAGGCTGCAAGAGTAAGCAATACTTTGAGCTTACAAAATCGTTGCAGTAGCATACTGGCTCTACTAGCAAACTCCGCAATCTCACAGCCACCGAACGGCAAGATATTATCGACACATGCTTTGTCTTTGGATATATTAATTACAGGTAAAATATTTTATTGTATTTTGTTGGACGCCAATTATTTAAGATCACCATTACAGTTTTGGCGCCCAAGTGGGACTAGTTTGTCTGAAATCCTTCCTACTTATGATTGAATTTGAATCGAGATTTTATAAACAAAAATAAATTACACATACTATTTCCATAGGTGGCTTAGAACTGGGATCCAAGGCTCCGGAATGCTGGGAGCATATTTTCGCAGCCTGTCAATACGTGTCCAGTTTTGAGCATTCCTTGTTCGGACATCAAGGGAATAATGCTACTCCAATAGTGACCATGCAAACTGGCAGGAATAAGACCGTTTCTATTCTACAGGCTGATGCTAAGTTGGGGTTAGATGGTAAAGATGACGAAACATGGTGAGTTTTAGACCTATACTTAAGTCAGAACAGAAGAATCATTTTATAACTGGTATCAAAGTATTCAGTAGTAGTATTAGTATCTTTGATTAAAACGTTTTTTCAAAAGTCTACAGACTCATTAGACCGACTTTGAAACTGATATTTGTTTCTCTGTAGTGTGGACGTCTTCAACTTCTTGCAGCCTGTGTTCGAGAACAATTTAACCAATGACATGTCAGTGGCAAAAATTGTAGAAACATGCAGACAAGAAGTAAGTAAAAACATCATTTTCGCTTTTAGAAATGTCGTTAATTTACTATAGGTTATCTGCCTAACTCTTTGAGAAAACCAGGCTTGATTTTATATTATCTTATGAACTGTAGTTGATAGCTATAATTTTGTACACGACCAGGTAGCATTCTATTCAGCCCCCTATATAACATGCGTTTAAACTTCTTGAATATGCAAGTCACATCCAGAAGAGTGGATGAATAAAGATATTTTTTTTTTTCCGGAAAATTCATACTGTCTTTGTTCCTATTTTTTCTAATTCTTGGATTGACAAGAAATTCTCATTACTTTTCCTTTCTTACCCAGGGAGGTAACGTGATATCTGGTTCTGGTGCGGCTCGAGTATGCTGCGCGTTGACCGCCGCAGCCGATACTCTCTTCACACGTCTAGCAGCCACTACCACGCTACCTACGCTGAAGGCAGCTCTGCAAAGACTTGTGGCGCATCAACATCGATTAGTAAGAAGTTGTTTTCTTTTGTTTTTAATTACAGGTAGTTTACAATATGGTCTTTTGTAATAAACTGTAGTATATTTTCAGACGATGAATGATGAGTATTGGTATCTATCAGCCGTCTGTGAGGTTTTGCCAACTAATTAAAAACGTCATACAAAGTATTCCTATTTCAGACTTTGTCCCTTGATCTCGGAGTACTGGATTTTCTCAGACTTTTGATTAATATCTTCTTCTTTTTCGATAAAGTGTATTACAAAATAACAAACCATCGATGTCTTCCCCTAGTTGTTCTGCTCATGGGAAGCAGATGTAGCTAACAACAACGTGTGGTGGTGGAGGCGCGGGGCCGCGGGCGGCGGGCGGGGCGCGGGCGGGGAGGCGGCGCGCGCGCTGTGTCGCGCGGGGGATGTGGCGCTCAGGTGTCTACGTGCTGCGAGGCCATTGGCGCATAGGATGGCGATATGGACTGTCGTGGGACCGCACTTTATGCAGGTAAGAATCACTTATTTAAACTCCTGTAAAAATATATGTAGCTGCCTACCCATATACAACGGTAAAAAAATCTTTTGGTGCGTGGCCTAAATCGGAACTAACGCCACCATCTTATTTTTGGGGTTCCGTACCTCAAAAGGAAAAAACGGAAACCTTATAGAATCATCACTCATATGTCTGTCTGTCCGTCTGTCACAGCCAATTTGCTCCGAATCTAATGAACCGATTAAGTTGAAATTTGGTGCACATATTATGTATTTCTGTAACCCAAACACGGCCGTCTAACGTAAATTTTAAAAATGGGGGTCACTTTTAGGGGCAAATAAGAAAATTTAAATAAAAGTTTTGCAAACTATACCGTGTGACATATCAAATGAAAGGACTTGTTGCGAGAATCTCAAATATATTTTTTCAATGTTAAGTTTGTATTTGGGATAAATTCATCCCAACTACGGAACTCTTCATTGTGCTTGGTCCGACACGCACTTGGCCGGTTTTTTCAATACAATTTCACACAAATGTTTACCAACAAGTCCTCTTGTCAATGTCATTCAAGGGCCAAAAAATCCTTGTAGCACTCTACAAATACCTAGTGCTAAAAGTCGCATCGTTGCATTTTTTACATCACTATTTGCATTGTATAATTCCATGTCAAGGTCCCCTAAGTATGGCCTAGGCTAACTCTACATACATCACCGTTTTTACTAATGTACAGTAAGCGCTCAAAAGTGCATGAGCACGCTAAGAGTCGTATTGCTGTGAACACGCGGTATAGCTCGTACATTTGTATGTGTAAGCAACACGATACACACACCACAGATAACGCAGTTACACGAAACAACAATATATTTCCGTCGCTTTAAACATGCTAGCACACACGCACTATGCGCGTGAACTTGACCAGTTAATGGCATTGCTAAAATTCGATGGTTACTTAACAAGCGCAGATAGCAGAAAGCGTTAAGCGTTGGTATGGAATTCAATCTGCCTCAGGTTCTAATCTCGTGAAACACAGTGCGGTTTTTTGCAAATATTATTATTTTTGTTTTCGATAATAATATTTTTTAAATATTGCTGCTTTTTTATGTTGTTATTGCAATAAAGGTTTTAGAATAAAAAATGCGTGATATATGATAACAAAATTAAAAAATATATGTTTATTCGTTATATTTATTTTACATAAGTTAATAAACTGCTACAATTATTTATCATTACTTCAGCTGAATAAGATGTGAAATAGATGTCAAGAAACTTAGAAGCAGTTTGTATTATTTAGACATATTTAAATTATGAAATATTTTAAATTTTTAATGGATTTTTTCACCATAAATATTAAGCTTTGATCATGGTCGAAGTAATTAAGTAATAAATAAGAATATTAGACTACTTAAAATGTAAAAAACTACTTACAGAATAGGTAATTTTAAGGTTAAATATGGGCAGTTTGTTTATATTTTATTTGTATTAATTATTTTACATTTTATTTGACTTTAGTAAATATTGGTTGTTATTGAGGTTAAAGCTTAAGTATTCATTTTCTTTACGAAAAGAAGATTGAAACTAAACCTCAAATTTTTATCCTAAAATAATACTATTACTAAAATAATATTAAACAATTTCGGTATATCTGCAAGAAATACGACAAACACCCTATTGAAACGTGCTTAAAAAATTCGTTACCATAAATTCATGCAATAACGAATCTGTTGTTTATTAAGTTGGTACGGTCAATATTTTAAGGTCAAAAACGGTTTTCTAGCTGGTCTTCAGTGATGCAAGCCTTCAGAGTGCACGGCGAACGGTTCATAATGACGTGTTTTTAATAATTCAGCAAAATGTCTCGTTGGTATGAAACCATTTGTTTCATTCACCATTTGACGTCGCTGCTACTCGATAATAATCCCCTTCCTCATATCTCTTAACCCTCACAGTATTTCTCTAGAACAAAGAAAAACATTGTTTTTATTACACATAATACCTTATTATTTATTATTCACTAATCGAATTAAACCTCACAATGAATTTAAAACTTTAAAGGCATCTTCTGTCTCAACAATACCTCTGTTCTATCAACAATACCCTTGATTAAGATTTATGTTTAGTAAAATATGAAATATATTAATGATAACACTCACACTTAGTCCGGTTTCATTAGATATTCACTTCACTTTTACGCAGCGCAATAATATTCTCTGATCTGATCTGATCTCTTCAATATATTTTATGCCTGCTTTTTGATAATAATAACCACAACACTGCGCTAAATACTCGTCACCAATATTATCCACGAACCAAAAAAGTTCTATTAATTGAATACTCGTAACAAACTGCATCTACCCCACAGAAATCGAAATAATTTACTTAGTTTTTTGTGGTCTACCTGCTAAACTTTAATATTTATGTGAACAAGACGAATGAAACTAAAAACGAATGATGATTATTGAACTAGTCATTGGTTGCAGACAAAGTGAGTGTGTGTGTGTAATATGCGTGTCTACAGTATTGTAACAACTTATAGAAGAAGGTCGTAAGTCAAACCGAAGCGTCAGTCTATTGCTTTGTGAGATTGCTCATGGACTTTTGGTCGGCACTGTACTTTCTTTTCTATTATTTATGTCAAAAATAACTTACCTACTTTTAAAACTTCACAATGTCTATCTGACCTTTTCAGATACTGTGCTTCTACTTTTACTTATAGCATAATAACTATTTATGCTTTTCGAGTCAATCAGCCAATTAAAACTACTAACACTTAATTACCCAATATCATTTTCTTGTATTCCACAGGCGGCCTGCCACAAGGATATCCAGATCGCAAGCTTAGCTATCCAATGTCTGCACGACTGTGCAACTGCTCTACTCAACCAACAAGTAGAGTTACCACACTTCCACTTTAACGAGGCTTTGCTGAAGCCTTTCGAGAACCTTCTTTGTTTGGAACTATGTGATGACGACATACAGGTAACTATTACATACTCACTGCAATTAATATTGAATATAGTCATAAGCAGAATTAACTTAATGAATAATTTGTCTCCAGGAACAAATCATTTCCTGCATCTGTGAATTTGTGGAGACAAACAGAATGGAAATACGATCAGGCTGGCGACCACTCTTCAACACATTACGAGCTGCCAACAATTCCAACCAATACTCCGCCATTTTGGAAATATTTAAAGTATTTCTCAGCACAGACAACACACTTGTCTTCGCAAACGCAGCTCTTGACTGTATACTGTGCCTTTTAAGTCATATCAAAGGACTGCACTACGATGAAGTTCAGGCTACTGAAGTCAAACCCAAGAAAGCTACAACACCTACACAACCAAAACCAAGCCTTAGTTTGAAATTCTCAAAGAATAGCAAATTCATACCACTCAGTGAAGAGAAATCTGAGAAAGTCATTGTAGATATGTGTAGAGAGGCTTTGTACCACTTGGAAAGTTGCGCTGATATTCTAACAATGATGTACAATATGCCGAAATGTCCTATTTTCAATACGGGTAACAGAATTAAAGGAGACATGCCGTTGTGTGTCGTGGACCCTATAATACCCAGTGCTTCTCTTGATATCACCAAGTTTATTTCCAACGATCATTATGAAGAAGATCTCATTTCATACAGAAAGTTATCCACAAGTCTTCCTCCTTCGAATACAACTAATAACTGCCTTTTGAAACTTGATAAACAAAGCAACATACTGAAAGTATGGTACGTCCTCATTGAGGGTTTGATCTCAGCTACTGTCGTTTGTTCTAAGAAGAATCAACCAGCAGCAATGGAAACCTTATTTAAGCTGTTAAGGAACACAGTTGAAGTCCCCGGTACTCATTTTGGTCTGCATTGCATAAACCACCTTCTTCTGCCAACAGTTCAAAACTGGCTTCGGCAAATTGCAAATGTTAATACTCATTGGGATAGCGTGATGCCAAACTTCAAACAATGCTGTGGCATGACGACCGATACTATTGTCGTGTACCTACATCATTTACAACAAATAAACATTGAAAGATCAACGGTCGATGAGAAAGGTGATGGAGAGGAAATAGAACCCATTGAGAGCGTAGAAGCAACTTTTGCTTTGAAACAAATCATGTTGATTCTAGTTGAATGCATCGCTCAACCACAAGAACCAATCGCTAGACTAGGAGCGTCATGCATAAGACATATTATTTTAACATCAGGACATCTTCTAACTGACAATCAATGGGAAATCGTTTGCACAAGTCTGCACAGAGCTTGTAACGTTAGCTTGACGCCTCTCAAGCAACTGACCTATGCTTTCAAAGAGAACTCAAATAGTTTCTATGGAGATTTAGCTATAGTAAAAGTGGCTGCAAGACGCGATTGTTCGGTAAATGATAATGTAAGACTACATGCGATGGCGCAACAAGTGTTCCTAACTGAACAATTGAAAGGGGATGGACATGTTAAAATAACTCCTAAGAATTCCTCCCAGAATTTGATGCTGATTGATGATCGAAGTTACATATTCCTGATTTATCTCCAAGAGTCAGTAAACTCTCTGAATCCAGACCTATACACCGTAAGAATCCCTCATAGAGGACTGGTAGTGGGATTGTTAGCCCATCAAATATTGGTTCAAATAATTGCCACCGTTCTCATCCAAGCATCGTCCGACGTCTTCCAAGGTATTAACAGTATCTTACTGGATAGCCTGAAAACAGGTTCCAACGTATGCAATTACAAGTTCTTCTTAAACAGTGACAACACAGACTTGTTGCTAAGAAGTTTGGAACTATCATTCACAAGAGCCATGCAATTTGATTCAAGGCCAGGATTGAAGTTTCTCGTTCAAAAAGTGTCCAACTTGGATCATGCTGCCAACCTATACAAACAAACCACCTCTTCGTGGTTGATCAAAATCATTGCTTTGACCGAGATATTCTTCAATGGCGTTCACAGATTTAAACTAAAATCGACCGATATATCTATAATATTGCACAATTACACAACGACTTTGAATTTGACGCTGGAATATGATCGATTTGTGACAAAAATATTCGACCTCAAACATACATGGGAGTTGTTATGTCACAACTATGTAAAACATCTGATAAGTGTGTCCGACTTTGATGATCATGATATTAAAGAGAGAATGTCTTGTAGCTCCGCGGAAAGTGATAATTCGTCAACTCATTACGAACAGTATTATGCACAAGAACCGAACGAAAATTCTGAAGAACCGCCTGAGACCAACGAAAACTTTAATATTACCCCAGAAGAGGGTGTCGAAAAACCAAAACCATTTACATTCGCTGATTTCAAAGCAAATAGTCAAGGATCAATCACTGTAGAGATTCACACTGAAAATATACCATCTAATAAGAAAATTAAGGAAGACACAGTTAAAGAAGCTCCTGAAACTGATAAAGATAACGACCAAAGCACCGATGCTAATGATAACAAGCCTATAAATGGTAATTTGCCACAAGAAACAGAGAGAAACAAAGAGACTCCAATAAAGGAAAAGAAAGGCAGTGTGCCAGATATAATAGAAAATCATAACATAGATACTCGTAAAGTGAATATTACGATCTGTGATGGACCCTCGTATGAAAAGACTAAAGTAGCTGAACCAATATTACCACCGCAACCCGTACCTCCAGAAATAGAACAACAACGAGCTTTGAGTATTAGCAAGGTGAGAAATATTCCACTAATGATCACTTCCTCCCGGTTTTTGAAAGCCTATTGAGTTTAATCTGTTGTCCAATATTATGTCAAGTGTTGTTATTGGCTGATTTTGTTTCGGTTATATGTGAAAATCTCATGTTATGTGGTCATTGACCAAATAACATTAGATTTTCTCAGCTTACGATAAAAAAACATATTGATCAGGCTTTCCGAGACCGGTTGTTGCCTAACATTCAGCTCTTAACGCTATTAGTATTTTTCAGGATACTGAAGTGCAACGTAATTGCTTCCAAAATATTTTAATGGCATATCTGGAATTGGTCCTGACGTTTTCTCTGGAGAGGTTCCAACTAATCCACCCAGTACTGCAGAGTGGGTTCGTGCAACTCGCCAAAACTGTCACCGAACCACAACTACTCGATAGAATCAATATATTTTTCGATAAAAAAGACTTATCTGAACTTAATTATAAGTGATCAATTAATTGTGATATTATAAAATTCACATTATAATAATATTATATTCCTCGATTGTCGGTGTTTTGTGAAAAATACAATCATATTATAATTGTGTTTTTTATTTGAATAATCCTTTGCCTCGTAAAAATATTTTTTCTCCAAACCTGTGTTTTGACTGCCTCGTTGTTCTAGTGGTCGCAAGCGGCGCTACTGCTGCACATGAGATGCTGGGTTCGATTCCCGGGTTGGGCAGTGTTGTTGGATTGTTCTATCTGGAATTTCTCAGTAGCAGCCCGGAGTCTGGATTCGTGTCCGGTTGATGGCAATATGCTCGCCCCCTATTACATGGGACTTAAACATAACTGGCGAAATGTACTATAGGGACACCTCTGCCCAACACTTTGGAGAATCCAGGCGTGATGTTATGTTACTGTCTTTTTAAAAGAGCAGTTTTGCCATTGCCAAAGACAACATAATTATTTGAAAACCAAATGCATCCATTTCAATAGTCACAGAAACATGCAAATATTGTTGATGTTTTATTTTTCTTATTAATAAAAACAATTATTCGAACACAATTGATTGAAACATTAATGTTAGAATTATTAAAAGCCTTTCTTTGGTCACTTCCCACAAGTGCAGCGGGAAACCCTAAATCAATACTTGCAATTCGACGTGTCCGCCGCGAGTCGGGCTGCAAATCGCAATGGTTTTTAATAAAAGCTCGGGCCGCTCTTTCTAAATAAATTACGGTAGTATACATAGTTAGTCTTAGGATCAAATATTATGACGAGTTAAATTTGTTACATTAGATATGCAGCAACTTCTGTGTATGTGAGTGACGAGTAGGCAAAAAACCCAAGATACCGTAACGCGGACTTGGATCTTAGGCCAAATCATAGGGTAACTGAAAGTTAGTCCGGACGTGGAAAACCTTCGACGTCAGGAACAACTTTGGAAACTATAAATTGAGCTAAATTTAATGCGGAAGGCAAGATTGCAATGGGCTGAGTTGATTCTACGATTGAAAAGAATACATCTACTTTTGATTTTGATTTCATGGAGGATTTTCTCCAGGATATATTGAATTTTAAAGAATTTACTTTGTTGAATTAAATAAACTTCTGGAAGGAAATTAATCATTAATGGGAATAGAGTGTCTCTAGCTATGTCAGAATGTTTTATTCATTGCAGTTATTTATTGCTGACTAGGTATATGTGTGTCATGTGTGTTGGCATGACATAGCGACCTATGAACTTTAATTTAAGAACTGTATTTACTACCTATGTTACACAAATAAAAAATGATTTATTGATTGTACGTTTTCAGTACTTTCTCGGCGTGTCACATCCAGTGTTCTTTTTTTTGGTCAATTTAAATAAGGGCTGATTTTTCAATCGTCTGATAATCTGATCATGTTGATCTCAGCAACAAATAAAGCAGTTTAAAAGCTTTTGTTTAGATAATTTATGTGAAACTGTCGCTTTTATTCTTTAGAAAAAACATACCTATCTCACAATTACAAAATTGGCCCCCAAAATTACCTCGATATCCGTGGTTTCTCTAATGGTATAGGTACTACATATCACACTTTATGCTATTTTAAATGCTTACGTACTTAGGCAATTTAGAATCATTCACTTTTAGGGTTCCGTAGTTACACAAGGAACCCTTATAGTTTCGTCATGTCCGTCTGTCTGTCTGTCCGCGGTCTAGCTCCGAGACTCTTAGTACTAGAAAGGTGTAATTTGGCATGAATATACATATTAATCACGCCGACAAAGTGGTAAAATAAAATTATTTTAGGGTACCTCCCCTACACGTAAAGTGGTGATGTTTTTCTTTTTTTTCTATCCCATGGTGAGGGGTATCATTGGAAAGGTCCTTCAAAAACATTGTGAGTATGTCAGAACCACTTTTGCATTCAGGGATCCGTTTGCAAAATATTAAGCTTTAAAGTGCTATTTTTTTTAGAGTATAGTTTCCCTCCCCCCTGCCAGCTAAATGGTTGGTTTCGGATGTGAAAAAAATCACAGCAATAGTTTATATAACGAAATTAAAAGGAAAACTATCACAGCTAAGTAGGCTCTACAAGTTAACGAGCAATAATCTACCAACTTAACTTTGCAGTTGCAAAAACTTGTTTTCCCATACATTCCGTATGGGTGAACATCTTTGACAACTACAAAGTTAAGTTTGTTTTTGGGATAAATTCATCCCAACTACGGAACCCTTCATTTTGCGTGGTCCGAAACGCGCCTGGCCGGTATGCAACTTTGGGTCAGAGGCTGCTGTATATCATATAAATCGTAATTATAAAAACATTCCAATTTATTTTATTGCATGTCTCGCTTCGGAGCTGCGGGTCGGGGGTATGATTCCTGCATTAAAAAAATATTTTAATATTCTACCGGGTCTGAAACATAAGTATGTGACAAAAGTTTAAACGCACCGTAATACAAGAGACATCCTTAGCGTTGCAATCTCTTATTTAAAGGCATTTTATTAACCATGAAAACCAGCCACATATCCGGCATTGATCCATCTCTCGCTCAACTAAACCAAACAATCATATTGCATTTTAATGAATTTTCAGATTCACTTCTGACCCTCCTGTTAATTAAAATAATCATTATTGTCTTCACTGTACAGGAGAACGCTCCAGTTTCCATCATGCAGTTAACAAAACGCTACTCCAACATCCACAATTGCATACACCGTGAAAAATTTGGGCCTGCTTATTCCCAAGATTTTGACTCAGTATGTAAAGAACAATGCTTATCCGACCGGTAGTATCAAAAGTGCAATCTCGAACTTACTAAATTGTGTCCACTACCTATCTCTAATTATAGAAGAAAATAGTCAGAAAATCTGACAACCAATCTTAGCAAGGGGTATCGTGTTACCCAGTAACTGGGTTGTGGAGGTCAGATAGGCAGTCACTCCATGTAAAATACTGGTATTCAGCTGCATCTGGTTAGATTGGAAGCCGAACCCAACATAGGAAATGGTTAGGCAGATGATGACCTATCTCTAATTATAACTTCAAAATTGTAACACTCGATTCGAAAGCAGGTTATTATCAAGTACTACTTCACCATAGTTTGTCACGTCATCGTTGTAACGTTAACTTTAAATAACAAATAGAGCTTCCTATTTTTTTATTTAGGTAGTACTTAATAAATATGTATATAATTTTCGTTAAAAAGGAGTAAATTATCCATAGTACTGTTTTTCAGAATTTTTTCTACTTCGATGACATTCTAGTGTTTTTCTAACTCTAGAAATGTAATAAGATCTTAGAGCAAATATCTAACGACGAGAATAGCGTAACGAGTAATAATTTGGGGAAATAAAATCTTTGTATAATAATGGTGTTTTTATTTCAATAATCTTTAAGCTTGTAAACAGTATTCACATTTTCAAAATAGCTAAACATCTAAAAATTAATAACAAAGTAATAATTGTAATACATATTTGGTTTAAGGACTACGAGTACTTTATAAAAATGTCTTTTGTAAAAATGTTATAAAAATGCTTGTTGCAGTCTATCATGCATTATTTGTATAAGTCAAAGACATTAATCTCATTACAACTACTATGGCACAACGAACTCACGTGATGAACATGACTAAATAATTTGCGCCTGATTTTAAAGCAAACCAAAGCATAATCTCTGAATTCTTTGTATACGTTTCTAACGATGGCACTAAGTTACTATTTATAACATTCAATATTTACAGCTAATGTACAAATTTACATAATAATGCTATACAAAATGCCTACCTTAAAACGTAGATACTTAAACTAGCTAATAAAGCACCTATGGATAGACTTATAGTATTTGCACCTTGTGTGGGATACGTATGTACAGTCAACGCATATGATAATGAACTTAAGCCTAAATCACTAGTTATCAACACACTCTCTCTGTTAATCATGTCTGCTATCTTCTCAGCTTCTAAGATACACACATTGAGTTGTAAATCAGTTGGATTGTCCAGCATAGTTTCAACTGTGACGAATATTTCCATTTCAATAGTGAGGTATCCTCTGAGAGCACACTCGGCTATCTTGACATGTCTTTCTAGTGCTTTCAAAATATTGTTTAGATTTATAACTGTGGCGGAAATATTCGTTCCGTATAACGCTCTATCGATTTGTTTCTTAGAATACAATATTCTTAGGGCTCCTCCACATTTTGGACAACAGGCTCCAGGGGCGGTGAATCCGAGACAGTTTGGCTTCTTCAGTGGAGGGCAGATGATCCTGTCTATCAAGGCACACTTTGGTTCCATAAGGTCTGATATTGGGCCTACGGCTAGGCAAGGGCCTGCGTAGTCTACGCTCACATATTCTGACCAAGCAGCGCATTCTGAGATGTAAGAGACTCCGTTCACACCGCATACTGGACCAGCCTGAAATATTAATGAGAATGGAAAGGTTTGTTTCGCATTTAAAAGACAGTGAAACATCGCTAGGCAATGACAATGGTAATTGCAGTATGTGGTGGATGTTATAAATGGGATTCATTTTCTCTTATCATAATCTCAGAGTTGCGCGTGTTTTAGTAACAAACCAGGACTCCTGCATATTAATTGAATACGTGCAATACAAGTTCAAATCTAAGTATGGCTGGGCTTAAGAATGCGATGTCGTGGGTTCGATCCCCACCCGAAGACATACTGAAACACTTCCACCGATTGTATATTACTCAGTTATAAGAGAAAAACCACAACTTCTAAACAACGAATCTTAACAATATATCAGAGGTCACAATTTGAGCTCCAGCTCGAAACTGCCTAGAGCTAATATTGTACTCACAGCAGAACATCCTTCGAGACAGACGCTCCAGTAGGCAAACTTGTGGCCGCTCATGACCAGGTGACACGGGTTGGTGTGAGTGCGAGCGTCTGTGTCACACACTGGCATGGCCGGCTGGGAGTTACAGTTCACCGTGCTTACTGGAAAACAGATATTAAGTTGAAGTTATAATAGTATAAAGAAATTAAATATTTGCACACGTTGGGCGCCGGCATGCACACGTGGCGCCGCCCGCACGTGGCGCCTACATACTGACATACACAACATACCACAGTAGTACTGCGGGCAGGAGGTCTGCAGGCGCGACAGACACACGTTGGGCGCCGGCATGCACACGTGGCGCCGCCCGCACGTGGCGCCTACATACTGACATACACAACATACCACAGTAGTACTGCGGGCAGGAGGTCTGCAGGCGCGACAGACACACGTTGGGCGCCGGCATGCACACGTGGCGCCGCCCGCACGTGGCGCCTACATACTGACATACACAACATACCACAGTAGTACTGCGGGCAGGAGGTCTGCAGGCGCGACAGACACACGTTGGGCGCCGGCATGCACACGTGGCGCCGCCCGCACGTGGCGCCTACATACTGACATACACAACATACCACAGTAGTACTGCGGGCAGGAGGTCTGCAGGCGCGACAGACACACGTTGGGCGCCGGCATGCACACGTGGCGCCGCCCGCACGTGGCGCCTACATACTGACATACACAACATACCACAGTAGTACTGCGGGCAGGAGGTCTGCAGGCGCGACAGACACACGTTGGGCGCCGGCATGCACACGTGGCGCCGCCCGCACGTGGCGCCTACATACTGACATACACAACATACCACAGTAGTACTGCGGGCAGGAGGTCTGCAGGCGCGACAGACACACGTTGGGCGCCGGCATGCACACGTGGCGCCGCCCGCACGTGGCGCCTACATACTGACATACACAACATACCACAGTAGTACTGCGGGCAGGAGGTCTGCAGGCGCGACAGACACACGTTGGGCGCCGGCATGCACACGTGGCGCCGCCCGCACGTGGCGCCTACATACTGACATACACAACATACCACAGTAGTACTGCGGGCAGGAGGTCTGCAGGCGCGACAGACACACGTTGGGCGCCGGCATGCACACGTGGCGCCGCCCGCACGTGGCGCCTACATACTGACATACACAACATACCACAGTAGTACTGCGGGCAGGAGGTCTGCAGGCGCGACAGACACACGTTGGGCGCCGGCATGCACACGTGGCGCCGCCCGCACGTGGCGCCTACATACTGACATACACAACATACCACAGTAGTACTGCGGGCAGGAGGTCTGCAGGCGCGACAGACACACGTTGGGCGCCGGCATGCACACGTGGCGCCGCCCGCACGTGGCGCCTACATACTGACATACACAACATACCACAGTAGTACTGCGGGCAGGAGGTCTGCAGGCGCGACAGACACACGTTGGGCGCCGGCATGCACACGTGGCGCCGCCCGCACGTGGCGCCTACATACTGACATACACAACATACCACAGTAGTACTGCGGGCAGGAGGTCTGCAGGCGCGACAGACACACGTTGGGCGCCGGCATGCACACGTGGCGCCGCCCGCACGTGGCGCCTACATACTGACATACACAACATACCACAGTAGTACTGCGGGCAGGAGGTCTGCAGGCGCGACAGACACACGTTGGGCGCCGGCATGCACACGTGGCGCCGCCCGCACGTGGCGCCTACATACTGACATACACAACATACCACAGTAGTACTGCGGGCAGGAGGTCTGCAGGCGCGACAGACACACGTTGGGCGCCGGCATGCACACGTGGCGCCGCCCGCACGTGGCGCCTACATACTGACATACACAACATACCACAGTAGTACTGCGGGCAGGAGGTCTGCAGGCGCGACAGACACACGTTGGGCGCCGGCATGCACACGTGGCGCCGCCCGCACGTGGCGCCTACATACTGACATACACAACATACCACAGTAGTACTGCGGGCAGGAGGTCTGCAGGCGCGACAGACACACGTTGGGCGCCGGCATGCACACGTGGCGCCGCCCGCACGTGGCGCCTACATACTGACATACACAACATACCACAGTAGTACTGCGGGCAGGAGGTCTGCAGGCGCGACAGACACACGTTGGGCGCCGGCATGCACACGTGGCGCCGCCCGCACGTGGCGCCTACATACTGACATACACAACATACCACAGTAGTACTGCGGGCAGGAGGTCTGCAGGCGCGACAGACACACGTTGGGCGCCGGCATGCACACGTGGCGCCGCCCGCACGTGGCGCCTACATACTGACATACACAACATACCACAGTAGTACTGCGGGCAGGAGGTCTGCAGGCGCGACAGACACACGTTGGGCGCCGGCATGCACACGTGGCGCCGCCCGCACGTGGCGCCTACATACTGACATACACAACATACCACAGTAGTACTGCGGGCAGGAGGTCTGCAGGCGCGACAGACACACGTTGGGCGCCGGCATGCACACGTGGCGCCGCCCGCACGTGGCGCCTACATACTGACATACACAACATACCACAGTAGTACTGCGGGCAGGAGGTCTGCAGGCGCGACAGACACACGTTGGGCGCCGGCATGCACACGTGGCGCCGCCCGCACGTGGCGCCTACATACTGACATACACAACATACCACAGTAGTACTGCGGGCAGGAGGTCTGCAGGCGCGACAGACACACGTTGGGCGCCGGCATGCACACGTGGCGCCGCCCGCACGTGGCGCCTACATACTGACATACACAACATACCACAGTAGTACTGCGGGCAGGAGGTCTGCAGGCGCGACAGACACACGTTGGGCGCCGGCATGCACACGTGGCGCCGCCCGCACGTGGCGCCTACATACTGACATACACAACATACCACAGTAGTACTGCGGGCAGGAGGTCTGCAGGCGCGACAGACACACGTTGGGCGCCGGCATGCACACGTGGCGCCGCCCGCACGTGGCGCCTACATACTGACATACACAACATACCACAGTAGTACTGCGGGCAGGAGGTCTGCAGGCGCGACAGACACACGTTGGGCGCCGGCATGCACACGTGGCGCCGCCCGCACGTGGCGCCTACATACTGACATACACAACATACCACAGTAGTACTGCGGGCAGGAGGTCTGCAGGCGCGACAGACACACGTTGGGCGCCGGCATGCACACGTGGCGCCGCCCGCACGTGGCGCCTACATACTGACATACACAACATACCACAGTAGTACTGCGGGCAGGAGGTCTGCAGGCGCGACAGACACACGTTGGGCGCCGGCATGCACACGTGGCGCCGCCCGCACGTGGCGCCTACATACTGACATACACAACATACCACAGTAGTACTGCGGGCAGGAGGTCTGCAGGCGCGACAGACACACGTTGGGCGCCGGCATGCACACGTGGCGCCGCCCGCACGTGGCGCCTACATACTGACATACACAACATACCACAGTAGTACTGCGGGCAGGAGGTCTGCAGGCGCGACAGACACACGTTGGGCGCCGGCATGCACACGTGGCGCCGCCCGCACGTGGCGCCTACATACTGACATACACAACATACCACAGTAGTACTGCGGGCAGGAGGTCTGCAGGCGCGACAGACACACGTTGGGCGCCGGCATGCACACGTGGCGCCGCCCGCACGTGGCGCCTACATACTGACATACACAACATACCACAGTAGTACTGCGGGCAGGAGGTCTGCAGGCGCGACAGACACACGTTGGGCGCCGGCATGCACACGTGGCGCCGCCCGCACGTGGCGCCTACATACTGACATACACAACATACCACAGTAGTACTGCGGGCAGGAGGTCTGCAGGCGCGACAGACACACGTTGGGCGCCGGCATGCACACGTGGCGCCGCCCGCACGTGGCGCCTACATACTGACATACACAACATACCACAGTAGTACTGCGGGCAGGAGGTCTGCAGGCGCGACAGACACACGTTGGGCGCCGGCATGCACACGTGGCGCCGCCCGCACGTGGCGCCTACATACTGACATACACAACATACCACAGTAGTACTGCGGGCAGGAGGTCTGCAGGCGCGACAGACACACGTTGGGCGCCGGCATGCACACGTGGCGCCGCCCGCACGTGGCGCCTACATACTGACATACACAACATACCACAGTAGTACTGCGGGCAGGAGGTCTGCAGGCGCGACAGACACACGTTGGGCGCCGGCATGCACACGTGGCGCCGCCCGCACGTGGCGCCTACATACTGACATACACAACATACCACAGTAGTACTGCGGGCAGGAGGTCTGCAGGCGCGACAGACACACGTTGGGCGCCGGCATGCACACGTGGCGCCGCCCGCACGTGGCGCCTACATACTGACATACACAACATACCACAGTAGTACTGCGGGCAGGAGGTCTGCAGGCGCGACAGACACACGTTGGGCGCCGGCATGCACACGTGGCGCCGCCCGCACGTGGCGCCTACATACTGACATACACAACATACCACAGTAGTACTGCGGGCAGGAGGTCTGCAGGCGCGACAGACACACGTTGGGCGCCGGCATGCACACGTGGCGCCGCCCGCACGTGGCGCCTACATACTGACATACACAACATACCACAGTAGTACTGCGGGCAGGAGGTCTGCAGGCGCGACAGACACACGTTGGGCGCCGGCATGCACACGTGGCGCCGCCCGCACGTGGCGCCTACATACTGACATACACAACATACCACAGTAGTACTGCGGGCAGGAGGTCTGCAGGCGCGACAGACACACGTTGGGCGCCGGCATGCACACGTGGCGCCGCCCGCACGTGGCGCCTACATACTGACATACACAACATACCACAGTAGTACTGCGGGCAGGAGGTCTGCAGGCGCGACAGACACACGTTGGGCGCCGGCATGCACACGTGGCGCCGCCCGCACGTGGCGCCTACATACTGACATACACAACATACCACAGTAGTACTGCGGGCAGGAGGTCTGCAGGCGCGACAGACACACGTTGGGCGCCGGCATGCACACGTGGCGCCGCCCGCACGTGGCGCCTACATACTGACATACACAACATACCACAGTAGTACTGCGGGCAGGAGGTCTGCAGGCGCGACAGACACACGTTGGGCGCCGGCATGCACACGTGGCGCCGCCCGCAAGTGGCGCCGGCGCAAGGAGAACTGGTACCGAACTCTATCTCGCCGTCTGAGGCACCTGCACATCTGGATAAAGAAATATTGAGGATAAAAATATAATTAGAAATATACAAGGGGAAAAAAACATATAGTCTCTTTTTTATTTCCTCGTGTATACATATAATAAAATCGTAGCGGAGTCAAAACTGTACGGAATATTAAGAAAAAAGTTATTGCTACAAAGTCTGGGAACTAAACTAATGCCGAAAATAGAGTTTTAGATACTAACTTGGCTAGACAAGCGTTAGGATAGGGCGTGTGGCGGGCGCGCACGGGCAGGTGGTGCGGCGGGCAGTAGCACGGCAGGGAGGCGGCGCGGGCGCAGGCGCGTCGCTAAGTACTGTCTGTGTAGATGTAATGCTACTAACTTGGCTAGACAAGCGTTAGGATAGGGCGTGTGGCGGGCGCGCACGGGCAGGTGGTGCGGCGGGCAGTAGCACGGCAGGGAGGCGGCGCGGGCGCAGGCGCGTCGCGCACACACGCGCTCGCCGCCGCGACACGCGCACGCGTTGCACTCCATGTAGTACTTTTCACCTAGATAGATAGAGAGATTACTTGGACTGTTATGGCAGCATTTGCGGAAATTGACTGAAATATGATGATGATTGTTGAAGATGTTGGAAAAAATCATGCCGACTGGGAGCTTTACTGGCGTGCGCTGCGTAAACCGTAAGAGATACATAAAATTAATATTCTACAGGTGTACATCTTAAAAATTTCAAAGAAGTTTGCAATAGCATAGTATGTCATCTTCTAAGGATGAATGGAATAGAATATATTTATTGTAAAACATGAGTATACATCAAATAATATGTGCAAGGTCTTAAAATAACAGGTAGATCTGCATGTTTTGCCATATTATATGGCGTACAAAACAACATTTTTTGGTTTAAATAAACCATAAAAAAATTGAGTCTACACAACAAATTATGAGATTAATAACTTAATCCTAATGCTAAATTAAAAAAGAGGGAAAAAATATAAAAATTAAAATAAAATATTGGTTTTTACAGATTTGAGGGTCAAATTGTGAAAATGTTGTAATTAAAGGAATCTATTTAGTTAATTGCGGTCATTTAAAAATTCCGATATGGTATAATAGCATTTGCCTATGAGATATTTTTTTAATGTATTTTAAACAGAGCAGTAGGCATTTGTCTAATAGGTTTTGGGATTTTATTATAAATGATTGGTGCTAAACAAAACATACTTTTACGCATCAATGCTGTGGTTGATCTTGGTTTGAATTGATTATCATCCCGTCGATAATAATGAATAGAAAAGTCTGATAGACCCACAGTAACCATTTTTATATTTCAGAATTTGATAAACATTTCATAATTATTTCTGAAGCTATTTTGACCGGTACTATGTATATTAATCCTTTTTTAAGCAAATATATAATTTAAATTGAGCATTTAATTTAGATTAAAATATTCACTTTATCATATCATTTAAATGAATACTTACTTTAAAAGATATCACAGGTTCAAAATTACGCGTAACAAAATAATTATGTTTGACGGCAGCTCAACGCTAGGACAGGAGTCAATGACCTTTGACTTGACTGATGCCTTTTTTACCCACTTTGGCTATTGCATATTCAAGGAGTAAACTGCAGTCGTGCGTCGGAGTTGACACACACACATTTTTTTTTCTCACCTTGCATAACTTCTCTGTCATGTAGCTGACAGTTCTCCAGTTCCACACAGGGTAGAGGTTGACAGTCCGTCAGTCCCTTGTGACCACAGCGACAGATCTTGAAGCAAGCCTTGTGAAGGGAGGATGGCATTGGCACCCGCACCCACGATCCAACTGGTACTATTTGTGATGAACTGTCGCCTGCGAGAAGTATTTAACTTATATATAATATATACACATAATCTAAAACAAAATCGTATTTCGTGTCTGTATGTGTAACCGCATAGATCTTCTTAACTCTATGGATCTTGGTGTGGTTTTCACCATGATTTAGAGAATTTATTCCGGATGGTTTATGTGTGTGTTTATCACTAGAAAGATAAAACACCCTGTTTTGTTAAATCTAAACCTCCAAGCCAGCTATGGTCGGAAGTGTTTAACGCTGGGACTTTGCAAACAATGATTCGCTCCCCCAGACGTTCAAGCCTCGAATATCGTCTCTGGAATAGGGCGGGGGAAAGTATATCGGTTCTAGTTCGAAGGAAGAAGTCACTACCGTCTTTTACAGGCAGGGACCGCGGAAATGGGGGGCAGAGGGGGCCAAATGCCACCCCTAAAATCAAACGGGCCGCGCCCACTCCAATTTTACTATTTGGTAAAGAAAGTTTATCTGAGGGATCTAAGTGCAAATCCGAAACTGTCCATTAAAAAATAAAATGTGTTTTTTTTGCTTCTGGTGACACTTAATCATATTATTATTATCTATGGTTCTGTAAATTCAGTTACAGTCAAAACCGCCTCTATCACATACAAAAAGACAGAAAAAGTAACAAGTGAGATTCAAAACCTACACTGTCCAGTTGTGAATTGGAAGATTTATTAAGCCACGGAACGTTTTTTAACTGCTGTTAACATTTTTAGAAACTGGATAGAGGCGGATTTGCACTTAGACCTCTCATCTGTGCTATCCTTCACAGAGCTTGTACGTATGAAAAGATTTGCTTTTTGTTATGACGGAATTTAAAGTAACACATAACATAACATAACATCACGCCTTGCTTCCCCGAAGGGTTGGGCAGAGGTGTCCCTGTTGCAGGTACACCCACATTTCGCCAGTTATGTTTATGTCCCATGTAATAGGGGGCGAGCCTATTGCCATCAACCGGGCACAAATCCAGACTCCGAGCTGCTACTGAGAAATTTCAGATAGAAAAACCCAATAACACTTTGCCCGACCCGGGAATCGAACCCAGGACCTCATGCTCAGCAGTAGCGCTTGCGACCACTAGACCAACGAGGCAGTCGAGGAATTTAAAGTATATAGTACAAATCGTTTTTGAAAGGTGACCAAAGAAGTTTGCCCCCCGTCATGGAGTACTTCATGTTTGGAAGGGGGTGATCTAAGAAGTTTGTCGACCCCTCATGGAGTACTTTGTTTTTTGGAAGGGGGTCAAAGAAGCTTGGCCACCCCGTCTTCCGCGGTCCCTAGGCTGGGGAGCATCCACGGTGGATTTATCCCGAAAACTGTTATAACGACGGCTAGCGTTGAATCTATCATCGATAATTCTGTGAGCATAGTAGTGAGGACCCTTCTCTATCTTACCGAGCGGGCAGCCATCGACGCAGTAGTACCGCGGACAGGCGCCGCCGTGCAGACAGTTCCTGTTGATGACGCACGTCTGTGGCGAGCTGCATGGAGAGCCTGAGCACGGTGATGTTACCACTTCCTTCGCTGACAGCAAAGGGGCTTCGGTACCTGAAAAGTTTTAGCAAAAACTTGATATGATGGCTTCGACACTGATCGGGATAGAGGTCAAATCTAAACAAAACCTAACCAATCATTACAGTCAGTTAGACAAAATTCCCTTTGTGTAGTAATAAAACTGCTACAGTCCGCGCGGCCTCAAAGCCTGAAAGATATACCTAACTAGCTGCGCCCCGCGGTTTCACCCGCATAAGACTCGATCCCGTGGGAATAACGGGATAAAAATTATCCTATGTATTATATATTATCCAGGCTATAAACTTTATGTGTGCCAAATCTCATCCAAATCCGTTCAGTAAATTTTGCGTGAAAGAGCACAAACTTTCACATTTATAATGTTAGTAAGATAGTCTTTTAACGATCCTACTTACTAGGAGACATGAACTGATTTAGAGGCACACACGGCGCGTTGGCGTCCGTCGGGGTCAGTCTGGCGCACAGCGCGCGCGCAGTCAGTGTGGGCGGGGCCCGAGACCACTCCACGCACGACGACACTAAGCTCGCACACTCCTCAGCGCACAGCAGGCTGCTGTGACCCTGGAAATATAAAAATGGGAGCTATAAAATCAACATATAGCTATATTAGAGCAGTGATAGCCTAGTGGTGTGACCGTCGGACTGCCAAGTCATAGATCTCGACTTTGAACCCAAGGCACGCACCTCTGACTTTTCGGATTCATGTGCGTATTGTATAATTATCACTTGCTTCAAAAACGGTGAAGGAAAACATCGTCAGGAAGCATGCCTGCGAGATATTTCTCGACGGCATGTGAGGCCAAATCAGAGGCCCATGGGCGGCTTTAAAACTCTAACTCCAGGTTAGTCACTAACCACATGAAAAAGAAAACAACGAGGGGACTTTTGTCAAAAAAAAAAAAATTGACGAAGGTCATGATCAAAGTCATTAAAAAGCCTTCCATTAATCTGCAGAAAAACATTCGAGGGGGTATTATTATTATACAAGGGGAGATGAAAATTTTATTATTTATTACCTAGGATGTCTACTTTTTGATATATTTGCGAAAAACTCAATAAAGGGGATTTCAAGTTTTAATGAAAGTTTAAGCTCCCAGCGAATGTTCTCAATACACATACTGACGCGAATCCTCGTTTACTTTGCAAAGCTTTGTTATGCTTCGGCTAACAAATTGGCTCACCTTGGCCGTGCAGGGTTTGACGTGTAAGGCGCAGGCGACGCTCTTCCAAATATCGATGGGACATTGAGTTGAATTCTTCAAAGGCAACTCCATACCGGATATAATCAAAACTCTGTAACATACAAATACATTCTTTGTTTACTCTATCATACAGACGATTTTCATGCTTTTGAATTAGAAATCTTAGCACAAAGGCATGTCGTAAACGTAACATTAATTCTAACGATTTTTACAACTATTCTGCGTAGATTAAAGAGCCGGTAGATTTTCGTTGTTAAACTAATAATCTTGTTCCAGGTGCATCGTCTTCATACGGGGTGACTGGGACATCGACGCGAAAACTGAAACCATGGATTCAGTACCTACATGATTCTGAACCCCCCTGAGTTGAAATGTTTCGTCGGTTATTTTAAAAAAATCTGCTTTTCTATACATTTTGACCGCGTAGGTATTGCACTTTTTTATGAAACAGCAGATTTTTTTTAATAACCGACGAAAAATTTCAACGCAGGGGGGTCCAGAATCATGTACTGAATCCATGGTTTCATTTTTCGCGTCGATGTCCCTGTCACCCTGTATAATTATATAATTAATTTAGACAAAATACAACATTTACATAAAGTAAAACATTTTAAAAGAGTAACGGTGGAGTTTCTTGTCCATTCTTCTCCATACGAAAACTACCTTTTGGAAGGGGCGACTAGAATCAATTCTATTTTTTGTAAATTTTGTCGTTCAAAAGTGCCTTTCATGTGCCTAATTGAAATAAATTATTTGACTTTGGTGTTCTCAGTTCATCCAAAACCAACCGCCAAAGGTAAGAATATAATTGTGGGAAAAACATCACCACTTCGTCCAGCCCCAGGAGCACCTGACACCCGGAAGTGACCTTCAGTGGCTTATATGGAAAACAATTAATAGATTGCGGTCCCAAGTAGACCGCTGCAAGCACAATCTAGCGAAATGGGGGACTATTGACCCAACCGACAACCAGTGCGAATGTGAAGTTTTGCTAGCTTATTTAATTTGAACCCTGTATATGCAACTAAGCGAGGAACTCGTGGCTAAATAACAACAGCCGTACGAGTCGATCCAACAGGTTAAACTACGCTTGACAGGGTTGGTCCGGGGATGGGTGACCATCTTTACATACCGACACTCCTCCGTGCCTCGAAAAGCACGTTAAGCCGTTGATCCCGGCTGTCATTCGTGGATCTTTGACAGTCGTTACGGGTCGTCAGAAGCCTGAAAGTCTGACAACCAGTCTTACCAAGATGTATCGTATTACCCAGTTACTGGGTTGTGGAGGTCAGATAGGCAGTCGCAGTATGTAAAATACTGGTATTCAGCTGCATCCGGTTAGACTGGAAGCTGACCCCAACATAGTTGGGAAAAGGCTAGGCAGATTGATTTTTAACCCGACTACAGAAAAGCAAAAAGGAGGGTTATGATTTTGACCGTTATGTACCTATATGTATGTATATTCATCTGTTACCTCATAACTTCTAAACTACCGATCATAATTTGACAAATGAGGTATCATTGGAAGCATCTTGATCGTCCGCTGGTTATAAGCTATGTGACGTCACATTAAATGCAATATGGCTCCATCTAGAGGACATAAAGGCATGAAATATACTTTTTTTTATATTGTGCCGTTTTGGGTATCAAATGAAAGGGCTTGACGAGCACATTACAAGTGGTCGCATGCCATTATAATTTTGTAAGTGTACAGGCATGCGACCACGGCTTTACCTTGACCATTTTTAGGGTTCCGTAGTAAACAAGGAACCTTTATAGTTTCGTCATGTCCGTCTGTCTGTCCACGGTCTAGCTCCGAGACCCTTAGTACTAGAAAGCTGTAATTTAGCATGGGTGTATTATATTAATTACGCCGACAAAGTGGTAAAATAAAATTAAGAAAAAAACATTTTTTTAAGTACCTCCCCTACACGTAAAGTGGTGATGTTTTTTTTTCTGTCCCATTGTGTGGGGTATCATTGGAAAGGTCCTTCAAAAACATTATGAGTATCTGAATACCATTTTTGGATTCAGGGATCCGTTTTCGAAATATTAAGCTTTAAAGTGCTAATTTTTGTTAGAGTCAAGAAGTGTCCCCCCCCCCTGCCAGCTAAATGGTTGATTTTCGACGTGTGAAAAAAGTCACAGCAGTAGTTTATACAACGAAATTAAAAGGAAAACTATCACAGCTAAGTAGGCTCTACAAGGTTAACGAGTAATAATCGACCAACTTAACTTTGCAGTTGCAAAAACATGTTTTCCCATATATTCCGTATGGGTGAACATCTTTGACAACTACAAAGTTAAGTTTGTTTTTGGGATAAATTCATCCCAACTATGGAACCCTTCATTGTGCGTGGTCCGACATGCACTTGGCCGGTTTTTTGTACCTATGTATTGACATCTGTCTGAAATATTTTCTTGTTTCATACTTTTTAGAGCATTTTTCAGTGGTCGTGTTTTAGTTTTTGAACTTACTTACTTTTTTTTATATGCAACTATATAAGCACAACATTTAACAACGGGTAACATAAGTAACAATTTGCTGGTCCAACTTTCAGCAGGATTTTTGTTGGGCAGTACATCATACTTCCTAAATTGATAAGGGTACGGGAATCTTACCCACTTCCCTTTTGCTCGGCGACTGCTAGATGTGCCTCAAGGTCTGCCTGCGCAGTACATGATCTGAATAGAGTGGTCGGACGACTGTTCAGTTGACTGCAGTACGTCAGACCAGCGCAACCGAGGGAACACGGCGCGTCCACTGGAAATTTAAAAAAAAGGGAATGTACCTGGATACTTCTGTAGTTAAGCTAGTAAAGCTACACGCGTAGCATGACAACCATAGCAACGGGTTTTGTCGACGGTACAATAGACGATCAATCAATCATTTATTTTGTTAAACATAGGTATGGTTACAGATACTATTCAAGGGTGGCAGGGACATCGACGCGAAAACCGTTTCATGGAAAAGTGCGGTCAAAATGTACGGAAAAGCAGTTTTTTTTTAAATAACCGACGAAAAAATTCAACGCATGGAGGTTCAGAATCATGTACTGAATCCATGGTAACAGTTTTCGCGTCGAAGCCCTGCCACCCTGTACCTATTGTCTAAAATATGCGCACTATGTTTTGCCAATATTTATGGCGTACAAAATTAATACAAATAAGCAATATTTTTTTTTTTTTTGATTATACTAACACTATATGGATATTTTGTGTCCGAAATAGAACAATTTGAATTTGAATTAAAAGAAATAATACTTAATATCAATTTAAAATAATATGCCAGTTAAGTAAACAGGTCATACAATTGAACAAAATGACAGATTGTGATTGTTTATCTGTCATTTTGTCTATTCTTCCGTCGACAAAACCCGTATAAATTGTGGTCATGATAGGCGTGCTGACATCACAACCTTAAAGCCTGATTTACATGTTGCGATTTAATTGCGTGTGTGATAACATTATTGAACAAGACATTTGATGCTTCAATATTATTGTATGCAAAAAACTTGCGTCATGTAAATAGGGCTTTAGGTATCTATCTGCTAAGACGAATCTGAATAATTTTGCAAACTGAAAGATAACCGACTGGTTTAATATGACAATATAAAACAGAATCAGGGTAGCAGTGAGACCGTTTGCTCATGGTGTGCCTCTCGTCATTCGTGTTAAACTAATTTCAAACTGTTTATCGTCAAAGAGACCAAAACGATGTTTATTGCAATGTACCCAGCACGCTTAGCGTGACAATAGAAACGGGTTTTTTCGACGAAAGAATAGACAAAATGACAGATTGTGATTGTTTATCTGTTTTTTGTCTTTGACAAAACCCGTAGAAAACCTGTTTCTATGGTTGTCATGCTACGCGTGTTGGATTTAGTCATAAGTGTCCATGGAGTATCCTGCCCGTTCTTCTCCATTATAGAGATATCTATCTATATTTTGGAACGGACAACTAACTTCAATTTTATGACTAACTGACCGACTCCTTGAAAATTCGTGCGTGTACCAAAATGATTTAATTGCAATAAACGCTTTGAGTTTGAAAAAAGAATCTCTAAACTACCACAAGTACGCGGCAGGGCCGTCTTGTCGGCCCAATTCAGTCAGCGTAACGTAGTCAGAAGATAATATACCTTTAAGAGTTACGAGATAGAAAGAGAGGCAACTTCTAGGTGAATATAACTGTAGGTAATTGGCGCTGTGCGACCTGAATTGCACTTTATTGTATCGTAGCAAGAGTCGCTTTTATCTAAATGATTTTGCGGAGTGAAACATCTGCCTATTAATCTGTGAAACTACCGACAGTCACCGCTAAAGAGCTAAGGTAATCAGAAAGGCATATTCTAGTCAGCTGTCCTAATCTGCATGGTCGACGCATAGTCTCATCAAGGCGCGGGAATTCCACATTAATATGGATGCCAGCAATTTAGCATGTTTTTCTAGCTGCAGCATTTGTATGAATAGGAAATATGGACGACACTGCTGTATAGAATCTGCAGGAAATATCTGTGATAATTTTAAGGCCACGTTCAAGCAATAGGAAAAAACGTCAACGCATTTAATATGGTTTTCTTCAGAGTCTTAGCCCAGGTACGCACGAGCGATTTTGTCACGCGGCGATTTTTCTACGGGCACAGAATTGTCTTTTTTCGACGCGTTGGGATGCACTTTGTTGGATTGTAATGCTCGGCTCAAACACCGAGAGTTGAAAATTCAGTGCGTCATAAAATCCCGCCGCGCAATTTTTACGTCCGTGCGTACGAAGGCGGTGTTTTAATAGTCATGAGGGAATAATGCGTCCTTCTACTTTTCGCAAAAAATTACTCCATGCACGACCCCACGGCGACATACCAGATGGTCAATTATTTCTGTCTGATTGAATTAGCATTTGTGATCGGTTAACATACAGGGTGTAAAAAGACCCATCACATAGCCGTCATCTACGCATTCTGTGCATCAAAAGTAACAATGAGCAAACATTTTGTTTAGGGCCGATCCACACGATTCGGTGCGGCTATGGCGCGGCAGCGGTGGGCGCCTGGGCGATGTCGCTGCGGCGTCCTACATAGAAATTATCCATAGTATGCCACACGATGCGTTTCGGCGGTGCACCATACGTGTGTACTGCTAAATGGCGCAATCGTTGTGGTACCGCGTAAATGTAACGCACAACAAAGGGGGTTATTTAAAGTTTAGTTACAACATCACAAACATGTTTTCGTAAAAAAAAAGTGAAAAAAATATTGAAAGATCTTCAATATTTCCATAACCAGGTTTCCAGGTATGGTCCAAAAATAATTCGCAATAAAGGAAACATCATCAAAGAAGAACTCTCGGCTTCGTTAGGTGTATTTTTATAACCGTTACTTAAAAATCCAAACAAAACATACATACCATCGTCCATACACTCGGAGAGTGAAATCTCCTGGGGATCGCCCAAACATTCCGAGTAAAACTTCTGCCAGTTAGTTTGCCACCCAGAGTTGAACGTCTCGAAACATAATCTTCGACAGTTTATTGTCACGGCCTGAAACAAAGTTTGCTCTGTATTTACTTTCGGCAGTACTTCTTTGGCACATAATACACTTCGTTTGCTAAAGAAATCAGAACTTTGTTGGAGAATTTCGCGACGGCGAAGTTTGATCCCCTAGTGGATCTAGGACGCGTGACGTTCGAAACACCAGAAAATATGAATTCCATGGCTAAAATCCTCCAAAAAGTTCGATAATGTTGTTGTTTTAATCGAATTGAAGACAAGACCTTTAAATAAAATTAATAAAACTTAGGCACAGATGAATACAGATGGTTCACTCCGCAAAATCATTTAAATAAAAAGCTACTCTTGCTTCGGCACAATAAGGTGTAATTCAGGTCGCACAACGCTAATTACCTACAGTTATATTCACCTAGAAGTTGCCTCTCTTTCTATCGCGTAACTCATAGGCGCGGTTTATACAGGAGACGTGGTGAGGGCGTGTGGCGGTGGCGGATAATCAAAGAAAGCTAAAATGAACCTAATAGTTGTCGCATAGCGTCGTTTTTTATTGTCGGAAAGAGAATTACGCCCGCGCTTCCAGGTGACGTCACTGCCACTAGGTGACTCAATTCTCTTAATCCGCCACCGCCACATGCCCTCACCACGTCTCTTCTGTATAAACCGCGCCTTATATCTTCTGACTAGGTTACGCTCACGGAATTGGCCCGTCAAGACGAACCCGCCGCGTACTTGTAGCTTCATACCTAAGATGCGGAGTGAATCATCTGTATTCATCTGTGGCATAGAACAAAATTTTCTATGGACTAATTACACGACGAGCACAATTAAGGTACACATGATGAACAACGAGATATTGCCGTTTAACATCTGTGGTGGCATCTACATCGCCACATGTGAACTACGTATCAAAAGACCTGACGTCACACAAAATCCTGATGTCACACAAAATCCTGCATCGCGCAATTAAAGTTTACCGCGGTTTACATTTCGAAATGAGGGAATCAATGCTTAACTTAACCGACGGAAAAAAAAAAATTGTTTTTAGATTTTTTTTAATTTTTTTGTTCTCTTTGGCGTCTTATTTATAAATTTTACAATTATTGTAAAAATTGATGGAAAAAGAACAGATTTTTGCTAAAAAAACATGTTTATTTTCAATTGAGGGTAGTTTTTTTTCCCAATTTTCATTTTATGTGGACGCCTAATTACTTCCAATCATTATGGAGTTTGTTTCATCGCGATAAGTAGATGATTTAGTTTAAAAGTTACAGTTTTGTTACAATTTTTTTTTAATTCCGTAAGAAGTATTTAGATTTTTTAGAATATTTTTTCTGTCGTAAAAATTTTTTTTCTGTCATTATGAAGAATCACACTGTATATATAACTTTCCGACTTCAAACGTCGGGCAGTTGCCCACTAGACACAACACCCGTCTGGTCGGAGGATCCTCCCTTTTCTATAGAGGATCAGTGAACTTTACACCCTATTCCTCATACCTCTAAATTGGTAACCCCAACGTGATATGAACACGCAACCTTCTGATTGTCTCTAAACATCAATTCTATAAAGGTCTATCTGCAAATCCTGTCTGATCAAAATCGTTAGTGCCTCACCTTTTGACAGCAATGCAGCTTAGCAATATCATGCGGGATCAGATCCTTGGGTTCAGGAGGTGCATCCTTCTTCAGGAAGCATTGCCAGAAGCCGTCGAGGATGAAGGGGGCTCCACAGTCCACTTCTAAAGCCTCCACGATTTCCTGCAACACGCTTTTACTACGCAGGACACGCTCGCAAGTCGGCTGGCATTCTTGTTTATTTGATTCGCGACAGCAGGATAGATCTGTATCAGAATGAGGACAGGAGCTTAGAAAACCTTAAAGAAAGCTGTAATTTCAAATTCCAAAACTAACATATCATTCAAGAGAAACAAGTTTTACATAAGTGGGTCAGTTTTCTTGGCGAAAACTTCCTTGTGTTGAAAACAAACACGTTGAGACCATTCAAGATGGATCTCCTACAGGTGAACCAACGACTAATTAAGGTCACGGAAATCCGCTATCCGAAATATCCGAAATCGTCACACCCCGCATGGGTGTGACGATTTTTGGAAGAGGCTTGGTCTGCTGTCCAACATTTGATGAATTTCGGTTGATAATAGGGAAGAAGCCTGGGTCAAAACAAAGAAATTCTATTTAGTCCGTCAGTCAGATAATCAAAAAATATTAGACACGTATTTTTTGTTTTATCATATTAATAAAATATTACTTAGATGAAACGCATTAAAGTTGGAGAGTAGGGGCCGCTACGTCACAAGTAAGTATAAAATCTACATACTCGTGACGTCATGGTACATTTTAACTTAATGTATCGCCGTAATCTTTTGATCACGCAAAAAAAGAAAAAATACGTGTCCAATATTTTTAATAACCTACCTAAAGGACAAAAACAAAATTCATCCCTATTGGTAGCATTAGTAGTACATATTGGAGATCCATAAGCTCCTATAAATAAAATCAAACTCGTAGGTTACCTACATTTAGTAGTATCCGTAGAAACGACAGAATCTGTGAGGTCTCTCAGACACCTCATGAGATCAGGGGACTCCTCACATGACTGCAACGCGCTAGCTCTGGCCTGCAGATCGACGCGCGACTGACCGAGACGCCATAGCGCTTTCTGACACTCTTCGTGACATGTCATGGATTGCGTCTGCGCTGCGGGAAGACGCAAAAAACGTAAGAAAATTTGAATTTCGTGGGCTACCGTGACGGTTTCGCCTTAAAGCAACTTTTTCCTTATCTACTCACAACAGCAATGCTGAGCCTCCTCCTGTCTTTGCACACAGTCAAAGAAAGCAATCTCATCAGATCTGCGGCATGCGCCCGCGCCGACCAGCGCGCTTTCATTGGCAGCCATCGCGCATGCGTGCCGGCATGACGTCAGGCGGCCCAGTGAGCAACACGCGCGGCCCCACCAACCGGAGCCGGACACCACTTCTGCTTGAAAATGGAATTTGAAATTATAATGGGACGACTATCAAGTATTTACAGGAAAACGATGACGTAGAAGCAAAGGTGGTAGCAAAGGTAGAGGTTTAAAAAGGTTACAAGCAATAAGCTTATGGATAAGCAGTGGATGGCATGGTGCCGTCTTCTTTTTGATTTAGAACATAAACAATACAAGAAATTAAAGAAATATTACCTTGAATTGTCTTGTTCATGCATATCCAAAACTCAATCTGGAACGAAAACAGTTGATCAGACAAAAATCACAGCGCACATACACAACCTATCATTTGAAAATCAAATTACGTCTTTTATAGTTCTTATCCACCATTGTTTGTTGTAACTCTATACATCGAGTACTGCATTGTAAGGGGCAGGAAACTCTATACCCACCCCAATTACAATACAATACTGATAGGCGGTTTATTGACAAAAATGAATGAAGATTTATTTCAGAGAGTGAGTTCAATGGCGGCTTAAACTGTGATTGTTTGAATGGATGGTATCGCCTTACGCCTACGATCCCACTTGATGCTAACATTTATTCACGGGCTAATGTTTTTGGTAAGTGCTTTGAAGTGGTTTGGCGTCATCTTGTGGTTATTGGAGAACAGCACAGGACTTTGTACTTAAGGAAGTAAATATAGAGGGAGTAACTGTACGAAAATGGGAGATTTTGTCTTAAATTCTCTAGCCAGAAACTACTTTTGATAATTCACTTTAGCATTTTTCCCCAGATTTAAGGATAAAAGCTGAGCAATCTTACTAAATACTTACTAAACGTGGTGTACAAAATCTGTAGATGTTTGGAACCCATTGTTCAAAAGTAGATGTATTTGACGCTATCTCCACCAAAGACATCTGAAACAAAAATATCAAAATTACAATAAAAATACTAGTAGCACACATGGATGCCGAAGGCCCATTTTCCGATATAAATGAATCCAGATTTTATGACAATTACGTGAGAGCAATAAAAAATCAATTAATCGTATACACAGCATTTACAACACTCCCAAAATTTGCCATAAGCTCAGCTAGTTGCGAAGATCTGCACTTTCTAAATGCAGCTGCTGCTGTTTGAATCTAGAACTTTGAAGGACTTGCTTGAGCTTGTAAAGTAGGACGACTTCAGTCAAAACGAAGAGCAAGCTCTTCCGAAATCGTCTAAGATATGCCTTGTTTATCGTTGTCAGACTGCTCTCCCCTCAGAATATTTCATAATCCAGATTTGTGCTAAGTAGATTTTCTGTGACTACTTATTTTGTGATCGCACGCATTACACTCGCTTAATGATATTAATTGATGTCCGGACACATCGCTACACATTGCTCAACACCACGAGTATACGACTGTCGTACCACGGTACCACGTCCCCTTTTAAAATATCCAGTTATCAATTTAGATGTGTCTCGTTGCTTATATTAATTAAGAGTTTGGGCAGCGGGCAATAGATTTGTTTCATTGCATTTTATCTTGTTAAGTTGAAGTTCATGACTATGTTTGTTTAGAATTAAATATTAATCGCTGTAAAATAATACTGGCATTCTAACATTATGTTGACATCATTTCTTGGTTTTGTTAAATTAACGTTTGTTTTTGTTAGGTCACTATAACAAATGACTGTTTAGTTTGTGTTATTTTCATTCGCATTCATTTTTAAGATTAGTTGTACGATGTTACGTTAATGTTGCTTTCATAAATAATCTCCAACAAAAACATGCTACACGTGGGATTAAATAATGTCCATTCCGTTATGCCATCAATTCTCAATTTGACACATCAACAAACAGCACTATTCGTCCACTTAATTCGAAGAAAACATATCTTAACGTTATGTCAAAATTTATGGAAGCAATCACATTTATTAGATAACCCTACGATGCTTACGAAATCACAGACATGCATAAATAAGTGAGATGTGCATCTGGTGGGTCGCCTTATCTCTCAGACGGCGCTACAGGGTTATCAGTAGTTGTTGTAGAGGTGAGCACACAAACATAAACACACACGATGTCTGGCTGCTGATAAGGAGTGTTTAATTATTTTTTACTAATAGAACAACTTCTAAGTACTACGAGTTCATGAAAGGTCAGAAGACTCAGGAGGCAAGATTGTTAAAAGTTCTGCAAACTTTCAAAGTGACACAAAATAATGAAACTTTCATGTTGTCAGAATTTATTAAACGGTCTCATTTATTTCGTAACGAACAACAACACTTTGTCTAAGACAACAAAGTTTAAAATACTCTTCAAAAATAATTTTGTTAATATAACCACAATATTTTTAAGAACACAATCGTAAAGAACATTAGGGACCAAATAACAATAATTATTATGCGACACAGCGACACAGTTCTGCAAAAAAGAAACAACCATCATTTAGAAGTTAATCGTCTATGCTGACAATTTCGAGTGCATAATTTACGATGTTTTCCTTAGTGACGAAAGGCAAAGGCGAAGAAGTGTTTAAAAATACGAACATGAAGACACGACCATAAAAACGGAATGCATATTTTTTCTCAGCTATTACACTGTCACAATAAGATCACAGAGTAAATATTAAGTTGTGATAGTAAAACATAACGATACCTTTGAACTCAAAGACAAAGACATTAACGTTATGGAACGTTATGGTCCCTTACGGCTTACAAGCCCCGAGGTATCGAATAATGTCATCGATTAACCTATGGGCACACTATGGGTTCCAAGACTCGCACGTGAAGTGTCGGAACAATGATCATTGTATACAAATCAGATGGTGCCAACAAGACTAATTCAACCCACACAATCTGCAATCACGGTTTATACTCCGACAATCGACGAACTGCAAATTGGTATTCAACATCAAGTTGAATGTTAATGTCATATTTTATTTTAAACATCATCAGTATCCAGACTACGTAGCCCTCGTGAAATAAGCAGAAAGGATTGCATAGCTTTATTAATGAATTCCTGTTCTAACTCATTACTATGCCAATTCAAATTAAGTGCCTTTCCTTCTCAGCGTCAGCGATTTCATAATTTAAACGCCCACTTAAGAATTTGAGCTCTTTGAGGTTCATCCTACAATTCGTTTGGAGTAGTTTATTCTCATTTCGTGCGAATAATGTGATAAAAAATGGTGTTGAAACCTTGAAAAATGTTTTTTCATGCCAATTTTTGTTTCAATACCTTACAGTAATTATCGTTTGCGTACAAATTAATTAATTAAAAAGTAGAAACGTGACGTTATTTTTAATTGTAGATCGTCGTTTAGTCGGCGTGAGTCACGCCACATTCGGTAGACGCCTTCTCTAACCGACATACTATGAGTGTTGGCAGCATTCACCGCCGTACTCCGATATAACTTCCTAATGGGACAAACACAATTAAACACTCGTAGAGTAGACACAAGAACTTTTAGTTAGTATTCATTTCTAACAATACCAAGACCAACATGTAAAATATTTTGGCCATTTCTAGGAACAGGGCAGAACGGGGTTACTAACAAAAAGTTCAGCTTTACAAAACTGAGGATACGAAAGAACTTTAGAAACGAAAGGAGTCCTATAGGTACCCAGCAATGGACCATTCCTGGCTGTGATGATGATGGATAATATAATGATAAGGTTTACTTTACTTAGTAGTAAACTAAGTATGCGTTCAATTACAGCTACAATTGAACTTGATCGATCACACAGTGATCAAAGACAAATTCTTGAAAGTCAGTCTAAGCCAGATATATTACAGTTCCCATTCGCATGCCAAGAGCAAACAGTACAAATTAAGAGAATTAATCGTGGAATGGCGTCATACGACAATAATTAAATGTCAGGCTTCCGAATAACAGCCACCAAAATATGTCTGCGGAAACGCAGACGACAGACAAGCGTCTGATCCACAAAAATAATCATAAAATAAAAAATAAACTGCCTAAAAAAATACGTTAACACATAATATTCAATCCACACTGAACATTAAAATTTGTCAATGGTGGCAAAAAATCTTCGCTTAGCACATGGTGGTCTCCCATGGTATTAGCATGGAGACAATCGGATGTGGTTGACATCATTGCGCTGGCATTGACGCCATGACAGTTGACACGTCCTGTTATATACGTGGTCGGAATGTTAGTTTTATGCAAGTATTCAATCATCACTTTAACTTCCTGGGTATGTTTACTTTAACCATAAAAGTTAGACGTGATTCATTTCATATGCTGCTGAAATTGATCCATTGAATTTCGTTTTATTGTTGTTCTATTAGTATTTTATGACAATTTATACGTCTTCATTATAATCAAAGAGTATAAAACCATGCAATCGTCTATCTCTACTTTTATTACTCTTGCCGTAATCGCTCATAAGCGTGGTTATATTGTGACCATAAATCTTCTGTCACCTCAGCGCGAAAACAATTAAGTTTGTCTGTTGTGTTACAAGCTTAACAGTCAACACAGCCAACACAACTCATCGGTATCTTGCGGCCATGATGGCGTTGCATCAGACTATAAATCAAAGAAATATCTTGTAAACAGGAGGAGTTGTCACCTTTCACTGCGCCGTGTACTTTGTAGGCTGCCAGTTTGCTCACTCTCCATAAATATCTGACGATCAACATTCATACGAAGTCTGGTAGCGTGGACCACATGATCAACGATGACGAGCTGATAACAGTGAGGTCCTTGACCCATGTTTTGTGACAAATGGCACCATTCAAGGAACCGCGAAGACAATGAATCTATTAGAATTCGGAACGCACGCACGGCAACCATTCTGCATATACAACGTAATAATAGTGGCTCTAATAAAATTTAACTGCTCTCCAATGCATTTTGCGGTGAATTCGCACGTTATCCTGCTCGTTTTCGATTGGTGAGTGTTGATTACTTCGCGGTTTATGTGTTCATTAACTTTGTGGAACCTGTAAATTATATCTGTTATTTTGCGTTCAAGCTCAGCTATAACTGAACTTTCTTTTCCTGCATGTAATGAAACTATGAATACTCAACTATGAATTATTTATTTTTATTTATTAATCAGGTAAATGTGGGTACTACTACCTACTACAGGTACACCTCTGCCCAACCCTTCGGGGAAACAAGGCGTGATGTTATGTATGTATGTAATCAGGTAATTTAATTTCAGTTCCATTAAATTCTGTCTTCCTTTTCATTTGCATTTTCCTAACGATATCCGACGACGAATATAATAACGATATCCGACGAATCCTTCACCACTTAACCAAAAATTTTCTAAACATAATTAAAGGATTCAAGTGACACTTTAACAGTCTATTTTCGAAATAAATCTTTAATTAATCCACAATATTCCGCTGGTACTCTCCTAAGAAGAAAGCTATTTATGCCAGTTATTTGATTGCTAAGCATGGCTGATAGAAAATGCTTTTTCAACCACATTAGGAATATGTAGTTTCGTGGGAAATATACCAAGTGGATAAAACGCACAGTAAAATGTAGGGAATTGTGTGGAATGTCCTGAGAACGGCGGTAGATAAGGCCACCTGTGATGTGTGAATTACCTTACGGCCCATCGCAGGTAAACACCCAGGTGTCAAGCATACATCACCTTGATTAAACCTTGATTGTTTAAGCAAACGTACACAGGGCTGAATATGCAAAGCAGAATATAATTAGACAAGGCGGGTCGAAACGATTATTAAATCAGACGCAGTTTTTTAAAGAACAAACAAATAATAAAGGAGCAAAGGAGATCTTCGTCACAACTTCAATAAACTGCACATTAATAGATCAATTTAATATACCAATAAATCAACTGCCAGCTAATGATATCTTAAAATACCGCAACACCCAATAAAGATCTCGAGTACCATTTCGGGGCTAATTAAAACACAAAGGGTTTTCAGTTGACTTAATAAAACGACGCACGCAGTGTACTCTGAACGACGCCCTAAATAGTTTAGCAACTACCCGCCTGTAATTATTGCCACGGGGAAGCCGACGGCGCGTGGCGACCGGCTACTGATGTGCTCAGGGTTGTCACGAATGCAATTGCCACGACACGTATGTACCTATGTTTCAATTGCACAACCATGTTCAACATGAACAAAACCGTTCAGAGTATTCCGAACGTTTTTGTTTCGTATTGTCCCAATTTATCAGCGTCAGGCTACAACAAACAGCACCAAAATAGCAAACCCGGGACAAACTCGGCCAGTAATCAAAGGACGGAATCAAAAAGGCGACACCGTCACAGCTTTGATGTTTCTTTGTAAAGTTTTGATGCCATTCCTATGGCTTGATTTACATACCAGCCTACACGGTTCCTTTGGAAATAACTGACTTTGAATCGAGTATTTCAAACGCGTCAACTATCACTGGTTTTCTACCAAGACAATTCGTAAACATACTATTCGAACTAAAGAATTTTCGAACTTCAGAAGTATTTTCCGTATTTATTAAAATATCCAAGCAAGGCGAAGATGTAGACAATAATGTTGATGTTTTATTTGTGAATTCTTATTTTAAAACAGTGGGGACATTTACGACGTAGAACGTGTGTCTTTTTCACTAAACTCTTTTGTCGGAGAAGCAATAAAGTTTGGCCAAAACGTTGGAGACGTCACGAGAGCGGTGACAGCAGTGATTAACGAGCTGGTGACGTTCCCTTTCCTCTCCCAGCCTTCCCCGGAGATGTTCTTGTCTGATACAACAATAATGCTGTAGGTTCCTTTTTCACAGACCGTCCCATTTTCCCAGATTCGCTAGTGAGTTTGTCTACACAGAATGATATCTACAAGACGCAAAAAAACTCTTCAACAGTCGAATGCTCCTCCTAATGAATATAATGAACTACTTATTTTTGATAGTGATGGCACGAATTTGTCCCTGTCGCAATTTCACAGTCGTGTCAGGCGACTAACAGATTTTAAAATGGAATTGTCGCAGAAAATAAGTTTGCCTAGTTCTCATAGTTTTAATTGGAAAGCTGGCCATGCTACGAAATCGTGAACTAAATAATATATTTGCAGGTATAGGTCCCGTGAAACTTTGAAGTTTTGACTTCGAAGAGAATTTCATTAAAATAGGGAATAAGTTTTTCGTCAAGATACGCAAATGTTGATTTAATTGCTGGTGCTGACTGACTGCCTCTCTTTAGCAACTAAAATGTTCTTAAGTGTCAATTTTAATAAGATATTACGTATCGTATTCCGAGAGTCGCGGTGTCGCGGACGTGGGACGGACGGACAGACATGAAAGGATTTCAGACGAGTCTATTTTCACCCGCTTTGAACCATCAGACGTATTTGTTTGTTTGTATTCGCAACTTTCAAGTTGAAGGGGAATGCGCGACGGATTATGATATTACATTGGGACTTTATTTCGTAATTTATTGCGTGTCATGATCACTTTTAGGTTGGCAGTTAAGAGTTCAAGTTTACGAGAATACTTGGTAACTAATTCTGGAAACTTCATTAGTCATACGGGCTTGTTAATTGTTAATAAAAAATAATTGGAACTGGTTTAGGAAGTAAGTCATCGTATACTTTAGCAACTTTCTTCTTAATAGATACTGTTTTGAATGGGATTTCGGGATAGTTTTATTACTGTTCTTTCCAAAGAAACATTTATTTATTTGGACATCTGTTACAAATTATTCGAGCGGACAGCCAACGTGAATGTCGGGTAAACGCCACTAAAGTTGAGGGTACGTGCTCGGCATCCAATAGACTCGGCCTCAGCCGGGCCTCGACATCCCGATCACGCTTAACAAATTCCCGATACGACGGGACCGCGGCGTGATTGTCACGGTTGACGATCCCTGTAACGAAACGTCACGTGCATCCCGGTCCCCATACACCATGTTAATGTGCGGACGAGTTGACTTCGACATGAGTGGTCGTGAACATTCAAGCACAGCTTTTGAATATTTATGGTAATCGGCCTGTGTTCATACTGTAAAGAAAGGTCATTAATTTGTCAGTACAACAGGGATCTAAATCAAAACATATTACATAGCGTATGAACGTGTTATACGGAGACAATGTGAGGATGACATATCCCATAACACCATTACGGAAAACAAGGCCTTTTCATACATTAGGCGGCTGTCTGACTCTATATGCCCCTACCATCAATTCACATTGACGTAATCCAGGACCGACAACCTGGTGACAGTTTTATGTCGGTGATAAATTATTTTTCTGTTTCATTCTCATTTTCGCGCATGTCGTCGTCAAAATATTTATGGTGTACAAACGTATTTAAAAACTCTCGTGACAACCTGGGCCGTTCGCAGCGCGAATCAAAGAAGCCGCTGCCTTTGATCTGGTCGCCTGAAACTGTTCTACGCAAAGCTATTTACAGCTGAAAATATTAATAAAGTATATTTTTCATTCGGTCAATGGACCACGTACAAGTCGTGGAATAAACAACATCAGTTTCAATGAATGCTAACAGTAACAAGCACAAGATTACGCATCGTGTATCTAATAAACTCTCTTGTTCACTGGTCGAGTAAACCATTACACTGACATCGCACACTAGTATAAAGAACAAAGTTACAATCCATGTTTTAAATAAAATACAACGCTTTTGCGATGGCCACAGACACAGACAACCGTTTTGCTAAAATGATTATTGTTGTACCTATTATTCTACTGTAATTGTGTTAAGACGCAGATATATGACAGTGACCTTGAATGGTTAGCTTGCGTGTTCTGTACTGAGCTCACGCAACGCGTCGTACGTCCAGCCAGTAATAGGACTCGCCCATCAAGGAGCGTTGTCCCAAATTAGACGCATTATTAATTTATTACACGTAAAACAAAAGGTATTTTAATAAAACACGTATACTAAAAGATTGATAATTTAATTATCTATAAAATGGTGAAGTTTTCAGAAAAATACGCTTGATAAATTTTGCGTCATTCTCAGTTTTTTATCCGCGTTAGATATAACTTTACAAATTAATTTCACTATGTAATATAAACATAATCAAAAATATGCCTATATTAAAATATTTAAAAAATACTGTAATTTAACATATATTTTTTTCAAATCACTAACACTACTCGTTTAGACGTCATCTTCAGTATAAAATCATTAAAAGTCAGTTATCGTCCCCTTAAATATCTAGTACATGTCGCGTGGCTCGTTGATAACACAGGCATTTGTTATAATTTTAGCATCCAGTATGTTTTGCTAAGCTCATTGTGTGTCGCGACTGTCGCGAGTAAAGATACTAACGCTCGGTAGATTCATCACTGCCATACTACAAATTCCACAACAATTTATGAGATTGTAACATCTTATTAAATCCTACAGATGTTCTTACATAGACGCAATCAAACATATAACAAAATTCGTGTGAACAATTCGTTTTATATTTCTCTAGTGATATCCTGTACACACCGGATCGCCACTATAAATAAATCTGAGGATTCTAAAAACATAATTCTTTTTTACTAAAGTGCACTGTTTCCTTCAATTTCTGAAGATTCTGAACTAACACGAAAAGAACAACCTGACACTATTTCAAAAGTTAATTGAGTGCCTCCATAAATTCTGTCAACTTCTTTGCACCTAATAAACTTCCTTTCGGTGTCACCAGATAGCCGCGCTATTTACATAAAACTTTATAGGTTCATAACATTAACTTTAATAGTGCTGTTTCAGGGAATTGGGAAAAACCCCATGAAATACTGCATCGCTTTATTCTGGTTACTTTTTGATGTCATTACCCTGTACTGTCCAGTGTTCACCCCCACAGCAAAATGGCTGACGCTGTTATTAAGTCATTACACTGAAAGGCGCTGCCTTGTCATCCACTACCAATTACATTCCAACCCGTAGTAAACAATATAATTTCCATGTAGGTACCTCAAATTACAGACTGATCTATTTGTCCCTTAATTATTTTTCTATTCATAGATAGCATATGGTTTCATATCGGCTCAATTAATTGTCAAAAGCCCTTTACAAGGGGTTAAGTACGTTTAATAGCTGGTTTAACGAGGAGCCACTTTATTTAGATTGTCTCCGTCTCGACCCAGCTGAGTTGTGACGTACCAAATCACCGGATGAGTAGGGTTGTAGCGTCATTATCTATCGATTATCAACTAGGATAACAACTGTTCACGAACTTTTTAACGAATCGTGGAAATGAGGAGTAGGAAACGTTATCTTGTTATAAGAATTAAGTTAAAGTTACAAAGTAATGTTATGTGCATGTTTAAGTATCTTTTACACTATCATATTGAATATCTTAAGAGTGCATGTCATCATAAAAGTTTATCGAGTACGTTTATGAATGTAACAAAGTATCGATGGTGGCGCGTAACTTATTCAAACAGTGTCGCGGGGGAGGAAGCGGCCGTCACGCGGTGTTCCCTAACAAGACGGAATTAAATACGAATGTATTAGTGCACGGCGTTCGTCTCTTCTTACGCGCTTTAATAATTTATCTTTTATTCACTCGACGCACTTTCTCGGAACGGACCGCGCTGTGCCGCGATTCTTGATTAGGATCGACGCGGTGACTCGAATAATTTCCTTAGCATAATATTTCAATAACGCAGGAAGACACGCTACCAAGGAAATCATAGATGATTTCATAGATGACTGGTGTCAACGTATTCTTTATTTGTTTTAGATGAAACGTTACATCAAAGACGCGAACGGACACAATAAAAGGAACTCAACGGTTTCAAAGACTCGCTTTTGTGGTTTCAGTACGATACCATTAGGTTAAACAAAATATTGAATGACCTCGGCAGACGCGGATAAAAATATACGACGACCGAAAAGTTTTGGGGGAAGCAATAAATCTACTTAATTAGTCAATTTAGCTTTCCACTGAAAAACTTTGATTGGAAATCTTGTGGATTGCGATTAAGATTTAACGGTTGAAGACGGAGGAATGTCCGTGTTCGTGTTCACGGAGGATTCCTGCGAAACGTGCCTGATATGACACGGTCAGCGGCGTACATGGGAAAATGCGATCGATAGATCGGAGCTTTAACATGCATCTCTACGACACTGGAAAATGCGGTCAACTGATGAAGATTACCTACCTTGTCACATACACTGCGACATGTCCCCTCGGCTTTGTCACAGCAAGCTGTTATGTCTGGAACAAAATTAGAAACATGAATACAGAATGTTTTATAGCACCCAAGTTATTTGTAAAGGCGGGGGATCAGTCGGCTGGAGCACAACAGCTGGTGCCAGACCACAATAAAGTAGCTGTGACAGTTACAGATGACGGTATAAAGCTTTTGATCTATTTCCTCTAACGACTGCTTTTATTCATATCACTCCCGGTTATTGCACGATTTAGATATCGGGATGAATACCAGCCACAATGTAATGGACGTTCTTGACCTGGGAATTGTGGTTCTCATGCTTTTTACCCGACTGCCCCAGAAGGAGGGTGTATATGTTTTTCGAGAGTATATAATATGTATGTATGTCTATTTCTTTGGCACGCTCTGTAGCCTAAACGACTTGAAGGATTTTAACATTTGAGGCGTCGTTAGATTCGTCTTAATTGTGGGAGTGACATAGGCTATATAATTTTTATATATTGCATCGGCAAATACAAAAAAAAGGGAGGGGAAGGTTTAAAAAAAATTACAACAATATTTCCATCAAATAAAAGCTAGTTAGTGATTGTATTTATGATATTAGGACAGGCCATAAATTAATTGATAATACTGGTTTTGTCATTTATTTTTACATGACACCTTCGTTTTCTGCATAGAAAGTTTCTTAGCACACGAAAAACAGAATGTAGGTTTCTACACTAAAGAACTAAGAACATACGTTACTAAAGTTACTAATTTTAATTAACTCCAAAACTATAATGCAATAGACTATATTTTGCATGATACGAAAGTAATTACTTTCAATAACATGGAGAAAGCAGTAGATGTTTACAAAGTTGTCGGCAAACCAGTTTAATAAGCCAATCCCCTAGAGTCCGATTTTGTTAGAACCAAATTATAGGAAGTATACTAGATCTAGCGTACCTAGAACTAACTATACCTAGGCTAGTTCTACACTATCGCGCTCTCGGATCTCAGAGCTCCTAACACAAATATTTGAACGGACCTTAATCAAATTTGATTCGGACGTTTCTATTCTGCTTTATGTGTATGGGAACTGACTTCTGTAACGATGTTTATCAGTCTCAAATATTACTCTATATACGTATCTTAAAGATTTGTAACCAAGGATAAACATGATTTAAGAGCTTTCACTTTTATCAAATTTAATTCGCCAAAGAGAGGTTAAAAGTACACCCTGTGTTTTCTAGAGAATGGAAAAGTTAAAAGAGTACAGATGAAACCGCAGTCACATCTAGTAATTTATAAAAAAACGCTAAGATTTATCTCTGACTGCATTCTATGTTTAGACAGCACTAAGTCTTTGATTAATGGCCGTTTTCCTGCCGCTTCTGAAAACAAGGCGTTATCAAAACCAAACTAGACGATGGTGTACTCAAACCGTTATCGAAGGGTAATTCAGTTCAGACCTATGATTACAGTGTCGCTAAACCGGATAATCGCATCATATTCTATAAAGCTGTGTCTTTAATATAACCTACATCACTTGAAGCGTATAACACACTGGTACTGCCACTCAACGCAAAATATAGTTGTAAAGGGCTATTAATAATTTCCTCTTCATACCAGAAACGCGATAAGGATATTTACTGATCGAATTCCAAATGAGACGGTTTTTGAAATTACGAGAAAAGTTGGATCGCTGCACTGGAAGCAAAGTGCAGTGAATAATGCAGTTTGGCGCCACTTTTCCGCCGCGCTTATGTCATTTCAATGTGACATTATTTGAACGTATGACGTTCTTTTTATTTTGAAAAGAGATTTTGCTCTATTGAAATGAAATAGGAACTCCTTTTCACAGTTTTCTTTTTAACATAACTTTGGTGCCATGTTGATACTTTACTCGATAAAGATTTTATTTTATTTGCCTGGCTTGTTGTAGCTCCCTAGTCACTTTCGGGAAGTCATCCTTGTTACCAACATATTTTTAAATTAAATATACTTTAGCTATTCGACACTTCATTAACTGTTCATGTATTGATTCGTCCCCTGAAGGCCCTTCTCAAAAATCGGACTTGTATTATAGTCCTGCTGAAACTGAAACTTGAAAAATATTTAACAGCAGAAACAGAAAATGTTCCTTACCTTGCGAGTTCACACAGGCCAGTGTTACTACGATGAATATAAGACTGGATTTCAGCATATCTGCGTGCCTTCTTCGAAATCTACTGCAACTTTTAATGGTCTCCATTTTACAATTCCTTATTCTCCTACATCTGTAAAATAAAATTTCCTAGCTGAGTTGTTTTTCTCTACAAGTTAATAAGTGTTATTGGGTTTTTCTATCTGGAATTTCTCAGTAGCAGCCCGGAGTCTGGATTTGAGCCCGGTTGATGGCAATAGGCTCGCCCCCTATTACATGGGATTTAAACATAACTGGCGAACTGTGGGTGTACCTACTACAGGTACACCTCTGCACGCTTCGGGGAAACAAGGCGTGATGTTATGTTATGTTAATTATTTGTAGAGTCTGATAGATTTTCATTTTCGGCGGAAAAAATAACCATTTTCGGTCAGACTGTATACTTATTTCTGTTGTAGATTCCTATTTCAGGAACAAATATTTTCAGTGTTAATTTTTTGTTTGATTAAGGTAAGTATTTAATTATTACCTACGTGTTCTCTTTCCATTTTTAATTATATACCTACCTACCTACCTAAAATGATGAAGCAACTACTACTTTGCCTTGAAAATTGTTAATTATATTATTTAAATATTAATAATGAACACAAAATCCGATGGCAATAAATAGGAAGGGTTAGTATCTACTTTGAGTAGGTAGGTACTAGGCACAATCATAATACACCTACATTGAGTCATCGTCGATCGAATCGCCAATAAAATCAATAGCATCAATAAATCAAGCAATCCCTACGTGATTGATGCTCGATTAAGTACACTCGCATCCACTACGCATAGCAAAACACTTTATTTTGATTACTACAAATGCAAAACATGAACAGTCGCCAACAAAATTGTCATTACGTAATCAAAATCAACATGAAAAATAATTAACCCTTCATATTTTGTAGGCCGACAACAAATCATATTAGTGTCTTAACATAGTATTTTATGAGCCCTACCAGAGTGTAACGTAAGCTTTTGATATCAAAGTCGGTGAGAGGAACAGTCGTTAATTTGTCACATTACCGCCTTTATCGCCGTGTTGGGACTAATTAGAGCGCGTTCTCGTTTACAAGTACGACACGGCCGAGACTCGTACGTTGCACTTGATTAAATGTAATAGAGAACAGAGATATTCGGCAGTTTACATCGGCACGCGTAATTGAACATTTTATGAGTCTGTAAACGTTGTGTAGGGTGATGCCAACTTTGTAAGTGGTCCTTTGAGTAATTATCGCGTCTAATTAAATTATTTTGTTTTAGAAATGTGATAGAAAAAAGTCAATTATTTATCTACAGAAATAAGCTTGTTCCTTTTCCTGTATTCGGTTTCAGTGACTAAGCTTAGGTGTTACAAAAAGAGCGGCCGTGACATCAAGGACCAAACCGGATAACGAAATCATTAGTATTAATGAACACCGACGGAAAAATATTTTCATTTTCCTGGAGTCGCGTCGTCAGCGTTTGAAAGAAGAACACGGGCGTTAATAACTGCCGTGTTGTTTTTCTTTTTTTTTAATAATAAATCGTGTCCCAATTAATAACCCAGCTATGTTGTCTATGAGTGCGACCCATATTCCAAATGTTAATTAAATAGTCGGCGTATCAAACAGTCGTATGACTGTAACAAATGTACATGAACACATGTATCTAAGCGGCCACAATAACATGTGCTCACATTAATGTGTGGTACGTGGAACATTTGCGTTCACATTCGTCCCAACTTTTCGCACAAATCAAAGCAAAACCGGCGGACCGTGTGAATCTACCAAACTAAAATAAAAATGGTTTATCGCTCTACGCGGACTCAAATCCAAGTAAACTAAGGCTTTTACGCCGTAAAGTGTTGTCTAGAACTCTACAAGTTTGTCTTTGAGAATGTTATAGCAACCTCCGTAAATATTTGAAAAGGAATTTAAACTTGGATTTCCGTACTTAATGCAAATTAAGAAAGTTTATCGCTGTGGCTGTTAGGAAATGGAACTTTTTATAGAAAGGATTATGTATTTTTATCACTAAGCATTTAAGCTTCTTATATAAGCTTATTGCTTCAATATATCGGGGAAAATATACCAAGAATCCGGCTTAACACATTATAACGATGAAACTTATATTTTTATTGCTCCCTAAGACATAACTAAGTAGTACGTTTGCCTCCATAAAAGAAATAAGCGTGAAAGTAAGTATGTTAATGACTGAAGTTTAAAAGGAAAATTTAAAACCCCAAGGAATTCAGGTTCACGTGCGCTCGTTGCTGAAGAAAATATTATGTGGCATTTTTTTTTTCTTTATCGGATTTTTTTCATTGTTACCTGCCAGGTGTTAATTTGACTTACGCAGGATGAATTAATCAAGGATCTATGACATATGTAAAATCAGTGAAAAAGCTCAGTACCTTTATATTTTTTACATTTCTTTACATTAGAGAGTCGATTGACTGTGGTGGTCTGTGGACCTATTGATTGATTGGCACATGATTGGCATTTAAAAAAATATTTTTTTTAAATCCCTTGTGACTTCACAACTTGTGCTTGCAGGAAATCAACAAACGTCAAAAAATTATACATTAATATATTAAACATTGTTATTGTTAAAAGTTAATGTGTGATAAGGATAATAAATATTTTACTTATTAAAAATGCCGAATACAAAATAACATCTTATCTAAAAAATGCCTAATTGCGGACTCATTAAAAGGCTGAAATAACCCATGATAAGAAAAAAAACCCAACATTTCCTGAATATTCATGTAGCTATTCCAGAAATCTTAGATCTAACAACTCTTTAGTGTAATTTATTTAAATATTTCTTCATTAAAAACATCAAACGGAACGTTTTCTTTGGAAAATTAGATCACAGAGATTGCTCGAGAATTTTTTAATATTTTGTCAAAAATAATATTTAAGAGTGATAGTGATTATTTTAAGTTTTTTATATTCCTAGTCTTTTAATATTTGTTAGGTAGTCAGATAGGTAGGTACTTACCAATATCAGCCTATTGTTTTTTTTACTGATATCTTCGGGTTATATAAAGTCCGTTTCATCTCTCGTGTCTTCAAACTTTAGTCCCGGACATGTCTTATCTATATTGTTTGTTCCTAATCTTTCTTCTGCATATTACTAGTTGCCTATTTAAAATTCCTCACAAACTCACAACACAACACCAATTTCGCGCCTAAAGTCAACCATAAACAGAAGAATAAAACATAAACAATTTTTTTTTCTTATTACACTTTTTTAATTTTCCACAGACACTTTACACGATAAATATATTCGCGCGCTTTTCATTATGTTCTCGATGTAACCTCCCCCACAACCTTTCTCGCGCCAAATTGACGCGTTACTAAATAGACCGGCATAAATTCATTCAACTCAGCTTCTACACATTCCGTCCTTGTCCCTCGTATTACTAAGTGTATATTGGCGTCGCTTTCTAACGCTTCCGCCTGATGAACCCTATTGAGCTCGTTAGTCATTAATTAATTCTGCATAAGAAAATTACTTTTAATTTAAACAGTGCACAGATGTGACCAATTTTGTTCAGTTACAGAGCTTGGTAATAAAGTGTTTCGAAGTTTTTTTTCTTAGTTTATGTGATTTATGGCTGTTTGAAATTTTTATTTTTAAAAGTTCACAACATTTAATGTTGTATTTATATAAAAATATAATTGTAATATTAAATACAAAATTTGTAACATTAATTTCGTGACCAAATACAGCGTCTCATAGGTACTGTCTTTTAGAAAATATAACGTTGTTATGTGCAATTATGGTGTCAATTTATAAAAATAAACGAAAATGAGAGATTATGTAAAAATATTATGATCAGATAGAAGGTAACATTTTTTTTTTTATAGGTAATAGTTTTTTTTATGATAAACACATACTTAGTTACTTTCTCACATTTAAAAACAACAGTCATGATCAGATCTAAAAATGAATAAAGATATTGACTGTTTTCTCTTCTGTTTTCTCTTAGATAATTAAAAGAAATAATTTCTAAAGATACTTACTACAGAAGAATATCTGGAATCCTTGTTAGCACCGGGCGGCTACCTGCTGAAAGTCAAGTGCTACGAACGTGGGACAAACGGACGGACAGAACGACTCCACTCGAGTAGTGGAGTGGCGCCAGGCAATCCGGCTGTAATTATACAAATCCACCCGCTTCACTTGTTACTGCGAACTAAATTTAATTTTAGAACAAGGTTTTTTTTCTTTTGGTAATGTCTAGTAAGAACTTGTTCGTGAAACCTTATTGAATTTTATTCTGAAAATACAGTTTTGTTAGACTATCCTCTGTAGGTTAAGTTAAGGTAGCCCACAAAATTATTTAAAGTTTACGTAAGTACGTTTTTTTCAAACTGCAGCTTGCAAATACAAAAAATAAAATAATTGTATCTGTGTAGTAGCCAGTAGGTAATTTATGAAACGATGATTTATCGAATTTTATTGGGTTGTAGAAAGAATTTGTAATTTTTTTTTTTTCTTGTTCGATGTATATAGGTACTTACTTATAAGTTGTACCCTAATAAATGACCCTAAAAATGCTAAATTAATGGCAAAAAATGTATGCACTATTTATTTAAATACCTATCTACAAAAAAATACATTAAAAACTTATTTATTCGACGCAAACTTTAAAGCACACAAATTAGCGCACTCCGCTGCAACTTCAACAAAACTCATACATTAAATACATGATGCACAAAGACGGTTTTTATTGCAAAGATATGTAGGTATCAATGCATAGAAACACACTTTCATGAATAAATTTCCATGCGAGTCACGCAGACGTATCTCACGGCTTTCCGATAAAGCTCGCACTGGAGCCACTGACTACATAAGCTAAGTTTAGGTCCCGTCTACTGCATTTTCAAACGTAACTAATAAGAAATCAAAGGACAAATAATGTTTATTTATTGTTTTATCGTCTGCTTTATTAGAGGTGCTACAAATCGACATATTTTTAGGGTTCCGTACCTCATAGACAAAAAATGGAACCTGACAAAAAAACCTGAAAGACCTGTCTGTTTGTCCGTCACAGCCAATTTGCTCCGAATTTAATGGACCGATTAAGTTGGAATTTGGTACACATTGTATTTCTGTGACACACGGACGCGTAACGTAAATAAATGAATTTGGAATATCGGGTCACTTTTGGGGGGCAAATAAGAAAATGTTTGAAAAAAAAAATGTCAACTGTACCTACCTACCGTGTGACTTATCAAATGAACGGGCTTGTTGCGAGGATATATTTTTTTAATAAGTAAATAGTTTAAAAGATATTTAAAAAAAACATTACACTCCTTTTTGGGCAGTCTTGTTTGGCAGTCGTGTAAAAGTAGATGAAAATTGATTATCCCCCCTTATCTCCGAAATTACTGAGCCTAAAATACCGAGAATGGTTCTTTACTAAATACTCGTACATTACAGGAAACTTATAAGAAGTTAATGGTCTTAAAATAACATGTGTAAATCTCTCAATATTGTGCGTACAAACTTACATTTGTAGTTGGAATGTATGGGAGAACATGTTTTTCAACTACAATATTAAGTTCGTTCTTGGGATAAATTCATCCCAACTACGGAACCCTTCATTGTGCGTGGTCCGACACGCACTTGGTCTGATTTTTTAACATGATTAAGAAGCAGGTACCTACTTAAGAGTGCAGAAGAGCTTATAGTAATTTTTGGGCTACCCATAATTAATGGTAATAAACAGTTTTTTTTTTTTTACTGAAAACTTTTTTAGGCGGTTTGGACATTTTTGAGATGGGATGAAACAATTGAACTCGCGACACCGTTACCAACACCTCATTTTTGTAAACGCGCTTGTGCTCTTTATTTATATTACGTTACGGATCATTAACGGCTATAAGTAAGAGTCTATTAACTGCTCCCAAATTACCATGTTTATTTAAATCTTTATTTTTATTTATTTTTACATTCGCCCTTGACATATTCTATTATTTGAATCAAATCAAATCAAATCAAATCAAATCTTTTTATTGTGGGCATAGGTTATACATACAGATGTTAGGTAAATTACAGTTCCATTATGTCCTGCCTAATAGGCATACAATAATTAATCAACATGCAGTTAAAAATAAAAAATAAAATCTTAAGCATCACATAAAAAGTAAATCTTAGAAAATAACAATTATGGTGACAGATTGTAGTAGGCACTAATTATTTAGAAAATCTTGGATCGTGTAGTAAGCTTTGTCAATTAAAAAATTACGCAATTTATGTTTAAATAGTGGCAGTTCCTTGGTGCTTAAAATGTCCACTGGTATCTTATTGTAAATTTTAGATGCCATTCCAAAAAAACTTTTGCCCATAAGAGCAGTTCTTTGTGGTATACTAGATATTTTCAGTATATACCTTTTTGATTTCAGTTCACCGAATAGATTTTTATTTATTTTAACAAATAGTGCAACTTCATAGATATAAGCTGATGGAAAGGTTAAAATGTTAAATTTTTTAAAATATGGTTCGCATGATTCTGGAACAAAGATACCAGCCATTGCGCGAACGCATCTTTTTTGCGCTTTAAACACTAATTCTTTGTTTGTGGCGTTGCCCCAGAATATAATGGCGTATTTTAAGGTTGATGATACGTAGGCATGATAGGCAGTTAATAGAGCTGATAGATCGACAATTTTGGATAATTTATATAGAGCATATGAGTACTGGTTCAGTTTACTGCATACTGTGTCAATGTGTGTTTGCCATGTCATATCATTATCTATCCAAAGTCCTAAAAATTTTACGCAGCTGACTTGTTCAATTACTGTACCATCATGTTGAACGTTGAAGTAGTTTTTATTCTTTCGCGGGAATGTGACTAATTTAGTTTTTTCTAAATTGATGACCAGGTTATTATTTGTGAGCCAGTTAATTATTACATTAAGGGTATTATTTACGTCTGCTTCAAAAGTATCCATATTTTCACCAGTAAAAATAGCTGTGCTGTCGTCAGCAAAAAGAATCATAGGGTGTTGTGTGACGTTTGGCAGATCGTTAATGTAAATTAAGAATAAGGGTGGCCCTAGCACGCTACCTTGTGGTACACCGTATAGTACTTTTTTAAGTTTAGATCGATGTTTTTGTTCTGTGGCATTTGAAGAGCTGATGTCATTTATTTCTACAACCTGATATCTATCACTTAAATAAGATTCTAATAAACTATAGACATTGCCCCTTATTCCATAGTTGCACAGTTTATTCAAAAGTGTTTCATGGTGTACGTAGTCAAATGCTTTGGTCATGTCCATAAACATTGCAGTCACGGGAACACGTTTGTCAATATTTGTATAAATTGGTTTTAAAAGATCATAAATTGCTAAGTCGATTGATTTATTTTTTCTAAAGCCTTTTTGTTCCTTTGCAAATAAATTTTGTTTTTCAAAATGAGTACTGACTGCATGATATATAACTTTTTCTAGTATCTTAGAAAAAATAGGAATCAGTGCTATAGGCCTATAGGATGCCATGTCCTCCTTGTTATTTTTCTTGAATAGCGGCTTTACTACAGACATTTTCAGTTTGCTTGGAAAAACACCGTGCTCAATGCACAAATTGATGATATGACTGAGAATTGGGCTGATAACATGCGCTACCTCTTTGATTGAAGAGGTTGTAATGTCATCGTATCCAGTACTTTTAGTGTTTTTTAGGGATTTAATTATTTTGTAAATGTCATATGGAATTACAGGGTTTAAGAATAAAGATTTATAGGAGTTATTGTGTAATGTCAAATTATTAATATTATTTAAATTATTATTACTATTATTGTGTGATGTCAGTGTCAAATCATTGTTATTATTTAAATTATTATTGGTATTATTGTGAGATGTCAATGTCAAATTACTGTTATTATTTGAATTATTATTACAATTATTGTACGATGTCAAGTTTATTACAGAATCATTTGTTCGATTATTGTCACATGATAAATTGATATTGGATTGCTTAGATACATTTATTGGGTTGATTATATTAACAAAATATTTATTAAATTCTTCAGCAATCATTTGAGGGTTACATATAGTTTGATTGTTTACTATTATTTGTTTAATATTTTCTTTTGGTAGTTGACTTTTATTTGATTTGATTATTTTCCATGTGGCTTTTGATTTGTTTTCTGCATTAGATATGAAATAATTATTTTGAGACTTTTGCGTAAGTTTAACTATCTTTTTTAGCCGAGTGCTATACTGCTTAAGAGTATTTTTTTTATCTTCACTAGGATTGATTCTATATTTCCATAGTAGATTTCTTTTGTTTCGACAACATAGACTAATTCCCTTAGATAGCCATTTAGGTTTTTTAGCAATAGTATTTTTAATTCTTATAAGTGGAAAGCAAAGGTCATAAAAAAGTTTATAATATTCCAAAAATGAATTATAAGCTAGTTCTGGATCATCAGTCGAGTATATATCTTGAAAACTTAGGCTCATTAGGGATTCTCTGAATTTAGTTACGTTTTCTTTACTGAAGTCTCGCTTTTTTGTGTACCAAAATTTTAAGGTGCAAGTTTTTTTTACCGGACATTTTAGTAATTGAGCCGTGTGGTCTGACATACCCAGATCAATTATTTCGCATTTGCTACCTCTAATATTGTGGAAAATGTTGTCAATGCACGTGTTACTCTTTGGCCGGGTCGCATTGCGCGTGCCAATTTTCATATTAAAGCTGGAAATTATATGCATAAATCTCAGAGAACTAGGATTTCTTTTTAACAAATCGACATATATACCTACGATTTAATTTCAATTTTTTTTTTTGTGGCTTTTGTGGACATCATAATTATTCAGATTGATTACAGTTGTAATAGCAATCATAAAATTGCGTTTTATTTAAAATAGGTTTTTTACTTTTATTAATTAATTAATTTTTTGTATAGATTCTTTTCTACATATTTTGTGAATGTGAGAACGCTTAGGCTTAGTGGATTGTAGACCTGTTGACCATTTTCTATTTTGTTAAATACTTGGTACTTATTGAAAGACCTACACTGTCCTCCCATACCTAGAAACACTGTTATTTGAAAGTATTGTAAAAGCCAATTATTTTTAAAAGAGTAACCGTGGAGTTTCTTGCCGGCTGTTCTCCATAGGAAACGACCAATTGGAACCGTGCACCTAGCTTCTGACGTTTCATAAGTGCCCATGTGAAATAAAATATTTTGATTTTGAAATGTTCTATGCAAATATTTTAACTTTAAAGGTTTTGGAAGTATTTTTTTAAATTATTCAAGTTTTCTCTTCTGTCGGCACTCCGGATGACAACTGTTTTTTTTTTTTGTTGGCCTACTTTGTGTCGCACTGTTAAGTAAAGGCCTCCCCTTTTTACTTCCAAACCTCTCTATTTTGTGCGATCTGTGGCCCCTTTATAAAAAATATAAAAAACCTCCTCGTGTGCCTATACATTAACCACACTTTGGACATTCAGCTTCGGTACCTTGCTGATTGCTAAGCTTGCGATGTTAAACTTTTCCACAGCATCACGAGTTATTTTCGTAGAACTCGATTCTCGACACAAGAGTACGATGCGGTGTGTCACAATCGGAAGCTCCCAAATTCAGGAATCAGCAAACATTACACAAAATCTGGGCTGAGTTTTACAAAATTGTACTGCATGCTGTCCCGTCCTCTACGACTAGGTACCCACCAATTTGACAATCGTCAAGTTTCAGGTAGGTACTTTCATGGATTTAGGGAATATTGATGCTATCGCGTTACCCGAAATACAAGAAACGTATGGAAATTATGACGAATGGGTAAAATGCCAATAAATGAATGGGTATGATACGGTGTTGCTAACGACGGTGTATTACGAAAGAAACCGCCCCTTACTAGCGTAAGCGTATCGCCATAAGTGGCTCTTACATGTTGCTTGAAATGAGTTCTAAATAAACTTCAATGAGCAATAATATGCTTTCTGTCCTTCCAAAATTAATATCCCAATAGACTAGTCAACAAAATACTTGGGAATTGAGCTCACTTAGATAGCTTATCCTAACCTAAATATGTATAAGTATTATACAGGGTTATTGGTTATACGTCGGCAATCCGTTAAGGGGATGTAGGAGAGGTCATTTGCAACCAAATTACCCCTGATGACCCCTATACCATTGTCAACCATTTTCGAGTAATTTGACATTTTATATTTTAAAAGAAAAATATCAAATGACTCGAAAATTGTTGACATTTGCATAGGAGTCAAAAGGCGTAATTTGGTTATAAATGACCTCTCCTACATCCCCTTTATGGATTGCCGACGTATAACCATTAACCCTGTATATCAGGATTATTGGTTATATTTTAAATTTTTATTTCATACATTTTAAAACATAAAATGTCAAATTACACGAAAATGGTTACGTATAACTATTAACCCTGTATACCATCAGGGTTATTTGGTACATTTTTTTATTTTCATTTCATACATTTTAAAATGTAAAATGTCAAATTACTCTAAAATGGTTGACATTGGCATAGGGGTCATCAGGGGTAATTTGGTTGCAAATGACCTCCTACATCCCCTTAACGGATTGCCGACATATAACCAATAACCTTGTATAATATAGGATAAGCTAATCCTAACTTATCTATAATATAAAAATGAATCGCAAAATGTGTTGGTAAGCGCATAACTCAACAACGCCTAGACCAATTTGGCCAATTTTTTTTTTTAAATGTTCGTTATTTTTAGGACAAGGTTTTAGGGTAGGTAGGGTAGGTAGGGTAGGTAGGGTAGGTAGGGTAGGTAGGGTAGGTAGGGTAGGTAGGGTAGGTAGGGTAGGTAGGGTAGGTAGGGTAGGTAGGGTAGGTAGGGTAGGTAGGGTAGGTAGGGTAGGTAGGGTAGGTAGGGTAGGTAGGGTAGGTAGGGTAGGTAGGGTAGGTAGGGTAGGTAGGGTAGGTAGGGTAGGTAGGGTAGGTAGGGTAGGTAGGGTAGGTAGGGTAGGTAGGGTAGGTAGGGTAGGTAGGGTAGGTAGGGTAGGTAGGGTAGGTAGGGTAGGTAGGGTAGGTAGGGTAGGTAGGGTAGGTAGGGTAGGTAGGGTAGGTAGGGTAGGTAGGGTAGGTAGGGTAGGTAGGGTAGGTAGGGTAGGTTGGGTAGGTAGGGTAGGTAATAAATGATAAAGATGGTGCACCCCAAGCATTTATAAGGCAAAACAACGTTTGCAGGGTCAGCTAGTATTTAATATTATAAATGCGAAAGTGAGTTTGTTTGTTTGTTACGCTTTCACCCTAAAACGGCTGAACGGATTTGGATGAAATTTGGCACATGGGTAGACCATGATCTGGGTTAGGACATAGGATACTTTTTATCCCGTTATTCCCTCGGGATCGAGACTTATACGGGTGAAACCGCGGGGCGCAGCTAGTTACTTATAATGCTATAAGAACTAAATCATAAAATCATAAAATCACCTTGATCATAATTAAACAACCATCAAAATTAAACTACGAGTTGGCAAACTTCGCCCAAAACATTCATTTAATTGAAACACCATCAGCGCGAATTCATTATAAGCAAGTAGCTACCAATTAATAGGTAGGTGCTGTTAACAATGTTAGCTTTAACATTCCGAGTTCCTCTACTATAAGTACACACAACATCCAAGTCTAAGGAATTGGCGCTCAATTCAATTTGTATTTCTCTGCTATCCGTATTTCTATTTCAAAAGCAATGGATTCCTTAGACGTTGGAATTGGAGGTGTGTGTACCTACCTGACACATTCGAACACTTTGTTTTTATTTTGTGAAAATATTAAATATTCGGTGACTATACGCAGGTACCTACTCTTTAAAGAATAACAGATATAACTTTTAATATGTTGTGGAAAATGTCGTAGGTTATAGGTACTATACATTTGTAACTCTCGTATATTTATAACTTACTATAAGATTTTAATGTATAACTGTTTATTTTCCCGAACATAAAAATAAAATAAAGTAGGTACCCCAAATACCAGGAAATCACTCACTAGGTACTAGACATAATCCCCTCCTGGTTCAGGTTATATTTGACCCGAAATTTCCACTAAACGTAAACCGTTTTACCAGAACCACGACTTAACCACCAATCTTTGTAAGCAAAGGACTGACGCAGAGGGGTGATTGAAGATTGATGACTGCATAATATCCTGCTTCGCATCCTCTACAAAGTTATATCCTTTTGTTATGATTTTTACGACATCCACGGCAAGCAAAGGGGTGGTCCCATTCGTACCCAAGACCACACATCAATGCATTACTCACTTTTTCAAACCTACTTATAAGCAATGCAATTGTTGAAATAGATGGCCGGGTTTGGTACCAGGCTTGCATAAAAAGTTAGGACAGTTACAAAGCGGACAAAGCTCACATGTGTCGGAACTTGGAATCGCGAGGGGCGAGCGTTTTGTTTAGGCACTGCGCAAACGTAGACACTTTTGTGTCTTGTGTTGGATACAAGATACCAGTGAATATTTAATTTTCATATAATCAATATGAAATCAACCACTCACTGCGCAGACGTAGACACTATTTGTGTGCAGTTGGTTCCACTTGACACATTGTATACGGACACATTGTATACATTAAACTAATAGCCAGGTTATTCGGCTTCGACGATGGAGCAGCCCTACCAAGACAAAACTATTAAACATCTGGCCGATGAACTGAGAAAACGTCGATTGCAATAAATCGCGATAGATAAATGAGCTTATATGTTATGAAATGTTATTTTTCGAAAATAAATGATCATTATTGTATACGGATTACCAATCAAAAAGTATTCGGTGTAGGTAACTGGAAACTAAAAGGTGTCAGTTGAAGATACAAGCAACATTAACAAATTTCCAAACTATTGTATGGCGCTGCGCACAGCAACTATGGTTTCCTGTGGTGCGCCGTGTCGGTAACAGGCAGCCGGCGACAGTGTCCGATTGCCGCTACCGGACACAGTAACTACGGTTTCCTGTGATGGTGTGCCGTATCGGTAACAAAAAGTGTCTACGTTTGCGCAACGCCTTAGTTAAGTTGTCGTCTATTTGTCCCACTCGACGTGTTTCCACAATCGTGTTACTGATATCGACACGTGTACAGCTTTTATGACTTGTATGGACGTAAAGAAACAATTTGAATATGGAATGAATGGGATTGAGATTGGTCCGTGGTCGTTACGATTCTGCATGGGCAATGGGATTGAGATTGGTCCGTGGTCGTTACGATTCTGCATGGGCGACACTATAATCTTCGTACCAAAGTCATTGATAGAACTGTAAATGTTAATAATATTCATACTGTTTATATGTTCCTATTATGCAGAACCAGTCTCCGGAAAACAATCAATATTGAATAAATCTTAGAATATCGTTTACCCTGTAGGTAAGTTACCATGAAAATAAACATAAACGTTAAGCTAAAGTAATTTATGGTCGCATTAAATCTTAACTACCAATAACTGAACAACAAAATATCATGTAAATATATTAGCTACGAGATTTTACATCTTATTCACATTTCCCGCTCACAGGGACTAAACAATTTATCATGTCCACAGCATTTCCTAGTGCTGTATAAGTTATTTTTATGCAAAAATATACTGCAAACAACGTTGTGGGGTGACATTGACGAATGAGCCCAACACGGTGGCTCAAATGGCGCCCGACCACCGCTCCGCTCAATTTCCTATCCCACCCCATGGCATGGCGGTTATTTAATCTAATTAACTCTATCCGGCGCGAAATAAAACTTTTCATCAAAGAGCAAAATGTTTACCGAAATAACCACATGAGGGACTGATGTGCATTTGATGTCGGCCTGAATGAGACTGTGGTTTGTCTGTACGAATGTACCCGTGGTGGCCGTGGTGTACCCAAAGTAATGATTTAGCTGGCTGAGGTCTGTTACGTTTAGATATAGATTAATGGCGGATTCCTATATTCTACCTACGATTACGTCTTTGCTAAATGTACGACTCTTGTGTCAACTTTACACTCAATGACCAGATCAGATCATGGAACCAAACATTAGCATAAAACTGAAATAACTGAAATTCCGTCACTGTTGCAAACACCCATGCAAAGTAAAGAGATTCTATGACGAGCCCACAAAGAAAAAATAATGCATAAATTTCAATCCAGTGTCCATTTGACCAAGGTTTGGATTATCATGTACAAGACAATCGAATTCTTGGAACTTTCGAGCTGATAAGTGACTTAGAATTTATGTTCGTAGTAAATATCCAATTATCATACGTTATATATTTAAATTAATCATTAATGATCTCATAACCGTCGCTCGATAAAAAATCATATTTTGGAATCATATTTTCCCTAAATATACGTAGGTACAGCTTAACAATGACTGTACGTATACTGTACTTAAATTGTAATAGGTACGACGCAAGCAAACATGTATTAACAGTATTTATAAGAATCAAGTGATTGACACGATAGAGGGCAGTCATGTGGGTAGGTACCGGCAAAAATGATAACTAAGGCCTACCACGTACGGGGGTCGATATTAAGTACTAAGAAAGCACCAAAACGATAACCCTAATCTACCGTAGACCAGTGGTCGGCAATTATAATATATTATTAAATGTTATGTCTATTTTACAATTTAGTTATGTATTTGATCATGGATGTGTGATCGTAGATATGATGGTGTAATACCCCCTTAAAGAAAAATACTAACGAAAAAAAAAATGCTGCAGTCTTGTCATTGTATAAACAGCCAGTGTGAATTAAAAAAATACCTAAGCGGGACGACGCGCGGCGGTGACGCGGTGTGGTCCATATTTAAAAATAAAAAGACTAGGTACTAGAATACTCATGTTATTATTATCAATTAATAATACTCATGTTATTATTATCAATTAATATTTTAGAAAAACTATAACTTGTAACTTTCCTTATATTCGAAATGAAAAGTACCTAGAGTGTTTAACACGGGTGAAAGTCATCAATTCCTACTCGGACTATAGCCGCCCTCGCTGCGCTCGGGCGTCTAAATACCTCGTATGGGAATTGATTCCTTTCGACCCTTGTATAACAATCTACTATTACAGCTCTTTATAGTTTACACGGAAATCAAAACAAAACAACAATAAAGTACTTAGTTTTGAATTCAAATTATTATACACCATAAATCGAATAATTGATTGGATATGGAAATTAGCATTCGTTTGTATTCAGAAATCCGATGATTCCCGAGGGACATTAAGAAAATGAGATACGGTAAGTACACGTACTTACATGTACCAAAATCAAATTCATATTTTCAAATCACGCTTCAAAATAACGTCGAAGCTACATAGATTTCAAAAGCTTTAATTTTAGACATGACGCAATCAAAAATATACTTTTGTAAAAATCCTAAAGATGGTTCAAGCGCTGTGATTTTTCATAGAAGCGAATGGGACAGGTTGGAGAAGCAAGCCAGCGCTCCGGAGAAACCTTCGCAACAGGAGAATGAATACTTGAAAGCTATGATCGAGAAGTCGCAGGAATGGATGAAAACTTGGCCGGATACCGTGCAAGTATGTTATAAACAAAAATATTGAATAAGTTCGTATGACACCGTTGAAACAACTTCTATGTAAGAACGCAAAGTATAATAAGTATTATATCATTGATATCAAAAGTCAGTCCTGCACTTGACCCATGATCATCAAGGTAGCCTACCTATCGCAGTCAGCACTAAGCACATTTGCACTTTAAACATTATTCTACCCAATATCCTTCAATATTGACAAAAAGGTAGGTAGGTAAGAACGAAATTTATTTCTTTGTTGACAACTAGTTACGAAATTCAGTTGCCAAAGCGGCCGACAGGATTCTTTTCAGGTGAAGAATTTTGGACAAAATGCAATTATTTATTTATTTATTAAAACTTTATGCACAAGTAAAAAAAATACTGTACAAAGGCGAACTTAATGCCTGAGGCATTTTCTACCACTCAACCTTAGGGTGATGCAGAGACAAAACATGGCAGGTGCAACATAAATGACAGATAACTTGAAAATGAATACATACTAATACATAGATACATAAATACATACATATAAACCGAATAAACTTTGTCAGGAGAAATAACGATAGGTAGAGGAGAAAACAAATCCAGCAAATCAGCGCTGCAATAATTAATATCTATATAACACATTACCTACCTACTGATCGCAGCAACCAAGATTTAATTTTAACAGCCGCACGGGTCGATCGAACAAGTTAAGCTACGCTAGCTGCGGTTGGTCCGAGGATAGGTGACCAACTTTACATACCAAGACCCCTCCGTGCCTCGGAAAGCACGTTAAGCCGTTGGTCCCGGCTGTCATTTGTAGGTCTTTGACAGTCGTTACGGGTACAAGCCCAAAAGTCTGACAACCAGTCTCACCAAGGGGTATCTTGTTACCCAGTAACTGGGTTGTGGAGGTCAGATAGGCAGTCGCTCCATGTAAAATACTGGTATTCAGCTGCATCCGGTTAGACTGGAAACCGACCCCAATACAGTTGGGAAAACGGCTAGGCAAATAATGATGATCGTTTTGTTAGTTTCTCCAGTTTCTTACCCGAATTATCAAAAACATTTCTTAAACTTGTATATTATTCAGGGGTGTGTAGCGTTAAAAGAAAAGCAAAAAAAAAAACAACGCGCTGAAGAAATTGCTGCAGTCGAGGCGTTCTCAAAGAAGAAAGTCTGTATAAACAACGCTGAAGCCATCCAAATAGCGAAACAAAAGATCTTTGATAGAAGCTGTTACGGCACAAAACTCATAAGGTAGGTATTTAAAACAATACAATACAATATGATCAAAGGATAATGACACGAAGTAACAATAACCAATTAATGGTTTTTATTGCGCCAAGTTGTGAATGGGAACTAGCATTCAGAGGCCTTTGTGTGAGTTTCACAAGGGCACAGATAATATAATACTAGACTAGGGCCTCAGCTTAGTTTAGAAAGAATAAAAGTCAACCTTTAGCGCAGAAGGTGAAAGCATGGAGAAAAACACCACCTTACGACTTACACACTTCTATCTTTTTGCAGTGCCCTTCAAGAATCTAAAGCACTGGAAGAAAGAGACGCTCAAATAGATTTTTCAAAAATAATAAAAGAAAAAGAAGCTGAACTAGAACGAAAGAAACTTAAAACAGTGACGTTTTGCACCTTCGATTTGGACAAAAATTTAACCGCTAAGGAGGACCTACAGAAATGCAAAAGAGTACAAAACGCAAGACAGAATAAAGAAATGTAAGAACTTTGAAGAATTACATTTTGTTTATAAAAAACAAATCCTCATTATGAATGGTCAATATTCCCGGAAATATCTCAAAAGTCAAAGACCTGCTAATAATTCTAACAGGTCTACTCAACCTGATGTATGACCTCAAATGATCTTAGTAGGTGGTGGGTACTCGCCAGAAGAAATCTAACCATCAATGACGTTTATCCAAACAGTAATTGTTACGAAAAACCTTCTTTTAAGGTACGAGAAGAAAAAAGAAGAGGAAGCTAAGGCAAAGGAAGAAGCAAAGCTGGCAGACCTAACTGACGCACAGCTGATGAAGTATCTTCTCGATCGTGAGCAGGAGGCCGAGGTAAGACAGCTAAGGTCCAAAGGTGATACATACTCTAAGGTCCAAAGTCATAGTAACAACTCCTTTTATTTGAAAATTTTCAATTCCTAAGCGCCGTCTACACTATAGAGCACTAATAAAGCGTGACGTTACGTTCATTTATGTGAAACAAGCCCTGTACACGCAGTAGTCAACGGTATGTAAGTATCTACGTACAGACGCCAGCACATCAAGCTACCCGAAACTGTCAAATTTTCCCAATCAACTTTGAACCTTAATATTGAGCGATAAAGTTGAAAATCTATTAAATAAATTTGACAAATTGTAGGAGCTTGAAGTGCTGGCGTCTGTACAACACTTTCAGGAGATTGAGATTTCCGCTTAGAAAGTATTTCACCCTAATCTCTATTGGGAAGCTTCGCTAATTTACTAATATTGATAATCCTCCAGGACAACATAAAACTATTAGAGAAAAAAGCTCTCGAACAATATACGGCTGAACACAAAAAGACGAAAGAAGAACGAGCTAAATGGGAAGCAGAGTATTATGAGAAAATAGAAAAGTGTCGAAAAGAGCAAGAAGAATTGAATTGTAAAATTAGAAAAGTACACCTACGGGTGAGTTGTACACAACATTATCACAATCTAATGCATTCTTTCATTTCTGGCTATTTGACCTTAGCGCCGATGCAAATAAATATACTTCGGATTCAATTCACATGTTATATTCTACTGATAGATCTATATAGATAAGTATATGCTTTATGTGCCTATCTATGTATATGTAAATGGTATACCACTGACTACCTGCAATATTGTCTCTCCTTTTCCATTAAAATCCATCCAAAAGTTGTCTGTAAAAGATCGCTTTTAGCGATAAGACCGCCCATTGTGTCACCCTATGTCATTTTTTTTAATTTATTTCGTACATAGTAAAGAATATTCTATCTATCTATCCTATTCTGTAAAATCTCACTGTGAAAAGTAAGGTGAATTGAGCTGAAGTGAGCTGTCAATAGTGTCAATCCCTAGCATCATAGAGGAAAGTAATATAATATATTGCCTAGCATCAAGTGGAATGACAGCTCACTTCACCTTAGTTTTCACGTTGAGATTTTTCGGAATAGACCGGTAGTATATTATCACTACACACTTATATTATCAGTAATAAATTATCCACATAAGAAAATTTGTATCCATTAAAGAACTTATAGCTTCCACAATGACAAAAATGACTAAATAAATAATATATGCCAATCTATTAATAATTTTTGAGTACTACTGTCTAGATGTACAAAGAGAGTACAAATTCAGGAGTAGCAAACACTTTTGAAACAGTCAAAAAATGTCAAGAAGAAGAAAATAAACTTTTTGAAAAATTTATTGAAAAAAATTGTAAGAAAGGGGCAGAGAGGTAAATACTCGTAAATGTAATTCTTAATACTTACCTTTTGTTAAAAATTGTGTATCAACAACGAGGTTAATGGCACCCAACCATCATCATCAGATCACAATCTTAGTTCAATCCACAGAGTCCAATATATCTACCAGTCAATTGATCGGCTAATATCCTGAACCTGGCCAAATTCGGACGCCCTAATATTCGGCAGTAGTTAGAAAATAGATAATTAAGAAAACAATGTTAAACATTCTAAACTCCTAATCATTTCTAGAGCCGCCAAAAGAGAGCAAAAAGCTAAAGAGAAAACAAAACAAGATCGTAATAAGAAAATCACGATAGCGGAGGTCAACAAATCGATGGCTGAATACGTGAATCAAAGACAATGCAGCAATAAATGCTTCTGTGACCGACAGTGCCTTATTACTAAATCTGATAAACCACGTATTGTGAGGAAAGGACGAGTTGATATTGAACCTGAATATACAGGTTAGTATCACGTTGACACTTGACACATCATCATCATCATCATCATCAGCCTATAAATGTTCCCACTGCTGGGACACAGGCCACCTCTCTGTGAGAGGGAGTGGGCCGTAATCCACCACGCGAGCCCAGTGCGGGTTGGTAGATGTCACACGTCTTCGAATTTTCGGTTCTAGGACATGCCGGTTTCCTCACGATGTTTTCCTTCACCGTTTTGAGAGCAGTGGTGATGAAATAATTTACACAAAATAAAGCGCCTGTCTGGGTTCGAACCTACAACCTACAACTCGTAAGTCGCGGCCGTTACCACTGGGCCACCACTGCTCTACTTGACACAGGTAACAGGGAATAGGAACGCCCTCTTCCAGCCCCCCTAAACAGGTCCAGGTCGGGGGGCGACAGACTCGGAGACAACCGTCGTCCCCCGACCTGGACCCGAGATGGCAGCGCGTAGTGTTCCACGCGCGTCTCTCTAAGACGTAACGGGGGAGTTCAACACCTCACTTCCCCTATGGAATGGGGCCAGCAAAGCGCGGGCCGTCACCAGTCCGGGGCAACGGAAGTCGCATTCGCAACCGCAGCCCCCCGAAGCAAGTGTGCGGGAACACCGGGGTGGTTTTAGTCTTAGTCAGTAGTCTGACAGACCCATCTGCCCATCACAAGGCGGAGAACATCCATGAGAATTTCCTCCAGGACAACAAAAAAAAAGGTAACAGAGAATTGCACTTTAATGCTCATTTTTCGCACGTGTACTGGGTGCAACAAAGCGCCTCGAGTATGTGGTCGGAATGTGTTGGTCCCTGATATCTCAGCTATATGCGAATCTATACAGGCTTATCTGGACAAGGTCTTAACTTTTTTGTATACGCTAGGACTTGTGTGTCCTTACAAGTTCAAAAGCAATAATTGGTAAACTGAAGACTTCCTCATTGGTCTAGTTGTCACAAGCGTTACTAGAAAGCGAGGAGTCCTGCAAGGTTCGATTCTTGGCCCAGACATTATTTTTGCGTGTTGTCCTTTTTTATTGGAAAATTCTAAGTACAAGCCTGGAATCTGGATTTATGCCCAGTTAATGGCAATATTTTATAACAACTGGCAAAATCTTGGTGTACGCCTTTGCTTGAATACATGGGTGATATAATGTCCTACAGAAAGACCTCCACCGTTCTTCGGTCCATGCAACAAGTTGTTGGCAGCGCTGAAACGTCGCGAGAAGGAGCCGTCGCCATGGACCGGTGTGGAACAAACGCACGTGCTGTTCATGAGGAACGCAGATAAAACACTAAGCGAGTGCAAGTACAAGATGCCCGTGAGGAAAGTTGTTGATGTTAGTGTTTTGAGATATAGTAGCATAGACTGGTTAAATAATCACGAATATGCAGGAACTGGGACCGTATTATGAAGTGTTAATGCCATCATAAATCCATTGCGAAAAAGGAATGGCTATCGGTCATGTGTAGCTCGTTCTCTCGTACTGGAGAATCGGTAATTTATTGGCCAAATATTTTTATTTCATCGGAATCGGAACACAAAGGGTATCTGGTTTTCTTCATTTAGGTACAGTATAACTATTTTCTTAATGTCCCTCGGCTAAATTCGTGTTTCGTCAGTCGTCGGATTTTTATCAGTTGCCCTTTGCACTTAGTGCAGACCGGACGCTCTCAATCGACTTGGGAGTTGTTAATATTCTTTTAATTTAATTTATTTTAATAATGGGAGGAAAGCTGCTAAAGTCGCAGGCACGAAAATAGTTTTACAGTTAAATATAGTTCACACGGAAATCAAAACAAAACAACAATAAAGTACTTAGTTCTGAACTCAAATTATTATACATGATAAATCTAATAATTGATGGACATGGAAATGAGCATTCGTTTGTATTCGGAAATGCGATGATTCCCGAGGGAAATTAAGAAAATAGCCAGACTGTATTTACATGTACAGTAAGCGCTCAAAAGTGCATGAGCACGCTAAGAGTCGTATTGCTGTGAACACGCGGTATAGCTCGTACATTTGTATGTGTAAGCAACACGATACACACACCACAGATAACGCAGTTACACGAAACAACAATATATTTCCGTCGCTTTAAACATGCTAGCACACACGCACTATGCGCGTGAACTTGACCAGTTAATGGCATTGCTAAAATTCGATAGTAACTTAACAAGTGCAGATAGCAGAAAGCGTTAAGCGTTGGTATGGAATTCAAACTGCCTCAGGTTCTAATCGCGTGAAACACAGTGCGGTTTTTTGCAAATATTATTATTTTTGTTTTCGATAATAATATTTTTTAAATATTGCTGCTTTTTTATGTTGTTATTGCAATAAAGGTTTTAGAATAAAAAATGCGTGATATATGATAACAAAATTAAAAAATATATGTTTATTCGTTATATTTATTTTACATAAGTTAATAAACTGCTACAATTATTTATCATTACTTCAGCTGAATAAGATGTGAAATAGATGTCAAGAAACTTAGAAGCAGTTTGTATTATTTAGACATATTTAAATTATGAAATATTTTAAATTTTTAATGGATTTTTTCACCATAAATATTAAGCTTTGATCATGGTCGAAGTAATTAAGTAATAAATAAGAATATTAGACTACTTAAAATGTAAAAAACTACTTACAGAATAGGTAATTTTAAGGTTAAATATGCCCAGTTTGTTTATATTTTATTTGTATTAATTATTTTACATTTTATTTGACTTTAGTAAATATTGGTTGTTATTGAGGTTAAAGCTTAAGTATTCATTTTCTTTACGAAAAGAAGATTGAAACTAAACCTCAAATTTTTATCCTAAAACAATACTATTACTAAAATAATATTAAACAATTTCGGTATATCTGCAAGAAATACGACAAACACCCTATTGAAACGTGCTTAAAAAATTCGTTACCATAAATTCATGCAATAACGAATCTGTTGTTTATTAAGTTGGTACGGTCAATATTTTAAGGTCAAAAACGGTTTTCTAGCTGGTCTTCAGTGATGCAAGCCTTCAGAGTGCACGGCGAACGGTTCATAATGACGTGTTTTTAATAATTCAGCAAAGTCTCGTTGGTATGAAACCATTTGTTTCATTCACCATTTGACGTCGCTGCTACTCGATAATAAGCCCCTTCCTCATATCTCTTAACCCTCACAGTATTTCTCTAGAACAAAGAAAAACATTGTTTTTATTACACATAATACCTTATTATTTATTATTCACTAATCGAATTAAACCTCACAATGAATTTAAAACTTTAAAGGCATCTTCTATCTCAACAATACCTCTGTTCTATCAACAATACCCTTGATTAAGATTTATGTTTAGTAAAATATGAAATATATTAATGATAACACTCACACTTAGTCCGGTTTCATTAGATATTCACTTCACTTTTACGCAGCGCAATAATATTCTCTGATCTGATCTGATCTCTTCAATATATTTTATGCCTGCTTTTTGATAATAATAACCACAACACTGCGCTAAATACTCGTCAGTTCGTCACCAATATTATCCACGAACCAACAAAGTTCTATTAATTAAATACTCGTAACAAACTGCATCTACCCCACAAAAATCCAAATAATTTACTTAGTTTTTTGTGGTCTACCTGCTAAACTTTAATATTTATGTGAACAAGACGAATGAAACTAAAAACGAATGATGATTATTGAACTAGTCATTGGTTGCAGACAAAGTGAGTGTGTGTGTGTAATGTGCGTGTCTACAGTATTGTAACAACTTATAGAAGAAGGTCGTAAGTCAAACCGAAGCGTCAGTCTATTGCTTTGTGAGATTGCTCATGGACTTTTGGTCGGTACTGTACATGAACATTAAGGTTTTTTTTTTAACAATTATAGTGTAATTTCCTGAAATTCTAGAATGGTTAGTGGGTATCTGTAGCCTAATTCAATATAGGTGACTAGGTGTCAGTGTCAGACCGTAGCCAAAGGCACTTTGCGAGACCATCAAGTGTGCCAACATATAAAGCCATGTATTTATCAGCATCATCATACCATTCGAATGGACCTTACTGTTCAGTTGTCTGTCTGACTTGCCGTGACACATCCGTACTAATTCGTAACTACTCATTACAGGAATACAGAAAAAACAACGCGTTGGATGAAACTACCCTTTCATATGAAAAACTATTTTAATGATTTTTTGGTTTTGAATTAAATAAAAAACGATATCGACAATCATTATACTACGTTTTATTTTATACTACAAACATTATTATTTACAAAATACCCGTCCTTACATTCAAGTTACGAGCTGTTTCATTTCTTCAATCCATTTCTAAAAAGTACCATTAATAATTTAAAATATTGAAATTCTATACTTGTTGATACACTGTATTGCTTATCTATTAAATAACAAAATAATAAATAGCTAGAAATCACAATTTACAGACGCCAGCACATCAAGCTACTACAATCTGTCAAATTTATTTAATAGATTTTCAACTTTATCGCTGAAGCATAAAGTTCAAAGTGGATTGGGAAAATTTGACAGTTTCGGGTGGCTTGATGTGCTGGCGTCTGTACATGCGTGGTCGCAAGTCTTCTTGCGATTAATAATATTATTGAGGTACGGAGGTAACTGGACTATAGACCACGCAGTAGCATTTCTGTAGTATTTCCTTCGTAAAAATGATTGCAGAAAGGCAAAATATAAATTTTATAATTACCCTAAAAACAACTTTGAACGCTTGAGTTTTCCGCACAAACGGCCGTCCAAAATGTAAAGCTTGTATCAAACTGTACCAATACCAAAAACGGCGTTAGTAGACAAAACTCAAGCAAAAAAAGCTGGGAATATATCCTTAAATAAATTGTACAACACACAAACTCCCTGTGAATCAAAAAAAAAAAATGCATATTTAAAGTACGTATTTGTATATGATTAAGGTGATTACCGGAAGTATAGAGAGGCGATATTAGCCTAAAAAAAAAAGAGTTTTTGTTCAAGGATTCGTGTGTCATACTCCTAAGTTGTCTGTGGTTTAGTACTTGGACTGCCTCTGCTTGATCACAGCCTGTACACACTTAGCCATAGTGGGCGATGCGCGGCTGATCGTGTCGGTCATGAAGAAGTCTTCTAATGTCTTCAGCTGCACGTCTACCTTGCCCGATACTGGCTTTTGAAGACTCTGTGGATTTTATTAATTAATTATACATCTTGCAACTCACGAGCGCGCGTCATGTGACTTATATGTCATTGTTATAAAATATAAATTGCAATAATTGACGCGCGGTCGTGAAATGTAAAAATTATAATATTAATTGGTGTAAAAAATCTGAAGAAAATTAGTCATCACTATCTCTGTACGCCATGAACGGTTTTTCGACCCACCAAGTGAGGTCAAAAAGCATTTATTTTAATTTATTAACTTGGCAATCAATGGAAATCAACCAAGACCACTTTTAGTCTGGCGAAATCCACATACATTTTTTTAGGACCGATTAAATATAAGTAGGTTTTGCTAAGGCCTCTCTCTCTTTCTAAAAGTTTATCAATATTATGCTAAAACCAGCATAAAAGCAATTGTCGCTAAGACTTAACTTTCCATGGCAATGTAACCCGAGTCGACACCGTACCGGTAACGCAAATGCCTCATATTTATCCAAAAACCCTAAACTTTTGTAATAGAAATGACGCCACGTACCTTAGCTAGAGACCTGGCCTGCGCGAAGTAGTTGTTGTCCTGTACATTGCCGTACGTGACTAGCGCGGGACTAATCTGACTGAGACGGTCGCGCACCTCGTCTAGGCTGTCGTATGGAAGACGCTGGCCTACTACTTCTGATAGTGCTCTGTGGACAAGACAATACGTTTAAAAAATAAAAAGTAAGTTTGAAATTGGCGGCCAATAAGGTAAAGTACAGACGCCAGCACTTCAAGCTACTACAATCTGTCAAATTTATTTAATAGATTTTCAACTTTATCTATGAAGTTTAAGGTTCAAAGTTGATTGAGAAAATTTTACAGTTTCGGGTAGCATGATGTGCTGGCGTATGTACAAATATCATCATTATTCTCCGGCTCTTATTCCAATTAATTTACGGTGTGTGCAACATGTGTTTTTCTTCAATACTTCTCTATTAGTCGTCATCTCGGTAGTCACCCTCTTTCTAGCCATATCATTTTAAGAGGGAAGCGCCAGGGTAGCCCGCGAAATTCAAATTTTCTTACGTCCTTTGCATTTTGCAGGTCAGTGTCAGGTTTTATGTTGATTAAAATATGATTCGCGGTCGTAACAAATATGGCTTTACTCAATTATAATCATTACAATCAGCAATACAACTCCATAAGTTAGCAAAGGTGTCAAATGTCATGATTTTATGAAATCATGACAATTGACCCCTTTATCTTCTTATTAATCACTATTGCTGATTGTAATGATTATAATTGAGTAAAGTCATATTTGTTACGACCGCGAATCATATTTTAATCAACATAAAACCTGACACTGACCTGCAAAATGAAAAAAACGTAAGAAAATTTGAATTTCGCGGGCTACCCTGATGCTTCCCTCTAAAGTCAATGCACAAATTTTAGGTAAATATGTATTCGAATATCCGATCACTGGTTATAACTTACAAAATAATTTGCGTTATTGTCATCATGTACCCATAATATTATTGTTTATTGAGATTATGTTCAGTTCAGTTAAAACTATCTCTCAAATGCTTTGAAAGGCGAATCGCTTGCTTCATAAAGTGCTTTAATAATTATATGTGTTAATGTAGCTTAGGATAAGTGTATTTTGTTAATTGTTCTTATGGTAAATAAAGAAAAATAAAATGAATATGCGTATAAACCTGATGATCTTCCAGTCCTCGCGCGCCTTGCCCGGCGGCGTGACGGCCACGAGCGTCTGCTGCGCGCGTCCCTCCGCGTTGACGTACGTGGCGCGCTTCTCTGTGTACGCGGCGCCCGCCAGTACTACGTCCGCTATGGCGGCGCCCGCGTCGCCGTGGTGGCCTGGGGGCGGAATTATAGATGTAAAACAACCGATTTAAAACGTTTTAAATCAAATGTTGCGGTTTTAAACCCCAAATCAATAGTTTTAAACGATTGGAAACTCGCCTACAAAAATAAAAGAACTGTGTTTTACACTTCATTACGGGCAATTTTTGGTTTATAGAAAATCAATAGAAAGTACCTACCTACATTACCTACTACACGAAAACATAAGTATGTAAGTAGGTATACCTACCTTATTTTTGGATAGTTGATGTAAGTGCATATGTGTGTAGGGTAGACGAGCTGGCAACGTTGCGTCAAGTCACGAGTGACGACGTCAACGAGAGTGCGAGAATGTGAGTTTGATTTTAAACCGAATCAAATTGATTATTTAAATCGTTTGAAAACAATTAAAAAAAAAGTTTATTTACCAACAGAGTTTTTATAACGTAGGTAGGTAATACCTACGCTTGGTCGGTAAAATCAAGAAAATATAGTTATAATAAAATTAAGAAAAACATAGTCATCAACATCAATCGTTTTAAATCGAAAAAAAATGTTTTTTTCATTTAAAACTGATTGGTTTAATTGGTTTTAAACCGGCCTTACCTACATCTATAGGCAGAATAGACAATTATTGTCTTAAATGTGGAAAATAGGGGAGACCAAGGGTCATTCTTTTGCGCAATGGTTTTGTAAACCGAGGAGAGAAATGAACCACCCCCCCCTACTAACTTACAAAAGAAGCACACACACAAAAGGGTTTTATGAGTCCCGCCCTCAATGTATGAGAAAAATACCGTATTGTCCCGCGTACACATGAAGTATTCGCGAGCCAGTACGATATTTCTCTCTCAAAATCAAAGTTAAATCATTTATTTCAAATAAGCACAAAAGAGGCACTTTAAAAAAAATTACAAGAAAATAGAATTGATTCTAGTTGCGCCTTACATAAGGTATTCGTACGGAGAAGAAAGGCAAGAAACTCAAACTCTGAACGGCAAACGCCCCGAAAATCGCCCTTCAGGCATCAGGTCCAATTTTTTTTTGCTTTCATGTGTTTTTAGCTACGATATACTCTTGTTTTTTTTTTTTGTGTGCAGTGCTGTGTGTTCCCAGACCCTTCCTCACAATATTTTTTTTATAAGTAAAGAATGCACGTGTAGTTAAGTTTTCTAAAGAAAATAAATAAATAATCAGAAAAGGCCTATCAGCTAAATCCTACAATAACTTATAATAAGTTAAAAGGTTCGTCTCCTACCTTGGTAGATGACAGTAGCGCCCTTAGGCAGCTGGTCCCGCGTCACGACCCCGCTGTCGGCTCCCAGCAGGTACACGACCTGGGGCCCCTCCTGCAATACTTTAGCTACACCGGGCTGGTAGCCGATGTCGAGAGCCGCTACTTGAGATGCGGTACGTTGTAGGACGTTTAACACCTGGAAGAAGATCATTATTCTTAATTGTAATATCCAAATGAGAACAAATGTCGTATTCAATGATTACCATGAATTGATTACGGTGAAAAGTGGAAAATAAACTCGCAGCTCAATGACATCTTAAACCATAGGGTATTTGCCTAGGTAAAAAAAAAATCTATTTAGTCCGTCTTTCAGATAATAAAAAAATATTAGACACGTATTTTTTGCTTTATCATATTAATCAATAATAACTTAGAAAACACGCATTAAAGTTGGGGAGTGGGGGCTCGCTACGTCACAACGCAGTATTAAATCTAGCAAGTCGTGACGTCATGCCACATTTTAACTCAATGTATCACCGTAATCTTTTGATTACGTCAAAAAAGAAAAATACTTGTTACAAAATCTACAAGACGGACAAAAAAACTTTTGGACACAAGCCTATTGATCACCTTAAAATTGAGTTCAAAACATGTCATTTGATCCCGAAACACGTCGTGTGTAAATGATAAGCAATTTCGTAAGGCTGTTTTAACATCCAACAATGTCTATTGAAAAAGAAAGAGACTAGCATATTTATCCAGTTTTGGTCTAGTTTTCTTAGTTGTTATTCAATTTTCAAATATAAACAATGTAAGGATAGTCCAACCTAGCACCAACATTACTACTTCTCAACTTACCTTCCAGCTCTTATCCTGCAACTTGTCCTGCAGACGCAGCGCTAACTCTTGCGTGTACGCAAGTATGGCAGCACCCTCTTGTGTCTTAAGCTGGTCAGCTCCTAAGATGACGACGGGTCGTTCAGCAGATTCCAGACGCTTCATGACTTCGTGCGATGATGAACCGCTGGCTAGGTCTTTGATGGCGGATGCTGAGTCGCCTACGTGCTGTGAAAAAAGCAGACAAAGGATGGAGAAAAAATTGCTTCTTTGAAAAATAGGCAATACTTTTTTAGTTTAAGACTGGGCAGTACTGGTTAAATATAATAGGCAGTATTCTGCCCTGCTAAGCCCAAAGGCGGTATCTCTGAGATACGCCCTTTTAGTTTTTTTATACCATTCAATAGCTTTAACAATTTCGCATCTAATGGTATAATCGAAATGGCGCTATCTAACTTAAAACTTTAAAAAAACCACTAAGAAGTTTTTTATATCTCCATGTTTCCTTAAATTACAATTTACAAAAAGTCAATTTTCTCAAAACTTACTCCGGCTGAGATACCGCCTTTGGGCTTAGCAGGGCAGTATTATTCTGTGATCACAATTATTTGCCAACGGCATAGCAAAAGAAAGACGTGTGCGGTCGCACCTCCGCCAGGAAAGAAGTTCTTTACGCGATACTCGCACGCACATACACACTCGTATACTGTGTGTATTCATAATGTGCACATATCGAAATGAGGGAACCTATGCTTAATTTTATCGACGGAAAAAATGGTCAAAAAATATTTTTTGTTTTTTTTTTATTTTTTCGTCTCAACATTTTTTTTTTTTTAATTCTCTTTGGCATCTTATTTATAAATTTAACAATTATTGTAAAAATTGATGAAAAAAATACAGATTTTTACTAAAAAACATGTTTATTTTCAATTGAGGGTAGTTTTTTTCTCAATTTTAATTTTATGTGGACGCCTACTTACTTCCAATCATTATGGAGTTTGTTTCATCGCGATAGCTGATTCAGTTTAAAAGTTACAAAGTTTTGTTAATTTTTTTTTTAATTCCATAAAAAGTATTAAAAAAATATTTAGATTTTTAAAAATATTTTTTCTGTCGTTAAAATTAATACAATCATACAGTCATTTCGATATGTGCACATTATGAAGAATCACATTGTATAATAGAAAGAGACGGAGAGAGAGAAAGTCGCATGGAGTCGCATCGTTTTTTTCCGACGTGACCATTTCTACCAGTCAACTACTACCGCAAGCCGCCTTAACGAAACTTGGCGTATGACACGCCCAGTTTTGCTGTAGGCTAATTATAGTGTGATCGTAAAGAGTTAATAGTGAGCGTTAAATTTATCAGAATTATACTAGAATCTGGCCACGCTAAGTCTGCAATGGAATAAATGGCAACCCCAAAAAGTTTTACTTATGGTATAACAAACATAACATAACATCACCCCTTGTTTCCCCGAAGGGTTGGGCAGAGGTGTCCCTGTAGCAGGTACATCCACATTTCGCCAGTTATGTTTTAAGTCCCATGTATATGGTATACTTTTACATGAGTCAGTTATGTCAGTTTCGGGGTTGTAAGTAGATCTCATGATTTTGATATGTTGCCTTTTGATTTTTGCATAATAGATTATGTGTAATAGACTATGTCGTACCTATGCTCTACCTCCATACGATGACAAAACTGTATCAAATCCACACCGCATCGTGCTAAAGTGACTATTCTTTACCAGGAATAAATCAGAATATAAACAAAATAACCTATAATAAACAAAAAGACAAAGAAAGTATCAAATTCTTTTTCTCACGACAGGATGGTGTTGCCGTCTATAGATTTTCAAATTCCACCGTTTTTAGGGTTCCGTAGTAAACAAGGAACCCTTAGTACTAGAAAGCTGTAATTTGGCATAGGTATACATATTAATTACGCCGACAAAGTGGTAAAACAAAGTTATGAAAAACATTTTTTTTTAGGGTACAGTCAGCGTCAAATAGTTAGTGACACTCAGGGTATTCAAATAAATAGACGCAACCAAAAAGTCAATAATATCGGTACAAACTAAGTTGTCTTATTGTTGTCAACAATATAGTCGCTCAAAAGGTCGAGACGTTTAAAACGTCATATAGATCGGTTCAGTCAAACCGCCATAAATATGGTTACAGTCATCCCGCCATTGGTATCCAAGCATTATAAGTATTCAAAAATATGGAACACATTAGAAAAATAAACTTTACGGCTTTATATATTAAATATTATTTCTCACGTCAACATTTCACAAAATCAAATGGATAGAAACTTCTGCTGTCCTTTTCATTTTAAGCATGACGTCTATGACGCAATTTCTATGTAGCGGTGGGTGCACACATTCAGTTCGCTCGTACGGTTTTGTCTCCAGAAGTCCAGTTAGCCATCGTGCGGTGCGGAAGAACGTGGTGCTGATTAATTGTCGAAAAGTATCCCGTATGTTTATGGAACATACGTCATGAAGACTTAAACGATAGAATTGACTTCGTACAATCTCTGCATATACCCAATAGCATCGCTTTCTTTTCTTTCATTCTTTTGACAAAAGAATTGCTAATAGAAATTCGTCATCTCCATTCTTTTTTATTTAAAATATTTTTAATTTCATAAGCGTTCTTCGATACAATCGCCACAAGCTTTGGCACACGACTGGAGAGCGTAGAAACCGAATACAATTAATCGCCTGTATGCGGCACTCGTCCGATCGGGTTTCCGAATTGGAGAATCGGATCAGGTACCTGACATGTGCGGCCACCCTTACATGCTAGTTTGTTTTTCTGATGTGTTCCATATTTTTGAACACTTATAATGCTTGGATACCATTGGTGGGATGACTGTAACCATATTTATGGCGGTTTGACTGAACCGATCTATTTGACATTTTAAACGTCTCGACCTTTTGAGCAAATACATTGTTGACAACAATAAGGAAACTTTGTTTGTACCGATATTATTGACTTTTTGGTTGCGTCTATTTATTTGAATACCCTGAGTGTCACTAACTATTTGACGCTGACTGTACCTCTCCTACACGTAAAGTGGTGCGTTTGTGGATTCAGGGATCCGTTTGCGAAATATTAAGCTTTAAAGTGCTCATTTTTGTTAGAGTCAAGTGTCGTCGTCGTCCCTGCCTGCTAAATGGTTGGTTTTGGATGTGTGAAAAAAAATCACAGCAGTAGTTTATATAACGAAATTAAAAGGAAAACTATCACAGCTAAGTAGGCTCGACAAGTTAACGACTAATAATCGAACAACTAACTTTGCAGTTGCAAAAACATGTTTTCCTATACATTCCGTATGGAAGAACATATTTTTCAACTACAAAGTTGTTTGTTTTTAAACTCATCCCAACTACGGAACCATCATTGTGCGTGGTCCGACACGCACTTGGCCGGTTTTTTTTTACTTAAGCAGACTTAGCGTGGCCAGACTCCAGCTTTTATGTATACGAAAAGTTTTTTTTCGTCTATGACTTCCTTAAAAAGAAGGTCGGACTTAGCTACAGAATAGAGAAACAGTAATAGAAAAAAAAATGCAATTTATTTACCATGTACTCATATGTAAGGTCTACTTTAGGCCCAATGAGCGCAACATCGGTGTCCTTGTGAATGAAGGCTTTGCGGATGCGCGCGTTTAGTAGCGGCGCCTCGAAGCGAGTGTTAGTGCCGATCAGAAGTATGAAGTCGGCGTCCTCCACATCTGAACAAATAATACGATGTTAAGGGGGATGCATCAAATTTTGGCGTAAATCGGTTCATTAATCACGGAGAAACAGGTGTACACAAATGAAAAAAAAACTCACAATATGCATAACCCGCATGCATATGCATGACCGATTAAGTTGTTTGTAAATAAATGAATTTTGAATATTGGGACACTTTTGTAGAGCAAATTTTCTTGTTCTTGTAGCAATTGCTAACAATACTTGAAAGGGCTTGTTGCGAGGATCTTAAACATATTTTTTATATCATTTTAAAATAAATACTTTTAAATATATTTAAGAAATTCGATAAAAATTGACCATTACCCCTTATCCCATCATATCCTATCATTGACCCCTTATTTCCGAAACTACTAGACCTAAAATTTTGAAAAAAATAAATAGTATGGCTCTTTACTCATAGATTACAGGAAAAGCTATAAGAAGTCTATAGTCTTAAAATAACATGGTAAAATGGTCCCTCAATATTATGCGTACAAACTTACATTTGCAGTTGGAATATATGGGAGAACATGTTTTTCAACTACAATGTTAAGTTTGTTCTTGGGATAAATAAATACATTTCAACTACGGAACCCTTCATTATGCGTAGTCCGACACGCACTTGGCCGGTTTTTTTTAAACGATTAAAAAGTTTTATAAAATTAAAGTTTTAAACTCACTGGCGATTTTAGTGTTGCAGATGTATGAGGAGCGCAGGTCGATGCCAGAGCCCTCTAGCGGGAAGTATTGCTCGGTGCACGTGTTCTCTGAGCCCAGACGGTTCACCAGGTCTTTGAGAGCCACCAAGGATTCTGCATCGGCTAAGTCACCGGCGACGGCCAATAGCTGGTGATAAAGAGAAAATAATAAGGTCATAAAAAGATTAAGTTGCAACAGAAACTAAACTTTATGTGTAGACCTTAAGTTAGTTTTTTGAAATCACATAAATTGTGAACGTATAGTCTATTCCAAAAAGTATAAGACGATAGTACAAACAAACTCTGTTCAGCACCCTAATTCCGTAACACACGATCAATCACAATCTGTTTTATTTTGACAGTTCAACAAGATTAATTGCGTTATTTATGTTGTTGAGCAGACAAATTTTTAGAACATATTATGAAGCAATGGATTAGCAATATCCTTCAAAATGATTCAGATTGTGATTGATCGTGTGTTACGCAATTAGGGTGCAGGTTAAACTCGAGGGAATTAGTAACATATTCATCTGTATTTAGAAGGTTTCAACTTATACCTCACCACTTACTCCAAATAATTATTCTTTGAATAACAATATTAAATTGTAAATGAAAAATCATCGACGAAAATTGAGGTTTTAAAATTAACCTAATTAATCAATTAAAGATTTCAAATTAGAAATTCGTACAGTACAAATATGTTTTTAATGTCCCTCGGCAAACCTCGTATTTCGTTAGTCGTCGGATGTTTATCATTTGCTCTTTGCACTTGGTGTAGACCGGGCGCTCTCAATCGACTTGGAAGTATATAGAGTTGTTAATACTCTTTTAATTAATGCAATTTATTTAAAAATGGTAGGAAAGCTGCTAAAGTCGCAGGCACGACAGATAGGAAAATAGTTTTACAGCTCTATATAGTTCACACGAAAATCAAAACAACAATAAAGTACTTAGTTCTGAATTCAAATTATTATAAAAGATAAATCTAATAATTGATGGACATGGAAATTAGCATTCGTTTGTATTCGTAAATGCGAGGATTCCCGAGGATCAAATTAGCACTCAATATGTAAATGCCACTACAAATTGGCATCCACAGGTATGTTTTCTGATCCATTTGTTTACTTTTTTGTCAGATACTTCTAGAACAGATTATAGTTTCCAAGTATCGTTAACGACATCTTACCTTGCCAGGCGGACAGCCCCTGAGCGCCCTGGCCGCAGCCACCATGGCGTCCTCCCACTCCACGGGCGTGAGGTTCCCGCGGCTGTCCGTCATCATGGGCGTCACCAGCCGCTGGCGCTTGAGGCCGTCGCACGCGAAGCGCGACTTGTCCGATAACCACTCCTCATTGATCTCCTGTTGGTGATAAGTTTTATGAAGGACCATATTCATTCATATATTATCATTATCAAGAATTAAGAAACTAATTTACTACCTTGGTAGTCTTAATTTTTCCGAAATAACAAAAAAAAAAACTAAAACCCAACTACGACAAAAAGTCAACTAAAAAGTTATGAACAAGACATTACAGACAGACAAATTAAAAATCCGGGGTCACATGTGTTAATAATCGAACTGATCTGAAAATCTGAAAATAAAACGAACAGATTACGTGTAGTGACACGTAATCTGTTCGATTTCTTTTCAGACTCTGGATCTTAATTTTTTTGTTTTGTTTTCATGACATTATTTATGTCCTCTTGAGTACGCCATTTTCAGCCATAAGCAGCGGACGACCAAGACGCTTTCAACGATACCTCATTTGTCAAATTATGACGAGCAGTTTAGAAGTTATGAGAGAACAGATGTACATACATACATTACGTCCCGGTTAAAATCATAACCCTCCTTTTTACTTCGCCGTAGTCGGGTAAAAAGGTATTTTTGAACGAAAAAAATACGATACATAAGTTAACACAACATGCACATTCAATTATAGGCAACCACAGCTTGCACAACAATAATAATTGATTGATGAGCGTGTCTTTGTTTTTTTTATTTTATTTTAGTACATATAGGTACATGGGTAAGAGACATCGCAGCGCCAACTGTTAAGATTTTAGTCGGTTATAAAAAAAATCCGCTGTTTCATACAAAAGTGCAATACCTACACGGTCAAATGTATGGAACAGCCGTTTTTTTTAATAACCGACGAAATTTTTCAGCGCTGGCGGGTCTAGAATTAACAGTTTGCGTGTCGATGTCCCTTACACACAGTGTGTATAAAGACTACAATTGAATGGCAATAAACTAGCTCCTATTTTGAGTGTTTAGAACCAGAATACCCGCGAAAACCCGATTTTTTTTTTGTTTTAATTTTTATTCTTTATGGCACCTCTATAGGTCCTATTAACAACAAATAAACCTAGGCCAAATTTTTTTTGGATATTCGTATAACTCATGAGCTATACGAATATCCAAAAAAAAATTTGCTGTTACAATGTATAGTAGACTAGCGGACGTCACGCGGTTTCACCCGCGTAGTTCCCGTTCCCGAGGGAGTACGGGGATAAAATATAGCCTATGCTACTCGCTGATAATGTAGCTATACATTGCTGAAAGAATTTTGCAAATCGGTCCAGTAGTTTTTAAGTTTATTCGTTATATACAAAAATACAAATCTTTCCTCTTTATAATATTACTATAGAAGTATAGATTACAATGAGTTGATAACCCTCATTGCTGGCTACTGTTCTTAAATACTCCCGCGGCTTTAAGCCTAGGTTCATTTTATATTAGATTCACGGTGAACGATAATTCGTAAATTACTAGTCACGAATCTCATTCAGCAGACAAATCACGTCTATCAGATCTTTATACATTTATTATAAATTAATGTAGTGTGACCGCATTGTTCTTCTACCTTACGCAACGGATTGTGATGAGATTTTCATCAGCATTTAGATTTTTTTCTAGATGTTTAAGTGTATAAATACATTAAAAAAACTGGCCAAGTGCGTTTCGGACCACGCACAATGAAGGGTTCCGTAGTTGGGATGAATTTATCCCAAAAACAAACTTAACTTTGTAGTTGAAAAATATGTTCTGCCATACGGAATGTATGGGAAAACATGTTTTTGCAACTGCAAAGTTAAGTTGGTCGATTATTACTCGTTAACTTGTAGAGCCTACTTAGCTGTGATAGTTTTCTTTTTAATTTCGTTATATAATCTACTGCTGTGATTTTTTTCACACATCCAAAACCAACCATTTAGCTGGCAGGGGGGGGGACACTTGACTCTATTAGCACTTTAAAGCTTAATATTTCGCAAACGGATCCTTGAATCCAAAAATGGTGTTCACAAACTCACAATGTTTTTAAAGGTCCTTTCCTATGATATCCCACTCCATGGGTTAAAAAAAAAGAAAAACATCACCTCTTTACGTGTAGGAGAGGTACCCTAAAAAAAAATGTTTTTCATAATTTTGTTTTACCACTTTGTCGGCGTAATTAATATGTATACCTATGCCAAATTACAGCTTTCTAGTACTAAGGGTCTCGGGGCTAGACCCTTAGCTAGACAGACAGACAGACAAACGGACATGACGAAACTATAAGGGTTCCTTGTTTACTACGGAACCCTAAAAAGAAAAAGAAACATATTTTATTTGGGACACGCACAGGTACAAGCCGTTAACAAAAGGGGCACATAAAACTAACAAGATTAACATTATTTAAAAAAAAACAATAAAAAGAATAACGACCTGTGCGAGGCCAAAAATGCTCCTATCTCAGCATAATGCTGCGATATTTAAAAAAAAATACCGCAGCGCTGGTATTCTGATAGGGCCCGCTGTGATGCCACGGACACACCTACGGACATTAATATTATACTTACATAATTATAATAATTAAATCTCTATGGTTTGTCAAGGCTTAAAAACCGTGCGAAGCAGGTGCTGGTCGCTATTACATTAAAAAAAAAAAAAAACGACTTTGCTGACTATGTCGCCACGTTAGTTGATTGAACCCGTGCGAAAGAAGCGGGTCATTAGTAAATAATATTAAAAAAAATAATTAAGTTACCTCATTAGTTCTCGGGAGAATACGCAACACTTCATTCGTACGCGTAGAAACCACGATGTTGCTACCCAGGGGGTCTAAAACATCTATAGAGTCAATCTGTAACAAAACATTTATATTATTATCAGATATCAAACAATATTACCATTGAAAATTTTGTTTAGTGCTAACTAATACCAAACTAGGAATCAATTAACAACAATAACACTTTTTTTGGTAAAAAAAAAGAAATTCAATTTAGTCCGTCTTTCAGATATTAAAAAAATATTAGACACGTATTTTTTGCTTTATCATATTAATCAAAAATAACTTAAAAAACACGCATTGAAGTTGAGGAGTGGAGGCTCGCTACGTTACAACTCAGTATTAAATCTAGCAAGGCATGACGTCATGCCACATTTTAACTCAATGTATCGCCGTTCATAAAACTTGTTTCAGGAAATACATGTTTTTGAGTAAGCTTTACTAGTTTGTGAAATAAATGTTTGTCATTTAGAATCTCCATTACATGTGAAAGGTTCCTATGCAGATTTTTTCTTTACTTTTACAATTTATGAGTATATTATGAACGGCCAAAGCTCAGGTAAAAATTGTGAAAAAAAATTTCGGAGGCTTGTAAATTTTTTAGTTTCATAGAAACCTAGAAATAGTGCACAAGATACCTATTAGTTTAAAATTTTCAAAGAAAGATGTGTTACGACGCCATAATCACGTACGAGCGTTTGTATGAAAAGTATGACGGGTTGGCCGCTCTTAACGAAGCTGAGAGTCACTTTTTCTTCCCGTCATCGTGGTATTTTTTTTGTTCTGAACCATAATTTCTGCTTACGGGAATTAAAGGACAAAATACTATTTTTTTTATGGAACAAATTTTAAATGTTTTAAGAACAAACATTTAAATACCCCCACGACCCCTGTATATTCACCCAATATGTTCCCCCTGTATGTTCTGCGTGCGTTATATTGCGCGCTACCGTTTTCACACCTAAAATAATTTTTCCTACTAATTATTTTGTTCAATGTTACTTAGTTTCATGTTCAGAACGCGTAATTGACGGCTATGTGACCCTGTAAATGAAATATCTCACCTTCCTAGTTTCCCAGGGTCGTGCAGCAAAGCTGTAGGGCTTGGAGGTGAGCGCGCCCACTGGGCACAAGTCTATGACGTTGCCGGAAAGCTCAGATAGGAACATCTTCTCCACGTATGTTCCAACCTGGGGGAGTGAAAGAAATTAGAACAAAGTCTGACGAATATCCAGAACTTCATATGCTTCAACTTCAGGCTAAAATTAATAAAAATTAGGTTGAGCATCAGCAATGTTTTGAAAAGTAAAAAAAGGGGTTATTTAGTTAAGTTATATTGTAAAAACGGCGTTTGCAGCACCTGAGGAGGATAAGCTGGAAATAAGAAGAAGCAACAAAAAAAACATTTCCTCTTCTATCATTTATTTATAACACGATACTTTTTATACAAGTAGTCTGAAATAAATCATTAATAACCTGCATGTCAGAGCCTCTGCCAGTGGTTCCGAAGTCATCAACGCCAGCCACCTCGGACGCGAACCGGATGCATCGCGTGCAGTGGATGCAACGCGTCATTATGGTCTTGATCAAGGGACCCACATCTTTGTCCTCGACGGCACTTTCGTAGAGAAAAAATTAAATAATGAAAAATAAAGGCATTCAACTTCACACAATAGGAATAGTTTCAAGCGACGCAAGTGTGCTTTTGTATTGTTTTTTGAGCTAAGTTAGTTATCTATGTATAAAAAGTCGCTGGTATAGAATAAAGTTTTTTTTTTTTTTAGGGTTCCGTAGTAAACAAGGAACCCTTATAGTTTCGTCATGTCCGTCTGTCTGTCTGTCTGTCTATCTATCCGCGGTCTAGCTCCAAGACTGTTAGTACTAGAAAGTTGTAATTTGGTATGGGTATACATATTAATCATGCCAACAAAGTGGTAAAATAAAATTATTTTTTAGGGTACCTCCCCTACACGTAAAGTGGGGATGTTTTTTTTTTTTCTATCCCTTGTTGTGGGGTATCGTTGGAAAGGTTCCAAATCATTGTGGGTGTGTTAAAACCATTTTTCAATTCAGAGAACCGTTTGCGAAATATTAAGCTTTAAAGTGCAAATTTTTGTTAGTCAAGTGTCCCCCCCCCCCTGCCAGCTAAATGGTTGGTTTTAGATATGTGAAAAAATTCAAGGCAGTAGCTTATATAACGAACGCACAATGTATGTGCGTGGTCCGACATGCACTTGGCCGGTTTTTTTTTATATATGCACGGCAAACAAACCAACAGTCCACCTAATGTTAAGTGCAAATGAACACTATGTAACCATAATAACCAGGCCGCACCCCGTGCCGCAACTCACTCACAGCGCCCATTGTTTGTACATAGTACATAGGACCAAAAGATCCACTTGGCAGGGCAATACCCCATATCGCCATTCAATGGTGGCCGATTTTTTTATGAAAAGTTATTAATCTGCACTACTCAGTTTTTTAATACCAAAAATACATACTTATGAAAACAATACTCACCGCTTGCCAGAGTAATGAATATCAGTAAAGCGACTTCTGTCAGATCCAAAAGCCATGGACTGATCTTGTAAGTCACATTCACCACCCTGGTCACAGATAGGGCAATCCAGGGGATGGTTGACAAGAAGGAACTCCATCACACCCTCACGGGCTTTCCTAGTCAGGTCTGAGTTGGTCTTGACCCTCATTCCCTTCATCACAGGCATAGCACAGGCAGCGGCAGGTTTGGGGGACTTCTCAACCTCCACCAGACACATGCGGCAGTTACCGGCGACGGCAAGACGCTCATGGTAGCAGAAACGGGGGATCTCTACTCCAATTTGGGCAGCTGCCTGGTACACAAAAAAAAAAACCATTATATTTTGAATTTTTATCCAAATTCAAGTTAACTTGGATAAGTAATTACGAAGTTAACAATGTAATGTGAAGTTCATTTATTGATTTTTATTAGTGCTCAGTGCTCATCATCTATTTATGAAAAAGGAAAAGGAGGCATTTCCCCAGCAGTGGGAGAAAACAGGCAGTTTCTTTTTTTTATCATCGCCTATCTTTCCTTCCCATTATTTATGTGTTTATATTGTGTATATTTTTTGTTGGAGATCATAAATAAAAAATGGTGAAAATAATATTGAACCAACTTCATTAGTAAGAAGTTATAAGTAAGTAGTTTACAAGTAGTGCAGTTGAGTTGGTTATTTTTTGAACATAGCAGCTATTTATGCCAACTGCTTGATATAAACAAGTTCTACATAACTCAAACTCTACTCAAAGCATTTATTTCAAATAAACCAATTACAGGCACTTTTGAATTGTCAAGGGGTCGTACAGTCAGAAAAATGAAGCTAGTTGCCCATTCCAAAGCATAGTAGGTACCTATGGAGAAGAACAGGCAAGAAACTACACGGACACTCTTTTAAATCAAAATATGGTTACAAAATAATATTGGTTTTTCATGTTGAAGTTATATAATATATGTGAGAACAATGCAAAACGTTAAAAGCATCCATAATAAAAAGTAAAACAATTAAAAAATTAAATTAAAATAAGCCGTGGCAGCTAAGAGATGACCAGTCCCTACTGACAGCGCCCGTTCACGAACATGACGCATGGATTAGCACCATTCAGCTCAACCATTTTGAAGGGAGCTAAATGAACCAACACACACGCCACCGTCAGCGAGACATTAGAGTGAGCATGACAAATCCATTTGGTGCTTTTTATGCATTTTATTCAGCCTTGCAACTATGAACAGATGCATTGTAGGTTGACTGTTGTAATGAGTGTGAACTCTATTTATTTATTTATTTAAAACTGCATTAAAATAAATACATGGTTCCAAAATCTGAATGTAAGAGGGTGTAGCTCTGCTTTGTAAGTTTGCACAAAGCAGCTTCACATAATAATTACACTCTGGATTTATGTAACTAACGTAAAATAGATTTGTAATTAGTTTCTGAAGAAGTTTTGTAATAGAAATGTGATAATTGACACAATATGATTTAGAGAACAATATAATTAAGACATTAAATCAGTAGTAAAGTAAATTCCAAACTAGAATCTTCGAGTAGTATTTATCAATTACTTACTTGTAAGATAGTGGTGCCAGGCAAAACTTGGACAGGTTTATCATCAATGAAGACTTCGAATTTTTCTGGGGGTGGTTGCGCTTGGGCGGCATAAGAGCGAGTCGCCAGCGGTGCAGCACGCACCGGCGAGCTCAGCGTAAGCGCCCTGGATAGCGGCTGGCGCAGCATTTTCTGCAGCAAACACCAATACGTTTACAACTAAATGTCACGGCTAATTGGATTGCTTTTCATGAAGGTTCGCACTCGGTATCTGTTCTACTACATCTTGTTAGTCGTTCGACACTACTGCGATATGAAAAACCTTCTAAAACACCCCAAATATAAGCAATTCTTCTGTTATTATTACATAAGAATCAACACCTAACCTAAATAAATATAATGAAAACTAAGGCTATTTCTAGTCGGTTTACAATAAATTCACGTTTAAAAACACATAAAAATAATTACTTATTGTAATTTACGTCGTATTTTCGTTAAATTCGTACCTAAAAATATGTATCGAAAATCTTTAGTTAAGTGACAGATACAAGAACTGTCACCACAGATAACTATATACTAGTCACCAGAAATTACATGCTCTGTGGTCAGTGTGGTCACCAGTGTCATAAACAGTGCCGAATACTCGCTTGCGGAGTTACGGTTTATTTGACAATGAAAGCCATAAAACTAGTCGATTATTTATTTCGGTTTTCCCTAAATAAAAAATCCAGAATGCAATTCCTTCATTCAACCATTCGTTTGCATTCGTTCCGCAACTGTCAAATTTTCAACCTTTTTCTTTCCTTCTCGCTCACATTGTGCCGGGGTGTGTGGTTGTTGCTTGAAAAGAAAAAGGTTTTTGTATAAAAATGGCAGTAGGAGACGTAAAAACCGCACAAGGCCTCAACGAGCTGAACACATACTTGGCTGATAAGAGTTATGTGTCCGGGTAAGTTGTTTTTTATGACAAAATTGAGTTCCACGTCAACCTGACACAGATTGTAACTATTATAACCTCAAATGCATAATTTCAAAGGAAATTATTAATTCTTTATGCCAGTTTAAATGATCTAAATTATTTTTAACGTTTTTATCTCCTATCTTGAACAAAATGATATGACCTTGACCACCAGCTGTAAGTTATTTAGTCGCCATGTTCATCGATCATCTTGGTTATTTTTAGTTACACACCAACTCAAGCCGATATTCAAGTCTTTGAACAAGTTGGCAAGGCCCCGAGCGCAAACTTGCCTAATGCCCTTCGGTGGTACAACCAGATCGCCTCCTACACTGCCGGCGAGCGCAAGGCATGGGCTGCTGGAGCCAGCCCCCTGACCGCTGGCGGAAAAACCACCACAGCACCCGCACCCGCCGCTAAGCCCGCCGACGACGACGAAGATGACGTCGACCTATTCGGCTCTGGTGATGAAGAAGAGGTCAGTAACCTTTCACCTTTACACTTTAATACAATTATTATACTGTTGTGCCTATAAAAATAAAACTGTTTAACAGGATGCAGAGGCAGCAAGAGTTCGTGAGGAACGCCTCCAAGCCTATGCTGCCAAAAAATCCAAGAAACCTGCCCTTATTGCCAAGTCATCTATACTCCTTGATGTCAAGCCTTGGGATGATGAAACTGACATGAAGGAAATGGAGAAACTTGTCCGCACCATCGAAATGGATGGTCTCCTCTGGGGTGCTTCCAAATTTGTCCCTGTTGGGTACGGTATCAACAAACTGCAGATCATGTGCGTCATTGAAGACGACAAGGTCTCAGTCGACCTTCTGACTGAAAAGATCCAGGAAAACGAAGACTTTGTCCAGTCTGTTGATATTGCTGCATTCAACAAGATCTAAGATGTCGAGCCTATTAAATTTTAAGTTTACTTTTGAATAAAATCACTAAGTTTTTCCACATATATTCACTTTTATTATACATTTAAAAAGCTATGTACATAGACAATTCAACACCAAAATAATAGTCAGTCAAATAAACTGAGTGCAGATAATGTGATGCATTTCATTAAAAATTTACAAAATTTGTTCACTCTTACTACTACTCGTGTCTTTTGAACATTTAGTAATATAATATTTATAGTAAATATCACAATTCATAAAACATAAATGATTATGCACTCTTCAAGACAACCACACAGTACTTTGAGATTAGGGTACTTAAAAATTGTCACTGCATGTAGATCAAGTATTTATACAGCCAAAAATGCATTGGTCTTGGTCTATGAGAATCTTTGTTTACCTGTACAAACTTTTGAGTAAATAAGCATTTCAGAAAACTATTAAAATATAGGCAGTCTGTACAAATCTAACATCATGGAACTGATGCAAAAGCTAATAAAAGAAGCTCCTGCTAGGGGCCTTATCCTTAGACCACAACATTCATCAAAAACGTTGAGCCTAAAAAGTTCATAGTTTATCACTGATTATGCAGTCTTGCCGGCTCGTTGCCCCTATTCCGTGACTAGCAGGTGTTTCAAAGTAATTAACACTCATTCAACATGTACACCATTTGGTATAGGAACACTGTCACCGACGGTAGCTTGCAGGAACATGTTAGGGATATCATTGCCGAAGTAGATTTTATTGTTTCGAGCGAGAGCGTCGTACCTCTTCAGTTCTAAGTACTCTCTAGTTAACAGCATTTTGTTAGCCTCCGCCTGTTTTTTCAGATGATAATAGTCTGCCTCTGCTTTCGTTTGCTGTTTAGCTTTGTGTATACTGTCTTCAATGAGTTCTATCTTCTGCAAAGATTCTTTCTCCATGATTTTCTGCTCGTATTGTATTTTCGCGACTTGTGCCTCCTTTTCTGCTTCGATGACAGCCTTTCGCCTTGCTGTTTCCGCTTCTTTTTCAACAACCTATGAACAGAAAGTAATGTTAAAATTCGATCTATAATGTTATTCGTTTTACTTTATCATTATATTGTGAAGTTTGTCTTTGTTACCTTTTGATGTTGTGCAGCAATAAGTAGTTTCGACTTTTCTGCTTCCATCAGCTCATAATTCTTGCGAATGGACTCAGGTATCTTTGGTTTCGTTACTCTGACTGCTTGCACCTGCAGCCCTGGCGCCATTTCGTGCAAATCTCTTTGTAGTGCCTGCGAAAATATTAAAAATAATTTCCACAATATACTTACCAACCTATTTAATTGATAATCGCTGTCGGTGATAAGTTTTGTATTATGGTACTATTTATTGCTTCATTTATAAAAAAGATAACCAAGGAGAAATCCAAACACAGGGTAGGAGTATACATAGCTTGAGAGTCTTACCACCGTAGGATGCCCTCAGGCTAGGGGGAATGATGATCTTCAATGAAGATCGCCAATATATATTATGGTCATTAGCAACTGGATGTTAGTAGGTGAAGTCGAGATAAATGGCGTATGGATTGGAAAGGCCTATGTCCAGCAGTCAGCAGTGCATGAACTTTTATAGACTGATGATAAAAAGAAATACACTTACAGTTCGTAAATTCTCGTCAATTTGATCGAACAGATCGATGTAAACTTCGTGTAGCGTGTGCGCGCTGCAGAACTGGTTCAGCTCGTGATGCACCTTGTTGAAAATAAGAGTCTTGTCGTAATCCGCCGTGAAGTTACGCACCATGTCTAACACTGGATAATAAAAATTAAATTAAAATGATTAGTTCTTCTACTAAATGATTTGAGATGACTTCAAACATTCTGTTACTCGTTAGCGAGTTAAAGCCGTCTCTTAACAAACAAAAAAAAATTGTTTCGAGAGTTTGTGCCAAACCAGAGTTTAAACTAGATCTTTCAAGACCCTAAACCCAAAACTTTGGTTTGAATCCTATTTGATTACAAAATGAGTTTTTGTCGAGCTCTCCCAAAACCCAACTTTAGATTGCTTGGTCTTAGTTTAAAATTATTTTTGTAATAAAACCGATAGTGTGTACAAAATAACTGACGAATAATGGGTGTTTGTACACCACTTCCTGTGCCTACCCCTTCGTGGAATACAGGCTTTATAATTATTTTGTTGCTTCAATAATGAATTTACGTACCACTGATGGGTTCCAGTTTGTTTACAACTTCAATCCGCTCGAAGTATATCATGACGCCGCCACTCGTACCGCACGGCACATTCTTCACCTCATCAGTTTGAAGAGTGGTCTACAACAAAAAGAATAAGCATCACTTGTCTTGCAGAAGTCGTATTAATTAAATTTTTTAAGTTCATCTCAATTTAACAGAAACTACTTTTTTATCTTAGGAGAAAACAATTTAATCAATGTAATCAATGAGTTGTTAAAAACTAATTGGATTCTGTTACTACAGATTAAAACTTGTTGGATTCTGTTAGCCGACGTACGCACTGGTTTTTCAACGCTCTGCTCAGCACCGAGAGTTGAAAATCCAACAGTGTGTTTTTTCGACGCGCTGGGATGCATTCTGTTGAATTCTCAACGCTCGGATTAACACCGAGTGACCTGGAAGAGATCGCGGAAAGCGATAAGGCCGCCCATTGTATATTTAATTTTGTAGTGTTTGATTTATTTTTTGTTATGTATTTTTGTGGTGTACAATAAAGTATATGTAAATAAACGTCGGTTTACACAAGCTATAGCGAAGTGTCCTTATATAAAATATCTACATGGTGGTTACAAACATTTTTAACCGACTTCAAAAAAAAGAGGAGGTTTCTCGGCCGTATAATATTTTTTTTTTATGTGTTCGCGGATAACTTCGTCGTTTATGAACCGATTTTGATGATTCTTTTTTTGTTGGAAAGAAGATATCCCAAGGGTGGTACCATGATAGGGAAACCAGGATCTGATGATGGCATCCCAGAGAAATCGAAGGGAACCTTTGCAATTGCTCTCGGAAAGCACCATTTGGTGAAATGGAACTGATGATGAAGACCACAAATAGCCACCGAAACTAAGTACTCAATAATTAGTATTCCACCGATTGCGATTCGATTACTTAATATGGTTGCCAATGCTCGTCACAATGCATATGGAGAAATAGAGCTGATGGTGAAGTACGAGGAGAACTCCTCAACGATTTAAGTCCCTGCATCGGTGTTTAGTATTGCCATACTAATTTATATTCACTTCTATCCATCCCTTTCACACATTCTCGCTCTCTCTCTCTCTCTCTTTCTCTCTGGTACAGCCATTCGCCACACACGCGCTCTGTTGAACTAAATTAATTGCTGTGGAAACAATAAACCGATTCTATTGTGAAGTGTCTAAAATATCAAGTAAAATAAATAGTTTGTGTTTGGTGCATGTTTCTCTCAAACAACCTGCTGACACCAGCAATTCTCAACAATCGGGATAAGCAATATTTTGTATAAGGTGATGAGCAGTTAACATTAAGCTATTGTAACTGAGATAAATTACAAACCAACCCACTAAAAAGCGAGAAATAAAACCTTTTTTACAAAAAAAAAAACAACTGACTTCAAAAAAGGTTTTTTGATGCAGCAATGAAACTCCAGATAACATCATTAGTTGAGTACCATTTTCTGAGACACAGAAACAGTTTGACTATAATTACCAATTACTTCATCAACATTACTTAAACCTCATTAGTCAATTGAATCATTCAATTGATAAGCCACTGCCGTTTTCCAAACTCAAAACTCACTTACAGGCACTTTTGAATTGTCAAGGAGTCGGTCAGTCAGAAAGATGAAGCTCATTGCCCATTCCGAAGTAAAGTAGGTACCTATTGAGGCAAGACAGTCTACAGACACTCTTTTAAATCCTAATGGCTGTTGAAACAAGTGAACCTAAAGATGGAAGGAAAGTAATAATACCTGTATAGCTTTGTATGATGTTAGTAGTGGTATCATCATATGAAAACCGGGCTGGCTTGTCACTGGGAGCAATGCCCCTCCCTGCAAAAAAGGGAAGATTTTGTAACATTTAAAAATACAAATATTAAAACATTTAATTTGTCCTGCTTTTGTAAATTTTTAAATAAGTTTAAAGTGTAATCATGAGGAAGTTTTAGGTGCCTTCGATAGTATTTTGGGACTGATAATTCTGCAGTCCTTACGAAAAGTGCAATAACTCGAATTTTCCACTGAATTAAGATAAGTACATATTCGGAATTTTTAGAACAAGATCTATATATTCTTTTTAAACACTTTTTACGTATCTATGACGAAGCCGGTTTACCTTGTATACCATGTATAGTGTTGGAAATATAAACAAAATAAAATATTTACCTGCGTTTTTCTCGAAATCAGGTTTAACCTAGTTATTGCACTTTTCGTAAGGACGGCAGAATTGTACAGAAAATGGTCTACTAGCCAATTAAGACAGATGGGTCCTTATAAGCAGCTAATTCAAGAGTTTAAATCAGATTGTGATACTCCTCGATATGGCACATATCGTTTAAAGTAATTCAATTATTTAAAAATGCAAAAAAGTTATTTATAACTGAAATAAACAACATTAAACTGAAATAACTGAATTAACTGAAATAAAAAACAATAAGGGCCTGTTTCACCACCTTCGATTAGGTTCTCGTTAACTTACTTGGCAGATAATATCCTACAAATTCTGTTCCATTTTTGAATTTATTCGGTGAGTAGTGGCTATTCGGACATTGTGAAATAGGCCCTTAACAATATACATTATCTAAGTGCAATTAGTGACTAGTCATCAATATATGTCAGCTTATTTTTATCTCTGACTTTGTCCTTATTCATTATGTATTGTTGAATGGACAACAAAGAATACAATTTACTGGCTATTTTTCTATATCAATTTTAGTGAAAATCTGCTACATTTAAATATCTTAACGAGCATAGTCTCAAGTTTGATACCCAGTTAGAACCAGTTTTATTGGGTATTTATATAAGCCTGGTAAATAGCAAAAGGTTTGTCCCATATAACAAGGAAACTTTTACAAATACAGCCAATAATGTTAAATGTTTTATTGTGTATATGATCAGAAACAACATGCATGCTTGTTTTTTAAGAAAAGTCTGTATGTTATTTCTGGACTGGAGCTGGCGCTGTGCCAAATACATTTTCTAAATACTCGTAATTACTCTGTACAAATAATACAATCTGTAGAATTACAAACTAGGTGCTTATATACGTTGTTATTTGTGATTGTTACTTACTCGGTAATACACCCCTACATGTCCCTCATCCACCTTGTGCAAGGAGAAGTGCACAGTGACCCCAACTGCCAGTATTACCAAAGCCAAAACTGAAGACTGATCCGCCATAACCGGACTGAGGAAATACGGGTTATTATGTTAATTAAATAATAATAACCGCAACTACTAAACAATTACCTACGGACAATTCAATTCACCTCCACAAATCCAAGTGAACACTCACGATTAGCGGTATGATGAATGAATAATAATATTATAAGGTAAACGCAAGATTTGATAGCCTTATTTATTAGGTTTTATTACGCGCCGGTCGTTAAATACCAGATAATTTAGTGATATTTCTTACATCGACAATTTTTCGGTTTCGCACAAATAGCATTCGATGACATTTAGTTTGACAGATGACAGGATTTCTTCAGTTTAAAAACGTATAAGTTTGTAAACGTGTAACTTTATTGTATTTACTATTTTTGATTATCATGTAGTTGACAATACTATTCGTAGTATATTATAAAAAAAATAACTGTTTACATTTTACGTTTCTGAAACTGATCAATTGTATTATCTTTTTACATAATATTCTTAAACGTTTTTATACGAATATTTTTCGAACGTCTAGAGGCAACACTCTTAAAATACCAAGTGAAGACGACTGTGGTCGGCTCCCCCCCGACCCTTGCTCGAAAACGAGGTGCCAGCAGTTGTTGCAGCTGAGCACGTAGCTTTAAATACCCCGCATAATAATCATGATGAAAACTTAAGTTTGATCCAGCCTGTCCCTTCTTGCTGTCCTCCCCTCAGCGATGCCCTAAGCCGAGGCTATAAGTGTAGAAGCTTAAGGCCACCTCAGGAAAAGTCCGGTTAAGCAGCCATGACCTTAGTGGTCACAACTGTGAAAGGCTATTTAAAAAAAAAAGCTGTGGTAGAACGCTCTCTTTCTAAATACACACATAAGAACGAGACAGAGATATGTGTTTTCTTTATCTCATGTATTTATTCAGAAAGAGAGCGTCCGACCATAGTTGGCTTCACTTAGGTATCTAGAGTGTTGCCTCCACTTTTATCTACAAGCTTCTTGGTTACATCGCAGTTCTAAGAAAATAGGGTAGGCAGGGAATGCGGTCACAGTATAACAAAAAACCCGACTGCAAAAACACATAACTGAAAAGAAAATATATAACAAGCATTATAATCTATAGAATTTTGGTATTGCAGGCGGGACAAACCAATAACCTGAAATGATGGTGTAAATTTTGATTGTCCAACCTGCAATAGGTACAGACGCCAGCACATCAGGCTACTTCAATCTGTCAAATTTATTTAATAGATTTTCAACTTTATTGCTGAAGGTTAAGGTTCAAAGTTGATTGGGAAAATATGACAGTTTCGGGTAGCTTGATGTGCTGGCGTCTGTACCAAAATTATATATATAGGTAATTATAATGCTTGTTTTTCTTTTTTCAGTTATTTGTTTTTGCAGTCGGGTTTTTTGTTTTTAAATACTTTTATATTTCAAAATTTTTAGTTTTATTAAAATAATATTTAATGGTAAATTAATCAGCGCCTGTCACGGTCACTACTCCATACAAGTTTAGACGTGATTAAAAACTTGCCTACTAAAATTACGTCAAGCGCTCATTAATTTGACAGGATTAGTTTAGTCCTGTCAAATTAATCTTCTGTCCTTTTCTTAAATGAAATAGAAAGAAAAAGATGCACTGAACTTAAACTTAGCTTAGTTTGTGAACAAGGGAATCGGCACCATTACTAGCTTTTATTGATACCAATAATGTAGTTTTTTTTTTTAAGGGGATGCGTCTGGATAGCCCTTGAAATTAAAATTTTCTTACGTTTTTGCTTTTTGCAGGTCAGTGTCAGGTTTTATGTTAATTAAAATATGATTCGCGGTCGTTACAAATATGGCTTTACTCAATTATAATCATTACAATCAGCAATAGTGATTAAGAAGAAGATAAAGGTGTCAAATGTCATGATTTCATGAAATCATGACATTTGCTAACTTATGAAGTTGTATTGCTGATTGTAATGATTATAATTGAGTAAAGCCATATTTGTTACGACCGCGAATCATATTTTAATCAATATAAAACCTGACACTGACCTGCAAAATGCAAAAAACGTAAGAAAATTTTAATTTCGCGGGCTACCCTGACTCTTCCCCCTTAAACCTACCCCTTCCTTTTTTTGTATTTGCAGATGTAACATATAAATATTACATAGCCTATGTATGACACTCCCACAATTAAGACGAATCTAACGACACCTCACATGTTAAAATCCATCAAGCCGCTACAGAGCGTGCCAAAGAAATAGACATACATACATACTCTCGAAAAACATTACCCTCCTTCTGGGGCAGTCGGGTAAATAAAAATAAAGAAACAAAGAAAACTTCTATAGTAAAAATAGGTACATTTATTACTGTTAGGAGCTATTTCCTTCTGTGGAGCTAACATAAGATTTTCCTTCGGCATGTATAGCGTCTAGTACACAGCTCATCGTTGTCTTCAAGGCTCTATATTCTTCAAGTGCCTTTGCACAAAGTTCGCCTTCGGGAGAGTTTCCTGGCTCGATAAACAGCATTTCTAGAGACCGTTTCAAATATTTCTCGGCAGACATTAATTCATCCTGTAAACAGGCGTTATTTTTATTTCACACCTCGGCTCTAAAATTAAACACTCGCCTAGTTAGGTTTATGTTATTTTCTTGCATTCTTACCAAATACGCTGTGCCTGTGATTTCTCGCCCGTCAAAGAGCTTTCTCGCTAACTGGACCATTGCAGCATGCAGTTCATATAATGTGATCGCTGTAATAATTAAATATTTGAACAATAACTCAAATATTTGAACAATAACAAAGAGTTTTTTTTTTCATGATCAAACACCTCTTAGTTTCTGAGTTAGTTTACCTTTCGTTCTGGATACTCCGGGACACAGTGTTTCAAGTACAGGAAGTATTTCCTTACATAATTCCATTTTACGTCTCATTAATTTCTTCGTGGGTCGTGGTTCTCTGTTTATGATATCTCTTAAAACTCCCGCCAGACGTTGTTTGGCTTCCAGAAGTAAGTAATGGTTCGGAGCAAGAATCAGTGATACGTTTCTTATGTATGCTTCGAGTTCCTTTTCATCTTTTTTGTCTGTAAAAGAAAGCCATGTTGAAAAATTTTTTAGATTGTAATCTCTAGACCAGCGGGTTAATTGCGTAAAGCCCCGTGCAGACAGGCGCGACGCGTCACCGGTAATTGTTCTACCATTAAGTTTTCTTAGAAATTGTTTTGTTAGTGTAGCGTCGCACCAGTCTGCCCGAGACTTAACACACATAAAATAACAATTGATCGCAATGGGTTTCATATTGATACTAATTCACTCACGTCCATTGCGTTATTTACGTTGTTGAGCAGACGGATTTTTCAAACCTATGAAGCAATGGATTAGCAATATCCTTCAAAACTCTCGGAATGTTTCGGATTGTGATTCAAAGTGTGTTACGCGATTAGGGAGCTGACTTTCTTTTGCCTTATACATGGGCGTACCCAGCATTTTTTATGGATGTGGCTGAAGTAAATAAACTCGAATGAGGAAAAATGGTGCCGATTCCCTTGTTCACAAACTAAACTAAGTTTAAGTTCAGTGCATCTTTTTCTTTCTATTTCATTAAGAAAAGGACAGAAGATAAATTTTAGTTTAGTCCTGTCAAATTAATCAGCGCCTGTCACTACTCCATACAAGTTTAGACGTGATTAAAAACTTGCCTAAATTACGTCAATTTACGTCAAGCGCTGATTAATTTGACAGGACTAAACTAAAATTTATCTTCTGTCCTTTTCTTAATGAAATAGAAAGAAAAAGATGCACTGAACATAAACTTAGTTTAGTTTGTGAACAAGGGAATCGGCACCACTCCACTGTCTCGATAAAACTCTATAACTACGCATGCGCGCTCGATTCATCGATGCTACATTGTTTCGCGCGGTAATTTTGAATTTTACCAAATGAATACATTTTGTTACTATAAACCAACATTTTTAGCTTCGAGTCGACCAGGGTGGGGCAGAGGCCCCACCTTGCCCCACCGTGGGTACGCCCGCTACACTTCAAAAGAATGTTATTATTTATAATGTTATGGCGGAAATTAATGGCAAATTACATGAATATGAAAGCGGAATGAAGAAAGAGCTGATTAGTAATCATTTAGTTGTTTGTAGTTAAAACTTCTTCTTTACTCACTTATCACTGCAAACTTATCCATACAGCATTTCACTTTAAACCCAATATTATTATCCTCAAAGGTTTTACTACAGTTGTCACAAGTCCATTCTTCAGGAGTAGTGAGAGAGACATAGCCGGTCTTGCATTCAGGACAAATGACGGAACTCATGTGAGTTCCTATCTCCGTGATGTCGGAACATCTGTCGCACGTGCATTTGAAGTACTTGCCGATCATTAGATGCTGCTGGCGTATTGAAGTACCCTGCAAAAAATAACTAGATATCACTTCAAATCCAGGAAATTATGTTAGCTTGCACTCTAGAATAGCAATCTGAGTGCTTCTGCGACAAATAAACCTATTTTTGATGTGTGACATCTTTCCTCTCACTTTCATAAACATAACATAACGTCACGCCTTGTTTCCCCGAAGGGTTAGGCACAGGTGTACCTGTAGCAGGCACACCCACATTTCGCCAGTTATGTTTAAGTTCCATGTAATAGGGGGCGAGCCTATTGCCATCAACCGGGCACAAATCCAGACTCCGAGCTGCTACTGAAAAATGTCAGATAGAAAAACCCAATAACACTTTGCCCAACCCGGGAATCGAACCCAGAACCTCATGCTCAGCAGTAGCGCTTGCGACCACTAGACCAACGAGACTGTTTTACTTTCCTGCAATCAAAATCCAAAACAAAATCTAAATAATCAAATCTGTGGGAGTGATTTCGTGAAAAGGGACGGAAGTGTGTCACAGGAACCCGGGGAAGCGCGCGTTATTTGATTTGACCAATGAGCGCACGCGGTGCTAGAGTTGGCCTTCAGAAACGTTCTTGACGAGGGCCCCGCCCCTTTAATGTTGCTTATTAAGGTGAGATTTTTGGATTCAGGGATCCGTTTGCGAAATATTAAGCTTTAAAGTACAAATTTTTGTCAGAGTCAAATGTGTCCTTGCCTGCTAAATGGTGGTTTTGGAGAATATAATGTGAAAAAATTCACGGAATTCGTGTATAACGAAATTAAAAGGAAAACTATCACAGCTAAGTAGGCTCTACAAGTTAACGAGTAATAATCGACGAATTAAATTTGCTGTTGCAAAAACATGTTCTCCCAAGTCTTCCGTCCCTTAAGGAATCTACAAGATGTATGAAGTAAATTGCGTGTGCTTTCGGTACAGGGAGGGCAAGACGTAGATGCCAGATTAAAATTAAACAATTGTAAACAGGCAGAATTAACTAATTAGTCGGTGGCTTATCAACAGTGGTGCCGATTCCCTTGTTCACAAACTAAACTAAATTTAAGTTCAGTGCATCTTTTTCTTTCTATTTAATTAAGAAAAGGACAGAAGATAAATTTTAGTTTAGTCCTGTCAAATTAATCAGCGCTTGACATAAATTGACGTAATTTTAGTGGGCAAGTTTTTAATCGCGTGACGTCTAAACTTGTATGGAGTAGTGACAGGCGCTGATTAATCTGACAGGACTAAACTAAAATTTATCTTCTGTCCTTTTATAAAGAAAGAAAAAGATGCACTGAACTTAAATTTAATTCAGTTTGTGAACAAGGGAATCAGCACCATTGTTTGATGTGATCCTTTGTTGCCCTTAGCACCTACCTATAGCGTAGGTACCTATAGTTATTTTATTAAGCTTTCATATTTTATTTAGGTCTTGAGGCTAGGACGCCCTCAGGCTAGGTGGAGCGACGATTTTCGCAGGGTGGCTGGTAGCAGCTGGATAACAGTTGCCGGGAATCGAGCTGAATGGCGCGAAATTGGAGAGAGCTATATAGTGGACTGCTGTAGACTGATGATAATTTAGCTTTAATTAATAATATCTCACCTTCAAAGGATCCGTATAATTATAAAAAATAGGTTCTCCCTTCTTGATATTTGTACTGGCATGGCACACCAACAGATTATTATCATTGATAGACATGTGCGTATTGCCGATGCAGTCATGCGCCAATAGCGCAGCTTTCAAATACACTCCGCGCAAAACTTCTGCGCAGCCAATAGCGGGAACGGGCGGACCGCGTACTTCGAAACTGTTTACGTCAATAGCTGCGCAAATCTTTTGAATCAAGTTTGCGTCCGGTATATCATCCATAATGCTTAGTGATTGGATGAACTGGAAAGTAGTGTAAAAATACAAGGTCAAATTAAATTAGCTAGCAAAACATTCAGACTCCTCTGGTAGATAGCTACCAGAGGAGTCTGAATGTTTTGTTGGCTGATCGGATAGGGTTTGTTTTTACATGTTCTATAGATGTAAACACGGCTACACATCAAGCTATACATTTCCAGACTCAATTACAATTAAACCATTTACAGGTACAGGCATATGAAGCTAGTAGCCCATTCCAAAGCGAAGTAGGTAGGTACCTATGGAGAAGAACGGGCAAGAAACTCCACGGACACTCTTTTAAATAAAAAATTGTTACAAAATATTGGTTACAACAATTCATGTTCAAATTATACATGTGACAACAATGTAGAAAGACGAGCACTTTAGAAGCGTCCGTAATAAAAAGATATAACAAAGAACAATTAAAAAATTAAAATAAATAAAAAATAAGCCATGGCAGCTAAGAGTTGACCAGTCCCAACTGATGGCGCCCGTTTACGAACATGACGCATGGATTAGCACCATTCAGCTCAACCATTTTGAAGGGAGCTAATCAGCTAAATGATCCAACACATTCGGTTTATGCTGACCTTGCATTGTGTAGGATTTCCGTACAATGCGAGGTCAGCTTATACTGGAAATGTATAGCTTGATGTGTAGCCGTGTGTACAACACGTCTGTAGTTTCGCTAGTTAGTTTAATTTCAACTTGTCACATTCCTACTTATCTGTTTCAATTTGGTCAATTTTACTTGGCCAAATCAGCGGCATCCATTCAGACTGGATGTCGACCCAATACAGATCATGACGACTAGCTCAAAGCAAAGTCAATAGCCAAATGCCATAAGCATAGCAATATGGGGCGAGCCAGGTAGGTCAAGCTCACCCCAGATAAAATTAATATTTTTTATTTTGAGTGGCATTTTGACTTCTGAACCACACTATAAACAATATTGCTACGCCCTTGCCAATGGCCAACTGGTAGGTAATTTAATTAATATTAAAAAGTTTCTGAATTTATCACCTTAACAGTATTTTCTGAAAATTCCCAAACACTGGTGCCCTTTCTTTCTTCCAAATGAGTTTCCAATTGCATAAACTCATTCCAAGCTTGAGTATCAACTGTTTTCTTCATAAAAGCGCGCAATACTAATAGGGATCCTACGTTTTGGACCATTGTCATGGGATGTAAGCCATTGGTCAGTTTGACACTCCTGAAAAAGTCGCATTCTATGTCGGAGTGCCATTCTGGAAAACAAGAGTATCAGAATCAGATATAATGATAAATAATTATTATTACTTATTTATTTACCATCAGATAACTTAGTACTAGCCAACTAAGACCAAATTGTTTTTTTTTTTTTTAAACGGAAGTCAATCTAGCCATTCATATTGCTAAACGCAGATAATCTATGGGTATGATGGACGATACCCGGCTTAGCTTTAACACTTACTCTTGTGAAGATGTTCAGGGCACCCATCCCCGGGGCATGTAGGAGCTACCGCACATTTCTTACACACGACGAATTTGCTCATTAGAGGCAGGTAGCAGTTGAAACATACTAGCGAAGTGTCGCTGTTTGGACCCAGGACGAATGGCTCATCTGATAGGATTTTCTCGCCTGGCTTTAGGTCTTTTGCGGCTACTAGGTATCTTGAAGATAAAAAAAAAAACTTGAGAGGTGTCGTCAAGGGACACCCGGATGGAACGAAGTTCTTTTCGATTAATTAGCGAAGGAATTGTAATAAAATGAGTAGGTAAGTGAGTGCATACGCCACACACAGCGTACACCGCAGCACCACACAATACCAAAATAGGGAATAATGCGGCGTTTTCCCGTGATTTTAATTGAGCCTAAAGAGAGGTCTTTTTCTCCTGATTTCGGGCACCCTAAACTTGAAAGGTCTACGACCTCTGGCTCCAAAGTTAAGACCCGGGGGGGTGAGGTAACCCTGAAGGGGCACGGGGAGGGGGGAGAAGAGGGGGGAAGGGGGGAGGTGTGCAGGGTGTGTATAGGGATCAGGGGGTCGCGGGAGGATATCGAGGGGGGTTTGGGGGGAGGTTATATATATAAGAGTTCTAAGATATACTTAATTACAGATATTGGGGGTCAAAAGAAAAGGGGGTCAAAAATGGGGTCTAAGGGGTCTAACTGAATGTAGGTTCTAGCTGAGAGGGGCGATACTAGGGGGGGGGAATTTTTATAAAAACTTTGATATTCCCAGCCATTTCTGAGATATTTAAAAGTGGGGAGGTGTGCAGGGGGTGTATCGGGATCAGGGGGTCGCGGGAGGATATCGGGGGGGGGGGGTTCGGGTGGAGGTTATATATATAAGAGAGTTGTAAGATATACTTAATTACAGATATTGGGGGTCAAAAATGGGGTCTAACTGAATGTAGGTTCTAGCTGAGAGGGGGGTACTTGGGGGGGGGGGGGGGGAATTTTATCAAAACTTTGATATTCCCAGCCGTTTCCGAGATATTTAAAATTTAAAAAAAAAAGTGTCGTTACACATGTCGTTACAACTTTTGGTCCGTCTAGCCCCCTTTCGCAACGCGCGATAAGGAACTTCGTTCCAAAAATATTTTAGTTCAGAAATGGTAGACAGACAGTTTACTGTAGGATACAAGTGCAATAACGAATGAGGTTATATATATAAGAGTTCTAAGATATACTTAATTACAGATATTGGGGGTCAAAAGAAAAGGGGGTTAAAAATGGGGTCTAAGGGGTCTAACTGAATGTAGGTTCTAGCTGAGAGGGGCGATACTAGGGGGGGGGGAATTTTTATAAAAACTTTGATATTCCCAGCCGTTTCCAAGATATTTAAAATGGGGTAGGTGTGCAGGGGGTGTATCGGGATCACGGGGTCGCGGGAGGATATCGAGGGGGGGTTCGGGGGGAGGTTATATATATGAGAGTTGTAAGATATACTTAATTACAGATATTGGGGGTCAAAAATGGGGTCTAAGGGGTCTAACTGAATGTAGGTTCTAGCTGAGAGGGAGGGTACTGGGGGGGGGAGAAATTTTATCAAAACTTTGATATTCCCAGCCGTTTCCGAGATATTTAAAATTTAAAAAAAAAAGTGTCGTTACACATGTCGTTACAACTTTTGGTCCGTCTAGCCCCCTTTCGCAACGCGCGATAAGGAACTTCGTTCCAAAAATATTTTAGTTCAGAAATGGTAGACAGACAGTTTACTGTAGGATACAAGTGCAATAACGAATGAGTAAACGATGTAGCTAAACACTCCGGGAGTGCCAACAGAAGTGAAAACTTGAACAATTTTACTGTGCAGGAAATACTTTTAATGAAGTGTCGGTAACAGTGTCGCGAGTTCAATTGTTTTTTCCCATCTCAAAAATGCCCAACGCGCCTAAAGTTGTCACATAAATAAAATAAGGTGTTATAGCCCAATGGATAAAACATTGACTGGAGTGAGGTAGCGAGTTCAATAAAAACTTTTCTGTTATTCTAAATAGAAAGTTTAAACGTCTATCATAGATCTATGCTCACAAACCTGCCCTTTAATTTACTAGAACGTGGTTATGGAAAAACAAAAGAATATCACATACTATGATCATCACTTTCCGTTAACTTTCCATTTGGCGAATCACCGACCCCATAAATCCAAGTTCTAACCACAGAGCACATTTTTATGGTTCTAACTTCAAAAACTACTAGACAATATCATGTATAGTTTCAAAAAGCATTGTCCTCGTTACAAATTCAGTGTTTATAATAATAGCCACAAGTTATTCTTTTGCAAACACTACATTATTATGTCACAGTATCGTGTCCTAAATAAGTCACAAAGCGTCGTCTTTCGGCGACTTCCGCGGTAAATCAGTTCAGAGGAATATTAGGAGAATCTTGTCGCAAACACTGATTTTAATTTTTCCTAATTAATGGATAGTAGTTTAGTTACCGATAAAATACACACCAACAAACATACATGCGAGAAATTGTCACATTGGCTTTTTAAGAGTGTAACACACCTGCCTAGTTTCTCAGAGGTCTGCACTTCGTACCGTGCGGTCTGTGGCGCGGTCATTCTGCAGTACCTACTACGCAATGTAAGCGCAGGTAAACCGACCGGTGACCGCACACGGACGCGAGTAACTGAAGACTAGCCGTATTTATAGCCGGTAGGCTATTTTTAAAGCCAGCGGCTCTCTTCTACAGCACAAAATTCTGACAGCGGATGCTCTGATAGCGTACACTGTCTATTGTTTTATGTCCACGAGATTACGTTTTAATAATGATGCGTTTATTGTATCATATTTTTTGTGTATTTTTGCTGCAGGTGTTGTGAATAATGTTTTAAACTGCTATAAATGAAAGGCGTTCGTAGAAAGAAATTTTGCATTTTATTACAATTTTTATTTACAGTATTGTCTACCTTATTTTAAAGGTAGTCTTAGGACTAGTAAACTATTTTATTTACAACAACATTATGTACATTTCTATCAAAAACAATTTATAAAAATCTGAAAAAAGTAATGTACAGTTTTATTCCATTCTTGAAATGGATAAGTGCATAATTTTATTTTATGTCGCGAATGCATCGCAAATTTTATATTACAACAGTCTTGTCAAAGCGGTACAAGTGGTTATGTTAGGCGCCATCTACACGGGCGAGAATATCGCGGTGAGAATTTGATGGCACGGCGAGACTCGCCGCTATTCTCTCGCCCGTAAAGATGGCGCCTTGGTGTTGAGCTATTCTATGTTATTTATCATCATAATTAACTAGTTATTGCTGTATTGTATTCATCACATGGAAGTATATTACATACGGAATCATAACGTAGTCATCTTGTCTGTCACTATTGAGATTTGCCATCCTATGACTTTCTTAAAATTAAAATTACTTTCGTCTAATGGCAGCTATATTATTTAACCTTATGCTACGCTGGTTCCTGAAAAAGAAAGAAAAAAAGTTACACCTTAGTCAAGTTGTTAATAATAGTAACGTATACAGGTTGACATCGACGCGAAAACGGTTACCATGGATTCAGTACATGATTCTGAACCACCCTGCGTTGAAATTATTAAACGGTTATTTTTTTTTAAAACAGCTTTTTCATAGAAAAGTGCAATACCTACGCGGTCAAAATGTATGGAACAGCTGATTTTTTTTTAAATAACTGACGAAAAATTTCCGTTGCAAGGGGGGTTCAGAATCATGTACTGAATCCACGATAATGGTTTTGGCGTCGATGTCCCTGCCACCCTGTATACACTAGTAAACACAAGAAGGTCACGGTATTCGAGGGCATCAATTTTTACAGGGATATTTTACTCTGCCAATGTTTGTCCTAGCCAAAAGAGCAGAACCAAGTTATTTACATAAAGCTGGGTCTCCATCAAAGGAGAATTTGACAACTTTTGTGTTGAAAAGTTGTAAATTTTCCATTGGTGGACTCCCGGATTTATGCTTAAGAAAGAGGCAAAGACTTCTGACCAAGTTAGATAAACGTTTTTATAAATCCCTAACGCTTCGACAACACTAATGAAACATGCATATAATTTGATATAATCCTTTCATATCACGAGGCCCTAAAATCAAATTGAACTAATATGTCGCCATGAAAGAAAACCTCGTAAAGAAAAATTCTTTGTTTTTTTCTTTTATTTGTTGAGTAGAAAACCTCGTAATGCATATTTAGAACAAACGTGTAAAGCTCTAAGATGCTTCTAATGCCGTCTATTGATTATAATGAGAACCTGAAACGTCAATAGCGGCCATTTTTAACCGACTTCAAAAAAAAGGAGGAGGTTCTCAATTCGTCGGGATATTTTTTTTTTTTTTATGTATGTTCCCCGATTACTCGAAGACGGCTGGACCGATTTGAAAAATTCTGTTTTTGTTTGAAAGGGTATACTTTCAAGTTGGTCCCATTGTCATTTCGTCACGATCTGATGATGGGATCTTGGAGAAATCGAGAGAACTCTTCAAATATTATAGGCACATCTATAGCGATTTGGGTATTTTTGATGAGCAGTTGACATAAGGCTATTGTAACTTAGATAAATTACAAATCAACCCACTAAAAAGTGAAAAAAAAAAACTTTTTACAAAAAATACAACCAACTTCCAAACTACAAAGTGAAAAATAACTTTAATTTCGGAAGTCGGTGTCAAAAAACTAAAATACTGATCCAAAGACACCGACTTCCGAAATTAAAGTTATTTTTCACTTTGTAGTTTGGAAGTCGGTTGTATTTTTTGTAAAAAAGTTTTTTTCAGATAGTTTTTATCTTCCCCTGAAAAATAACGTGTAACGTATTGTCATTTTCATCTGGAATTTCAGTACATTTTCAGTAGCAAAGTGTTATTGGGTTTTTCTATCTGAAATTTCTCAGTAGCAGCTAGGAGTCTGGATTTGTGCCCGGTTGATGGCAATAGGCTCGCCCCCTATTACATGGGACTTAAACATAACTGGCGAAATGTGGGTGTACCTGCTACAGGGACACCTCTGCCCAACCCTTCGGGGAAACAAGGCGTGATGTTATGTTATGTGTGTTTCAGTAGCAGTCCGGAGTTTGGATTTGTGCACAGTTGATGGCAATAAGCTCGCCCCCTATTATGGGACATAACAGAACTGGCGAAATGTGGGTATACAATGGGTACACCTCTACCTAACACTTCGGAAAATATAGGCCGTGATGTTATGTGTGTGCGAAAAATAACGTTTATTGCAATCACGAGGTTTTCACTGCACGGCGACGAATAGAAATCATAATTAATTAATAATAATAATTAATTAATAATAAATAATTAATTTATAATTTATTTTGTTTTGTTTTGCAGTGCCCTTACAGGGTGCATGTTTGAATCTAAATAATCTTATTCCAACCTCTGTACAACATGTTTGCAATAAACTGATTTGATTTGACCTTACTTACACCATCGAGCACAGAGACCGATGTGGACTGGTGCGAGGCGCTGATGATGTCCTGCAGACAGGACGCGAACTCCTCGATGACGTCACGCAGCGGGTCGGGCTCGGCGCGCGCCTCGGGCTCCGCCCCCGTGCCCTCGTCGCCGGCCGCCAGCAGGCACTGGCACACCGCCTCGATTACTTCCGACGTCATGAAGCTGCATGGTTGTCTGTGGATATAAGAGAAGTCGGTTAGTAGTCAATACACTGCTTCTGAAGTTTAAAAATCTATGCTATGCTCCGAATTCATACTCATAGGTCTGCACAATCGGCCAAAACTGTGATATCAAGATTACACGAAATATGTAACAATGAAACTTAACAAGAGCAAAAACGAAAACGCAGAAAGAATAATCGAATATGTTTAACATGATTGTTAGTCAACCGATATTATTTCTGTGTAACGTAAAGTTAATAACAATTGAAGTTACACGCATGGATAGCCATCACACAACATAAAAGATATCAAAATCTTGGCTCCACAATTTAAAAAAAAAACCGTCCAACTGTGAGTCGGACTCGCGCAAGAAGAGTTCCATACCATTATTTATAAAAACGATAAAAAAAATCATGTCTGCTGTATGGGAGCCCCCTTAAATATTATTATTTTTACTGTTTTTTAGTATTTGTTGTTATAGTGGCAACAGAAATACATCATCTGTGAAAATGTCAACTGTCTAACTATCACGGTTCATGAGATACAGCCTGGTGATAGACGGACGGACAGTGGAGTCTTAGTAATAGGGTTCCGTTTTACCCTTTGGGTACGCAACCTTAAAAACGATACTCACTTGACTTGTCCAATAGGCGGTGGTCTGAACATGGGATCAGCGAGTTTGTCCCGCAGCCGCATGGCGTCGCGACGTCGCTCGAGCGTCTCCTCCACGTTGCGACATCCGACGCACTTGCACATCACTGTGCAGGCTATCTTAGCCTGGAGACGAAAACGGGTTTAGAAAGCTGATGCAAGAAATATCTTTACAGAAATAATTGTTGAAATTAGGATAAGAATATGCACTTTTCGACTGTCAAAATTTACAATGGACAACCCCTAAAATATCTACTCCTAACCGCTTTTAGGCCTGCTTGCATGACTAAATGCGTTTACCGCTAAACATATTTTTTTTATTTGTTTTGGAGTTTTTATCTAAATAGATGTCAACCCCATCGTGCCTTTTACCATTGTAACATTATCACTTATAATTAACACATAAACTATACCAAACAATTAAATAATATATGAAGCACTTTGTAATAAAGATAGAAGTCACTGATGAAGGACTGTTATTAAATAACTTTTTGGCACCTTCTGAAGTTGGTTGGGATAAAATTTAATTGTATTAATCCCACGTTAAGTCTATTCAAGTTCTCTCAAAAGTGACTCCCTCTAGCGCTAGTTGTGGACACAATCCATCAGCAAATGCTGCACGTCCTCAATCTGATTACATTCTCTTAAATATATTTAAAACATTATTCTGTCTCTGTAATCTCCGAACGAAAGACAGAAACAGGACGATGTTTTAAATACGTTTAGCGGTAAACATATTTAGCTATTTGTGATGCAAGCGTAACTTAATATTTAAACTGGGATCAAAAAAACCTGTAACAAACTCTCAAACTTCAATATCTTTAAAATATACAGTGCCCGGTTGATGGCAATAGGCTCGCCCCCTATTACATGGGACTTAAACATAACTGGCGAAATGTGGGTGTACCTGCTACAGGGACACCTCTGCCCAACCCTTCGGGGAAACAAGGCGTGATGTTATGTTATGTTTTTTATACAGTAATATCCACAAATAATTGGTTATTCCGTTTATCCACCCCAAAAAATCCACCCTAAGGTGGATTTATAGAAATACTAGCTGCGCCCCGCGGTTTCAATCGCGTAAGTCTAGATTCTGTAGGAATATCGGGATAAAAAGTATCCTATGTGTTAATCGAGGTTATCTATCTGTGTGCCAAATTTCATCCAAATTGGTCCAGCCGTTTGAGCGTGAAGAAAAGACAAACACACACACAAACTTTCACCTTCATAATATTAGTAGGATTCGAAAACGTATGTCCGAGAATTCACCCTAGGCCTAGTTGGATAAAAGACCGGCTTAGGCCGTTTGTTCACGTGAACGGGCCGTCAACGAGAACGAGATGACGACGCCAAAGTAGCGACAGTACATTTACCCTGCATTCCGAGTTACGCTAAAAGTGAAAATATTGCGAATCCGACCAAATTTTTTATAGTCACAATTATTACTCAATAGCCCTTATACTATGTGACTAAATTTGGTCGGATTCGCGAAATTTTCACTTTTAGCGTAAATCTCTTTTTTCGTTTGACGTCCCGTTCACGGTGCGGTGGACAAACTGTGTTAGGGTGGATAAACGGAATAAACCAAACGCGATTATGATAAACTCATATTGGCTTAAGATAGTTTATTGATTCAGGCGTGACCTTGCGGAAATCCATTATAAAATACAATAGACGTGGATATATTTAGTAACCTGTTCCGCTTAGCTATTTCTAAAGAGCAAAAAAAAACTCCTGAAAGAAATCGACACGTGTTTCACCTCTCAACACGGCGTGTTGCCACACCGAGCGCAGAGCTCAGCGCTCAGTGTGGCAACACGCCGTGTTCGGGTTCACGACAAGTCCATCGTCATCCTGAGGATGACTCGTTGAGAGGTGAAACACGTGTCGATTTCTTTCAGGAGTTTTTTGGCTCTTTAGATATTTCACAAAAGCAAAAAAAAAAACTCCGCTTCCGCTGTTTTGCTTTTTTCATATTGGCTTAAAAACTTATATGCAATTACCTCATAACATTCACAATAGTTTTTGAGACAGCCGCTCCTTTTACAGTTACATCCTTTATTATGCCTCCTAATAATGTCTGGACCACCACTTTTCGCTTTACCTATCTTTGGCCTGTAATTATATAAAATTCGGTATTTAAAAGCAGTTGTAGTTGTCGTTTTAACAGTGTTATTAATAATTCGAACTATATTTACCTAAAAGCATTAGGGTTTCTATCCAGACACGCCCTGATAGCTTTCTGCCTCAACTCCTCATTCTCCAGATTATTATGGCAGTTGTTACAGTTGCAGCGGTTGCAGAACTCGCCGTTCGCGAAGCAGTCGCAGTACAACTTGAGACATTGTGACTTTGTGCAGTTGCACGCTTTGCGAGGCCTGAGGCCTAGGTCGCCGGATACTAAATCTGGAAGAAAAAACATTTTATGACTATATACTATTCAAGTAATCATATCTGACATCACATGTGTTCCCCAAAGTGTATGTCGACTGTAGAAAACCCCACCCCACAAGACGCCAGATATATTATCCTAACCACATGTTTACACCAAGGTATAAAACATGTATTCTACACCTAAAACAAGTTGTAAAGACAATTGATATACAAAACTTGTCAAAAATGTCAAAAAGGTGAACAAAATTGTTAACATTTTTATACACATTAAATGTTTTTGACAAGTATTTTACAAGACTTGAAAGCAAGTATCACAACTTGTTTATGGGTGTAAACCATTAAGCCAGGGTTACATTAAACTAGTTGGGGAAACTTAGTTGTTAATTGATAATAGAGGGTAAGTACAGTAAGCGCTCAAAAGTGCATGAGCACGCTAAGAGTCATATTGCTGTGAACACGCGGTATAGCTCGTACATTTGTATGTGTAAGCAACACGATACACACACCACAGATAACGCAGTTTTGTTCTACACGAAACAACAATATATTTCTGTCGCTTTAAACATGCTAGCACACACGCACTATGCGCGTGAACTTGACCAGTTAATGGCATTGCTAAAATTGATAGTAACTTAACAAGTGCAGATAGCAGAAAGCGTTAAGCGTTGGTATGGAATTCAAACTGCCTCAGGTTCTAATCTCGTAAAACATAGTGCGGTTTTTTGCAAATATTATTATTTTTGTTTTCGATAATAATATTTTTTAAATATTGCTGCTTTTTTATGTTGTTATTGCAATAAAGGTTTTAGAATAAAAAATGCGTGATATATGATAACAAAATTAAAAAAATATGTTTATTCGTTATATTTATTTTACATAAGTTAACACACTGCTACAATTATTTATCATTACTTCAGCTGAATAAGATGTGAAATAGATGTCAAGAAACTAGAAGCAGTTTGTATTATTTTGACATATTTAAAGTATGAAATATTTTAAATTTTTAATGGATTTTTTCACCATAAACATTAAGCTTTGATCATGGTCGAAGTAATTAAGTAATAAATAAGAATATTAGACTACTTAAAATGTAAAAAACTACTTACAGAATAGGTAATTTTAAGGTTAAATATGGGCAGTTTGTTTATATTTTATTTGTATTAATTATTTTACATTTTATTTGACTTTAGTAAATATTGGTTGTTATTGAGGTTAAAGCTTAAGTATTCATTTTCTTTACGAAAAGAAGATTGAAACTAAACCTCAAATTTTAATCCTAAAATAATACTATTACTAAAATAATATTAAACAATTTCGGTATATCTGCAAGAAATACGACAAACACCCTATTGAAACGTGCTTAAAAAATTCGTTACCATAAATTCATGCAATAACGAATCTGTTGTTTATTAAGTTGGTACGGTCAATATTTTAAGGTCAAAAACGGTTTTCTAGCTGGTCTTCAGTGATGCAAGCCTTCAGAGTGCACGGCGAACGGTTCATAATGACGTGTTTTTAATAATTCAGCAAAATATCTCGTTGGTATGAAACCATTTGTTTCATTCACCATTTGACGTCGCTGCTACTCGATAATAAGCCCCTTCCTCATATCTCTTAACCCTCACAGTATTTCTCTAGAACAAAGAAAAACATTGTTTTTATTACACATAATACCTTATTATTTATTATTCACTAATCGAATTAAACCTCACAATGAATTTAAAACTTTAAAGGCATCTTCTGTCTCAACAATACCTCTGTTCTATCAACAATACCCTTGATTAAGATTTATGTTTAGTAAAATATGAAATATATAAATGATAACACTCACACTTAGTCCGGTTTCATTAGATATTCACTTCACTTTTACGCAGCGCAATAATATTCTCTGATCTGATCTGATCTCTTCAATATATTTTATGCCTGCTTTTTGATAATAATAACCACAACACTGCGCTAAATACTCGTCACCAATATTATCCACGAACCAAAAAAGTTCTATTAATTAAATACTCGTAACAAACTGCATCTACCCCACAGAAATCGAAATAATTTACTTAGTTTTTTGTGGTCTACCTGCTAAACTTTAATATTTATGTGAACAAGACGAATGAAACTAAAAACGAATGATGATTATTGAACTAGTCATTGGTTGCAGAGAAAGTGAGTGTGTGTGTGTAATGTGCGTGTCTACAGTATTGTAACAACTTATAGAAGAAGGTCGTAAGTCAAACCGAAGCGTCAGTCTATTGCTTTGTGAGATTGCTCATGGACTTTTGGTCGGTACTGTACACTACGAGTATTAAACAGCTGTGGAGGAAACTAAAGTTTACAAATATCAAAGTGAGCTCATGATTGAAATTTTTACAAGTTGACAACATCATTATAACTTACCACTTTCAGAAAGAGCTTGTGACGTTTGGCGCGGTGAGAGGTAGGGCATGTTTTCTTGTTCCATGTTGGAGTAGTTTGAATTATCGTCCTGTAAACAAGCATCGTTTTCGTAAAGAAATATGTGAAGGCAACCGATTCCACTAAAAACTAAACTAAACTTGCTCACTGGTTTATATTTTCACCACGGCGTTGTAATCTCGTAAAACTCGTCAAAAAATTGAGAAGTATTTCAAATTTTGGTAATAGCACAAATTAATACAGACGCTTCACTTCGCAAAATCATTTAAATAAAAAGCGACTCTTGCTACGATACAATAAAGTGCAATTCAGGTCGTACAGTGCTAATTACCTACAGTTATATTCACCTAGAAGTTGCCTCTCTATCGCGTAACTCTAATATCTTCCGACTACGTTACGCTCACGGAATTGGCCCGACAAAACGAGCCCGCCGCGTACTTATAGCTTCATACCGAAAATGCGGAGTGCGCCTTCTGTACTATTGTGATAATAGTGCACGACGCAAGTATCAATCCGCCATTTTACGTCGCATAATTTATTCAAACAAAACTTCAATTTCTGACAGAGACAGTATGGTAGTGATCATGTCTTGCCAAAATATTTCGGATACTATGCGAAAACGAGCGCCATATTCGCACCGGTAAGCAGGCGACGACGAGGCCGCAATTCACAAAGTAGTCATGGTCGGCTAATTATCTTGTAAGGACTAGCAGGGATGTTACGGAACTTCGGTTCCGGTTCCGAAAGGTCGGACATTCCGATTAATTTTACACCTCCGATTCCGACTTCGGTTCCGATAATTTTCGAACGCGTACAAACAAGTTTTAACTCGTCGCCAGTGTAATTTTAGTTTATTTTATACACACTCGCGCTCGAAGTCTCAGTTATCGCTAATATTTGACTGATTAAAGAGACTGAATTATATTTCAATTGTTTCGTTAAGCCTTCCCATTACACATCTTTCTTCTACTTCCACCTTCGACTCCGGTTCTGATTCCGACCAATCAAATTTAAAACCTCAAATTCCGGTTCCGGTAAAACGTCTTCCATAACATCCCTGCTATGTATGTATTTTTATTATTACAGTCAATAGGTAAGGTTCTAAGGTATTAACATACCCTCGTCTGGTTGTGTTGTTTCCCGTAGCTGGAAGGAATCACTATGAGCGGGTGCTCGTCCGAGCGGTGGCTACTGTCGTGGTCCGTGCTGTTCTCGTCATCCTCAGGCGACTGACAACGAAACAAGAACATTAGAACTCATAGCACACCTTTATCAATTAAAACATGCGGAATGCTTGATCAATTTAATAAAGCTTTCGAGTTATAGAGGGTTATTGGTTATACGTCGGCAATCCGTTAAGGGGATGTAGGAGAGGTCATTTGCAACCAAATTACCCCTGATGACCCCTATGCCAATGTCAACACCATTTTCAAATAATTTAACTTTTTTTATGTACCCAATAACCCTGATATACAGGGTTAATGGTTATACGTCGGAAATACATTAAGGGCATGTAGGAAGCGTCATTTACAACCAAATGACGGCGATTGACTCCTATGCAAATGTCAACAATATTTTTACTTCATACATTTTAAAATATAAAATGTCAAATTACTCGAAAATTGTTGACATTGACATAGGGGTCATCAGGGGTAATTTGGTTACAAATGACCTCTCCTACATCCCCTTAAAGGATTGCCGACGTATAACCAATAACCATGTATTACTTTTAAGGTTTTGTTTAAGACTAGCACCCAGAAAGGCAAAAATAAAATGAAGCCTGAACAAAAAGATAGTAGTTTTATATTTATTATTGCTGTAAAAATTTTCTTGTTATTTTGTTAGTTTCGAGTACACAATGTACTCCCAAGGTATGGTATGGTTCGGGATCTCATGGCGTCATGGAGGGTGCGATTGTCGCAACCCCGCGCTGGGCACGCCACAATTGCGGCGATAAGACCCCTCTTTGAGGAGTGGCTTGAGAGGCGTCACGGCGTCCTCACCTTCCGCCTGACGCAGGTCCTCACCGGATACGGGTGCTTCGGGAGGTACCTGTTCAGGATAAGGCGGGAGGAAACACCCGGGTGTCACCATTGTGTGGATCGGCCTGAGGACACGGTGGAGCATACGGTGGAGGTCTGTCCGGCTTGGGCGGAGCAACGCCGTGTCCTCGTGGAGGCGATCGGCGGGGGTGATCTCTCACGTCCGGCCCTGGTTCAGGCCATGGTACGGAGCGAGAGGAAATGGCAGGCCGTCACCTCCTTCTGCGAAGCGGTAATGCTCGCGAAGGAGGAGGCGGAACGCGTGAGGGAGAGGCAAATTTCGCGCCCTCACGCCCCTAACCGCCGCAGGAGGAGACGCCCGGGGCGGGAATCGCGAGCCGATTTCCGGCCACCGTAGGCGCGGGCTTGCGGACGGTGAGCAATGGGTAGCTCGCCGTCCGATAAGGACCAAGCCCGGGTCGACGGCGCGTTGTGTTCCACGCGCGCCTCAAAGAGATGTCAGCAGAATTGACGGGGTCCGTTAGGGCCAATGCCTGCCGGGGGTTCGAAGAAAACCGATAGGGAAATCGTGGCCCCCGGCAACAGGGCAACCGAAGGAACACGGGTGGGTTTTAGTCAGTAAGAGTCTGACACGCCCTCCCGCTCCACCCAGAGCGGGAGAAGTTATTTGATAATTTCCCACCCAAAAAAAAAAAAAAAAAAAAAAAAAAAAAAAAAAAAAAAAAAAAAAAAAAAAAAAAAAGGTATGGTATGGTTGCAGACACTTTTCTTAATTTTGGCCAACTTTATTTGTACATAAATACAGTAACAATAAATAATATTTTTAACCGACTTCCAAAAGGAGGAGGTTTTCAATTCGTATGTATGTTTACGCGATTACTCCGCCAATTATGAATAGATTATGATGATTCTTTTTTTGTTTGGTAGATCATACTTCAGAGGTGGTCCCATATAAATTTTTATTAACTTTGCTTGGGTAGTTTTTGAGTTAGCTTCAATTATACGTATTTTTTCCCACTTAGTATGTAGATGATATGATAACTTCTTGTCACTGTTATTTACATAGCAGGTAGTGGTATTCAAATTTGTGTGGGGTAGGTACCACAACTAAAAAGTGAAAAATAAAAAACTTTTTACAAAAAAAAAACAACCGACTTCAAAAAAAAAACACTACAAAGTGAAAAATAACTTTAATTTCGGAAGTCGGTGACAAAGAACGAAAATTCAAAACCAAAGACACCGACTTCCGAAATTAAAGTTATTTATCACTTTGTACTGTTTTTTTTTTGAAGTCGGTTGTTTTTTTTTTGTAAAAAGTTTTTTATTCTATTCTAAAACCGCTCTTTTTTTAGGGTTCCGTAGTCAACAAGGAACCCTTATAGTTTCACCATGTCCGTCTGTCTGTCAGTCCGCGGCTTAGCTCAGAAGAAAGTGCCGAGAAAGTGGTAAAGTAAAATGATTTAAAAAAAGTTTTTGGGGTATCTTCCCCTACATGTAAGCTATAGCCAGCCCAGCATTTCTGTTTACTTAACATAGTGTTTGGTTATAGCAACTATCGGCTATAACAACCGTAATCTGACGGTCCCTTCGAACTAGTTATAAACGGTTTTGACTGTATTAAGCTTTAAAAGTGCTTACTTTTGTTAGTCAAGTGTGTGCCCCTGCCAGCTAAATGGTTGGTTTATGGATATGTGAAAAAATTCACGGCAGTAGTTTACATAACAAAATTAAAAGGAAAACTATCACAGCTAAGTAAGCTCTACAAGTTAACGAATAATAATCGACCAACTTACATTTGCCGTTGCAAAAACATTTTCTTCCATACATTCCGTATGGGAAAACATGTTTTTCAACTACAATGTTAAGTATGTTCTTGGGATAAATTATTCATCCCAACTTTCCCTTCATTGTGTATGGTCCGACACGCACTTGGCCGGTTTTTTATTCAAATTTTCAAACACTAACCTCAAGTCTTTCATAGTCCACTTCAACTTCATGCATGCCATGCATTCCTTCCTGCGAGTCATCAGCCACAGTATCCGCTATAAGCGCCCTCAAAGCCGCTTTCGAATCTCGTTCCTCTTCGCTCCGCTCCGCTCGCCGTCCCGCTCGCCGCTCCGCGTCTCGCTCCGCTTGTTGCTCAGTCAGCGTAACCTCCACGTCTTCAGTCATAGTGCGACTTTCTATAAGGTCTGACACTTCTTCCAAGTCGGGTTCAGCCATCGGTGATAGCGGCGCGAGTAAACTTTGTAAAGAACGGGATGGTTGTTGTTGCTAGTGAAAAAAATAAAGAATTAATTTTTCATAGATAGAATTTATTAGTTACAATTTTGACGAAATATGGGTGAATTACTACACCTACCCTTGCTCAGACGTCAAAATTGACACTTTTAACATGCAGACTTGTGAACTTGTATAAAAAATTTGGCACAGGATAGAGGGCGCAATTCGTGCAATTAAATTAAAGCTATTAATTTCAACATAAATCGCAGCTTACATCACGGTAATTCGTAATTAAAAAATAATCAAAATATTGGGAATCGAAGTTTTAATTAATGCTCATAGTTTTTTTTTTTTATATTCGTTTCACGCATGATTTATAGAGAGAAGGTATTTCGAAAGAAGAATATAAAATTTACTATCGTAGAGCTTTTTACACGACGCGGTACAAGGATGTACATTTGATTCGTCCATTTTCCGTACTTTTACATACCTGCACGGGTTGCGAAGGTTTCATAGCCACGGGCGCTATTCGCACCAACTTTTTCTGGGGCTTCGTCGTCACTGCACAGCAAAATATAATTTTATTAATTCTATTTCTCTTCAGCAAAACATTCCAACTACTGACAAGTGACTTTTATCATTTAAAATTATTCCAAAGTTAGTTCCATGTTTAATATTTTCAAATTAGAGTTTCAAATAGAGAAACATTTCGTAATTAGACTTGGGTGTCAATATTATTTGAATTTTCCGTTTTCCATTTTCTAAAACTAATATACAAGTGTCACACAGTGAAAAAGTTAAGTGTGAAGTTATTTAAGCTTCGTGTTTTCGTAGATTTAATTACTCATATTACAAAATATTCGGGTGTTATGGCGCTACTTGGGAGAGGCCTATGTTCAGCATTGGATTTTACTGCGATAGACTCGAGTTGAAATAGTAGATTATTCACTAAGGGGATAAAGGAGTGTCTTTTTTCACGAGCGCTATTTTGAATCCTGAAAGTAACGAAGGAGTTAACTCCCGAGCAAATTAGTAGCTTATAAACTGTTAAATAACCCGGGAATACCAAGTTATTTGTAGTTTCATATACAATTTCATCAAAAACACAATAATTAATATCGGCATTAAGACGGCCAAATCCAACGTTTTAACGTGGGGTCTGTGCGCACAACAAGCGATTAACTGTTGTGATGATATGCCGCCATTACCGCCACAGATAATGTAGAAACAGCGGTTGGCATGCACATTATTCAATAAATTTGGACTTGGCCATACACAGAAAACAATTGTTTTTATTGTTGTGATATTACTTTAGTTTTATCTATTTAATTAATATTAATTATTGTTCCACTATAACATCTCTATTTTTTAATAGCCATTACTTTCCCACTGCTGGGCAAAAGCCTCCCCCAAGTCCAATATTTCTGCTAAATTACGTAGTTTCATTATTTTGTTCGCCGATAACAGCTAAAACCTTCGAACTGAGAACTCTTTAGTTGAGCTGTACTTTTATAGTTTTTTCTTTTCTTTTAATGTACAGGTAAAGGTAAGACATACAATTTTTTTTGTTGAGGTTCTAAATTCAAACTACATTATGCACCAGCAGGTCTTAAGAAAATTCAGTATAATATAATTGCTGGCGTACAGCCTAAGCCTTTATTGACTTGCTCTAGGTTAGGTTTGCATGATATATAATTTGACATTAACAAACAGGTGTTGTGAAAAAACAACTCGACTTAACATTAGCATTTAACATTGTCGGATCTACATTTCTGCGATTTTTTAATTTATTGCATTAAAGGTCTTAGAATAAATTATAAAAATGTTCCCGCAAAGATTCGAAGCAGTAAAAAAAATCGCAGAAATGTAGATCCGACAATGTTAATTGCTACGGTCGAACTGTTAACCTACTTTTGGCAGTCGTATTTCCAGTAATTACTAATGGTGGTGGCTGTCCACTGATCATTTTCTCTGCCGTCATCTGAATTAGATTACCTGAAACATTTACAAACATATAAAATATCAGAATGTGATGCTCTAAAGAAATTTTAAAGGCGTGTTTACACGAAGAGTTGATAGCAGCTGGGCGTGATGCGAAAATTGCGTATTTAATAAATAATTTCAGTTTGTACAACTCTGGCTTTAAAATATGAGGATTTTCGAATAAGCAACATTCACAGTGCCTTTGCAATCAATTTTTTTTTTTTCACTCGTTTTATTTACTTTCCATTGCGTGTTGTGTGTACTTAAATAGTTAAAATTAAATTAATTGACATACCTTTGTTATCAGTCAAAACGAAACTTTTAGAAGGGACGGCCATTGTAGGTGTTTGTGATTTAGCAGCTATCTTCTGCGGCGCGGGAGTGGGGTTTGTTATCAGTCGGATATATTGGATCTACAACAAAACATAGAAATTTATTATTCTTGACAATGACAACACGGAACTGTACAACTTTTTCGGCACTGAACTAAATGTTAATATATTCGCGAACCGACTCCGCGTAGTCTTGTCTGCCCTACCCCTAGAGTGTTTTTTAAGCCCGCGTAGGCGCGGAGGCGCGAGGCGGCCCGCGAGCTGAGGAGCAGGTGTTTTTAATGCTCACCACCGCGGCTGAGGCTGGCCGGCTTCTTTATAGATACTTTCTTTGTTAATATAATAAAAGGGATGATTGTTAGTGTTTCTTAAACGAATGCATAATAGTATAGCATAATCAGCCAATAATGTTCCCACTGCTGGGACACAGGCCTCCTCTCTGTGAGAGGGAGTGGGCTGTTTTCTACCACACGGGCCCAGTGCGGTTTGGTAGTTGTCACATTGTGTTCGAATTTTTGGTTCTAGGACATGCCGGTTTCCTCACGATGTTTTCCTTCACCGTTTTGAGAGCAGTGGTGATGAAATAATTTACACAAAGTAAAGCGCCTGTGTGGGTTCGAACTCGTAATTCACGGCTATTAAATTACCACTGGGTCACCATTGCGCCTTAATAATATGCAAATGTTTAATAAAGAAAGAAAGAAAATTCGTTTATTTGCGGCAAACATGACGCAAAGAAAGATTAAAAAAAACACGTAAATAACAAATTAGGGGAAAATATGCGTGGGGAAGTATGCGTATGTTTAATGTTACAGTCACTTTTCATTCCATGCTCTAGCTTTTATATGTTATCATACTTACGCCTTTTCCAGGTACGTTTATTTGATGCAGCTGCGACCTTTGGCTCTGTATCACCACATTACCATCCTTGGTTATCTGAAACAACAAATATCGTTACTAATCTTCTCCAGGCGCCAAAATCAATACAAGGATAATGGTCGTCACATACCTGTGCCGTTTTAGAAGGTGCAGTGGTCTTCAAAATGACGTTTTGACTTGAATTCGCTGTTATAACAACCTTTTTGGTGGTAGTAGTAGCAGCAGCACCTGTAACACAATTAAACCTATTTTATAGCAGCTAATACCAATTTTGAAGTAAAAACTCCTTTGGGTGCGTTGGGCATTTTTGATATGGGACTAAACCATTGATTAATTTCGCGACACTGTTACGACACCAGCTTTTGACCATTAAAAAGACATCAACGCGTTGATTACCGCGGTGCGTGAAGTAAAAGACATCGACGCCTTGATTACGGCCGGCGGTGCCGATTTTTTCAAGTTTTCACTTCTGTCGGCACTCCCGGAGTGCCACTGTTTTTTTTAATGCATAATATTAATCAATTGTACAGCAAAGTTTGTGAAGTTGTGGCATCTACAACATGCGGACTACGCATGACACTGACGTCAAATAAAGTTTACCGCGCTACTAGCATAATATATATACAACGCCCCAACATCAATCGTCGGGCGGTAGCTCACCAGACAAAACACTTATCTGGTCGGAGGAACCTCTCTTTTCTATGGATATTGAAGAACTTTACACCATAAAGTATTCTGAAACACATTTTTCTTCCTTACTTTGAGGGGCTCGCGGCTAAGTAATAACAGCCGCACGGGTCGATCCACCACGTTAAGCTACGCTTGGTCCGTGGATGGGTGACCATTTTTACATACCGAGAGTCCGAGACTCCTCCATGCCTCGGAAAGCACGTTACGCCGTTGGTCCCGGCTGTCATTCGTGGATCTTTGAGTCGTTACGGGCTGTCAGAAGCCCGAAAGTCTGACAACCAGTCTTACCAAGGGGTATCGTATTACCCAATTACTGGGTTGTGGAGGTCCGATAGGCAGTCGCTTCATGTAAAATACTGGTATTCAGCTGCATCCGGTTAGACTGGAAGCCGACTCCAATATAGTTGGGAAGAGGCTAGGCAGATGATGATTTTTCTTCCTTACTTTCTTTCCTTTATAGCGCAACAAACGCGTGCTAATGATATGACTTTGTAAAAAAGGCCGCAACCCTCTCTTCCAGTACCAGAAAAAAGGCAATCAAAGTCTATGGTATTAAAAAAAACCCACCTTGTGACGTCACCGGCATCAATTTAGGTGTCGGCGATTTTATAGCTATTATTTGTTTCTTGGCGAACTTCACTCCTTGTTTAGAAGGAGACGCCAATAGCACCTGCAATTGATCAATATTTATCATTATTAACTGTTTCACATACTTGCAGATGTCGTATTAATGTTGCTATTGTTTCTGATCCGAGGAATGAGGAAAATGTCGTGAGGAAAGTTTTTGAATATTTATTTATTTATTTACTATTCACACTGTCATTTGTTTTAATAACAGGTTTAACCCAATACAGCAATGTAGTCACAATGTCCACTGTGTGGCACAAGTCATACAGAGGACAATATGTTAAGTGTCACCCTCTGGAATTCCACCAATGAGCATGTAAAGATATCCACTTGCAGAGAAACGCTGTTGAGTATCTTTATTGCCCGCCCCACTGGTGCAAACTTTAACAGGTTTGTACGGGCCATCGGGACTTTAAACAGCCTCTCTCTCGGCCCTTGTCGCAGCCTACTGTTTGGAACGAGCAATCCCAAAGATTCTAATATTTGAGGATTATTCAGCATACCACGAAAAACCATAAAAACATATTTAACTAGTGCGAAATTGCGCCTTACCTCCAACTTATAGTAACTAACCATCCCTATATAGTATGAATGTCGATGGCTATAAGAGTAGGGGAAGACCAAAGAAACGATGGATAAGTGAGTGAAAGATGATATATAATTGCAAAACACGTGTGTGTGCACTATGTACCTACTATAAAGCTACCATTTACTACGTATGTCTTTCATTGACTTGAATGTGCCCTGGCGGCTGAGAGTTTGTCATGCTCATTCTAATGTCTCGCTGACGGTGGCGTGTGCGTTGGATCATTTAGCTCCCTTCAAAATGGTTGAGCTGAATGGTAATGGCTAATCCATGCGTCATGTTCGTGAACGGGCGCTGTCAGTAGGGACTGGTCATCTCTTAGCTGCCAGGGCTTATTTTTAAATAAATTGTTTTATTTTTTATTACGGACGCTTTTAACGTTTTGCATCGTTCTCACATGTATAACTTCAACATGAATAACCAATATTTTGTAACCATATTTTGATTTAAACGAGTGTCCGTGGAGTTTCTTGCCCGTTCTTCTCCATAGGTACCTACTACGCTTTGGAATGGGCAACTAACTTCATTTTTCTGAATGACCAACCCCTTGACAATTCAAAAGTGCCTGGAATTGGTTTGTTTGAATTAAATGGTTTGAGTTTGATATGGCGAGAAAGGGGGTGAGTACCGAGATGACAACTAAAGCGCAGGCCCCACTGAGAATGTACCCAAGTTCGTTTAGCTTCGTACTTTAGAGGTATGAGGAACAGGGTGTAAAGTTCACTCATCCTCTATAGAAAAGGGAGGATCCTCCGACCAGGCAGGTGTCGTGTCTGGCATAACTTTTACTATGGGACCAAACCTGAAATCGCGAAAAAAACATCAGTTGTTCCCTACATTTATGTTCGCATAACTCGTCAAAATGTAGGGAACAGCTAATTTTTTTTTCGCGATTTCAGGTTTGGTCTTATAGTAAAAGTTGTTCATAATGATGAGTAAAGTCACGTGTTAAAGTTTGCGCACTAGTTAAAAACATACAATGTATATTACATACGAACTTAGTTTCGTTTCGTTCCCAGTGTGGCCTGCGCTTAATGGAGAAATTTGCAAAGCACATGTTGCGTTAACCCCAAATAATCTAAATATATAAAAGCGAAAGATCACTCGCTCACTCATCACGAAATATCGAAAACTGCTTGACATATAAAGATGAAATTTGGCACGGAGGTAGTTTATAGTTAGTAGACGTCCGCTAAGAACGGATTTTTGGAAAAAATCTTATTCCTTGAGTTAATAATAAACTTGAAACTTGGCACAAATACTTATCTATGTAAATTATAAAGTTTGTCATTTTTAGTTTTTTTGAACTACCCCCTAAAGGAGGATGGGGGGGTGTCAAAGTTTGTATGGAAGAATTTTAACGAGCGGTCTGATTAACTCGAAACTCAGTATTTAAAACTGAAAATAAATAAAAACTTATATCAGGATTTTTTTTCAAATCTACGAGGTGAAATGGGGTATTCATTTTTACAGTGGAGGATTTTACTGTGTGGCTTGATTAACTTGAAAATTGGTATAAATAATAATTCTATAAGTCAAAAAAAGTATACGTCACAAAAGATTTTTCAAAAATGATTATCACGCTATTTGCTATGGAGGATGAGCAATATTGCATTATGTTCGTATTCTTCTATAGTTTACCACAAATTGTAAAAAGATTAGCCAAAAGGTTAGAATATTGCAGATAATTACGGATTTAACCTTTAAAAATATTATCATCACGCTATACCTTTATGGAGCTATGTAAGTCAATCATAACATATACAGGTTGGAATTAGAGATGGGGCAATAAGGGCAGGTACCTTAACCGTTGTCGCTACAAGAAAACGGTCTTAGGAGACTATCCTTAACTTTTTGAAATATTTTGATCTGCATTCACAGATTTTGAAAAAACTGTACATTCAGCAAGAAAATAGGCAATTTTCACAAAAACTTTTTTGATGCCAGTCGATCCCTTATTACTATGGTCAAAAAACTATATCGGGCCAACAGGTTTGAGTACGAGAAAAGTCAGAAATTGCAAAAAACTTTCCATACATTTCGTAAGAAATTAACCTGAGAGGAGATAGAACGCAATATACCTTTGTATGATGAAATAACTTTTTATTGAGGTTCTTAATATTATTCAAATGAACACAATATACCACTATACAACAGTTGAATTATTCCAATACTTCATTGGGCTGAATCAAATCAAATCAAATCAAACTTTATTTGTGAACATAGGGGTACAGAAAGGTCTTAAAAATATACATTTTAGCGTGATCTCAATGTATTTGAATAGAGAAGGAATTTAGCAGATGCATAAAATATTTTCCGACATCCACGCGGGCGAAGCCGCGGGCAAAGGCTAGTTAGAAATAAGGGCAAGAGCATGATGATGATATTGTTTCTGTTAAAATAGTATTAACTCTTTTTATACCCAAACAAAGTTTCATCAGAATAATATTAAAATTCCTTAAACAAAAATATCCTGTGGCATACAGCCAAAATTACCAAAATATCAGTGAACTGCAAAACTTTAAATAAATGCAGTTAAGCAATTCAAGCTTTAATGCAAAGATATAAACATGTCAGATATAGACAGTCAAAACTATGAACTCGTCGAAAAAATAGCGTCCAACTGTTAGCTGCTAAACGTACACTAGAAAAGCACAATGACGTGGCGCGAGTGTAAGACGTAGCTGTCACCACAGGTAAATACTTATGGGACACTCCGCATATTAGGTATGAAGCTACAAGTATGTACAAGTCGTGACATTAAAGTTGAGACTTGACCGCGCCTCCCACCGCGCCCCGATGGCGCCCGGCGGGGACCTCATACCGCTAGAGACCCATAAATCGTCTACTGCCTGAGTCAAACCACGTGGTGCGTCAAGTCTGAGACTTGTGCGCGGCCGGCTCGAATTGTCAAATTCAGCGGGCGTAACGTAGTCAGAAGATATAAAAGTTACGCGATAGAAAAAGAGACAACTTCTAGGTGAATATAACTGTAGGTAATTAGCGCTGCGCGACCTGAATTGCACTTTATTATGTCGTAGCAAGAGTCGCTTTTTATTTAAATGATTTTGCGTAGTGTCCCATCAGTACTAATCTGTGCTGTCACGCACACCACCATAAAACTTGTTTATATTAGTTATTTTGCAGCGGAATACTTTATCTAGATATATAAATAATCAAAGCTCTATTAAGATGCGTCCACATAACGATATTAATAAAATATCAAGCACAGCTCACCTTATTAGATCCTATAGAGATGGGCACAGTTTTCTGTTGCATGACGTATCGCGTCTGTGTAGTGGCACCCGACGATGAAGGCATCAATTTAGTTATCACTGCCGATTGGCCGAGCGAATCTAGGTTAGGCTGCCCTGTTGAATGAAACATACAGATTATTAATAACTGTGTACAGACACAAAAGCTTCAACTTCACTAAACTTCCAAGACTGAGCAAGCAGAGGATTTTCTGACGATATTTTTTAGAGCAAAAAGCACGCGGGAAGCGCTCTCAGAGCAGTTTCATGTCTATGTAGTTACAGTGAAAACCGTTTATAACGACGTCGAAGGGACCATCGGATTACGGTTGTTAAAGCCGATAGTCGTTATAACCAAAAACTATGTTTAATAAACAAACATGTTGGGGTCTCAAAATTTCGTTGCAATAACCAGTACGTTTTAAGCGAAGTCGTTATAAACGGTTTTCACTCGTAATAAGGTGTATTATTGCGCTTAAAATGTCTTTCAAAAATATTCTGCACTGTGCTCCTCTAGATCTGTGCGAGGCTTGGGCTCTGCGTTGCTTCATAGAATGTGAATTAATAAGATCTGTTAATATCAACAACACATACCTTGCACGATTACTTTCGCTAGTACAGGCTTCTGCGTATTGCCGCCAACATTTTTAATCAGTTCAGCCTGTAAACACAAAGTAATTATTTATTAACTAAACAATTTCTTCTTTTTTCTGGCTTCATCTCATCTGCTCATAGTCTACCGATTGATATGTAAGATATAAAAATAAACTATTGCGATGTATGTCGCAGTAAGATGGTTATAGCCGTGATATAGTTACACTATATCCCTAGGGATATAGCTATACACCAGGGGTCACCAATTAGTTTCGCTCGGGGTCCGTTTTCAGAAATGAAATGACCATCGCGGTCCGCGCAACGTTTTATAGGAAAAAATATTTATTAAACAAATGTAATTACGGAAATAACAAAGGTATTTTTTTTACATATCAATGAGAAAAATTACATTTTTTGTTGCCGACTATCTGTCTGAAGTTTGGAGTAAAATTGGTGCAAGCTATTACACATTAAATCCTGGAGATGTTCATCAGTAAGTCGAGATCGAAATTTATTCTCAATGAAGTTCATCTTCGAAAATGCTGCTTCACAAATATGTGTTGACCCAAACAAAGTAAGAAGTTTCAAAGCTAATTTTTGTAATTCTGGATATTTATTACCACAGACAAATTTTATCCAGAACTCTTCACTGTTACTTCGCCCGGCCGTTTTCGAATTGACGTCAACAAAGATAATGCGGGGGACACATTTTTATTAAATTACGTACTCTGTAGTGCAAGTTGCTGTGTTCTCGCGGTCCGCACAAAATGGGTCGGCGGTCCGCCATTTGACGACCCCTGCTATACACCGTAATATAGTTATATGAAAGCGGTTCATAACTGTCTTACTAGGAATATACATAACTATGATACGAGCACAAAATCAATCTGCCTAGCCTTTTCCCAACTATGTTGGGGTCGGCTTCCAGTCTAACCGGATGCAGCTGAATACCAGTATTTTACATAGAGTGACTGCCTATCTGAACTCCACAACCCAGTAACTGGGGAACTATGATACAAGCACGATCTAGTAATATAACTATTAGAGAACTCCGACCAAAATAGGTTTGGTTAAGTTAGAACAGTGACCAACTACGCACGAGCCGAGCGAGCGCTACGTCGAAATTGGATGCAGTAACAAAATTAGGGCACTCCGACAGTTATGAACCGCTTTCATATAACTATATTACGGTATATAGCTTTATCCCTATATACAGGGTGAAATTGAATTCATGGGCATCCTCGTAAGTGCTCATTGAACTCATCATTATGAACAAGTTTCACTATGGGACCAACCCTGAAATCGCGAGAAAAAAAATCGGCTGTTCCCTACATTTTGACGAGCGATGTGAAAATAAATGTAGGAACAACTGTTTTTTTTTTCGCGATTTTATGGTTGGTCCCATAGTAAAAGTTGTTCATAATGATGGGTACTATGACCCCATAAGAGGATGCCCATGAATTAAATTTCAACCTGTATATCTGGGATATAACTACGAGTATATCAGGGCTATAACCATCTTACTGCAACATATACATTACTGATAAAGTTATGCATGTAGAATTGTAGATGTTATACCTGATCATTATTAGCTCGCACATATTGCACTGATTGCACCCCCGAACTGGACGTAACTAGTTTGAGTTTTTGACCAGCACTAGCTGGCACCATCACCAGTTGCTTCCCTATCTGAGCTGGAATTAAGAATCTTGATAAAACATAAAATTTTACAAGAAATAGATGTTCTATCTGACACTTTCCATAATGATTTAATTGTCAAGAAATCATTATTGAGTACTGAATTTATGCAAAAAACAAGAATATTTCACATAAATAAACAAGTTAGAATTTTTCAATTGTATTAAAATGTGTAGGCCTGACTACGATTAAAATTACACTGGCGTGCTTTCCGACAAGCACATTTTTCAAATAAACAAAAACGGACTCACTAAGTAACGTATTTCCAGATTTCATTCCGCTCTGCAAGACGCTTGCTAGAGACATCTTCTTGACCAAACTAGGATTCTTATTGGTGACCATTGCTACCGGTTTTGGCGCGATCGCATACTGTTTGCCCGACGAGAAGGTTGTAGGCGCTGTGGGTACCAACTTCGGTGGCTTGGGAGCTATCGCTACTTGCCGTGGTGGGTTGCTGGTCACTATGGTTTCGTTCTTTTTGCGCGCTGGTGCCGCCTGAAAAGGTAATTTTTGTTTAGAATAAAGCTGTAAAGGTCGATAATTTTAATGGTTAGGAAATTTCGCGACTATTCACGCCTCATTCAACACCAAGTTAAACTGGGTTCACACGGTTGGATTTTAGTTGATCAACTGCCAAGTCGAAAGCGATTTGAACCGTCTGAAGTAGTCTGAACAGACTTTCAATCACATTGAATTTAAAATTCAAAGGATTTTGAAAAGTTGGTCAACTAAAATTGAACCGTGAGCTCAGTATTAGTTGACACATTTGTCGCGAGCGAATTTCGTCCCATGTCAGTTTGACCAGAGCTTTTAACGGTAAAGCTCGAAATGTATAGATTGAAAACAGAACCAGAGTAAAAAAAAACATGCATTTAATTCAGATAAGGAGTTGTCTTAAGAACACCACAGCCAGAAAAGGTTGTGTTTCATAAAGAAGTATATATTATAAGAGGTTAACTGTAAGGAGGTGTTATTAAATTGTTGATTGTGTCTTTGTATAATACTTTACTAATAAGAGTGAAAGCCAATTTATAATTACCTTGACAGAAATATATTTAGGTTGCGCGGTAACCTCCTGAGTCATACTATGAGGTATATCCGAATCAAACTGCAAGTCTATCATTGATTCTTCTTGCATATTTAGCCCCTGTAAATTGTAAAAGGTTTTATTTTACCTGATATGTACTAGCAGCTATACTTACATAATTTCATCAAATTGTTTTTACATAGAACTAATCAGTTGGTCTGTTTGGCAATTGACTGCCTTAGAGCCATAATTGATGGAGTAGGTGAAAGAAGCACAAAATGTGTGTTGTTGTTGGGGAAATTCTCATGGAAATTTATTTACAGAATGGCCAAAAATTCTCACAAAAATTCAAACATTCTGACAGTATCATCTTCCATTAATTCGCAAATATCAAAATATGCTATCATCTGGGAAGAACGGAGGGTTATGTTGGACTTCTACCAACTAAAACCCCACTGTTCCTTCTACTACCATGAGTCGAGGGGCCCGGGAGATACTTGTACATTCGTGGCACCACCGATGGTAAATAATATTTATTATCAAGGCACAATTAGCTTGTTTCGTGAATTTCTGAATGAGCCTTTAAATCTTCAATGACAGTGAAACAGTTGCCTGATGGATCATTTTGAATAACAATTTTTTATGGTTGGGAATATTACAGTATTGTATACATACATGGCTCTCATCCAATACACCTGGTTCTGTAACAGAATCACCTTGAACAGAATACTCTTGCAATGCGTACTGGTCATTCATGAAATCTGAAACTGAGATACAGTATAAAATAGTTTTTTATTAAGTTACATGTTTTCCAAAATTACGAGATACTGATATTTTAAACCCCAATTATTATTGTATGTAGGATTTTTAACTCAAGGATTTAAGTTAAAACTGCCTGATTTACTAGTAAACTACACTTAGATGTCTATATTGAATATTTATGTTCATTTTGCATGCAAAAATGTGCATTGTATGCTTGTGATTGAGTTATCACCAAACATGCAGTTATTAAAACTTCTTACATTGCAATTGATGTGTATATTATTTTATTAAATTAACACATCCTCCTTAGTTTTATCTCAATTAACATACACACTTTAATTTTCCATGTGACCTTCATAACCCAATTTTTGATGAGTACTAACTTATAAGTGTTGATGCAAAATAATATTTTAATTTATTTTTATTTCTGATTATCATTTGCATACCAATAAAAAGCAACAATCACCATAAATATCATATAAAAGCAATCAAATGATTGACATGTTGAAAACCATGCAACACCGAGACTTAATTGACAACCTATTGTTGCACATTATTCATTAGTTAGTAACTATGTGACTTTTTTTTTTTTTATAAAACTAACAGCTAATAACAAAGAATGGTTACAGTTTTACGTTAACAATACTTATACAGTAGGTAGGTTAAACCGTAGATGAATCAGTTGCTTTAGAAATGAAAGAAAAAATTATATACCTATAATCTCTTCGCTGCCAGTATCCATGAGCATCTGTTGTTCCTCCATGTTCTCAAATTCCATAGGTATGTCCGGTTCATGGCCAGTCGTCTCTAAGGAGATGTCGTCTTGATTCACCACCTGACTCGAGTGGTCAAAGTCCATCTGAAAATTCCAATTAAGATTTATATAAGTATAAACATTCCAGCTTTTGACCATGTTATATTGCGACCATTTATTTTGGAACTAGCTGCTCTTTTCTTTAACCACATTAAAATATGCAGCTATTGGACATAAGCCTTTTGGTGGGTGTCTGTTGACTTTAGGTTAATGTCAGGAGAATAGGCAGCATCACCTTCATAACTCTTCCATACATCATACTGTAATTAACTATCAGTTAACAACGTTGTTGAATAAAAAGAGATTTGTATAGGTCTAAGAGTTAGAGCCATCATTCGCTGAAGTTTTGCTGCTGTAAGCTAATGTTTTTTTTTTTTTATATGGTACTTAAAAAGATATTCGGTGAAATTACAATTCATTTTACTTCTTGTATCTATCAAACTTAATGAAAAAAAAATCGATGGTACAAATACTCAGCAAGCTACAAAAGATTTAAAAATGATGAGATTGTTCAGCAATACATTTCATGGACATTTGGACACCTAAGTTGCTAGCCATGTACATTAAACATAAGACAATTCTAACAACGATGTTTATTTTTAAAACACTGAAACTGTTGACAATGATACAGTTAGCAATGAAATATAAAATATGAGCTAAGGAGCAGCAGCACATTACATGGGAGTAAAAAATGACTACAACTTATAACCACTACAAATTATATTCAGAACTTGGATGTTAAATACTTAAGTTAAAAAGGAAAAGCCAGAAAAGACAGAATAAAAATAAAGTAATCCAAGGGAATCTTCATTTATACTTACACCGCCCATTGCGCTCTCTAAGTTAAGAGAGTCGTCCAAATTATGTTCCATGATGAAGCTTTAAACTTGAAGATTCCACTCAATAGTTTATACACACAAAAAGCACCTTATACTGGGTTAAAATCAAAAACATTTTTGAGTTCAAAAGAGGCCGCCATTTTAAGTTGTCAAATTCCTCCGACAAGCCCTCCGAAGTCTCTCAAGTCGCCACGGTTGAAAACAAATCGCCACAAACATAAAACGATATTATTCGACAAAAGTCTTCAAAGCACTCAATAACTATCACTTATAAACAAAAAATATAAATTATTCTTCAGTTTGTGATGCATTAAATGTGAACAAAACAAACAATTTGCTTGTAAAATGCATCAAAAGCAAGAAAAATTCTAATGGCGCTTCTTTCAATTTTTTGATGTCACAAGTTGCCAACCTTAGAAAACAAACTTTAATCGATTTGACTTTAAATCGATTCTAATATTACTAAATGAGTTAGTCGGTTTACTGTAAATAATCCAATTATATTAAATAAATAGCATAGCAGTTTTGTTTACTATTACTGCTTCACAGTTGAAAAACTTTTTCTCTCGTTTATACCTGGACTAGAACCACATCACATGAGAATACTGTAAGCTCGTTCGTGGCACAGCTATACAGTACTCCTTATTCTTTGACTATACTTAACACTCAGTAGTCTCAGTAGATGGAACAAGCCTATCGATGATAATGATAATAATGTCCATCGTGGCAAGCTATCTGACGTAAAACTAGAACAATATAGTGACACCACAGAGTGACACGCTTTGTCCTTTAATTTTAATTTACAATTTATTTTTTCAATGGTTAGTAAACCCTCCCTCACTCACTCGATGTTTTGGGCCATAATTTTAACTTTATGACTGTTGTAAACTTTTTATAAATAAAGAAACAAAATATAACAAAGCGTCCCATTTATGGGCCTACATTTGTGGAAAACTGACTCTGAGACCAACCCGACCCAATAAAAATAATTTTTAATAAAGTGTTATTTCTATTTTATCGTGTTATTAAAAAATTGTAAATCTAGTAATACTATTTACTATAATAATACTTTGGAGAAGGCAACTGTCAAAATGGCGCTGTCGTAGCTAGCTCCCAAAACAAGCTAGAGTTCAATGGTCACGATGCCTCATTGAGGTGGATAACAATTAAAATTCTGTTGTGTCTCATTAATTACTGTTGAAAGGTTAGAGGCCTGCGAACACGGCTCGCAACTACAAATCGAGATGTTTGAAAAATTCAATTCCAAGCACGTTGCGCTAGTGTGAGTGCCTGTCGGAGCGATATACACCTACAGTGAGCAATACTACCACGCACACATTGACAGTTATTGCTTGACGCGATAGCGGTACTAACTTTCGAAAATTTATGATTTTGGATGTGTTCCGTAATACCAAAAATAAGGAATGAAAAGTTAATATTTTTCCATTTTTTTCGATAATTTGTAATATGAGCTATGCTTCTGCAGAAACAATAATATAAATGTTCTTGTTTATAATGCAGAAAAAACAATATGAAGACATGTCATTTACGCTGTAAGAATGTTCGCAATATTCGTACTTCATTTTAGAAAAGATTTTGGGAAAAAAGATGTAGTAGCCTAGATAAACACTGTCTAAATCCGAATAACAATATAATATGGTGGAAATATGCTCAAATTGCAAATGATTTAAGTATTACGTTTGTATGGACAATACATGCGTCGCCGTCGCCGCGGTTAAGCGTAAGGTGATTTTATTTTAGTTTTTTGAAAATAATTTGTTGTTGTGTTCTTAGTACCTAATCTAATAAATAAAATAAAATAAATTTAAATGTTTATTTCAGTTACAAAAGGCATTTAGATACAATATAATCGGAGATCACATTTTAAGATTAGGAGACTCCGCGCTTCCACTTATCATTATCATAAGCAATTAAATGTAGACAGTGTAAACATGCAGAAACTTAAAATAAATGGGTTACTTAGAATTATACAAAAATGAAAGATTGAATGATTTGTAAATGAATGAACGTTATGCATAGAAAAGGGCCAAGTCGTGCGTTTACGTGTGATTATGTATCAGTATGGGTGAGAGTGTGAAGAGTGAGGGTGTGTATTTCGTTATACTATCCTTTAATCAATTTGAAATTAGAGTCCACCATTTTCCCGAAGATCCTAAAGTAATTCGTAAAGATATAAAACTGGATTCGATGTTACGTTGGAAACATTTTGAAGATAATGATTACGAGGATTAAGCAAGCTGAAATTACTATCAAATACTTAATTGATTTTTTTAATCACCAAAAATAACGAAAAAGTGAAATAGAAACCAACTTAGGAATGAACACGAAATGGAATCTGTGAATGGAATGAATGGATGAAAAAACAATTTTAGATTGTAGACCATTTGGATTTGCCGGGGTTGTGGAAAAGTCCGAAAGGGATACCGTGGCCCCTGGCAACATGGCAACTGAAGGAACACGGGTGGGTTTTAGTCAGTAAAAGTCTGACACGCCCTCCCGTTCCACCCAGAGGGGGAGATAATATCCCACCCAAAAAAAAAAACGGCCGTTTGGACCAAGCTATGGTCACGCCGTCTACAATTGGATCCAGTTGTGCTTTGACCGACCATTGCAAATCATAAATCGTCTACTTAAAAACCGTAACATTATGGCTAAATACACGTAAAACCGGTATTAGTAAATAGTGAAAACATCTATGGTAGTCGTTTAATCTGTGGTCATCAACCATTTTTTTTTGTTTTTTGTTCTAATTTTGTCAATGATTCTCACAATCTGTCACTCTGTCACACAATCTGTCATTATTGTCAAAGTTTCATGTGCGAAAATTGTATTTACTGGAAAATAAAATAATAAATTCAAAGAAAAACAATATGCCTATTAATTTACAAGGCGTACGTCAGTATCTAAGCGAATTGAGAAATTCTGGCGGCTTGCACAAAGATCAAGCCGAAAAGTAAGTACAACGGTTACTTGTTGGGTGCTTCTACTCATAAGTTACTGAATTTACCAACAACTGGAAGCCTTATTGTAATGCTATTGATTTTCTTTTTAGATACCGCAATGTTCTTATGGAAATACTGAAAAGCACTGAAACAGAGTTGGCAGAATGTCTAAAAGCTTTTATAGAAGCAAGTATGTATATTTCATATATTCATTTTACCTAAGTTGTTATTTTTTCTGTGTAACAGCCAATAAGGAATGGCTAAGGCATTAACAACTTTAGTCGTCTTGATATTATCTTGTTTATTATTGATCTCTGAGTCTGGTCTTTGTACGTTTTACCTTTGGCCAACGGAACCCAAAAATATTAAGACAAACAAAAGCAAAGAAAATGGTATATCAAATACTACAACTCTCTAATTCCACCTGAAGGACTAAGTGTGGAAACCAAACCCTCTAACACAGGGTTTTCCTAACTGTGCGTCGTGACGCCCTGGGGCGTCACGGCATTATCCCAGGGGCGTCGTGAGTCGTGAGGCGATCCACATAGATTAGAAACCCTTTCCAGTCAACCTTACTTTCAACACTTTTGACAGAGGAAGAAGAACAATTTCCTAATAGAATTGTCCTGTGACTCTAGCCTTAAGCTCCAATACGACAAAGACAAACTGCTTGAATTTTGGAGCTCAGTTTCTCAATGTAGAGAAAGAGATGAGAGTGGCGATTTCTAAACTTGAACCCTGTTTTGAGAGACTATGCTCAGAAAAGCAAGCACATCCTTCTCATTAGTAGCCAGCCAACAAAGTAAAATAAATATATTTTATTCTTATAATGATTTGTTTTTGTTCTTATTTTCTAATAAAAATTATAACTTTTATTTAGAGTTTTTCTAATAACTTGTTACTAGACGCTAGAACTACAACTGGTAGGTACTTTTAGACCAGAGTGGGTACTTTTCGCAAAAAAATGGCAAATTCCCAAGGGCGTCACAGTCAAAATAAGTTTGGGAACCCCTGCTCTAACATATATAAGTAATGCTTGAGTATTGAGTGTCGTTCAGTAATAAGGGCCTAAATGAACTTGTAGTCCAAGAATATTAGTCAAATGAGGGCAAGTATCTCGGAATGAGAGATAGCTATAAACTTGTATAAACCTCTATTTTGGCACCCTAAAACTTGTCTCAAAACCTACTTATCTAGGGTGTCCGCGACTACAGATATTCCATGGTCAAAGGTAAAAAAAACGATTTTTTGCAACATCTCGTTTCCTATGGGTTTTAAGCTATTTGTATGTTTGTAAATATTGTAGAGAATTAAATTTTCTTCAACTTTTGTCTAAATTTTTTTTTTATATCTTGAACCATTTTCGAGATAGAGGGCAGAGCGCGCGCAGTGTTTAACTATTTAGAGTATCATTTGAGGTCATATTGTTTCTTCACGCAATAAGTAGCTGTGATACGACTTCTGCGCTCTTTAGAAAAGGAAAAAAAAAACTTTTGTAAAAACACTCAAGACACTTCCGAATTTGGATCAAATTACTGCAGCATTTGAAGAACAAAACTGCCCGGTTCAATCATTATTTGAGAATGGAGTGCGAACCTTGTTGGCAATCTATAATGCTCCAAAATCTGGGGACTGTATCGATCGTTCAGACGAAAACACAGATGAATTTGAAATTTTACAGCAACTGGAAGACGATGATGATGAAGAAGAAAATTGAAATTAGAACTTGTAGTTCTTATTATTATTAATTTTTTAAATTTCAATGTTCATAAATGTATGAAATGGTATTTTTCAATAAAAACATTAATTAAAATTTAATTCTTTTATTTTCATTTAGTTAGGAAGTAATTAGTATTAACAAGATTAGAATTTTAAAAAATTTAAGTATTTCCCTTGATAACTACACGAGTAGAGTAGGTAAGTGTTAATAAATGAGTAGATACTGAATTATTGAAAAAAATAAAATAATTATAACGTAATAGTTAATAAAACTTTATACGGCGTGTTTTTAATCGGGATTACAGGTTGACCTCGAATGATACTCTAAATCAGTTTCAGAATCGCTAATCGAAATTGTACAATTCTACAAAGTGAAAAATAAGTTTAATTTCGGAAGTCGGTGTCTTTGGTTTTGAATTTTCGTTCTTTGTCACCGACTTCCGAAATTAAAGTTATTTTTCACTTTGTAGTGTTTTTTTTTTAAGTCGGTTGTTTTTTTTTGTATAAAGTTTTCTATTTGTGGCTTTTCTTCTCCATGTCGATCCTGCCGTCTTTTTAACTTCATCCTCTCATCTCGCTCTTTCGCATCTACAATATTTACAAACTTACAAATAGCATAAAACTCATAGGAAACGAGATATTTGCTATCAATGTGTAAGAAATCGATTTTTTGACCTTTGACCTTGGAATATCTGTAGTCGCGAACACCCTACGATAAGTAGGTTTTGAGACAAGTTTTAGGGTGCCAAAATAAAGGTTTATACAAGTTTATAGCTGACTATCTCTCATTCCGAGGTGAAACCCCTAATATTCCTGGACTATTGAAACATAAGATTCTATATGTTGTTTCCAGTTGTGAATGAGAATGTGAGCTTGGTGATATCACGGCAGCTGCTGACGGATGTGAGCACCCACTTGGCTCTGCTACCTGACCCTGTGTCCCAGGAGGTGTCACACTTTGCACTGGATGTTATTCAACCTAGAGTCATTTCTTTTGAAGAACAGGTAAAATAATTGAGAGTGCCTTTGCTGCCGGCGCCGGCTCCCGAATTGGCTGGCGGCGCCGGTTGCTGAATTGGCTGCCGGCGCTGAGTTTGGAAAAAAAAACGGGTTTGGTAATTTGGCATATTGGAGTAGATAGGCGGGGTAGGCATAATAAAAAAAACCTGTCAAGTGCGAGTCGGACTCACGCACGAAGGGTTCCGTACCATTATCAATAAAAACGGCAAAAAAATCATGTCTGTTGTATGGAAGCCCCCTTAAATATTTATTTTATTCTGTTTTTTAGTATTTGTTGTTATAGTGGCAACAGAAATACATCATCTGTGAAAATTTCAACTGTCAGACTATCACGGTTCATGAGATACAGCCTGGTGACAGACGGACGGAAAGCGGAGTCTTAGTAATAGGATCCCGTTTTACCCTTTGGGTACAGAACCCTAAAAACATATATTTCCATAATCAATCATTTCCATTCATTTCAGTAATCAAGCACTAAGTAGGTACCCGGAACCGAACTAGTTAGATTAGGTTAAAATCTTTACTTGCAAAAAAGGTTAGGTTAGGTTAGAACTGTGACCCCTACGCACGGGCCGAGCGAGCGAAGCGGGCGGTGCCGCGGTAGCGGCCGGCAAGTGCCAAAAATGTATAGAAAAAAAATACTTTAGTTAGGGTTAGTTAGTTGGAGTTCTGAATTCTGGAAGGGTTTCCATAAACGCAGCGCCGCCGGTGTCCATTATGGGAGCCGGCGATGCCGGCAGTCGATGTTGTTAATCTCGGCTGCCGGTAGTAATGTCATGCCGGTTCCCAACGGCGTTATTTTTAAGAGCCGACGCTGGCAGCGGAGGCACTCCCATAATAATTACTTACCTACATAAATTTCAATACTTTACTAAATTAATAAACATTAATACCTACTTATTACCAGAAATCTTTGACAAAAAAAAGATCCAAATAATTTGCCTAACTCATCATCTGTTACGACGCCTTATTAAGGCGGATAGGTAACAATTAAAATTCTATTGTGTCTCGTTAATGACAGTTGAAGGGATGAATGATTTTCTCTCTTGTCTCATTAAAATATTTTGATATTGAAAGAAAGTATGAAATTATGATTTCTATAGCAGACTTTAGTCATAAACAAACCTACCAGGTATTCTGCATTAAGGCGCACGGTACGACAAGATTCTGGTAGAACAATTTCAATGAAGTTTTCATAGAAATTGTTCTACTAGAGTCGCGTCGCGCCTGTCTACGGGAGGAGTTAAAAATCAACTACAGAGAAGGATAAAAAAACACTAATAATTATATACTACTACTATTTCCAGGTGGCCAGTATCAGACAACACTTAGCAGACATTTATGAGAGGAATCAAAATTGGAAAGAAGCTGCCAATGTCCTGGTGGGAATACCATTGGAAACTGGACAGAAGTATGTCATTTTTTACTACAAAGTTACGAACTTAAACTAACTTGTTTTAAAACAATGTAACATTCGGTACACTAACATCTAAGATGCTGTATTTTGGCCTACCAGTGACCATCATGGTGGACATGACCAGTGTTTACGTCATGTCCACCATGATAGCCACTGGTTTAGTAAAGAAAATCTCAACCTCTATGATGATGTGTGTAAGCACATAATTATGTGTTTCAAACAAGGTGGCAGGGACATCGAAACACATGGACAGCAGAAAATCTGCTGTTCCATACATTTTGACTGCGTAGGTATTGCACTTTTCTATGAAACAACAAATTTTTATAACCAACGAAAAATTGCAACGCCGGGGCGTTCAGAATCGTACTGAATCCACGGTAACAGTTTTCGCGTCGATCTCCCTGCCACCCTGTATAATATTTCCTGATCAGAAATTATTTTACAATTATTTATTTAAAAAACATTTATTTGTAATAATAACATGTGATTTGCACTTAAAACGCAATACAATTATAAATTTTGAAATAGCATAAAGAAAAAATATCACCCAAAAAAAAAATCTGTCTGCTCTAAATGTAAATTTTAGAACATGTATGATCTATTTAATTTGTTTGTTTCTTTCAGGCAATACTCTGTAGATTATAAGCTAGAAACATATCTGAAGATTGCTCGGCTGTACTTGGAGGTAGATGACCCCGTGCAAGCGGAGGCATTCGTGAACAGAGCTTCACTGTTACAGGCGGAGACGACTAATGAACAGCTACAAATCTACTACAAAGTTTGCTATGCCAGGGTCTTAGACTATAGAAGGTATTGCTAGGAATAATCATTTATATTAAGTTATGCTTATTAGTGTAGGAGGAGCTTGTGGCTAAGTAATAACAGCCCACGGATCAATCCATCAGGTTAAGCTACGCTTGCTGGGGTTGGTCCGTGGATGGGTGACCATCTTTACATACCGAGACTCCTCCGTGCCTCGGAAAGCACGTTAAGCCGTTGGTCTCGGCTGCCATTCGTGAATCTTTGACATTCGTTACGGGTCGTCAGAAGCCTGAAAGTCTGACAACCAGTCTTACTAAGGGGTATCGAATACGATACCCCTTAGTAAGACTGGTTAAATTGATTGCCTATCTGACCTCCACAACCCAGTAATTGGGTAATACCCAGTTACTGGGTTGTGGAGGTCAGATAGGCAATCGCTCCATGTAAAATACTGGTATTCAGCTGCATCCGGTTAGACTGGAAGCCGACCCCAACATAGTTGGGAAATGGCTCGGCAGATTGATTGCTCATTAGCATAGATCGGAGTAGGTAGAGTGATTTGGGGTCAATGAACTGGCACGTATATATTAGTATGGATATGCCTCCGGGATTCCGGGATTTTGAAATTATTAAGATTTTTTAAGGAATTTCAAATGTTGTAATGTGTAGAATAAAGAATACATCAATATGAATAAGAAATGTTTAACCCTTTTGCTGTCTTTTTAATAGTATAAAGGTGATCGGAATCCAAGAAAAGGATAGGTATACTATAAAAACAATATAGTAATGTACTATATTTTAGATGTTTATCTATCGCATTCTATAAATTTCAACTGTAGTAGTTTAAAAATCCTTACTTTTACAATATTTGATTCAATCCCGTAAGTACCTAAATAAAATCCCGGTAAAAAGCTTATCCATGTTATGATTTCTATGACTATTCAAGAAGCGAGTACGTAAAATCAATCTACCTACTCCGATTACTGCTCATTAGTGTAGGAAGACTTATTGAATCTTCAAAATTGAAGTATTTTAAAGGTTTCCTTGGCTTGCAACAAAATGGTAGTATTGTTGTTATTGCTTCTTCAGTGTATTGTTTCAATTCTATTCTTATAATGCATGAAAGATAGCCTAGCGGTGTGACCATCGGACTGCCAAGTCATAGGTCTCGAGTTCGAACCCAAGGCACCTCTGAATTTTCGGATTCATGTGCGTATTTTATAATTATCACTTGCTTCAAAAACGGTGAAGGAAAACATTGTGAGGAAACCGGTATGCCTGACAGATATTTTCTCGACGGAATGTGAAACCAAGTCAGTGGCCCATGGGGGCATAAAAACTGACACCAAGTTAGTCACTATCACTCGAAAAAGAACATAAACCTAATTCATCAATGGCTTATCAGGCTTATTTGCTAATGTGAATTGATGGGTTGCAATGCAGCCCAATGATAATAAGTAAAAAGAGGTTGATAGGTTAGTCAGCTTGAACTCAGATTCGCGCCGCGGCGTGAAAGGAAACGTGCTGTGTACCGCGTGTTCCTTATACGCGTTATTTATAAATCGAATATTGCATAGGAAACCTATCAACCTCTTTACGTGTTGCTGCAGCCTATCAAAATACATGCCTAGCCACAGATGAAAACAGATAATTCACTCCGCAAAATCATTTAAATAAAAAGCGACTCTTGCTTCGACACAATAAAGTGCAATTCAGGTCGCACAGCGTTAATTACCTACAGTTATATTCACCTAGAAGTTGCCTCTCTTTTTTTCGCGTAACTCTTATATATTCTGACTACGTTACACTCACTGAATTGGCCCGACAAGACGAGCCCGGCGCGTACTTGTAGCTCTATACCTAATTGCGGAGTGAACCATCTGTTTTCATCTGTGGCCTAGCTTAAAATTGGTTTAGAAACTCTAATATGTCTTCATTGTTTACATAGGAAGTTTATAGAAGCGGCACAGAGATACAATGAGTTGTCTTACCGCAATATTATACACGAAGACGAACGAATGACGTGTCTGAGGAACGCTCTCATATGTACTGTTTTGGCGTCCGCAGGTAGTAAGTATCTAATTAATATTTTTACTTTATTAGAAGTGACGAGACTCATCTTATTTTTAACAGAGGAGGTTCTCATCTCGAAGAAATTTTTGAAGTGAAAGTTTCTTTAGGCGCGTTGGGTATTTTTGAGATGGGAAAAAACAATTGAACTCGCGTCGCCGTTACGGACACCTCATTTTTGTAAATGCGATTGTGCTCTTTATTTATATTACGTTACGGATCAATGTTCTATGCAAGTATTTTTATTACTTTAAAGGTTTTGGAAGTATTTTTTTTTAAACGCGATTGTGCTTTTTATTCAGATAAGGTTACGGACCAATGTTCTATACAAGTATTTTTCTTCCACCAAGGCGATCATGTTCAAGTTTTCACTTCTGTCAGCACTCCCGGAGTGTCACTGTTTTTTTATTATGTATGTTCAGCGATCATTCTTTGGTGTGGATAATTTAAGTGGTCCCATTTCAATTTTATAAAGTTCTGAACTGACGGGTGGTTTTTGAGTTAATAGTTAGTGCTTATATAATACGTGACTATGACATGTAGATGAATCTAATTCGTCAACATTGAATGTAAAAAATACCACTACTTACTATGTAAAATAAATACATGCAAGAATTTGTGTGGGCAACAACTAAAACATATAAAAACTTTTTTTACAAAAAAACCCCACTGCCTTTAAAAAAAAAACGACAATGTCCAAAATACTTTTCGTTTCGGAACTAGGTGGTGAAAAAACCTGCCAAGTGTGTGTCGGACTACGCACAATGAAGGGTTCCGTAGTTAGGATGAACAAACTTGTTTGTTGAAAAACATGTTCTCCCATACATTTCAACTGCAAATGTAAGTTTGTACGCACAATATTGAGAGATTTACCATGTTATTTTAAGACCATAGACTTCTCATAGGTTTTCCTGTAATCTATGAGTAAAGAACCATTATCGGTATTTTTTTTTAAATTTTAGGCTCGTAAGTTTCGGAGATAAGTGGAATGGTCAAAATTCATCAATTTTCTTAAATATCTTTAAAAGTATTTATTTTAAAATTATGAACAAAATATATTTGAGATCCTCGTCAAGCCTTTTCATTTGATATGTCACACAGTATAGTTTGCAAAACTATTTTTTAAATTTTCTTGTTGTGAATTTGCTTGTGCCCCCCAAATGTGACCCCCATTTACAAATTTCATTTATTTACAAATTTCATTTATTTACGTTACACTTCCGTGTTTCGGTCACAGGAATATTTAGACCAAATTTCAACTCAATCGATTCCTTTGTTTCTGAGCAAATTGACTGTGACAGACGGACAGACAGACACACGAATGATCCTATAACGACCGTAGCAATTAACATTGTCAATTAAAATGTAGATCCGACAATGTTTATTGCTACAGTCGATAAGGACTCCGTTTTTTTCCTTTTGAGGTACGGAACCCTAAAAATAATCGACACAACCAGTCACCGTTTCGTTTGGTTATTTTGCACTTTGTAGTTTTTTTTAAAGACATTTTCCTAAAATAGTTTTTTATCTTTTGTGAAAGACTTAGGCCGTAGGCCCACTTGCACCTCACATCACTACATGCGTTTAGCAGTAAACATATTTAACACATCATTCCTGTCTCTGTAATCTTCAAACGAATGTATTTAGTAAATTGTGGTACAAACTTATTTCTTATTTCCTGTTTTGCCTTACAGGTCAGCAGCGTTCCAGAATGCTAGCAACTCTGTTCAAAGATGAAAGATGTCAACAGTTACCAGCATATTCGATCTTAGAGAAAATGTATCTAGATCGAATAATCAGACGTTCAGAACTGCATGAGTTTGAAGCTCTGATGCAGACGCACCAGAAGGCAACTTGCCATATCTATCATTCGGTACAGGCTAAGTAGGAACGAGCGGCTCATGGAGTTTGTGCTACAACCAATGGTCACCGGCATCTCGATTTTATAATTTTCACTTACATAACACTAACAATTTACGTAATTTCCTGTTAGAGGCAGACAATACGGCCCGATCACACGTACCACAACGACAACACGTGGTCGGACGCTATTTTGTATGAAAATTAATAGTTTATTCACACGGACCACATTTGACCGTCAAAATCAACCATGTGGGCGAAACTGACCACATCATGGCCACGTTGCAGCCACAACGCAACCACAAGCGAGACCGCGCACTAGCGGCTGACAACATCGTAAACACAACGTTGCGAGTGTGCGTCAAGTCCCGCCTTCGCCCTCCCCCGGGGCTATTAATTCTGTGTTGTGGTGGGGTACCGCCGGCTGGTTGTGTGTAAACAAAATGTCCGATAGCGAGACATAACACAGATTTATTTATTGAAGGGGTCCGTAATTTACCGTGTATTTGGGACTACACGACAGTGGAAAATCCAATCGCGTAGAATAAAAACCGGCCAAGTGCGTGTCGGACTACGCACAATGAAGGGTTCCATAGTTCGGATAAATTTATCCTAAATACAAACTTAACATTGTGGTTGAAATACATGTTCTCCCATACGTTCCAACTGCAAGTATAAGTTTTTACACACAATATTGATAGATTTACCATGTTATTTTAAGAACATAGACTTCTTATAGGTTTTCCTGTAATCCATAGATTACAAAAAAAATTACTAATAATCTATGAGTAAAGAACCATTCTCAGTATTTTTTTTTTTAATTTTAGCCTCCTTAGTTTCGGAGATAAGGGGGGGAATGGTCAGTTTTCATCTATATCTTGAAATTTATTTTTCTAAACTTATAAAAAAAAAATTGAGATCCTCGTAACAAACCCTTTCATTTGATATATCACACGAAACAGTTTGAAAACTTTTTTTCTTCTTATTTGCCCCCCAAAAGTGACCCCCATATTCAAAATTTATTTATTTACGTTACACGTTCGAATTTGGGTCACAGAAATACAAATGTGTACCAAATTTCAACTTAATCGATCCATTAGATTCGGAGCAAATTGGCTGTGACAGACGGACAGACAGACACACGAGTGATCCTATAAGGGTTCCGTTTTTTCTTTTTGAGGTACGGAACCCTAAAAATCATGGGAAACGATTGCCCATGCTTTTTAGGGTTCCGTACCTCAAAAAGCAAGAAGTTTTATTAAGATTTTGATAATAAGGAAATAAAAAATAGGAACGACGCTAACATCTAGTTCTTCTTAATAAAAGCCACAAGTTAGAGGAGCCACAATGTTTCCTCTCCGAAGTCCATGAGTTGGGTGGCGTGCTTTCTCTATGAAAGCCGGAGTCGCATTGTGTCTGCAAAACTGCAAACACTAGCCACAAAGTAACCACATCGCAACTACTAGTTGTCGCTAGTGTGGCAACTACATAGACATTTTGTAGTTACCACAACGCAACTGCAAGAAATTGCAGCGACACTATTCACACGTAACCACTGCTTGCCCACATTTTGTCGCTGCGATGTGGTGTGGTTGTGGTACGTTTGTTCAGGCCCTAGGCCCACGTTCGTACGGACGGTTTTTAAACGCGGCTATTAAATGGATTTTCTACTACCGGCGCGCGCTGAGCCGAGTGTTGAAAATTCAGTGCGCGGTAAAAAAACGTCGCGTTAAAAAGCGCCCGTGCGTTCGTCGGCTAACGAAGCCTCGTGCTAATAATCTAAACTATCCACTTTTGCTTTTTCTATCTACACACGTGCCGATAGCGAGTATTAAGCATCTGACCTTTTATCAAAGTTCGCGCTATTAATCACTCTAACCTCCCGACGTGATCAAACCATCAACACACATTTGAAATAGCTTGGATCTATCGTTATTTACTTTATGGCCCGACTCTACTTTGTGATATTTTGTATTTCAATACTGTTTAATTCTCTATTAACGATTTGTTTTGATTTCGCAACAGGCCACTACATCGGATGGAACGACGATTCTGGATCGCGCAGTATTTGAACACAACCTCCTTTCAGCTAGTAAACTGTACAATAATATAACTTTTGAAGAGCTGGGCGCGTTGCTCGAGACTCCGCCCGCCAAAGCGGAGAGGATTGCTAGCCACATGATCAGTGAAGGGCGGATGAACGGATATATTGACCAGATCAGCTCAGTTGTACATTTTGAAAGTAAGTATTTTTGGTTTACCTTCGCTTTCAATCATAGGTGTGGTACAGATGGCGTTACTTTGATTTACCTTCAATACCAGCCATGAATGAATGAATGCCCAAGGCTCAGAAAATTGCCGATTTGGCAATCAATAAAATCTCATAAATCGGACGTGATTGTCACAGTTCAGTCAATCGCACATTACAGTCGAGTCGCAGCGGTCTGCAGCGCAACGCATTTCCATACGAAAAAACCGGTCAAGAGCGAATCGGACTCGCGCACCGAGGGTTCCGTACCATTTTAAAATTTCATCGGCGAGGTCTTTATTCGTCAGAGAATTTTAACACTGCACACTGCCGTGTAGAATATTGCAGTTTTAGGTCAGCGCCATCTCTTGACCGATAGCGGAACTAATGTAATTTAAGTTAATTTCTGAAAAAGTGAGCTATTTAGAGACATCGTTTTATTTTTACTGAAATCTTTACATAAACTTCTATCACATATAATAATTTCAGATTTTTCTCTATGCTAACTTCGGATATAAGGGAGAGGGAACGGTAATTTTTTTTAAAATTTCGTCGAATGTCGTAAACGATGCAGACAAAAAAAAGTTTTTTGTTTTTAGAGAATTTGCAAATAGCGCTTTCATGTGATACCTACATGCCCTAGTAGCCCCACTTCGAATTTTTAAGACCCCCGTACAGTCGTGTGCGTTACGTCAGCGGAATGTTGTTGCTTTTCAGGATTTCGACCTGACAGATAATTAGTACTCCATCAATATGCCCGAAATTTAGAATTTGTCCGTCCAGCCGATCCAAAGATATTCGCGAAAAACAGATTCCGCTGGAGTAACGTTACCCCAGCGGCATGATTTTTAATCGATGGTCGTAGCTGAGTACAAACTAGCTACTTAGATATATCACATTTGTGCCTAATTGTGCCAAAAAAAAAACAACCGACTTAAAAACACTACAAAGTGAAAAATAATTTCGGAAGTCGGTGTCTTTGGTTTTTAATTTTCGCTTTTTGTCACCGACTTCTGAAATTAAAGTTATTTTTCACTTTTTAGTTGTGGTACCTACCCCACACAAATTCGAATACCACTACCTGCTGTGTAAATAACAGTGACAGGAACTTATCATATCATCCACGTACTAAGTGGGAAAAAGTACGTATTATGGAAGCTAACTCAAAAACTATCGAAACAAAGTTAATAAAATTTATATGGGACCACCTCGAGAGCATACCCTTTCAAACAAAAAAAGAATTTTCAAAATCGGTCCACAATTGACAGAGAAATCGGTGGACATACGCGACGAACATATAACCTCCTCCTTTTTGGAAGTCGGTATAAAATAAAAATGAAATTTGTGCGTCTTGAGGTTTCAGAGTTATTCATTCAAGATGCCGCTGGGGTAACGTTTAGCAAATTGCTGTACCTCTCAAACGGCATGACATAAAACTACGATTTTTTTCTGTATAAAAGCGGCCGCGCAGTCTCTGCGGAGTTGGAATAGAAACATCTAATTTCGCATGATGCTTTGAGTTCATAAAAGGTACAAACCACCATAATTGGTAGGTTTCTAGGGTTTCTCATTGAAGCGCAAGGATCGATTTTAGGGTTTTTGAAAATCAATTTCTTTTTTCCAACGGTGTCGATTATAGATGTCCGTGACTACCGCAGGACCACCAACGCCAATCGCTTCCATATTTAGTAAATAATTAGTACCCAATTGGTACTAATTAGTGCTCGAACGACAAAATTGGTACCTTAGTAGTTTTCGAGAAACTCGACTTTGAAGGTGGTCCGGCGGTAGTTACGCTCCCTTCAGCAGGACCACCATGAGCACCGAAAAAGGGGGCATGCTGCAGCTATTCTAAGTATACAAATAATTAGTACCCTTAAATGTGATTCATTTCGTAAAAAAAACAGAACTGAAATATTTATATTTACCGAGAAATCAACAATGATAACTTTCGTGCGCTCGTTCAGCAGGACCACGACTTTGAATGTTGATTCCAAGTTTGAGGAGCTTGTCGCTTTCTTCAAACCTATATAGAAAATTAGTACCCTGCAAGATAAAATTAGTACCCTGCAAGATAAAATTAGTGCCCAAAATTCGAAATTAGTTCTTCAGTACTGCCGTCCTTACGAAAAGTGCAATAACTCGAGTTTTGCGCCGAATTGAGATAAGTACATATTCGGAATTTGCAGAACGAGATCTATATATTATATTCTTTTTAGACACTTTTTACGTATCTATGACGAATTTGCCTTGTATACCATGTTATAGTGTTGGAGATACCTACAAACAAAACAAAAATAAAATCTTTACCCGCGTTTTTCTCGAAATCAGGTTTAACCTAGTTATTGCACTTTTCGTAAGGACGGCAGAGTAGTTTACGAGATATACCATGCCATTGGGTGGGGTGGCCGTAGTCGCGGTGTAAAATTTTCATTTCAAGATTTCCCTATTAAAAACTCTGTGATTTCTTCCCAAATTTATACAAAAATTTGTGCTCCTAAAGAAGTTATAGCGCCCAAAAATTCAGATTCCAAGTGTTGTATTTTCTGATAAATTAGCTTTCATTACTTTTCCATACTAAATCTCCGCGTATAACCCGACCAAATTAAGTTGTCAATGGTATTGAGCAGTCTACATCTATTCTGTAAAAATCTCACCGTGAAAACTTAGGTGGAATGAGCTCGAAGTGACAATAGTGCCAATCCCTAGCATCAAGTGGGATGACAGCTCACTTCACCGTTTTCTCGGAATAGATTTTAGAAGATGTACACTCGTGCACATAAATTGATGGATGTCGGAATAGTAATAACAATAGTTCAATATCTATAATTTTTATACAAACTATGTACCTAGGTACATATTAAGAAAAAAAAATACATGTGATACATTAATGACGTGGGTAGGTAGTTACTCGAATAATTATTTTTCTGTATTGTAAGTACCTAATTTGTTCTGTGTTGTACTAATTTACAAGTTACTAGAATCGAAACATTTTAAAGAGCAATTAGAAATAAATAAGAAATACTTATTGCTCTTTAATGATATTCATATAACAACACAGAAAAAGATATAACAACACGGGGTAGCGGTATTTTTTTTTTAAATTTCGTCAATTGTCGAAAAGAACGTGGCCTAAAAAAATATATTTTTGAGAATGTGCAAATAGCGCGTTTTTATTATGATATGCCCTAGCAGCCCCACTTCGAATTTTTAAGACCCCCGTTCAGTCGGTGTAGATTATTTTTTTCTTTAAAAAAAAATGTTGTGCGAAATGTTCAAAACAGTTGGACAAACGAACGTCATCTAAAATTATTCCAAATTTCAAGCTGATAGCATTAGTAGTTCTTGAGATATCCGACTGTGACAGAAAAACGGACAGATAGACAGAGTTGCACCATAAGGGTTCCTTTTTACCATTTTGGTACGGAACCCTATTATTATAGATATTGAACTGTTGTTATTACTATTCCGACATCCATAAATTGATGTGCACGAGTGTACATCTCCTAAACAGCTCAATACCATTTAATTTGGTCGGGTTATACGCGGAGATTTAGTATGGAAAAGTAATGAAAGCTAATTTCTCTGAAAATACAACACTTAGGAATGTGAATTTTTGGTCGCTATAACTTCTTTAGGAGCACTAATTTTTGTATAAATTTGGGAAGAAATCACAGAGTTTTTAATAGGGAAATCTTGAAATGAAAATTTTACACCGTGACTACGGCCACCCCACCCAATGGCATGGTATATCTCGTAAACTACTGAAGAACCAATTTTGAATTTTGGGCACTAATTTTATCTTGCAGGGTACTAATTTTCTATATAGGTTTGAGGAAAGCGACAAGCTCGTCAAACTTGGAATCAACATTCAAAGTCGTGGTCCTGCTGAACGAGCGCGCGAAAGTTATCATCGTTGATTTCTCGGTAAATACAAATGTGTCAGTTCTGTTTTTTTTTACACAATTAATCACATTTAAAGGGTACTAATTATTTGTATACTTAGAATAGCTGCAGCATGACCCCTTTTTCGGCGCTCATGGTGGTCCTGCTGAAGGGAGCGTGACTACCGCCGGACCACCTTCAAAGTCGAGTTTCTCGAAAACTACTAAGGTACCAATTTTGTTGTTCGAGCACTAATTAGTTCCAATTGGGTACTAATTATTTACTAAATATGGAAGCGATTGGCGTTGGTGGTCCTGCGGTAGTCACGGACATGATTATAGAAAAAATAAAACTGCACAGCATAAGCACAAATAAGACCCACCGTAGTAAAAAAAAATCGTAGTTGTATGTCATGCCGTTTGAGAGGTACAGCAATTTGCTAAACGTTACCCCAGCGGCATCTTGAATAACTCTGAAACCTCAAGACGCACAAATTTCATTTTTTGGGCACAATTAGGCACAAATGTGATCTATCTAAGTAGCTAGTTTGTACTCAGCTACGACCACCGGTTAAAAAACATGCCGCTGGGGTAACGTTACTCCAGCGGAATTTGTTTTTCGTGAATATCTTTGGATCGGCTGGACCCGGGACAAATTCTAAATTTCGGGCACATTTACACGAGATGGGGTATTAATTATCTGTCAAGCCGAAATTCTGAAAAGCGACAACATTCCGCTGACGTAACGCACACGTACAGTCCCTGTTGCAAAAAAAAAAACTTTCCTAATTGCAAAATAGTTGGGCAAACTATTCCAAATTTCAAGGGGATAGCATTGGTAGTTCTTGAGATATCCAGCTGTGACAGACAGACAGACTGAGTCGCACCATAAACCTTCCCTTTTACCATTTTGGTAGAGTGCGAAAGTGATGACGGAGGATTTTTGCAATGCGTTGCGTTGCGGCGCGGCCCTCTTCAATCTGCGTTAGCCTTTATACGCATCGTCTGTAGTGTTTAGGAACTTCTAAGTTTTAATCGGTCAAATGTCAATCAACATCGAAAGTTCTCTTATCAGTGTTGATAAGATACCTAATCAATAGAAGAAAAAAACATATTGGATAATGCAACACAACAATATAATCAATCAAAATCAATCAACGCATAGGCATAACGTAAATACTTTAAGATATAAACGAGTGATATATCCACTAGATAGTAGGTAACACTAAACAAGTAGGTAGCTATGCTACAATACATTAACACTGCTGATAACATAGAAATAACGAAGAAATGGCAAATAGAAATATGTCAAAGGTATTGCTAAGTATATACCTGGTGAATAGTCAGCTTCCACTAAGCTATCCCTAGTTATTAAAGATTTCCAGTATTGTATTTAATGATACTTTCATTAAATATAACACACCTATTATTTGGCAAGTGACACGGCAGAAGTCAACTTGACTCTTCTTGCGCGTCATCGACCAATATAAATTTTCAGCTGCGTCAGACGTAAGACAAGAACCCTACAAGCCAACTAATTAATAGTACCGACGCTTCAGCGTTCGTAGGAGTGCTTACAAGGTCAGCAACAAAAGTCGATATAACAAACTATTACATAATTATAATAGAAATTGACACAGAATTATTACATTACTGCTCGTGAGCATTTCATGGAAGTGATATTTTTATTTGGTAGGTATCTGGTCTGTTCAGTTCATGTGGTTACACGCCTGATGTTCTGTTCCGATTTTTTTCAATCTCGTCAGTTCTTTTTAATGTATCAAACTAAATAGTGTTGTCTTCTTTCGCTTCTAAATAAATTGTCAAAGTAATGTGTGACGCATACGGCATAACTACCTGTTATTTTACAATTCTTAGTGGCAACCCTTTGCAAGTATTCTTCTCCAGTTTCCCCGTGGTAGTACGGAACCTTACTTTTTTTTCTATCACTGATATTAAAACATGTTTTCAGCACGTGAGATCTTACCACAGTGGGACAAACAAATACAAAGTCTGTGTTACCAGGTGAACAGTCTGATAGAGAAGATAGCTGCTGCAGAGCCCGAGTGGATGGCCAAACTCATGGAGGAGGAAATGATACAGTAGCACTCTTGGTAGTACCAATGAATGTTCTTACTTATATCAATTATTTTCAGTAAATAACCTTTTTTTTTTGTTCAATTAGTTCAATACCATGTGTTATAACTGAATAATAATGATAACCTATGAACCTTGTTAATTTGTGAAAACTTGCGAGTTTTATTTCTTAACACTATAGTTGTATGTATTGGAAACATTTAAACAGAACGATAGCAAAAAAGCTTTATTATACAACGACAATCAAATTATAATAAATATCAACACAGTAAAAAAAAAAATATAACATAATTCCTAACTACTTCGAAAACCTTATTGTAACGAATAGCGGACATACATAAGGAAAAAGGTCTAATAAAACACGTGCGCGCTGATTCCAACAGACTATTCATTTTTATTACCATTAAATCAATAGGATAATACACCATAGGTGCTTATTTACAAGACAACTGGCGTGGGTGACGTAATGTAGATTCTTGACCTTTTGCAAAACAGGGATGCTTATACGCCGCGTGCTAATACATAATACATTAAGAACTATTAATAACATTTCGAGGATAAAAGCGTCCGCCGCCTTGAAATAGAAATTATAATATTGACTGACGGCGCAAACTTGCATTTACAAAGACGAAGTAATTAGGTGTATGACAATTTTATTGTTGCGTTTTGAACGCAGAATACACTATTCAGAGAACCCTTGAAGATACTGTTTGAATTGATTGATAGTTATGCTTCCTTTTCTGTTATTATTAAATAACAGTAAATGTGGCATTATGTATTATCTACAAGTCTAAAAGCCGAAGCACCTCAGAGTGCTTAGGGCTCGAGGTCGAGGGCGACGCCAACTTTGTGACCGCCTGCGTTGAAGTTCTGCCCGTCGATAGCCGCCGACAGCGTCAAGATGATACCTGCAAATAATGATAACATTATATAACAAAATCTCCACTGCAGTAGGCTTTCTGTGATAACTGATAATAAAGATAACGTATATCACGCACATGAAAAAACGGGACAATGATTTACAGATCATATGATCTGATATAAGAGAACATTGAAGTTTCAACCTCTTGTAATATTATCATAAACTGATACTATTCAGTAATGAGATAACTAATAATACAAATGTAGAAAGTAAAAGTATGAAGTAACTGACATAATGTTGAATTTAAGTAGCAGTATGTTCGTAAAAATGATATTATCATCATATTATGATGATATTTTTCATGATTTATCATCATTTTCAGTAGTAATGAATCAAGCCATATTTATAATCTTTAGATCAATAAAAATGTATGTATGAAGCTTATGAAATAGTTAAGTGTTCATAGAAGATTGAGAGATAACTTCAATAGGAAGTTTATAAAAATTTTAATGTATATTTTCAAATCAATATTAATAGGAAGTTGATAATGATTGAGAGTCTCACCAGGGCGCAGTCTCTGTTGGTATCCAAGACCAAAGAGAGATTTGTTGTTGATCTTGGCATGCAGCGAAGCGTCCGCATCCATCGTAAACTTGGTAGCAACACCAAACAGCGTTTCAGAAGAGCCAGTGTTCCACTTCATGGAGATACCGCACTCGACCTTTTCCGACACCTTCTGGTAGATGGAACCGCCGAATTCCTTTCCGTTATCACTACATCCAACAAGAAAACAACATTGTATAACAATGTAAACAAATGATGTTTTATTAAAATCTACAATGATAGTTAATGATTGTTTGAAAAGCTGGTTATGAAAACATTTACGCGGACGAGAGAATCGCGGCCATAGTCACGCTGTGCCTTCTAATGATCGCCGTGATGATATCCCCGTGTGGAGATCGATTCAAGAGTTTTTATTGAATTTGATGCCACGGCGAGACTATCGCCGCTATTTTCTCGCCCATTGAGATGGCGCCTTAGCTTAGTCTGCAAAAACATCAAGTCACGAAAAGAGCTAGTTCTTACTAGACGCCTTTCAATATATAAGAAACAATTTAGCAGACTGCCTTGCACCAAGGCAGTCTGTTAGTATTTACTGGTTTGCATAACAAGAGATATGCATCCTTTGCTAAAACCTCAAGTATCTAGGCCAAGTGTTATGCAATCATATAAAATCAATAGCAGTGACTCAGCCTGTAACTATCAAGTGCCATATAGACTTAGATTGAGATAAGTGAAAGTGTCAATTTTTCCATAAAATTATCTCAAAGGAACATAATACCAGAAAAAACGTATCCTATCCTATATGAGTATCCTATGTCCTATTCCATGTTGTGGTCTACCTGTGCCATGCCCAAAGCCATGTGAAACTTTCACATTACTAATATTATTATTTTACAGTAAGATGGTCATGTATAGTTGGAGTAAGTATACATAAGAATTTTGATGATGCAGATAAGAAAAATGACTTACACATTGGTGTGCAAGGTGAAGTCCTTTGAATTATAACCAAGAGCGAAGTTGTTCTTGGAGAGCTTGGCCTTCTGTGAATCAAATTGTCCATGCACACCAGCAAGCCAGCCCTGGTAGGCTAAGACGGCAGACATATCCACAACAGGACCAGCACGGTCCAAATCCAAGCTAGTGTTCACGGCAACCATCTCATTGGTGAATGAGGTCTTCAGTTTACCGGTCTTGGTCCTGCAAATATAATTTTATATAATTTAATGATGAAAGGCATCTTTGCCAAAACTTGTCCAAATAAACTGTAACCTAAAACATTTTAATACAGCATACAAAATTGGCAAAATGGCAGTCATTTCATTCTGTCCAAATTCTTACCCTGTTTGTGGTGCGAAGGTTCCTTCGAGGGTAACTTTAAGCCCAGCAGCAATTTTGTCTGCAATAGTAATTTCAGTGGCAAGTGTGTTGTTTGTGTTCCATTTCTCAGTGAATGAGAGACCATATTCCTTCATCGCATATTTCGATGCAAGGGTACCAAGCACCTGAAAGTTAGAACAATATCCTCTCCATTTTTTGTGAAATGACAATGTAGCTTTATTGAATTCATTATCAAAATCATGATGGAAGCTATTTTTACATCTTTGTACTATCTATCTACTTTTGTTTTATATGAAAGTAATAAAATAAGAGTTCTGCTTTAAACATGTTATTTTATTTTTACTATACAATAGTAAAAATAAAATAACATGTAAATTAAAATACAAAGATTAAATTGTTAGAAGCTAGAAATTATGTTAATCAGATATAGGTTTGTAACATAAATATGTTTGTGACATAGCTACCTCATTAGTACATTTCTAAATGAGTTGAGCTACAGAACATTCATATTCACATTAGTACCTTGCTTACCTTCCCACTTTCATGGTTTGAGGTGATTCCACTGGTGAATTGGACACCTGTTTCACTCTTGGTCTTCAAGTCAAGTTTGAACACACCAAAGTGGTACCCTTTATTGAAGACATCATGGGCCTTCTTTCCAAGATCAGCATAGTATGGGGTAGTTTTTGATCCATCCTAAAAAACATTTTATTTAACATTAGGTAGTTTATGAGATATACTAAAACTGTACGGGACTAACGGGTCATTAACCTTGAAATTGTACCAATATTATTAAAAACTCAGCTGCAGACCCTTATCACACGAACCAAGGTGAAGCTTTACACGTTTAGCAAAGTCGCGAAATTGCAATCAGTGCCAGCTGTGTCAGGGTCGAAATCGGCTTAGTGACTTATTTACAAGCCACTTCTACACAAGGTATTACATAACGTCAATGCATTGTGACTGAAACTGTACTACTATTTCGTTCCAGCACAGAGAAACCATGATCATGAATACCTACAGTAAAGTATAATATCAGTGAGGCCGTAAACTTGACCTTCGAGAAAAGGGCCCAAGATGAGCTCAAAAATCACATGCGTCAATTAGCCTGTACCCCGGTGACATTTTAAATAAGAAAATAGGGAGACAGTAGGTACACTATCCTGAGAACAGTAAAGACTTTGTTCTTTAAATGATTCTTACACCCTTTTTAATCGAAGGAGAATGCGAGGAATAAATAAAATTGGTAAATGACGTAGACTGTTCCCCATTAACACCGGCTCGCCCCGCAAATTATAAATTAACTACAGCTATGAAAGTCTTATGACTGAATACCAAACAAAACATGAGAAGCTTGAAGAATACTTACTTCCGCCATGATGAAACTATTTCACAGTAATTTCCAGGTAATATACCGAGAAGCCGAGAACAAGACCTTCTACACTCTATCACACCACAAGACAATTTCAATTTTGACAAAATGTCGACAGAGGGCGTGATTTCCGGAACTCACGTTATTGATAATAATTTCAGTTTGTATGCAAGTGATAAAGAGTTAAATCTATATACATTATTAAGATTATAATTTTAGAAAAAATATAATACGGTTTAATAACTTACTCTAAGTCATCATTTTGTTTCCGAAATTTTTTCAGTAAATTTTTGACTCTGAATGTTTTCAGTGACGTTCTAAAACGAGCACACTTTGTAATTTGATGTCCCAATATAATTTATTTCGATTGTTTTGTAAATTCCCTGGTTTTTGAACGTATACAAAATGTTATAAAATATTTTGATGTTTGAAGACTAAGTGATACTTGGAGAATATTTTTTTTTTTGTAAATTATTACACTTTCGCGTAGCATCGTGAATAAAATTCGCGCCTGCTAGCGCGAATTTTAAAAAGAGTTTCACCACACATACCTACCTAAATTATTTCTTTTTGTTAAAATAGTTTAGGAATCCCATCAGTGTAGGTATATATTATGTTCTGTGATGCGAATTTTAAGAAGAGGCTTTGAGAGTAGAGGCCGAGCCTCTACTGAGTTACCTATTCAATAAATAGTTCATTTAGAGCAGTAGTTTATTTCACCTATCAATATTTTTTCCTTCGATTATTGGATTTATTATGTATTTAAAATATATATTTATTAATATACATATATTTTATACTAGCTATTCGTGCCCGGCGTCGCCCGGGTACTTCCGACTTTTCCGGTGGATTTCCAAAATTTTCTTTCATGCAAACCTTGTCTAGACAATTATGAATAGAACAAAAAAAAATGTTCTTACATCTTCTTCATGTTCGGTCGAACCATTCTCTAGTGATGATCTTTCATACATGCGGCAATAAAAAAAAAAATTATAGAATAGAATTTCTTTTTTTTATGTATACTCAAAATAAACTAAACGTGAATTCATGCAAGCTTAGTACTTTTTGTTGGGTTACTCTCAAAAATTATGCACAACGTGTCGTTAACAGAATACGGTATTGTATAGCAATTTTTTTTTTTTTGCAACATCCTATTTGTATGAAACAAAGCCTATTCTATTCTGAATTAATCTTTGTCTACATGTGAAAACTACACTAAAATCCGTTCAGTAGTTTCGGAGATGTGCGTAAACAAACAAACAGACGGACACCGGATCTACTGTTTTTTTTTACCCGACTGCCCCAGAAGGAGGGTAATGTTTTTCGAGAGTATGTATGTATGTATGAATGTATGTATGTATGAATGTATGTATGTATGTATGTATGTATGTATGTTTGTATGTATGTCTATTTCTTTGGCACGCTCTGTAGCCTAAACGGTTTGATAGATTTTAACATATGAGGTGTCGTTAGGTTCGTCTTAATAGTGGGAGTGACATAGGCTATATAATATTTATATATTGCATCTGCAAATAGAAAAAAGGAGGGGTAGGTTTAAAAAAAATACATTATTGGTATCAAATAAAAGTTAAAAATGAGTCAATTCCAAATATATATACATAATCTAAATATATAAAAGCGAAAGGTCACTCACTCACTCACTCACTTACTCATTCATCACGAAGTATCGAAAACCACTTGACGTAAAAAGATGAAATTTGGTAGGGAGGTAGTTTATACTTAGTAGACGTTTGCTAAGAACGGATTTTTGGAAATTCGACCTTTAAGGGGGAGAAAAGGGGGGATTTAGTTTGTATGAAAAATGTTTTTCCTTGAGTTAATAAACTTGAAACTTGGTTTGTGCCAAGTTTCAAGTTTTTTTTTTTTGGGTGGGAAATTATCAAATAACTTCTCCCGCTCTGGGTGGAGCGGGAGGGCGTGTCAGACTCTTACTGACTAAAACCCACCCGTGTTCCTTCGGTTGCCCTGTTGCCGGGGGCCACGATTTCCCTATCGGTTTTCTTCGAACCCCCGGCGGGCATTGGCCCTAACGGACCCCGTCAATTCTGCTGACATCTCTTTGAGGCGCGCGTGGAACACAACGCGCCGTCGACCCGGGCTTGGTCCTTATCGGACGGCGAGCTACCCATTACTCACCGTCCGCAAGCCCGCGCCTACGGTGGCCGGAAATCGGCTCGCGATTCCCGCCCCGGGCGTCTCCTCCTGCGGCGGTTAGGGGCGTGAGGGCGCGAAATTTGCCTCTCCCTCACGCGTTTCTAAAGTACCCCCTAAAGGAGGATTGGGGGATATCAAAGTTTGTATGGAAGAATTTTAACGAGCGGTCTGATTAACTCGAAACTCAGTATTTATAATTAAAACTGAAAATAAAAAAAATCAGGGTTTTTTGAAAATCAACCCCTTACGGGGTGAAACGTCATTTTTACAGTGGAGGATTTTACTGTGCGGTTTAATTAACTTGAAAATTGGTATAAATAATCTATAAGTCAAATAATGTAAACATCATAATAGATTTTTCAAAAATTATTATCACGATATTTGCTATGGGGGATGAGCAATGTAGCATTGTGTTCGTATTCTTCTATAGTTTACCGCAAATTGTAAAAAGACTAGCCAAAAGGTTAGAATATTGCAGATAGTTACGGATTTAACCTTTTAAAAGATTATCATCACGCTATACCTTTATGGAGCTAAGCAGTCAATCACAGCATATACAGGGTGGATTTTGAGATGGGGCAATAAGGGCAGGTACTTTAACCGTTGTCGCTACAAGAAAACAGTCTTAGGAGACTGTCCTTAACTTTTTGAAACATTTTGATTTGCATTCACAGATTTTGAAAAAAATGTACAGTCAGCAAGAAAATGGCCAATTTTCACAACAACTTTTTTGATACCGGTCGATCCTATTTCTTATTACTAAGATCAAAAAACTTTATTAGGCCAACTGAGGTTTGAGTACGAGAAAAGTCAGAAATTGCAAAAAAAACTTCCCATACATTTCGTAGGAAATGAGAAGAGATAGAACACAATATACCACTATACAACAGTTGAATTATTCCAATACTTCACTGGGCTGAATAAGGAACGAATGTAGCAGATAGTTACAAATTTAACCTTTTAAATGATTATCATCATGCTATAGGTACTTTTATAGAGTTAAGGCTTGTGCAGACCAGCGCGACTTGTCGCGCGACACAAAGACACCGCTCGTCGCGCGACGAGCGGTGCCTTTGTGTCGTGTCGCGTGTCGCGCTGGTCTGCACGAGCCTTTAAGCAGTCAATCATCAATTCATCCATACTAATATTATAAATTCGAAAATAACTGTGCCTGTATGTATGTTTATTACCTTTTTACGGCTAAACCACTGAACGGATTTCGATAAAATTTGGTAAAGAGATAGATGGCATCCTGGAGAAGGATATAGGGTACTTTTTGTCTCAAAAATAATATCAAAAGGGCATGAAAGATGAGAGATCCTACAGGGGATGACTGTTTGTATGGCAAATCCAGCATTTCTTAAGTTAGAGATATGAAAATTAAAATTTATGCTTTTGTTAAGAAATAAAGAATTCAACATTCCGGCGTTTTTTTAAATCATCCCCCAAACAGGTAAAACCCCTATTTTACCTGTTTGGGGGATGATTTTAAAATTCACATGTAGGTACATTTTTTTTTTGTGTCTTCTTTTTAAGAGATTTAAGGAAATTGGAAATATAGCCATAGTCTGTATCTTGAATTATATCATTTAGTCAATATTTCATTAAAATCGGCCCACTCTGTCAAAGTTATCACAATTTAAAGTCGTAAACTAGGAACCTTTCTAACATGTGGGTTTTACTTCGGTTCAATGGCGGCACTAGAGTAGATATTACAATTTAATGGTGGTGATAATAGTAAAATGAATAATTAGTATTTTAAGAAAGGCATTTAGAATCATATAAACCTGTTTTATTTATGTTAAAAAGCAATTTTTGATCCCGGATTGAAGAACAAACTTAACTTTGCAGTTCATAAATTACCAATTTTCGGATTTTCCTCTTTACTTGACCTTGCTTCTCGCCAAACTTCATGCTGCTGGGCCAACGGAAATTACCAAATAGACTGGTTTATTTGCGAGTGTCAAAAAACGCGGCATAAATGGCCGTATTTTTTGATTGCGTTGACTTGGAAGTTTGGTTTCGTTACAGATCCAAGAGACCGTAGATCTAAGTTTTTGATATCTATTTCAACTTGATGCCTCTTCGTTCCTGAGAAAAAGGGTCTTGACCGACAACGAAGTAGAAAAAAAATAAAAAAAAAATAAGTCATCATTTAAGGGTTAAAATTTTTCATTTTGAGATACGGAACCCTAAAATAGATTTATTATCTGCCTGTTACCTTTTCATCCCGTAAGGGCTGAACGGATTTCTAGGCATAGAATAGGCCATGACCTAGATAGGTTAGGGCATAGGATACTCTGAATCCCGGTAGCACGTTCCTGTGGGATATTTTCCGACATCCACGCGGGCGAAGCCGCAGGCAAAAGCTAGTTATTTATATATTAATAAAAGTAAAAAGTTTGAAATAAAACAAATTATAAAAAAAAACAAAAACTCGACTGCTCAACAGAAAAGAGAAAAACAAGCATTATAATCTATAGGATTTTGGTATTGCAGGCGGGGACAAACCAATAACCTGAAATTTTGGTGAAGACATTGAAATAGTAGGAAATTCATTTTTTTTTACTAACTGGTGATCTAAGTCCAAGCCCTTCTGAAACGAAGCACAGAAATCCACATGAATTGTCTTTAACTTTTCGGTCGTCCGCATTTTTTGGGCAATCCACGATATTCCCATATTCATCCTTACAGGTTACCTCTTCACTCAACGAGCCATCCTATGAGTAAAATAAAGTACTTACAGTTTTAATTTTTTAAAGATCACGGCCATTGTTTATCTTCGTAATCTTTTGTTTGCCTTCATTAGGGATATAAAACATAAATGATTTAATTGAGAATGTTAATAATCGCGATGTACGGAACTTCGAAATTTTGCTATGACGAATGACTAAATACCGAATGTTTACCATCGAGATTCTGAGCGACTATTTCGCTTTTATGTGTATAGATGTAAGGAAAACTTAAAAAATAAAATTTGATAGAGGTTAAGTTCAGTTCATGTGAAAGGACCATCGGCGAATTTGTATGGGATCTGGACCAAACTTTCAACAGTGATGAAACTTATGCCATGTGAAAGCTTTTTGGGTTTTATTTCATTCATACTATGGCAGCTAAGCCGAAATCGAGTACGAACATGGCACCATGTTCGCGCTCGATTTCGACTTATATTGGCAGTAGCAGGTAACTAATATACCATATTTTATATTTATTACATATTTTACTGAGGGGCTTGTGGTTAAGTAATAACCAGTGATCGGAGTAGGTAAATGAATTTTATAACATGGATAAGCCCTTTTTCTGGGATTTAATTTTGGTACTTATAATAATAATAATAAAGCCTCTTTCCCCACCGCCGTATCTCTACGTTGATGTCGTGGTGGGGCTTGCGCGCTCTGAACTCTAGGTCTGTGCCGGTAGAGTTTACTTTGCCGGAACAGGTCTGGGATGAGGAGCCAGACCAAGAGAGATACAAAAACCCGCAGGGCGGCATGTGGCGAGCTGTTGGGCAGTAGCGACCCCACGGACCCTATCTTCCGGGAGAAGTCTTGTTCCTCACCTCTGGCTTGCCTTTATTGGCCGGCTGGAGTGAACACTGACGAGGAACGAAACTCCCACCTCATTCTTGCCTTTATTGGCCGGCTTGAGTGGAGATTCGCAAGAGCAAACGTGCTCGGAGGAAGGAAGTATTCCAGTAAGATGCTGGTAGGGATCTTGACCGTACTTCCAGGATTGTCCTGATAGCCGTGGAATACCTCTCCACTCCTCATAAGCACCTCAGGACATGTTGCCCCCTTGTCGCTACGTCACTTTGTGCTAGCGACCGTTTTCGGGGGCCCATTATTGAGTGTGTAAGTCACCCCCTGCCATTTTACCTGTGTATTTTATATAAAATATTGGTCAGGCAGGGGCCATAGTCTTTCCATAGATCTAGATAACCAGTTCACTTAGCCACCCAAACCCATAATCCAACATCGTTGTTTCCATATCCTGCAATGGTTCTACATCAACCGGGGGTTGTCCTTGGGTGCACTAGCATAGTGCGAACAGGGATAATCGTCGGTTGGTGCCTCATTTCATTAAACACGTCTTACGGGCCTCTGCGAGTTGGCTTCGGCCCCCCGTACGCCTTCCAAAGGTCCGGGACCCAAGAAATGTTAAAGACGTACAAAATAATAAAGCCTCTTTTATTCCTTAATTAAAAAATAAACAAAGTATAGCAAAAAAAGTAAATAATAAATAAAATTGAGGAAATTAATTAAGGACCCCTCTTTGGGTAAAGGCCTCCTCCCTTTCTTGCCACTCTCTTCTGTCCTGTGCTACTGCAGGCCAATTCTGGCCCGCTACCTTTTCTATTTCGTCGACCCATCTTTCTCGGGGGCGTCCCTGTCGCCGTTTTCCTTTTGGGCCTGCCCACATGGTGGTTCTTTTACTCCATTTTATGTCTTTGGAGCGAGCTACGTGCCCCGCCCATTTCCACTTCAGTTTCTGCGAATGTTGTAGGGCGTCTATCACTTTTGTCTTCTCGCGAATGGTGGTGTTTCTTCGTTTGTCTTTAAGTTTGATATTTAATATGCTTCTTTCCATAGCGCGCTGGCATGTTTGTATTTTATTTCTGCTTTTTTTGTTGAAGTTCCATGTTTGGCAGGCGTATGTAAGACATGGTAGTATACAGGAGGCCATAACTTTCTTTTACCGATGTAGTGGCAGTTGTGCTTTTAGGACTTCTTTATGACTCCAGAACTTATTCCATGTCATGGACACTCGTGTACTGATTTCGTCTTCGTTTCTCGAGGGTTTGAAAGATGTTTGTTTTCCCAGGTATGTATAGTCTTCTACGTATTCAAGAACTGATCCGTTTACTGTTATAGGATACCCATAACAGTAAACGGATCAGTCAAACCCGAAACCCGAACCGAAACCCGAAACTGTCAAATTTTCCCAATCAACTTTGAACATTATGCTTCAGCGATAAAGTTGAAAATCTATTAGGTAAATAAATTTGACAGATTGTAGTAGCTTGAAGTGCTGGCGTCTGTACTTACTTACTACATATGAATAAATTAGTAGATGGAGTGCCTGAGGGTTTTGACCTCGGATTTTTTCCTCTATTTTAAGAATCGTTATTTTTAGATCGAGGTGGATTTTGTTTTATATACTACTAGCTTCTGCCCGCGACTTCGTCCGCGTGGAATAGTTACTTTGGTGCTCCGCTCCTATTGGTTTTAGCGTGTTGGTTTGTGTGTGGGCTACTTATCTAACACTGAAATAATTTTTCATGTTTTTAACGCTCCAGGCACTCCACTAAATATGACAACGTCGCATTTGCTTAACTTTAAATATGAATGATTGCTTTGAATGAAAATGATTTACTCGTACTTATGAATTAAACTTAAAGACATACATCGAGAGTCTAATGTTATGGTATCGTCGAAACTATGTATTTTTGGAACACAAGACTATACATAAAGCATAACTTTAGAGTTATGGAACATCAAAAGGAAACACCTTGTAGATAAGAAAAAGTGTAAAATGCGACGAATTGTACCAAAATCTATTTAAAAATGTTGATGTTCCAAAACACCATGTTCGCGCTCGATTTCGACTTAGCTGCCATAGTATGAATTAAATAATACTCCAAAAGCTTTCACATGGCATACGTTTCATCATTGTTGCGAGTTTGGTCCAGATCCCATACAAATTCCTAGTCCTTTCACACATTAACAAGTTAGTAGGTACCTAGCTAGTTACACAAAATTATTATGAACTGAACTTACCTCTACCAAATTTTAATTAAGTTATCCTTAGGTATCTATCTTTACACATAAAAGCGATATACTCGCTCAGAATCTCGATGGTAAACATTCGGTGTTTAGTCATTCGTCATAGCAAGATTTCAACATTGCGATTATGAACATTCCCAAGCGTACATTCTAATTCACGTAAATCGTAGGTACTTTTAAACTTTATGAATACAGTACATAGTTGTGGTATGTACAGTCCAATATGGGAGTCGGTCTCCAAGTAGGTAATCGAATATCGGTAAGTAGGTAGGTAATAGAGGACGTGGATCGACCCACACTGGACACGTGTGATGAGCTGCGATCTCACAGAGAGGAGGCTGAGTCCCAGTAAGAAGTAGGTAAGTTGTATTATGGGAGATTCAGATACGAATTGTATGATGAAACTACTTACATCTAAAATGCATGGTGTGGTTTCTCGAAAAATTGCTGCGCTTACTATTATTGGAAATTTCAAGTTTCGCCAACAGTCCTCCAATACAGCACCATTAGCGAAATCAAATAAATGCTCTAAATATGACATAATTAACAAAAAAACATTAAAATTACTATAATATGTAACGAAAAAGATATGACAAGGGAGGACGACTAGATCGTCCGCTTGGAATTTTAAATAAAGTGAATCTACTAGGCTGTACGGTGGGTGTACAAAGAATCGGCACCGCTAGGTGAAGCATTCCGTAAAAAATTGTCCCGTTACTAAAGGGACAAAATGAACAATTTTAAAATTCTACTAATATTTAACGACACTAAACGGACGTGACGAACTCCCGCTTTAAACTAACAATAATGACGACAAAATCAATATTCTTTGTTCTTTTAGAGGGAATCATTATTTCATAACATAAGTACCTAGGGAGATATCTAACGGTGGACATATACGCTACGAGAAATCGGTTCGAACGGTACCGATAAATCGCTACATGTATGTTATAAAACTGTAAAGTTTCGTCCGATTTTTTAAGACTGTGCAGTCGAACGGAACAGTATGAACGACTGATCGTAACGTGTATGCGCTCGTCAGTTTTTGTGGTCAGTTTTGTTGTCACTCGCAGTTCGGATGGACGTGCGCACTCGTCATGGAGATGGCGTCTCAAACTAATCGCGAATGGCTAGAACAATTTATTGAGCTATATCACAGTGAACCTTGTCTTTGGAATACTAAAGGCAAAGAGTATCACAATCGCGATTTAAAACGTTCAGCGTACAATTGAAAAATTGAAAAAATTAAAATAGTAGACCCTAGTGCTGACAAAGACGCTGTGCTGTGTTTTTTTTCTTTTAGGGCGAATATTAATTCAACAACTGCTAAAACGTTGTCCGTCGAAGCCATCGCTGACACGTGTGCGTCGGCACCGTTTATTGTACCGTCTGATCGTAACGATTTCTCGTAGCGTATATGGCTTGTATGCCATGTACGATAAACTGTACCGTTCGAACTGTACAGTCTGATCGTAACGATTTCTCGTAGCGTATATGTCCACCATAAGGTAAAATTCGTAAATGAAAGAATGTTTTAAGAACTTCCCAATATCACGTTATTACTGTGACTATAGTGGACTTCTTATTTGACTACCAGCATGCGTAGCACGACCACCGTAGAAACGGGTTTTGTCGACAGAAGAATAGACAAAATGACAGATAAACAATCACAATCTGTCATTTTGTCTATTCTTCCGTCGACAAAACCCGTTTCTACGGTGATAGTTCGTACGCCTTTCGTCACCGATTACCGCGTCACGGTCGCCCGATGGGTAAAAAGAAATGGCTGATCTACCATAATAATATTACCATGAAAAGAAAATAACTTGTTTTGTTAGTTTTGTACAGACGCCAGCACATCAAGCTACTACAATCTGTCAAATTTATTTAATAGATTTTCAACTTTATCACTGAAAAATAAGGTTCTTAGTTGATTGGGAAAATTTGACAGTTTCGGGTAGCTTGATGTGCTGGTGTCTGTACTATATTGAAAGCAAATAAAACAGTAGTGACTAAAGTGGAATGTCCACCTTGGATATCATTATTTCATGAATTTTATTGTTCGCGACGATGCGTCACCAACAATATGGTTTATATAGAATCAGTAATTTAACTTAGCTTAAGTATATAGGTGCCATAATGATGTGTCATCAACAATTAGTTTGTTTTAAAATCAATAATTTTAACTTAGCCTAAGTATGTAGGAGATATAATTTCCCCTCTGTAAATGTTTATTTACATAATAAATCATGTAATTCGATGATGTGCGCGCCAATGCGCCGTCAGAAATGAGTTTTATTTGGAGAATTTCCTATTTACGTATGCGCACACGTTTTTTGCACACAATTTTGCACAAAGTGTGACCCGCCTACGGATAGGAAATAATTTAATGTCGCAACAATGCGAAATAAAACAATACATAGTGCGTGCAGACACTATACTAACTCAAATATGTAAAAATTATAGCTATTGATAGTGTTATCTAGCAATTAAAACAAAATCAAAATGACAATTTTGATGAAAGTCGTGAACTCGACCATTGTACGCCTCGATTAGGTAGGTAAAATAGTAAAAAGGTAAAATCTTTTAATGTATCCAGGTCACCTAGACCGAGACCTAGCCCTGGACCTAACTTCCTGAAATCTAGCCCTTCAGGATACCTACCTAATCGAGTCTGAAAACCGCAAAGCGGATTTCGTAAAATAAAGGCTACCCAACCTGTATTCAGAGGCTCATAGCGGGCTGAAAAATCTAGATACAAAAAATAAAATACTAGATTTTTCTAGGGAAATAGACTAGCTTGAGGTTTCTTTTGGAATGGTAAAGATCGGTTCAGTACTTTACCCGTAAAATCACTTGCAAATAATTTAATATTTAATTAATTAAATAATTCCCGTTATAACTGAAATATCTTTTCAGCGGGAATAGCTAGAATCATGCACGAAACCTCATTAGAAAGGCCATAATTTTACGAATCCCGTGATATATAACACACCATGTAAAGTTATTAAAATAAGGGTGTTTAGTCATAAAACAAATAGAAACTTAAGTGATTTTTATCAAATAAAGATTGTAAAACGGGAGGCGATTCGCGGCTCTCAATAAGGTAAAGGTTCGCTACTACTTAAGCTAGCGCGCCACCTGCCAACTTTGTAGTCATCGATATGGAAACTAATTCCACCTAAATAGCAATGTAGTAGTACTAGAGAGTCCTGAAATCGCTTCCTGAATACTTATGAAGACTTATCAGTAAATATGGTATTTTATTCCCCCCGTCAAAAACCCGTGTTCCTTCAAGAGATTTCGCAGTGAGTATTGAAGATACCCTGAACTATTGGTGCAGGACGTCAGCGCCGCTTGGACTGGGAAGCCTTACAAACTTCCCGTTATTGAGTCTGGCGATCACGCCCGTCCGGTACATCTGTTGGTCCTGTCGAGCCGGATATCTTCGAAGAAGGAATATTTCTGGAATCAGAAGACCAGTTCCCGAAAGATTATTTTCGAAATCCTGAAGACTCAACATTGAAGAATCACTTGAAGGGTTACCGAAGAAGGAATATTTCTGGAATAAGAGGACCTGTTCCTGAGGGATTATTTTCGAATCCTGAAGACTTATAGCTGAAGGATTATTTTCGAATCCCGAAGAATTATCACTGAAGAATTATTGTCGAATCCCGGAATCCTGAAGAATTATTTTGAATCCTGAAGACTTATGACTGAAGAGTTATTTTTCCTGAAGGATTATTTTGAAGACTGAAGAGTTATTTTTTCCTGAAGGATTATTTTGAAGACTGAAGAGTTATTTTTTCCTGAAGGATTATTTTGAAGACTGAAGAGTTATTTTTCCTGAAGGATTATTTTGAAGACTGAAGAGTTATTTTTTCCTGAAGGATTATTTTGAAGACTGAAGAGTTATTTTTTCCTGAAGGATTATTTTGAAGACTGAAGAATTATTTTGGATCCTGAAAACCTTTTTACTGAAGAATTATTCTTGGATCCTGAAGAGTTATTTTTTCCTGAAGAATTATTTTTTGGACTTTGAAAAATTAACATTGAAGATAGAAGAAATACTTTGACGTTTGAATATTTGTTTTGAAGATTGAAGAAACATCTTGGAAGTTTGAAGATCTGTGTGAAGGATTGCAGCTAGTGCGTACATAGTGAAGTGCTGTCTCTGAATCTAAACCAACATGCCGATCACGAGGTCACAAGGCAAAGCACCTGAAGCATGGACGGTGGAGTTGGACAGAACGCGTACCTCTACAGCCATACGTCATGAGATACCTCCACGTTCGCCGTCCACTACGGAAGAGACCGAGCAGCCGCTGCCGCCGCCGCCCCCCCCTGCCCCGCACGGGGGTGAAGATGTACCTGCACCAACACAATCAAAGGAAACAGAACAAATAGAATAACCGACTACATTCAGGAAGGAAACCAGATTGGAAGGAACTTCAGATAAGACATTGAAACCTTCGGATAAATCAGTGAATCCGGATAAAGCAGTGAAGCACTCAACTGAGAGAAAGGATGGAAATTATAGAGGAATCATACCGATGACTACCCGGGGTGACGCCCGTAACGAACATAGAGGACCGCCGTCAACAAATAGGACGATACGGTCAAATAGAAAATTATCAAGAGCGCGTGAAGACTTATTGAAGATTAGGTTGGAACTTGCTCAAATAGCACTTCAAAGAGCCGAAGAAGAAGATTCTGATGGCTACATGGATGATCTAAATTCGAACAACGAGTACGTGCGATCGTGGCTGGAAGAGGCACCTGAGCCTGAGCCTGAGACAATGAAGGAGGACAATGCCGCCGAGGGGAACCGCAGTTTTTATAGAAGCCGTAAGGCCGTCGATACTCAACCGCCCCCGGAGGAAGATGCCGATGAAGGAAACCGGAGCAACCGAAGCCAAGGGGCCGTCGCTGCTCAACCCTTCGTGGAAGTCGGATCGATAGTGAACCTCCATCAACAACAGCAAGTACACATGTTACCTCATTCTATAGTTAACGAAGTGAAAAATATAGAACCATCGAAGGATCCGGGGGAAACACAACTCCGTCCATTCATAACGGAGTTGACGTCCGCTATAGCGTCGCTAGCCGACAAGAAAACAGAACAGTGGTCATCGAATAACCCCTCGGCGTCGAAGGTGATTATGACCCTACCAAATTACAGTGGGGCTCATACCGAATGGCTTTCGTTTCGCGCCATTTACGAAACAACTCGTCGATACTTCAACGATGTTGAGAACACAGCTAGGCTGAGAAGGAGCCTGCGCGGACGAGCATTGGAAACAGTGAGCTCAGAACTCATCGGACATGCAAGACCAGATGACATCATGAGAGAACTCGAGCTGCAGTTCGGCCATCCAGACTCAATTGCTCAAGCTGAAACAGATAGACTCCGTGGGCTGCCGCGCTGCAGTGAATCACCAAAGGATATCTGCACGTTCGCAAGCCGAGTCAGAAGCGGCATAGTCACGCTACGTGCGTTGAAGAAAGAACACTACTTGATCAACGCTGAATTGATGCGACTACTGACTGAGAAGCTGCCAAATTCCCTCCGGGTACAATGGTATAGGACCTATACCGAGAAGTACCAATCGCTGCCAGACTTATCACTGTTCAGCGACTTTATCACCGAACAAGCCCGTTTCTGCAGTGCTTTCGCTCCGCCCGAGAATATTAGTCCGGTCGAAGCTACAGCAACCAGACGTGTCACCCAAAGGACACATACAGCAACAGACAAGACGGCGTTGAAATGCCGTGTCTGTCAGAAAGAAGGGCATGAAGCTTATGACTGCAAGAAGTTCAAAGAAGCAACCAGGAATAAGAGATGGGAACTTGCAAAGAAACTAAGGTTGTGTTTCCGTTGTCTGCGAGTCCATCGATCGGAACACAAATGTCCGAAAAAGAAGTGTGGCCACAAGGAGTGTCCAGCCACGCACCATCCGCTTCTTCATTATGACAAGAAGCCTGCTGCAGAGGATGTCGAGAAGCCTGATGCCCCAGACAAGAAGGAGCCTCAGGAAACAGTAGCAAGCTCGAGGTCAACATCAAACCAGACATACCTGAAGATCATACCGGTCCGGGTAATCGGACCGGCGGGAGAAGCATCAACATTTGCGCTGCTTGATGATGGATCAACCGTTTCACTGATAGATGAAGACATCGCAAAGGAAATCGGGGCAGAGGGCCGCATCGACCCTCTGAAGATAGGTGCGATCGGTGACACCACGATCGACACTCCTTGCTCGCGTCGAGTAACCGTCGACCTTGCAAGCCAGCTGAGAAGCAAAGTGCCATTCAGGGCGCGCACCATACCGAAGCTCAACCTCGCACCACAAACAGTCAGCGAAGAAGACATCGCACAATGCAAACATCTGGACGACCTGAAGCAACAGCTGACGTACAACATTGGCGCACCGAAGATACTCATCGGTCAAGATAACTGGCACCTATTATTGGCCAGTGAAATCCGCAGAGGTCCGAGACACCAGCCTATCGCATCACTCACCGTGATGGGCTGGACCTTACACGGCGCGCACACCAGAATCTTGGGTCAACAGGTGCATTACGTCAACCGACTGGCAACGAGCGATGAACAACTGAACGAGCAACTTCGTGAATTCTTCGCATTAGAGTCGCTGACTATCAATCCGAAGCGACCAAACTCCGATCCTGAAAAGAAAGCAGAAGACATCCTGAATAAGCACACTCAGCAGTTAGAAGATGGGCATATAGAAACCGCTATGCTTTGGAATAATGAAAGCATAGAAATGCCAGATAGTTATGGGACCGCACTCAATAGGCTGGTCTCAATCGAAAAGAAGCTCGACAGAAACCCTGTTCTTCGAGATAGATACACAGAACAAATGGACTCCCTCATGATGAAGGGATACGCAGAAAAGGCGCCCAAGACGAGCACACCGAGCAGAACGTGGTACCTACCACACTTCGACGTGTTCAACCCGATGAAGCCAGACAAGCTCCGCATAGTACATGACGCTGCGGCCAAATCAAGAGGAGTGTCACTCAACGACTTCCTTCTAACTGGACCAGACCTGCTGCAGTCGCTGCCCGGCGCTATGATGAGGTTCCGTCGACACTGCATAGCCATTTCCGGCGATATAACGGAAATGTTTATGCAGGTCAAGGTGCGAGCTCAAGACCGAGACGCACTTCGATACCTGTGGAGAGGCGACAGAAGAGAGGGAGCGCCTGAAGAATACCGTATGACGTCCATTATATTCGGTGCGGCAAGTTCGCCGTGCACGGCCATATTCGCAAAGAATTGGAATGCGAAAAGGCACATAGAGGAGCATCCAGAAGCAGTGGAAGCTATCATCCATAATCATTATATGGATGATTACCTCGATAGTTACAAGACGGTCGAGGACGCAACGCGTATCGCAACGACGGTGAAAAACATACACCTGAAAGCGAAGTTCGAACTCAAGAAGTGGGTATCGAACAGTGCGCAAGTCATAGAAAACATAGAACCGTCACAGATCCGAACTGAAGTCGTCAGCATCGGAAATACAGAAGACACTGAAAAGATACTCGGCCTAATATGGAGACCGGGTGAAGACGCGCTGGGCTTCAATCTAACGCTCGCGCGCCTACCAAAAGGTGTATTGGAAAAGGAAGTACCTACAAAAAGAGAGGCACTGAAAATCGTAATGTCACTGTACGACCCGCTCGGACTCGCCTCACCAGTTACGATAAGAGCCAAGCAGATACTGCAAGAGGCATGGAGGCGAGGAGTCGACTGGGATCAGGCGCTAGATAAGGACCTGGCAACCCAGTGGAGAATTTGGATACAGCATTTGCAACAGCTCAAGAATATCAGCATACCAAGATGCTATCCGGGATACAGCGATGCTGTAGAAACACAAATCCATGTGTTCACCGACGCAAGCGAAATGGCATACGCGACAGCAGTATACTGGCGGACCACATCAATAGAAGGCAAGCAGCAAGTCAGCCTCGTCATGGCAAAGGCGAAGGTGGCACCACTGAAGCTGCAATCGATACCGCGCCTCGAACTGCAGGCCGCGGTGATGGGAACCCGCGTGGCTGCAGCCGTGATGCAAGAACACAACATCAAACCCGCATCGGTGACATATTGGTCAGACAGCAAGACCGTCCTGACATGGATAAGAAGAGGAGCGCGAGTGTACAAACCCTTTGTCGCTCACCGCATAGCTGCCATAGAAGAAAACAGCAAAGTCGAAGATTGGCGATGGGTACCAACGAAGATGAATATCGCAGACATCGCTACCCGTGACGTACCACAAAACTTCGACTCACAACATGCATGGTACTGCGGCCCTAGCTTCTTGTACGAAGAACCGTCGTCATGGCCATCAGAAAAACCCCCCATCAAAGAGGAGACGGGGGAAGAAAGGACCCTCGTAGCCGTCGAAGCAGCTGACACGCGAAAGCTATCAGAAGTCATACCAGATCCGGTTAGATTCTCAAGATGGGAACGGTTACTCCACGCGACGGCAAGCGTCCTACGGTTCATAGCTCTCTGCAGAGAACGAAAAGAGAAAACGTTCTACAAAAGAACGAAAAAGAATGCAGAGAAAGATCCAGACTGGCGTAAACAGAAGAAGGCGACGCCAACTCCTCCAAAAAAGACAGCAAAGACGTCTGATATTCAAATCATGAAGCAAACAGTAGAAGCAGAGTATCTCCACGAAGCAGAGAGAATACTCATTCAAGTCGTGCAGCAGCAATCTTTCGCTCATGAAATAGCGAAGCTGCGTGAACAGAAGACATTAGAGAAAAATAGTCGACTGCGGCCACTACAGATAGAAGTAGTGGACAATGTTCTACGCTTGAGAAGCCGAATAGCCGCAACGGACGAAGTAACAGATGACGTGAAGCTTCCGCCGATATTGCACGGCGACCATCACATCACCCAGTTATACATAGACAAAGGCTACCCAACCTGTATTCAGAGGCTCATAGCGGGCTGAAAAATCTAGATACAAAAAATAAAATACTAGATTTTTCTAGGGAAATAGACTAGCTTGAGGTTTCTTTTGGAATGGTAAAGATCGGTTCAGTACTTTACCCGTAAAATCACTTGCAAATAATTTAATATTTAATTAATTAAATAATTCCCGTTATAACTGAAATATCTTTTCAGCGGGAATAGCTAGAATCATGCACGAAACCTCATTAGAAAGGCCATAATTTTACGAATCCCGTGATATATAACACACCATGTAAAGTTATTAAAATAAGGGTGTTTAGTCATAAAACAAATAGAAACTTAAGTGATTTTTATCAAATAAAGATTGTAAAACGGGAGGCGATTCGCGGCTCTCAATAAGGTAAAGGTTCGCTACTACTTAAGCTAGCGCGCCACCTGCCAACTTTGTAGTCATCGATATGGAAACTAATTCCACCTAAATAGCAATGTAGTAGTACTAGAGAGTCCTGAAATCGCTTCCTGAATACTTATGAAGACTTATCAGTAAATATGGTATTTTATTCCCCCCGTCAAAAACCCGTGTTCCTTCAAGAGATTTCGCAGTGAGTATTGAAGATACCCTGAACTATTGGTGCAGGACGTCAGCGCCGCTTGGACTGGGAAGCCTTACAAACTTCCCGTTATTGAGTCTGGCGATCACGCCCGTCCGGTACATTTATTGTAATACAATAAGATTTGTTTTTAAAACAAAACAGTATTCTTTAAAACATCACAAAAAACGTTGAGATGTGTCTTATAAAATAAAACCATGAAAAACGGTTAGTCAAAGTTAGCGACAGGAGGTGTGACACGCTAAAATTGCCTGTTTTGCTTCTTATTTTTAATTATTAATCTGTTAAATTAGCAACAATTGACTCCCTCATACGTATTTTTTAATGCATAAGAACTAAACAGTAAATAAATAAAACAAATTATTAAAAAAAACAAAAAACCCGACTGCAAAAACTCAACAGAAAAGAGAAAAACAAGCATTATAATCTATTGGAATCCGTTCAGCCCTTACGGGATGAAAAGGTAACAGGCAGATAATAAATCTATTTTAGGGGTTCCGTATCTCAAAATAAAAATTTTAACCCTTAAATTATGACTTATTTTATTTTTATTTTTTTTCTACTTCGTTGTCGGTCAAGACCCTTTTTCTCAGGAACGAAGAGGCATCAAGTTGAAATAGATATCAAAAACTTAGATCTACGGTCTCTTGGATCTGTAACGAAACCAAACTTGCAAGTCAACGCAATAAAAAAATACGGCCATTTATGCCGCATATTTTGACACTCGCAAATAAACCAGTCTATTTGGTAATTTCCGTTGGCCCAGCAGCATGAAGTTTGGCGAGAAGCAAGGTCAAGTAAAGAGGAAAATCCGAAAATTGGTAATTTATGAACTGCAAAGTTAAGTTTGTTCTTCAATCCGGGATCAATTTATAGACCGTGTCTTGAAGTAACACTTAGTATGTAGGTATTTCATTCAAATCGGTACTCTCCACTCTATTAAAAGTTCTTTTTCTATTGAAAAGTTAAGTTTGTCCTTCAATCCAGATTTGGAAATTCAGGCAGCCGATCAAGCACAGCTTTGAGACGGAACCTTTAGGGCGTAAATCCTACTCATATTTGTCCGGCTTTTTAACATAAATAAAACAGGTTTATATGATTCTAAATGCCTTTCTTAAAATACTAATTATTCATTTTACTATTATCACCACCATTAAATTGTAATATCTACTCTAGTGCCGCCATTGAACCGAAGTAAAACCCACATGTTAGAAAGGTTCCTAGTTTACGACTTTAAATTGTGATAACTTTGACAGAGTGGGCCGATTTTAATGAAATATTGACTAAATGATATAATTCAAGATACAGACTATGGCTATATTTCCAATTTCCTTAAATCTCTTAAAAAGAAGACACAAAAAAAAAATGTACATATGAATTTTAAAATCATCCCCCAAACAGGTAAAATAGGGGTTTTACCTGTTTGGGGGATGATTTAAAAAACGCCGGAATGTTGAATTCTTTATTTCTTAACAAAAGCATAAATTTTAATTTTCATATCTCTAACTTAAGAAATGCTGGATTTGCCATACAAACAGTCATCCCCTGTAGGATCTCTCATCTCATGCCCTTTTGATATTATTTTTGAGACAAAAAGTACCCTATATCCTTCTCCAGGATGCCATCTATACCAAATTTTATCGAAATCCGTTCAGTGGTTTAGCCGTGAAAAGGTAATAAACATACATACAGGCACAGTTATTTTCGAATTTATAATATTAGTATGGATGAATTGATGATTGACTGCTTAACTCTATAAAAGTATAGCATGATGATAATCATTTAAAAGGTTAAATTTGTAACTATCTGCTACATTCGTTCCTTATTCAGCCCAGTGAAGTATTGGAATAATTCAACTGTTGTATAGTGGTATATTGTGTTCTATCTCTTCTCATTTCCTACGAAATGTATGGGAAGTTTTTTTTGCAATTTCTGACTTTTCTCGTACTCAAACCTCAGTTGGCCTAATATAGTTTTTTGATATTAGTAATAAGAAATAGGATCGACCGGTATCAAAAAAGTTGTTGTGAAAATTGGCCATTCTTTCTTGCTGACTGTACAATTTTTTCAAAATCTGTGAATGCAAATCAAAATGTTTCAAAAAGTTAAGGACAGTCTCCTAAGACTGTTTTCTTGTAGCGACAACGGTTAAGGTACCTGCCCTTATTGCCCCATCTCAAAATCCACCCTGTATATGCTGTGATTGACTGCTTAGCTCCATAAAGGTATAGCGTGATGATAATCTTTTAAAAGGTTAAATCCGTAACTATCTGCAATATTCTAACCTTTTGGCTAGTCTTTTTACAATTTGCGGTAAACTATAGAAGAATACGAACACAATGCTACATTGCTCATCCCCCATAGCAAATAGCGTGATAATAATTTTTGAAAAATCTATTGTGATGTTTCCATTATTTGACTTATAGATTATTTATACCAATTTTCAAGTTAATTAAACCGCACAGTAAAATCCTCCACTGTAATAATGACGTTTCACCCCATAAGGGGTTGATTTTCAAAAAACCCTGATATACGTTTTTATTTATTTTCAGTTTTAATTATAAATACTGAGTTTCGAGTTAATCAGACCGCTCGTTAAAATTCTTTCATACAAAGCTTGACATCCCCCAATCCTCCTTTAGGGGGTACTTTAGAATGGGCACGCCACAATTGCGGCGATAAGACCCCTCTTTGAGTAGTGGCTTGAGAGGCGTCACGGCGTCCTCACCTTCCGCCTGACGCAGGTCCTCACCGGACACGGGTGCTTCGGGAGGTACCTGTTCAGGATAAGGCGGGAGGAAACACCCGGGTGTCACCATTGTGTGGATCGGCCTGAGGACACGGTGGAGCATACGGTGGAGGTCTGCCCGGCTTGGGCGGAGCAACGCCGTGTCCTCGTGGAGGCGATCGGCGGCGGTGATCTCTCGCGTCCGGCCCTGGTTCAGGCCATGGTACGGAGCGAGAGGAAATGGCAGGCCGTCACCTCCTTCTGCGAAGCGGTAATGCTCGCGAAGGAGGAGGCGGAACGCGTGAGGGAGAGGCAAATTTCGCGCCCTCACGCCCCTAACCGCCGCAGGAGGAGACGCCCGGGGCGGGAATCGCGAGCCGATATCCGGCCACCGTAGGCGCGGGCTTGCGGACGGTGAGCAATGGGTAGCTCGCCGTCCGATAAGGACCAAGCCCGGGTCGACGGCGCGTTGTGTTCCACGCGCGCCTCAAAGAGATGTCAGCAGAATTGACGGGGTCCGTTAGGGCAATGCCTGCCGGGGGTTCGAAGAAAACCGATGGGGACATCGTGGCCCCCGGCAACAGGGCAACCGAAGGAACACGGGTGGGTTTTAGTCAGTAAGAGTCTGACACGCCCTCCCGCTCCACCCAGAGCGGGAGAAGTTATTTGATAATTTCCCACCCAAAAAAAAAAAAAAAAAAAAGGGGGTACTTTAGAAAAACTAAAAATGGCAAACTTTATAATTTACAAAGATAAGTATTTGTGCCAAGTTTCAAGTTTATTAACTCAAGGAAAAACATTGTTCATACAAACTAAATCCCCCCTTTTCTCCCCCTTAAAGGTCGAATTTCCAAAAATCCGTTCTTAGCAAACGTCTACTAAGTATAAACTACCTCCCTACCAAATTTCATCTTTTTACGTCAAGTAGTTTTCGATACTTCGTGATGAATGAGTAAGTGAGTGAGTGAGTGAGTGACCTTTCGCTTTTATATATTTAGATTATGTATATATATTTGGAATTGACTCATTTTTAACTTTTATTTGATACCAATAATGTATTTTTTTTAAACCTACCCCTCCTTTTTTCTATTTGCAGATGCAATATATAAATATTATATAGCCTATGTCACTCCCACTATTAAGACGAACCTAACGACACCTCATATGTTAAAATCTATCAAACCGTCTAGGCTACAGAGCGTGCCAAAGAAATAGACATACATACAAACATACATACATACATACATACATACAGACATACATACTCTCGAAAAACATTACCCTCCTTCTGGGGCAGTCGGGTAAAAAAAACTGCGTTCAACAGAGAATAAGAATGTATGTAAATTGTTTGTTAATGTTTGTGACAATACTTTTTCCTTAGGTATAATTTTTCACGGAATGGTTCAGGTACTTACTTGAACTGTTGATTGCGGTTGAACACTTTTCTGCAAAGAAGGAAAATTTTTTTTTTGTAAAATATCGTCTTTATGTTATTATGTTGCCCTACCCTACCTACTTACCTAATTATTTACATTTTTTCTATTAGGCAGGTAGGTACATCGTAAAGCAAAAACTTTTTTACGAAATACTTAAACTAAGCTAGTAGGTACATAATCCGCACAAAATCGACATAATTAGGTATTAATATTATTCTAAACTCAACCATCTATAAGTAAAATAATAAGTAGTCACAAGTAGATAACTACTTGTTACGCGGAAATATATACCCGCAGTGTAGATACGTAGGCATCGAATAATACTTTGTTGATTTTATGAATGAACGCCCACGAGGCTCGGGCTGCCACGTGCATGCAAGTCGGGTACGACACAATGACACAACTTAGATGTAGCATCGGCTAAATTCGTAAAACCGATCACCTAAATTCGTAAAACCGATTCTCTTGTACACCGAACTAAACTAACTAAACTATCACTAAAATTCTTTACTTTTGACTATGAGGATCTCAGCTATTCTGCAAAATAAATTCTCTAAATTTAATAGTAGATTGTTTACCAAGGGAACAAACAACTATTTTTAAGGCGAGAGTGTTTCTTTGAATCCAGAGCGGAGCGAAGGATTCTAGAGTAGAATCCTGAGCACAGCGAGGGATTCAAAGTACGTCACTCGAGCTTAAAATAGTGTTGCTCCCGAGGTGAACACTCTACTTTTTATCACCATCTATGAGAAAAAAAAACGTGTGCGGTTCGACCCCCGTCAGGAACGAAGTTCCTTCTCACGTATGGTTTAAAACAAAAACAAAATTTTCGCCGCCATCGTGGATTTACATTTTGACCTCACTATCGACTTTAGCACCTTCGAAAACTATGAAAACGATACCCATGATGAAAAATTTGAACATTTTTGCAGCTAGGTACCATCTTGGATTTACATTTTGACCTCACTATCAGCACCATTAGCGAAATCAAATAAATGCTCTAAATATGACATAATTAACAAAAAAATCTTTAAAATTATTATAATATGTAACGAAAAAGATAGGACGACTAGATCGTCCGCTTGGAATTTTAAATAAAGTGAATCTACTAGGCTGTACGGTGGGTGTACAAAGAATCGGCACCACTAGGTACTTACTTGAACTGTTGACCGCAGTTGCACACTATCCTGCAAAGAAGAAAACATTTTTTTTTTGTAAAATATCGTCTTTATGTTATCATGTTTCCCTACCCTACCTACTTACGTAATTATTTACATATTTTCTATAAGGCAGATAGGTACATCGTAAAGCAAAAACTTTTTTACGAAATACTTAAACTAAGCTTGTAGGTACATAATCCGCACAAAATCGACATAATTAGGTATTAATATTATTCTAAACTCAACTATATAAAAGTAAAATTATAAGAAGTCACAAGTAGATAACTACTTGTTACGCGGAAATATACCCGCAGTGTAGATACGTAGACATCGAATAATACTTTGTTGATTTTATGAATGAACGCCCACGAGGCTCGGGCTGCCACGTGCATGCAAGTCGGGTACGACACAATGACACAACTTAGATGTAGCATCGGCTAAATTCGTAAAACCGATCACCGTCTGAACAGAGTGCGCCTTCAAAATCACCAATGGTGCCGATTCTCTTGTACATTGAACTAAACTAACTAAACTATCACTAAAATTCCTTACTTTTGACCATGAGAAACTCAAAGCTATTCTCTAAAATAAATTTTCTAAATTTAATAGTAGATTGTTTACCAAGGGAGCAAACAACTATTTTTAAGGCGAGAGTGTTTCTTTGAATCCAGATTGGAACGAAGGATTCTAGAGTAGAATCCTGAGCGCAGCGAGGTATTCAAAGTACGTCACTCGAGCTTAAAATAGTGTTGCTCCCGAGGTGAACACTCTACTTTTTATCACCATCTATTAAAAAAAAAAACGTGTGCGGTTCGACTCCCGTCAGGAACGAAGTTCCTTCTCACGTATGGTTTAAAACAAAAACAAAATTTTCGCCGCCATCGTGGATTTACATTTTGACCTCACTGTCGAATTAAGCACCTTCGAAAACTATGAAAACGATACCCATGATGAAAAATGTGAACATTTTTGCAGCTACCATCTTGGATTTACATTTTGACCTCACTATCAGCACCATTAGCTAAATCAAATAAATGCTCTAAATATGACATAATTAACAAAAAAATCTTTAAAATTACTATAATATGTAACGAAAAAGATAGGACGACTAGATCGTCCGCTTGGAATTTTAAATAAAGTGAATCTACTAGGCTGTACGGTGGCTGTACAAAAAATCGGCACCACTAGGTACTTACTTGAACTGTTGATCGCGGTTGAACACTATCCTGCAAAGAAGAAAACATTATTATTTGTAAAATATCGTCTTTATGTTATTATGTTTCCCAACCCTACCTACTTACCTAATTATCTCATCACCTGTTAAGCAGCCTTATAAAGGCGGATAACAATTAAAATTCTATTGTGTCTCGTTAATGACTGTTGAAGGGTTATTTACATTTTTTCTATAAAGCAGGTAGGTACATCGTAACGTAAAAACTTTTTTACGAAATACTTATACTAAGCTTGTAGGTACAGTGCCGACCAAAAGTCCATGAGCAATCTCACAAAGCAATAGACTGACGCTTCGGTTTGACTTACGACCTTCTTCTATAAGTTGTTACAATACTGTAGACACGCACATTACACACACACACTCACTTTGTCTGCAACCAATGACTAGTTCAATAATCATCATTCGTTTTTAGTTTCATTCGTCTTGTTCACATAAATATTAAAGTTTAGCAGGTAGACCACAAAAAACTAAGTAAATTATTTCGATTTCTGTGGGGTAGATGCAGTTTGTTACGAGTATTCAATTAATAGAACTTTTTTGGTTCGTGGATAATATTGGTGACGAGTATTTAGCGCAGTGTTGTGGTTATTATTATCAAAAAGCAGGCATAAAATATATTGAAGAGATCAGATCAGATCAGAAAATATTATTGCGCTGCGTAAAAGTGAAGTGAATATCTAATGAAACCGGACTAAGTGTGAGTGTTATCATTAATATATTTCATATTTTACTAAACATAAATCTTAATCAAGGGTATTGTTGATAGAACAGAGGTATTGTTGAGACAGAAGATGCCTTTAAAGTTTTAAATTCATTGTGAGGTTTAATTCGATTAGTGAATAATAAATAATAAGGTATTATGTGTAATAAAAACAATGTTTTTCTTTGTTCTAGAGAAATACTGTGAGGGTTAAGAGATATGAGGAAGGGGCTTATTATCGAGTAGCAGCGACGTCAAATGGTGAATGAAACAAATGGTTTCATACCAACGAGACATTTTGCTGAATTATTAAAAACACGTCATTATGAACCGTTCGCCGTGCACTCTGAAGGCTTGCATCACTGAAGACCAGCTAGAAAACCGTTTTTGACCTTAAAATATTGACCGTACCAACTTAATAAACAACAGATTCGTTATTGCATGAATTTATGGTAACGAATTTTTTAAGCACGTTTCAATAGGGTGTTTGTCGTATTTCTTGCAGATATACCGAAATTGTTTAATATTATTTTAGTAATAGTATTATTTTAGGATAAAAATTTGAGGTTTAGTTTCAATCTTCTTTTCGTAAAGAAAATGAATACTTAAGCTTTAACCTCAATAACAACCAATATTTACTAAAGTCAAATAAAATGTAAAATAATTAATACAAATAAAATATAAACAAACTGCCCATATTTAACCTTAAAATTACCTATTCTGTAAGTAGTTTTTTACATTTTAAGTAGTCTAATATTCTTATTTATTACTTAATTACTTCGACCATGATCAAAGCTTAATATTTATGGTGAAAAAATCCATTAAAAATTTAAAATATTTCATAATTTAAATATGTCTAAATAATACAAACTGCTTCCAAGTTTCTTGACATCTATTTCACATCTTATTCAGCTGAAGTAATGATAAATAATTGTAGCAGTTTATTAACTTATGTAAAATAAATATAACGAATAAACATATATTTTTTAATTTTGTTATCATATATCACGCATTTTTTATTCTAAAACCTTTATTGCAATAACAACATAAAAAAGCAGCAATATTTAAAAAATATTATTATCGAAAACAAAAATAATAATATTTGCAAAAAACCGCACTGTGTTTCACGAGATTAGAACCTGAGGCAGATTGAATTCCATACCAACGCTTAACGCTTTCTGCTATCTGCGCTTGTTAAGTTACTATTGAATTTTAGCAATGCCATTAACTGGTCAAGTTCACGCGCATAGTGCGTGTGTGCTAGCATGTTTAAAGCGACGGAAATATATTGTTGTTTCGTGTAACTGCGTTATCTGTGGTGTGTGTATCGTGTTGCTTACACATACAAATGTACGAGCTATACCGCGTGTTCACAGCAATACGACTCTTAGCGTGCTCATGCACTTTTGAGCGCTTACTGTACATAATCCGCACAAAATCGACATAATTAGGTATTAATATTATTCTTAACTCAACCATATAAAAGTAAAATAATAAGTAGTCACAAGTAGATAACTACTTGTTACGCGGAAATATACCCGCAGTGTAGATACGTAGGCATCGAATAATACTTTGTTGATTTTATGAATGAACGCACACGAGGCTCGGGCTACCACGTGCATGCAAGTCGGGTACGACACAATGACACAACTTAGATGTAGCATCGGCTAAATTCGTAAAACCGATCACCGTCTGAACAGAGTGCTCCTTCAAAATCACCAATGGTGCAGATTCTCTTGTACATTGAACTAAACTAACTAAACTATCACTAAAATTCCTTACTTTGACTATGAAAAACTCAAAGCTATTCTGCAAAATAATTTTTCTAAATTTAGTAGTAAATTGTTTACCAAGGGAGCAAACAACTATTTTTAAGGCGAGAGTGTTTCTTGGAATCCAGATTGGAGCGTAGGATTCTAGAGTAGAATCCTGAGCGCAGCGAAGTATTCAAAGTACGTCACTCGAGCTTAAAATAGTGTTGCTCCCGAGGTGAACACACTACTTTTTATCACCATCTATGAGAAAAAAAAAACGTGTGCGGTTCGACCCCGTCAGGAACGAAGTTCCTTCTCACGTATGGTTTAAAACAAAATCAAAATTTTCGCCGCCATCGTGGATTTACATTTTGACCTCACTATCGATTTTAGCACCTTCGAAAACTATGAAAACGATACCCATGATGAAAAATTTGAACATTTTTGCAGCTACCATCTTGGATTTATATTTTGACTTCACTATCAGCACCATTAGCTAAATCAAATAAATGCTCTAAATATGACATAATTAACAAAAAAAACTTTTTACAAGAAAAAAACTACCGACTTCCAAAAAAAATACTACAAAGTGCAAAATTACTTTAATTTCGGAAGATTTTTTTGGAAGTCGGTAGTTTCTTTTTTTGTAAAAAGTTTTTACTTTTCACTTTTTAGTTGTGGTACCTACCCCACACACATTCGAATACCACTACCTACTAGGAGTGTCAGTAACTTATCATATCATCTACTTACATACTAAGTGGGAAAAAAAATACGTATTTTGTAGCTAACTCAAAAACTACCCAAGCAAAGTTAATAAAATTTATATGGGACCAATTTGGGAGCACACCCTTTCAAACAAAAAAAGAATTTTCAAAATCGGTCCACAAATGACGGACAAATCGGTGGACATACATAAAAAAAAAAAAAAAAAAAAAAAAACAAACATCCGCGTCGAACATATAACCTCCTCCTTTTTGGAAGTCGGTTAAAAATCTTTAAAATTATTATAATATGTAACGAAAAAGATAGGACGACTAGATCGTCCGCTTGGAATTTTAAATAAAGTGAATCTACTAGGCTGTACGGTGGCTGTACAAAGAATCGGCACCACTAGGTACTTACTTGAACTGTTGATCGCGGTTGAACACTTTTCTGCAAAGAAGAAAACATTTTCTTTGTAAAATATCGTCTTTATATTATTATGTTTCCCTACCCTACCTACTTACCTAATTATTTACATTTTTTCTATAAAGCAGGTAGGTACATCGTAACGCAAAAACTTTTTTACGAAATACTTAAACTAAGCTTGTAGGTACATAATCCGCACAAAATAGACATAATTAGGTATTAATATTATTCTAAACTCAACCATGTAAAAGTAAAATAATAAGTAGTCACAAGTAGATAACTACTTGTTACGCGGAAATATACCCGCAGTGTAGATACGTAGGCATCGAATAATACTTTGTTGATTTTATGAATGAACGCCCACGAGGCTCGGGCTGCCACGTGCATGCAAGTCGGGTACGACACAATGACACAACTTAGATGTAGCATCGGCTAAATTCGTAAAACCGATCACCGTCTGAACAGAGTGCGCCTTCAAAATCACCAATGGTGCCGATTCTCTTGTACACCGAACTAAACTATCACTAAAATTCCTTACTTTTGACTATGAGAAACTCAAAGCTATTCTGCAAAATAAATTTTCTAAATTTAATAGTAGATTGTTTACCAAGGGAGCAAACAACTATTTTTAAGGCGAGAGTGTTTCTTGGAATCCAGATTGGAGCGAAGGATTCTAGAATAGAATCTTGAGCGCAGCGAGGTATTCAAAGTACGTCACTCGAGCTTAAAATAGTGTTGCTCCCGAGGTGAACACTCTACTTTTTATCACCATCTGTGAGAAAAAAAAAACATTTGCGGTTCGACCCCCGTCAGGAACGAAGTTCCTTCTCACGTATGGTTTAAAACAAAAACAAAATTTTCGCCGCCATCGTGGATTTACATTTTGACCTCACTATCGACTTTAGCACCTTCGAAAACTATGAAAACGATACCCATGATGAAAAATTTGAACATTTTTGCAGCTAGGTATCATCTTGGATTTACATTTTGACCTCACTATCAGCACCATTAGCGAAATCAAATAAATGCTCTAAATATGACATAATTAACAAAAAAATCTTTAAAATTATTATAATATGTAACGAAAAAGATAGGACGACTAGATCGTCCGCTTGGAATTTTAAATAAAGTGAATCTACTAGGCTGTACGGTGGGTGTACAAAGAATCGGCACCACTAGGTACTTACTTGAACTGTTGACCGCGGTTGCACACTATCCTGCAAAGAAGAAAACATTTTTTTTTTGTAAAATATCGTCTTTATGTTATCATGTTTCCCTACCCTACCTACTTACGTAATTATTTACATATTTTCTATAAGGCAGATAGGTACATCGTAAAGCAAAAACTTTTTTACGAAATATTTAAACTAAGCTTGTAGGTACATAATCCGCACAAAATTGACATAATTAGGTATTAATATTATTCTAAACTCAACCATATAAAAGTAAAATAATAAGTAGTCACAAGTAGATAACTACTTGTTACGCGGAAATATACCCGCAGTGTAGATACGTAGGCATCGAATAATACTTTGTTGATTTTATGAATGAACGCCCACGAGGCTCGGGCTGCCACGTGCATGCAAGTCGGGTACGACACAATGACACAACTTAGATGTAGCATCGGCTAAATTCGTAAAACCGATCACCGTCTGAACAGAGTGCTCCTTCAAAATCACCAATGGTGCAGATTCTCTTGTACAGTGCCGACCAAAAGTCCATGAGCAATCTCACAAAGCAATAGACTGACGCTTAGGTTTGACTTACGACCTTCTTCTATAAGTTGTTACAATACTGTAGACACGCACATTACACACACACACTCACTTTGTCTGCAACCAATGACTAGTTCAATAATCATCATTCGTTTTTAGTTTCATTCGTCTTGTTCACATAAATATTAAAGTTTAGCAGGTAGAATAACACAAAAAACTAAGTAAATTATTTCGATTTCTGTGGGGTAGATGCAGTTTGTTACGAGTATTTAATTAATAGAACTTTGTTGGTTCGTGGATTATATTGGTGACGAGTATTTAGCGCAGTGTTGTGGTTATTATTATCAAAAAGCAGGCATAAAATATATTGAAGAGATCAGATCAGATCAGAGAATATTATTGCGCTGCGTAAAAGTGAAGTGAATATCTAATGAAACCGGACTAAGTGTGAGTGTTATCATTTATATATTTCATATTTTACTAAACATAAATCTTAATCAAGGGTATTGTTGATAGAACAGAGGTATTGTTGAGACAGAAGATGCCTTTAAAATTTTAAATTCATTGTGAGGTTTAATTCGATTAGTGAATAATAAATAATAAGGTATTATGTGTAATAAAAACAATGTTTTTCTTTGTTCTAGAGAAATACTGTGAGGGTTAAGAGATATGAGGAAGGGGCTTATTATCGAGTAGCAGCGACGTCAAATGGTGAATGAAACAAATGGTTTCATACCAACGAGATATTTTGCTGAATTATTAAAAACATGTCATTATGAACCGTTCGCCGTGCACTCTGAAGGCTTGCATCACTGAAGACCAGCTAGAAAACCGTTTTTGACCTTAAAATATTGACCGTACCAACTTAATAAATTTTTATATAATCTTTATTCGTTATTGCATGAATTTATGGTAACGAATTTTTTAAGCACGTTTCAATAGGGTGTTTGTCGTATTTCTTGCAGATATACCGAAATTGTTTAATATTATTTTAGTAATAGGTAGTATTATTTTAGGATTAAAATTTGAGGTTTAGTTTCAATCTTCTTTTCGTAAAGAAAATGAATACTTAAGCTTTAACCTCAATAACAACCAATATTTACTAAAGTCAAATAAAATGTAAAATAATTAATACAAATAAAATATAAACAAACTGCCTATATTTAACCTTAAAATTACCTATTCTGTAAGTAGTTTTTTACATTTTAAGTAGTCTAATATTCTTATTTATTACTTAATTACTTCGACCATGATCAAAGCTTAATATTTATGGTGAAAAAATCATATTTCATCATTTAAATATGTCAAAATAATACAAACTGCTTCTAAGTTTCTTGACATCTATTTCACATCTTATTCAGCTGAAGTAATGATAAATAATTGTAGCACTTTATTAACTTATGTTAAATAAATATAACGAATAAACATATTTTTTTTAATTTTGTTATCATATATCACGCATTTTTTATTCTAAAACCTTTATTGCAATAACAACATAAAAAAGCAGCAATATTTAAAAAATATTATTATCGAAAACAAAAATAATAATATTTGCAAAAAACCACACTGTGTTTTACGAGATTAGAACCTGAGGCAGTTTGAATTCCATACCAACGCTTAACGCTTTCTGCTATCTGCACTTGTTAAGTTACTATCGAATTTTAGCAATGCCATTAACTAGTCAAGTTCACGCGCATAGTGCGTGTGTGCTAGCATGTTTAAAGCGACGGAAATATATTGTTGTTTCGTGCTGTGGTGTGTGTATCGTGTTGCTTACACATACAAATGTACGAGCTATACCGCGTGTTCACAGCAATACGACTCTTAGCGTGCTCATGCACTTTTGAGCGCTTACTGTACATTGAACTAAACTAACTAAACTATCACTGAAATTCCTTACTTTTGACTATGAAAAACTCAAAGCTATTCTGCAAAATAAATTTTTTAAATTTAGTAGTAGATTGTTTACCAAGGGAGCAAACAACTATTTTTAAGGCGAGAGTGTTTCTTGGAATCCAGATTGGAGCGTAGGATTCTAGAGTAGAATCCTGAGCGCAGTACGAAAAAAGTGAAAAGTGAGTAGAAAGTACGTCACTCGAGCTTAAAATAGTGTTGCTCCCGAGGTGAACACTCTACTTTTTATCACCATCTATGAGAAAAAAAAACGTGTGCGGTTCGACCCCCGTCAGGAACGAAGTTCCTTCTCACGTAATGGTTTAAAACAAAAACAAAATTTTCGCCGCCATCGTGGATTTACATTTTGACCTCACTATCGACTTTAGCACCTTCAAAAACTATGAAAACGATACCCATGATGAAAAATTTGAACATTTTTGCAGCTACCATCTTGGATTTACATTTTGACCTCACTATCAGCACCATTAGCGAAATCAAATAAATGCTCTAAATATGAACTAATTAACAAAAAAATCTTAAACATTATTATTGTTAGGTTTCAATTTATTATACTGGCAGCACCGAAAGATTCGATGTGGCCTTCTGGCATAGAGTATAGTAATAGATTGCCTTCTGGGTTGGGCGCTCGTGACGGTAGGATGTGCTAAGTGGCGGTGTCGGTAAAATACAGATTGATATATAGGATTGGTTGGACGTCTACTGTAAATTAAGGTAACCTATTAGTTTTATGGTAAATATAAGAATACTGATTTAATGGTATGGTGTAGAATATTGAATTTGATGTTGGTAAAGAAATATAAATGACTGACAAATATCTTGGTGTTTCATATTACTTCCTTATCCCTGAATTACTGTGATATGTGGTTTTATTAAACAGTTTTAGATTATGATATTGGGGTAACGACTTAAGATTCATTTAGGGATTAGTATCCGTTTTGAGGGTGAATAATTATACTCGGCATTAAGTTAGTTGTTTTAGAGATGGATAGTTTATACTACATTTTTCAGAAGTGGTATGTGGCCCGCTTATTTCTTTTGCATTATAATATAATTAATTTAAAAGTATTATTAACGGTTAAAATTGGATTGTGGAAATACCTAACCTACCACATCTCGTGTTCTTTTGGTGTATTCGAATTTTCGGTTACAAAAATTAAATAGACTGTGATCCGTATATTACCAATTTATGAAGTGGAGGTCATGTGAAGGTCACATTTTTCTTTCTCTAAATTTATCTCCTGGAAAAGTTCACGGGGTGCAAGGGGAAGTAAAATCTTGTTATTTTTGAGTTACGACCTACCGTTTAGAAGATATTAGACATTTTAACTTTTTCACGGCTTGTTCGAAAAGGAGTCAAACCCGTTGTTATGAGTTTCAGATAATGTTTCGCGACAGTGAAGCGTCCTCATGGGGCACCGGCTGACGACCCCGGCCCGAGGTGGTATCCATTCAGGGGTAGAACTGGGAACTAGTCGCAGTCATAGCCGACGCCATGGAGGTCGCAGCCACCGTGGTTGGAGTCTCGTGTGCAGCGCCCGATGTGCGAGCGAAATCAGCAAAAGCGGTTACGCTGGTGCAGCTGGACGCCAGTGCAGCTGGACGCCAGTGCAGCTGGACGTCAGTGCAGCTGGACGCCTGTATGGCTGGATGCTAGTGCAGTCGCACTTGGTGATGATAATCGGTGCTGTTGCTTCAGTATCTTTTCATTATATCATTTTAGTTATGTATTTATTCAAAATCATTTATTTGCAAATAAGGTACAGAAAGTTTTTAAGATAATTACTTCTATATTATATTATGCCTTTAATTACGGAGTGCACATTCTGGATTATTATTTTGAGAAATTAATTAATTAAGTTATATTATGCATGCGATTAGTAAATAATATTAAATTAAATCCTTATTCATAAATGGCATCAAAATACTACAATTTACAACTTATAACTTACTGTACTTGGGATTCAGTTATACAATTCGATACACATGATAAAGCTGTTGTTGGATCTGAGTGTGAGTTTCGTATTGGGTTGATGTAACATAGTTAGTATTACGAGATCAATACTCAATTCTTTATTGAGTTCCATATGTATTACATAGATAACATAACAAAGTAAAAGATCAATATGGACCCTGTCGGGCATCAAGAGGCATATAGTAGCTTGTTGCCTCTTTATTGAGTTCCATATGTATTACATAGATAACATAACAAAGTAAAAGATCAATATGGACCCTGTCGGGCATCAAGAGGCATATAGTAGCTTGTTGCCTGCTGTTAGTTTCTTACATTTGATTAATAGTACTTCCCAGATGTCAAGGTAAACTAACTAAGTTTTAATGAGTACAAATAGGAGAAGTCAATCCGGATAAGTTTATGTACAATTTTATTGTGTCTAAAGTTATTAGTATTCCTAGTTAATTATAATGTGTAGATTGACTGGTTTGAGATTTGATTAATTATATCTGGAACGATAAGGATGAGAATATGTATGTAAATATGACACATATGTAGCACACATGTATATATGTGTGTAACTGTTATTTTGTGATACTTCTGTGAATATCAAAATTATAATTTCGAACAATCAGAATATACTTATGTATTTATGCTTGTGAGAGCGTTCACAAGTTATGAGCACGGTTGGCGAGAGCGTTCACTACCACCGTGACTTTATGACTATATTTATATATTTATGCTTGTGAGAGCGTTCACAAGTTATGAGCACGGTTGGCGAGAGCGTTCGCTACCACCGTGACTTAATGATTATATGTATTTATGTACTTATGCTTGTGAGAGCGGTCACAAGTTATGTCGCCATGATTGGTGAGAGCGTTCACTGCCATCGTGACTTTATGATTATATTTTTGTATTTATGCTTGTGAGAGCGGTCACAAGTTATGTCACCGTGGTTGGCGAGAGCATTTGCTATCACCGTGACTTCATGATTATAATTATGTATTTATACTTGTGAGAGCGGTCACAAGTTATGTCACCATAGTTCGAGAGAGCGTACATTTCCACCGCGACTTAATAATTATTTTTATGTATTTAATATGAGAAGGAGGCTTCAATAAATTATTAAAAGAATAGAATAGTTCTTTATTTGCACAGAAATTAGGTCCAAGTTACAGATGTTAAGTTTAAAATGGTCCTTATACTAACTACCTCAATTAAGGCATGCAAACAGTCTAAGCTGTGATATAATATTATTAAAACGTTTAATCAAATCAATACAAGTTTACCATGTCAAGATGAAATTCAGTAAATAATTTGAAATAAGCAATACCTACAATACATAATGTCAAGTTTAATAAAATGGGATCATAAATTCGTCAAGTTCGAGGTCAATACCGTTAAATTATCATGATTTAGTACAAATCAGGAACTGAGTACAGATATTTATTTATTATTATTAGATATATTATATCAATTTAAATTCTTGTCAAAAAAAAAAAAAGACGCCTATTTATTTTATTGTTTATTTAACTCGAACACAAATGATTCATATTGTTGTTACTTGAGTAATAACATTTATTAATTAATTAATCTGACAATTTATTTTTGAAAAGTGGAAATGTCTCATTTTTATTACATCGGGTATTTTGTTAAATATGGTTAGGAAGAAGCTATTCGTTAGAACATATACAGTTAGTTATGGTAATAATATCAAGGAATTGAATTGTTTTAGTTTAGAACCAGATTATAACCCCAACAGAAGCTTTGTTTGGTCGTAATTTAATTCTTGGTAGTGAGAATATTATGAATGAAATATTTTTAGATACAAGACGGTTATCTGAAAAATAATGATTAAGTTAATTAGGCAGGTGATGAATGAAATACACCTAAATTGTGGAGTATGTAATTGGTCATAGGTTTTAAAAACAGAATAATTGTGTTACATCAGAAGTTTATGATTTACGTTTCTTCATATGATACGGTTGACCCGAAAGAATAAAAATAAAGATTAATAATGAAATAGTAACAAATAATGTATGTCAATTAATCTATGAATTGTATGATTAAGTTATTGTTAGAATGTGAAGAAAGAATGTGAATTAAATATTATTATGCTATTTTGTTAAAAGTCATGCTGTGTTAAAATAATAGAGGCAAATGTTATGATTCAAACGAAACTGAAAAGTTTAAGGGAAAATATCGATACTTAAGTTAAGCTAAAATGAAAATACATACTTATATGTGATTGAAAGATGGAAGTCGAAGCATAGGCCATTCATTGGAAGTCGTACAGTGGCTGGCAAGTGAGAGTGCTTAACCAGTAAAGCTTGCGGTGCAATGTTTGGCACGTGCAGGATGTTATGTCACTTATTGGAAGTCGTACAGTGGCTGGCAAGCGAGAGTGCTTGTCCAGTGAAACTTGCGGTGCAATGTGTGGCATATACAGAATGTAATGTTAACATATTAGGTCGAAGTCGAAGCATAGGCCATTCATTGTAAGTCGTGCAGTGGCTGACTGGTGAGAGTGCTTGATCAGTGAAGCTTGCGGTACAATGAGTGACGGATGTAAATTAATATTGAAAAGTCTGAATGTGCTAATGAAACTGAGAAATTAACAAAATGCGATTATGTAATATCTTACCTTTTAAGCGTTTTTAGAGTAAATTGTCACTGACTGATGAATTTCATACTTTCTGAGAATATTGTGAGATTTTGTTACGTGTTTGAAAGTTGAATTTCTTATCACGTTAGTTTCGAAGATTGCTACTTATTTGTTTTGGCGCTAGTGTCGATAATTGCTGATTGCTATTTAATATGCGTAATATACCTTAGGTTAGCGAATGGAAGTCGATTACAAACTTGATTGAAATAATATTTAATGTTTTATTTTGGAAGTTGCTTGGCACGCCACCTAGTTGCAGTTTTTAGATGTAGAAAGGTATAAAAGCAAATGTCAGTGCATTTTATAGTAATTTCCGTGCAGAATAAAGAAATGTAAATGTGAGTACCATGTATCCATTTATAATGTTATTATGATGTTGTTAGACTTGAAAGTGAGTATGTCATGCACACTCAAATGGTTGAGTTAAATGGTGCATAGCCATACGTCATGTTCATGAACGGGAGCCGTCAATTCAGACTGAACTGCCAGCGCTTATCTTTAATCGTGTGTTTTGAGTTGTTTGATATTGTTTTTTTTACATTGTTCTCACATATAGAATCAACAATAATAATATACCCAGGATTTTGTAATATCTTTATTTAAAAGAGTATCATTGGAGTTTCTTGCCCGTTCTTCTCCATAGAGATCTACCTATGTTTTGGAATGGGCGACTAGCTTCAACTCTCTGAATAACTGAGAACCCTTTGAAAAGTTTAAAGTGCCTGTAAATGGTTAAATAGAAATAAATGTTTTGAGTTTTAGTCTACGTCATACCATCATATCACGACTAGTGGAAATTTCAATAATTTTTCTCTCATTTGCATTATGTTTTATATTCTGGCTAGAAGAACGGTTCTCAGTTTATACATAAGTTTTAGAAATAACGTATAAATAGTTGTAAGCCGAGTGTTAGGTTTTAGATGCTAATTCACTTGCGTGCATGAGGACATGCACGATGTCAGGATGGTCGAGTGTTAGGTTTCAATTTATTATACTGGCAGCACCGAAAGATTCGATGTGGCCTTCTGGGTTGGGCGCTCGTGACGGTAGGACGTGCTTAGTGGCGGTGTCGGTAAAAATACAGATTGATATAGGATTGGTTGGATGTCTACTGTAAATTAAGGTAACCTATTAGTTTTATGGTAAATATAAGAATACTGATTTGATGGTATGGTGTAGAATATTGAATTTGATGTTGGTAAGGAAATATAAATGACTGACAAATATCTTGGTGTTTCATATTACTTCCTTATCCCTGAATTACTGTAGATATGTGGTTTTATTAAACAGTTTTAGATTATGATATTGGGGTAACGACTTTAAGATTCATTTGGGGATTAGTATCCGTTTTGAGGGTGAATAATTATATTCGGCATTAAGTTAGTTATTTTAGAGATGGATAGTTAATACTACATTATAATATGTAACGAAAAAGATAGGACGACTAGATCGTCCGCTTGGAATTTTAAATAAAGTGAATCTACTAGGCTGTACGGTGGCTGTACAAAGAATTGGCACCACTAGGTACTTACTTGAACTGTTGATCGCGGTTGAACACTATCCTGTCTATCCTATCTAAATTTAATAGTAGATTGTTTACCAAGGGAGCAAACAACTATGTTTAAGGCGAGAGTGTTTCTTTGAATCCAGATTGGAGCGAAGGATTCTAGAATAGAATCCTGAGCGCAGCGAAGTATTCAAAGTACGTCACTCGAGCTTAAAATAGTGTTGCTCCCGAGGTGAACACTCTACTTTTTATCACCATCTGTGAGAAAAAAAAAACGTTTGCGGTTCGACCCCCGTCAGGAACGAAGTTCCTTCTCACGTATGGTTTAAAACAAAAACAAAATTTTCGCCGCCATCGTGGATTTACATTTTGACCTCACTGTCGAATTAAGCACCTTCGAAAACTATGAAAACGATACCCATGATGAAAAATTTGAACATTTTTGCAGCTGCCATCTTGGATTTACATTTTGACCTCACTATCAGCACCATTAGCGAAATCAAATAAATGCTCTAAATATGAAATTATTAACAAAAAAATCTTTAACATTATTATAATATGTAACGAAAAAGATAGGACGACTAGATCGTCCGCTTGGAATTTTAAATAAAGTAAATCTACTAGGCTGTACGGTGGCTGTACAAAGAATCGGCACCACTAGGTACTTACTTGAACTGTTGATCGCGGTTGAACACTATCCTGCAAAGAAGAAAACATTATTTTTGTAAAATATCGTCTTTATGTTATTATGTTTCCCTACCCTACCTACTTACCTAATTATTTACATTTTTTCTATAAGGCAGGTAGATACATCGTAAAGCAAAAACTTTTTTACGAAATACTTAAACTAAGCTTGTAGGTACATAATCCGCACAAAATCGACATAATTAGGTATTAATATTATCCTAAACTCAACCATATAAAAGTAAAATAATAAGTAGTCACAAGTAGATAACTACTTATTACGCGGAAATATACCCGCAGTGTAGATACGCAGGCATCGAATAATACTTTGTTGATTTTATGAATGAACGCCCACGAGGCTCGGGCTACCACGTGCATGCAAGTCGGGTACGACACAATGACACAACTTAGATGTAGCATCGGCTAAATTCGTAAAACCGATCACCGTCTGAACAGAGTGCGCCTTCAAAATCACCAATGGTGCCGATTCTCTTGTACACCGAAATAAACTATCACTAAAATTTCTTACTTTTGACTATGAGAAACTCAAAGCTATTCTGCAAAATAAATTTTCTAAATTTAATAGCAGATTGTTTACCAAGGGAGCAAACAACTATTTTTAAGGCGAGAGTGTTTCTTTGAATCCAGATTGGAGCGTAGGATTCTAGAGTAGAATCCTGAGCGCAGCGAGGTATTCAAAGTACGTCACTCGAGCTTAAAATAGTGTTGCTCCCGAGGTGAAAACTCTTCTTTTTATCACCATCTATGAGAAAAAAAAAACGTGTGCGGTTCGACCCCCGTCAGGAACGAAGTTCCTTCTCACGTATGGTTTAAAACAAAACAAAATTTTCGCCGCCATCGTGGATTTACATTTTGACCTCACTATCGACTTTAGCACCTTCGAAAACTATGAAAACGATACCCATGATGAAAAATTTGAACATTTTTGCAGCTACCATATTGGATTTATATTTTGACTTTACTATCAGCACCATTAGCGAAATCAAATAAATGCTCTAAATATGAAATAATTAACAAAAAAATCTTTAACATTATTATAATATGTAACGAAAAAGATAGGACGACTAGATCGTCCGCTTGGAATTTTAAATAAAGTGAATCTACTAGGCTGTACGGTGGCTGTACAAAGAATCGGCACCACTAGGTACTTACTTGAACTGTTGATCGCGGTTGAACACTATCCTGCAAAGAAGAAAACATTTTTTTTGTAAAATATCGTCTTTATGTTATTGTTTCCCTACCCTACCTACTTACCTAATTATTTACATTTTTTCTATAAGGCAGGTAGGTACATCGTAAAGCAAAAACTTTTTTACGAAATACTTAAACTAAGCTTGTAGGTACATAATCCGCACAAAATCGACATAATTAGGTATTAATATTATTCTAAACTCAACCATATAAAAGTAAAATAATAAGTAGTCACAAGTAGATAACTACTTGTTACGCGGAAATATACCCGCAGTGTAGATACGCAGGCTTCGAATAATACTTTGTTGATTTTATGAATGAACGCCCACGAGGCTCGGGCTACCACGTGCATGCAAAGTCGGGTACGACACAATGACACAACTTAGATGTAGCATCGGCTAAATTCGTAAAACCGATCAGAGTGATCTGAACAGAGTGCGCCTTCAAAATCACCAATGGTGCCGATTCTCTTGTACACCGAAATAAACTATCACTAAAATTCCTTACTTTTGACTATGAGAAACTCAAAGCTATTCTGCAAAATAAATTTTCTAAATTTAATAGTAGATTGTTTACCAAGGGAGCAAACAACTATTTTTAAGGCGAGAGTGTTTCTTTGAATCCAGATTGGAGCGAAGGATTCTAGAATAGAATCCTGAGTGCAGCGAAGTATTCAAAGTACGTCACTCGAGCTTAAAATAGTGTTGCTCCCGAGGTGAACACTCTACTTTTTATCACCATCTGTGAGAAAAAAAAAAACGTTTGCGGTTCGACCCCCGTCAGGAATGAAGTTCCTTCTCACGTATGGTTTAAAACAAAAACAAAATTTTCGCCGCCGTCGTGGATTTACATTTTGACCTCACTGTCGAATTAAGCACCTTCGAAAACTATGAAAACGATACCCATGATGAAAAATTTGAACATTTTTGCAGCTGCCATCTTGGATTTACATTTTGACCTCACTATCAGCACCATTAGCGAAATCAAATAAATGCTCTAAATATGAAATTATTAACAAAAAATCTTTAACATTATTATAATATGTAACGAAAAAGATAGGACGACTAGATCGTCTGCTTGGAATTTTAAATACAGTGAATCTACTAGGCTGTACGGTGGCTGTACAAAGAATCGGCACCACTAGGTACTTACTTGAACTGTTGATCGCGGTTGAACACTATCCTGCAAAGAAGAAAACATTTTTTTTTTGTAAAATATCGTCTTTATGTTATTATGTTTCCCTACCCTACCTACTTACCTAATTATTTACATTTTTTCTATAAGGCAGGTAGGTACATCGTAAAGCAAAAACTTTTTTACGAAATACTTAAACTAAGCTTGTAGGTACATAATCCGCACAAAATCGACATAATTAGGTATTAATATTATTCTAAACTCAACCATATAAAAGTAAAATAATAAGTAGTCACAAGTAGATAACTACTTGTTACGCGGAAATATACCCGCAGTGTAGATACGCAGGCATCGAATAATACTTTGTTGATTTTATGAATGAACGCCCACGAGGCTCGGGCTACCACGTGCATGCAAGTCGGGTACGACACAATGACACAACTTAGATGTAGCATCGGCTAAATTCGTAAAACCGATCACCGTCTGAACAGAGTGCGCCTTCAAAATCACCAATGGTGCCGATTCTCTTGTACACCGAAATAAACTATCACTAAAATTTCTTACTTGTGACTATGAGAAACTCAAAGCTATTCTGCAAAATAAATTTTCTAAATTTAATAGCAGATTGTTTACCAAGGGAGCAAACAACTATTTTTAAGGCGAGAGTGTTTCTTTGAATCCAGATTGGAGCGTAGGATTCTAGAGTAGAATCCTGAGCGCAGCGAGGTATTCAAAGTACGTCACTCGAGCTTAAAATAGTGTTGCTCCCGAGGTGAAAACTCTTCTTTTTATCACCATCTATGAGAAAAAAAAAACGTGTGCGGTTCGACCCCCGTCAGGAACGAAGTTCCTTCTCACGTATGGTTTAAAACAAAACAAAATTTTCGCCGCCATCGTGGATTTACATTTTGACCTCACTATCGACTTTAGCACCTTCGAAAACTATGAAAACGATACCCATGATGAAAAATTTGAACATTTTTGCAGCTACCATATTGGATTTATATTTTGACTTTACTATCAGCACCATTAGCGAAATCAAATAAATGCTCTAAATATGAAATAATTAACAAAAAAATCTTTAACATTATTATAATATGTAACGAAAAAGATAGGACGACTAGATCGTCCGCTTGGAATTTTAAATAAAGTGAATCTACTAGGCTGTACGGTGGCTGTACAAAGAATCGGCACCACTAGGTACTTACTTGAACTGTTGATCGCGGTTGAACACTATCCTGCAAAGAAGAAAACATTTTTTTTGTAAAATATCGTCTTTATGTTATTGTTTCCCTACCCTACCTACTTACCTAATTATTTACATTTTTTCTATAAGGCAGGTAGGTACATCGTAAAGCAAAAACTTTTTACGAAATACTTAAACTAAGCTTGTAGGTACATAATCCGCACAAAATCGACATAATTAGGTATTAATATTATTCTAAACTCAACCATATAAAAGTAAAATAATAAGTAGTCACAAGTAGATAACTACTTGTTACGCGGAAATATACCCGCAGTGTAGATACGCTCCAATCTGGATTCAAAGAAACACTCTCGGTTTCTTTGAATCCAGATTGGAGCGAAGGATTCTAGAATAGAATCCTGAGCGCAGCGAAGTATTCAAAGTACGTCACTCGAGCTTAAAATAGTGTTGCTCCCGAGGTGAACACTCTACTTTTTATCACCATCTGTGAGAAAAAAAAAAACGTTTGCGGTTCGACCCCCGTCAGGAATGAAGTTCCTTCTCACGTATGGTTTAAAACAAAAACAAAATTTTCGCCGCCGTCGTGGATTTACATTTTGACCTCACTGTCGAATTAAGCACCTTCGAAAACTATGAAAACGATACCCATGATGAAAAATTTGAACATTTTTGCAGCTGCCATCTTGGATTTACATTTTGACCTCACTATCAGCACCATTAGCGAAATCAAATAAATGCTCTAAATATGAAATTATTAACAAAAAATCTTTAACATTATTATAATTGTTAGGTTCTTTAAGAATTTTAGTATTTAATTTGATTTTAAAAGTAGTTTTGATGGCAACATTTGAATCCGTGCTAGACCGGAAGTAACATTAAATAGTGTTTTAAAATATTAAGAGTGGGGACATTATCGGCAGCAACGGGGAATGGCAGTCTGACTTGAGCACTTGTCGAGTACGGACGTACTAAGCCCTCGAGTGTTACTTACGTGTACCTACTGAACAAAATTATTGATCTGTGCATAACGATTAAAGTGATAATTACTAAGAAATTACCAATAATAAACCAAGTGTGATTATTTGGAAAAATAAACGAGTGTGTGATTTTAAATGTGAGTATTATTGTTCCTTTAGTAGTTTTCTCACGATGGGCTGACTATGAATTTATCTGCATACTCGTACTATATTTGTTTTAGCGCTATAAGGTTCTGTTGGATTCCAACAATTCAGAAGTGGCATAAACCCATTAGCTTGCCTGATTTGATAAAAAAATATATACATAAAAATGTTCTATTCTATTCTATTTTTAATAAATGGCAAGCAAAGCCGATGCCGACTATTCTGCCAATGTTGAAAGTGAGTTGGAAGAAGCAAGTGTGCATGATATATAAAAAAAAAAAAAAAACAAATAAAATTCTTCGATTTATAGATGATAAAATCAAGATTTATCTCTGCCAATACCACCTGCCCGATGTAGGTATTGTGGTACGATGAAAATATTCTTTATTTTTGGCCTAGAATGCATTATTCTGTAAATACTCGGTAATTTATCGATTTTCGCTTTGTTTACAATACACTGTTTTCCTAATTTTGTGTTTTGTTATTTGAATAGATACATAGTTGCCTTTGCGTCTGAGTTTCAGAATAATGTCGCGTGATGGTAGCTCAATGCGGCGTCGACTATCGACGCCTGAACGACGCCGTTCGAGCCCGAACAGAGACTCGTCCCGGCGTAGTCGTACTCGGCACGAGATCTGTAAAGACCGCAGCAGAAGCCGGATGCGGAGCGCTGATCGAGAGCGTGAGCGTAGTTGCAGCCGACGACATTTGGAGCGCAAGCTGGAGCGAGAGAGGGCTCGCATTCGTGTGCTCGAGGAAGAAGTGCACATGCGGCGTAGCCAGTCGCAACGTGCCATTCCCGGAAGGCTAAGCACGAGTGGTGATCAGCAGCCGTGTCGGAATGAAGCCCGCGATCGTGGGGCAGGCAGTCTAACGGCGCTTAATAGGCATCGTGGTCAAAACAATACTGGCAGCCATGGCCAATACGAGACCCGAGGAAACAACAGGTCAGATAGTCCCACTTTTTCACCTAAAGAAATTGTAGAATTATTGAAGTCCTTAGGACAAGTCAAGGCTCAGTCGTCTACACTAGTTACTTCGTTACCTCACGGCAGTGGTATCAATCACAAAAATATTGTTCCTGATTTTGATCCTTCCTCTAAATGCCAGCGAATTGACATGTGGTTGAAAAAGGTTAACGAGTGTGCTACTGTATACGGCTGGGATGAAAGAACTACAGTCCATTTTGCAATGCAAAAACTCCAGGGTTTGGCCAAAACATGGTACGAGAGCTTAAATTCAATATTGTTTACTTGGACGGAGTGGCAACAAAAACTCCTGAATGCGTTCCCTTTCGAGCATAATTATGGCCAGTCCCTGGAGGACATGTTAAGAAGACGCAGTAAATTCGGCGAACCTTTAGAAATATACTTTTATGAAAAATTGGCGTTATTAAACCAATGTGATATCCAAGGCAAGCGTGCAGTCGATTGTTTAATTCACGGTCTTAACGATAGAACTATGCGATCAAGTGCTAATGCTCTGCGTTGTACTGTATCTGAGCAACTTTTACAGTTTTTAATGACTAGTAGAGAAACCCTGTCGCAAGATAGGCATATCTTCAAGGGGAAACCTACCACTGAGACTAGTACAGTTAACGAACCCGTAGATAAGACTCTTGGCAGTCAGATGCAATGCTTCAATTGTAAAGAAAAGGGGCATCCACATTTTAAATGTCCCAAGCCTATAATACAGTGCACAAGATGTCATAGGTTTGGTCATAAGGTTGAAGGTTGTTCGGTCCGGATTGAAAACACCGCAAATAAGACCGAGAACATTCTATAAACTATCACGTCAGATAGCAATGCTAAGTTTATTAAGGAATGCATGGTTAACATTGTTAATATACAAATCTGCTTTATCCCAGTTAGGTTTGATTAGTGGCAACCATCCCGTCACTATGAAGGCTTTCGGTAACGTCGTGCCCTTATTGCTGGGGCACTCTTTCACGGAACAGCCACTTATCGTATTTTAAAAATTCTGATGAATTAAATTTACTCACACTTTACGATTCAGCAGATCGTTGTTAACGTGGGTGTGTCTATCAAGACAAGTAAAAAGTGGAGTCGCTAATATTTTAATTACGCCTCTCTGTGGTAGTAGTTAACTGTTAGGAGTTAAAAGTTTCGGGATTAAGGTACAGGTGGTACAACGTATATTATCAATTACATAAAACTTATTGTCTAATCGCGATCTAGGTGTCAAAGATAGTTTAGGCGAGTCCATTGATACAGCACAGAGGCAAAAATAGATGGCATTACTTAACAAGTTCAAATGCCGTTTTGCATTGCCGTTGAAGGAGATTGGTTGTACTAATGTAGAGTAAGAAACTCCTTCCTTCTTATGTTGGCTCAAACCGTGTAGTCGAGGTGTTGAGCAATGACCGCTATAGATTAGCCGCCGTACCAGATTTTTGACCTGCACGAAAAACAAGCAAAAGACAACCTTGCCTTGGGTACATTAGCCGCTTTGAACGTAAATCATTTAGACGATGATAGTGAAAGTGACGTAAATGCAGATGATGGTAAAGATTAAACTACAATGTTAATAATTTACTTACGCATAGTAATTTTACATAAAATTTATAAAGTTATGATTATGAAATAATGACTAACGATTTAATTTTTCCTGTACTTTTATGGAGTTGAAATATTATGAAATATAGATTTAACTAGGTATGAAATTCAGATTATTTTATGATTTGTGAGAAGGAAGGGTTCACGATCACTGCTTGACTTAAAATGTGCTATTTGTGAGAAGGAAGGGTTCACGATAGCACATGATAGAGTACACGTGTGTTGTCTGCGAGAAGGAAGGGTTCGCAGACAATCCATACAGCGTCAAATGTCGAATGGTCATTATTTCATGATTTGTGATTCGTGAGAAGGAAGGGTTCACGATCACAGCTTGACTCAAAATGTGCTATTTGTGAGAAGGAAGGGTTCACGATAGCACATGATAGAGTACACGTGTGTTGTCTGCGAGAAGGAAGGGTTCGCAGGCATTGCATACGGTGTTAAATGTTGGATAGTGAGAAGGAAGGGTTCACTAAATGAATAGATAGCAATAAGATTTTCTTTAAGGTTATATACAATATTCGTCATGAAATATGTAAGATACATGTTTTGTTTATTTTTTGTTTGTTTTTGTGATTTTGTTACGGTGCATCTAATTTTAATGAGATTATTTATGATGTAATGCTGGAGTCAGAGTGTCGTGCTAGCCGAATGTTAGGTTGCATTTCATAGTCACGAGCGGCCATCGTGACTGCGTGCATGAGGACATGCACGGGGTCAGGATGGTCGAATGTTAGGTTCTTTAAGAATTTTAGTATTTAATTTGATTTTAAAAGTAGTTTTGATGGCAACATTTGAATCCGTGCTAGACCGGAAGTAACATTAAATAGTGTTTTAAAATATTAAGAGTGGGGACATTATCGGCAGCAACGGGGAATGGCAGTCTGACTTGAGCACTTGTCGAGTACGGACGTACTAAGCCCTCGAGTGTTACTTACGTGTACCTACTGAACAAAATTATTGATCTGTGCAGAACGATTAAAGTGATAATTACTAAGAAATTACCAATAATAAACCAAGTGTGATTATTTGGAAAAATAAACGAGTGTGTGATTTTAAATGTGAGTATTATTGTTCCTTTAGTAGTTTTCTCACGATGGGCTGACTATGAATTTATCTGCATACTCGTACTATATTTGTTTTAGCGCTATAAGGTTCTGTTGGATTCCAACATAATATGTAACGAAAAAGATAGGACGACTAGATCGTCTGCTTGGAATTTTAAATACAGTGAATCTACTAGGCTGTACGGTGGCTGTACAAAGAATCGGCACCACTAGGTACTTACTTGAACTGTTGATCGCGGTTGAACACTATCCTGCAAAGAAGAAAACATTTTTTTTTTGTAAAATATCGTCTTTATGTTATTATGTTTCCCTACCCTACCTACTTACCTAATTATTTACATTTTTTCTATAAGGCAGGTAGGTACATCGTAAAGCAAAAACTTTTTTACGAAATACTTAAACTAAGCTTGTAGGTACATAATCCGCACAAAATCGACATAATTAGGTATTAATATTATTCTAAACTCAACCATATAAAAGTAAAATAATAAGTAGTCACAAGTAGATAACTACTTGTTACGCGGAAATATACCCGCAGTGTAGATACGCAGGCATCGAATAATACTTTGTTGATTTTATGAATGAACGCCCACGAGGCTCGGGCTACCACGTGCATGCAAGTCGGGTACGACACAATGACACAACTTAGATGTAGCATCGGCTAAATTCGTAAAACCGATCACCGTCTGAACAGAGTGCGCCTTCAAAATCACCAATGGTGCCGATTCTCTTGTACACCGAAATAAACTATCACTAAAATTTCTTACTTTTGACTATGAGAAACTCAAAGCTATTCTGCAAAATAAATTTTCCAAATTTAATAGCAGATTGTTTACCAAGGGAGCAAACAACTATTTTTAAGGCGAGAGTGTTTCTTTGAATCCAGATTGGAGCGTAGGATTCTAGAGTAGAATCCTGAGCGCAGCGAGGTATTCAAAGTACGTCACTCGAGCTTAAAATAGTGTTGCTCCCGAGGTGAACACTCTACTTTTTATCACCATCTATGAGAAAAAAAAAAGTGTGCGGTTCGACCCCCGTCAGGAACGAAGTTCCTTCTCACGTATGGTTTAAAACAAAAACAAAATTTTCGCCGCCACCGTGGATTTACATTTTGACCTCACTATCGACTTTAGCACCTTCGAAAACTATGAAAACGATACCCATGATGAAAAATTTGAACATTTTTGCAGCTACCATCTTGGATTTATATTTTGACTTTACTATCAGCATAATTAGCGAAATCAAATAAATGCTCTAAATATGACATAATTAACAAAAAAATCTTTAACATTATTATAATATGTAACGAAAAAGATAGGACGACTAGATCGTCCGCTTGAAATTTTAAATAAAGTGAATCTACTAGGCTGTACGGTGGCTATACAAAGAATCGGCACCACTAGGTACTTACTTGAACTGTTGATCGCGGTTGAACACTATCCTGCAAAGAAGAAAACATTTTTTTTGTAAAATATCGTCTTTATGTTATCATGTTTCCCTACCCTACCTACTTACCTAATTATTTACATTTTTTCTATAAAGCAGGTAGGTACATCGTAACGCAAAAACTTTTTTACGAAATGCTTATAATAAGCTTGTAGGTACATAATCCGCACAAAATCGACATAATTTGGTATTAATATTATTCTAAACTCAACCATATTAAAGTAAAATAATAAGTAGTCACAAGTAGATAACTACTTGTTTCGCGGAAATATACCCGCAGTGTAGATAGGTAGGCATCGAATAATACTTTGTTGATTTTATGAATGAACGCCCACGAGGCTCGGGCTGCTACGTGCATGCAAGTCGGGTACGACACAATGACACAACTTAGATGTAGCATCGGCTAAATTCGTAAAACCGATCACCGTCTGAACAGAGTGCGCCTTCAAAATCACCAATGGTGCCGATTCTCTTGTACACCGAACTAAACTATCACTAAAATTCCTTACTTTTGACTATGAGAAACTCAAAGCTATTCTGCAAAATAAATTTTCTAAATTTAATAGTAGATTGTTTACCAAGGGAGCAAACAACTATTTTTAAGGCGAGAGTGTTTCTTTGAATCCAGATTGGAGCGAAGGATTCTAGAATAGAATCCTGAGCGCAGCGAGGTATTCAAAGTACGTCACTCGAGCTTAAAATAGTGTTGCTCCCGAGGTGAACACTCTACTTTTTATTGCCATCTGTGAGAAAAAAAAAAACGTTTGCGGTTCGACCCCCGTCAGGAACGAAGTTCCTTCTCACGTATGGTTTAAAACAAAAACAAAATTTTCGCCGCCATCGTGGATTTACATTTTGACCTCACTGTCGAATTTAGCACCTTCGAAAACTATGAAAACGATACCCATGATGAAAAATTTTAACATTTTTGCAGCTACCATCTTGGATTTACATTTTGACCTCACTATCAGCACCATTAGCTAAATCAAATAAATGCTCTAAATATGACATAATTAACAAAAAAATCTTTAAAATTACATTAATATGTAACGAAAAAGATAGGACGACTAGATCGTCCGCTTGGAATTTTAAATAAAGTTAATCTACTAGGCTGTACGGTGGCTGTACAAAGAATCGGCACCACTAGGTACTTACTTGAACTGTTGATCGCGGTTGAACACTATCCTGCAAAGAAGAAAACATTTTTTTTGTAAAATATCGTCTTTATGTTATTGTTTCCCTCTCCTACTTACCTAATTATTTAAATTTTTTCTATAAGGCAGGTAGATACATCGTAAAGCAAAAACTTTTTTACGAAATACTTGAACTAAGCTTGTAGGTACATAATCCGCACAAAATCGACATAATTAGGTATTAATATTATTCTAAACTCAACCATATAAAAGTAAAATAATAAGTAGTCACAAGTAGATAACAACTTGTTACGCGGAAATATACCCGCAGTGTAGATACGTAGGCATCGAATAATACTTTGTTGATTTTATGAATGAACGCCCACGAGGCTCGGGCTGCCACGTGCATGCAAGTCGGGTACGACACAATGACACAACTTAGATGTAGCATCGGCTAAATTCGTAAAACCGATCACCGTCTGAACAGAGTGCTCCTTCAAAATCACCAATGGTGCAGATTCTCTTGTACAACTAAACTAACTAAACTATCACTGAAATTCCTTACTTTTGACTATGAAAAACTCAAAGCTATTCTGCAAAATAAATTTTCTAAATTTAGTAGTAGATTGTTTACCAAGGGAGCAAACAACTATTTTTAAGGCGAGAGTGTTTCTTGGAATCCAGATTGGAGCGTAGGATTCTAGAGTAGAATCCTGAGCGCAGCGAGGTATTCAAAGTACGTCACTCGAGCTTAAAATAGTGTTGCTCCCGAGGTGAACACTCTACTTTTTATCAACATCTATGAGAAAAAAAAAACGTGTGCGGTTCGACCCCCGTCAGGAACGAAGTTCCTTCTCACGTATGGTTTAAAACAAAAACAAAATTTTCGCCGCCATCGTGGATTTACATTTTGACCTCACTATCGACTTTATCACCTTCGAAAACTATGAAAACGATACCCATGATGAAAAATTTGAACATTTTTGCAGCTACCATATTGGATTTATATTTTGACTTTACTATCAGCACCATTAGCGAAATCAAATAAATGCTCTAAATATGAAATAATTAACAAAAAAATCTTTAACATTATTATAATATGTAACGAAAAAGATAGGACGACTAGATCGTCCGCTTGGAATTTTAAATAAAGTGAATCTACTAGGCTGTACGGTGGCTGTACAAAGAATCGGCACCACTAGGTACTTACTTGAACTGTTGATCGCGGTTGAACACTATCCTGCAAAGAAGAAAACATTTTTTTTGTAAAATATCGTCTTTATGTTATCATGTTTCCCTACCCTACCTACTTACCTAATTATTTACATTTTTTCTATAAGGCAGGTAGGTACATCGTAAAGCAAAAACTTTTTACGAAATACTTAAACTAAGCTTGTAGGTACATAATCCGCACAAAATCGACATAATTAGGTATTAATATTATTCTAAACTCAACCATATAAAAGTAAAATAATAAGTAGTCACAAGTAGATAACTACTTGTTACGCGGAAATATACCCGCAGTGTAGATACGCTCCAATCTGGATTCAAAGAAACACTCTCGGTTTCTTTGAATCCAGATTGGAGCGAAGGATTCTAGAATAGAATCCTGAGCGCAGCGAAGTATTCAAAGTACGTCACTCGAGCTTAAAATAGTGTTGCTCCCGAGGTGAACACTCTACTTTTTATCACCATCTGTGAGAAAAAAAAAAACGTTTGCGGTTCGACCCCCGTCAGGAATGAAGTTCCTTCTCACGTATGGTTTAAAACAAAAACAAAATTTTCGCCGCCGTCGTGGATTTACATTTTGACCTCACTGTCGAATTAAGCACCTTCGAAAACTATGAAAACGATACCCATGATGAAAAATTTGAACATTTTTGCAGCTGCCATCTTGGATTTACATTTTGACCTCACTATCAGCACCATTAGCGAAATCAAATAAATGCTCTAAATATGAAATTATTAACAAAAAATCTTTAACATTATTATAATTGTTAGGTTCTTTAAGAATTTTAGTATTTAATTTGATTTTAAAAGTAGTTTTGATGGCAACATTTGAATCCGTGCTAGACCGGAAGTAACATTAAATAGTGTTTTAAAATATTAAGAGTGGGGACATTATCGGCAGCAACGGGGAATGGCAGTCTGACTTGAGCACTTGTCGAGTACGGACGTACTAAGCCCTCGAGTGTTACTTACGTGTACCTACTGAACAAAATTATTGATCTGTGCATAACGATTAAAGTGATAATTACTAAGAAATTACCAATAATAAACCAAGTGTGATTATTTGGAAAAATAAACGAGTGTGTGATTTTAAATGTGAGTATTATTGTTCCTTTAGTAGTTTTCTCACGATGGGCTGACTATGAATTTATCTGCATACTCGTACTATATTTGTTTTAGCGCTATAAGGTTCTGTTGGATTCCAACAATTCAGAAGTGGCATAAACCCATTAGCTTGCCTGATTTGATAAAAAAATATATACATAAAAATGTTCTATTCTATTCTATTTTTAATAAATGGCAAGCAAAGCCGATGCCGACTATTCTGCCAATGTTGAAAGTGAGTTGGAAGAAGCAAGTGTGCATGATATATAAAAAAAAAAAAAAAACAAATAAAATTCTTCGATTTATAGATGATAAAATCAAGATTTATCTCTGCCAATACCACCTGCCCGATGTAGGTATTGTGGTACGATGAAAATATTCTTTATTTTTGGCCTAGAATGCATTATTCTGTAAATACTCGGTAATTTATCGATTTTCGCTTTGTTTACAATACACTGTTTTCCTAATTTTGTGTTTTGTTATTTGAATAGATACATAGTTGCCTTTGCGTCTGAGTTTCAGAATAATGTCGCGTGATGGTAGCTCAATGCGGCGTCGACTATCGACGCCTGAACGACGCCGTTCGAGCCCGAACAGAGACTCGTCCCGGCGTAGTCGTACTCGGCACGAGATCTGTAAAGACCGCAGCAGAAGCCGGATGCGGAGCGCTGATCGAGAGCGTGAGCGTAGTTGCAGCCGACGACATTTGGAGCGCAAGCTGGAGCGAGAGAGGGCTCGCATTCGTGTGCTCGAGGAAGAAGTGCACATGCGGCGTAGCCAGTCGCAACGTGCCATTCCCGGAAGGCTAAGCACGAGTGGTGATCAGCAGCCGTGTCGGAATGAAGCCCGCGATCGTGGGGCAGGCAGTCTAACGGCGCTTAATAGGCATCGTGGTCAAAACAATACTGGCAGCCATGGCCAATACGAGACCCGAGGAAACAACAGGTCAGATAGTCCCACTTTTTCACCTAAAGAAATTGTAGAATTATTGAAGTCCTTAGGACAAGTCAAGGCTCAGTCGTCTACACTAGTTACTTCGTTACCTCACGGCAGTGGTATCAATCACAAAAATATTGTTCCTGATTTTGATCCTTCCTCTAAATGCCAGCGAATTGACATGTGGTTGAAAAAGGTTAACGAGTGTGCTACTGTATACGGCTGGGATGAAAGAACTACAGTCCATTTTGCAATGCAAAAACTCCAGGGTTTGGCCAAAACATGGTACGAGAGCTTAAATTCAATATTGTTTACTTGGACGGAGTGGCAACAAAAACTCCTGAATGCGTTCCCTTTCGAGCATAATTATGGCCAGTCCCTGGAGGACATGTTAAGAAGACGCAGTAAATTCGGCGAACCTTTAGAAATATACTTTTATGAAAAATTGGCGTTATTAAACCAATGTGATATCCAAGGCAAGCGTGCAGTCGATTGTTTAATTCACGGTCTTAACGATAGAACTATGCGATCAAGTGCTAATGCTCTGCGTTGTACTGTATCTGAGCAACTTTTACAGTTTTTAATGACTAGTAGAGAAACCCTGTCGCAAGATAGGCATATCTTCAAGGGGAAACCTACCACTGAGACTAGTACAGTTAACGAACCCGTAGATAAGACTCTTGGCAGTCAGATGCAATGCTTCAATTGTAAAGAAAAGGGGCATCCACATTTTAAATGTCCCAAGCCTATAATACAGTGCACAAGATGTCATAGGTTTGGTCATAAGGTTGAAGGTTGTTCGGTCCGGATTGAAAACACCGCAAATAAGACCGAGAACATTCTATAAACTATCACGTCAGATAGCAATGCTAAGTTTATTAAGGAATGCATGGTTAACATTGTTAATATACAAATCTGCTTTATCCCAGTTAGGTTTGATTAGTGGCAACCATCCCGTCACTATGAAGGCTTTCGGTAACGTCGTGCCCTTATTGCTGGGGCACTCTTTCACGGAACAGCCACTTATCGTATTTTAAAAATTCTGATGAATTAAATTTACTCACACTTTACGATTCAGCAGATCGTTGTTAACGTGGGTGTGTCTATCAAGACAAGTAAAAAGTGGAGTCGCTAATATTTTAATTACGCCTCTCTGTGGTAGTAGTTAACTGTTAGGAGTTAAAAGTTTCGGGATTAAGGTACAGGTGGTACAACGTATATTATCAATTACATAAAACTTATTGTCTAATCGCGATCTAGGTGTCAAAGATAGTTTAGGCGAGTCCATTGATACAGCACAGAGGCAAAAATAGATGGCATTACTTAACAAGTTCAAATGCCGTTTTGCATTGCCGTTGAAGGAGATTGGTTGTACTAATGTAGAGTAAGAAACTCCTTCCTTCTTATGTTGGCTCAAACCGTGTAGTCGAGGTGTTGAGCAATGACCGCTATAGATTAGCCGCCGTACCAGATTTTTGACCTGCACGAAAAACAAGCAAAAGACAACCTTGCCTTGGGTACATTAGCCGCTTTGAACGTAAATCATTTAGACGATGATAGTGAAAGTGACGTAAATGCAGATGATGGTAAAGATTAAACTACAATGTTAATAATTTACTTACGCATAGTAATTTTACATAAAATTTATAAAGTTATGATTATGAAATAATGACTAACGATTTAATTTTTCCTGTACTTTTATGGAGTTGAAATATTATGAAATATAGATTTAACTAGGTATGAAATTCAGATTATTTTATGATTTGTGAGAAGGAAGGGTTCACGATCACTGCTTGACTTAAAATGTGCTATTTGTGAGAAGGAAGGGTTCACGATAGCACATGATAGAGTACACGTGTGTTGTCTGCGAGAAGGAAGGGTTCGCAGACAATCCATACAGCGTCAAATGTCGAATGGTCATTATTTCATGATTTGTGATTCGTGAGAAGGAAGGGTTCACGATCACAGCTTGACTCAAAATGTGCTATTTGTGAGAAGGAAGGGTTCACGATAGCACATGATAGAGTACACGTGTGTTGTCTGCGAGAAGGAAGGGTTCGCAGGCATTGCATACGGTGTTAAATGTTGGATAGTGAGAAGGAAGGGTTCACTAAATGAATAGATAGCAATAAGATTTTCTTTAAGGTTATATACAATATTCGTCATGAAATATGTAAGATACATGTTTTGTTTATTTTTTGTTTGTTTTTGTGATTTTGTTACGGTGCATCTAATTTTAATGAGATTATTTATGATGTAATGCTGGAGTCAGAGTGTCGTGCTAGCCGAATGTTAGGTTGCATTTCATAGTCACGAGCGGCCATCGTGACTGCGTGCATGAGGACATGCACGGGGTCAGGATGGTCGAATGTTAGGTTCTTTAAGAATTTTAGTATTTAATTTGATTTTAAAAGTAGTTTTGATGGCAACATTTGAATCCGTGCTAGACCGGAAGTAACATTAAATAGTGTTTTAAAATATTAAGAGTGGGGACATTATCGGCAGCAACGGGGAATGGCAGTCTGACTTGAGCACTTGTCGAGTACGGACGTACTAAGCCCTCGAGTGTTACTTACGTGTACCTACTGAACAAAATTATTGATCTGTGCAGAACGATTAAAGTGATAATTACTAAGAAATTACCAATAATAAACCAAGTGTGATTATTTGGAAAAATAAACGAGTGTGTGATTTTAAATGTGAGTATTATTGTTCCTTTAGTAGTTTTCTCACGATGGGCTGACTATGAATTTATCTGCATACTCGTACTATATTTGTTTTAGCGCTATAAGGTTCTGTTGGATTCCAACATAATATGTAACGAAAAAGATAGGACGACTAGATCGTCTGCTTGGAATTTTAAATACAGTGAATCTACTAGGCTGTACGGTGGCTGTACAAAGAATCGGCACCACTAGGTACTTACTTGAACTGTTGATCGCGGTTGAACACTATCCTGCAAAGAAGAAAACATTTTTTTTTTGTAAAATATCGTCTTTATGTTATTATGTTTCCCTACCCTACCTACTTACCTAATTATTTACATTTTTTCTATAAGGCAGGTAGGTACATCGTAAAGCAAAAACTTTTTTACGAAATACTTAAACTAAGCTTGTAGGTACATAATCCGCACAAAATCGACATAATTAGGTATTAATATTATTCTAAACTCAACCATATAAAAGTAAAATAATAAGTAGTCACAAGTAGATAACTACTTGTTACGCGGAAATATACCCGCAGTGTAGATACGCAGGCATCGAATAATACTTTGTTGATTTTATGAATGAACGCCCACGAGGCTCGGGCTACCACGTGCATGCAAGTCGGGTACGACACAATGACACAACTTAGATGTAGCATCGGCTAAATTCGTAAAACCGATCACCGTCTGAACAGAGTGCGCCTTCAAAATCACCAATGGTGCCGATTCTCTTGTACACCGAAATAAACTATCACTAAAATTTCTTACTTTTGACTATGAGAAACTCAAAGCTATTCTGCAAAATAAATTTTCCAAATTTAATAGCAGATTGTTTACCAAGGGAGCAAACAACTATTTTTAAGGCGAGAGTGTTTCTTTGAATCCAGATTGGAGCGTAGGATTCTAGAGTAGAATCCTGAGCGCAGCGAGGTATTCAAAGTACGTCACTCGAGCTTAAAATAGTGTTGCTCCCGAGGTGAACACTCTACTTTTTATCACCATCTATGAGAAAAAAAAAAGTGTGCGGTTCGACCCCCGTCAGGAACGAAGTTCCTTCTCACGTATGGTTTAAAACAAAAACAAAATTTTCGCCGCCACCGTGGATTTACATTTTGACCTCACTATCGACTTTAGCACCTTCGAAAACTATGAAAACGATACCCATGATGAAAAATTTGAACATTTTTGCAGCTACCATCTTGGATTTATATTTTGACTTTACTATCAGCATAATTAGCGAAATCAAATAAATGCTCTAAATATGACATAATTAACAAAAAAATCTTTAACATTATTATAATATGTAACGAAAAAGATAGGACGACTAGATCGTCCGCTTGAAATTTTAAATAAAGTGAATCTACTAGGCTGTACGGTGGCTATACAAAGAATCGGCACCACTAGGTACTTACTTGAACTGTTGATCGCGGTTGAACACTATCCTGCAAAGAAGAAAACATTTTTTTTGTAAAATATCGTCTTTATGTTATCATGTTTCCCTACCCTACCTACTTACCTAATTATTTACATTTTTTCTATAAAGCAGGTAGGTACATCGTAACGCAAAAACTTTTTTACGAAATGCTTATAATAAGCTTGTAGGTACATAATCCGCACAAAATCGACATAATTTGGTATTAATATTATTCTAAACTCAACCATATTAAAGTAAAATAATAAGTAGTCACAAGTAGATAACTACTTGTTTCGCGGAAATATACCCGCAGTGTAGATAGGTAGGCATCGAATAATACTTTGTTGATTTTATGAATGAACGCCCACGAGGCTCGGGCTGCTACGTGCATGCAAGTCGGGTACGACACAATGACACAACTTAGATGTAGCATCGGCTAAATTCGTAAAACCGATCACCGTCTGAACAGAGTGCGCCTTCAAAATCACCAATGGTGCCGATTCTCTTGTACACCGAACTAAACTATCACTAAAATTCCTTACTTTTGACTATGAGAAACTCAAAGCTATTCTGCAAAATAAATTTTCTAAATTTAATAGTAGATTGTTTACCAAGGGAGCAAACAACTATTTTTAAGGCGAGAGTGTTTCTTTGAATCCAGATTGGAGCGAAGGATTCTAGAATAGAATCCTGAGCGCAGCGAGGTATTCAAAGTACGTCACTCGAGCTTAAAATAGTGTTGCTCCCGAGGTGAACACTCTACTTTTTATTGCCATCTGTGAGAAAAAAAAAAACGTTTGCGGTTCGACCCCCGTCAGGAACGAAGTTCCTTCTCACGTATGGTTTAAAACAAAAACAAAATTTTCGCCGCCATCGTGGATTTACATTTTGACCTCACTGTCGAATTTAGCACCTTCGAAAACTATGAAAACGATACCCATGATGAAAAATTTTAACATTTTTGCAGCTACCATCTTGGATTTACATTTTGACCTCACTATCAGCACCATTAGCTAAATCAAATAAATGCTCTAAATATGACATAATTAACAAAAAAATCTTTAAAATTACATTAATATGTAACGAAAAAGATAGGACGACTAGATCGTCCGCTTGGAATTTTAAATAAAGTTAATCTACTAGGCTGTACGGTGGCTGTACAAAGAATCGGCACCACTAGGTACTTACTTGAACTGTTGATCGCGGTTGAACACTATCCTGCAAAGAAGAAAACATTTTTTTTGTAAAATATCGTCTTTATGTTATTGTTTCCCTCTCCTACTTACCTAATTATTTAAATTTTTTCTATAAGGCAGGTAGATACATCGTAAAGCAAAAACTTTTTTACGAAATACTTGAACTAAGCTTGTAGGTACATAATCCGCACAAAATCGACATAATTAGGTATTAATATTATTCTAAACTCAACCATATAAAAGTAAAATAATAAGTAGTCACAAGTAGATAACAACTTGTTACGCGGAAATATACCCGCAGTGTAGATACGTAGGCATCGAATAATACTTTGTTGATTTTATGAATGAACGCCCACGAGGCTCGGGCTGCCACGTGCATGCAAGTCGGGTACGACACAATGACACAACTTAGATGTAGCATCGGCTAAATTCGTAAAACCGATCACCGTCTGAACAGAGTGCTCCTTCAAAATCACCAATGGTGCAGATTCTCTTGTACATTGAACTAAACTAACTAAACTATCACTGAAATTCCTTACTTTTGACTATGAAAAACTCAAAGCTATTCTGCAAAATAAATTTTCTAAATTTAGTAGTAGATTGTTTACCAAGGGAGCAAACAACTATTTTTAAGGCGAGAGTGTTTCTTGGAATCCAGATTGGAGCGTAGGATTCTAGAGTAGAATCCTGAGCGCAGCGAGGTATTCAAAGTACGTCACTCGAGCTTAAAATAGTGTTGCTCCCGAGGTGAACACTCTACTTTTTATCAACATCTATGAGAAAAAAAAAACGTGTGCGGTTCGACCCCCGTCAGGAACGAAGTTCCTTCTCACGTATGGTTTAAAACAAAAACAAAATTTTCGCCGCCATCGTGGATTTACATTTTGACCTCACTATCGACTTTATCACCTTCGAAAACTATGAAAACGATACCCATGATGAAAAATTTGAACATTTTTGCAGCTACCATATTGGATTTATATTTTGACTTTACTATCAGCACCATTAGCGAAATCAAATAAATGCTCTAAATATGAAATAATTAACAAAAAAATCTTTAACATTATTATAATATGTAACGAAAAAGATAGGACGACTAGATCGTCCGCTTGGAATTTTAAATAAAGTGAATCTACTAGGCTGTACGGTGGCTGTACAAAGAATCGGCACCACTAGGTACTTACTTGAACTGTTGATCGCGGTTGAACACTATCCTGCAAAGAAGAAAACATTTTTTTTGTAAAATATCGTCTTTATGTTATCATGTTTCCCTACCCTACCTACTTACCTAATTATTTACATTTTTTCTATAAAGCAGGTAGGTACATCGTAACGCAAAAACTTTTTTACGAAATGCTTATAATAAGCTTGTAGGTACATAATCCGCACAAAATCGACATAATATGGTATTAATATTATTCTAAACTCAACCATATTAAAGTAAAATAATAAGTAGTCACAAGTAGATAACTACTTGTTTCGCGGAAATATACCCGCAGTGTAGATACGTAGGCATCGAATAATACTTTGTTGATTTTATGAATGAACGCCCACGAGGCTCGGGCTGCCACGTGCATGCAAGTCGGGTACGACACAATGACACAACTTAGATGTAGCATCGGCTAAATTCGTAAAACCGATCACCGTCTGAACAGAGTGCGCCTTCAAAATCACCAATGGTGCCGATTCTCTTGTACACCGAACTAAACTATCACTAAAATTCCTTACTTTTGACTATGAGAAACTCAAAGCTATTCTGCAAAATAAATTTTCTAAATTTAATAGTAGATTGTTTACCAAGGGAGCAAACAACTATTTTTAAGGCGAGAGTGTTTCTTTGAATCCAGATTGGAGCGAAGGATTCTAGAATAGAATCCTGAGCGCAGCGAGGTATTCAAAGTACGTCACTCGAGCTTAAAATAGTGTTGCTCCCGAGGTGAACACTCTACTTTTTATTGCCATCTGTGAGAAAAAAAAAAACGTTTGCGGTTAGACCCCCGTCAGGAACGAAGTTCCTTCTCACGTATGGTTTAAAACAAAAACAAAATTTTCGCCGCCATCGTGGATTTACATTTTGACCTCACTGTCGAATTTAGCACCTTCGAAAACTATGAAAACGATACCCATGATGAAAAATTTTAACATTTTTGCAGCTACCATCTTGGATTTACATTTTGACCTCACTATCAGCACCATTAGCTAAATCAAATAAATGCTCTAAATATGACTTAATTAACAAAAAATCTTTAAAATTACATTAATATGTAGCGAAAAAGATAGGACGACTAGATCGTCCGCTTGGAATTTTAAATAAAGTTAATCTACTAGGCTGTACGGTGGCTGTACAAAGAATCGGCACCACTAGGTACTTACTTGAACTGTTGATCGCGGTTGAACACTATCCTGCAAAGAAGAAAACATTTTTTTTGTAAAATATCGTCTTTATGTTATTGTTTCCCTACCCTACCTACTTACCTAATTATTTACATTTTTTCTATAAGGCAGGTAGATACATCGTAAAGCAAAAACTTTTTTACGAAATACTTGAACTAAGCTTGTAGGTACATAATCCGCACAAAATCGACATAATTAGGTATTAATATTATTCTAAACTCAACCATATAAAAGTAAAATAATAAGTAGTCACAAGTAGATAACTACTTGTTACGCGGAAATATACCCGCAGTGTAGATACGTAGGCATCGAATAATACTTTGTTGATTTTATGAATGAACGCCCACGAGGCTCGGGCTGCCACGTGCATGCAAGTCGGGTACGACACAATGACACAACTTAGATGTAGCATCGGCTAAATTCGTAAAACCGATCACCGTCTGAACAGAGTGCTCCTTCAAAATCACCAATGGTGCAGATTCTCTTGTACATTGAACTAAACTAACTAAACTATCACTGAAATTCCTTACTTTTGACTATGAAAAACTCAAAGCTATTCTGCAAAATATTTTTTTTAAATTTAGTAGTAGATTGTTTACCAAGGGAGCAAACAACTATTTTTAAGGCGAGAGTGTTTCTTGGAATCCAGATTGGAGCGTAGGATTCTAGAGTAGAATCCTGAGCGCAGCGAGGTATTCAAAGTACGTCACTCGAGCTTAAAATAGTGTTGCTCCCGAGGTGAACACTCTACTTTTTATTGCCATCTGTGAGAAAAAAAAAACGTTTGCGGTTCGACCCCCGTCAGGAACGAAGTTCCTTCTCACGTATGGTTTAAAACAAAAACAAAATTTTCGCCGCCATCGTGGATTTACATTTTGACCTCACTGTCGAATTTAGCACCTTCGAAAACTATGAAAACGATATCCATGATGAAAAATTTTAACATTTTTGCAGCTACCATCTTGGATTTACATTTTGACCTCACTATCAGCACCATTAGCTAAATCAAATAAATGCTCTAAATTTGACATAATTAACTAAAAAATCTTTAAAATTACATTAATATGTAACGAAAAAGATAGGACGACTAGATAGTCCGCTTGGAATTTTAAATAAAGTGAATCTACTAGGCTGTACGGTGGCTGTACAATACCGACCAAAAGTCCATGAGCAATCTCACAAAGCAATAGACTGACGCTTCGGTTTGACTTACGACCTTCTTCTATAAGTTGTTACAATACTGTAGACACGCACATTACACACACACACTCACTTTGTCTGCAACCAATGACTAGTTCAATAATCATCATTCGTTTTTAGTTTCATTCGTCTTGTTCACATAAATATTAAAGTTTAGCAGGTAGACCACAAAAAACTAAGTAAATTATTTCGATTTCTGTGGGGTAGATGCAGTTTGTTACGAGTATTCAATTAATAGAACTTTGTTGGTTCGTGGATAATATTGGTGACGAGTATTTAGCGCAGTGTTGTGGTTATTATTATCAAAAAGCAGGCATAAAATATATTGAAGAGATCAGATCAGATCAGAGAATATCATTGCGCTGCGTAAAAGTGAAGTGAATATCTAATGAAACCGGACTAAGTGTGAGTGTTATCATTTATATATTTCATATTTTACTAAACATAAATCTTAATCAAGGGTATTGTTGATAGAACAGAGGTATTGTTGAGACAGAAGATGCCTTTAAAGTTTTAAATGCATTGTGAGGTTTAATTCGATTAGTGAATAATAAAGGTATTATGTGTAATAAAAACAATGTTTTTCTTTGTTCTAGAGAAATACTGTAAGGGTTAAGCGATATGAGGAAGGGGCTTATTATCGAGTAGCAGCGACGTCAAATGGTGAATGAAACAAATGGTTTCATACCAACGAGATATTTTGCTGAATTATTAAAAACACGTCATTATGAACCGTTCGCCGTGCACTCTGAAGGCTTGCATCACTGAAGACCAGCTAGAAAACCGTTTTTGACCTTAAAATATTGACCGTACCAACTTAATAAACAACAGATTCGTTATTGCATGAATTTATGGTAGCGAATTTTTTAAGCACGTTTCAATAGGGTGTTTGTCGTATTTCTTGCAGTTATACCGAAATTGTTTAATATTATTTTAGTAAAAGTATTATTTTAGGATTCAAATTTGAGGTTTAGTTTCAATCTTCTTTTCGTAAAGAAAATGAATACTTAAGCTTTAACCTCAATAACAACCAATATTTACTAAAGTCAAATAAAATGTAAAATAATTAATACAAATAAAATATAAACAAACTGCCCATATTTAACCTTAAAATTACCTATTCTGTAAGTAGTTTTTTACATTTTAAGTAGTCTAATATTCTTATTTATTACTTAATTACTTCGACCATGATCAAAGCTTAATATTTGTGGTGAAAAAATCCATTAAAAATTTAAAATATTTCATAATTTAAATGTGTCAAAATAATACAAACTGCTTCTAAGTTTCTTGACATCTATTTCACATCTTATTCAGCTGAAGTAATGATAAATAATTGTAGCAGTTTTTTAACTTATGTAAAATAAATATAACGAATTTTTAATTTTGTTATCATATATCACGCATTTTTTATTCTAAAACCTTTATTGCAATAACAACATAAAAAAGCAGCAATATTTAAAAAATATTATTATCGAAGACAAAAATAATAATATTTGCAAAAAACCGCACTGTGTTTTACGAGACTAGAACCTGAGGCAGTTTGAATTCCATACCAACGCTTAACGCTTTCTGCTATCTGCACTTGTTAAGTTACTATCGAATTTTAGCAATGCCATTAACTGGTCAAGTTCACGCGCATAGTGCGTGTGTGCTAGCATGTTTAAAGCGACGGAAATATATTGTTGTTTCGTGTAGCGCAAAACTGCGTTATCTGTGGTGTGTGTATCGTGTTGCTTACACATACAAATGTACGAGCTATACCGCGTGTTCACAGCAATACGACTCTTAGCGTGCTCATACACTTTTGAGCACTTACTGTACAAAGAATTGGCACCACTAGGTACTTACTTGAACTGTTGATCGCGGTTGAACACTATCCTGCAAAGAAGAAAACATTTTTTTTGTAAAATATCGTCTGTATGTTATCATGTTTCCCTACCCTACCTACTTACCTAATTATTTACATTTTTTCTATAAGGCATGTAGGTACATCGTAAAACAAAAACTTTTTTACGAAATACTTATACTAAGCTTGTAGGTACATAATCCGCACAAAATCGACATAATTAGGTATTAATATTATTCTAAACTAAACCATATAAAAGTAAAATAATAAGTAGTCACAAGTAGATAACTACTTGTTACGCGGAAATATACCCGCAGTGTAGATACGTAGGCATCGAATAATACTTTGTTGATTTTATGAATGAACGCCCACGAGGCTCTGGTTGCCACGTGCATGCAAGTCGGGTACGACACAATGACACAACTTAGATGTAGCATCGGCTAAATTCGTAAAACCGATCACCGTCTGAACAGAGTGCGCCTTCAAAATCACCAATGGTGCCGATTCTCTTGTACACCGAAATAAACTATCACTAAAATTTCTTACTTTTGACTATGAGAAACTCAAAGCTATAACAACTATTTTTAAGGCGAGAGTGTTTCTTTGAATCCAGATTGGAGCGAAGGATTCTAGAATAGAATCCTGAGCGCAGCGAGGTATTCAAAGTACGTCACTCGAGCTTAAAATAGTGTTGCTCCCGAGGTGAACACTCTACTTTTTATTGCCATCTGTGAGAAAAAAAAAACGTTTGCGGTTCGACCCCCGTCAGGAACGAAGTTCCTTCTCACGTATGGTTTAAAACAAAAACAAAATTTTCGCCGCCATCGTGGATTTACATTTTGACCTCACTGTCGAATTTAGCACCTTCGAAAACTATGAAAACGATACCCATGATGAAAAATTTTAACATTTTTGCAGCTACCATCTTGGATTTACATTTTGACCCCACTATCAGCACCATTAGCTAAATCAAATAAATGCTCTAAATATGACATAATTAACAAAAAAATCTTTAAAATTACATTAATATGGAACGAAAAAGATAGGACGACTAGATCGTCCGCTTGGAATTTTAAATAAAGTTAATCTACTAGGCTGTACGGTGGCTGTACAAAGAATCGTTACCACTAGGTACTTACTTGAACTGTTGATCGCGGTTGAACACTATCCTGCAAAGAAGAAAACATTTTTTTTGTAAAATATCGTCTTTATGTTATTGTTTCCCTCTCCTACTTACCTAATTATTTAAATTTTTTCTATAAGGCAGGTAGATACATCGTAAAGCAAAAACTTTTTTACGAAATACTTGAACTAAGCTTGTAGGTACATAATCCGCACAAAATCGACATAATTAGGTATTAATATTATTCTAAACTCAACCATATAAAAGTAAAATAATAAGTAGTCACAAGTAGATAACTACTTGTTACGCGGAAATATACCCGCAGTGTAGATACGTAGGCATCGAATAATACTTTGTTGATTTTATGAATGAACGCCCACGAGGCTCGGGCTGCCACGTGCATGCAAGTCGGGTACGACACAATGACACAACTTAGATGTAGCATCGGCTAAATTCGTAAAACCGATCACCGTCTGAACAGAGTGCTCCTTCAAAATCACCAATGGTGCAGATTCTCTTGTACATTGAACTAAACTAACTAAACTATCACTGAAATTCCTTACTTTTGACTATGAAAAACTCAAAGCTATTCTGCAAAATAAATTTTCTAAATTTAGTAGTAGATTGTTTACCAAGGGAGCAAACAACTATTTTTAAGGCGAGAGTGTTTCTTGGAATCCAGATTGGAGCGTAGGATTCTAGAGTAGAATCCTGAGCGCAGCGAGGTATTCAAAGTACGTCACTCGAGCTTAAAATAGTGTTGCTCCCGAGGTGAACACTCTACTTTTTATCACCATCTATGAGAAAAAAAAAACGTGTGCGGTTCGACCCCCGTCAGGAACGAAGTTCCTTCTCACGTATGGTTTAAAACAAAAACAAAATTTTCGCCGCCATCGTGGATTTACATTTTGACCTCACTATCGACTTTAGCACCTTCGAAAACTAATAATAATAAATAATAATAATAATAAATTGTTTATTGATCAAGAAGGTACAGATGGTGAGAAAAACAAAGCTTAACTAGTTACAAGCAAGTTGTACAAAGTTATGTAACTACTATTTATGGTAGAACATGTTGATGAAGTACATGGAACATCTGTTGACAAATTACGTTACCCTGTCTCTTAAACTAGGGTATACCTGTATCTTAAGAGACAGTGGACGGCCATAAAGTTATGTTTAAAGTTACCTATAATTTAAGTAAGGACCCTGTCGATCCACCCACAAGTAAACAATTTACAGATAATGGTAAGTAAAATTAAATTAAAAATTAAATAAAGAACTTAAATCTAGTGAGTGTGTATGTGTGTGTGAAAGGGTGAGGGTGTGTGTGCGTGTGTGCATGAGTGTTCATGAGCTAGGTTATATATGTTAATAGTGATTCAGTGTGATCATAGTCTTGTTGAAGTAGCCACTCTGTAAGTTTCCGTTTAACTTCCCATTTTGTCAGATCAAGTATGTTTAGGGGTTTGTGAATTTTTCTGTAAATGAGACTGCTCAGAATATAAAATTGATGTTTGGCAAAGGCTGTTCTATGAGGAGTACTAGGAGGGATAAAGGTGCGTTTTTTTCGGTTTAAAAGAGGTAGAGATGAATGTTTTTTAAGAACTGAGTAGAGTACATAGAGCTGCCGTACTGTGAGAATTTTACAGTCGGAATACAGTTGAGTTGTTGGGTATCTGTAGGGTTTTCTGGTCATAACCTTAAGTATAGCTCTTTGTGCTCTCTCTAGTTTGAAAAGGAATGTTTTACTCGCCCCTCCCCACACCGTTATGCAGTATCCTAGTACCGATTGACACAGCCCAAGGTAGACCATTTTTATAGTGTCGAGATTAGCGGAATCTCTCAGGGACTTAAAGATATGTAAGAGACGGAGGGTTCTAGTGGTGAGAGCATCAATTTGTTTTTCCCATTTTAGTTCACTATCTATTTGCACACCTAGATATTTGACGCAGTTTGTTCTGGTAAGATTGGGACAAGAACACGACGTGGGAGGAGTAGAGAGGACCTGACATGAGTGAGCAGTATTCGAGAAATTGTCTAAAGGTGAGTTTTTATTTCTTATAGCAAACGGTATGTAGTTGGATTTTAGTAAATTGAGTGTAAGTAGGTTTGAGTTTAGCCACGTCATTATCGTACTTAATGCCGACTCTGCTGCAGTTTTAACACTATCCCATGTAGGTCTATGTACTATTAACGCCGTATCATCAGCGTAAGTAAAAATTTTACACTTTGGGAGATTTAACTTGCATAGGTCATTTATGTAAATTTGGAACAAACTAGGCCCCAAAATGCTACCCTGCGGGACGCCGAAGGAGATAAGTTCTTCGTCACTGAGGTACGTATTAATTTTAACTCGTTGAGTGCGGTTAGTCAAGTAATCTTTAAATATTTCTAGGGCAATTCCTCGCACACCAAGCGAATACAGCTTAGAGATCAGTAAGGGAACAGAAACTGTGTCAAAGGCCTTGGACAGGTCTAGAAATATGCCAAGGCATTTAGTTTTACCATCCAGGTTCTTTGCTACGTTTTTCGTCAAATCAAGTACTGCGTCTTCTGTTGATATTCTTTTCCGGAAGCCGTACTGATTCTCAGCGATTATTTTGTACCTATCCAAAAAACCTTTGAGTCGGTTGTTGAGTATCCTTTCGAAAATTTTAGAAAGTACCGGTAGCACCGAAATGGGCCTGTAATTATTGACACAATTTCTGTCTCCTCCCTTATGGATAGGATGCACTATAGCCTTTTTTAAAGCGTCAGGAAAGACACCCTTTTGCAGACAGCAATTAAAAAGGCAAGTAATGTGAGGAACTAACACATTTTTGCAGTTCTTTAACAGTAAGGGTGATATTCCATCCCAGCCAACAGCACTGTCATTATTTAATTGAAGTATAAGGGACTCTACTTCAGCTTCGTCTACGTCTAGCAGAGCCAATGAATTGGTAGTTGAGTTGGAGATATTAGAGGATAAACTCTGTTCTGGAAGCCGGAGGGATTGTGCACCAGATTGGATATTTGCCGCCAGGTTCTTGCCAACGTTAGCGAAGAAATGGCATACTTTGTTAACAGAAGAATAAGGATTATCGCATAAACTTAGTAGCTCTTCAGGTGTAGATCGAATTTTTGATGTGTTTAAAATATTTTTAATGGTTTTCCATAACTCTCTAGGATTATTTCTCGTTCTCTCCAGTTCACTTTTTTCGTAGGAGATTTTTAACTTTCGAAGAAAGGAATTGCAAAAGTTTCTATAGCGAGTGTAGGTTAGCCTTAGTATTAGATTATCGGGTGCTTTTTTGGACTTATTATGAAGTTTATCACGGTTTTTCATGCATTTCAGAAGACCAGGAGTTATCCACGGTTTTATAGTTCGTTTGCGTATAGGGATTTTGATTTGCACTGAGTTATTAGATATTATAGATGTTATAATAGTGATGAATTTATTCATGGGTAAATTTGGATCGGTGGTTTCGAAAATAACAGAAAAGTCCGTGTTTAGTAGATTCTGAACAATAGCGTCATGATTTATACGGGTGGCAGTGTGGCGTAGCTTTCGCACAAGTTTGGGGTCAGCGATAGATAAAATAGTGGGTCTATGATCGGTAATGTGGGAGTCCAGAACAAGTGTGCTTACGGGTGAGTTTGTTTTTAGGAAGGTGTGATCTAGGCACTTGTCTAGCCGGGTAGGGAATAAGTGGGTAGGGAGAAGCCCATGAGAGGCATTAAGCAATAAATAATCAAGTCTTCGCTGGTTTCTGTTATCTTGACTTATATCAATGTTAAGATCCCCAACAAGAGCGATGTTAGGAAACGAAGGCATTTTGTTGTAGACGTCATTTAAACTTACTAGAAAATTATCATAATTTTCTTTTGAATTGTATGAAGGCGAGCGATAGACTGCCACCACTGCCAGTTTATTGTCCAATTGACATACCAGGCAATTCCCACACTCAAAGTCCGGTTCCCACACTGTAGGTTTTAGGCCCTCTTTTATATAAAAAACTACGCCATCATTTTGATTTGAATTTGTTTTTGTAGAGTACGATTGAAAACCATCCAGTTTAGGTAAATTAGTTGTTTTACTGAGCCAGCTTTCGGTCAATATTATGATATCATGATTTATATCAGTTCGGCTCAATAGTACTTGAAGTGAATCAAAGTTTTTATTTATACTGCGTATATTTATGTGTAAAAGATTTATATTGTTTTTGTCAAAATGTTTAATATGTTTTTTGCAATTTTCAGGGCTGCAGATAATCGCATCTCCTACGCAGAGCTTGTCGAGGTCATTATTTATGTTAGTGATGTTAGCCATTAATTTTAGTTGTGGGTACACCGAAAAATCGTTTGACATAAGGAGACCGAATATTTATGAGAGAGTAATGTGCCATTATGTAGTAAGTGCTATGTTTTCTTGAGTGTGCTGGAATTTTGTGCGTGTGTTGAGTAATGTGAGTGATTTTAGTTGTTGTGTTGAAACTATGAAAACGATACCCATGATGAAAGATTTGAACATTTTTGCAGCTACCATCTTGGATTTATATTTTGACTTTACTATCAGCACCATTAGCGAAATCAAATAAATGCTCTAAATATGAAATAATTAACAAAAAAATCTTTAACATTATTATAATATGTAACGAAAAAGATAGGACGACTAGATCGTCCGCTTGGAATTTTAAATAAAGTGAATCTACTAGGCTGTACGGTGGCTGTACAAAGAATCGGCACCACTAGGTACTTACTTGAACTGTTGATCGCGGTTGAACACTATCCTGCAAAGAAGAAAACATTTTTTTTGTAAAATATCGTCTTTATGTTATCATGTTTCCCTACCCTACCTACTTACCTAATTATTTACATTTTTTCTATAAAGCAGGTAGGTACATCGTAACGCAAAAACTTTTTTACGAAATGCTTACAATAAGCTTGTAGGTACATAATCCGCACAAAATCGACATAATTTGGTATTAATATTATTCTAAACTCAACCATATTAAAGTAAAATAATAAGTAGTCACAAGTAGATAACTACTTGTTTCGCGGAAATATACCCGCAGTGTAGATACGTAGGCATCGAATAATACTTTGTTGATTTTATGAATGAACGCCCACGAGGCTCGGGCTGCCACGTGCATGCAAGTCGGGTACGACACAATGACACAACTTAGATGTAGCATCGGCTAAATTCGTAAAACCGATCACCGTCTGAACAGAGTGCGCCTTCAAAATCACCAATGGTGCCGATTCTCTTGTACACCGAACTAAACTATCACTAAAATTCCTTACTTTTGACTATGAGAAACTCAAAGCTATTCTGCAAAATAAATTTTCTAAATTTAATAGTAGATTGTTTACCAAGGGAGCAAACAACTATTTTTAAGGCGAGAGTGTTTCTTTGAATCAAGATTGGAGCGAAGGATTCTAGAATAGAATCCTGAGCGCAGCGAGGTATTCAAAGTACGTCACTCGAGCTTAAAATAGTGTTGCTCCCGAGGTGAACACTCTACTTTTTATTGCCATCTGTGAGAAAAAAAAAAACGTTTGCGGTTCGACCCCCGTCAGGAACGAAGTTCCTTCTCACGTATGGTTTAAAACAAAAACAAAATTTTCGCCGCCATCGTGGATTTACATTTTGACCTCATTGTCGAATTTAGCACCTTCGAAAACTATGAAAACGATACCCATGATGAAAAATTTTAACATTTTTGCAGCTACCATCTTGGATTTACATTTTGACCTCACTATCAGCACCATTAGCTAAATCAAATAAATGCTCTAAATATGACATAATTAACAAAAAAATCTTTAAAATTACATTAATATGTAACGAAAAAGATAGGACGACTAGATCGTCCGCTTGGAATTTTAAATAAAGTTAATCTACTAGGCTGTACGGTGGCTGTACAAAGAATCGTTACCACTAGGTACTTACTTGAACTGTTGATCGCGGTTGAACACTATCCTGCAAAGAAGAAAACATTTTTTTTGTAAAATATCGTCTTTATGTTATTGTTTCCCTACCCTACCTACTTACCTAATTATTTACATTTTTTCTATAAGGCAGGTAGATACATCGTAAAGCAAAAACTTTTTTACGAAATACTTGAACTAAGCTTGTAGGTACATAATCCGCACAAAATCGACATAATTAGGTATTAATATTATTCTAAACTCAACCATATAAAAGTAAAATAATAAGTAGTCACAAGTAGATAACTACTTGTTACGCGGAAATATACCCGCAGTGTAGATACGTAGGCATCGAATAATACTTTGTTGATTTTATGAATGAACGCCCACGAGGCTCGGGCTGCCACGTGCATGCAAGTCGGGTACGACACAATGACACAACTTAGATGTAGCATCGGCTAAATTCGTAAAACCGATCACCGTCTGAACAGAGTGCTCCTTCAAAATCACCAATGGTGCAGATTCTCTTGTACATTGAACTAAACTAACTAAACTATCACTGAAATTCCTTACTTTTGACTATGAAAAACTCAAAGCTATTCTGCAAAATATTTTTTTTAAATTTAGTAGTAGATTGTTTACCAAGGGAGCAAACAACTATTTTTAAGGCGAGAGTGTTTCTTGGAATCCAGATTGGAGCGTAGGATTCTAGAGTAGAATCCTGAGCGCAGCGAGGTATTCAAAGTACGTCACTCGAGCTTAAAATAGTGTTGCTCCCGAGGTGAACACTCTACTTTTTATTGCCATCTGTGAGAAAAAAAAAACGTTTGCGGTTCGACCCCCGTCAGGAACGAAGTTCCTTCTCACGTATGGTTTAAAACAAAAACAAAATTTTCGCCGCCATCGTGGATTTACATTTTGACCTCACTGTCGAATTTAGCACCTTCGAAAACTATGAAAACGATACCCATGATGAAAAATTTTAACATTTTTGCAGCTACCATCTTGGATTTACATTTTGACCTCACTATCAGCACCATTAGCTAAATCAAATAAATGCTCTAAATTTGACATAATTAACAAAAATCTTTAAAATTACATTAATATGTAACGAAAAAGATAGGACGACTAGATCGTCCGCTTGGAATTTTAAATAAAGTGAATCTACTAGGCTGTACGGTGGCTGTACAGTACCGACCAAAAGTCCATGAGCAATCTCACAAAGCAATAGACTGACGCTTCGGTTTGACTTACGACCTTCTTCTATAAGTTGTTACAATACTGTAGACACGCACATTACACACACACACTCACTTTGTCTGCAACCAATGACTAGTTCAATAATCATCATTCGTTTTTAGTTTCATTCGTCTTGTTCACATAAATATTAAAGTTTAGCAGGTAGACCACAAAAAACTAAGTAAATTATTTCGATTTCTGTGGGGTAGATGCAGTTTGTTACGAGTATTCAATTAATAGAACTTTGTTGGTTCGTGGATAATATTGGTGACGAGTATTTAGCGCAGTGTTGTGGTTATTATTATCAAAAAGCAGGCATAAAATATATTGAAGAGATCAGATCAGATCAGAGAATATCATTGCGCTGCGTAAAAGTGAAGTGAATATCTAATGAAACCGGACTAAGTGTGAGTGTTATCATTTATATATTTCATATTTTACTAAACATAAATCCTAATCAAGGGTATTGTTGATAGAACAGAGGTATTGTTGAGACAGAAGATGCCTTTAAAGTTTTAAATTCATTGTGAGGTTTAATTCGATTAGTGAATAATAAATAATAAGGTATTATGTGTAATAAAAACAATGTTTTTCTTTGTTCTAGAGAAATACTGTGCGATATGAGGAAGGGGCTTATTATCGAGTAGCAGCGACGTCAAATGGTGAATGAAACAAATGGTTTCATACCAACGAGATATTTTGCTGAATTATTAAAAACACGTCATTATGAACCGTTCGCCGTGCACTCTGAAGGCTTGCATCACTGAAGACCAGCTAGAAAACCGTTTTTGACCTTAAAATATTGACCGTACCAACTTAATAAACAACAGATTCGTTATTGCATGAATTTATGGTAGCGAATTTTTTAAGCACGTTTCAATAGGGTGTTTGTTGTATTTCTTGCAGTTATACCGAAATTGTTTAATATTATTTTAGTAATAGTATTATTTTAGGATTCAAATTTGAGGTTTAGTTTTGTAGGAGCGCTGACACATCAGTATTGTATTCGTTGTACGTGCGGCGCTCGGCGACAGTAGTTCGCCCGTAACCACCGTAAACTGTAGACGCGCTCCCAACGTAATTAACTACTCATGTGTATTATTAATCACGAGTTATAAGTAAAGTAATAATAGAACTCCGCAGCATTTGATTTCTCTCCGTACACACAACCCTAAAGGTATAACACCACAACACACACAAAATTGGTGACCCCGACGTGATCTAAAAGTGGTGTTGTGATTTAAAAACTAATAACGTGATTGAGACATCAGTGATTTTTAAAGACATTGCATTGTGTGTACGTGATCGAGAACGGGCAACTCACCACCAGCGTCTATAGTGCGGAATCTTTTGAAGAAACTAATCTGCGTGAGTAGTTAACACAATGCCAGACACAAAGCCAGCCGACGAATATTCCCTCTCACCGGTCCCCATCACCGACAATTTAGAAGATTTTTGGCCGAGAGCACCTGAATTGTGGTTCACCAAGGCAGAGGCAATAATTAATTGCCGGAAAATGTCCGACGATTCGAAATATCGGATAATATTATCGAAATTAAACCTCGAAGTCACGGAACAAGTCGCGGATATACTATTAGATCCGCCGCAGGAAAAGAAATATGAGGCCTTGAAGCAAAAATTAATCTCGGTGTATAAAGAGTCAGCAGAACGGCAAATTAAAAAGCTGATTGGTGAAATGGAGCTAGGCGATCTACAGCCATCGCACCTCCTACGAAAAATGCGGGACCTGGCCAGAGGAAAAGTAACCGATGAAACACTCAAGGTAATGTGGAAAAACCATTTACCACCAGCAGTACGTGGAGTTTTGGCAGTCACAGATGAGGAAAACATGGAGAAATTGGCATCGATTGCAGACAAGGTCGCAGAGACTATCACCCCTATTCAAAGCGTAGCCAGCGTAAAGGAAAAACAGGAACCTTCAAACAATGATAATTTGGTGATAGCGGAAATAAATAAATTAAGTAACAGACTACGCAAGATCGAGAATGGTTCCAGAGGTCGCTTGAGATATGGTAGACCCAGAAGACTTCGATCCAGGTCAAGGTCGAACTCCAGGTCTAGAGGCGTAAAAACACCAGAAGACGACCCCAACTGGTTATGTTTTTATCACTTCAAATACCGCAACAAAGCAGATAAGTGTATCCAACCTTGCAATTGGAAGAAGAAGGACGCCAAGCCATCGGAAAACTAGAGTCGGTGCAGTCAGCGACGGGAGGCTGTGACCGAGTGCACGTCAATCACCGTCTATGTGTCAGAGACAGGAATTCAGGTTTGAACTTTTTAGTGGATAGTGGTGCAAATGTGTCCGTACTACCTCGCAAAGTTGTTTTTAAGAAAGATAACGCACATAGTGCCTGTTATAAGTTGTATGCTGCGAACGGTACCGAGATAAGTACGTACGGTACACATATTTTAGAACTAGACTTAAATCTTAGACGAGCATTCCGTTGGTTATTTACGATAGCGGACGTACAGCAACCCATATTAGGTGCTGATTTCTTAGCTAATCATAAGTTGTTAATTGACTTGAACGGACGAAGGCTAGTGGATCAGGTTACTAATTTATGTAAGAGAGGAAATCTCTCCAGTTCCACTGAGCCCACAGTAAAAACCATCACTAATAATTGCCACTATTATGAATTGTTGTATAAGTTCCCAGAATTAACAAAGCCAGTTTCATACAAGGAGACACCTAAACATGGTGTTTGCCATCAAATAGAGACGGCAGGTACGCCAGTGCACGCACGAGCAAGACAGCTACCCCCGGACAGGTACGTAAAAGCCAAAAATGAATTTAGGGTTATGCAAGAGCTTGGGATCTGTAGGCCGAGTCACAGCGCTTGGGCAAGTCCCCTGCACGTAGTACCCAAGAAGGACGGTAATATTAGGCCATGTGGAGATTATAGACGTTTAAACGCGATCACAAAACCAGATCGCTACCCTGTGCCTCGTCTTCATGATTTTACGTATATTTTAGCTAGTAAGAAGATTTTTACAAAGTTAGATATTAACCGAGCATATAATTGCATACCTGTCGCGGAAAATGACATAGAAAAAACCGCTGTTATAACACCCTTTGGTTTATTTGAATTTATGCGCATGCCTTTCGGATTACGTAATGCTGCACAAACTTTTCAGCGTTTTATGCATCATACGGTATTACAAGGTTTAGATTTTTTATTTAATTATGTGGATGACGTAATAATCGCATCAGAAAACGAAACGCAACATAAACAACATTTAGAAAAAGTTTTTGAAAGATTTAATGAATTTGGTATAACTATTAATTTCTCTAAATGTAGTTTTGGCAAAGACAAGTTAGAATTTTTAGGATACGAGGTATCCGTAGAAGGAATTAAACCTCTACCAGATAAGGTCGACTCAATTGTAAATTTTCCCAAACCGGAAACAGTTGAGGAACTGAGACGATTTTTAGGGATGTTAAATTTTTATAGAGCAAACATACCTCACTCAGCCGATCACCAGGCAGAGTTAAATAAGTACCTGGGAAATTCGAAACGCAAAGATAAGACTAAAATTAAATGGACAAAGTTAGCCGAACGTAATTTTGAGCAATGAAAAGAAGACCTAAAGAATGCAGCCTTATTATCATATCCATCGACAGATACCCCTTTAGCATTGATGACCGATGCGTCAGACACTTGCGTAGGTGCCGTATTACAGCAATATATTGATAACAAGTGGAAACCTTTAGGATATTATTCTAAAAAGTTGACAGAGGCTCAAAAGAAATACAGCACTTATGATAGAGAACTATTAGGAATTTATTTGGCTATAATTCATTTTCGCAATATGGTTGAAGGCCAAGAATTAATTATTTTTACAGATCATAAGCCGTTATCATTTGCATTCAATAAAACAGGTTCCAATAGGGAAACCTCACGAAGAGCCAGGCAAATTATGTTCATTAGCGAATTCAGTACAGACATAAGGCATATTAACGGGAACGATAACATAGTAGCAGATACTTTATCTAGAGTAGCAACAATATCGTGTCCCACGATGCTCGATTTCGCAGAACTAGCAGCTGCGCAGGAAACGGACGCCGAGCTAGCAAAATTGCAACGCGAATCAAATAACAATACCAACGTCGTGTTGAAACGTGTGACTTTATTTAATACAAATAAATACGTTGTTTGTGAAGTTTCAACCGACTCAGCACGTCCATACGTGCCTAGAAAGTTTCGACGTTTAGCTTTTGAGTCAATACATAATTTGAGCCATCCAGGTATTAAGGCAAGTAGGAAATTAATTTGTGAAAGATTTTTTTGGCCTAACATGAATAAGGATGTTGGAAATTGGGCTAAAACTTGCATAAAATGCCAAAAAGCCAAAATTCAAAAACATACAGTTTCAGATTTAGGAACTTTCGAGAGTAGTAAACGTTTTGAACATATTCACATAGATATTGTAGGCCCCTTACCAATTACACCAGATGGATTTAGATATTGTTTAACAATCATAGATAGGTTCACGCGTTGGCCAGAGGCATTTCCGATAAAAGAGATCACTGCAGAAGTAGTAGCAAAAACATTATATGAAGGTTGGATTAGTCGTTATGGGTGTCCAGTAAAACTCACAAGTGATCAGGGAAGACAGTTTGAAAGTAATTTGTTTAAAGAATTAATGTCGTTAATGGGAATACAGAAAACGCGAACAACGCCATATCATCCTCAATGTAATGGAACAGTAGAACGATGGCACAGATCTTTAAAAGCCGCCTTAAAAGCACGTTTAGACACAAAATGCTGGGTAGATGAATTGGCAACGGCAATGTTAGGATTACGCACAACAATAAGGTCAGATACAGGCGTTTTACAATTTTAGCAATGCCATTAACTGGTCAAGTTCACGCGCATAGTGCGTGTGTGCTAGCATGTTTAAAGCGACGGAAATATATTGTTGTTTCGTGTAGCGCAAAACTGCGTTATCTGTGGTGTGTGTATCGTGTTGCTTACACATACAAATGTACGAGCTATACCGCGTGTTCACAGCAATACGACTCTTAGTGTGCTCATGCACTTTTGAGCGCTTACTGTACAAAGAATTGGCACCACTAGGTACTTACTTGAACTGTTGATCGCGGTTGAACACTATCCTGCAAAGAAGAAAACATTTTTTTTGTAAAATATCGTCTGTATGTTATCATGTTTCCCTACCCTACCTACTTACCTAATTATTTACATTTTTTCTATAAGGCATGTAGGTACATCGTAAAACAAAAACTTTTTTACGAAATACTTATACTAAGCTTGTAGGTACATAATCCGCACAAAATCGACATAATTAGGTATTAATATTATTCTAAACTAAACCATATAAAAGTAAAATAATAAGTAGTCACAAGTAGATAACTACTTGTTACGCGGAAATATACCCGCAGTGTAGATACGTAGGCATCGAATAATACTTTGTTGATTTTATGAATGAACGCCCACGAGGCTCGGGCTGCCACGTGCATGCAAGTCGGGTACGACACAATGACACAACTTAGATGTAGCATCGGCTAAATTCGTAAAACCGATCACCGTCTGAACAGAGTGCGCCTTCAAAATCACCAATGGTGCCGATTCTCTTGTACACCGAACTAAACTATCACTAAAATTTCTTACTTTTGACTATGAGAAACTCAAAGCTATAACAACTATTTTTAAGGCGAGAGTGTTTCTTTGAATCCAGATTGGAGCGTAGGATTCTAGAGTAGAATCCTGAGCGCAGCGAGGTATTCAAAATACGTCACTGGAGCTTAAAATAGTGTTGCTCCCGAGGTGAAATTTTTATAGAGCAAACATACCTCACTCAGCCGATCACCAGGCAGAGTTAAATAAGTACCTGGGAAATTCGAAACGCAAAGATAAGACTAAAATTAAATGGACAAAGTTAGCCGAACGTAATTTTGAGCAATGTAAAGAAGACCTAAAGAATGCAGCCTTATTATCATATCCATCGACAGATACCCCTTTAGCATTGATGACCGATGCGTCAGACACTTGCGTAGGTGCCGTATTACAGCAATATATTGATAACAAGTGGAAACCTTTAGGATATTATTCTAAAAAGTTGACAGAGGCTCAAAAGAAATACAGCACTTATGATAGAGAACTATTAGGAATTTATTTGGCTATAATTCATTTTCGCAATATGGTTGAAGGCCAAGAATTAATTATTTTTACAGATCATAAGCCGTTATCATTTGCATTCAATAAAACAGGTTCCAATAGGGAAACCTCACGAAGAGCCAGGCAAATTATGTTCATTAGCGAATTCAGTACAGACATAAGGCATATTAACGGGAACGATAACATAGTAGCAGATACTTTATCTAGAGTAGCAACAATATCGTGTCCCACGATGCTCGATTTCGCAGAACTAGCAGCTGCGCAGGAAACGGACGCCGAGCTAGCAAAATTGCAACGCGAATCAAATAACAATACCAACGTCGTGTTGAAACGTGTGACTTTATTTAATACAAATAAATACGTTGTTTGTGAAGTTTCAACCGACTCAGCACGTCCATACGTGCCTAGAAAGTTTCGACGTTTAGCTTTTGAGTCAATACATAATTTGAGCCATCCAGGTATTAAGGCAAGTAGGAAATTAATTTGTGAAAGATTTTTTTGGCCTAACATGAATAAGGATGTTGGAAATTGGGCTAAAACTTGCATAAAATGCCAAAAAGCCAAAATTCAAAAACATACAGTTTCAGATTTAGGAACTTTCGAGAGTAGTAAACGTTTTGAACATATTCACATAGATATTGTAGGCCCCTTACCAATTACACCAGATGGATTTAGATATTGTTTAACAATCATAGATAGGTTCACGCGTTGGCCAGAGGCATTTCCGATAAAAGAGATCACTGCAGAAGTAGTAGCAAAAACATTATATGAAGGTTGGATTAGTCGTTATGGGTGTCCAGTAAAACTCACAAGTGATCAGGGAAGACAGTTTGAAAGTAATTTGTTTAAAGAATTAATGTCGTTAATGGGAATACAGAAAACGCGAACAACGCCATATCATCCTCAATGTAATGGAACAGTAGAACGATGGCACAGATCTTTAAAAGCCGCCTTAAAAGCACGTTTAGACACAAAATGCTGGGTAGATGAATTGGCAACGGCAATGTTAGGATTACGCACAACAATAAGGTCAGATACAGGCGTAACAGCAGCACAAATGTTATATGGTAGCAACATTAGATTACCAGGTGACTTTTACGATAGCAGTAAGGTAAAATCGTACGATGATAACAGTTTTGTAAACAAATTAAAGGACGTGATAGATAGATTTAAACCATCCTGTAGAGAAAACAAGTCATCCCACAAGATATTCGTACACAAAGATCTATACACTAGTGATTACGTATTTATTAGAAATGACGCAGTACGGAAACCATTACAACCTCCGTACGATGGACCATATCGCGTCATTATTAGAAAGGATAAAGTATTTCGTGTACAATTGCCAGACAGACAAACAAATGTGTCTATAGATCGTTTGAAACCAGCACACCTATTGATAGACTGTGAATTGCCATCAGAAAAATTAGATAAACAAACGGTAGATAAACAAGGAATAGATAAATCCGATAATAAAAAAGGCGAGAAAATTAAAAAAAGAGTAACTTTCCAAACAAGCAAACCCAGTAGCGAAACATATACAACGCGAACTGGACGAATAAGCAAAAAACCTTTGAAATTACGTTAAATAAGCAGTAGAAAAAACGAGGCCAAACACAGTAAAAATGAACGACATCGCGAAAAAACAACTAAATACATTTCAGACATCAGTCAAGAAGTACATAATTATAATAATATAATCATTTCATTACTCTTAAAAAATGGGTTCCAATCAGACAAAGGAAAATGTCATTGTAAACGAAAACTTAGCAAACGTGACACAAGTAGAAAACAAAGTGAACCTTATTGGCATCGTCATGATAGTAACCATAGTGCTATTTGCCATTCTGGTAACATATGCAGTAAAAAGAAGATGTTTAAAAAATATACGAAAATGGTTAAAAAAGGAAGTTGTGGCAAGCTCAATAGCCTTACCAAGTATAAAGGTGGAAACCATGCAACCACCGCCCAATCCCAAAGTCATTTACTGATGACAAACAGCGCAGAAAACATCATCCTTCGTACATTCAAGTCAAAGTGAAATATGTGTAATAATAGTGTAAGAATACTGAAAACAATTGACAGGTATTGTACCTACTAGATATTATATTGTGTTTTCATTGGCGTCATCATGACGAACACTGTGGACTCCAAGGAGTGCCAAATTTCTTTTATTGCAGAGTGGATCGTCATGGTGACTACCCTTAATTTCATTAGTTCATAAGAAATTGTAAAACTTTTCAAGACGGTGCCTTGAAACATAGGCAACCGCACCATTGTAATAGGTTAAGTAAAGATGTTAGCGAGTAAATACTAGCTATAAGAAGTATTATTTGTAATTCAAAATGTGTAACCTTATTGTTGGATAATGTTAAAAATTAAACACTGCTTGTACCTTTTGTAATAACAGCGTGATAATATTGCTAAAACTTTTAAATCATAACATAGTTTATAGCGAACATTGTAAGTAGCGCAATCGTACACCCAGAACAGATCTGGTTACAACATTGTTCATTGTAATAAAACGATGCATAAGCAAATTCCTTGCAGTTTGTAGTTCTGATAAACATGACCATAGTTTTAGTCAAATTAATATTTGTTGATCATTTGGTAAAAAACCTTTTGTTTTTTTAAAAAAAGGGAGGAATAGTGTAGGAGCGCTGACACATCAGTATTGTATTCGTTGTACGTGCGGCGCTCGGCGACAGTAGTTCGCCCGTAACCACCGTAAACTGTAGACGCGCTCCCAACGTAATTAACTACTCATGTGTATTATTAATCACGAGTTATAAGTAAAGTAATAATAGAACTCCGCAGCATTTGATTTCTCTCCGTACACACAACCCTAAAGGTATAACACCACAACACACACAAAAGTTTCAATCTTCTTTTCGTAAAGAAAATGAATACTTAAGCTTTAACCTCAATAACAACCAATATTTACTAAAGTCAAATAAAATGTAAAATAATTAATACAAATAAAATATAAACAAACTGCCCATATTTAACCTTAAAATTACCTATTCTGTAAGTAGTTTTTTACATTTTAAGTAGTCTAATATTCTTATTTATTACTTAATTACTTCGACCATGATCAAAGCTTAATATTTATGGTGAAAAAATCCATTAAAAATTTAAAATATTTCATAATTTAAATATGTCAAAATAATACAAACTGCTTCTAAGTTTCTTGACATCTATTTCACATCTTATTCAGCTGAAGTAATGATAAATAATTGTAGCAGTTTTTTAACTTATGTAAAATAAATATAACGAATAAACATATTTTTTTTAATTTTGTTATCATATATCACGCATTTTTTATTCTAAAATCTTTATTGCAATAACAACATAAAAAAGCAGCAATATTTAAAAAATATTATTATCGAAGACAAAAATAATAATATTTGCGAAAAACCGCACTGTGTTTTACGAGATTAGAACCTGAAGCAGTTTGAATTCCATACCAACGCTTAACGCTTTCTGCTGTCTCGAATTTTAGCAATGCCATTAACTGGTCAAGTTCACGCGCATAGTGCGTGTGTGCTAGCATGTTTAAAGCGACGGAAATATATTGTTGTTTCGTGTAGCGCAAAACTGCGTTATCTGTGGTGTGTGTATCGTGTTGCTTACACATACAAATGTACGAGCTATACCGCGTGTTCACAGCAATACGACTCTTAGTGTGCTCATGCACTTTTGAGCGCTTACTGTACAAAGAATTGGCACCACTAGGTACTTACTTGAACTGTTGATCGCGGTTGAACACTATCCTGCAAAGAAGAAAACATTTTTTTTGTAAAATATCGTCTGTATGTTATCATGTTTCCCTACCCTACCTACTTACCTAATTATTTACATTTTTTCTATAAGGCATGTAGGTACATCGTAAAACAAAAACTTTTTTACGAAATACTTATACTAAGCTTGTAGGTACATAATCCGCACAAAATCGACATAATTAGGTATTAATATTATTCTAAACTAAACCATATAAAAGTAAAATAATAAGTAGTCACAAGTAGATAACTACTTGTTACGCGGAAATATACCCGCAGTGTAGATACGTAGGCATCGAATAATACTTTGTTGATTTTATGAATGAACGCCCACGAGGCTCGGGCTGCCACGTGCATGCAAGTCGGGTACGACACAATGACACAACTTAGATGTAGCATCGGCTAAATTCGTAAAACCGATCACCGTCTGAACAGAGTGCGCCTTCAAAATCACCAATGGTGCCGATTCTCTTGTACACCGAACTAAACTATCACTAAAATTTCTTACTTTTGACTATGAGAAACTCAAAGCTATAACAACTATTTTTAAGGCGAGAGTGTTTCTTTGAATCCAGATTGGAGCGTAGGATTCTAGAGTAGAATCCTGAGCGCAGCGAGGTATTCAAAATACGTCACTGGAGCTTAAAATAGTGTTGCTCCCGAGGTGAACACTCTACTTTTTATCACCATCTATGAGAAAAAAAAAACGTGTGCGGTTCGACCCCCGTCAGGAACGAAGTTCCTTCTCACGTATGGTTTAAAACAAAAACAAAATTTTCGCCGCCATCGTGGATTTACATTTTGACCTCACTATCGACTTTAGCACCTTCGAAAACTATGAAAACGATACCCATGATGAAAAATTTGAACATTTTTGCAGCTACCATCTTGGATTTATATTTTGACTTTACTATCAGCACCATTAGCGAAATCAAATAAATGCTCTAAATATGAAATAATTAACAAAAAAATCTTTAACATTATTATAATATGTAACGAAAAAGATAGGACGACTAGATCGTCCGCTTGGAATTTTAAATAAAGTGAATCTACTAGGCTGTACGGTGGCTGTACAAAGAATCGGCACCACTAGGTACTTACTTGAACTGTTGATCGCGGTTGAACACTATCCTGCAAAGAAGAAAACATCTTTTTTGTAAAATATCGTCTTTATGTTATCATGTTTCCCTACCCTACCTACTTACCTAATTATTTACATTTTTTCTATAAAGCAGGTAGGTACATCGTAACGCAAAAACTTTTTTACGAAATGCTTATAATAAGCTTGTAGGTACATAATCCGCACAAAATCGACATAATTTGGTATTAATATTATTCTAAACTCAACCATATTAAAGTAAAATGATAAGTAGTCACAAGTAGATAACTACTTGTTTCGCGGAAATATACCCGCAGTGTAGATACGTAGGCATCGAATAATACTTTGTTGATTTTATGAATGAACGCCCACGAGGCTCGGGCTGCCACGTGCATGCAAGTCGGGTACGACACAATGACACAACTTAGATGTAGCATCGGCTAAATTCGTAAAACCGATCACCGTCTGGACAGAGTGCGCCTTCAAAATCACCAATGGTGCCGATTCTCTTGTACACCGAAATAAACTTTCACTAAAATTTCTTACTTTTGACTATGAGAAACACAAAGCTATTCTGCAAAATAAATTTTCTAAATTTAATAGCAGATTGTTTACCAAAGGAGCAAACAACTATTTTTAAGGCGAGAGTGTTTCTTTGAATCCAGATTGGAGCGTAGGATTCTAGAGTAGAATCCTGAGCGCAGCGAGGTATTCAAAGTACGTCACTGGAGCTTAAAATAGTGTTGCTCCCGAGGTGAACACTCTACTTTTTATCACCATCTATGAGAAAAAAAAAACGTGTGCGGTTCGACCCCCGTCAGGAACGAAGTTCCTTCTCACGTATGGTTTAAAACAAAAACAAAATTTTCGCCGCCATCGTGGATTTACATTTTGACCTCACTATCGACTTTAGCACCTTCGAAAACTATGAAAACGATACCCATGATGAAAAATTTGAACATTTTTGCAGCTACCATCTTGGATTTATATTTTGACTTTACTATCAGCACCATTAGCGAAATCAAATAAATGCTCTAAATATGAAATAATTAACAAAAAAATCTTTAACATTATTATAATATGTAACGAAAAAGATAGGACGACTAGATCGTCCGCTTGGAATTTTAAATAAAGTGAATCTACTAGGCTGTACGGTGGCTGTACAAAGAATCGGCACCACTAGGTACTTACTTGAACTGTTGATCGCGGTTGAACACTATCCTGCAAAGAAGAAAACATCTTTTTTGTAAAATATCGTCTTTATGTTATCATGTTTCCCTACCCTACCTACTTACCTAATTATTTACATTTTTTCTATAAAGCAGGTAGGTACATCGTAACGCAAAAACTTTTTTACGAAATGCTTATAATAAGCTTGTAGGTACATAATCCGCACAAAATCGACATAATTTGGTATTAATATTATTCTAAACTAAACCATATAAAAGTAAAATAATAAGTAGTCACAAGTAGATAACTACTTGTTACGCGGAAATATACCCGCAGTGTAGATACGTAGGCATCGAATAATACTTTGTTGATTTTATGAATGAACGCCCACGAGGCTCGGGCTGCCACGTGCATGCAAGTCGGGTACGACACAATGACACAACTTAGATGTAGCATCGGCTAAATTCGTAAAACCGATCACCGTCTGAACAGAGTGCTCCTTCAAAATCACCAATGGTGCAGATTCTCTTGTACATTGAACTAAACTAACTAAACTATCACTGAAATTCCTTACTTTTGACTATGAAAAACTCAAAGCTATTCTGCAAAATAAATTTTCTAAATTTAGTAGTAGATTGTTTACCAAGGGAGCAAACAACTATTTTTAAGGCGAGAGTGTTTCTTGGAATCCAGATTGGAGCGTAGGATTCTAGAGTAGAATCCTGAGCGCAGCGAGGTATTCAAAGTACGTCACTCGAGCTTAAAATAGTGTTGCTCCCGAGGTGAACACTCTACTTTTTATCACCATCTATGAGAAAAAAAAAACGTGTGCGGTTCGACCCCCGTCAGGAACGAAGTTCCTTCTCACGTATGGTTTAAAACAAAAACGAAATTTTCGCCGCCATCGTGGATTTACATTTTGACCTCACTATCGACTTTAGCACCTTCGAAAACTATGAAAACGATACCCATGATGAAAAATTTGAACATTTTTGCAGCTACCATCTTGGATTTATATTTTGACTTTACTATCAGCACCATTAGCGAAATCAAATAAATGCTCTAAATATGAAATAATTAACAAAAAAATCTTTAACATTATTATAATATGTAACGAAAAAGATAGGACGACTAGATCGTCCGCTTGGAATTTTAAATAAAGTGAATCTACTAGGCTGTACGGTGGCTGTTCAAAGAATCGGCACCACTAGGTACTTACTTGAACTGTTGATCGCGGTTGAACACTATCCTGCAAAGAAGAAAACATTTTTTTGTAAAATATCGTCTTTATGTTATCATGTTTCCCTACTCTACCTACTTACCTAATTATTTACATTTTTCTATAAGGCAGGTAGGTACAGTACCGACCAAAAGTCCATAAGCAATCTCACAAAGCAATAGACTGACGCTTCGGTTTGACTTACGACCTTCTTCTATAAGTTGTTACAATACTGTAGACACGCACATTACACACACACACTCACTTTGTCTGCAACCAATGACTAGTTCGATAATCATCATTCGTTTTTAGTTTCATTCGTCTTGTTCACATAAATATTAAAGTTTAGCAGGTAGACCACAAAAAACTAAGTAAATTATTTCGATTTCTGTGGGGTAGATGCAGTTTGTTACAAGTATTCAATTAATAGAACTTTGTTGGTTCGTGCCGTGATAATATTGGTGACGAGCATTTAGCGCAGTGTTGTGGTTATTATTATCAAAAAGCAGGCATAAAATATATTGAAGAGATCAGATCAGATCAGAGAATATTATTGCGCTGCGTAAAAGTGAAGTGAATATCTAATAAAACCGGACTAAGTGTGAGTGTTATCATTTATATATTTCATATTTTACTAAACATAAATCCTAATCAAGGATATTGTTGATAGAACAGAGGTATTGTTGAGACAGAAGATGCCTTTAAAGTTTTAAATTCATTGTGAGGTTTAATTCGATTAGTGAATAATAAATAATTAGGTATTATGAGTAATAAAAACAATGTTTTTCTTTGTTCTAGAGAAATACTGTGACGGTTAAGAGATATGAGGAAGGGGCTTATTATCGAGTAGCAGCGACGTCAAATGGTGAATGAAACAAATGGTTTCATACCAATGAGATATTTTGCTGAATTATTAAAAACACGTCATTATGAACCGTTCGCCGTGCACTCTGAAGGCTTGCATCACTGAAGACCAGCTAGAAAACCGTTTTTGACCTTAAAATATTGACCGTACCAACTTAATAAACAACAGATTCGTTATTGCATGAATTTATGGTAGCGAATTTTTTAAGCACGTTTCAATAGGGTGTTTGTCGTATTTCTTGCAGATATACCGAAATTGTTTAATATTATTTTAGTAATAGTATTATTTTAGGATTAAAATTTGAGGTTTAGTTTCAATCTTCTTTTCGTAAAGAAAATGAATACTTAAGCTATAACCTCAATACCAACCAATATTTACTAAAGCCAAATAAAGTTTAAAATAATTAATATGAACAACTGCCTTTAACCTTAAAATCAACAATTTTGTCAGTAGATTTTTTTACATTTTAAGTAGTCTAATATTCTTATTTATTGCTTAATTACTTAGACCATGATCAAAGCTTTATTTTATATATATGGTGAAAAAAATCCATTTAAAATTTAAAACATTTCAAAATTTAAATATGTCAAAATAATACAAATTGCTTCCAAGTTTCTAGACATCTATTTCACATATTATTCAGGTGAAGTAATGATAAATAATTGTAGCAGTTTGATAACTATACTTAAGTAATATAAACATAACGAATAAATATTATTTATTTTTTATTATAACATATCACGCATTTTTTATTCTAAACCCTTTATTGCAATTACAACATTAATAAATAGGCAGGATATTTAAAAATATTATTATTGCAAACAAAAATAATAATACTTGCAAAAACAGCGCTGTGATTTACGAGATTAGAACCTTAGCCATCTTGAATCTAAGACCAACGCTTAACGCCTTCTGCTATCTGCACATATAATTTACTTTCGAATTTTAGCAATGCGATACACTGGCCAAGGTCACGCGTACGAGTATGATGCGTGCTAACAAAAGTTATGGAAATATAAGTGCGGCGCCCGCGAACCGTGACGATACGATAGTGTGTAGTTCAAAACTGCGTTCTCTGTGGTGTGTGTACGGCACTCACACCACAGACGTCTGACTGTTTACACATACAAATGTACGGACTATACCGCGTGTTCACAGCAATACGACTCTTAGCGTGCTCATGCACTTTTGAGCGCTTACTGTACATCGTAACGCAAAAACTTTTTTACGAAATGCTTATAATAAGCTTGTAGGTACATAATCCGCACAAAATCGACATAATTTGGTATTAATATTATTCTAAACTCAACCATATAAAACTAAAATAATAAGTAGTCACAAGTAGATAACTACTTGTTTCGCGGAAATATACCCGCAGTGTAGATACGTAGGCATCGAATAATACTTTGTTGATTTTATAAATGAACGCCCACGAGGCTCGGGCTGCCACGTGCATGCAAGTCGGGTACGACACAATGACACAACTTAGATGTAGCATCGGCTAAATTCGTAAAACCGATCACCGTCTGAACAGAGTGCGCTTTCAAAATCACCAATGGTGCCGATTCTCTTGTACACCGAACTAAACTATCACTAAAATTCCTTACTTTTGACTATGAGAAACTCAAAGCTATTCTGCAAAATAAATTTTCTAAATTTAATAGTAGATTGTTTACCAAGGGAGCAAACAACTATTTTTAAGGCGAGAGTGTTTCTTTGAATCCAGATTGGAGCGAAGGATTCTAGAATAGAATCCTGAGCGCAGCGAGGTATTCAAAGTACGTCACTCGAGCTTAAACTAGTGTTGCTCCCGAGGTGAACACTCTACTTTTTATCACCATCTATGAGTTAAAAAAACGTGTGAGGGTCGACCCCCGTCAGGAACGAAGTTCCTTCTCACGTATGGTTTAAAACAAAAACAAAATTTTCGCCGCCATCGTGGATTTACATTTTGACCTCACTGTCGAATTTAGCACCTTCGAAAACTATGAAAACGATACCCATGATGAAAAATTTTAACATTTTTGCAGCTACCATCTTGACATTTTGACCTCACTATCAGCACCATTAGCTTAATCAAATAAATGCTCTAAATATGACATAATTAACAAAAAAATCTTTAAAATTACATTAATATGTAACGAAAAAGATAGGACGACTAGATCGTCCGCTTGGAATTTTAAATAAAGTGAATCTACTAGGCTGTACGGTGGGTGTACAAAGAATCGGCACCACTAGGTACTTACTTGAACTGTTAATCGCGGTTGAACACTATCCTGCAAAGAAGAAAACATTTTTTTTGTAAAATATCGTCTTTATGTTATTATGTTTCCCTACCCTACCTACTTACCTAATTATTTACATTTTTTCTATAAAGCAGGTAGGTACATCGTAACGCAAAAACTTTTTTACGAAATACTTATACTAAGCTTGTAGGTACATAATCCGCACAAAATCGACATAATTAGGTATTAATATTATTCTAAACTCAACCATATAAAAGTAAAATAATAAGTAGTCACAAGTAGATAACTATTTGTTACGCGGAAATATACCCGCAGTGTAGATACGTAGGCATCGAATAATACTTTGTTGATTTTATGAATGAACGCCCACGAGGCTTGGGCTGCCACGTGCATGCAAGTCGGGTACGACACAATGACACAACTTAGATGTAGCATCGGCTAAATTCGTAAAACCGATCACCGTCTGAACAGAGTGCGCCTTCAAAATCACCAATGGTGCCGATTCTCTTGTACACCGAAATAAACTATCACTCAAATTCCTTACTTTTGACTATGAGAAACTCAAAGCTATTCTCTAAAATAAATTTTCTAAACTGAATAGTAGATTGTTTACCAAGGGAGCAAACAACAATTTTTAAGGCGAGAGTGTTTCTTTGAATCCAGATTGGAGCGAAGGATTCTAGAATAGAATCCTGAGCGCAGCGAGGTATTCAAAGTACGTTACTCGAGCTTAAAATAGTGTTGCTCAAGAGGTGAACACTCTACTTTTTATCACCATCTGTGAGAAAAAAAAAACGTTTGCGGTTCGACCCCCGTTAGGAACGAAGTTCCTTCTCACGTATGGTTTAAAACAAAAACAACATTTTCGCCGCCATCGTGGATTTACATTTTGACCTCACTGTCGAATTTAGCACCTTCGAAAACTATGAAAACGATACCCATGATGAAAAATTTTAATATTTTTGTAGCTACCATCTTGGATTTACATTTTGACCTCACTATCAGCACCATTAGCTAAATCAAATAAATGCTCTAAATATGACCTAATTAACAAAAAAATCTTTAAAATTACTATAATATGTAACGATAAAGATAGGACGACTAGATCGTCCGCTTGGAATTTTAAATAAAGTGAATCTACTAGGCTGTACGGTGGCTGTACAAAGAATTGGCACCACTTGGTACTTACTTGAACTGTTGATCGCGGTTGAACACTATCCTGCAAAGAAGAAAACATTTTTTTTGCAAAATATCGTCTTTATGTTATTATGTTTCCCTACCCTACCTACTTACCTAATTATTAACATTTTTTCTATAAGGCAGGTAGGTACATCGTAAAGCAAAAACTTTTTTACGAAATGCTTATACTAAGCTTGTAGGTACATAATCCGCACAAAATCGACAAAATTAGGTATTAATATTATTCTAAACTCAACCATATAAAAGTAAAATAATAAGTAGTCACAAGTAGATAACTATTTGTTACGCGGAAATATACCCGCAGTGTAGATACGTAGGCATCGAATAATACTTTGTTGATTTTATGAATGAACGCCCACGAGGCTCGGGCTGCCACGTGCATACAAGTCGGGTACGACACATTGACACAACTTAGATGTAGCATCGGCTAAATTCGTAAAACCGATCACCGTCTGAACAAAGTGCACCTTCAAAATCACCAATGGTACCGATTCTCTTGTACACCGAACTAAACTATCACTAAAATTCCTTACTTTTGACTATGAGAAACTCAAAGCTATTCTGCAAAATAAATTTTCTAAATTTAATAGTAGATTGTTTACCAAGGGAGCAAACAACTATTTTTAAGGCGAGAGTGTTTCTTTGAATCCAGATTGGAGCGAAGGATTCTAGAATAGAATCCTGAGCGCAGCGCGGTATTCAAAGTACGTCACTCGAGCTTAAAATAGTGTTGTTCCCGAGGTGAACACTCTTCTTTTTATCACCATCTATGAGAAAAAAAAAACGTGTGCGGTTCGACCCCCGTCAGGAACGAAGTTCCTTCTCACGTATGGTTTAAAACAAAAACAAAATTTTCGCCGCCATCGTGGATTTACATTTTGACCTCACTGTCGAATTTAGCACCTTCGAAAACTATGAAAACGATACCCATGATGAAAAATTTTAATATTTTTGTAGCTACCATCTTGGATTTACATTTTGACCTCACTATCAGCACCATTAGCTAAATCAAATAAATGCTCTAAATATGACCTAATTAACAAAAAAATCTTTAAAATTACTATAATATGTAACGAAAAAGATAGGACGACTAGATCGTCCGCTTGGAATTTTAAATAAAGTGAATCTACTAGGCTGTACGGTGGCTGTACAAAGAATCGGCACCACTAGGTACTTACTTGAACTGTTGATCGCGGTTGACCACTATCCTGCAAAGAAGAAAACATTTCTTTTTGTAAAATATCGTCTTTATGTTATCATGTTTCCCTACCCTACCTACTTACCTAATTATTTACATTTTTTCTATAAGGCAGGTAGGTACATCGTAAAGCAAAAACTTTTTTACGAAACACTTAAACTAAGCTTGTACGAGTAGGTACATAATCCGCACAAAATCGACATAATTAGGTATTAATATTATTCTAAACCAACCATATAAAAGTAAAATAATAAGTAGTCACAAGTAGATAACTATTTGTTACGCGGAAATATACCCGCAGTGTAATACGTAGGCATCGAATAATACTTTGTTGATTTTATGAATGAACGCCCACGAGGCTCGGGCTGTCACGTGCATGCAAGTCGGGTACGACACAATGACACAACTTAGATGTAGCATCGGCTAAATTCGTAAAACCGATCACCGTCTGAACAGAGTGCGCCTTCAAAATCACCAATGGTGCCGATTCTCTTGTACATTGAACTAAACTATCACTATAATTCCTTACTTTTGACTATGAAAAACTCAAAGCTATTCTGCAAAATAAATTTTCTAAATTTAGTAGTAGATTGTTTACCAAGGGAGCAAACAACTATTTTTAAGGCGAGAGTGTTTCTTGGAATCCAGATTGGAGCGTAGGATTCTAGAGTAGAATCCTGAGCGCAGCGAAGTATTCAAAGTACGTCACTCGAGCTTCGCTAGGTCTTGCTCGTAAGAGACCAAAAACAGATCAAGCGTTTTTTCAATATATAAAGAAACCGGTCACTCGCGGGACAAAAATAATCAAGATTGAAAAATAGTGTTGCTCCCGAGGTGAACACTCTACTTTTTATCACCATCTGTGAGAAAAAAAAACGTGTGCGGTTCGACCCCCGTCAGGAACGAAGTTCCTTCTCACGTATGGTTTAAAACAAAAACAAAATTTTCGCCGCCATCGTGGATTTACATTTTGACCTCACTATCGACTTTAGCACCTTCGAAAACTATGAAAACGATACCCATGATGAAAAATTTTAACATTTTTGCAGCTACCATCTTGGATTTACATTTTGACCTCACTATCGGCACCATTAGCGAAATCAAATAAATGCTCTAAATATGACGTAATTAACAAAAAAATCTTTAAAATTATTATAATATGTAACAAAAAAATAGGACGACTAGATCGTCCGCTTGGAATTTTAAATAAAGTGAATCTACTAGGCTGTACGGTGGCTGTACAAAGAATCGGCACCACTAGGTACTTACTTGAACTGTTGATCGCGGTTGAACACTATCCTGCAAAGAAGAAAACATGTTTTTTGTAAAATATCGTCTGTATGTTATTATGTTTCCCTACCCTACCTACTTACCTAATTATTTACATTTTTTCTATACGGCAGGTAGGTACATCGTAAAGCAAAAACTTTTTTACGAAATACTTATACTAAGCTTGTAGGTACATAATCCGCACAAAATCGACATAATTAGGTATTAATATTATTCTAAACTCAACCATATTAAAGTAAAATAATAAGTAGTCACAAGTAGATAACTATTTGTTACGCGGAAATATACCCGCAGTGTAGATACGTAGGCATCGAATAATACTTTGTTGATTTTATGAATGAACGCCCACGAGGCTTGGGCTGCCACGTGCATGCAAGTCGGGTACGACACAATGACACAACTTAGATGTAGCATCGGCTAAATTCGTAAAACCGATCACCGTCTGAACAGAGTGCGCCTTCAAAATCACCAATGGTGCCGATTCTCTTGTACACCGAAATAAACTATCACTCAAATTCCTTACTTTTGACTATGAGAAACTCAAAGCTATTCTGCAAAATAAATTTTCTAAATTTAATAGTAGATTGTTTACCAAGGGAGCAAACAACAATTTTTAAGGCGAGAGTGTTTCTTTGAATCCAGATTGGAGCGAAGGATTCTAGAATAGAATCCTGAGCGCAGCGAGGTATTCAAAGTACGTTACTCGAGCTTAAAATAGTGTTGGTCAAGAGGTGAACACTCTACTTTTTATCACCATCTGTGAGAAAAAAAAAACGTTTGCGGTTCGACCCCCGTCAGGAACGAAGTTTCTTCTCACGTATGGTTTAAAACAAAAACAAAATTTTCGCCGCCATCGTGGATTTACATTTTGACCTCACTGTCGAATTTAGCACCTTCGAAAACTATGAAAACGATAGAATAGAATAGAATAGAATAGAATAGTTTTATTTTGCAAATATGGGTAGTACATAATAGTTCTTAAATTACATTTAGCTCAGCCACATTTTACCAATCGGCATGCAAACATTTGAAATTATTTATAACACTATTTATTATTACACTTATATAAACAAACTAGCTTTTGCCCGCGGCTTCGCCCGCGTGGATGTCGGAAAATATCCCACTGGAACGTGCTACCGGGATTCAGAGTATCCTATGTCCTAACTCAGGTCATGGCCTATCCTATGCCTTTCATCTAGAAATCCGTTCAGTCGTTACGTCATGAAAAGGTAACAGGCTGATATTAAATCTGTTTTAGGGTTCCGTACCTAAAAATTTAAACATTAAAACCCTTAAAGGATGACTTCATTGTCTGTCAAGACCCTTTTCTCAGGAACGCGTGGAGGCATCAATTTATATCAATAGATATTAAAAACTTAGATCTACGGTCTCTTGAAAGTGTAACGAAAATCAAACTTCCAAGTCAACGCAATAATGGGCACGCCACAACTGTGGCGATAAGTGGAGTGGTAGAGAGGCGCCACGGCGTCCTCACCTTCCACCTGACGCAGGTTCTCACCGGACACGGTTGTTTCGGGTTCCTGTTCAGGATAAGGCGGGAGAAAACAATGGTGACACCCGGGCGCAGCATACGGTTTAGGTCTGCCCGGCTTGGGCAGAGCAGCCGTGTCCTCGTGGAGGCGATCGGCGGTGGTGATCTCTCGCGTCCGGCCCTGGTCTAGACTATGGTAGAGAGCAACACGGCATGGGAGGCCATCACCTCCTTCTGCAAAGCAGTAATGCTCACGAAAGAGGAGGCATCATAATAGCATAGTACCAGAAGGAGACACCCTGGGCATCGGGAATCGTAGGCCGATTCCCGGCCACCGTAGGCCCGGGTCGACGGCGGGTTGTGTTCCACGCGCGTCTCAAAGAGATGTCAGCGGAACTGACGGGGTCCGATAGGGCCGATGCCTGCCGGTTGCGGGTTGCGGTTATTGTCCGAAAGGGTTACCGTGGCCCCAGGCAATATAGGCAACTGAAAGAACACGGGTGGGTTTTAGTCAGTAAGAGTCTGACACGCCTTCCCGCTCCACCCAGAGCGGGAGAAGTTATTTGATAATTTCCCAACCAAAAAAAAAGTTAACGAAATAAAAAATACGGCCATTTGTGCCGCATATTTTGACACTCGCAAATAAACCAGTCTATTTGGTACTTCCCGTTGGTCCAGCAGCATGAAGTTTGTCGAGAAGTAAGGTCAAGTAAAGAGGAAAATCCGAAAATTGGTAATTTATCGTTCTATAATGAACGGCAAAGTTAAGTTTTTTCTGCAATCTGGGGTTAAAAACTCATAGGCCGTGTCTTGGAGTAACAAACCACAGTTGGCCCAATATAGTTTTTTGGTTCTAGTAATAAATAAGAAATAGGATAGACCGGCATCAAAAAAGATTTGTGAAAATTGGCCATTTTCTTGCTGACTGTACAATTTTTTTCAAAATCTGTGAATGCAGATCAAAATGTTTCAAAAAGTTAAGGACAGTCTCCTAAGACTGTTTTCTTGTAGCGACAACGGTTAAGGTACCTTATTGCTCCATCTCAAAATCCACCCTGTATATGCTATGATTGACTGCTTAGTTCCATAAAGGTATAGCGTGATGATAATTTTTAAAAGGTTAAATCCGTAACTATCTGCAATATTCTAACCTTTTGGCTAGCCCTTTTACAATTTGCGGTAAACTCTAAAAGAATACAAACATAATGCTATATTGCTCATCCCCCATAGCAAATAGCGTGATAATAGTTTTTGAAAAATCTATTGTGAAGTTACGATTATTTGACTTATAGATTATTTATACCAATTTTCAAGTTAATTAAGCCACACAGTAAAATCCTCCACTGTAAAAATTAATACCCCGTTTCACCCCGTTAGGGGTAGATTTTCAAAAAACCCTGATATACGTTTTTATTTATTTTCAGTTTTAATTATAAATACTGAGTTTCGAGTTAATCAGACCGCTCGTTAAAATTCTTCCATACAAACTTTGACACCCCCCAATCCTCCTTTAGGGGGTATTTTAGAAAAACTAAAAATGGCAATTTTTATAATTTACATAGATAAGTATTCGTGCCAAGTTTCAAGTTTATTAACTCAAGGAATAAGATTTTTCATACAAACAATATCCCCCCTTTTCACCCTCTTAAAGGTCGAATTTCCTAAAATCCGTTCTTAGCGGACGTCTACTAACTATAAACTACCTTCCTACCAAGTTTCATCTTCATACATCAAGCGGTTTTCGAGATTTCGTGATGAATGAGTGAGTGAGTGACCTTTCGCTTTTATATATTTAGATTAGTATCATTCGATTACATTACTATTACAAATATCATACCATTATAATTACATCATTTAACGTGTCATTACTATTACTATTATTATTAATAACCAAAATCAAAATGTCAGAAATCAAAATGTCAAAGATCAAAATGTCAAAAAACAAAATGTCAAAAAAAATCTAAAATGTCATACATCAAAAGTTCAAAAATCAAGATGTCACTAATTAACAAATATTTTTCTCCGATAAGAACTCAGTTACACTGTAGTACGTTTTATCTATCAAAAAATTCCGTAATCTACTCTTAAATTGTGCTGTATTTAAAGATTTCCAACAACTCGGTAATTTATTGTAAATAATTGGGGCCATGCAAGAAACGCTCTTACGCATTAAAGTGGTTCGACATGATACTTGACATAATTTGCTGTTGTCACGCCTATTCCTTGGGAATACAACAGCCAGGCGCTCAAAACGAGATGGATTTTGCTTGACAAACATAGCTACTTCGAAAATATAAATACACGGAAGTGTCAAGATTTTATGTAACTTAAAATAAGGCACGCAACTGTCTGTCGATTTCAGTTTTAACAATGATCGGAGACATCTTTTCTGGGCCTTAAAAGCTATATCTCGATCAGTTGAGTTCCCCCAGAAAATGATACCGTAGCGCAAGTGCGATTCAACTATTCCGTAGTAAGCCGTAAGAAGTGTTTTGACATCTACAATGGAGGATAATCTATACAACACATATGCGGATGAACTCAATTTTTTACACAAACTGTCTATATGCGCTTTCCAATTTAAGTTGCAATCTATTTGCAACCCTAAAAATTTGGTATCATCTGCTTCCTCAATTTTGTCATTTTTGTAATGGATGTTGAGAATAGATCCGCCGGGAGTACGTTGTCTAAAGTGCATTATTTTTGTCTTGCCTAAATTAATATTTAAATTATTTTCGTCTAGCCATTTAATTAGTGCGTCAAGAGAATTATTTATGTCATTTTCATATGTATTTGTACTTTTACATGGGATTGTTACAGTGCTATCGTCTGCAAACATAGTTATAGGATATTCAAGGGACATGGGCATATCATTAATATAAGTTAGAAATAAAAACGGGCCTATCACGGTTCCTTGTGGTACACCGTATGAAATTTTACGTTCTCGAGATCTTATAATGTCTTCGTGTTTGGTGACTATGTTAATGTTGCTAACTTCGGTTATTTGTGTTCTGTTTTCCAGATAAGATTTTATAAGTTCGAGCACGTTACCCCTAATGCCATAGCCTTCTAATTTATTAAGTAATATATTATAATGGACATAATCGAACGCCTGGGTCATATCGCAAAATATAGCGCATATGGGGGATCGTTTATCCATGCTACTCATAATAGGATTCAAAAAATCATAAACTGCCATATTGATGGTTCTGTGCTGTCTGAATCCTTTTTGTTCTTCGCAAAGTATATTATATTTTTCCATATAATTATATAATTCCCTGCAAATGTATTTCTCAAAGATCTTCGAAATAACCGGTATGAGCGATATAGGTCTATAATATTCCATCAATTCCTTATCTTCTTTCTTAAATAGGGGTTTTATTATAGATGTTTTTAAAGCATCTGGATATTTACCCGTACAAATAATAAGGTTCAGTATGTGGCTTAAATGTTCGCATATCGCGGTTGAGACAGACTTCAGTATCTTTGTGGCGATTCCATCAAAACCAACACTGTTAGTATTTTTTAGCGTCATTATTATTTTATTCAAATCGTGTGGTGTGCAGGGTGCCATAAACATTGAGTTATGTTTCATGGACGAGATGCATGTTTTCGGCATACAGTCAACATCTATTTTCGGACGTATTTTGTCAACGAAAAAGTCATTAAAAGCACTAGCGATATCATAAGGTTTGTATAAAATTTGATTACCAACTTTAAGTTTCTCAATTCGTTGTTTAGGGATATTGTACTTTGTCTGATTAATTACCTGCCATGTAGTCTTTGATTTATTTTTAGATTGCTGTATTTTGTGGTTATTTTGAGCTTTTTGTGTCAAGTTAATTATTTTATTATATAGTCTAGAATAGGTAGTGAATTTCTTTTTGTTTTCATGGTTGGGTTTCAACCTGGATCGCCACAAAAGTTCTCTTTTTTTCCTACTGCATAATTTAACTCCACGTGAAAGCCATTTTGGTTTATTGATTAGGTTTATTTTTATTTCTTTATACGGAAAACATAACTCGTAAAATAACTTGAATGTGTCGATAAATTCATTGTAAGCTACGTTGGGATCGTCAGTAAGATATATCTCCGAGAATTTGAGACTGCTTATGCTATTTTTAAATTTCTCTATATTATCGTTACTGTAATCTCTTCTAGTTATATACCAGGATTTGATATTATATACATTGGGAACGGGACATTGCAGTAGCTGTGCTGTATGGTCTGATAAAGCAAACTCAAGTACATCTGTCTTACAACTCTTCTTAAAATTATGCGCAAAATTATCTATACATGTCCCACTAGTCATTCGAGTTGGCTGTTTAAGAGCGAGTTTCAAATTGTAACCTAGTAGTAGATACTCAGGTGCAACTGAATGGTTACTCGGTTTTAAGACATTAATATTAAAATCGCCTGCAATTACAACATTCTTGGAACGCTTGTTAGACATCTCTTGAAGCAAAGTTTCAAGTTTATCAAAAAAGTAATTTAAATTCCTGGCGTTTGGTACTCTGTAAATACATACAACTATTAATTTATAATTAATAAGCTCGACAGCACAACATTCAAAAACCCCTGGTGATGACAGCTTTGATATTTGAGGAATTTCCCTCCATTGGTGGCAAGTATTAACCATTATACATGTTCCTCCTCTCTTCTTTTCCTGTCTACTGTAACATGCAGCCAAAGTGAAATTTGGTATGCACAGATGCTTTTCGTGACCTTGCATGATGAAATGTTCGGTAATACATATAATATCTATATTTAAGTTTGTTTCAGATAGTTCATTCAAGCATACCGTAAGAGCATTTGATTTATTTAGTAAACCTGCAATATTTTGATGTAAAATGTTAATGCATTTCCTGGAGAAAAAACTGGTCTTTTGATTCACCCTCTTCGACGAGAGCATTTTCCTCTAAGATTTCCAATCGAAGGTTGAAAAGGTCCTCAAAAATTTCTCTCATGGCGCAGTCTTTTACGGTTCCTGACCTTATGTACGTAGAATGGTGATAGCTCAAGTTCAAATTGGAGTCCAGAACATACGAATAATTATGTGTAATATTGTCCATACATAGCATGTTGTTGAACATTTCCACTCTTGAGTTATATAAAATATTATAGTCATTATTATATTTATATGTTGGCAAAGTAATAATTATATTTGTGTTCTTTATGTTCTGTAAAGCGTTTCTCATGTATGTAATTATGTCACAGTAACATTTAGTCGTTTTAAAGTCTTCCCCGCCGATCATTATTATACAAAAATCATTCTTTGTGTAGTGTAGAAGTTTTGTTTGTAAATCCCGTAGAAGGTGCATAATATCCACCTTTGGTGTTAGGTAGTGACATATTTGATAATTTTCTGTAAAATATTCTTTCGCCAGAGTTAATATACTATTAGTTTTATTCGTACTTAATATACATAGCTTATTTTTCAATTTGTTTTTGTTCACTTGTATATATTTTTGTGTTGTCCCTTTCTCATTCGAAGGCAGTGGCGCCATCTGTGGACTGGAATGTGTAGTAATCGTTTTTTGTTGGTCATAGTTTTTGGTAACTTTTTCTTTTACTGTTATTTCAGAATCAGTCTGTGTTTGTTTATGTATACATCCTACTTGTTTTGAATATTTGGACCCCCCCCCTTTGGATACCCATGATGAAAAATTTTAATATTTTTGTAGCTACCATCTTGGATTTACATTTTGACCTCACTATCAGCACCATTAGCTAAATCAAATAAATGCTCTAAATATGACCTAATTAACAAAAAAATCTTTAAAATTACTATAATATGTAACGATAAAGATAGGACGACTAGATCGTCCGCTTGGAATTTTAAATAAAGTGAATCTACTAGGCTGTACGGTGGCTGTACAAAGAATTGGCACCACTAGGTACTTACTTGAACTGTTGATCGCGGTTGAACACTATCCTGCAAAGAAGAAAACATTTTTTTTTGTAAAATATCGTCTTTATGTTATTATGTTTCCCTACCCTACCTACTTACCTAATTATTAACATTTTTTCTATAAGGCAGGTAGGTACATCGTAAAGCAAAAACTTTTTTACGAAATACTTATACTAAGCTTGTAGGTACATAATCCGCACAAAATCGACATAATTAGGTATTAATATTATTCTAAACTCAACCATATAAAAGTAAAATAATTAGTAGTCACAAGTAAATAACTACTTGTTACGCGGAAATATACCCGCAGTGTAGATACGTAGGCATCGAATAATACTTTGTAGATTTTATGAATGAACGCCCACGAGGCTCGGGCTGCCACGTGCATACAAGTCGGGTACGACACAATGACACAACTTAGATGTAGCATCGGCTAAATTCGTAAAACCGATCACCGTCTGAACAGAGTGCGCCTTCAAAATCACCAATGGTACCGATTCTCTTGTACACCGAACTAAAGTTCTATCACTAAAATTCCTTACTTTTGACTATGAGAAACTCAAAGCTATTCTCTAAAATAAATTTTCAAAACTGAATAGTAGATTGTTTACTAAGGGAGCAAACAACTATTTTCAAGGCGAGAGTGTTTCTTTGAATCCAAATTGGAGCGAAAGATTCTAGAGTAGAATCCTGAGTGCAGCGCGGTATTCAAAGTACGTCACTCGAGCTTAAAATAGTGTTGCTCCCGAGGTGAACACTCTTCTTTTTATCACCATCTATGAGAAAAAAAAAACGTGTGCGGTTCGACCCCCGTCAGGAACGAAGTTCCTTCTCACGTATGGTTTAAAACAAAAACAAAATTTTCGCCGCCATCGTGGATTTACATTTTGACCTCACTGTCGAATTTAGCACCTTCGAAAACTATGAAAACGATACCCATGATGAAAAATTTTAATATTTTTGTAGCTACCATCTTGGATTTACATTTTGACCTCACTATCAGCACCATTAGCTAAATCAAATAAATGCTCTAAATATGACCTAATTAACAAAAAAATCTTTAAAATTACTATAATATGTAACGAAAAAGATAGGACGACTAGATCGTCCGCTTGGAATTTTAAATAAAGTGAATCTACTAGGCTGTACGGTGGCTGTACAAAGAATCGGCACCACTAGGTACTTACTTGAACTGTTGATCGCGGTTGAACACTATCCTGCAAAGAAGAAAACATTTCTTTTTGTAAAATATCGTCTTTATGTTATCATGTTTCCCTACCCTACCTACTTACCTAATTATTTACATTTTTTCTATAAGGCAGGTAGGTACATCGTAAAGCAAAAACTTTTTTACGAAACACTTAAACTAAGCTTGTACGAGTAGGTACATAATCCGCACAAAATCGACAGAATTAGGTATTAATATTATTCTAAACCAACCATATAAAAGTAAAATAATAAGTAGTCACAAGTAGATAACTATTTGTTACGCGGAAATATACCCGCAGTGTAGATACGTAGGCATCGAATAATACTTTGTTGATTTTATGAATGAACGCCCACGAGGCTCGGGCTGTCACGTGCATGCAAGTCGGGTACGACACAATGACACAACTTAGATGTAGCATCGGCTAAATTCGTAAAACCGATCACCGTCTGAACAGAGTGCGCCTTCAAAATCACCAATGGTGCCGATTCTCTTGTACATTGAACTAAACTATCACTATAATTCCTTACTTTTGACTATGAAAAACTCAAAGCTATTCTGCAAAATAAATTTTCTAAATTTAGTAGTAGATTGTTTACCAAGGGAGCAAACAACTATTTTTAAGGCGAGAGTGTTTCTTGGAATCCAGATTGGAGCGTAGGATTCTAGAGTAGAATCCTGAGCGCAGCGAAGTATTCAAAGTACGTCACTCGAGCTTAAAATAGTGTTGCTCCCGAGGTGAACACACTTTTTTTTATCACCATCTATGAGAAAAAAAAAACGTGTGCGGTTTGACCCCCGTCAGGAACGAAGTTCCGTCTCACGTATGGTTTAAAATAAAAACAAAATTTTCGCCGCCATCGTGGATTTACATTTTGACCTTTTTTTTTTTTTTTTTTTTTTGGGTGGGAAATTATCAAATAACTTCTCCCGCTCTGGGTGGAGCGGGAGGGCGTGTCAGACTCTTACTGACTAAAACCCACCCGTGTTCCTTCGGTTGCCCTGTTGCCGGGGGCCACGATGTCCCCATCGGTTTTCTTCGAACCCCCGGCAGGCATTGGCCCTAACGGACCCCGTCAATTCTGCTGACATCTCTTTGAGGCGCGCGTGGAACACAACGCGCCGTCGACCCGGGCTTGGTCCTTACCGGACGGCGAGCTACCCATTGCTCACCGTCCGCAAGCCCGCGCCTACGGTGGCCGGAAATCGGCTCGCGATTCCCGCCCCGGGCGTCTCCTCCTGCGGCGGTTAGGGGCGTGAGGGCGCGAAATTTGCCTCTCCCTCACGCGTTCCGCCTCCTCCTTCGCGAGCATTACCGCTTCGCAGAAGGAGGTGACGGCCTGCCATTTCCTCTCGCTCCGTACCATGGCCTGAACCAGGGCCGGACGCGAGAGATCACCGCCGCCGATCGCCTCCACGAGGACACGGCGTTGCTCCGCCCAAGCCGGGCAGACCTCCACCGTATGCTCCACCGTGTCCTCAGGCCGATCCACACAATGGTGACACCCGGGTGTTTCCTCCCGCCTTATCCTGAACAGGTACCTCCCGAAGCACCCGTGTCCGGTGAGGACCTGCGTCAGGCGGAAGGTGAGGACGCCGTGACGCCTCTCAAGCCACTCCTCAAAGAGGGGTCTTATCGCCGCAATTGTGGCGTGCCCAGCGCGGGGTTGCGACAATCGCACCCTCCATGACGCCATGAGATCCCGCCGGAGCTCTGTCCGCTGTGCCGCGATTTCTTGCGGCATCGGAGTTAAGCCCCGGCGTTTCGCCTCCTCGCGCCACTCCCAGATGTGCGCGAGGACCTTTGCCTCCAGATCCCATGGCGGTAATCCGGCAAGGAGGCTCGCCGCCTCGCAGGAGACCGTGCGGTATCCTCGGGCCAGCCGGATGGCCATGACCCTCTGGGACGCGTTCAACCGGCGGGCTGGCCGCAGCCTCAATGAACGCGCCCACACCGGTGCCCCGTAAAGGGCCATGGACCGCACGATCCCCGCATAGAGCCTCCGGCAGGAGGCGTTTTGACCTCCCAGATTGGGCAGGAGCCGCTTCAAGGCAGCCCCGGCCCGGTCCAGTCTGGGAGCCAAACGTCGGAAATGTTCGACGAAATTCCACCGGCTGTCGAGGACGAGTCCCAGATACTTCATCGTCGACTCGACACCGATGTGAACCCCTCCCGCCATTACCTGGGAACCCGACGGTGGCGCATTCCGAGGACCATGAAAACCCATGGCCTCAGACTTGTGCAGGGCCACCTCGAGTCCCAGCTGCCGGATCCTATTTACGATTGTCGCAACCCCGCGTGTCGCTAAGTCGGCCGCCGCCTGGTACGACCCCCCCTGCGCCAGGACCAGCGTGTCGTCAGCGTAGCAAACGACGCTGACGCCGCTAGGGAGGTCGGCGCGCAGCACCCAGTCGTATCCGATGTCCCACAGATGCGGCCCCAGGACCGAACCCTGTGGGACACCGCACGACATCTCTTGCCGGTTCCACTCTCCTTGGTGACCGGGGTAGATGACGGCCCTGTCCGTCAGATAGGCCTCGACCACACGACAGAGGTAGGTCGGCATCCGGTGATACCGGAGTGCCTCCCTGATGCAACTCCAGGGCAGGGTGTTGAAGGCATTGGCGATGTCTAGAGACACCGCCAAGACGACCCCACCCCGGGCCACAGCATCCCCCGTCGTGAGGGCCCGCACGCGCATGATGGCGGCGAACTGGCTCTCCGCCAGATCCGGCCCCACTCGCACCAGCTGCCCGACGAGGCGGTCTGCAATGACTCTTTCAAAGAGCTTGCCCACCTCATCGAGCAGCACAATGGGCCGATACGCGGACGGAGAGTTCGCTGGGCGCCCCGGCTTCTTGATGAGGACCAGTTTCCCCGTCTTCCAACGAAGTGGGAACTGGCCCCTCTCCATGCATGCGCTTAGGAGCCCCCTTAGTCGAGGCCCGAGAGCCCCCATGGCCAGGACCCAGGCTTTTCCGGGTATGCCGTCGGGTCCTGGGGCGGTATTCTTCGCACTCATCTTGCGTACCGCCACTCTCATTTCTACCTCAGTCACCTCTGGAGCATCGTCGTCGTCGGTGTGGTCCGCATCGGGCACCGCAGAAGGCGGAGCCATGGGCGGAGGGGTATGATCCCCTCTGGAAGGGAACAGAGCGCTCACCACGTCCCCCACAAGCTGGGGCCGGAGACTCTGCGTCAGCGGGGGGGCCCATGGGCGGAGTTTCTCCCGCACCATTTTGTATGGGCGCCCCCACGGGTCCCTGTTGAGAGTCTCCAGCATCTCCTCTCGGGCCAGTGCCCTGGCCTGCAGGATCTCCGCTTGGAGGGCGGTCTTCGCCGCTCTGTACCCCTCGTACAGCTCCGCCTGGATGGCTTCCGTATCCGGAGGGCGGATACGGAGCCTGCGGTGCCTGGCGTACCGGCGTCGCGCAGCTACGCACGCCCTGCGCAGAGCCTCCAGCTCTTGCGACCACCAGTACACCTGGCGCGAAGCACGTCTAGGATGGACCCGGGGCATTGCCATGTCACACACATTGGACATGGCCTCCCGGAACCACTCCGCCTCGTCATTGATGTCGGCAGGCCTGTCCGGTGATGACACCCAGGCCTGCACGATCGAGGCTTCCAGGAGAAGCTCCCGGTCCAGCTGCTTCAGCGCCCACCGCGGACCACTCGGGGCCTGTCGGACCGGCGCGCTCGAGGTCTGGGTGGAGACGTCAAACCGGATGTACCGGTGATCGGAGTAGGTCTCCACCCCCTCCATGACGCGCCAGTCAATGACACGAGGCGACAGAGCGGGGCTGGCGAACGAAATGTCCACCACCGATTCACCCCGCATCCGCACGCACGTGGGGACAGAACCCCGGTTTAGGACGACCAGGCCTGTCTCCAGAGCCCAGTCCTCCACCATCCTACCCCGTGTGTCCGTATACCGGGAACCCCAAGCCAGATTCTTGGCATTGAAGTCCCCGAGTACGAGCACGGGGAGGGAACCAAACCCGACGACGACGATTCTTAACTCCGCAAGGGAGTTGTGGAACTCGGCAAGAGTTCGGCTCGGGGAGAAGTAAACACCCACCACGACAATCTCCCCGAACCGTGCTGCAACGCAACCCCGTCCTCTCTTGACCGACTCGAGGGACGGAGTACCGGCGGCGGCCGACGAAATGAGGGTCACTGAGCCGCTCAGGTCCTCCACCCAGTCATCCCTGGGCGGGACAAAGTACGGCTCAGCGACCACGGCGATGTTAATCGACCACTGCGCCATGCTCTGGAGCAACAGATCCTGAGCGGCGGCGCAGTGGTTGATGTTCGCCTGGAGGAGGCGTAATGGGGCTGTTACTGGCATTCCATTTCAGCCCCCTCCTCCCTCCGAGCCCCCTGTGAGGGCCCTGCTGTGGCGGCAACGGCGGCGGCGACGACGACGGTGGATAAGGCAGCGGCCCCGGTGGAAGTGGCGGCGGCTGCGGTGGTGACGGCGGTGGTGGCGGAGCGCTTGCCCCTGCCTCTGGCCTCGGCGGGTGGAGCGCAGGCCCTGCTCCCTGCCCGGTGATCGGCCGGCTTGCCAGCCGCCGCACATACGACACAGTGCGGCGTGGCGTTACACGAGCCGGCCTTGTGACCGGGCTGACCACAGCGGAAGCATAAGTCGCTGCGGTCCACCTCCGAGGTGCTTTTTGCCCCCACGTGGTGGCCCACCTGGCAACGGAAGCACCTCAGAGGTCTGGGCTCCAGCAGTTTGACCTGCGCCGAAACCCAGCCCACCAAGAGCCTTTGGCCCTCCCCGGCTATCTTTTTGGCCGCCGTCACGGGGCAGCTCACCCTAATGGTTTGCATCCCCGTATGATCAGCATGGATGGTGCCTGCCTTGATCTGCTCGACAGAGCACCCTCCAGCCTTAGCGACGGCGGCCACCACCTTTGCCTCCGTCACGGAGTCGTCCAGGCCCTGAATGCGCAAGTCAGCGCACTTGGTGGGCCTGGAGACTCGGGCCTCGTCCGCATTTAGGGCAGCCCGGAGCTTTTCGGCCAGAGCGTCAGCGGCCGGGCCACTGGCCGCACCAGGGACCTCCAGCATCCGGGCCCCGGTTGCCGTGATCTTAATTTTTATGCCCCTGGCGGCGCCGATCTCCTCCAGGTTCATAACCTTATCCACCGTCGCGAACACGTGCTGGTAGGACACGCCCCTTTTCTCCGCTTCCGGCTGCAGTGTGACCACCACAGCTGCGGACTTCGGGGCGCGGAGCCTAGCCGCGACGCTTCTCTCCTTGCGCCGCTGCCGCCTCGCCTTCCTCTGTTTCGCCTTCCTTGCCGCCCTACTGGCCTTTTCCTTCTCCCCGGCTACTTGCCATCCGGCGTCGGCCGGAGGAGAAGATTTAGGAGGCGGAGGCGGCCGTTTCACCGCCGCCTGGGTCGGAGCCCTCGCCGTCGGGGCCAGAGCCCTCGGCGTCAGGGCCGGAGCCCTCGCCTTCGCCGCCTGCGCAGCCGCTTCGCCCTTGGCCTGCCCCGACGAGCCTGGTTTGGCCGTGGCAGCTGCGGTGGCGGCATACGACGCCGCCTTCCGCTGGGCCAAGGCCGGCTGGCTCGCCGCTAGCGGGGGGCGCAGGACGATTGCCTCTAGGGCGGAGAACCTGCTCCGCAGGGCGGCCATCTCCTGCCGCACCAGAGCCAGAACCCGGTCCTCTGCTGGTACGGGCACGGGCCCCTGCCCCTGCCGCCCCCCTCCCTGCGGTACCTCCCGGGGGCCGGCTGCTCTCAGCCCAGCCAGGTCTGCACGGAGCTTCTCATTCTCCTTTCGGAGAAGCTCCATGGCGGCAGTCAACTTAGCGACCTCCACCCGCATCTCGGACATGCCGTCCGACGGAGGCCCAAAGTGCAGCTCCTTTGCTGCCGCCAAAATAGAGGCCGTGGCCGCGGGTATGGCCTTGTCTTTAGAGGACTGAATCCTCTTCAAGGCCACAGCCCTGATCGCGGCTGCCACGACCTCCGCAAACCTGGCTTCCTGCTCCCGGTTGGCGCCGCCAGCGACGTCCGGCTCACCACCAGAGGCCTCTGAGAGGACCGGCCCGCTGCTGGTCCCTCCAGGGCGGTGCTCCTCCGTGGCGAGACTCTCGGTTCGCCGGGCCAGTTCGGCTGGGCCAGCCTGGCTCAGCTCACCAGCCTTCTTGGTAGTGAGCCCTCTACCCACACCTTTTCCTTTTTCTCGGGCCTTACCCCGCCGGCTGGTATGAATTTTCCGCCGGTCATCGGCGGAGGACCACGAGCCATCTCCCGATTTGGGGCGCTTCCGGAATAATTTCCGGATAATCCCGTCTGCCCCCACTACCTCGCGCTCCGAGCTCTGGCTAGAGCTCTCCGCGCCAGATGCAGCGTCGGACTCCGACCCCGCATCTCTCCCCTCCTTTTTGTTTTGTTTTTTTGTGTACGATTTTTCCATATTAGTTCCCACGAGTCATAACTTTATATTTTCTCAAAATTGTGTGGTTCGCACTAGTGACTAATTAAGCTACCCATTAGTCAAGCTAACAACCTCCCTCACGGTGCGCCGCCGCTTGGAGGTTTGGGGTGATTTTTTATAGAGGTTGTCTACCTCGCGGCCCGGGCGGTTAAGCCAAGACCCTCGACCCCCGTCAAATGCCAGAGACATGACCTTGACACTCTTCGGGGCTACGAGACCAACGGTGACAGGAGAAAAGACTTTCTCCTGCCCGCCCGACTGCAGGGTTAGTGCACGCCGAGCCCGCTCCTCCTCTAACGCTGCTCAACGAGTACTCCCTAGCGAGTACCCGTTAGAGCGTTCCTCCGACAGGATATTGGCATACGGACAACGAGACCCCTAACTGGGGAGTCATTGTCCGTACCCCAGGGTGCACCGTCCCGGAGACTGGCCTTCCCCCCGGACGCATCCATAAGGGAACTCCAGCCCCCAGGCACGCGGGGAGGTTTCCTGTCCAAGCACCCCTTACATTTTGACCTCAGTATCGACTTTAGCACCTTGGAAAACTATGAAAACGATACCCATGATGAAAAATTTGAACATTTTTGCAGCTACCATCTTGGATTTACATTTTGACCTCACTATCAGCACCATTAACGAAATCAAATAAATGCTCTAAATATGACATAATTAACAAAAAAATCTTTAAAATTATTATAATATGTAACGAAAAAGATAGGACAACTAGATCGTCCGCTTGGAATTTTGAATAAAGTGAATCTACTACTGTATGTGAATAAAGTGGCTGTACTGTGGCTGTACAAAGAATCGGCACCACTAGGTACTTACTTGAACTGTTGATCGCGGTTGAACACTATCCTGCAAAGAAGAAAACATTTTTTTTGTAAAATATCGTCTTTATGTTATTATGTTTCCCTACCCTACCTACTTACCTAATTATTTACATTTTTTCTATAAAACAGGTAGGTACATCGTATCGCAAAAACTTTTTTACGAAATACTTATACTAAGCTTGTAGGTACATAATCCGCACAAAATCGACATAATTAGGTATTAATATTATTCTAAACTCAACCATATAAAAGTAAAATAATAAGTAGTCACAAGTAGATAACTACTTGTTACGCGGAAATATACCCGCAGTGTAGATACGTAGGCATCGAATAATACTTTGTTGATTTTATGAATGAACGCCCACGAGGCTCGGGCTGCCACGTGCATGCAAGTCGGGTACGACACAATGACACAACTTAGATGTAGCATCAGCTAAATTCGTAAAACCGATCACCGTCTGAACAGAGTGCACCTTCAAAATCACCAATGGTGCCGATTCTCTTGTACACCGAACTAAACTATCACTAAAATTCCTTACTTTTGACTATGAGAAACTCAAAGCTATTCTCTAAAATAAATTTTCTAAATTTAATAGTAGATTGTTTACTAAGGGAGCAAACAACTATTTTCAAGGCGAGAGTGTTTCTTTGAATCCAAATTGGAGCGAAGGATTCTAGAGTAGAATCCTGAGCGCAGCGAGGTATTCAAAGTACGTCACTCGAGCTTAAAATAGTGTTGCTCCCGAGGTGAACACTCTTCTTTTTATCACCATCTATGAGAAAAAAAAAACGTGTGCGGTTCGACCCCCGTCAGGAACGAAGTTCCTTCTCACGTATGGTTTAAAACAAAAACAAAATTTTCGCCGCCATCGTGGATTTACATTTTGACCTCACTGTCGAATTTAGCACCTTCGAAAACTATGAAAACGATACCCATGATGAAAAATTTTAACATATTTGTAGCTACCATCTTGGATTTACATTTTGACCTCACTATCAGCACCATTAGCTAAATCAAATAAATGCTCTAAATATGACCTAATTAACAAAAAAATCTTTAAAATTACTATAATATGTAACGAAAAAGATAGGACGACTAGATCGTCCGCTTGGAATTTTAAATAAAGTGAATCTACTAGGCTGTACGGTGGGTGTACAAAGAATCGGCACCACTAGGTACTTACTTGAACTGTTGATCGCGGTTGAACACTATCCTGCAAAGAAGAAAACATTTTTTTTGTAAAATATCGTCTTTATGTTATCATGTTTCCCTACCCTACCTACTTACCTAATTATTTAAATTTTTTCTATAAAGCAGGTAGGTACATCGTAACGCAAAAACTTTTTTACGAAATACTTATACTAAGCTTGTAGGTACATAATCCGCACAAAATCGACATAATTAGGTATTAATATTATTCTAAACTCAAACATATGAAAGTAAAATAATAAGTAGTCACAAGTAGATAACTACTTGTTACGCGGAAATATACCCGCAGTGTAGATACGTAGGCATCGAATAATACTTTGTTGATTTTTTTAATGAACGCCCACGAGGCTCGGGCTGCCACGTGCATGCAAGTTGGGTACGACACAATGACACAACTTAGATGTAGCATCGGCTAAATTCGTAAAACCGATCACCGTCTGAACAGAGTGCACCTTCAAAATCACCAATGGTGCCGATTCTCTTGTACACCGAACTAAACTATCACTAAAATTCCTTACTTTTGACTATGAGAAACTCAAAGCTATTCTCTAAAATAAATTTTCTAAATTTAATAGTAGATTGTTTACCAAGGGAGCAAACAACTATTTTTAAGGCGAGAGTGTTTCTTTGAATCCAGATTGGAGCGAAGGATTCTAGAGTAGAATCCTGAGCGCAGCGAGGTATTCAAAGTACGTCACTCGAGCTTAAAATAGTGTTGCTCCCGAGGTGAACACTCTACTTTTTATCACCATCTGTGAGAAAAAAAAAACGTTTGCGGTTCGACCCCCGTCAGGAACGAAATTCCTTCTCACGTATGGTTTAAAACAAAAATAAAATTTTCGCCGCCATCGTGGATTTACATTTTGACCTCACTGTCGAATTTAGCACCTTCGAAAACTATGAAAACGATACCCATGATGAAAAATTTGAACATTTTTGCAGCAACCATCTTGGATTTTAATTTTGACCCACTATCAGCACCATCACTAAATCTAATAAATGCTCTAAATATGACATAATTAACAAAAATATCTTTAGAATTACATTAATATGTAACGAAAAAGATAGGACGACTAGATCGTCCGCTTGGAATTTTAAATAATTGTAAAATAATTGGACCCTGTAACATAATGTTTTGATTTAAAAGAGTATCCCTGGAGTTTCTTGCCCGTTCTTCTCCAGCAGAGACCTACTCGTTTTGGAATGGGCGACGAGCGTCACCAACTCAAACTGAAAGGTTCCTGCTAAGTGTTATAGTGATAATTCAATAGTGCCTGTAAATGTATTGATTGAAATAAACGCTTTGAGTTTGAGTTAACTGTTGTGTGTGATTGAAAACTACCTTTAACTACCATCAACGAAGAATTACACCGGAGACTGGTCAGAAACGGCAGAGGGATTCCCCGCCGTGTTATATATATATATTTTATTTTGCCGAAGTTCAGAAAGCACGTTAAGCCGTTGGTCCCGGCTGTCATTCGTGGATCTTTGACAGTCGTTACGGGTCGTCAGAAGCCCGAAAGTCTGACAACCAGTCTTACCAAGGGGTATCGTATTACCCAGTTACTGGGTTGTGGAGGTCTTTTAGGCAGTCGCTGCATGTAAAATACTGGTATTCAGCTGCATCCGGTTAGACTGGAAACCGACCCCAACATAGTTGGGAAAAGCTAGAGATTTATTGATATTTTGCCGCTGTATCTCTGTGCCATCGACAAATAAAATTAAGAAATTGATGATTTCATTTACCTAATGTAAAAAAAAGTTTAAATAAAACTTACATAATAATAAAATTCGAAGACATGTGACATCTACCAACCCGCACTGGGCCCGCGTGGTGGATTACGGACCACTCCCTCTCACAGAGAGGAGGCCTGTGTCCCAGCAGTGGGGACATTATAGGCTGATTATGATAATGAATAATGAAAAAATCTCGATGCTGTGTGAAGACGTAACTAATATATAATATAGCTGGGTCGATTTCAAACAGAGCTAAAAATGTTGTCATCTCTAATAACTTTGAATTTTTTTTGCCATTGTTTTTGTTTTTTTTTTTTCATATTATAGTCTTCATTTACCTTTTTACGTTCCAAAACAAAACAATATCCAAAAGTGTGCCATTTGCGAAAAAACTAAAACTATAACATTTAGTCCCTTAAGAAGATATTACTCATCTCTACTAGGCTGTACGGTGGGTGTACAAAGAATCGGCACCACTAGGTACTTACTTGAACTGTTGATCGCGGTTGAACACTATCCTGCAAAGAAGAAAACATTTTTTTTGTAAAATATCGTCTTTATGTTATGTTTCCCTACCCTACCTACTTACCTAATTATTTAATTTTTTTCTATAAAGCAGGTAGGTACATCGTAACGCAAAAACTTTTTTACGAAATACTTATACTAAGCTTGTAGGTACATAATCCGCACAAAATCGACATAATTAGGTATTAATATTATTCTAAACTCAAACATATGAAAGTAAAATAATAAGTAGTCACAAGTAGATAACTACTTGTTACGCGGAAATATACCCGCAGTGTAGATACGTAGGCATCGAATAATACTTTGTTGATTTTTTTAATGAACGCCCACGAGGCTCGGGCTGCCACGTGCATGCAAGTTGGGTACGACACAATGACACAACTTAGATGTAGCATCGGCTAAATTCGTAAAACCGATCACCGTCTGAACAGAGTGCACCTTCAAAATCACCAATGGTGCCGATTCTCTTGTACACCGAACTAAACTATCACTAAAATTCCTTACTTTTGACTATGAGAAACTCAAAGCTATTCTCTAAAATAAATTTTCTAAATTTAATAATAGATTGTTTACCAAGGGAGCAAACAACTATTTTTAAGGCGAGAGAGTGTTTCTTTTAATCCAGATTTGAGCGAAGGATTCTAGAGTAGAATCCTGAGCGCAGCGAGGTATTCAAAGTACGTCACTCGAGCTTAAAATAGTGTTGCTCCCGAGGTGAACACTCTACTTTTTATCACCATCTGTGAGAAAAAAAAACGTTTGCGGTTTGACCCCCGTCAGGAACGAAGTTCCTTCTCACGTATGGTTTAAAATAAAAACAAAATTTTCGCCGCCATCGTGGATTTACATTTTGACCACACTGTCGAATTTAGCACCTTCGAAAACTATGAAAACGATACCCATGATGAAAAATTTGAACATTTTTGCAGCTACCATCTTGGATTTGCATTTTGACCTCACTATCAGCACCATTAGCTAAATCAAATAAATGCTCTAAATATGACCTAATTAACAAAAAATCTTTAAAATTACTATAATATGTAACGAAAAAGATAGGACGACTAGATCGTCCGCTTGGAATTTTAAATAAAGTGAATCTACTAGGCTGTACGGTAGGTGTACAAAGAATCGGCACCACTAGGTACTTACTTGAACTGTTGATCGCGGTTGAACACTATCCTGCAAAGAAGAAAACATTTTTTTTGTAAAATATCGTCTTTATGTTATAATGTTTCCCTACCCTACCTACTTACCTAATTATTTACATTTTTTCTATAAGGCAGGTAGGTACATCGTAAAGCAAAAACTTTTTTACGAAATACTTAAACTAAGCTTGTACGAGTAGGTCCATAATCCGCACAAAATCGACATAATTAGGTATTAATATTATTCTAAACTCAACCATATAAAAGTAAAATAATAAGTAGTCACAAGTAGATAACTACTTGTTACGCGGAAATATACCCGCAGTGTAGATACGTAGGCATCGAATAATACTTTGTTGATTTTATGAATGAACGCCCACGAGGCTCGGGCTGCCACGTGCATGCAAGTCGGGTACGACACAATGACACAACTTAGATGTAGCATCGGCTAAATTTGTAAAACCGATCACCGTCTGAACAGAGTGCGCCTTCAAAATCACCAATGGTACCGATTCTCTTGTACACCGAACTAAACTATCACTAAAATTCCTTACTTTTGACTATGAGACACTCAAAGCTATTCTCTAAAATAAATTTTCTAAATTTAATAATAGATTGTTTACCAAGGGAGCAAACAACTATTTTTAAGGCGAGAGTGTTTCTTTGAATCCAGATTGGAGCGAAGGATTCTAGAATAGAATCCTGAGCGAAGCTAGGTATTCAAAGTACGTCACTCGAGCTTAAAATAGTGTTGCTCCCGAGGTGAACACTCTACTTTTTATCACCATCTGTGAGAAAAAAAAAAACGTTTGCGGTTCGACCCCCGTCAGGAACGAAGTTCCTTCTCACGTATGGTTTAAAACAAAAACAAAATTTTTGCCGCCATCGTGGATTTACATTTTGACCACACTGTCGAATTTAGCACCTTCGAAAACTATGAAAACGATACCCATGATGAAAAATTTGAAAATTTTTGCAGCTACCATCTTGGATTTACATTTTGACCCACTATCAGCACCATTAGCTAAATCAAATAAATGCTCTAAATATGACCTAATTACCAAAAAATCTTTAAAATTACTATAATATGTAACGAAAAAGATAGGACGACTAGATCGTCCGCTTGGAATTTTAAATAAAGTGAATCTACTAGGCTGTACGGTAGGTGTACAAAGAATCGGCACCACTAGGTACTGTGTCCGTATGGATTGAGGAGCCATGTCTCATATTTAAACGCGGGTACTACCAATATTTAGTAGTAAATTAGGCGATTTTGTAGGCCCGATCCTGGAATTTGTAGTAAAACACTTTAAAAGATACACGATTTTTAAGGTGGCTCCTCAATTCAGACGTCTAAATTGAGGTGCCACCTTACAACTCTAAAACTAGCCGACGGATATTTTTGAAAATTTGGTAGGATTTAGTAGTACTTATGCGTAATCTCTACAAAAAAAATGGGTTTTGTTCGGCTGAATTTGAGATAGCTACAATGTTTTGATTTTTCATAAAAATCCATAAATTTCACCGCGCTGTTTCTCGAAAATTAATCAACCAATTATAACATATTTTTAGTATAATTTAGTAGTAAATACGTTCTAATTTGTAGTATAAAAATAAAATGGAAAAACTACATAATTTCGCTAATATAGCACATTTTATGTGGCTCCTCAATCCTGACGGTCTGTAGAAAATATATGTACGTAGAGCTACTAAAGTAGTTGGTCAAATCGGAAAGCAATAGCACCAATATTTAGTAGAAATTTCTACTAAATATTGGCGTAATCAAACATTTTGTACATTCAGTATTTCAAAAGTTATTAACAAAATAAACATTCCTTAAAAATCTAGTGTGGTACGAGAGCCCACGACCAAAACCATATCACATCGTTTCACGGCCAAAACCGTATAAAATCATTAGTTTAGATGATTCCTGAACCCAACTCGGTGGGAAGTACCGGTCAGAAACGTCCCAGTTTTACGGAAGCCTATTTCTGCTATGTCAAAAAAAAAATAAGCAGACGGTTTCATCACAATATGCCTGGGGGCCTACCACCTGCTCATAAAGCAGTATTATTTTAATATTACTTCTGTGTGGGAAAGAGATGCTCTACAGGTCTACAGGTCGTATAGCTCCATCTCTTTCTCCCACTGAAGTAATATTAAAATAATACTGCTTTATGAGCAGGTGGTAGGCCCCCAGGCCTGATATTAAAAATGTACATAGTTTTCGTAATTTACAACTAGAACAGGTTCAAAGAAAATTTATTAACCATCTTAACTATCGCCTCCGTAAACCTCCGATGGCTAATGAAAACAGTTGTCGAACACATGGTCTGCTAACACTGAATGAAAGGCGCAAAGTTATGGACATGTGTTTGATTTATGATATACTTAATGGACGCCTCGATTGCCCAGAGCTGACTAATTACGCCAAAAATTGTGTATTGACCCGTATTGCTCGAATTTATAACACAGATTTATTTCTCTCAAGTCGATATATTTCAGCGGACTCTCCGTCCGCCTAGCGGCCCATTGTGCTGCTCGACGAGGTGGGCAAGCTCTTTGAAAGAGTCATTGCAGACCGCCTCGTCGGGCAGCTGGTGCGGGTGGGGCCGGATCTGGCGGAGAGCCAATTCGGTTTCCGCAGGGGGCGCTCTACGGTGGACGCCATCATGCGCGTGCGGGCCCTCACGACGGGGGATGCTGTGGCCCGGGGTGGGGTCGTCTTGGCGGTGTCTCTAGACATCGCCAATGCCTTTAACACCCTGCCCTGGAGTTGCATCAGGGAGGCACTTCGGTATCACTGGATGCCGACCTACCTCTGTCGTGTGGTCGAGGCCTATTTGACAGACAGGGCTGTCATCTACCCCGGTCACCAAGGAGAGTGGAACCGGCGAGAGATGTCGTGCGGTGTCCCACAGGGATCGGTCCTGGGGCCGCATCTGTGGGACATCGGATACGACTGGGTGCTGCGCGCCGACCTCCCTACTGGCGTCGTTTGTTACGCTGACGACACGCTGGTCCTGGCGCAGGGGAGGTCGTACAAGGCGGCGGCCGACTTAGCGACACGCGGGGTTGCGACAATCGTCGACAGAATCCGGCAGCTGGGACTCGAGGTGGCCCTGCACAAGTCCGAGGCCATGGGTTTCTATGGTCCTCGTAGTGCGCCACCGTCGGGTTCCCAAGTATTGGCGGGAGGGGTTCACATCGGCGTCGAGTCGACGATGAAGTATCTGGGACTCGTCCTCGATAGCCGGTGAAACTTCGTGGAGCATTTCCGACGTTTGGCTCCCAGACTAGACCGGGCCGGGGCTGCCTTGAAGCGGCTCCTGCCCAATCTGGGAGGTCCAAACGCCTCCTGCAGGAGGCTCTACGTGGGGATCGTGCGGTCCATGGCCCTTTACGGGGCGCCGGTGTGGGCGCCTTCATTGAGGCGGCAGCCAGGCCGCCGGCTGAACGCGTCCCAAAGGGTCATGGCCATCCGGCTGGCCCGAGGATACCGCACGGTCTCCTGCGAGGCGGCGAGCCTCCTTGCCGGATTACCGCCATGGGATCTGGAGGCAAAGGTCCTCGCGCACATTTGGGAGTGGCGCGAGGAGGCGAAGCGCCGGGGCTTAACTCCGATGCCGCAAGAAGTCGCGGCACAGCGGACAGAGCTCCGGCGGGATCTCATGGCGGAATGGAGAGTGCGATTGTCGCAACCCAGCGCTGGGCACGCCACAATTGCGGCGATAAGACCCCTCTTTGAGGAGTGGCTAGAGAGGCGCCACGGCGTCCTCACCTTCCGCCTGACGCAGGTACTCACCGGACACGGCTGTTTCGGGAGGTACCTGTTCAGGATAAAGTGGGAGGAAACGCCCGGGTGTCGTCACTGTGTGGATCGCCCGGAGGACACGGTGGAGCATACGGTGGAGGTCTGCCCGGCTTGGGCAGGGCATCGCCGTGTCCTCGTGGATGCGATCGGCGGCGGTGATCTGTCGCGTGCGGCCCTGATTCGGGCCATGCTACGGAGCGAGAGGAAATGGGAGGCCGTCACCTCTTTCTGCGAAGCAGTAATGCTCGCGAAGGAGGAGACGGAGCGCGTGAGGGAGAGGCAAATTTCGCGCCCTCGCGCCCCTAACCGCCGCAGCAGGAGACGCCCTGGGCGTCGGGAATCGCAGGAAGATTTCCGGCCACCGTAGGCGCGGGCTTGCGGACGGTGAGCAATGGGTAGCTCGCCGTCCGATAAGGACCAAGCCCGGGCCGACGGCGCGTTGTGTTCCACGCGCGCCTCAAAGAGATGTCAGCAGAATTGACGGGGTCCGCTAGGGCCAATGCCTGCCGGGGGTTCGAAGAAAACCGATGGGGAAATCGTGGCCCCCGGCAACATGGCATAGGAAGGAACACGGGTGGGTTTTAGTCAGTAAGAGTCTGACACGCCCTCCCGCTCCACCCAGAGCGGGAGAAGTTATTTGAAAATTTCCCACCCAAAAAAAAAAAAAAAAAAAAAAAAAAAAAAAAAAAAAAAAAAAAAAAAAAAAAAAAAAAAAAAAAAAAAAAAATCGATATATTTAACTGTAATAAACCTACATTCAAAAAACAAATAATAAAAACCAGAAACGAAGGCAAATGACAAATTGTTAATAACTTAATTTTTTACTTTTTAACCGACTTCCAAAAAGAGGAGGTTGGTTCTCAATTCGTCTGTATGTTTTTTTTTTTTGTTTTTGTATGTTTCTTACGCGATTACTCCGCCAATTATGAATAGATTTTGATGATTCTTTTTTTGTTTGGTAGATCATACTTCAGAGGTGGTCCCATATACATTTTATTAACTTTGCTTGGGTAGTTTTTGAGTTAGCTTCAATTATACGTATTTTTTCCCACTTAGTATGTAGATGATATGATAACTTCTTGTCACTGTTATTTACATAGCAGGTAGTGGTATTCGAATTTGTGTGGGGTAGGTACCACAACTACTCATGGCGGAATGGAGAGTGCGATTGTCGCAACCCAGCGCTGGGCACGCCACAATTGCGGCGATAAGACCCCTCTTTGAGGAGTGGCTAGAGAGGCGCCACGGCGTCCTCACCTTCCGCCTGACGCAGGTACTCACCGGACATGGCTGTTTCGGGAGGTACCTGTTCAGGATAAAGCGGGAGGAAACGCCCGGGTGTCGTCACTGTGTGGATCGCCCGGAGGACACGGTGGAGCATACGGTGGAGGTCTGCCCGGCTTGGGCAGGGCATCGCCGTGTCCTCGTGGATGCGATCAGCGGCGGTGATCTCTCGCGTCCGGCCCTGATTCGGGCCATGCTACGGAGCGAGAGGAAATGGGAGGCCGTCACCTCTTTCTGCGAAGCAGTAATGCTTGCGAAGGAGGAGACGGAGCGCGTGAGGGAGAGGCAAATTTCGCGCCCTCGCGCCCCTAACCGCCGCAGCAGGAGACGCCCCGGGCGTCGGGAATCGCAGGAAGATTTCCGGCCACCGTAGGCGCGGGCTTGCGGACGGTGAGCAATGGGTAGCTCGCCGTCCGATAAGGACCAAGCCCGGGTCGACGGCGCGTTGTGTTCCACGCGCGCCTCAAAGAGATGTCAGCAGAATTGACGGGGTCCGCTAGGGCCAATGCCTGCCGGGGGTTCGAAGAAAACCGATGGGGAAATCGTGGCCCCCGGCAACATGGCATAGGAAGGAACACGGGTGGGTTTTAGTCAGTAAGAGTCTGACACGCCCTCCCGCTCCACCCAGAGCGGGAGAAGTTATTTGATAAATTCCCACCCAAAAAAAAAAAAAAAAAAAAAAAGGTACCACAACTAAAAAGTGAAAAAAAAAAACTTTTTACAAAAAAAAAACAACCGACTTCAAAAAAAACACTACAAAGTGAAAAATAACTTTAATTTCGGAAGTCAGTGACAAAGAACGAAAATTCAAAACCAAAGACACCGACTTCCGAAATTAAAGTTATTTTTCACTTTGTAGTGTTTTTTTTGAAGTCGGTTGTTTTTTTTTTTGTAAAAAGTTTTTATTTTTCTCTTTAAAATTTAAACTTAACTATAAGCAATACCTAAAATTGCACTTTTTGAATTTAAATATTTCTAAGCATGTTAGCAACTTATCCTAGTTATACAGGGAAACCTATTATTAGCCATACAATTACAAACTTATAATAATAGGTTTATTTAGGTTTACATAATAGTATGTTACAGAATATGTGTTACTAAGTAACACATATTCTGTAACATACTATTATGTATCGCTGTTGGTTGCCTAAATAAAGTAATTTTACTACAAAAAAGTTTTTTTTCAGACATTTTGCGTGTCACATACAATGTGGACTGAGCGCATTTTCAAAAAATGTCAAAAAATGTAACCTATCTTTCTCAGCAACCTGGTTCAATTTTTTTAAATCTTTTCTATAGTTACTGAAAATCTGTTTTCAGAAATTTTAAATATCATATTATATAACTCCAAAAACAGAAAGAACGTTTCGGAGTCACCCGGATAACGCGCGGTGCTTGTTACACTTACGACACCGATGAAAAGTCCGACAGTTAAAAAAAAAAATGATGAATTTTATTTCAATAAATAGTTATTTTCAGACGTTATCCCAGATTCCTTTTGTCCAATTTATTTTAAAAAACCTTTTAATTTCAGTTTGATGGTTTCGGGTAAGCTCTTTATTAATCGTACGTAAAAACGATTTATTTTGAAAAATGATTTATCCGCATCAACTGGCCAATTTTCACCTGAATACAAGATTTTCAGACGGGTTGCTATAGGTTTTATTTTTTGTCTCATTTTAGATTTTCTCAAATGGTCTTCTGGGTGTGACGCTACTGCATATACTGGTTTCAGAAAATGGTGTTTTCGGTATCTAAAATCAACTACATTCTGAAAATCAGACAGATTGCTATGAAACAGTTCAGTATTATTTTTTACATAGGTATTTCAAATGCACTTAGGTCAGATGTAACGCGGAAAATGTCAAAAATTTTTGGATTCAGAATCTTCTGCAGTTGTAGCCACCGGCATTAAAATTTTCTTATATTTTTTGCAGTTTGTAGGTTGAATCATTAATACATCTCCGTAAGATAGATTTGTTCCATTAGAACATATCTCTTATGGAAAAGTTTATTTTTGAGCAAGATACAACCTGACACTGACCTGCCGTAATCTTTTGATTACGTAAAAGAAGAAAAAAATACGTTACTAATCAGACAACTTTTCGATTGAACCAGGTTGCTATGAGACAGATAGGTTAAATTTTTTGACATTTTTGAAAATGCGCTCAGTCCACATTTGACACGCAAAAAGGTCTGAAAACAAACTTTTTCGTAATAAAATTACGAAACCTATTATACATTTTAAATATCAGACATATTGTGATAAAACCGACTGCCTGTTTATTTTTTTAAAGCAGAAATGGGCTCCCGTAAAACTGGAATGTTTCTGACCGGTACTTCCCATCGAATCGGTTCAGAATCATCTAAACTAACGATTTTATACGGTTTTGGCCGTAAAACGATGTGATATGGTTTTGGTCGTGGGCTCTTGTACCACACTAAATTGTTAAGGAATGTTTATTTTTTTAATATCTTTTGAAATACTGAATGTACAAAATGTTGGATTACGCCAATATTTAGTAGAAATTTCTACTAAATATTGGTGCTATTGTTATCCGATTTGATCAACTACTTTAGTAGCTACGCACATATATTTTCTACAGACCGTCAGGATTGAGGTGCCACATAAAATGTGTTGTATTAGCGAAATTATGTAGTTTTTCCATTTTATTTTATACTATAAATTAGAACGTATTTACTACTAAATTATACTAAAAATATGTTATAATTGGTTGATTACTTTTCGAGAAACAGCGCGGTGAAATTTATGGATTTTTATGAAAAATCAAAACATTGTAGCTATCTCAAATTCAGCCGTACAAAACCCATTTTTTTGTAGAGATTACGCATAAGTACTACTAAATCCTACCAAATTTTCAAAAATATTCGTCGGCCAGTTTTAGAGTTGTAAGGTCGCACCTCAACTCAGACGTCTGAATTGAGGAGCCACCTTAAAAGTCGTGTATCTTTTAAAGTGTTTTACTACAAATTCCAGGATCGGGCCTACAAAATCGCCTAATTTACTACTAAATATTGGTAGTACCCGCGTTTAAATATGAGACATGGCTCCTCAATCCATACGGACACTAGGTACTTACTTGAACTGTTGATCGCGGTTGAACACTATCCTGCAAAGAAGAAAACATTTTTTTTGTAAAATATCGTCTTTATGTTATCATGTTTCCCTACCCTACCTACTTACCTAATTATTTACATTTTTTCTATAAGGCAGGTAGGTACAGTAAGCGCTCAAAAGTGCATGAGCACGCTAAGAGTCGTATTGCTGTGAACACGCGGTATAGCTCGTACATTTGTATGTGTAAGCAACACGATACACACACCACAGATAACGCAGTTACACGAAACAACAATATATTTCCGTCGCTTTAAACATGCTAGCACACACGCACTATGCGCGTGAACTTGACCAGTTAATGGCATTGCTAAAATTCGATAGTAACTTAACAAGTGCAGATAGCAGAAAGCGTTAAGCGTTGGTATGGAATTCAAACTGCCTCAGGTTCTAATCTCGTGAAACACAGTGCGGTTTTTTGCAAATATTATTATTTTTGTTTTCGATAATAATATTTTTTAAATATTGCTGCTTTTTTATGTTGTTATTGCAATAAAGGTTTTAGAATAAAAAATGCGTGATATATGATAACAAAATTAAAAAAAATATGTTTATTCGTTATATTTATTTTACATAAGTTAATAAACTGCTACAATTATTTATCATTACTTCAGCTGAATAAGATGTGAAATAGATGTCAAGAAACTTAGAAGCAGTTTGTATTATTTAGACATATTTAAATTATGAAATATTTTAAATTTTTAATGGATTTTTTCACCATAAATATTAAGCTTTGATCATGGTCGAAATAATTAAGTAATAAATAAGAATATTAGACTACTTAAAATGTAAAAAACTACTTACAGAATAGGTAATTTTAAGGTTAAATATGGGCAGTTTGTTTATATTTTATTTGTATTAATTATTTTACATTTTATTTGACTTTAGTAAATATTGGTTGTTATTGAGGTTAAAGCTTAAGTATTCATTTTCTTTACGAAAAGAAGATTGAAACTAAACCTCAAATTTTTATCCTAAAATAATACTATTACTAAAATAATATTAAACAATTTCGGTATATCTGCAAGAAATACGACAAACACCCTATTGAAACGTGCTTAAAAAATTCGTTACCATAAATTCATGCAATAACGAATCTGTTGTTTATTAAGTTGGTACGGTCAATATTTTAAGGTCAAAAACGGTTTTCTAGCTGGTCTTCAGTGATGCAAGCCTTCAGAGTGCACGGCGAACGGTTCATAATGACGTGTTTTTAATAATTCAGCAAAATGTCTCGTTGGTATGAAACCATTTGTTTCATTCACCATTTGACGTCGCTGCTACTCGATAATAAGCCCCTTCCTCATATCTCTTAACCCTCACAGTATTTCTCTAGAACAAAGAAAAACATTGTTTTTATTACACATAATACCTTATTATTTATTATTCACTAATCGAATTAAACCTCACAATGAATTTAAAACTTTAAAGGCATCTTCTGTCTCAACAATACCTCTGTTCTATCAACAATACCCTTGATTAAGATTTATGTTTAGTAAAATATGAAATATATTAATGATAACACTCACACTTAGTCCGGTTTCATTAGATATTCACTTCACTTTTACGCAGCGCAATAATATTCTCTGATCTGATCTGATCTCTTCAATATATTTTATGCCTGCTTTTTGATAATAATAACCACAACACTGCGCTAAATACTCGTCACCAATATTATCCACGAACCAAAAAAGTTCTATTAATTAAATACTCGCAACAAACTGCATCTACCCCACAGAAATCGAAATAATTTACTTAGTTTTTTGTGGTCTACCTGCTAAACTTTAATATTTATGTGAACAAGACGAATGAAACTAAAAACGAATGATGATTATTATTATCGAACTAGTCATTGGTTGCAGACAAAGTGAGTGTGTGTGTGTAATGTGCGTGTCTACAGTATTGTAACAACTTATAGAAGAAGGTCGTAAGTCAAACCGAAGCGTCAGTCTATTGCTTTGTGAGATTGCTCATGGACTTTTGGTCGGTACTGTACATCGTCAAGCAAAAACTTTTTTACGAAATACTTAAACTAAGCTTGTAGGTACATAATCGGCACAAAATCGACATAATTAGGTATTAATATTATTCTAAACTCAACCATATAAAATTAAAATAATAAGTAGTCACAAGTAGATAACTACTTGTTACGCGGAAATATACCCGCAGTGTAGATACGTAGGCATCGAATAATACTTAGTTGATTTTATGAATGAACGCCCACGAGGCTCGGGCTGCCACGTGCATGCAAGTCGGGTACGACACAATGACACAACTTAGATGTATAATAGCATCGGCAAAATTCGTAAAACCAATCACCGTCTGAACAAAGTGCGCCTTCAAAATCACCAATGGTGCCGATTCTCTTGTACACCGAACTAAACTAACGAAACTTTCACTAAAATTCCTTACTTTTGACTATGAGAATCTCAAAACTATTCTGCAAAATAAATTCTCTAAATTTAATAGTAGATTGTTTACCAAGGGAGCAAACGATTATTTTTAAGGCGAGAGTGTTTCTTTGAACCCAGAGTGAGCGAAAGATTCTGAGTAGAATCCTGAGCGCAGCGAGGGATTCAAAGTACGTCACTCGAGCTTAAACTAGTGTTGCTCCCGAAGTGAACACTCTACTTTTTATTACCATCTATGCGTTAAAAAAACGTGTGAGGGTCGACCCCCGTCAGGAACGAAGTTCCTTCTCACGTATGGTTTAAAACAAAAACAAAATTTTCGCCGCCATCGTGGATTTACATTTTGACCTCACTATCGACTTTAGCACCTTCGAAAACTATGAAAATGATACCCATGATGAAAAATTTGAAAATTTTTGCAGCTAACATCTTAGATTTACATTTTGACCTCAATATCAGCACCATTAGCGAAATCAAATAAATGCTCTAAATATGAAATAATTAACAAAAAAACATTAAAATTACTATAATATGTAACGAAAAAGATATGACAAGGGAGGACGACTAGATCGTCCGCTTGGAATTTTAAATAAAGTGAATCTACTAGGCTGTACGGTGGGTGTACAAAGAATCGGCACCACTAGGTACTTACTTGAACTGTTGATCGCGGTTGAACACTATCCTGCAAAGAAGGAAACATTTTTTTTTTGTAAAATATCGTCTTTATGTTATTATGTTTCCCTACCCTACCTACTTACCTAATTATTTTTTCCATTAGGCAGGTAGGTCTCAAGTAGCAAAATTTTCCTATAGTAATCGACTTATAAGAATAAACGTCATATAGGAATCATATTGACGCTTTGACTGAGGCAGTGTTCTTACAACAGCATCTTACAAGACTATTACACAGCTATTACAGCGCTACAAGTACAGTACCGACCAAAAGTCCATAAGCAATCTCACAAAGCAATTGACTGACGCTTCGGTTTGACTTACGACCTTCTTCTATAAATTGTTACAATACTATAGACACGCACAGTACACACACACACACTCACTTTGTCTGCAACCAATGACTAGTTCGATAATCATTCGTTTTTTGTTTCATTCGTCTTGTTCACATAAATATTAAAGTTTAGCAGGTAGACCACAGAAAACTAAGTAAATTATTTCGATTTCTGTAGGGTAGACAGATACAGTTCGTTACGAGTATTCAATTAATAGAACTTTGTTGGCTCGTGGATAATATTGGTGACGAGTATTTAGCGCAGTGTTGTGATTATTATTTTCAAAAAGCAGGCATAAAATATATTGAAGAGATCAGATCAGATCAGAGAATATTATTGCGCTGCGTAAAAGTGAAGTGAATATCTAATGAAACCGGACTAAGTGTGAGTGTTATCATTTATATATTTCATATTTTACTAAACATAAATCTTAATCAAGGGTATTGTTGATAGAACAGAGGTATTGTTGAGACAGAAGATGCCTTTAAAGTTTTAAATTCATTATGAGGTTTAATTCGATTAGTGAATAATAAATAATTAGGTATTATGTGTAATAAAAACAATGTTTTTCTTTGTTCTAGAGAAATACTGTGAGGGTTAAGAGATATGAGGAAGGGGCTTATTATCGAGGTGCAGTGACGTCAAATGGTGAATGAATATGAAACAAATGGTTTCATACCAACGAGATATTTTGCTGAATTATTAAAAACACGTCATTATGAACCGTTCGCCGTGCACTCTGAAGGCTTGCATCACTGAAGACCAGCTAGAAAACCGTTTTTAACCTTAAAATATTGACCGTATCAACTTAATAAACAACAGATTCGTTATTGCATGAATTTATGGTAACGAATTTTTTAACACGTTTCAATAGGGTGTTTGTCGTATTTCTTGCAGATAGACCGAAATTGTTTAATTAATATTATTTAAGTAATATTATTATTTTAGGATTAAAATTTGAGGTGTAGTTTCAATCTTCTTTTCGTAAAGAAAATGAATACTTAAGCTATAACCTCAATACCAACCAATATTTACTAAGCCAAATAAAATTTAAAATAATACTTAACCTTAAAATCAACAATATTGTCAGTAGATTTTTTTACATTTTAAGTAGTCTAATATTCTTATTTATTGCTTAATTACTTCGAACATGATCAAAGCTTAAATATATGGTGAAAAAAATCCATTCAAAATTTAAAACATTTCAAAATTTAAATATGTCAAAATAATACAAATTGCTTCTAAGTTTCTAGACATCTATTTCACATATTATTCAGGTGAAGTAATGATAAATAATTGTAGCAGTTAACGAATAAATATTATTTATTTTTTATTATCACATATCACGCATTTTTTATTCTAAACCCTTTATTGCAATAACAACATTAATAAATAGGCAGGAATATTTAAAAATATTATTATTGCAAACAAAAATAATAATATTTGCAAAAACAGCGCTGTGATTTACGAGTTTAGAACCTTAGCCATCTTGAATCAAAGATCAACGCTTAACGCCTTCTGCTATCTGCACATATAATTTACTTTCGAATTTTAGCAATGCCATAAACTGGCCAAGGTCACGCGTATGATGCGTGTCTAACAATAAAGTGCGGCGCTCGCGAACCGCGACGATACGAGACAGTGTTAGCGCAAAACTGCGTTTTCTGTGGTGTGTGTAGGGCACACACACCACAGACGTCTGATTACACATACAAATGTACGGACTACACCGCGTGTTCACAGCAATACGACTCTTAGCGTGCTTATGCACTTTTGAGCGCTTACTGTACATGCGATCCTATAACTAGTTTTATAAACGTTTACAGGATTACTTTATAAGATTCTTACTAGAACTTGCAGCCTGATAAGCGCATGTTATAAAACTAATTAGGAAAGTGTCACTTTTGATCCTACAATCGTATTTAATATGATTGTTTGCTCTTGTTAACGTCTTGTTTCATTCTTCTATAAGACATGCACTTCTATAACCGTCTTAGATATAGCTGCTATAGGTCAAGGATATTATAGGATTGATTTGTCTTAGTCGTGCCTTCTAATGGATTGTTGTTTGTACCAAACTAGCATGCCATCCGATTTTTGTAGGTAAGATTCTACTTATATGTGTCCTACATTTGCCATTACTAGAGTAATCAGCCACGTTGTTTTCATTTTATGATTTGTTAGAGAAAATAGAAATGAAATTAAACAAATGGAAACGATTTTTAAGCGTAGTGGCAGTTATTGAAGAATAATTTCGAAAAAGTACCTTGAAATGAAATCGGGATCGGAATACCGGTCGATACTCTTCATGAATAAAAGTGAGTCTGGTGAAGTTTGTGATGGTTCCGTACAACGTGAAATCGAAATAGACATAGAAAACTGCGAAGATTATTCTACTGATATTGTTAATAATCAAGATGAAGAAGAAGATGGAAGAAATTTGCGCAAATTTCTTTCACCACACGTATTGATTTGCTTGCGCAACCCTAAATTTGCGCAAACAAATCGTTACGTGTGTGGCTAGATGACAATTATTTGAAGTTACAAATCGTCGCCCTCCCCGCTAACTGTCGTATCTTACAAACTGACGTATCTGCACTGACATTACCTACGTGTTCATAACTTTGTTTCTAAAAAGTTCTCTCTAATCGTCGTGTCTGTGTCGTTTACCGTTTAGAAGATAATCACGTATTTTGTTTTGCGTGAGTTTTATTTGAGGGAAAAAATATTCTCACCACCTGTCGTATATGCACACATCTACAGTTAGTGAGTTAAAGATTAAGTCAAGAGCTATTTATAAAAAGTTATTAATTTATTAATAAAGCCACAGCTAACGCAACTACTTAACATGATTGTAGCGCCCGACCGAAAAACTGTTGCCCTGGAAAAATATCAATTGCTAGTTACGACAGTTAGCGGGGAGGGCGACGAAATGACATAACAATGTTTTAATAGTTTAGGAACATGAAGTAGAAAATAAACGCACAATCATAATTCTGTACCTTCAGTGAAAAGTGATGTAACTGGAAAATCATGATTTTGAGAAAATTAATGTTAAAGTTTAAAAAAAATCTGGCTCTTTGTCTACTTCACTAAAATGAGTACTGATTACTGACATTGGTAAACAATATCTTAAAGCACGATTTAGTGTAAGAAGAAACAGATTAATTTGTATAGTTTTTTATAATTTAAAAATTAATCCAGTTATATCACCTAACACAACATATATTAAAGTCATTTTATGTGTAAATTAATTTAAAATGACTTGAACCATTTTACACATTATTTATTGGTTGGTGTTGGATGATTATGTGTACCTAAATATATCAGTTTGTACTAATTCATATAGATCGCGTAATAAAAGTCTCATACATTTGTATTAATATAAGTACATTAAGGTACTTGAAATATTTGTTCAGTTCACATTGATATTATTTCAAATGTATTTTTTTACACATTTATAAATGTAAAAAATGCTTAGTTAGAGCACTTTACACCAAAATAAGCTTGCTCAATTTTAATCTTAGAGGGGTACCAATTAGACCAAAAAATTGCATTTTTTTTACTGTTAAACTTAGTGTAAGAATATTAAAACTGATATAAGTCAAGATATATCAATTTTCACTGAAGGTACAGAATTGTTCTTTACAATTCAATCTTAACAATTACAAAATATAAGGTGTAAGTACAAGTATGGGTATAACTTTATGGAATGACTCAATCCATCATGCTCACTAACTTTTACCAAGAAACCGACATTAAATTACTGAAAAAAAAGTGAATGTCAGATTGGCGGGTGTATTTTTCAGAAATGGTCGAAATATATCTCAAAATTTAGTACCTAATTAGTACCAAATTATACCACTTGTGAAATAATTTGTACCTCGTGGGATCGCAAGTTATTGCAATAGTTTCATACACATTCATTCTGACGTCAGCTTGGCGGGTGTATTTTTGTGTAGCCATTACTGAGATGTTAGTTTTAAAACATGCATGGATATTTAGTACCTAATTGTTACCTCTCTAAACATACCTTAAGTCTGTGAAATCTCATTAGAATTTGACAAAAAATGAAAAATTCACTTTCTTAAAACAGGCTGTTACAATATTTTGCATGTTTGACACAAGTAGAGGAAACCGGGGACACTTGACTATAGGAACACTTTAGCATCAGGTGGAATGACAGCTCACTTCAGCTGCGTTTTCACGATGAGTTTTTTATGTGAAACATCTATAGCGGCGAGTCAGCCCAACTTTCCTGTCGTTAATTATCCTTTTATGCATATACCATGTGTATAATAATTTCGATGTTTCACATTTGCCAGGCGTCCCGTGACGGCTCATTTTTTTTATAGAATAGACCGCAGCAGAAGATCTATTCTGTAAAAATCTCACCGTGTAAACTAAGGTGAAGTGAGCTGTCAATAGTGTCCACCCCTAGCATCAACCGATCTGATATTCCATGTGATGCTAGAAATTGACAGCTTACTTAAAGCTCACGTCACCTACGTTTACACGTTGAGATTTTACTTAATAGACCGGATGGTCTCGTTTACTCCAGTTTCTGGCCCGTTCTTCTTCACAGGTAGGTACCTACTACGCTTTGCAATGGGCAACTAGCTTCATCTTTCTGACTGACCGACCCCTTGACAATTCAAAAGTACCTATAATTGGTTTATTTGAAATAATGCTTTGAGTTTGAGTTTGAGACCGGCCGGCCGGCATGTTGTTTAGTTGCCTGAAAACACATGACATGAAAATTTATTTGAAAAAGGTGTAGGTATATTTGCAGACGTGTTTTATTTTTTTTTATCTGTTTCTAGTTCACGTTATAAAGTAAATCATGGATGGCAATCATAGGTCTTAAGTTAGAAGTTATATATTAATTTACATTTACCATGATCGAAGTGGCCATAATTTTGACATCTGTTTGCAGATAACCGACCTGCCTCTTTTCTCTTTCCTTCTATATTCTTCTAAATATGAAATAATGTTTAGTTACAAATTATGTTATCCTGCTGTTTATAACCTTCTTCTTTTACTTTTTAGTATCTGTAAATAATGCCATACACGAAGACGCGCTCCACTCCGCGATTACTCTACTTTAGTAGTAGTAGAGACTGATAAGCTTCAATAAAATTCTCTCACAATAAGCTAGAAATCATTTTCATGTGCGAAAAACGCCGATCTGCGACAAAGTGTCTCAATATGAGATGCGTCCAACGCTTATCGGCGTTAGACTTCTAAACCGCCCGCCTCTACGTAATAAGGGCGATTTTTTGAGCCACCTTGAATGGGTTAGCCCTGTTTACGAAGAATAAACTAGCTCTTTTTAAATAGACGTGATTAAAAAAAATATATGTCTGTACTATCTTCGCCTTAAAGCTTTGCACCCATCTTCCAATCACCCTGTATATTCTTTGTGTCCCGTGCCTTCTTTTGTTTGCAAATAATAACTCTTGAATTCTTCGATATATTCAGTCAAGTACGCGACATGTAAAGCTTTTATTCAATCAATAACAGAACCCTGAAAATATTCAGCTTACAGCTTCGTGAAAACCTATGCAAACTGAACCTATAAACTTGCTGTTTTTTTCACTTTTAGAACCATATTGTAGAACTGCAAGTGGCAGAGAAATGATAACAATCGTTCTTATATTCACGTAGGTGAAGTGAGCTGTCATTCCACCACTAAGTATCTTTATAGTCAAGTATCCCCGGTTTCCTCAACTGGTACTCGATGAGAGCTCATGACCAAAATTTTTACCTCATGGTTTTACGACCAAAACCGTATAAAATAAATCTTTTGGTTATTCTGAATTTAAATAAAGGTTTTAGATACCAAAAACACAATTTTCAGACACCAGTAGCGTCACACGCACCCAGGAGGCCATTTGCGAAAGTAAAATAATTTGCCTAGTCTGAAAATCTTGTTTTCAAGTGAACATTGGTCATTGATGCGAATAAACCATTTTTCAGAAGAAAATGTGAGAAACTTATGTGTTGAAACCATTTTGAATGTGGTACAAATGATGAGAAATGATCAGAAACGTTTCTGATCATTACTACCCACCGATTTGGACTAAGAACCGTCTAAACTAACGATTTTAGACGGGTTTTGCCGTAAAACGATGCGACATAGTTTTGGTTGTAGGCTCTCTTACTCTTTGTGTCAAACAAGCAAAGTATTGTAACAAAACAAAGTGAATTTTTCATTTTTTGTCGCATTCCAATGAGATTTCACTGACTTAAGGTATGTTTAGAAAGGTACCAATTAGGTACGAAATATCCATGCATGTTTTATAACTAACTTCTCAGTAATCTTGGCTACACAAAAATACACCCACCAAGCTGACGTCAGAATGGCGGGTGTATGAAACTATTGCAATAACTTGCGATCCCACGAGGTACAAATAATTTCACAAGTGGTACAATTCGGTACTAATTAGGTACGAAATTTTGAGATATATTTCGACCATTTCTGAAAAATACACTCGCCAATCTGACATTCACAAAATAAAATTGGCCTCTACGTAGTAAGCAGATACTGTTAATGACATATTATATTACCCTTTTGTATCCCTACACTTGCCCCCGTTCTTGATCTATTTCGTAATCAATTTTAGAGAGAAATGTAAAATCGTTACAAAGTAATTCTGACATTATTCTGAAAATATTAGTTCTGTTTAAAGATATTATCTTACATGTATTGTTGGCATCTTCTAGTTCTTGGTTCTTTCTGTTGTGTTTCTCTAAAAGAACCCTAAAACTTAAATATGGTGGCGAAGTAGGTACATCCTGTTAGTAGTCTTAACTTTGATAAATTGTTTTATAACAGTTTTGATAACGCAATATTATGGCACGCGATCCAGATCCTATGGCGGCTTAAGTATTTGTTAATTATTATCGAATAAAATAATACCAAATAAGCTTAGTTTTGAAGGGGGATGAAGATATGTTTATTATAATCGAACTAAACTATCACTAAAATTCCTTACTTTTGACTATGAGAAACTCAAAGCTATTCTGCAAAATAAATTTTCTAAATTTAATAGTAGATTGTTTACCAAGGGAGCAAACAACTATTTTTAAGACGAGAGTGTTTCTTTGAATCCAGATTGGAGCGAAGGATTCTAGAATAGAATCCTGAGCGCAGCGAGGTATTCAAAGTACGTCACTCGAGCTTAAAATAGTGTTGCTCCCGAGGTGAACACTCTACTTTTTATCACCATCTATGAGAAAAAAAACGTGTGCGGTTTGACCCCAGTCAGGAACGAAGTTTCTTCTCACGTATGGTTTAAAACAAAAACAAAATTTTCGCCGCCATCGTGGATTTACATTTTGACCTCACTATCTTAATAATCGGTAATCGGCACCATTAGCGAAATCAAATAAATGCTCTAAATATGACATCATTAATAAAAAAACATTAAAATTACTATAATATGTAACGAAAAAGATATGACAAGGGAGGACGACTAGATCGTCGGCTTGGAATTTTAAATAAAGTGAATCTACTAGGCTGTACGGTGGGTGTACAAAGAATCGGCACCACTAGGTACTTACTTGAACTGTTGATTGCGGTTGAACACTATCCTGCAAAGAAGGAAACATTATTTTTGGAAAAATATCGTCTTTATGTTATTATGTTTACCTACCCTACCTACTTATTTTCATTTTTTCCATTAGGCAGGTAGGTACATCGAAAAGCAAAAAACTTTTTTACGAAATACTTAAACTAAGCTTGTAGGTACATAATCCGCACAAAATCGACATAATTAGGTATTAATATTATTCTAAACTCAACCATATAAAAGTAAAATAATAAGTAGTCACAAGTAGATAACTACTTGTTACGCGGAAATATACCCGCAGTGTAGATACGTAGGCATCGAATAATACTTTGTTGATTTTATGAATGAACGCCCACGAGGCTCAGGCTGCCACGTGCATAAAAGTCGGGTACGACACAATGACACAACTTAGATGAAGCATCGGTAAAATTCGTAAAACCGATCACCGTCTGAACAAAGTGCGCCTTCAAAATCACCAATGGTGCCGATTCTCTTGTACACCGAACTAACTACACTAACGAAACTTTCACTAAAATTCCTTACTTTTGACTATGAGAATCTCAAAGCTATTCTGCAAAATAAATTCTCTAAATTGAATAGAAGATTGTTTACCAAGGGAGCAAAAAACTATTTTTAAGGCGAGAGTGTTTCTTTGAATCCAGAGCGGAGAGAAGAGAATCCTTCTCTCCGCTCTGGAACTATCACTAAAATTCCTTACTTTTGACTATGTGAATCTCAAAGCTATTCTGCAAAATAAATTCTCTAAATTTATTAGTAGATTGTTTACCAAGGGAGCAAACGACTATTTTTAAGGCGAGAGTGTTTCTTTGAACCCAGAGTGAGCGAAAGATTCTGAGTAGAATCCTAAGCGCAGCGAGGGATTCAAAGTACGTCACTCGAGCTTAAACTAGTGTTGCTCCCGAGGTGAACACTCTACTTTTTTTCACCATCTGTGAGAAAAAAGAAAACGTGTGCGGTTCGACCCCCGTCAGGAACGTAGTTCCTTCTCACGTATGGTTTAAAACAAAAACAAAATTTTCGCCGCCATCGTGGATTTACATTTAGACCTCACTATCGACTTTAGCACCATCGAAAACTATGAAAATGATACCCATGATGAAAACTTTGAAAATTTTTGCAGCTACCGTCTTGGATTTACATTTTGACCTCACTATCAGCACCATTAGCGAAATCAAATAAATGCTCTAAATATGAAATAATTAACAAAAAAAACATTAAAATTACTATAATATGTAACGAAAAAGATAGGACGACTAGATCGTCCGCTTGGAATTTTAAATAAAGTGAATCTACTAGGCTGTACGGTGGGTGTACAAAGAATCGGCACCACTAGGTACTTACTTGAACTGTTGATCGCGGTTGCCCACTATCCTGCAAAGGAAACATTTTTTTTTGTAAAATATCGTCTTTTTGTTATCATGTTTCCCTACCCTACCTACTTACCTAATTATTTACATTTTTTCTATAAGGCAGGTAGGTACATCGTAAAGCAAAATCTTTTTTACGAAATACTTACTCGTAAACTAAGCTTGTAGGTACATAATCCGCACAAAATCGACATAATTAGGTATTCATATTATTCTAAACTCAACCATATAAAAGTTAAATAATAAGTAGTCACAAGTAGATAACTACTTGTTACGCGGACGGAAATATACCCGCAGTGTAGATACGTAGGCATCGAATAATATTTTATTGATTTTATGAATGAACGCCCACGAGGCTCAGGCTTCCACGTGCATGCAAGTCTGGTACGACACAATGACACAACTTAGATGTAGCATCGGCAAAATTCGTAAAACGAATCACCGTCTGAACGGAGTGCGCCTTCAAAATCACCAATGGTGTCGATTCTCTTGTACACCGAACTAAACTAACTAAACTATCACTAAAATTCCTTACTTTTGACTATGAGAATCTCAAAGCTATTCTGCAAGACAAATTCTCTAAATTTAATAGTAGATTGTTTACCAAGGGAACAAACGACTATTTTTAAGTCAAGAGTGTTTCTTTGAATCCAGAGCGGAGCGAAGGATTCAAAGTACGTCACTCGAGCTTAAAATTAAAAAGCTACCATCTTGGATTTACATTTTGACCTCACTATCAGCTCTAGCACCCTCGAAAACTATGAAAACGACACCCATGACGAAAAACTTGAAAATTTTTGCAGCCAACATCTTGGATTTTCATTTGGTCCTCACCATCGGCTTTAGAACCCTTAAAAACCATGAAAACGCTACCTATGTCGAAAAATTTAAAATTTTTCATCGCCGCCCTCTTGTATTTTCATTTTAACCTCACCATCGGCTTTAGCACCCTTAAAAACCATGAAAACGATACCCATGACGAAAAATTTGAAAGTTTTTGCATCCGCCATCTTGGATTTTCATTTTGACCTCACTATCAGCTTTATCACCCTTGAAAACTATGAAAAAGACACCCATGAAGAAAAATTTAAAAAATTTCGCAGCCGCCATCTTGGATTTTCATTTTAACTAAATTCACACTTTATCTCTCTCTCTTGTCAGCCTGTTACATGTTCATGCAATGTTCGGTTTGATCTCTTGGGTGATTAGAACTTTTTCTAACAATATATACATTCCAAATTCAAATAACATTTGATCACGTTTATTGCAGTTGTCTTACGCATAATAATCACAAAAATAACTGAGTAAGTACCTATCTATTATCTATTAATTAATTAAGTAAATCTGATGTTGTATTTTCTTTTGTATTGTCTTTGTATTGTCTTCCTATAGTAAAGTAGCTCTTATTTAACTTTCATTGTGACAAAAAATAAGTTAGTTCATTTTAAATCATTTTAAATTAATTCTCCTAATTGGTATGTATTTTTTATCTATGTCTAAGCTGTGTACTTCTTTAAGTGACAAATTCACCATACTAATAAATATATAAGTTCTTTTATGTAATATGTTATTAGTGAATAAGTCGTTGGAGTACCTTTACAAAAATAAATAAATAAAATCACTTTTAATCCCTAGGGATTAAAAAGCTATTTTCCCTGTTTACGAGGACTAAACTAGCTTATTTTGAATAGATGTGATAAAAAAATAAATTTGGCCCCATCTAAATCGAATTTGACAATCGCGACTCCACACGTGATACCTAACCACGTAAATATTTTTAGGCCTGAAACTGCGTTAAGCGGACGTCCGCACGGTTCCATACAAAAGTGCTGGGCCAAGCGCAGGCGTCCGTCGCGTGGAAGCGGGTCCCGCGCTCGCGCCACGTGTCCCGCCTCCGTGCGACCGACGCCCGCGAAATTGATAAGGCTCATTTAATAGTATAGGATAGTTCATACCAATCCCATGCATAGTACATACTAATTCCATGCTGCCATAATAGTAGATTCTTACTAATTCCATGCTACCATATCATTATTCTAATGTCATTATTCATTATCTTGTTCTTGGGCGACCGAGCTCTGCTCGGGTGAAAATACGGAGAAAACGAATTTTCCCAGATACGAGACATTGAGAACTAGCTAGATCGATTTTTCGCTCCCGTAAACAACAACTTGCAACTTTTATCGAAATCGTTAGAGCCGTTTTCAAGAACGTGATTACAAATATATATATATATATTGCTCGTTTAATAGTATAGGATTACGTTGCAAAACCGCTGGCCACACCGCTGGCGGGTAACGCGCGTGCTCCCACGCGGGCGTCCGGCGCACGGAGGTGGGACACGTGGCGCGAGCGCGGGACCTGCTTTCCCGCGACGGATACCCGCGCGTGTCCCCGTAACGGAGCACTTTTGTATGGAACCGCGCGGACGTCCGCTTAACGCAGTTTCAGGCCTCAGGCCTTAGAGCCGGAGGCACGCAGGGGGGGTAGCCTCGACGTGTTTTATAATATATGGAATATTTCACTTTTTGTATGGAAAATAGAGTTTTGCGATTGGACACACCGTTTTCGAGATATAAGCACAAAGAAAAAAAAAAGATTCAGTACTGTTTTTGCATTTGAAGTCGAGGTGTTGGTGTGAATTTAAAGTTCATGACAACCAATTTTATTCCACACGTTTTTAGTCCCCCATATCTCCGCCCCCGTCCATTTGGGGTCCATTCGGACAGTACGGGGGGGTTCGGTATCACTTCAATACCCAGATTACCACTCGCCATCCGGTTGCCTTTCCGATAAAATTTTACGTGCCATTGCCTTGAATATTACAGATAATTAGTTCATAGTTAGTTGCAATTTGTTCAAGTTGTATTTTCGAACTTATTCGAGAAAAACTGATTTTGCTGGAGTAACGTTACCCCAGCACGCGCACACTGTGCGCACACCGCGAACCCACTGTGCAGCCTGCGGGACGCGGGGGACGAAGGCCGCGCGGCCGCATCGCGTCGCCGCACATTGGGTCGAAACTGCTATATGAGGGACACAGGGTTTTTTTTACAAATTCCATTAAAAAAAATACTTATTGAAAGATCTTGTAATTTTGATGAATAATTGTAGTGAAACGTTTTTCTCTAAAACAGATAGTTTGCCCGGAAAAAAATATTTTCTATTTATGTTGTATGGAATGCAAAAGAAACTGCTAACATTTGGCCAAGTCTTGACAGATCTTGCTTTAAAACAACTTTATTCTTATTATTTGGCTTGTTGGCTATATTTCTACGCTATCAGCGCGCGCCCATAGTTGCCCGTTAAATAGTTATGAGGTTCAGTAAAATGAAAAAAAAAGGAAGTAAAAAGTACTTTTTATTAATAATATCATAGGTAAAATAATTGTGTTACATAAAATATTTATAAATAAGGAATATTAAAAATTTAAAAACATTATATTTATCAATAAAGAGGACAAAAAAAAATATTTTCAATATTAAAGCTGTAGCGGTTACACCGCCACATACGAACTACGCATCATGGACATGACGTCACACAAATCCTGCATCGCGCAGTTAGAGTTTACCGAGCGATCGACATACCAAGATTTCAACTTCAAACCGATGGGCAGTTGCCCGCCAGACACAACACCCGTCTGGACGGAGGATCCTCCCTTTTCTATGATGGATGAGTGAACTTTACACCCTGTTCCTCATACCCCTAAAAAGCAAATAATAATTTCTCACATCACAGGAGTTGATGAAGAGCTCATCGAAAGGTTCCACATAATTTTGCAGACAGTGGCTTCTGGTGAGCAAGTGGACCTTCAAAACTGTATGACTGTACAAGTAATTGCGTTTGCGTAAAAATCATTTTCACCTAAAGCAGTAATAAAGATTGGTGATTTTGAAGGCGCACTCAGTTCGGATGGTGATCGGTTTTACGGATTTTGCCGATGCTACACATGACATCTAAGTTTTATCGTACTGTAAAGTTATATCCGTGGTACTACATGCCCTCAAGCGTACATTTGTGGCTAGTGCATGGTACGGATATAATTAAGCATTTTGGACTTTTACCAATCGTGAAACTATCGGAAGAAGCATCGGAGGCTCGAAATTAAGTCTTTCGTAAATATAGAGAGAACCATTCTAGAAAAGTAAGTACGACAGCGACAAATAAAGACATATTGCATAATTTTCTCTTGTCGTCTGATCCAACTAAACCCGAATTAGAATTTATAGATGTACATACTTTACAAGATAGTGATAGTGATTAATTTTCTTAGAGTTTAGTTGTTTTTTCATTGTAGAGTCAAATAAAATAACTATAATAGTAGATTATACAACAAGTGAAAAAAAGGGAATTTAATTCGAGGGACTAAGTTGGATCCCGAGAGCAGCGAAGGATTCTAGAGTAGAATCACGAGCGTAGCGAGGGATTCTAGATTAGAATCCTGAGCGGAGCGAGGGATACAAGGTCCGTATAAATTTTTTTTTCACGAGTTGTGTACTCTACTTTGTACCATTGACTGCGAGAAAATAAATAGTAGTTAGTATGTAGTATTTTATAATCACATTTTTGGCGACAGCAAAATTATCTACTATAATTGCTGCTTTAGAGGAGCTCGTGGCTAAGTAATAACAGCCGCACAGGTCGATCCATTAGGTTAAGCTACGCTTGCTGGGGTTGGTCCGTGGATGGGTGACCATCTTTACATACTGAGACTCCTCCGTGCCTCGGAAAACATATTAAGTCGTTGGTCCCAGCTGTCATTCGTGGATCTTTAACAGTCGTTACGGGTCGTCAGAAACACGAAAGTCTGTCAACCAGTCTTACCAAGGGGTTTCCTAATACTCAGTTACTGAGTTGTGGAAGTCAGACAGGCATTTGCTCCATATAAAATAGCGGTATTCAGCTGCATCTGGTTAGACTGGAAGCCGAACCCAACATAGTTGGGAAAAGGCTAGGCAGATTGATTGAATTGCTGCTTTAGAACGAAATGATTCCGAAGTCAGTATCTCATTTTCGTCACTGGAAGAACTCATTTTATTATAATTAATTATGTATAGATTTTCCAATAACATAAAACAACCACGATAACAGATAGAAAAGAACCTAACTAAATTTGGTAGGTTTAAAAAAAAAATTGTGTAGCTCTATAGCTCCGTTTAGCCAGCCAGTATGTACTTTCAGCACGTTTTATTCATCGATTCGTGCTTATTCCAAATTCAAAATGTTTTTATCACTCAGTGAGTAAAAGAGAGTTTTACCTATTCACTGTTATCGATGAATAAAAAGCCCTTTTTCGAGTGGCAATGGTACAAAACCATTTTTTTTTTATAATTTATAGGTACTCATTTATTTTTTAATTTTGTTTAAAATTATTATTCATTGCTTTCATTTTGAAAACATGATTTTTTGTACTTTTTTTGATAAATATAATGTTTTGAAATTATTAATATTCATGAATTATAAATATTTTATATGTCGGAGACGGGTATGTGATTCTCGTTATTATCAGCGATATTTTAACTACTGTGGGCGTAGTGTGGGTAGTGTTGGTTAATGCGCAATAGAAAAACAGTTTGCAGTTCAGATCAAATTATAATTTACTATCAAATGAATCACACTAGCTAAATTATACATTCAATGGCTGCGATGCCGTTAATTAAAATCACCAAAATTACTACTAACACAATGACAGCGCCACGAATCGAGAACGGTTCCGTGACGTCTTGATTCCAATGCGACCAGAGGCTGAATTCTCGCCTTGGCCTTAAAACATCACGACTCTGTAGAAGCGTGCCTTTTTTGGTGTAGGTAGCTCACTCTTGATGTCGCCAGTTGCGCGCATGCGATTTGTTTCGTGTCCGTACTAATGAGCGGATCCGACACGGTCATCCTGCTATGCACACGTCCTCGTGTGTTTACCTGCAACCAAAACTCAACAACAGTACCTGTTCGACTCGGCCAATTCTGACCATTTACGGGTTCCAACTTTTGAGATAAGGAAACTTTAATCCTCAACACTTTACAAAACAATACTCCTACTTCTCAATGAACTCAAAAAAAAAATCGACTAATTATGGCAAAAATCATCAACCAGAGCCAGGTACCATCGTTTTCCACATTAACAATCGTCTTTTCACTATCGCCTTAGAAACCCACACACGAGTAAACTACTCCAACGCCATGGCTCTCCAGCCGACTAGCAATCGCATTGCTCTCACACATCCAGCGCATGGATCAAAACTATGGTCTCTCCAGACCCCGGCCGACGATCCCACACAATACGGCCGTTAGAGAACGCTACTCACGTGGTTCCCATAACTTAGGTTTGCTCATCACCACTGTGATCACCATCTACTACGACTGGTACATGACCTACTAGCATCTTTCTTCACCAAACGTAAACATGAACTTCTGTAAAGTTTGTTTATTTAACTAACATCACATTTCTAACATCATTCTACTAACTTCAAAAAGTCAAATTGTAGGCAGGTATAACAATTAAATAAGCAACATGACATTCAAGCAGAGTCTAGGTACTATTGAGTATTATGTACACTGATAATATTAGAATTGACCCAAAGTTATTAACCAATTAACAAAGCCCCGGGTATCTCATTTGCGGTCAACAATCACATGCGCACTTCCCAAAGGAATGCCGAGTCGTCGTTGACTCTACGATCTTGACTACAAGGCTAGACCCGACCATACTACCCAGAGCTACCGTGTACCACGTATACGATACTCTGGTACGGTCTCACACGGTCTTGGCTACAAGGCTAGGCCCGACCATACTAAAGTCAAAGTCAAATAATTTATTTCAATTAGGCACAAAAAGGCACTTTTGAACGTCAAAAACAAAAAATAGAATTGATTCTAGTCGCCCCTTCCAAAGGGTAGTTTTCGTATGGAGAAGAATGGGCAAGAAACTCCACCGTTACTCTTTTAAAATGTTTTACAATATTTTGTATACATTAATTATATAATTATATGTGAAAACGATGCACCTGGAATAAGATTACTATACCACAATAGGTAAAAATAAAAATGAAGCAATGATAGAAAAAATAATTATGTAATGGATACATGGTGTTCACATATTTACAAGCATTGTAAAAGTAGGTACCTATACGATATTCCTAAAAAAATTACAAATGATACTAATTAGTCAGTGTGTGAGTTCAAGTAATCACAGAATGTAAAAAAGATGTTGTAATATTTAATTACACAATTAAATTAGCAACCAGTTTGATTTTGTCTAGACTCAAAATTGTCCTATGGAGCTAGACCAGCATGCTTCCAAGCATTATTATCTAGGATATAATCCTCTAATTTGTAATATGCTTGTTTACAAAGAGTACTTTTAATATGCGTTTTAAATTTTCTTTCAGTTAACTGTTATATATCACAAGGTATTTTGTTGTAACATTTAACACAGTACCCCATAAAAGATGTTTGTACTTTGGATAATCTGAAAAATGGTAGATCTATTTTATCTTTATTTCTAGTATTAAATTTATGTCTATCACTTATTTTCTTAAAAAGATGCAGATTTTTTCGATTGAGATTGAGATTCGCGACGACATACTTAGATTATAAATGGCTCTGACAGCCCTCTTTTGTAAAATAAAGATGGATTCAATGTCAGCAGCCCGACCCCACAGTAAAATGCCATATGACATAATACTGTGAAAGTAGCTAAAATAGACCAAACGCGCGGTTTCTACATCTGTTAACTGTCTTAACTTTCTAACAGCATAAGCAGCCGAGCTTAGCCGCCCCGCAAGAGATGTTGATATACTACCCAGAGCTACCGCGCACCACATTCCCACGGTCTAGCAAGTAGATGCCAATTTCTAACGGGCTATGGCTACGATACTCTGGTACGGTCTCCGACCCAACGAATCGAGAACCCGTGCATCTCACACGAACAATTCAATTTGACTCTACTTTCACTATGCCGTCTTCTTCAAAATCCTCAATAGGCCCTCGGCCCTTAGCCCTTGGCCTTCTACTTCATGTCAAGCTTAATTTGATTACGCTCTTCGTTTTCTAATAACACTAATGGGCCTACCACACGCTCATGCTTTACCACAGTTAGGCTTGCGCAGGCTTCTCGCATGAAAAAACTGTACACGGACGGCGTTACCAGACGGCACAGTTAAGTACGCGCAAGCCACAGTCTTGTCGAAATCGTCGGCGTAGAAACATGTTTCCTACTGAAGAACTATTTCTTCTTTCTCCCTTAATAAACTATGTTCTTCTTTCATTTTATTTATCATTTTTTTCGTAGGCATGCCTAGTTCTTTTTATTTCGATCGGAATAATCCTTCGATTTAATTTTCCAGAGTGCAGGCAGAGATTTGTATACCTAGACTTATTAATTCAGACATGAACTCGCGATTGTGCGTACGCAAATCGGCCATTTTTAGGGTTCTATGGAACCCTTAAGTATACGATCTCTCGTGTGTCTGTCTGTCTGTCCGTCTGTCACAGCCAATTTGCTCCGAATCTAATGGATCGATTAAGTTGAAATTTGGTACACATTATGTATTTCTGTGACCCAAATACGAATGTGTAACGTAAATAAATGAATTTTGAATATGGCGGTCACTTTTGGGGGAAAATTAAAAATTACAAACTGTACCGTGTGACATATCAAATGAAAGGGCTTATTGCGAGGATCTCAAAATATTTTTTTTTTATAAACATAACATTTACATTTAAAGTTATTTAAGAAAATAGATGAAAATTTACCATCTTCGAAACTACCTTGTCTAAAATTTTGAAGAAAATACAGAGAATGGTTCTTTAGTCATAGATTACAGGAAAACCTATAAAAAAAGGTGTGTGTGCGATTCACACACGATAGAAGTGAAACTTCAGTAAATCGACAAAAGAATGAGATGAATATATATAACAAGGGTAGGATAATTACAAAGTTTAATTGTTTAAAAATGAAAGTAAGTATTTTGATTAATTTTAAAAGATATTTTATTTAACATAAGTTACATAATCTATTGCTCGAGTTCCATATTTTCAGTTTCAACAAATGATCAACAAATGATGAATGAGTGTAGGTGAGCTTTTGCCATTTTTGTATAAGTTTTTTGTAGTTTCTAGTTAGATTTAAGAGTTTTATGATGTTCTAATTAGTTCTTTAGTTGAATTTAGTTATTAGTTTCCTTGTTAGAATCTAATACGATAAAGTAAAGATGCAAATTGTATAAATTTTAATGTTTGAATAAAATGTTCAGTATAATTACGTAACTTGAAAATAAGGTTTTTTGTTTACGGAGATATTAACGTAATTTTAGTTCCAAATAAGAGGATTAGGTGTAAAAACACTTGTCACGTTTGAATTGTATAAATCGACCCACGGGTTTTGAAGATATTAGCAGTTTTATATAGTGAAAATGTACCAAAGTTAATTTTGGACAGTTAATGTTCTAGGAAATCCTTTGTTACTGAAGATACCATAAAAATTGATATGTATACTAAGACAGGATTATGTAAGCTCTGTTATGTGCAAATTTCATAGCGATCCAACCATGGGATCAAAAGAAAGTAGAGGTTTGAAGCCATAAATCATGGAGAAAATTGTACGTAAAATGGTCTTAAAAATCGCGGCTCTCGTTACGGGAACTTAGCTACCGCTCAAGCCCCGGTGTCAAACAATGTTTGACACTTGGAACATGCCGTCAAGCCCCGGTGTCAAACAATGTTTGACACCCCCGACAAACATTGTTGGACACCGGGATTTTACTTTTTCTAATATAAAATAATGTCTAATGTCCTCTGTGGCTTTTTTTTTATTCTATGGTCGGATAGATATGCTAGTCAACAAAACCATTTCATTTTAAAATACCTGGAACGCAATATTTTAAAAAAATATTGAAAACTGTTTGGGGACGAAAAAATGTCAGTCTACGAATCGCTCCGGCCTTGAAGGTTATTACCGTAATATTTCATTTTTATTGTGGTTTTTGTGTGTAAATCGACGGGAAGTGGTGTTATTTTGGTCGGTGGGTCGTCTTAGGGGCGGATTTTTTAAGTAAATATTACGTCGTTGTAGATAATATTTGCAGTAAATAACATCATGTTATACCTATTTTGACCCAAACAAAAAGTGTAAACAAACATGTGAATGAAAAAGTTACCGTGCTGTGATTTTGTGGTATTTTGGTGTGTAATCGTTGGTATTTGATGGGTAAGTCGCCTTTTTTAATCAACCTATTACATTTTTAATAATGTTAGGTACTTTTTTTGCCTAAATACGGCAAAAAAATATTTTTTTGGAACGAAGAAAGTTACGTAAACACTAGAAATTCTAGATCTTAAAAATTCTAGATTTTTAGTATTTTTTACTTTCAACGTTTGTCTCTAAAAACGCTTTTGTTAGATAACATAACTATCCATAATGTACCCTGCAAAATTTCGTGTGAATTGGTTAGCTAGTTTTAATCTTAGTGAACATTTCTCACGAAAGTTATAAATATTAATGTTGGGTTCCTTATCTATCCGAGAACCGAAAACAATAGACTTTATCGTTCGACGCCTTCTAGGAAACTTGAGTATTTTGTTTATCTGAAGGTGAGTCATAAATCTTTTGCGTCGTGGGTGGTCGCGGGGCTTGACAGATGAGTCATCATCTGTCAAATAGGGCCATAAAGGTTAAGCGAAATTTATTACATCAGTCACATAACACTTATATTTGAACATCTATTTTGATTGTTCAATAATTGTTTTTTACGTGCACGAAACTCGCGACTACGTTCTGTTGAACTTTTTCCTGGATTTTTTTTTCATTTCAATTTTATTTTCTTTTTTTTTGCGTCGATATTGACGACACATTTCGGCATCTTATAAAATTTATTATTTAGCACAACAAGATATAAACAAACACACAGTTAAATAATAACACACCACGCTGACATCTTACTAAAAAGCTGTAATACGCAGCCGCATACAGTGTACAGTACTGCCGTCCTTTAAGAAAAGTGCAATAACTCGAGTTTTGCGCTGAATTGAGATAAGTACATATTCGGAATTTGCAGAACGAGATCTATATATTCTTTTTAGACACTTTTTACGTATCTATGACGAATTTGCGTTGTATACCATGTATAATGTTGGAGATACCTACAAACAAAACAAAAATAAAATCTTTACCCGCGTTTTTCTGGAAATCAGAGTTAACCTAGTTATTGCACTTTTCGTAAGGACGGCAGAGTAGCTCACGTAGTTTTCACATACACTAACACACGTTAAATGCTCAAATACAAGCACGTATTAAACAGTATGCAATATCTGCTCTCTCGCTCTGGCTCACAAATTACAGGCGACTATGCTTAGAAGACGGGAGTGGGGACGCTACGAAGTATGGGATATTTCTGTCTCATTCTTTCCTGGCTTCATCCTACACATTTTTGTATTTGTGTCTCTTACCTGTCGTTTTTTCCGTTGCATCCGGTTTGAAATCACAACGATTCTAAAGAAGTTTCACTTCAAAAGATAATGGTCTTAAAATAACATGGTAAATCTCTCAATATTGTGACTGCAAACTTACATTTGCAGTTGGAATGTATGGGAGAACATGTTTTTCAACTACAATGTTAAGTTTGTATTTGGAATAAATTCATCCTAACTACGGAACCCTTCATTGTGCGTGGTCCGATACGCACTTAGCCGGTTTTTGAGTGACGGAAGACCACGTAATCACCGAACGACTAACCTAGACTGCGGCTTGAACACTGAACGCCCAACCACACGCACAGGCAAGTACGCGCAGGCCGCGCCGTGGGGTTTGCGCGTCGTACAGTTTTACCAACCACACGCTCAGTGTTCCGTGTACAAGCCGGCCTGCGCAGGCAAAACTGTGGTGAAGCATGAGCGTGTGGTAGGCCCATTAATAGGCCCATTAATGGGCCTACCACACGCTCATGCTTCAACCTGCGCCTGCGCGTACTTGCCTGTGCGTGTGGTTGGGCGTTCAGTGTTCAAGCCGCAGTCTAGGTTAGTCGTTCGGTGATTACGTGGTCTTCCGTCACTCAAAAACCGGCTAAGTGCGTATCGGACCACGCACAATGAAGGGTTCCGTAGTTAGGATGAATTTATCCCAAATACAAACTTAACATTGTAGTTGAAAAACATGTTCTCCCATACATTCCAATGTGACGTATAGAACCCTAAATAAAAATAGCCGATTTGCGTACGCACAATCGCGAGTTCATGTCTGAATTAATAAGTCTATACAAATCTCTGCCTGCACTCTGGAAAATTAAATGGAAGGATTATTCCGATCGAAATAAAAAGAACTAGGGCATGCCTACGAAAAAATTATAAATAAAATGACAGAGGAACATAGTTTATTAAAGGAGAAAGAAGAAATAGTTCTTCATTAGGAAACATGTCTCTACGCCGACGATTTCGACAAGACTGTGGCTTGCGCGTACTTAACTGTGCCGTGTGGTAACGCCGTCCGTGTACAGTTTTTTCATGGGAGAAGCCTGCGCAGGCATAACTGTGGTGAAGCATGAGCGTGTGGTAGGGCCATTACGCAATCTCGCGGACTTCATCAACGTCCTACTGTAATAATTTAATTACTTTGCAAGTTAGTGTCGGGAAGCACATCCCAAAATCAAAACAATTAAAACATAAAAACCTCAAATTGGTGTTCGCTAATCGTTACGCTACATAAGGTTGGTTCCGAGCTGAATACAAGTGTTTGACCAATATCAGTCAACGCAACAACGTTATTAACTCGTTTGCCACTTAATTTGGCTACACAACTCTCCTTTACTAACGAGCATTCAACACCAGAATCATTAACAAAACAATACTACTCACCTTTTTATTTTAACGTGCCTGAGGGTAGTTGTGCAACAACTTCCACTCGCCGTTCACTGCTTGCAACACGTACTCCAGCATCCGACTGGCTGCCACTATTCGTGCACCGGTTCCCGATGTGTCCTGGTTTCCCACAGGTGAATGTAGATCTTGGTAGTTGATATTGACCATCACCAGGTGCGACTGCACTGGCGTCCAGCTACACCGACGTCCAGCTGCACTGGCGTTCAGCTGCACCGGCGTCCAGCTGCACCGGCGTCCAGCTGCACCGGCGCCCAGCCGCACCGGCGCACAGACGTACCGGCGCCCAGCCGCACCGGTGCCCAGCCGACTCGCGCTTGCTCCTACTCGCGTATCCCGCGGTCCGCCGCGACCGAGACCCCAACCACGGCGGCCGCGACCTCTATGGTGTCAGCCATGACTGCGACCAGTTCCCGGTTCCACCCCCGCATGGACACCATCTCGCGCCAGGGTCGCCAGCCGGCGCCCCGTGAGGACGCTTCACCGTCGCGAAACACCACCTGAAAATGAAGCACCCGAAGGGCTTCGCTGACGGCTGCGGCGCTGCTTGGCTCGATACTGAAGACGTCATAGATCTTTCTCTGCTGTCAATCGGCTTGGCTGTCGCGCACCATGATCACGCATAAACGCTTGCATGTTTTTATTTTAATGTTCAAAAACGGTACGCCAACGGTCATTTTCAACGTTTTTATTTTGCGCCTGAACCAACACGAATCCCACTTATGATGTCGGAGACGGGTATGTGACTCTCGTTATTATCAGCGATGTTTTAACTACTGTGGGCTTAGTGTGGGTAGTGTTGGTTAATGCGCAATAGAAAAACAGTTTGCAGTTCAGATCACATTATAATTTACTATCAAATGAATCACACTAGCTAAATTATACACACACTGGGTGCAACGGCGTTTATTAAAATCACCAATTAACACAATGATCACAAAATTACAACTAACACAATAACAGCACCACGAATCGAGCAGTTCCGTGACGTCTTGATTCCAATGCGACCAGAGGCTGAATGCCCTCCTCGCTTTGGCCTTAAAACATCACGACTCTATAGAAGCGCGCCTTTTTTGGTGTAGGTAGCTCGCTCTTGATGTCGCCAGCGGCGCGCTTGCGATTCGTTTCGTTTCCGTACTAATGACCGGATCCGACATATATAACACAATTATTTTGTCTATGATATTATTAATAAAAAGTACTTTTTTCTTACTTTTTTTCATTTTACTGAACCTCATAACTCTTGAACGGGCAACTATGCGTGCGCGCTGATAGCGTATAAATATAGCCAACAAGCCAAAGAATAAGAATAAAGTAGTTTTAAAGCAAGATCTGTCAAGACTAGACCTAATTTTAGCAGTTTCTGTTGCATTCCATAAATCAAAAATAGAAAATATTTTTTTTTCGGGCAAACTATCACTTTTGGAGAAAAACGTTTCGAAACAACTATTCATCAAATTGACGAGATCTTTCGATAGGTATATTTTTTAATGAAATTTGCAAAAAAAATCCCTCATATAGCAGTTTCGACCCACTGTGCGCCGCCCGGCACGGACAGTCTGCTTAATTGTTGTTGAGCAATATAAATTGTGGACGAGTATGTTTACCTAGGACAAACTGTCCAGCTAGGTAGGTCCAACTTCGAGAAAAAGGTCAATCGTCGTATCCGACTCGGCTGGGCAGCGTTCGGGAAGCTACGCAATATCTTTTCGTCCTACATACCACAGTGTCTCAAGACGAAAGTCTTTGACCAGTGCGTGTTGCCAGTGATGACCTATGGTACTGAAACGTGGTCGCTCACCATGGGCTTTATCAGAAGGCTAAAAGTCACCCAAAGGGCAATAGAGAGGGCTATGCTTGGAGTTTCCCTACGTGATCGAATAAAAAATGAGGAGATTCGCAGGAGAACCAAGGTAACCGACATAGCCCGAAGAATTGCCAAACTTAAGTGGCAATGGGCAGGGCACATTGCTCGCAGAACAGATGGCCGATGGAGCCGAAAGGTTCTGGAGTGGCGACCGCGTAGGAAGACGTAGCGTTGGAAGGCCTCCCACAAGATGAACCGATGACCTTGTGAAGGCCGCAGGAATCCGCTGGATGCGGAAAGCACAGAATCGGTCGAAGTGGAGGTGCTTGGGGGAGGTCTATGTTCAGCAGTGGACGTCTTTCGGCTGAAATGATGATGATGAATATAATGCTGGAGCCACATCAACGGTCAACGTCAATGCCCATCATCGCGATGCTAATTAAATATGCTGAAAGCTAATTGTAGATGGCGTGATCATAGCTAGGTCCCTACTTAAATAATAAAATGGACATCAATTTGACATTTCGTTTATTCAAGCAATTTTATGTTCATTCATGACTTTGGTTTTATCGCGATTTTATTAACGTAATAAAATCGCCGCGATTGATAAAAGGGCACAGCGGATCGCTAGGTAACGACGCAGCTGACGAACTTGCTAGAAGAGGATCTAGCACGGCAGTCTGTGGACCCGAGCCTATCCTGCCAATCCCCTTCAACCAAATACGCAGGTGGCTACAGGAATTCACCCACACACAAGCAGAGAACTGGTGGACCTCGACACCGGGTTGCAGGCAGTCCAAGGAAGCTATGCCATCCTTGGATGGCAGGCTTACCAGACGTTTATTACGCCTGGACAGGAACGGCCTGCGCATGGTGACGGGGACCATCACGGGGCACTGCTCGCTAAACAAACACTTCCACACAATAGGCATAACGGACAGTCCTCTGTGCAGGGCGTGCATGGAGGCTGAGGAAACAGTAGCGCACGTGCTCTTTGAATGCACAGGCGTCACCCAGATTAGAACAGAAACCCTCGGGTCACCCAGATCCTACACAGATGTTCTGAACAGACCAGGAGACTTAATTAGCTTCTGGAGGGAGGTGGGCTGGTTGGAATAACCACCAAACGGCCGCCATGGCCCACGCACAATGGTCCACCTTACGGACTAAGTGCGGAAACCAAACCCTATAACATAGAACATCGCCGCGATTTTATTACGTTCGTGCGGACGTGGGCTTACGTTTGTCATTCTGCACCGTGAGCACAGAACATAATTGTATACTCTACGACTACGAGAAGGTCGACATAGAACAAAAAAACCGCTCAAGAGCGAGTCAGACTCGCGTACCGAGGGTTCCGTACCATTTTAAATTTACATCGGCGAGGCCTTTATTCGTCAGAGAATTTTAACACTGCACACTGCCTTGTAGAATATTGCGGTTTTAGGTCAGGGCCATTTCTTCACCGATACTGCCGTCCTTACGAAAAGTGCAATAACTCGAGTTTTGCGCCGAATTGAGATAAATACATATTCGGAATTTGCAGAACGAGATCTATATATTCTTTTTAGACACTTTTTACGTATCTATGACGAAGCCGGTTTACCTTGTATACTATGTATAGTGTTGGAGACACAAACAAAACAAAAATAAAATCTTTACCCGCGTTTTTCTCGAAATCAGGTTTAACCTAGTTATTGCACTTTTCGTAAGGACGGCAGGATAGTGGAACTAATGTAATTTAAGTTGATGATTTCTGAGAAAGTGTGCTATTTAGACACATCGTTTTATTTTTCCTGTAATCTTTACATAAACTTCTATCACATAGAATAATTTCAGATTTTTCTCTATGCAAACTTCGGAGATAAGGCCCGGGAGGGGGACGGTTTTTTTTAAATTTCGGTTAAAGTCGAACCTATGCGGCCTAAAAAAATTGTATGTTTGAGAATGTACAAATAGCGCTCTTTCATATGATACCCCACATGCCCTAGTAGCACCACTTCGAATTTTTAAGACCCGTTCTGTCCCTGTTACAAAAAAATATAAATATTTTTATTTTTTTCTTAAATGCAAAATAGTTGGGCAAACGTCATCTAAAACTATTCCAAATTTCAAGTTGATAGCATTAGCAGTTCTTGAGATATCCAGCTGTGACAGACAGACGGACAGACAGACGGACAGACACACGGACAAACAGACTGAGTCGCACCTTAAGGGTTCCTTTTTACCATTTTGGTATGGAACCCTAAAAACTGGGTCAGTGGGTTGTTTTACTGTGCGTTTGCACTGGCGGGCGAAACATTCACTTATTAAAAATATGTTGAAATCCATTATTTCTGTCTATGTTCGATACAATGTTTGACAGGAAATAGAGATTTCAACATTTTTTTATGTGAATGTTTCGCCAGTGCAAACGCACAATAAGACGACCCAGTAACCAGTCACCGCACTGCAGTGTGCGCTAGGGCTTTTTCACACCTGAATGAATTTATTATTAGTATCTACAAAACAAACAAATATAACATCACGCCTGTAATCCCCGAAGGGTTAGGCAGAGGTGTACCCATTGGACACCCACATTTCGCCAGTTATGTTTAAGTCCCATGTAATAGGGGGCGAGCCTATTGCCATCAACCGGGCACAAATCCAGGCTCCGGGCTGCTACTGAGAAATTCCAGATGGAAAAACCCAATAACACACTTCCCGACCCGGGAATCGAACCCGGGAGTATCTATTATAGCCATAAGTCCCAGTAGCCAGTAAAATTCTGTTTTGACAATACGCGGACCTGGTTTCAACAGGATGGAGCGATTGCCAATACCTCTAACACCGCTATGCCCGTCGTTCGTCAACTTTTCCCCAAAAAGGTGATCTCTCGAAGAGGTGACATTTCCTGGCCACCACATAGTTCGGATGTAACCCCGATGGACTTTTTCTTATTGGGTTATCTGAAATCTAAAGTGTATGACACAAAAAACCAAAGAAAATATTCAAACAGAAATGGCTAATATCATTAGTTTTAGTCGTACTTACAGGAGTGCCGTGATCGTAATTGATTACATTTGGATGATGTAAAAAATAAAAATAAACATTTTATATAGATTAATACGAAATAAAAAGATATTATTTCTTATTGTTATCAGTTTTTTATTTATTAATTATTTACATGTCTAAGGACTTATGGGCCACCCGGCCCTTTTTAGGGTTCCGTAGTAAACAAGGAACCCTTATAGTTTCGTCATGTCCGTCTGTCTGCCTGTCTGTCTGTCTGTCCGTCTGTCTGTCTGTCTGTCTGTCTGTTCGCGGTCTAGCTCCGAGACCCTTGATACTAGAAAGCTGTAATTTGGCTTAAGTATACATATTAATTACGCGGACAAAGTGGTAAAACAAAATTATGAAAAACATTTTTTTTTTAGGGTACCTCTCATACACGTGAAGTGGTGATGTTTTTTTTTATTTTTTTTTAACCCATAGTGTGGGGTCTCATTGGAAAGGTCCTTTAAAAACATTGCGTGTTTGTGAAAACCATTTTTGGATACAGGGATCCGTTTGCGAAATATTAAGCTTTAAAATGCTAATTTTTGTTAGAGTCAAGTGTCCCCCCCCCCCTGCCAGCTAAATGGTTGGTTTTGCGTGTGTGAAAAAAACACAGCAGTAGTTTATATAACGAAATTAAAAGGAAAACTATCACAGCTAAGTAGGCTCTACAAGTTAACGAGTAATAATCAACTAACTTAACTTTGCAGTTGTAAAAACATGTTATCCCATACATTCCGTATGGGATAACATGTTTTTTAATTACAAAGTTAAGTTTGTTTTTGGGATAAATCCATTCCAACTACGGAACCCTTCATTGTGCGTGGTCCGACACGCACTTGGCCGGTTTTTTTTGACGTGACAACGTCTTATAAATTGGTTTGCCGGGTGACACTTCAAGAAACTGCGTTACGCTCCGCTCACGTTATGCGCTCACAATGAGAGCGAGTGAGAGGCACGCGTGCATGGTTAGCCCGCCTAAGAGCGAGAGAGACAGACATAAAAAGTGAAAGGCACGCGTCCCTTCCACTCGAGCACAGTTAGCCCGCCTAAGAGCGAGAGAGACAGAGCGAGAGAGAGAGAGTGAGAGAGATAGGCATACACACCGGTTCATGTGTATAAATAAATGTTTTAAATTGTTACTATTATTTCATCCTTCTTCCTACTATACGAATGAATATTCACATTAAAATTATTTTACCACTCAAAGTCGTTGTCACGTAAAACTTTCGCCCGTATACCGACTTTACAGGCAACCAATTTTTTTAAATGACGGTTTGTTGTGTTCCTAAATACTCCGAAATTGGAGTCAACCACTTCTCGAAAGACCTTATATTTAAAATATTGTTCCTTACTATGCGTTCGCACTGGCGAAACATCACAACAAAACATGTTGAAATCTCTTGTTCCTGTCAAATTTTGTCTGGAAAATTGACAGAAAATAGAGATTCCAACGTGTTTCGTTGTAAATGTTTCGCCAGTGCAAACGCACAGTGCGTACAGCAGTAACAGCTATTTGTAGAGTTTTATTTGGAATTACGCAGAGATCGAGGTTATGTCGGATACATTTTGAAGACAGTGATTACGAGAAAATATTTAAAGTTTTAAATTCTAACAATTTCGATGTCAAATAATCACCAAAAACAACGAAATAGTGAAATAAAACCAAAGTCATGAATGAACTTATAATTGCTTGAATAAACGAAATGTCAAATTGATGTCCATTTTATTTGTAGGGACCTACCTAGCTATGATCACGCCATCTACAATTAGCTTTGCCCGACCTTCCCCAAGAGCATTGACCACAGACTCACAGAGTACTTTTTAATATAGGGCATTGACGTTGACCGTTCAAGTGTGGCCTCAATCATCGCTACAATTATCGGAATAATTCCCGTGATGTTTATGGCGATGATGGGCGTTGACCGTTGGTGTGACCTACCAAATGTGAATGCCGTTGTCAAATTCTCGCGATAAATTGTGGCTACACCTACGGTTACATCATCGCGATAATCAACGGCGTTTCCCGTTGGTGTGGCCCCAGCATTATAATATTCTCAACATTATTGGCGACCGTCTAACTCTAAGATAATTATTGTCGAACCTACAAGCAACGGCCGTTTACGGCTGAAAATTCGAGAAAACACGTGGAGACGGAGACGGACAAGGGTATCAAGAACATAATTTCAGTTACCCACGGGGCCTTCGGACTACGCAAGCTGAACGCCGGCACCGGAGGTCTAAACCGAGGGAAGTAAGCCCATTTCCTGTATTCCTACCTATTCCACGATACCTATCTATTTGTGTGGATAGCCTAGTTTGTTTTGCTCGAACGAATTTGGTCAGCTTGCCTAAAATATTCGAAATAGGTACGATACCTACCTGCTTAATTTTCTTGCCGCACGCGTTGGGAGAGTCCATTTTGTGATTGACGTGCCTGTTGCGTCTGCCTATATTTGTTTGATGGATGTCTAAATAGCTTATTTAAGAGCCTAAACGTTTGCCTAAAGCTTCAATTTAAGCACTAAATCCTAACTATTGCACTTCAAACTATTGTACACCCTATAGCACGTGTACGCCTAACGCAAACTCAATAAGAACCTATGTTGCAGAGGTTACGGATTGTTTTCTGTAAGTACCTAATTAATGTCTAACTGGGAGTTTATGCCTATTGCCCATTGTATACCTAGGTACATACTTAACTAAATTCTAGTTTACTAAATAGTACAACCTAAAAACTGACAGTTATTTCACCAAAGCTTGCCGACTATTCCAGGTGCGGTGAGTGTGCATGGCATGAACTGAGCTACACTTTCGATGATCTGCTAGCCACCTGCCTGTCTACGCGTTGCAGTGCAGGCGCCTGGTGAGTGCTGCATACTTCGTGCTATCACAGCTTCAGTGTACCGTGAGTTAGCTGTTTTGAGTTACCTAGACTTTTTGACTTATTGTACCTACCCAATTCATTGTGAGGTTAAATTTTAGATTAGCTAGGTAGGTACTTAAAAATAAATAGTAAGATGGATACTGAGTTAAATAAACAAGAAATGAGTGAAGTGGAGCAACAAGAATTTAAAGGTTTACTAAGAAAATGTAGTGCCATTAAAGGTCAATTTACTAAATTTAAAGATTATTTACATCAAATTTCAAAGTGTAGTACACTCAGTAGCTTGCAAGCCAAAGAAATTAGTTTGAAAATAGAAAAATTTCAAGCTTTACCGAGTATGTTTGATATGTTACAAAATAACATTGAACTGAATTGTCTAGATTTGGATGAGCAATTAAGAGATAGAGAGTTAATTGAGGATCAGTTCTTTTTGTGTATATCATTGGCTCAAGAATTAAATGAATCGGCCAATGTATCTAAAACTGATCAACAAAGGCCTGACGGCTCGGACTGTAGTTCAAATAATAATAGTCGTTGTACTCATAATAATCAGTTTAATTCTGTTAAGTTGCCCACTATAAAATTGCCCTCATTTGATGGCAACTATCTAATCGAGTATCGGGATACTTATGATTCTTTGATAAACTCTAACGTTGCAATCCCAAATATAAACAAATTTCACTATTTAAGGTCATCCTTAGAAGGAGGAGCTTTAGTAGTAATAAAGTCTATAGAGTTTACATCAAACAATTACAAAGTAGCTTGGGATTTAATATGTCAACCATATAATAATAAAAATCTACTTATGAATAATCATTTGAAAGCACTTTTCAGTATTGAATCACTTACAAGAGAATCTCACAAGACTTTGAGATATGTTATTGATTTAGTTTCAAAAAGTTTAAGAACTTTGGATACTTTAGGGCAGCCTACAGATAAATGGGATGCTTTAATTATATATATGGTGTCAACAAAGCTTGATGTCACCACTAGTAGAAAATGGGAAGAATATAAGAATGGATTACCAGAATTGGCTACATTGGATCAATTTAATGATTTCTTGCATAACAGGGCAGATGTTCTAAAAACCACACAAAATCAAAATATAAGTAGGAATGATCATGGTAAGCCACATGGTGGTTCCAAAGAGTAAAATAATCTTACTAAGGCTTTTGTGAGTACTATAAGTTCCAACTCTTTCAAAAATTCATGTGATGTTTGTAAGGACAATCATCCCTTGTTTAAGTGTTCTAAGTTTAAGGATCACCTGAAGTTAGGTTAGATACAGCCTTAAAGCTGAAAATGGTGCTGATTCCCTTGTTCACAAACTAAACTAAATTTAAGTTCACTGCATCTTTTTCTTTCTATTTCATTAAGAAAAGGACAGAAGATAAATTTTAGTTTAGTCCTGTCAAATTAATCAGCGCCTGTCACTACTCCATACAAGTTTAGACGTGATTAAAAACTTGCCTACTAAAATTACGTCAATTTACGTCAAGCGCTGATTAATTTGACAGGACTAAACTAAAATTTATCTTCTGTCCTTTTCTTAATGAAATAGAAAGAAAAAGATGCAGTGAACTTAAATTTAGTTTAGTTTGTGAACAAGGGAATCGGCACCATTATGTCTTAACTGTCTGCGCAGTGGACATATTGCCAAAAAATACTTTCTTAAAGGTTCTTGTAAGTTTTGCAATGAGAAACATAATAGCTTAGTACATAAAGATACTACAGCAGGATGTAGTACTATTAGTTCCAATTTAAATACAAATAATAACGACTTACCTCCAAGTACATCACCTGTTACACTGTCCGCTATCTCTGCGGGACAGGTCCTATTGTGTACAGCAGTTGTTCAAATTGTTAATCCTGTAAATAATTCTACGTACTTTGGGCGCGCTCTCTTGGATACTGGAAGTCAATCTTCTTTTATTACTGAAAAGTTTAAAGTATAGGAATACAAACTCAATGTACAGAACCAATAAGAATTTCTGGCATCAATAATGTACAGTGTGACATTAAGGAGCGTTGCTGTTTAAAATTGTCCTCACGTTTTGACAATACATTTAATTTACAAGTTATGTGTTTAGTAGTGTCTCAAATTACAAGTACATTACCGACACTAAATGTTAATGTTTTAGGCCTAGGATTGCCTGCTGATTTGGATCTTGCAGACCCTGGGTTCCATAGTCCCTCAGACATAGATATCTTATTGGGGGGCAGACGTTTTTTTGGGACATTGTGGGTACCCAACAAATAAGATTAGGTAAACACCAACCTGTATTACAACATTCAAAACTAGGTTAGTTAGTGTCAGGCCCTATGGGAATAGACACTCTAAGGCCTCTTTTCCATTACACGGTTTCTCGCCGTGAAAATCTACGGTTAATTCGCCGCGTGTAGGCACGGTCGTCAGTGTGGTATGGATCACTATATGAGCTTGTCGACATGCACGGTGGCGCCAAGGCACGGCGCCGCGGCCGCGTGCGCCGTGACTGCCCCTCGGCGCGCCGCGTCTACGCACGGCGTGATTTTCACCAGTGTTGTATGGCAGTCTATCGGGGTGTGTCGACGGTGCCGGACGTACGCACGGATTCGTGACCGCTTATATACGCTGTTTCGCGATTTTATTATAAAATGAACATAAATCAAGAATTATTAATTACGTTGATTCAAGAAAGGCCTGTAATATGGGATAAGACCATCGACGATTATAAAAATAAGCGGCTTAAATATGATTCCTGGAAAGAAATATTTATTCATTTCCAGCCCACATTTGAAGATTTAAGTGGTGATGAGAAAAACAAGTTTGGTAAGTTACAGATATTTAATTATTAACTTTTTACTTATGCATAGTTGTTTTGATAGGAGAGGCGACCTTCGTTAGATACAAAATATTGTGCAAATCTGTTGCGAACTTCATTAGCCGCCAAACTTCCGCGAACTGCATTCGTGATAGGTAACTGGATTAGTTCCGATTCTGAATCAAGGGTGGACTCATTTTCACTCGCATTGTGAAACTGAAAGTTTTCCTGCTTATGTATAAAATTTTGCAAAACACAACATGTTTTCACAATATCAACTGCCAAATCGATGGACACATTCATTGGCCGGTGAAAAATTCGCCATTTATTGGATAAAATGCCAAACGCACATTCAACAAATCTTCGCGCTCTGGTGAGTCTGTAGTTAAATGTACGTTTTAATTGATCAAGCTGATGACCACCAAATGGACGAAGCAAGTGATAATGCAAAGCAAAGGCTTCGTCCGCAACGATCACATATGGCAAATCGTAGTCAATTCCAGGCAAACGTGTTGCATCGGGTAGATTTAATCCGTTGTTTGTTAATTTTTTCCAAAATGGGGTCTCTTTAAACACACTGGAATCACACTCCTTTCCGTAGGCGCCAACGTCAACAAATATAAAGTTGTAATCGCTATCTACTACTGCCATCAAAACTATAGAAAAAAAATGTTTGTAATTTAAAAACATCGAGCCACTATCAATTGGCTTAATAAGTCTGATGTGTTTTCCATCGACCGCTCCTAAGCACAGCGGGAAGTTGGAAGATTCTTGAAATTTGCTTGCAATGTGTAGCCAGTCTTCTTTAGATGGCATTTTCATATATTCTTTATACAGTTCTAACCAAATGTAGTGGCATACTTCACGTACGATGCAACTTATGGTTTTTATTCCAATTCTATAGCTGTAGTATAGGTCAGTAAAGGTATCTCCTGTTGCTAGATACCTGAAATATAAAACAAAACGGTTCAGGTTCAAATACTAAAACCCCATTTTAGGTCGGGGTCGATTCAGTTTAGGTCGGGGGTTTTTATAAATTTTGAATTTAATAATTATTATTTATTTATTTTCAGGGCAAATGGTGATGAAGAAGTGGACCAATATGAAAGATAGCTGGATAAAATATGACAAAAAAATTAATGAATGTAAGTCTGGTTCTTCAGCAAAAAAAATAAGAAAATATATGTTCTATGATGAAATGATGTTCCTAAAAAAAAATGTTGAGCATCGCAAGACCGATTCTAACATGACTGAACATGTTCATGATTCTAGCCTCAGTAATGAAAATTTTGATAGTGCAGTCCCGAATCAATCAAGCTCGGGATACACTGAACGGAGTGAGACGCAAAGGGCTAAAAAAAAAAGAAAAAATGAACTAAGTGAAGTTGACATTAGGTTTATGAAGTTTATGGATTCAGCAGAACGAGATGAGAAAAAGAAAAGCCGTACTATGAACTTTTTTATGGGAATCGCTGATACAGTTGACAAGTTCAGTGATGAAAATATGATAGACTTTCAGTTTCAAGTAATTTCAATAATTAAAAATATTCAACAAAGACAGTGTACTCAGTATATACCTACATCAAGAAACCAATGGGATCAAGGCCATCAAGGATATTTAAGTGGTACAGCATCCTCAAATGCGCAATCGTCAACATATGGATATTCTACAGCTGCTAGATCGGGCTATGGAATAAGTCGTCCACAGACGTCTTCTCATGATTTTGGACACGGTTCTGGTTTAGAGCCAATCCACTACCGACCCGAATCACAATTATCTGTACATAGTGTAAATGCGGAAAGTATCTCGGCAGATTCTCAAGTTTCTATTGAAGACGAATTCGATTTTAGTACCGCATTTGAGTAGCATTTTCAGCGTAGTGTATTTTTTGATTTACTTGTTCTTAAATTAATAATTATTAAAATTCAATTACATGTAATAATTTTGTTTGTGTGCAATAAACAATTTTAAACTAAAATATGTCATTTAATTTTGTACCTACTTACCTCAGAGTTACAGCCAATCTTTCTGCGGGCGATATACTCTCTCGCATAAAAGTATCTTGATGTTTTAGTTCCTGGGATAATTTTTGGAGCAAGTTGTCGAATGTAGTTTTCTGCATTCTAAAATAATTGTAAAACTTGTCTTCATCTTCTCTCAATTGATTCTTGACAAGTGTATTGTAACGGCTAGGGCTGCACAGGGTAGACTGTGCAGGCCGTTAACGGATAGGTAGATTTAGGTAGAAATTAAAATAGCTAGATATATTAATAGATATAATTTATAAACAGTAGTAGTAGTACACGGCTAGGTCGTGGGTCAGATCCTGACACTGAGTCTGAGCACTCGCACACTTAGGATAGAAGGGAAGGGTACCGTCCTTGGTAGCACATGGTAGTGGTAGTCGTAGTGAACGCCTGTCAGCACAGGCGCGCGGCGGTAGACCGCAGGTAGGCAGGCATTGGCCACAGGCGGAGATCGCCTTTCAGCACAGGCGTGCGGCGGTAGGCCGCAGGTAGGCAGGCCTTTGCCACACGTGGAGATCGCCTGTCAGCACAGGCGCGCGGCGGTAGGCCGCAGGTAGGCAGGCATGCGGCGGTGTGCAGCCTGAGCCCGTACAGGGAGCCCTGAAAGGCGCGGTAGGAAGCACATGTCAGGTGGGTGGGTGCGAGCAGTAGCAGGCCGCATGCGATGTGTCATCTTCTTCCCCTTTTAGTGACCAAGGTACGGTACGGGGAAAGCAGAGTAGATAGCAGCTAACACATCGCAGCGGCTTACAGGCAGAGAAAGAGCAGAGCTAGCGTGGCACAATGACAGATGCAAAGTGAGGTTAAGCATGGTGAACACGCGAGCATAGAATACAAGGTCAACAGATAGCAGATGGCTTGATTAATAGCTTATATTATTATAATACTAATGTGGAACTCACCCTAGGTCGGGGCACACAGTCCTGAGGGACACTTCCTTCAGGAAGGCAAACGGCAGTCGAAATGACAGAGTGTTCTTAGAATGTTAGTGTTGTGCCACGTTTGTAGTGATGTGGTTAGTAACTCACTAAGTGAGAATCACTCGACTAAATGTAGTGAGACCGCTCACAACGCTACAGTATGAAACGCGCCATATTCCTCCCTTTTTTCTAAAATCGGATGTATCCAAAACCTTACTTCCCTTTTTTTTTCTATTTTCTTTTTCCTATATATGTAATAAGCAACTATAATCTTTTTTTTCGTAAGAAAATTCATGACGCAGCACGTCCTACACAGCCCGAGTAAAAAGCGCTACTAGCCAGTACTTACCAATGTCTCGCGCGGTGATTTTGCCGTATCATGTACAAGCTAGCACGTTTTTTCAACCGTACGGCTTACACACCGTACGTTTGAACAACCGTGTAATGGAAAAGAGGCCTAAGTCAATTCGCACTAAAAGCACTCTCTCTAGTATTAATGTATTATATTGTAATTTCGAACAGGATGATATTCAAGAATCTTTACAAAGATTTTGGGAGGTTGATGAATTGGTTTTAAACAAAATATCTTACACCCTTGAAGAACAAGCTTGTGAGAACAGTTTTAAAGAAAACACAAGTTGTTTGCCAAATGGTAGATTTAATGTTATTAAAATTTAATGTTGTTAAAATGCCACTCAAGGATTCACCAGAAGAAACACTAGGAGACTCTTATAATATTGCCAAAAGAAGTTTTCTTTGTTTAGAAAGTAAATTAGTTAAGAATCCAAATATTAAAAAACAGTATTGTGATTTTATTAAAGAATATTCAGATCTTGGTCATTTGGAAGAAATAAAGCGTCCAAAGTTTGGTAATTACTTGCCTCACCATGCAGTACTAAGAGAAAAAGTGAAACCACAAAACTTAGAGTAGTTTTTGATGCTTTAGTGAAAACATCCTCTGGAAAATCACTAAATGATACCCAGATGATAGGTCCAGTTGTGCAAAATGATTTATTTAAAATTATGTTACGTTTTCACACTCATAAATTCGTACTAACTCGTGACATTGAGAAAATGTTTGGACAAATTTCTATTGTGGAATCACAACGTCATTTACAATTAATTTTGTGGACAGAAGATTCTGCCACTCAAGGTCTTGCAGTTAAACACTGTGACATAATTATGGTACAGCGTCTGCGCCGTTTCTAAGCACTAGATGTCTCCTTCAGTTAGCAGACGAATGTACAGATCAGCATATTGCTAATATAATTAAAAATTACTTTTATTATGATGATATAAGCACTGGAGCTTCTAATAAAGAAGAGCTGATGCATATTTATAAGAATGTGACACAAATATTAGGGTCAGCACATTTTCCGTTACGCAAAATACGGACAAATTGTCCTGAAATATTTGCAGACGAACCTACGTTAAATGCTACATTAGACCTTACAAAGCAATCATGTGTTTTAGGTCTCAATTGGTCCCCTAAAATGGACACATTTCAAGTTCCAATTAATATAGAATCTACTTTAAAGATAACTAAGAGAACAGTAATCTCAATGACTTGCAAAATTTTTGATCTTTTAAGTATTCCATGTGCTTGCATTATTACTGCAAAAAAAATTTTACAACGTTTATGAAGATAGACTGGGATGATCCAGTACCTACCCAATTTCTTAACATAGAATATTTATTTATTCTAAAACTTAATTAGTATAACGTTGTTTGATATAACGTTTATGTAATCGAAAATCATTTGGTCTAACGTTTAATATATATAAAAAACGTCATTATGGTTAACACCCCGACTCGGATAGGTTAGGTTAGAAGGCTAAGGCGGGAGGGAAGCGAAGCGGAGCTCCCGCCTTAGCCTTCGTGGTTATTTTTGTTTAAACCACCCAGAAATAGGAGCCCCGCAGAGCGGGGCTCCGTCGACCTATCTTAGCACGGTGGTAATTAGTTACTAGTTATGTTTAATATCTTCTTAGGTTACTATTACTTATAACTACGATAGAACTTACAGAGAATGATTATATATATAAGGTGTTAAAAAATTAACTTTAAGAAAGTTGAGGAGTTGTTTGGAATAATAAATAAAAAATAATCACGAACATTTTTTTTCTTAATAACAATACGTTTCAAAGATATGGAATATTTTCACTACACACAAATTTATTGAATATGCGCACTGTACACCGTGTAGGCCGCCGCTGGCGTGGCGCCGCGCTCTCGAGTTCGTTCACCCCTGCGACAGCGCAAATTCGTAAACAGCTGATTCTAATTTTCCCATCACATTTTTCAGACTTTGGACTGGCAATTTATCGAATTTCTTACAAGTAGCTTTATTGGCCATATTAATGAATTACGTAAGCTCGATAAGTTGGTATGTTTAAAAAATTTGAATCAACTTATTTACAATCATTTAAAAACTATTTAAAATAAGTCTTAATTTTTACCTTATTTACAAAAGGTGCTGAAAATGTCCACCACTTTGTCCAATGCACAAGTGAGCACGGCGTATTACATTGGATTGCACTGCGTCTAATGTGTCTCTGTCACTTTTAATTACATCGAATGCACTAATTATGCGGGTCTTTAATTCGTCCACGTTTCGAATATTGTTGCCACTGTGTCCATACACTAAGTCTTTTACACGACCCCAAAGATAAAAATCGAGAGGCGTAAGATCGGGCGATCGAGGCGGCCATGCAATAGGACCACCACGGCCTATCCAGTGGTTAGGATAAGTAGCATCCAGGTAAGCATGGGCTTCTCGGTGATAGTGTGCAGGCGCTCCATCTTGCTGGAAGAAGTAGTCCCTTATTTCGGCAGCAGAAACATCTTCCAGCATCTCTTGCACAGAATCGAGCAACCGTAGATATGTTTCGCCGTTAAGGCGTTCTAAGAAGACGGGTCCAAGTACCGTCTGCCCTATGATTCCAGCCCACACGTTCACTGAGAACCGGTGCTGACAATGGTCAGGGACCACAGCTCGCGTGTTTTCATATGACCACCAATGAGCATTGTGGATATTGAATAAGCCCACTCTACTAAAAGTGGACTCGTCCGTCCATAAAATTTTGCGACCAGGTTCTTCCACCAATCACCTACAGAATCTAAGCCGTGGTTCGTAATCTGTGGGTATTAGTTCCTGTACTCTTAAAAAGTGGTACGGATGTTGGCCTTCTTCATGCAGCACATTCCAGGCAGTAACGCGACTTATTCCTAAGTCCCGCCCTGCGTCACGTGTGCTCGCGTGTGGATTATCGTTAAAATAGTCCAACACTCGATCTTCAATGTCACCGGCGAGCCGTGGCCTACCAGCATCTGCTTGACGAGGACGAAACTGGCCATAGTCTAATAAGCGCTGGTAGGCCCCAGGATGGTTTGGACAGCAGGCACTCGTCGTTGGTCACCATAAAGTTCAAGGTATCGGTTACGTGCTGCGGCTAAACTCTCACCGGTCATGACATAACACACTATCATATCTAAATACTCCCGATTAGAATAAGTAAACGGCATTGTTTATACGAAACTGCGCGAGCGCGCGGATGTAGCGAGAAGACACGACAGCACACCCTTACCGCGCGACAGATATCGGACGACTAAAGTGGGCGGGAAGGGTTGGTGGGAGCCGCGGGTAGGGGAAGCGAGCCGCGCGGTGCCACAGCGCCGAGCCGTAAGCGCAGCCCTGCGTACAGCGCGCATAAAAATATTTTCCCTTCAACTGTCATTAACGAGACACAATAGAATTTTAATTGTTATCCGCCTTTATAAGGCTGCTTAACAGGTGATGAGTTATTTTTATGTGAAAAAGTAAAAATGCTCGATTTTTTTTTTTTTTTTTAATATATATTTGTTTTTTGATACTGAGTAAGTACACGAAATTCTTAAAGTTAATTTTTTTAACACCTTATATAATGATTATTATTTAACTGAGCAAGATTACGCACACTAAGTGAACAATAACTTTTGTTGAGCTACCCACTGGCTACAACATAAAAATAATACTAAATAAACTAACCCGTGTCTATGCAATTTTGCTTTGTGTTTTTAAGTAGGCGTTTTCATCATATTAGACCAAATAAGTTTTATATCTTTTGAGTGGTTTGTCAAACGATTTTATATTTAATGTATGTTATGTCAAACGATGTTATGTTTAATGTATGTTATGCTTATAAAAATTAGTTATTTTAAAATTATATCAATCGTTTATTATATTAACTAATCGCTATATTAAATAAAATTATAGGTTCCGTTGTTATATGTTGTTAATATTAGAGATTTTGTTGTTATATCATCTATTACTTACCCCGGAGCCAGATTGTGTGCAAAGGTCTTGCAGTCGCTCCGTTGTAACATTACTAGTAAAACTATTTGGACCGATTCAACAGTAGTACTCAGTTGGCTTAAGAGCCCCTATCAATTTCGCGGTCTAAAAAAGACAGAAATTTCTCAATATCCTTAAGATAGGTACCTGGTTTAAAAAAAAATGCAAAGTTATTCATCACCTATTTAACTAGTAAGTCTACGAATCACAATTTTGATAACTGCTCAATATAAATTACGAAAAATAAAAATATAAGACACGTTTTTAACGTAAGCGCGAAACACCTGGTTTTTCAATTGCTTATACAGCTTACGGGTAGCAAATATCAATCTGAAAAATCCTACATACTGGGCATATAGTATATTACTAAAGCCTACAATTTATTTTTATAAAGTTTATTGAATTAGTACTTAATTGATTCAGGCGTAACCTTGCGGAAATCCATTATAAAATACAATAGACGTGGATATATTTAGTAACCTGTTCCGCTTAGCTATTTCTAAAGAGCCATAAAAAAACTCTTGAAAGAAATTGACACGTGTTTCACCTCTCAACGAGGCATCCTCAGGATGACGATGGACTTGTTACGAACTCGAACACGGCGTGTTGCCACATCGAGCGCTGAGTGCAGACTGAGACTTATCGTTTTTTTTTTTTTTTTTTTTATAAAGGGCATCTCGCAGTACTGACCACGAGTCTTGGCTGCTTAACCGGATTTTCCTGTGGGTGCCATAAGCTTCTACACTTAGAGCCTCCAGCCAGGAGCTTTTTGAACTAATTCTAAATTAAAATTAAGCGAATGCTCGCTAAGGGCACCCCCTGTGGGGTACGAACCTCGGCTTAGGGCATCGCTGATGGGAGGACAGCAAGAAGGGACAGGCTGGATCAAATTTATGTTTTCATCATGATTATTATGCGGGGTATTTAAAGCTACGTGCTCAGCTGCAACAACTGCTGGCACCTCGTTTTCGAGCAAGGGTGGAGGGGGAGTTTCATTTACTCGGGGATTCGGTCGCGGTCGCGAACAAAAACCTTTCCCAATGCAAAACTTGTTGTAGATAGGTACATAATTTAAATTGAGAGTACTTGTAAGTACTTACATAATTGTACTCCACGCATAACACTTTGTCACAATCACAACACTAATTTATCTCGTCTGCTCGACGTCCGTATGTCACTGCAGGGATCCAGCAGAATATCAGCGTCAGGTATATTTGTCTGACATATGCTGAGTTGGACTCCCATTTGGTGCAACCTTGAGACGCACACCGCACCTTATATATTTAATTATTCCAAAGTATGTCATAATGTCACTCCATTTCTACACTTATGTTTCATTATTTTTTTTTTTTTTACATTGGCATCTTGTTTTTATTTAATTTGTTATAATTTAATTGTGTTTACGTGTGTCTTTTGTGTGCACTAAATAAATGTTTTATCTATCTATCAAAGGACCTCGGCGGCGAGGTCGGAATGACGGGAGGCGTCTGTTTTTGTGCACTGTACTGGTAGCCCTATTCTGCTCCTGGAGGAGTGTAATGGGGTCATGTGGGTCGGAGAGTACATGCCTTGGGCGGCGGGTCTGACTAATTCGGGATGGGATATAATTGGCTGCCTCGACAACCAGAGGGTTGCGATGTCTGAGAGCGGAGTCAAAGTAACGCTTGGTCATGCGTTTAAGAAACTGGTGAATGGTTGGGATTTTACAGTCGAGATGGAGGATCTCGTTTCTAACGAACCATGGGGCTCCCGTGGCCTTGCGAAGGAATCGGTTCTGTAGGGTCTGCATCCAATGAATGGAACGGGGTTTGGCGTGGGCAAAGACTGCTCCCGCATAAGTCATGATGGGACGAATGCACGCTGTATAGGTACGCAATTTGCACTTAAGTGACAATTTGCTGCGTGCATTTAGAATGAAGTGAAGTCTACCTAGAGCGAAAGCGGCTCGCGAACGAACCGTCTCTATGTGCTCTGAAAAGGAGAGATGATGGTCTAGGATCACACCGAGGTATTTGGCTCGCTTCTCCCAAGGGATTGGCTTGCCGAACAAGGTGATTGGTCGGGGGAGGGGGAGGGATCTGGATCTCGGTTTTGAGAATAAAACCGCTTGACTTTTGTCGGGATTTACTTCGATTCTCCACCGTCTAAACTAGGCGCCAAGGTTATTGACAGCCCTTTGTAGAGTTAGGAGAGACGAAGGGGCCTACCTTTACAGATGATCGCAGTGTTGTCTGCGAACAGAGCCAGCTGCGTCCTACTGTGTTTGGGGATATCGCTAGTAAATAGCGTGAATGCGAGGGGAGCTATCACTGAGCCCTGAGGGACTCCTGCCCTTATGGGGCGGGGGGAGGATAGGGCTCCTTCGATACGGTAGCGGAAGGTGCGGTTCGACAGGTAGTCTCGTAAGATGAGCACGAGACGATCTGGCACACCGAGTTTGTAAAGCTTAAATAATAAGCCGTTGTGCCAGACTTTGTCGAAGGCTTTCGCTATTTCGAAGAAAACCGCACATGTCTGCCGGCCGTGGGTGAAACCACATTTAACCAGCTCGACGATACGGTGGACCTGATGCACGCTAGAGTGCTGAGTTCTAAAACCGAACTGCTCGTTGGGAACGAGGCCCTTAGTCTCTGCGTAGTCTCTGAGACTCTTATAAATAAGCCTCTCATAGATTTTGCCGAGGACTTTGAGCAGACTGATAGGGCGGTAGCTAGAGGGCTCGTTTTTAGGCTTGCCGGGCTTTGGGATACCTATGACTGTGGCCTCCTTCCACGTCTGGGGAAAGATATTATTACTTAGAGCACCATTGAAGATGGTGGTCAAGAGCATGATCAAGTGAGCTGGGAAGAGCTGGACCACCCTGTTGGTGAGTCCGTCTGAGCCGGGGGCTTTACGAGTTTTAAGACCTTTGATTATCTCGTGTACCTCATCTGGTTCGATGGGGGGCAAGGGAAAGTCAGGGTCATCAACGGGAGGAAGGGAGGCTCTACATTCAACTTCAGCGTCGACCTTATCGAGGTGAGCTTTGTCTACTGGTAACTGGGAGAGCATTGGGCTTCTAGACTATCGGCTAGGCACTCTGCTTTGTCAATGTCGTCGAAGGCAATCGTTTTATCGGGGCGGACTAATGGGGGCAGTGGAGCTGACTGAGGGGACCTAAGTTTCCTCTGGAGTTTCCAGAAGGCTAGATGAGAAGGCTCGAGATCGCCCAGCATCTTGTCCCAACCCGCGTCACGCAGCTCCACAATGCGTGTCCTTACAGTTCTCTGAAAGTAGCGCATGTGGGCTTTGTTGGCGGCACAGGGAAAGACGCTGTAGGCACGAGTAGCCGCGTTCTTCTCAGTCACCAGGGCACGCACATCGTCGGGGAGTTTCAAGTAACAAGGATCTGTTGCTGGAACCTCCCTTGAGCAGTCGCTCAGGACGGTGTGTACGTGCTCCGTGAGTGAGTCGATCGCGGCTGTCGTGTAAGCGATTGAGTCAAATTGGTCGGAAATAGCGTCTAGTAAGTGGGACGTGTTGGATTTCAGCTGAACGCTTACTTTCTTCCAGTCCGTCACCTTTTTAGTGGGTGGTTGGGGTCAGAAGGACCTATGCGGGAGATGAGTTTAAAGATAACCGGACGGTTGAGCCTTATCGCCCGTCAAACCCACTTATATAGTGTCGCCCTTATCAGTGCGATAAGGGGCGAACAATCGCAGTAAAGGTGACCTTGGCATACTCCTATTTAATTCGTTCAACAGTGTAATGTTTCCTGTATTATTTTTGACAATTTCTAAACTCTCTAGTACTGACATTCTGAAACCTTTATCACATGTGTGTAAAATTTCGAAAGTGTTATTATTATTTAACGAATGATCTGTATCTATTAAGTGTTGTGCAAAATGGGATTTTCTGGATAATTCCTGTACGCTGCAATATGTTCCTTATATCTTGTCTGAAAGTTACGACCAGTTTGACCTATGTAAATACCATTACAATCATCGCAATGTAACAATTATCTCGTGAAAGTGGTACTGTCATTAATCTATGCTTATCATAGTTTCACTCATAGATTAATGACAGTACCACTTTCACGAGATAATTATGACAGAGAACTTAACATTATTTATCATATAGCTGAGAGTAACGGATACAATAAGAAAATAGTTGATGATTTGATTCAAACGAAACGACGCAACATACTTCGTTCACTTTTGTATCCACTGCCTCCAGAAAGACCACATGAATATTTAGGTAGTTTGACATACTTAGGGTCAATTAGTGATAGGGTTTCAAAAACATTGTTTCGAAATGGATTAAAGATAGCTTTTAAAACAAATAATTCACTAAGACAGATTTGTAACGGATAAGATCGATTAGAAAACCACAAAAAATCTGGTGTATAAAAGTTACATTGCGATGATTGTAATGGTATTTACATAGGTCAAACTGGTCGTGACTTTCAGACAAGATATAAGGAACATATTGCAGCGTACAGGAATAATTAACTACAAAAATCCCATTTTGTACAACACTTAATAGATACTGGTCATTCGTTAAATAATAATAACACATTCGAAATTTTACACACATGTGATGAAGGTTTCAGAATGTCAGTATTAGAGAGTTTAGAAATTGTCAAAAATAATACAGGAAACATTACACTGTTGAACGAATTAAATACGAGTATGCCAAGGTCACCTTTGCTGCGATTGTTCGCCCCTTATCGCACTGATAACGGCGACACTATATAAGTGGGTTTGACGGGCGATAAGGCTCAGTCTACACTCAGCGCTCGGTTTGGCAACACGCCGTGTTCGAGTTCGCAACAAGTCCATCGTCATCCTGAGGATGCCTCGTTGAGAGGTGAAACACGTGTCGATTTATTTCAGGAGTTTTTTATGGCTCTTTAGAAATAGCTAAGTGGAACAGGTTACTAAATATATCCACGTCTATTGTATTTTTGTTTGAATTAGTACTGTAAAAAAAAATGTGAACCACGTTGACAGAACGCAATAAAATCAGATGCAAAATCGTCGCCTACGCGTAAGAATTTATTGAAAAGTGTCGCCCGTGACGTTCGCCGCTCCAGACGTAATTCGCAAATCGCGCGTAATTTTATACTAGACCTAACCAGTTTTGAGACTATGAGTATATTTATGCATGGTGTGACACTTTGTAATTTGTTAATGTTATTCATGCATATGAATGTTTTGTATTGTACTTAAAGTAAATTAAGTAGTGTTTAACTTTTAGAAAATGGGTCGAAAAAGTGAACTTTACTATCACGGAAAAATCAAAGGTAAAAAGAAATAAAGTTGAAAGAACACGGAAGGCATGTGCAGCTCTTAGGTAAATAATAATTGTTGCCATCATCTAACTTAATTAAGAAAATTGTTGTTATTTACTATTATTTCTATAATTTAATAATTTGTTCATTATATTTGTAGAGAATTAAATAGGCAGAAATCTGCCGAAAATCAAATATTACCTAGAACATCATCGACGACACAGGGTAATTCTGTTTACTAAGTAATAATTAGTTATAAATCTTTCAAAAAAACCCATGTTTGTTTGCTGTGTGGACTGGACTGGATCAGCCTCTGAAAGTAGAAAAAATAATAAAAACGACGATTTCTGGGCAAATAAAATGGAGCAAAAGCTAAAAAAAGTTTTATATGACATGTTTACTACCCGAAATTGTTGACTCCAGAAAAGCACGTTCTATGGATATTCGAAACACCTCTTACTAAACTCATAGTTGTATAGATTGTTGTTATAATAAAGGAACAAAAAAGTATTTTGTATAAATTTTTTTCACGCCGCCGTTGAAACCTGTAATAAAAACAATTATAGGAAATGATAAATTTTAATTAGATAAAGGTGAGCTAAAAACAAAGAATGTTTCGTTTGAGTCAAATTGCTTGCTATCTTCAATAGTACTTGTCGTCCATGTCCCGCTCGTTTTTTCCACCTCGTATACAAATAAATTAGTATATAGCTTTATAATACGACAAGTTGGCTCACTATACCTCGTCTTATAGCGACGGAAATAACGGTACACAGGAGTCTCGAAGCGCACCGTTATCTAAATAATATAAATAATAAAGGAGTACAATAACACGTAATTAGTTTCGGACTTACCTTAAATTATACGCTGATCCCACTTTATAGTTTGCTTTTACTATAGTGAATGCCATACTAGGTAACCATATTTTTATAGGGTACCTAAACATAGCACGTCATAATCACAAAATAAAATCCATCCAATATTACGGAACCTAGTTAAAACTATGGAGTCCTAATAATAGCGGTTACGGACCAAGATTATTAGTTCCCGCTGCACCGTACGACAGCGCACACTAAGACTGTCAGCGATACTTCGAACGCACACAGACACAATGCGCTCCGATATTTACCTAATCTCGTAGTGCGCCGAAATTGATAGGGACTCTTAATATTCAATATAAGCAACTAAAACCTTTTGTTTGTAACAGGATAAATGAAATTACATCTGACTACTCATGGCGACGTGCCTACAGATTGTAATCCTGCTGACTTGGCCTCAAGAGGTGTAACTCCGCAGCAGTTACAGTCCTCATCCCTGTGGTGGGAGGAACCTTCGTACCTTGGAAGGGAACCAAACGAATGGCCACAACAAGGTGTTCCAAATATAGAACTACCGGAATTAGAAGTTCTACAGATTAGCTTAGAAACTAATTTCTTAGACTTTTCTAGATATTCAAGTTTTACTAAACTCAAAAGAATTATAGCCTATGTATGGACATAGGCTATAATTCTTTTGAGTTTCAATCAAAATCAATGGAGATTTATTAACAATTTTATTTGCAAGTACAGAAAGGAAAAACTTATAAAAGGTTAACAGGTTGTCTTAACACTGATGAGCTAAATAATTCATTAAAAACATTAATTAAATTTTGCCAAGTGCAATCATTTTCTAGTGAAATAGATACAATGAAAAGGAGCAAAGAGCTCTATCATAAATCTAAAATATTACCACTTAACCCGTTCATAGATTCAGATGGTATACTCAGGGTGGGTGGTCGTATACAAAATCCTAATTATAATTTTGACAAAAGGCACCCAATATTACTTGATTCCAAACATAATTTTACTAAATTACTAATGACACACATAACATAACATCACGCCTTGTTTCCCCGAAGGGTTGGGTTGGGTACTAATGACTCATTAGTAATTTAGTAAAATTATGTTTGGAATACAATCGATGCAACTAGGTGGAATGCGCGCGGCTCTCCCGCTTTCCCTTCCACCTCCCCATGTCTATAAGGGTTTGTTTTTCCTTTTGAGGTGTGGAAAACTATAAAATTTTATTTTGTTTTATTTTAGGTACCTCTTTTTGGAAACCATTAAGATTGACGATGGCGAACAACCCTAAGGAAGCAACAGTACAAAGTTGGATTGGACTTCATCCTGAATTATATTACGACCCGGCTAGTAATTTGATTTACTGTTCTAAGTGCGAGAGCAGTATAACAGCTAAACTTAGTAGTGTCAAGAGGCACGTTAAAGGTCCGAAACACAAAGGGACAAGTAAGAAACCAAATGAAGAATTTTATTTGGACCTAGTAGTTTCTCATATTATGTAATATACCTTGGATTCAAGTAAACAACCCCGCTTTAAAAAAATTCTTCCATAAATATATTTGCTGCAATTGTACAAATCGACAAAAGCTTCCTGAGCAATCATTTCTGAGAAAAGTTTAGATAAGATTTTTAAAACAAATATTGACTCGATTTATGAACAAACTGCAAATCAAAAGCTGTGGGTATCTTTAGACGAGACAACTGATTTTTTAGGCAGATACATGGTACATTTTATTGTAAAACCTTTAAATGCGATCACACAAAAACCATTTTTAGTTGCTTGCAAAGTACTAGAAATTGTTAATGGGAACACAATTGCCCAATTTGTAACAGAGTGCCTTGAAAATATGTGGCGCGATTCGTATGAATCCAAAGCAGGAGACGTTGCTGTATTATGCACTGATAGTGTAGCATAAGTTTCCTCAGAAGACCATTTCAGACACAAATCTACATGGTCCTCAAATGAAATGCTCTGACCAAGATTATTTTTCTGGGTTTTTATATACACATTGACATTAATGAATTATATATATACTTTAACCTCAGTCGATGTTGAAAGGTCGTTTTCAACTTATAAATGGATTCTTAACATAAAACGAAATCGCCTGACAGTTGAAAATATAGAAAAAATTATGATTGGGTATTTTAACATAGATAACTCATCTGACAAAGAAAATTTCGGTTCTAATACTGAACTTGACGAATCGAATCAAGATGATTAAATTAAAATCGTTCTTTATTTTTTATGGTATTTGTAACACAAATAAAGATTTTCAAATTCTTAGCAATTTTTAATGCGTCAAGATCTGTATCAAAACCGAACAGTTAGTAGTTCACTATTAAAACTGATTGTCCTAAATGTTATATATACTTCAAAGGTTAATTTGTACTTTGATTTGAGTTAAAATTGCATCACTCAACGTCAGTAAAATAAATATGACATAGATAGATAAACAGAAATTTGTAACTTAAGTTTTTTCCGTCTGTACATTTTGTTTCATGCTTTCCAATTACGTCATATTTAAAAAATAATATAAATATACATATATTTGTTACAACAATATTCTATGTGTTTTATTTTTCCTTTAGAGCCCATAGAGGATAAGTTATTATTATGGAGTTATAAATTATAAATGTTATGTCTAGTCGCAAACTTTAGGTAAATATAGACGAATTACTTATTCCAAATAACATATTTTTTTAATGTGTTTAAAAGTGTTGTCCCGAATTTCGGGACAGATGTCCCGGAAAAAATTTAGTCCTAAGGAAGTCTCGTCTCTGTTCTTCGAAGTTTAGGCAAATAGGCACTACCTATTCCTATCACTGATAATGAGGTATGAGCATATACGTTTATTTCATGCCGGACCACAATTACTTTTATCATCCATTCGGGAAGAGTATTGGCCAATAGGTGGAAGGAACTTGGCTCGTAGCTTATTAAGAAACTGTATTGTGTGTATACGTTTCAGAGGTAAAACGGTACAGCCTATAATGGATAACCTTCCAAATGTTAGAACAAATCCCAGTTTCCCCTTTTATATGTGGAACAGATTTTGCTGGTCCATTTATGATATCGAGTAAGAAAGGCCGAGGTAATCGTGTAACTAAATGTTACCTTTTTTATTGTTTATTTTGTTTATTTGTCTGTCTTACAACTAAAGCTGTCCACTTAGAGCTTGTAAGTGACCTCACTACTGAAGCGTTCCTAATGTGCCTACGACGATTTCTAGCAAGAAGAGGTAAACCTTACGAAATTTACTCAGATAATGGTAAAACATTTGTAGGGGCAAACAATGAATTGGGTCGAGTCCTCAAATCTAGTCGCGAAGCTGTGATAGAGTATGGCAGCACCTAAGGCATTCGATTCAAATTCAGTCCTGCATATTCACCTCATTTTGGGGGTATATGGGAAGCTGGGGTAAAGTCATCCAAACACCACCTAAAAAGAGTAGCAGGTAACGCTGCCTTAACATTTGAGGAACTTTCGACGTTGTTCATACAAATCGAAGCTATCCTAAATTCACGACCCCTATCTCCTCTCTCATCGGACCCATCAGATATCCTCCCCCCTTACTCCGGGACACTTTCTTATCGGGCGGCCACTCACATCGGTGCCGTCTCTAACCATTAATAAAACGAGACCTAACAGATACGAGAGGATAGAGCAGCTGCGGCAGCAATTTTGGGAGAGGTGGCGTCGAGAGTATCTGGCTGAACTGCAACAAAGAACTAAGTGGCGGAAACCACAATAAGAACCCAAAGTAGGCGATTTAATTATACTAAAGGAAGATCACCTACCTCCATTATGTTGGCGCCTGGGCCGCATAACAACCCTTTATCCGGGACGAGATGGTGTCGGCAGACTCGCTGATGTCTACACATCGAGAGGAACAATCAAGCAGGCGCGGTCGCAGCCCAAGGTTTTGGGGGGGGTCACCATGGGTGCCGAGGAATGTTTTTAGGGAGTAACATCTTTTATCTCGGTGTAGTGGTCGCAAGCGCTACTGCCGGTGTTATTGGGTTTTTCCATCAAGAATGATATGTGCATATATCTCCAGCTCCACATTACTTATGCTATTTAGAGATACAGCTTTTACATGCGGGGGGGGGGGGGGGGAGTTGCGGGCAAATGGGGTTGGAAACTGTCAAAGTGGCGCTAGCATAGCTTTAACCAAAATAGAACAATTTTTTAAAGAATATTTCTTCAATTCAGCTTTTAACTCACATATCCGCCATGTCGATTACATGTTTTTTCACAACAGTTCTTTCAATATTATACAAAAAACGTAGTCAACAAGGGAAGCCAAAACAACACAAACTTGACAGCTGACATGGGGGTCAGCAGCTAGCGCAATCTATCTAAAGTAGTTTTCACCGGCCAACCCCATTAGTCGCAGTCGTAGCACTTTTTGATAGATAGTAGGTATTACAACAGTAAATTATGAGAAGAGCGAGCAAAGCTAGCTTGACAATTTAAACAACCAATCTTGGATAGGTTAGGTTTTGTTAGATATTTTCACGGAGTACAGAAAGAAGCGGAGATGCCGCAAGGCAAGTAGGCCTTGCGCCTTCAATTAGGCCCTGACGTCATAGTGGGCGGGGCCGCAAACCTAAGTTGCGAGTGAATCTTCATCGCGTTTGGGTGCGTTGTATTCTAATCGTTTTTTAATAGGTAGTTAAATTGTTTTAATAATGAAGTGCACTGTTGTTGGATGCAAAAATTATTCAGGATCAAAATTGAAACATATTGATGGCATAACATTTCATTTGTAAGTCCCTAAGATTTATATTTTCATTTTAAAACACATTTTCTCGTTTGATCGCCAGATTGTAGCTAGAGACATCTGTTGTCGAGGAGGTGCATTCTAACCAATTTCACACCGATTTCGTATTTTTATCATTATCAATGCATATTATTGTGACTAATTTGCGACTCAAATTACTTGCTTAAGTTTTATTTTGCTCTCTATAAGTTAATTCATAAATAAATACGTTCTTTGATACATGAAATAAGAAGAATTTAAAATAAGAAAAATGCGCCATCTGTCGGTAAGTTGCCGGTCCTAACTGTTAAATAAAAATGTGTGCATCATGCTAGCAAGACCCTATTTTTTACCCGACTACGGCGAAGCAAAAAGGAGGGTTATGATTTTGACCGGTATGTATGTATGTTCGTTCGTTCCGTCCCTATTGATAAAAATAACCAACGTGTTTATATTTGTACGCCGTTAAGGCAAAACATGACTGTGCTATAATTTTATTTTAACATCTTGCATGCCATGTGTGTATACTTATGTTTTGGACAAATAAATTATCTTATCTTATCTTATCTTATCATAACTTCTAAACTACCGATCATAATTTGACAAATGAGGTATCATTGGAAGCGTTTTGATTGTCCGCTGGTTATAGGATATGTGACGTCACATTAAATGTAATATGGCGCCCTCTAGAGGACATAAAGTAACGAAATAAAAAATAAAAATAATTGAATTGTGCCATGTTGGGTATCAAATGAAAGGGCTTGACGAGCACATTACAAATATGTATATTATATCATATTGTCCAACTATTCTATTCTATTTTTATTAAATGGCAAGCAAAGCCGATGTCGACTATTCTGCCAATGTCTAAAGTGCATTGGAAATTGTCCAAGTAAATAAATATGTTTAAATTGTTAAAAACAAGCAAAAGTGAGACTGCTATGTACGGCGCGGCTGTAAAATTAATACCTATTTTACCATAAATGCTGTGATGGTCCAGTGGTTAAGGCCTCGCCTCTCATGCACGAGGTTGTGGATTCAAATCCGGGCAGGTACTAATGTGACTTTTTCAATTCAAATGTACCTACTTTCTGAGTTTATCTTGGACATTACCAACATCGGTGAAGGAAAAACATCGTGAGGAAACCTGTACCCTAATTGCGTAATACAACACAACCACAATCTGTTTCGATTTGAAACAGATTGCTAATCCATTGCTTCATAAGTTGGAAAAAAAAATCTGCTCAACAACGTAAATAACGCAATGAATGTTGTTGCATCTTTTGGGCTTCGTCCGGAAACCTCCCCGCGTGCCTGGGGGCTGGAGTTCCCTTATGGATGCGTCCGGGGGGAAGGCCAGCCTCCGGGACGGTGCACCCTGGGGTACGGACAATGACTCCCCAGTTAGGGGTCTCGTTGTCTTGTGCCAATATCCTGTCGGAGGAACGTTCTAACGGGTACTCACTAGGGAGCACTCGTTGAGCAGCGTTTGAGGAGGAGCGGGCTCGGCGTGCACTAACCCTGCCGTCGGGCGGGCAGGAGGAAGTCTTTTCTCCTGTCACCGCTGGTCTCGTAGCCCCGAAGAGTGTCAAGGTCATGTCTCTGGCATTTGACGGGGGTCGAGGGTCTTGGCTTAATCGCCCGGGCCGCGAGGTAGAAAACCTCTATAAAAAATCACCCCAAACCTCCAAGCGGCGGCGCACCGTGAGGGAGGTTGATAGCTTGACTAATGGGTAGCCTAATTAGTCACTAGTGCGAACCACACAATTTTGAGACGTTAAAAAGTTATTACTCGTGGGAACTACTATGAAAAAGAATCTAAAAACAAAAAAACAAAACAGAAAGGAGGGGAGTGATGCGGGGTCGGAGTCCGACGCTGCATCTGGCGCGAAGGGCTCTAGCCAGAGCTCGGGGCGCGAAGTCGTGGGGGCGGGATAATCCGAAAATTATTCCGGAAGCGCCCCAATTCAGGAGATGGTGAGTGGTCCTCCGCCGACGACAGGCGGAAGATCCACACCAGCCGGCGGGGCAAGGCCCGGGCAAAAAGTAAGGGTGTGGGTAGAGGACTCACCACCAAGGAGGGTGGTGAGCCGAGCCAGGCCAGCCCAGCCGAAATGGCCAAGCGAGCCGAGAGACTCGCCACGGAGGGAAACCACCCTGGAGAGACCAGCAGCGTGGCGGTCCCCTCAGAGGCCTCAGGGGGTGAGACGGATGCCGCTGGCGGCTCCAACTCGGAGCAGACAGACAGGTTTGCGGAGGTCGTGGCAGCCGCGATCAGGGCTGTGGCCTTGAAGAGGATTCAGTCCTCAAAAGACAAGGCCATACCCGCGGCCACGGCCTCTATTTTGGCGGCAGCGAAAGAACTTCGCTTTGGGCCTCCGTCGGACGGAATGTCCGAGATGCGGGCGGAGGTTGCCAAGTTGACTGCCGCCATGGAGCTTCTCCGAAAGGAGAACGAGAAGCTCCGAGCGGACCTGGCTGGGCTGCGAGCAGCCGGCCCCCGGGAGGTGCCGCAGGGAGGGGAGCGGCATGGGCAGGGGCCCGTGCCCGTGCCCGTACCTGCGGAGGACCGGGTTCTGGCCCTGGTGCGGCAGGAGATGGCTGCCCTGCGGAGCAGGTTCTCCGCCCTAGAGGCCATCGTCCTGCGCCCCCTGCTAGCGGCGAGCCAGCCGGCCGTAGACCAGCCCAGACCGGAGGGCGGTGGCGTCGTATGCTGCCGCTGCATCTGCCGCGGCCAAGTCAGGCCAAGGCAGGCAGGGGCAGGCCAAAGGCGCAGCGGCTGCGCAGGCGGCGAAGACCCCGGCCCTGATGGCGAGGGCTCCGGCCCGGGCGGCGGCAAAACGGCCGCCTCCGCCTCCCAGATCTTCTCCTCCGGCCGACGCCGGATGGCAAGTAGCCGGGGAGAAGAAGCAGGCCGGTAAGGCGGCAAGGGCGGCCAAAAGGAAAGCGAGGCGGCAGCGGCGCAAGGAGCGAAGCGTCGCGGCTAGGCTCCGCGCCCCGAAGTCCGCAGCTGTGGTGGTCACACTGCAGCCGGAAGCGGAGAAAAGGGGCGTGTCCTACCAGCACGTGTTCGCGACGGTGGACGAGGTGATGGACCTAGAGGAGATCGGTGCAAAAAAGGGCATAAAGGTCAAAATCACGGCAACCGGGGCCCGGATGCTGGAGGTCCCTGGTGCGGCCAGTGGCCCGGCCGCTGACGCTCTGGCCGAAAAGCTCCGGGCTGCCCTAAATGCGGACGAGGCCCGAGTCTCCAGGCCCACCAAGTGCGCTGACTTGCGCATCCAGGGCCTGGACGACTCCGTGACGGAGGCAAAGGTGGTGGCCGCCGTCGCTAAGGCTGGAGGGTGCTCTGTCGAGCAGATCAAGGCAGGCACCATCCATGCTGATCACACGGGGATGCAAGCCATTAGGGTGAGCTGCCCCGTGACGGCGGCCAAAAAGATAGCCGGGGAGGGCCAAAGGCTTTTGGTGGGCTGGGTTTCGGCGCAGGTCAAATTGCTGGAGCCCAGACCTCTGAGGTGCTTCTGCTGCCAGGTGGGTCACCACGTGGGGGCCAAATGCACCTCGGAGGTGGACCGCAGCGACCTCTGCTTCCGCTGTGGTCAGCCCGGTCACAAGGCCGGCTCGTGTAACGCCACGCCGCACTGTGTCGTTTGTGCGGCGGCTGGCAAGCCGGCCGATCACCGGGCTGGGAGCAGGGCCTGCGCTCCACCCGCCGAGGCCAGAGGCAGGGGCAAGCGCTCCGCCACCACCGCCGTCACCGCCGCAGTCACTGCCAATTCCACCGTGGCCACTGCCGCGTCCACCGTCGTTGTCGCCGCCGCCGCCGCCGTTGCCGCCGCAGCAGGGCCCTCGCAGAGGGCTCGGGGGGAGGAGGGGGCTGACATGGAATGCCAGTAACGGCCCCATTACGCCTCCTCCAGGCGAACATCAACCACTGCGCCGCCACTCAGGATCTGTTGCTCCAGAGCATGGCGCAGTGGTCGATTAACATCGCCGTGGTCGCTGAGCCGTACTTTGTCCCGCCCAGGGATGACTGGGTGGAGGACCTGAGCGGCTCAGTGACCCTCATTTCGTCGGCCGCCGCCGGTACTCCGTCCCTCGAGTCGGTCAAGAGAGGACGGGGTTGCGTTGCAGCACGGTTCGGGGAGATTGTCGTTGTGGGTGTCTACTTCTCCCCGAACCGAACTCTTGCCGAGTTCCACAACTCCCTTGCGGAGTTAAGAGTCGTCGTCGTCGGGTTTGGTTCCCTCCCCGTGCTCGTGCTCGGGGACTTCAATGCCAAGAATCTGGCTTGGGGTTCCCGGTATACGGACACACGGGGCAGGATGGTGGAGGACTGGGCTCTGGAGACAGGCCTGGTCGTCCTAAACCGGGGTTCTGTCCCCACGTGCGTGCGGATGCGGGGTGAATCGGTGGTGGACATCTCGTTCGCCAGCCCCGCTCTGTCGCCGCGTGTCATTGACTGGCGCGTCATGGAGGGGGTGGAGACCTACTCCGATCACCGGTACATCCGGTTTGACGTCTCCACCCAGACCTCGAGCGCGCCGGTCCGACAGGCCCTGAGTGGTCCGCGGTGGGCGCTGAAGCAGCTGGACCGGGAGCTTCTCCTGGAAGCCTCGATCGTGCAGGCCTGGGTGTCATCATCGGACAGGCCTGCCGACATCAATGACGAGGCGGAGTGGTTCCGGGAGGCCATGTCCAATGTGTGTGACATGGCAATGCCCCGGGTCCATCCTAGACGTGCTTCGCGCCAGGTGTACTGGTGGTCGCAAGAGCTTGAGGCTCTGCGCAAGGCGTGCGTAGCTGCGCGACGCCGGTACGCCAGGCACCGCAGGCTCCGTATCCGCCCTCCGGATACGGAAGCCATCCAGGCGGAGTTGTACGAGGGGTACAGAGCGGCGAAGACCGCCCTCCAAGCGGAGATCCTGCAGGCCAGGGCACTGGCCCGAGAGGAGATGCTGGAGACTCAACAGGGACCCGTGGGGGCGCCCATACAAAATGGTGCGGGAGAAACTCCGCCCATGGGCCCCCCCGCTGACGCAGAGTCTCCGGCCCCAGCTTGTGGGGGACGTGGTGAGCGCTCTGTTCCCTTCCAGAGGGGATCATACCCCTCCGCCCATGGCTCCGCCTACTGCGGTGCCCGATGCGGACCACACCGACGACGACGATGCTCCAGAGGTGACTGAGGTAGAAATGAGAGTGGCGGTACGCAAGATGAGAGCGAAGAATACCGCCCCAGGACCCGACGGCATACCCGGAAAAGCCTGGGTCCTGGCCATGGGGGCTCTCGGGCCTCGACTAAGGGGGCTCCTAAGCGCATGCATGGAGAGGGGCCAGTTCCCACTTTGTTGGAAGACGGGGAAACTGGTCCTCATCAAGAAGCCGGGGCGCCCAGCGGACTCTCCGTCCGCTTATCGGCCCATTGTGCTGCTCGATGAGGTGGGCAAGCTCTTTGAAAGAGTCATTGCGGACCGCCTCGTCGGGCAGCTGGTGCGAGTGGGGCCGGATCTGGCGGAGAGCCAGTTCGGCTTCCGCAGGGGGCGCTCTACGGTGGACGCCATCATGCGCGTGCGGGCCCTCACGACTGGGGATGCTGTGGCCCGGGGTGGGGTCGTCTTGGCGGTGTCTCTAGACATCGCCAACGCCTTCAACACCCTGCCCTGGAGTTGCATCAGGGAGGCACTCCGGTATCACCGGATGCCGACCTACCTCTGTCGTGTGGTCGAGGCCTATCTGACGGACAGGGCCGTCATCTACCCCGGTCACCAAGGAGAGTGGAACCGGCAAGAGATGTCGTGCGGTGTCCCACAGGGTTCGGTCCTGGGGCCGCATTTGTGGGACATCGGATACGACTGGGTGCTGCGCGCCGACCTCCCTAGCGGCGTCAGCGTCGTTTGTTACGCTGACGACACGCTAGTCCTGGCGCAGGGGAGGTCGTACCAGGCGGCGGCCGATTTAGCGACACGCGGGGTTGCGACAATCGTTGACAGGATCCGGCAGCTGGGACTCGAGGTGGCCCTGCACAAGTCCAAGGCCATGGGTTTTCATGGTCCTCGGAATGCGCCACCGTTGGGTTCCCAGGTAATGGCGGGAGGGGTTCACATCGGTGTCGAGTCGACGATGAAGTATCTGGGACTCGTCCTCGACAGCCGGTGGAATTTCGTCGAACACTTCCGACGTTTGGCTCCCAGACTGGACCGGGCCGGGGCTGCCTTGAAGCGGCTCCTGCCCAATCTGGGAGGTCCAAACGCCTCCTGCCGGAGGCTCTATGCGGGGATCGTGCGGTCCATGGCCCTTTACGGGGCACCGGTGTGGGCGCGTTCATTGAGGCTGCGGCCAGCCCGCCGGTTGAACGCGTCCCAGAAGGTCATGGCCATCCGGCTGGCCCGAGGATACCGCACGGTCTCCTGCGAGGCGGCGAGCCTCCTTGCCGGATTACCGCCATGGGATCTGGAGGCAAAGGTCCTCGCGCACATCTGGGAGTGGTGCGAGGAGGCGAAACGCCGGGGCTTAACTCCGATGCCGCAAGAAATCGCGGCACAGCGGACAGAGCTCCGGCGGGATCTCATGGCGTCATGGAGAGTGCGATTGTCGCAACCCCGCGCTGGGCACGCCACAATTGCGGCGATAAGATCCCTCTTTGAGGAGTGGCTTGAGAGGCGTCGCGGCGTCCTCACCTTCCGCCTGACGCAGGTCCTCACCGGACACGGGTGCTTCGGGAGGTACCTGTTCAGGATAAGGCGGGAGGAAACACCCGGGTGTCACCATTGTGCGGATCGGCCTGAGGACACGGTGGAGCATACGGTGGAGGTCTGCCCGGCTTGGGCGGAGCAACGCCGTGTCCTCGTGGAGGCGATCGGCGGCGGTGATCTCTCGCGTCCGGCCCTGGTTCAGGCCATGGTACGTAGCGAGAGGAAATGGCAGGCCGTCACCTCCTTCTGCGAAGCGGTAATGCTCGCGAAGGAGGAGGCGGAACGCGTGAGGGAGAGGCAAATTTCGCGCCCTCACGCCCCTAACCGTCGCAGGAGGAGACGCCCGGGGCGGGAATCCGATTTCCGGCCACCGTAGGCGCGGGCTTGCGGACGGTGAGCAATGGGTAGCTCGCCGTCCGATAAGGACCAAGCCCGGGTCGACGGCGCGTTGTGTTCCACGCGCGCCTCAAAGAGATGTCAGCAGAATTGACGGGGTCCGTTAGGGCCAATGCCTGCCGGGGGTTCGAAGAAAACCGATAGGGAAATCGTGGCCCCCGGCAACAGGGCAACGGAAGGAACACGGGTGGGTTTTAGTCAGTAAGAGTCTGACACGCCCTCCCGCTCCACCCAGAGCAGGAGAAGTTGTTTGATAATTTCCCACCCAAAAAAAAAAAAAAGGTACCACAACTAAAAAGTGAAAAATAAAAACTTTTTACAAAAAAAAAACAACCGACTTCCAAAAAAAAAACACTACAAAGTGAAAAATAACTTTAATTTCGGAAGGCGGTGGCAAAAAACGAAAACACAAAACCCAAGACACCGACTTCCGAAATTAAAGTTATTTTTCACTTTGTAGTGTTTTTTTTTGGAAGTCGGTTGTTTTTTTTTTGTAAAAAGTTTTTATTAAAATCAGATGTAGTTTCTTCTAACGAAACGATCAAACGTCAGACTCGCGTCAATTTTTGGAAAACTTGTTCCGAATTTTAGTGTTTTTCCACGAATGCTTAATTTATTTGAAAAATCCCTTTTCACTACAAAACCAAGAATTCGACTTATCAAATCACAAATAATTTTGTTTAAACTCTGTTTGAATTTTTGTATGTTTGAATGTTTTTATGTTTGTATGTTTTCATGTTTGAATGAATGAATGAATATTTGTATGTTTCATGTTTGAATGAATGTTTGAATGTATGTATCTTTGTATGTTTGAATGTGTGAATAAATGTTTGAATGTTTGTATGTTTGCGTGTTTGCATGTTTGAATGTTTGTATGTTTGAATGAATGTTTGTATGTTTGAATGTTTGTATGTTTGCATGTTTGTATGTTTGAATGAATGTTTGTATGTTTGCATGTTTGCATGTTTGTATGTTTGAATGTTTGAATGTTTGTATGTTTGAATGAATGTTTGAATGTTTGTATGTTTCATGTTTGAATGAATGTTTGAATGTTTGTATGTTTGAATGTCTGAATGTTTGTATGTTTGAATGTGTGAATGAATGTTTGATTGTTTGTATGTTTGATTGTTTGTATGTTTGAATGTTTGAATGAATGTTTGTAGGTTTGAATGAATGTTTGTATGTTTGTATGTTTGCATGTTTGAATGAATGTTTGTATGTTTGAATGTTTGCATGTTTGCATGTTTTAATGTTTGTATGTTTGAATGTATGAATGTTTGCATGTTTGTATGTTTGAATGTTTGAATGAATGTTTGAATGTTTGTATGTTTGAATGTTTGTATGTTTGAAAGTTTGAATGTGTGTATGTTTGCATGTTTGTATGTTTGAATGAATGTTTGTATGTTTGAATGTTTGCATTTTTGAATGTTTGTATGTTTAAATGTTTGTATGTTTGTATGTTTGAATGTTTGAATGAATGTTTGTATGTTTCATGTTTGAATGAATGTTTGGATGTTTGAATGTTTGAATAAATGTTTGTATGTTTGAATGTTTGCATGTTTGTATGTTTGAATGTTTGTTTGTTTGTATGTTTGAATGTTTTTATGTTTCATGTTTGAATGAATGTTTGAATGTATGTATCTTTGTATGTTTGAATGTGTGAATGAATGTTTGTATGTATGAATGTTTGTATGTTTGAATGAATGTTTGTATGTTTGAATGAATGTTTGAATGTTTGAATGAATGTTTGTATGTTTGAATGAATGTTTGTATGTTTGCATGTTTGAATGTTTGTATGTTTCATGTTTGAATGAATGTTTGAATGTTTATATGTTTGAATGTATGTATCTTTGTATGTTTGAATGTGTGAATGAATGTTTGTATGTTTGAATGTTTGTATGTATGAATGTTTGTATGTATGAATGTTTGTTTGTTTGTATGTTTGAATGAATGTTTGTATGTTTGAATGAAAGTTTGTATGTTTGTATGTTTAAATGTTTGCATGTTTGTATGTTTGAATGTTTGTATGGTTGAATGTTTGCATGTTTGTATGTTTGAATGTTTGAATGAATGTTTGTATGTTTAAATGTTTGTATGTTTGTTTGTTTCATGTTTGAATTAATGTTTGTATGTTTGAATGTTTGAATGAATGTTTGTATGTTTAAATGTTTGTATGTTTGTTTGTTTCATGTTTGAATTAATGTTTGAATGAATGTTTGTATCTTTGTATGTTTGAATGTATGAATGTTTGCATGTTTGTATGTTTGAATGAATGTTTGTATGTTTCATGTTTGAATGAATGTTTGTATGTTTGAATGAATGTTTGTATGTTTGAATGTTTGAATGAATGTTTGAATGTTTGTATGTTTGAATGTTTGTATGTTTCATGTTTGAATGAATATTTGAATGTATGTATCTTTGTATGTTTGTATGTTTGAATGTGTGAATGAATGTTTGTATGTTTGTATGTATGAATGTTTGTGTTTGTATGTTTGCATGTTTGAATGTTTGAATGAATGTTTGTATGTTTGAACGTTTGAATGAATGTTTGAATGTTTGTTTGTTTGTATGTATGAAATGTTTGTATGTTTCTATGTTTGTATGTATGAATGTTTTTATGTTAGTATGTTTGAATGAATGTTTGTATGTTTGAATGTTTGTATGTATGAATGTTTGTATGTTTGCATGTTTGAATGTTTGAATGAATGTTTGTATGTTTGAATGTTTGTATGTTTGAATGTTTGAATGAATGTTTGAATGTTTGTATGTTTGTATGTATGAAATGTTTGTATGTTTGTAATTTACAAACATACGAATTTTATGTATTCTGTTTTCTCTTCTACTCTTACACACGTTGTCTACATCTCTATAACTACTTTCCTGTCGCAGGTATGCTGGAAGAGATTTCTATAGAAATAAGCATCACCTTTGTACGTATTTTTCTGTTCCTTTCTTCTTATCTGTTTATATGTGTGTGCATAAATTGTTAAATAAATAAATAAATGCTGTTATTATACTTAATCTTATGATGATGGACTGCGGAGTTTTCTGCCGGCTCTTTCCCCATGGTCCCGGGAAACGACTAAACGAAGCAGTGTTCCTCGCTTCTGACGTTTTATAAGTGCCGATGTAGGTTTATCTGAAGTTAGCAACTGACATAGGTACCCCAGAATAGTGTCAAGACAAACCGCCCCGGGCCCCAGGTCCTGGCGGCCCCCTAAACCTTATGATTTATGAAGTACCTATACTCCATTTGAAATAAGATTAGACATAACTAAACCTTTTTACAGTCTGTTCAACCGATTTTGCGTTAGTGGCATGGCAAATGGCAGAGCTGCAGTAAACAGTTGGTATTGTAACCAGTTTTTTTGCTTCTAATGCCATCCTTATGCCTACGGTATAGAAGTTAGAATCGGTTGAACGGACTAAAAGGTTTGTTTAAATGTCTAATCTTATTTCAAATGGAGTATAGTAACAAGTAGATAACTACTTACGCGTAAATATTCGCGCAGAGTATGTACGAAGGCTAAATAATGTATTCTACGTTGATTTGCCGGGGCAGTGCCACGTGCCACATGCCACGGTGTCACACAACTGTAGGCGAGCGATGGCATCGCATCGCCGAGCGACTAACGAGGGAAGTTCGCCATTTATAGTTCTACTCTTGCCCGCTACATAGCGTTAATTCAAGTTTTTAAGTTAATTCTTGCTGCAGTAGTATTCGTTCCAATCGAAGTATACTTTTGAATATTTCCGAATTATTGCGAATACTACCGAAGTTTTGCAACGCTAATCTAGAATCATCCTCCCATTCATAATTTACTTACCCAATATTTGTTTTTGTTTGATCCAGATGTGCTTTCTCCAGGTGAGTCTTCGATCCAGATGCATACCCAAATATCTGGCATCATCAGCCTGGGGGATTTCCTCATTATGGAGTTTTATTGAGGGACAGGTCTACCTTCTCAGAGTGAAGGTCACATGGACAGATTTTCCCTGATTGACTTTAATACGCCATTTATCCAGCCCCTTCTCTACTTGATAGACGTGGGCTTGTAGTTTGGCTGATGCTATAGCGGAATCCTCGTGTACCGACAGAAGAGCTGTGTCATCCGCATAGGTGGCAGTTACAGTATCAGCGAGCGTTGGCAGGTCTGCAGTAAATAGTAAGTATAGTATGGGTCCCAATATACTTCCTTATGGTACTACTGAGAGGATTTCGTTTAGAGGAGCGATTTCGTTGTTAAATTTCACCTCAAAACATCTCCTGTGTAGGTATGATCGCAAAATCGGAAAGAATAAGTGGGGAAGCAGCTTTTTAAGTTTGAAGAGAAGTCTTTCATGCCACACTCTGTCAAAGGCCTGGCTTATATCTAGGAAGACAACAGAGCAGAACTGTTTGCATTCTAGTGCACGACTTATAGTATCGGTAATACGGTGTATTTGTTCAATAGTTCCGTGATGCTCTCGGAAGCCAAACTGGTGAAGAGGAATAACTTCCGGTATATAGTTGCGCATCCTGTTTAGCAATATTTTTTCCAGAAGTTTACCCAACACCGGTAGTAGGCTTATTGGTCTGTAGGAGCTTACTTCATGGAGCGGTTTGCCTGGTTTGGGTATCATTATAACCGGCGCAATTTTCCACTAAGCGGGAAAGATTGCTAATCTTAGGCAGGCATTGTAGATAGCCGTGATGTGGATGGCACCCTTTCTAGGCAGCTGCGTGAGTAGTTGGGCATCGATTAGGTCGTAACCTGGTATTTTTCCCTTACCTAGGTATGTAGTTTTAATATTTCTCGTGTCATACTTTCTAGCGGTGACATGACTTTGTACGAACTTCTGTCTAATGTCAAAAATATGTACGAGAAATGTACGAAATAATACGATAAATAAAAAAAATGTACTATAAAGACTTCGCAGAAAACAATAATCAACGTGTCACCGCCAGGAAGTATTCTTTCTAGCGGGCACTATATATTTCACTAATTACTGCTATATATTACACTATTCCACTTTTAGACTATATTATGGGCCAATAAAAATGTACGGAAAGTGTATGTTCAATTTCTATGACAGTTTGGGTATATCTATACTCTTAGGTATATTAATTTGTTAATAAAACATTCGATTATAAATAATTATTTACTTTTCAATCATCTTCCTATGTACAGACGCCAGCACATCAAGCTACCCGAAACTGTCAAATTTTCCCAATCAACTTTAAACCTTATAACATAACATAACATCACGCCTTGTTTCCCAGAAGGGTTGGGCAGAGGTGTCCCTGTAGCAGGTACACCCACATTTCGCCAGTTATGTTTAAGTCCCATGTAATAGAGGGCGAGCCTATTGCCATCAACCGGGCACAAATCCAGACTCCGGGCTGCTACTGAGAAATTCCAGGTAGAAAAACCCAATAACACTTTGACCGACCCGGGAATCGAACCCAGGACCTCATGCTCAGCAGTAGCGCTTGCGACCACTAGACCAACGAGGCAGTTTAAACCTTATTCTTTAGTGATAAAGTTGAAAATCCATTAAAGAAATTTGACAGATTGTAGTAGCTTGTGGTGCTGGCGTCTGTACATCAATAAATGACGCGTAATTGCCTTCCTTGCGTCGATAGCAAAATTTATCAGTCCGGAATAGACTATTCACAAGGTTTGAAAACTGAGGGTAGTCCAAATATTTTTATAGATTAGCTACCCTCGCATTTTGACGTATAGAACAGGAATGGATTAATTATTACATAATACATAACATAACATCACGCCTTGTTTCCCCGAAGGGTTGGGCAGAGGTGTACCTGTAGTATTATATGGGATTAGGAATACAGCTCTTGATTTACTTAGATCATACCTGAAAGATAGAAATGTTAAAGTTCAGGTAAACGGCGTAAACTCATTAGGGTCTGAAATAGCAATGGGCGTTCCTCAAGGTTCGATATTGGGTCCATTCCTCTTTTTAGTTTACATTAATGATTTACCCCAATTACTTCAAAATCAACCGAAGATGGTGTTATTTGCAGATGACACATCATTAATCTTTAAAATAAACCGACGGTCACAAAATCTTGACGACGTAAATAGCTCTATTCTGCAAGTCCAAGATTGGTTTACGGTAAATAATCTGGTACTTAATAAAAAAAAAAACAAATGTATTAGATTTAAATTACCTAATGTTAAAAGTAGCGAATGTGACATCATATTGAATGGAGAAAAACTGGAATTTATTAATCAAACAGTTTTCCTAGGAATCACGCTAGACGAGAAATTACAATGGGGACCTCATATAACATCTCTTGCGGGGCGGTTAAGCTCGGCCGCTTATGCTGTTAGAAAGATAAGACAGTTAACAGATGTGGAAACCGCGCGTTTGGTCTATTTTAGCTACTTCCACAGCATTATGTCGTATGGCATTTTATTGTGGGGTCGGGCTGCTGACATTGAATCCATCTTTATTTTGCAAAAGAGAGCTGTCAGAGCCATTTATAATCTACGTCGCCGCGAATCTCTCAGGGAACTTTTTAAAAGGATTAATATTATGACGGTACCTTGCCAATTCATTTATGAAAATATTATGTATGTAAGGAAAAATCCACACCTCTTTAATAAAATTAGTGATAGACATAATTTTAATACTAGAAATAAAGATAAACTAGATCAACAATTTTTCAGATTATCTAAAGTAGGTACATACATCTTTTATGGGGTACTGTGTTAAATGTTACAACAAAATACCTTGTGACATATTGCAATTAAATGAAAGAAAATTTAAAACTCATATCAAAAGTACACTTTGTAAACAAGCATATTACAAATTAGAGGATTATATCCAAGATAAGAGTGCTTGGAAACATGCTGGTCCTGCTCCATAGGACAATTTAGAATCAAGACAAAATCAAACTGGTTGCTAATTTAATTGTAAAATTGGTTATTTTGTGTTTTATGACATTGATTTTACATTCTGTGATTACTTTCTCACACACTGACTTATTAATTACAAAATTTTTGGAAAATCGTCTATTTTTACAATGTTTGTAAATATGTGAGCACCATGTATCTATCACATATTAAATTATCTGTCGTTGCTTCATTTTTAATTCTTTTTACCTATTGTGGTATAGTAATTTTATTCTAGGTGCATCGTCTTCACATATAGGTAATATTATTTAACTAATGTACGTGCATATACAAACGATTGTAAAACATTTTAAAAGAGTAGGTAACGGTGGAGTTTCTTGCCCATTCTTCTCCATACGAAAACTACCTTTTGGAAGGGGCGACTAGAATCAATTTTAATATTTTGTAAATTTTGACGTTCAAAAGTGCCATATATGGGCCTATTTGAAATAAATGATTTGACTTTGACTTTGACTTTGAGTAGGTACACCCACATTTCGCCAGTTATGTTTATGTCCCATGTAATAGGGGGCGAGCCTATTGCCATCAACCGGGCACAAATCCAGACTCCGGGCTGCTACTGAGAAATTTCAGATAGAAAAACCCAATAACACTTTGCCCGACCCGGGAATCGAACCCAGGACCTCATGCTCAGCAGTAGCGCTTGCGACCACTAGACCAACGAGGCAGCGATTTTAATAATACGAATGCAAATGAATACTACGTACCTACCTACGTATTACAAATTTGAAAACGCTCTTTAGTTTAACTATGATAAATATAATTGGATACTTATTACAGAATGATCGTATTTATAAAATGTGGAATTATTTTACCCGCCACCTAGTATAGTCGATAGTAAATATGGATATGTGATAGGTTTTCTCAGTACCACACGCCCTATTATATTATTTGTCGCATGACGAGTGCGAGAGAGTAGGTAGGTAATTATTTATTAAATTAGTGATTAGGAACAAAAAAGGAAACTATTTATCATATGCCGATAAACAGTCAGTACTACATTGGTCTATACCTATAGGTACTATAAATGTGGTTACTTTAATTATGGATAACTAGCTATTGCTCACCGCTTCGTCTCGTATTTATTTATAAATTATTTCATTTATTTGTTTATGTATAAATATATTTATGAAACTATTTATGTACCCATAAAATGTTTTACTATCTGATTAATATACCTACTTACGACCATTGATATATCCAAGACAGTATAGCAGGCGCGGTCGGAGGGGGGGGGGGGTCCTGGGGGTCATGACCCCCCCCAAAATATCTCACGCTGTCGGGAGCCTGAATGATTTACTTATATTACTAACTTTTAAAACTGTACTTACGGTAAGTACCTGCAGTTACGATAAGTATATTATCCAAAAACATTAAGAAAATAGGCAGTCATGGGGACTGCCGACAGACGTGAAAACTTAAAACTATGAATATTTTCCAATTAATTGTACAATTAATTGAAATTAATATTATTAACATTAATCTGGTTTTCACATAATATCGGCACTCCCGAGCAACAACAAGCGCAACACTTCATACTCATAGGTGCTGTGCTGTTAACATTAGCATATCGGTTACGCGAACCCATAAGATTTTCTCCTATAATTGCTTAATGCGCCTGAAGAAGTTTTCACTTCAAAAAGTCAATTATAAAAATAGAGTTTGGGCACCCCGCTCATACGTAGGTACCTAAGTTTGAAAGTCTAAGGTTAAGGCTATCAGATTCCAAAACCTAAACTGCTGTAAAGCTGTGCAGTTTAAGCTTTTCTTCATAACTCGACAATGTAAGTTCTATTTCTGAATAGTGGTCAAAAGAAAACAGAAGCTTTTCTGGTTGGAGTGCTAAAATTTTCAGGCTCGCTTTTGCCTTCTACATTCTCTTACTAATTCTTGAGATGTTTCTTCATAAGTCGACAAAGCAACTAATTCCTAGTTCTTTTGGAATGATCAAAAGAAAATCTAACCTATTCGAGTGTGTGCAAAATTTTCCTCTCGCATTCTGCATCCAGTTCAAAAGAGTTCTTATGATTAAAAATATCAAACAAAACCTAACCTATCCAAGGCTATCGCTCGCTCTTCTCATAATCTCATAATCTACTGTTGTAATACCTACCTACTATCTATCTGCGACTGCCTGCAAGTACACCACCCCCACATGTAAAAGATGTATACCTATTCCTTGGCATCCATGGTGACCCCCCCCAAAATCTTGGGCTGCGACCGCGCCTGCAGTAAAGGGATAGAACATACACTTTCCGTACATTTTTCTTAGCCCATAATATAGTCTAAAAGTGGAATACTACTTAGTGAAATATAAAGCGCTCGCTAGAAAGAATACTTCTTGGCGGTGACACGTTGATTATTGTTTTCTGCGAAGTCTTTATAGTACATTTTTTTTTATTTAGCGTACAATTTCGTACATTTCTCGTACATTTTTTTGACATTAGACGGAAGTTCGTACAAAGTCATATCACCGCTAGAAAGTATGACACGATTTCTCTCCATAATTCTTTGGGGCTCGCACGTTTTATTGATAGGCTCATTTGCAGTGGTGCGTCTAGATATTTGTAGACTTCCATGTCGTGTTCAGGATGTTTGCTAGGTAAAGGTCTGAAAGTAGAATTTAGGTGTTCCATGTATTGTATACCTGAGCCTTCTCAAGTTCCGTTTTTGCCCACTTGCCATCGTTGGCTATTATGGGTGGTTATGTTCTTTTGGTCTTTTCATCCTTTTTAGGGTTCCGTAGTAAACAAGGAACCCTTATAGTTTCGTCATGTCCGTCTGTCTGTCTGTCTGTCTGCGGTCTAGCTCCAAGGCCCTTAGTACTAGAAAGCTGTAATTTGGCATAGGTATATACAGGGCGTCCCAAAATTATGGGACATGAAGGGAAAGTACCTTAAATATCGTAAATAGGGTATTTTGCTGAAAGAAGACTTTATGTTATTTTTAAAAGTTAGTAATTCTGCATTCAAAGATTTTCTAAAAATTACTTGCCTCGTCTGGGAATCGAACCGAGTTAAATGGTTCCGGAAGAAGAAGCCGCGCTGTATGAGGTGTACCGCGCGGCGAAGCAGACTCTGTGGCTGGCCGTCGGCGAGTCTAAAACTCGAGCCAGGGAGGAGATGTTGGCGACCCTAGACGGGGATCCGTGGGGGCGCCCTTATCGTGTGGTCCGAGGGAAACTTCGTGCCTGGGCGCCACCACTCACGTTGCTGGAGGATGTGGTCGCAGCTCTCTTCCCTGCTAGAGAATAGCATACACCGCCGCCGATGGCTTTGCCCACAGCCGCAGAGTCGGAGGATGAGGAGGTCAACGTCCCTGAGGTGACACAACCGGAGATGAGGGCGGCCGTAACGCGGCTCCGGGCTAAAACCGTTGCCCCGGGGCCCGATGGAGTTCCCGGCCGCGCGTTCGCCCTCGCTCTGAAAGAGCTAGAGCCCCAGCTGAGAGGACTCTACTCAGCTTGCCTTGAGCGGGGCCTATTCCCTGCTCAGTGGAAGACAGGTCGTCTGGTCCTGCTCAGGAAAGTGGTGCGCCCAGCAGACTCGCCGTCCGCATACCGGCCTATAGTGCTGCTAGACGAGGTGGGTAATCTTTTTGAACGGATAATTGCAGCCCGCCTCGTCGGTCACTTATACAGAGAGGGGCCGGATCTGGACGACAGTCAGTTCGGCTTTCGGCATGGGCGTTCCACTGTCGACGCAATAATGCGGGTGAGAGTCCTGGCGGAGGAAGCGGTATCCCGGGGCGGGGTTATGTTGGCGGTGTCACCTACAGGGGACGCGGCGGTGGGGGCCGGCGCAATATGTCGTGCGGTGTTCCACAGGGCTCGGTCGTGGGCCCGCTCCTGTGGAACATCGGTTACGACTGGGTGCTGAGGGGCGACCTCCAACCGGGAGTGGACCTGACGTTTTATGCGGACGACACGCTGGTTACGGCCCGGGGGAGCTCGTATAGGGAGGCAGCGTTGCTGGCGACGGCTGCGCTCTCACAGGTGGTGGGTCGCATACGACGCCTGGGCCTGGAGGTGGCTCTCAATAAGTCGGAGGCATGGTCTTTCACGGCCCTCAGCGAGCGCCACCGCCGGGATCACACGTCATGGTCGGGGGGTCCAAATTGCTGTCGAGTCCACCATGAAGTACCTGGGACTGGTGCTCGACAGCCGGTGGGACTTCGGCCCCCACTTTCGACAACTGACGCCCAAGTTGATGGGCGCCGCGGGTGCGCTGTCGACGCTGCTTCCCAATCTGGGGGGCCCGAGCACCGCCTGTAGGCGGTTATACTTGGGGATCGTGCGATCCATGGCCCTGTACGGGGCCCCGGTGTGGGCTTCTGACCTGACGGCCGGTAGCATCGCAATACTGCGAAAACCGCAGAGGGCGATGGCCGTCAGGGCTATCAGGGGGTATCGCACGATCTCCTACGAGGCGGCTTGTGCACTGGCCGGATCCCCGCCCTGGGACCTAGAAGCGAGAGCCCTCGCTTCACTGCACCGGTGGCGCGAGGAGGCGCGAACGCGGGGAGGTGAACCGATGCAGCGTGAGATCGAGCTTCATCGGTCTCAGCTCCGCGAGGTCCTGGTGACGGAATGGCGGGACAGGCTTCTGCGCCCTACCGCCGGCCTCGCTACCGTCGACGCGATCTGACCAGTGCTCGACGAATGGCTCGGGAAGAACCGTGCCTCCTGCACGGTTCTCTGTCGTTTCGGGCGACGCAGGTGCTCTCGGGGCATAGCTGCTTCGGGAAGCACCTGTGTCGTATAAACAGGGAGCCGGACGCTCGGTGCCATCACTGCACCCACTGTCGGGAGGACACGGCGCAGCATACACTAGCAGAGTGTACCGCATGGGAGGAGCCGCGCCGTGCCCTCGTATCTGAAGTCGGAGCTGACCTGTCGCTGCCGGCTGTCGCTTGTTCGATGGTCGGGAGCGCCGAGTCGTGGGATGCGGTGATCTCCTTCTGTGAAACCGTAGTTTCGCAGAAGGAGGCTGCGGAAAGGGAGAGGGAGATTGAGACCACTCTCCTGATCCGTTGCAGGCGGACTGGGCGTCGGCGGAGGGCGGACAACGCCCTCTTCCAGCCCCCGTAAACAGATCCGGAGGGACGGCGGACTCGGGGACGTCCGCCGCCCCCCATCCAGCAGGACCCGAGGTGGTGGTGCGTAGTGTTCCACGCGCGCCCCTATTTGACGTCGCGGGGGGAGTCTCACCTCACTCCCCCCGCGGGCATGAAGTGGCCCGCAAATGCGGGCCGGCACCAGTCGGGGATCATGGAAGGCGCACTAGATCTCATGATCCCCGGTCCAATAGTGGGAAGGGAACACCGGGGTGGTTTTTAGTCAGTAGGAGTCTGACAGACCCCTTCGCCTGCCCCAGGGCGGAGGACATCCATGAGGATTTTCCACCCCGGAACAAAAAAAAAAAAAGTAGTGTCGGGTTAGTTGACCGCCGCCCGAGGTTCGGCTTTGGGGTTCGTTTGGCACCACCCGGGGGTCACGTGTAGGGTTTTACTTAGGTAATCATCCTACGGACGCGAACCACTCCACCCTACTTACTTACCCAATAAGTAATTCAATTTTAAGGAATTAGCAAACTACTTATTACGTTAGGTATGTGCGGTAGGTACTTCCGGTTCTACAAATTTGTATTTTCGAGCAAGCTTCAGTTTCGTGACTGAAATGAAGAAATGACTTTTGAAACTCAACCCCTGAAACCCAACGGTTGTACGCATAGGTATTGTAAACTTGTAACAGAGGTGACATTGAAGTTTGTTATATAAACCTATGCAAAAAACCGAAATACGCGTCATGATGTGTGAACGACCGGACCGTACCGTGGATCACCTTTCCGCATGTTAGTCTATAGATGGAATCTTATTGGCATTGCTCCACATTCTAAACATCTGCTGAGTGTCTGAAGAAGTGAAATAAGTAGGTCCAACAAATTCGTACGATTAGTTAATTGAAGAATTTAAACATAGAAATATGAAATACCAGGTAGGACATCAAATAAAGTTACCTACACAGTTTAGAGTGATAGTACCTATTTAATATAAAGTACCAAATAAGCAAACTTAAAACTGAATGCCTTGATCGATTCTTCAAAATTATTTCATTTTGTTACAGATAAATCTTAGCATTTCCGGCTGGGCTCACTCAATTAGCGACCGCGTTCGCTTGATATTGAGTTGACTTGGACGCCAGATATTTTTAGCAGTAGACGTATAGACAATTTATAAATAAAGAAGACAATAGGGTATTACTGGATGTAAACTTATATCGTATCATAGGGAAACGTTCCGAAAGTTCGAGCGGCCGAATGGACCGAAGTTTATTTTAGACGCTAATCTTGTTCAGTCGGCATTCGGCAGTTTCTCGTTCAATCTCTATCTGATCAATCCAAGAAGCACTTGTGTACAAACGAAATGAGTGACGACGTGCGTCATTACGAAATACAACAGAACGATAAATATGGACGGTATTTAATTGCAAAAAAGGATTTAGTGGGCGGCGAATTAATTTTTACAGACACACCTCTCGCTGTGGGACCCAAACCAGGCAAGTGATTAATTTAGTACCTATCTAGGTAGAACTAAAGGTACCTATGGAAACAAAGCTTCCGTCTGTTACTTACCTAATTGATAAGATATTGTTAGTAGCTCCTCGTTAAAAGCATTTTATGAAAGTACCTTTAATAAATTAAAACTCTAAATACCACGCATGCTTTTACCTAGGTAAAATAGATCATGATTAGGATGCCTGCATGGGGAAAGGTGTTGAATTCCACTGACAGTAAAACTATCACACGTAAACTTGTGCAAGTATTTCATTTTGGTCTTAGTGAACCATTCGTTAGTGCCAAAGTTTGAGTGACACAGTCTGCAGCCTGTGTGACGGTAATCTTATAAGTTCATAAACTCAAGATTGAGGTGGTCCTCAATCTTGAGTTTATGAACTTTAAGACTGGACTGCTTAGGCTGTTATACAGTTATTTTATGTTCTCCATAACCTAGGTACTTATGTAAAAAAGCCGGCCAAGTGCGTGTAGGACCACGCACAATGAAGGGTTCCGTAGTTGCGATGAATTTATCCCAAAAACAAACTTAACTTTGTAGTTGAAAAATATGTTCTCCCATACGGAATGTATGGGAAAACATGTTTTTGCAACTGCAAAGTTAAGTTGGTCGATTATTACTCGTTAACTTATAGAGCCTACTTAGCTGTGATAGTTTTCCTTTTAATTTCGTTATATAATCTACTGTTGTGATTTTTTCACACATACAAAACCAACCATTTAGCTGGCAGGGGGGGGGACACTAACAAAAATTAGCACTTTAAAGCTTAATATTTCGCAAACAGATCCTTGAATCCAAAAATGGTTTTCACAAACTCACAATGTTTTTAAAGGACCCTTTCAATGATACCCCACACCATGGGTAAAAAAAAACTCACCACTTTACGAGTAGGAGAGATAGGTACCCTAAAAAAAAAATGTTTTTCATAATTTTGTTTTACCACTTTGTCGGCGTAATTAATATGTAAACCTATGCCAAATTACAGCTTTCTAGCTAGTACTAAGGGTCTCGGAGGTAGACCGCGGACAGACAGACAGACAGACGGACATGACGAAACTATAAGGGTTCCTTATTTACTACGGAACCCTAAAAATGGGAAGAGGAAGAGGTAATTTCTGTTTACTTAGAGCGGTTTCGCACTACGTCCGATCCGTATCCAAATGCAAGATCCGAATTCAATCCGAATTGAGAATGTTCTAAATTCGGACGGACAAAGATCGGTACCCTAATTGCGTACCTAATACAACACAATCTGTTTCGATTTGAAATAGATTGCTAATCCATTGCTTCATAAGTTGGAAAAAAAAATCTGCTCAACAACGTAAATAACGCAATGAACGTTGTTGAACTGTCAAAATGAAACTTGTTTACGAAAATAAGTTACGCAATTAGGGTACTGATCTAGTCCACAATCTCTCATACAAATAGAAGGTACTATAGCTACTTCGGAGTTTCGGACCGACATGACATTTCTCGGATTCGTATCGGACGTAGGTAGTGCGAAACCGCTCTTAGCAGACGTTCGCACGAACGCGTAATAAAATCGCGGCGATAATATTTTCGTGCACTGGATTTTTACGCTCTGCTTAGCGCCGAGAGTTGAAAATCCAACAGTGTGTTTTTTCAACGCGCTGAATACTACTAAGGAATCTGTTTAAAATATTGTTTTAGCGAGAGGACCGCATTGTCTCACCCTATGTAAAAGACTACATAATATCTGTTAATTTTCATATGTACACTAGCTGCGCCCAGCGGTTTCACCCGCATAAGTCATGATCCCGTGAAAATATCGGAATAAAAAGTATCATATGTCCTAACCCAGGCCATGGTCTACCCGTGTGCTAAATTTCATCCCAATCCGTTCAGCCGTTTTAGCGTGAAAGTGTTACAAACAAACAAATTACTTTCGCATTAATATTATTAGTTATGAAGGATAAATAAAGAGTATTATATTAATTATTTTCTGTTTAATTCAGACACTCCACCTCTATGTCTAAGCTGTTACTGCCCTGTGGAGAACACGTACTGCTCGTCTTGCGGGTGGCCGGTCTGCAGCGAGGAGTGCGGGAAGGCTGCCATACATGCCGGTGAATGTAGCGTCTTCTCTGCCGCCAGGGTGAAATTCCAGCCGGTTGAGGACTGGACTGCCAGCGCGCCGCAACTTGATTGTATTACACCGCTAAGGTACCTTCCTATCTTCCTATACAATAAGTATGTAAAAAAAAACCTGTCCGATCCGAAAGGGGCACATCGGTACTGCAATAACATTGGGACCGTTCAAGTATTACGTAAGCACTATAGGGGGGCGGGGGCTCTATGCTTTGCTTATTTTTGATGACATGGGGGTGGGGGGGTCTAGATGGTGATTACGTCAGCGGTAATTATTTTCTTTTTTACACATATTTCAACCCACACATTGTCTATGCTTGAAAACGAAACGCATATTCGGGGATTCCCACAAATAATTAATACGTCTAGGTACTCGCTTAGAACCGAGTAGGGGAATCACCGCGTGCTATTCGCTTGTCTAAATTTACACTTGTTAGAATTATAACTGCTGCTCATGAATCAATAAAAAAACAGAATACTTACATTAAAAGAAAAATGCAAATACCAATGTTTACGTAAGAGCTTTGCTTACTTTAGCTGACAAGGGGGAGGTGGGGGTAAATAATTGTTATAAATCTGCTTACCTACGTAATACTTGAACGACCCCATTACCAAAAAGTTTTTTTATTTTTATTATCATTGAAAATTAAAAAGTTGATGCTATTTAAAATTCACATTCTTAGTACCAAAATTACCTACCTAATTAAAATTACATAATTATTATTGGTTTAGTGGTCGCAAGTGCTACTGCTGAGCATGAGGTCCTGGGTTCGATTCCCGGGTCGGGCAAAGTGTTATGGTTTTTCTATCTGGAATTTCTCAATAGCAGCCCGGAGTTTGGATTTGCGCCCGGTTGATGGCAATAGGTTCGCCCCCTATTACATGGGACTTAAACATAACTGGCAAAATGTGGGTGTACCTACTACAGGTACACCTCTGCCCAACCCTTCGGGGAAACAAGGCGTGATGTTATGTTATGTAAATTACCCCAAATCCATTAAAAGTTAGAAAAGCATACTGTCATAAGCTGTTATGACTTGTAGCCACCCGCTAAACGACTGCCGTCCGCGCCCCATGTAATAAACCCGATAAAATTCCCCATTGATAATTATTATTTCTGTTCTCCTGAAAAAGGCCACATAAATAGATTCAGTACGATACCTAACAACACCCTCACAGATCGGACAGGGTATTTTTACAAGTTGTATAAGTACTTTATACAGCAGACACTCTGCCTCTGTGTCTGAGCTATGAGACGATTGCCCACTATAGTTGGCTACGGGCGTAAAGAATATAGATACTTAATTAAATTTAAAATCGCAAATGGTACCATAGATTGCCCTGAGCTGTTAGATAGTTTAGGGTTAGTTACACACTGCAAAATGTTACGCAAACCTAGTTTGTTGCATGTCCCTCATTCCAAGTCCGCGTACAGGCAGAATTCATTTCTAATCCGTGCGTGCAGACGTTTTAATAAACTGTCTGGTGAACATGATTTGGAAATATTCAACACCAGTGTTTCTCGGCTTAAGCATTTGTTGGTAAAAAGCTTCTTTACGGAAAAGTAATTGTTAGCAAAATCAGATTTTTAGTTCGTAATTTATCGTGTGCTATTTTTTTTTTCCTAATTTTTGTTTAATAGGTATTTTGTACCGACCTATTTTTTCTCTTTTTTATGTTACGTGTTTATCAGTGGAAACTTGTAAATGGCCTTCAATTTTATATAATTTAAGAACACTATAAGTTAGCTGTAAGTTTCCCGAATAAAATAAAATAAAAATAATCTAGACGAATTTTGTATCATCAATTCTTACCTAGGTACATATTTTACTTATTTTAAATAACATAGGCACTTGGAATATTAATAAGTACTGTAGCAGAGCAGAGCCTTAACGTTTTTGTACGGACTAGCCCTTTAAGCGCGGCGACGGGAGACGAAACCCCCGCCAGCGCTCTCAACGCTCGGCTAAACATCGAGTGTTGAAAATCAAGTGCGCGATAAAATCCCGCCGCGATTTTATTACGTCCGTGCGAACGTCGGCTAACGGACTGTCCGTTAGCCGACGTCTCGAACTCGAGAGCGTACTTAAGTCACGACTCGCGAAACACTCGTGTTGATTTTACCTGTTTGTGTCCTTTATACACCGAGAAATTTGAATCACAGTTTTGCTAGAACAAACGTTGTTCAGACCATGGTCTACTACCATTCTACAGCATCCAATTAAAAAAAAAAACATAATTGGTTTTTGAAAAAACACAAAAAAGACAAAGTTTAAAATGTCAAGATTATCGTTACACCCTACAACACAGACACTATGCACGGCACACAGCATTGTCTACAGGGAAATGTACCTCCATAAACGAAATTTAGTAAGCAGTAGATAATCTTGACATTTTAAACTTGTCTTTTTTGTGTTTTTTCAAAAACTAAAGTATGTTTTTTTTTATTGGATGCTGTAGAATGGTAGTAGACCATGGTCTGAACAACGTTTGTTCTAGTAAAACTGTGATTATGTTTCTGTATCTTCTATTATATATTTACTGATAACGTGCGTCCAACACATACCCTGAGAAGAACTCTCCTACAATACTATACGTACCTATCCACCTGTCGAAATGCTTGATAGATGATCTTCAAAAGGCAAACTTAATTCCTTCACCTTGTGTACATTTCGGATCTGTTTCTTCTACATGGTCTTGAGATACTTAATAATTTTATGACGCTGCCTCACCTGCCTCAAAGTAGCCAATCAGAAAGAGCCAGGTGTACCCAGAGACCTACGCCGGCCTAATCTCATTACATGGTTCAATCGTTGAGGCTCCTATTTATAAGCTCGTAGGCAGCGCGGTATCACTATTTGACCGACTACGTACAGAACGACACAGATGTAGCAAGATTTGAAAATTTGCAGTCTTTCATTTAAAATGTATTTGGTTATATTCTTTACAAGTTATTGCGTTTGCGTAAAGATCATTTTCACCTAAAGCAGTAATAAATATTGGTAATTTTGAAGGCACACTCAGTACGGATGGTGATCGGTTTTACAAATTTTGCAATCTAAGTTGTGTCGTACTGTACCTTCCTATTTAATTTTAAAATTTTCTGTACAGAATACTTTTGGCAAAAGAAAAAGATCCAGATCGAGGGCAACGCGAGTTGGACGTCATGGAGACGCACACTGAGGAACGGAAACTGAGACCAACCTGGGGCGCTGACCAAGTGAACATCGCCGACTTCCTTGTAGATCACTGCAAACTTGCCAAGAGGTTTGATAAGGATCTGGTGCAAAAAGTTTGTGGCATTCTTGAGGTGAGAGTCGAAGGTTCTTTTTCTATTTAAAGAATCAAAATTTTAAAACATTACACTCCTCTTTGGGCAGTCGTGTAAAAATGCAACGCCATTAAGGCTCTTTCCAACAGGCGCGACACGCGACCCGACACAAAAACACCGCTCGTCGCGCGACGAGTGGTGTCTTTGTGTCACATCGCGTGTCGCGCCTGTTTAAAGGAGCCTTTACGCAACGCGTTTGCCCAAAATCTGCGAGCTGGCTCATCAACATACGCATTTAGGCAGTTTTGAGTTTCGGCCCTATACCTACGCAACTTTTGAAGTACTTAAAAACTTTTTTTTTCCCATTTCAAAAATGCCCAACGCGCCTATTTGGGCATTTTTGAAATGGGTAAAAAAAAAATATTTAAAAATCAAAAAACCGGACTGCAAAAACACATAACTGATAAGAGAAAAACAAGCATTATAATCTATAGAATTTTGGTATTGCAGGCGGGACAAACCAATAACCTGTGTTTTTGCAGTCGGGTTTTTTGTTTTTTAAATATATTTTTTATTTCAAGCTTTTTAGTTTTATTAAAATAATTATTGACTCATGGCAGAGATTGTTAGCGCGTTCAAACAAAAAAACAAACTGGTCAGCTTTATTGTTATGATGATGATTGGATTAATACGACTCTAATTTATCACGTACCTACCTAGTTTCTACTAGCGACCCACCCCTGTTTCGCAATGTTTTTACGACTTGAAAAAACATCGAGATTTCTTCCCAGCTAAAGCACTACTTATACTTAGCTTTATGGAAGTGGTGAAGGGCGGGCGTGTTTGGGGGGACTGTCTTATGTAATTTTGACGTTCGAAAACTGCTGATCACAGCCTAGTTTGATAAATTACTTTTTTTTTTCTTTAATCCGAATAAGCCGACGTACGCACGAACGTAATAAAATCGCGGCGGGATTTTATCGTGCACTGGATTTTCAACACTCGGTGTTAGCCGAGCGTTGGAAAAACACACTGTTGGATTTTCTACTCTCGGCGCTAAGCAGAGCGTTGAAAATCATATGCACGAAAAAAAAATCGCCGCGATTTTATTACGTCCGTGCGTACGTCGGCTAAATTCTCTAAATTCTTACACTAAGTTTAACAGTTTTGGTCTAATTGGTACTCCTCTAAGATTTAAATTGAGCAAGCTTATTTTGGTGTAAAGTGCTCTAACTAAGCATTTTTTACATTTATTAATGTGTATTATAATACCTATATTTTATATTAATACAAATGTATGTGACTCTTATAACGCGATCTATGAGAATTAGTACAAACTGATATATTTACCTACACATAATCATCCAACACCAACCAATAAATAATGTGTAAAATGGTTCAAGTCATTTTAAACTAATTTACACATAAAACGACTTAATATATGTTGTGTTAGGTGATACAACTGGATTTCTTTTTAAATTATAAAAAAACTATACAAATTAATCTGTTTCTTCTTACACTAAATCGTGCTCTAAGATATTGTTTACCATATGTCAGTCAGTAATCAGTACCTACTCATTTTAGTGAAGTAGATAGAGTCAGATTTTTTTAAACTTTAACATTAATTTTCTCAAAATCATGTTTTTCCGGTTCCATCACTTTTCACTGAAGGTACAGAATTATGTTCAAAACTCCATCAAAATCCGTTGCGTAGACAGACACGAAAACCGAATTTAATTTATAATAGGTACCTACTTAATGTTAATATGGTACGTCCACAAGTCATTATGTTTTGTTACCCACTTTCAGGAGTCCAGCCCACTTTACTTCTTTTTTCTACTCCGAGTGATCGTAGGGTATTTTTTTTATATGCCCAGGTGAATTCCGTGGAGATACCTTCTCGAGGTGGCTTCAGCATACGAGCCCTCTATCCTCGGTTAGCTATCGCAGCGCACAACTGTGTCCCTAACATCGTTCACACCATACTGCAGAATGAATACCAGTGAGTAAGAGTAACTCTAGCAAATTGTTACCAATTGTTATTGTGTACGCCTAGTTGAACATTTTGTATGTAAAACAAGCATTCAGCTTTCCGAATCAGGAATCCTGATCAGCAAAACCGTTTATATACGGCCAGCCAATGATTCCTATTCCATGTTTTCAGGGTGCAAGTTAGAGCGGCAGTTCCAATAAAAGAGGGGGACAGTCTCCATATTTGTTACACGCATTCTTTATCCCCAACACTAGTTCGACGGGACTTTCTGGCGGAGTCCAAGTTCTTCCAGTGCGACTGTGCGCGCTGTGCTGACCCCACGGAACTTGGTACAAACCTCAGCACACTTAAGTGCAGTAAATGTGATGACGGCGTGATACTTTCGACTAATCCTCTAGGTAAGTAATGGTCAAATGAGTGAGGGTCTCCATCAAAATCAAAATATTTTATTTCACATAAACCTACATGGGCACTTATGAAACGTCAGAAGCTAGGTGCATCGACTTCGCATCTCGCTAACTTGCAGTACAACAGAAATGAGCCAACTGTTGAAACTTCGACCATCTTAGTTACTTTGTCCAGTGCTTTCATGGACGAACGCAATAAACCTAATGTAAAAATAAATAAACGATTTTTTTTTGTGACTTCTCAAAAGGTTTAAAAGACTTTATTTACAGAATTGTACAGTAGAACTCATAATTATTGTATCTATTGTTTACTAAAAGATTAAATACCAACCAACGTTGACGTCGATGACCTAATTGTTATTTTAAAATGAGCGGGAAACTGTCACGATTATTTAATTACGACGGTTCTTTGTAAGTAGGCCGTTAACCGAGCTGGCAACGCCAATACCGGTATCCTAAGCCGACGTAGCACGGACGTAATAAAATCGCTGCGGGATTTTATCGCGTACTGGATTTTCAACACTGAGCCGAGCGTTGAGAATCCAACGCGCTGGGACGCACTCTCGTCCCAGCGCGTTGACAAAACACACTGTTGGATTTTCAACTCTCTGCGCTAAGCAAAGCGATGAAAATCAAGTGCACGAAAAAAAAATCGCCGCGATTTTATTACGTCCGTGCGTACGTGGGCTAATTGCGTAATACACGATCAATCACAATCTGTTTCGATTTGAAACAGATTGCTAATTCATTGCTTCACAAGTTGGAAAAAAATCTGCTCAACAACGTAATTATCGCAATGAATGTTGTTGAACTGTCAAATTGAAACAAATTAGGCATAATCGTTTACGAAAATAAGTTACGCAATTAGGGTACGGGATAACAAGCCGACTAAACTAAATAGACAACTGTCACTCGTGTGATATTTTTAGGATTTGAACGGTACCTACCTACTTACTAAGATGAACACAGGATCAGAAGCAGTAAGTGGGCAGGTGGGTGGGCCAGAGTAGTCCACTCAGTGGTGTCTTGGTTGGCTACTGTACCGAATTACTGTCTGCTAGGTGGTATAAAAAGGTTGTTCTGTATGTAACCCACCTATTTTGTAGCAGTGATAGCCTAGTGGTGTGACCGTGTGACTGCCAAGTCATAGCATAGTATAAAGAGATAAAGGTCTCGATTCCGAACCCAAAGCACGCACCTCTAACTTTTCGGATTCATGTGCATATTGAATTAAAACTTGCTTCAAAAACGGTGAACGAAAACATTGTGAGGAAACCGGCATGCCTGAAAGATGTTTCTCGACGGCATGTGAAGCCAAGTCTGTATGTTTCCAGACAACAACGCTACATGGACGTGTTCTGACAAAAACTGTGGGTTCAAGACGTCCACTGCCGCGATGCGAAAAATGTTGGCGGTGGTGCAGGCAGAGATCGATCAGCTCGAAGTACTGGAGCCCGGCCCTGGCGCCATTGAGCAGAGGGAGGCTACTATCAATAAGGTACGTACGATAAATATCATACATATATAAACAGAGAGGGAAGATGCTAAAGCCAGACACACATTTCCCCATGTAGTGTTATCGAGTCCCCATGTTGAGAAAGTATGCCTTCAAATCCATTACCTATTTATACATTTTCTTATAGAAATAGCTGAAAAGATAATAAAAACAAGCATTATAGAATTTTGGTATTGCAGGTTGGACAAACCAATAACCATTATAATATACTAAGTGACACTCGCGCAATACAGACGAATCTAACGACATATCATTCATCGAAATCGGTTCATCGGTTAGTAGTTACGAGGGAACATAGAGACGGGCATACATACATACAAGTCAAACACGTAACCTTCCTTTTTTGGTGTCGCCGCAGTCGGGTAAAAAGGGCGGAGTTTAAAACCGTCCTATTTAAAATTCGATGTTGCATGAGTGTAGCTCCCCCGCCAGGTAGGAGGTATTGTGTTAAAAGATATTTATTTCTGTTCCAGTACAAATCAGTGTTCCATCCTCGACATTCACTCCTTCTGTCTTTGAAGCACTCGTTAGCACAGCTGTATGGACGAGTGGAAGGGTACAGTATCGATGAACTGCCTGACCTCATGCTGGAGAGGAAGGCGGAGTTCTGTCGCCTCGTGCTTAAGACCCTGGATGTTATCACGCCGGGCGAGACCAGGATGAGAGGTAACGACGAGGTTATGTTTTAGAATGATTCTATCCTGTTTTACTTTTCTCTTGTAGGTATATAGCCAAGGAATTCAGTTAACGTGTTTGCAGAAATGGTAATTTTTACCGACTTCCAAAAAGGAGGAGGTTATATGTTCGACGCGTATGTTTTTTTTTTTTTTTTTTTTTTTATGTATGTCCACCGATTTCTCCGTCAATTGTGGACCGATTTTGAAAATTCTTTTTTTGTTTGAAAGGGTAGGCTCCCAAATTGGTCCCATATAAATTTTATTAACATTGCTTGGCTAGTTTTTGAGTTAGCTTCAAAATACGTATTTTTTTCCCACTTAGTATGTAGATGATATGATAAGTTCTTGACACTGGTAGCAGGTAGTGGTATTCGAATGTGTGTGGGGTAGGTACCACAACTAAAAAGTGAAAAATAAAAACTTTTTACAAAAAAAAAAACAACCGACTTCCAAAAAAAACACTACAAAGTGAAAAATAACTTTAATTTCGGAAGTCGGTGGCAAAAAACGAAAACACAAAACCCAAGACACCGACTTCCGAAATTAAAGTTATTTTTCACTTTGTAGTGTTTTTTTTGGAAGTCGGTTGTTTTTTTTTTTTGTAAAAAGTTTTTGAACACAGAAAAACGAAACCTATACAATTTTAAACAATGTATTTTTCTTTATATTTCATTCGTAATTAAATGTTATCGTTGCTGACCATAGGTACCTGTTCCTCTTATTACCCTTGATTGAATTTAATCTAAAATACTTTAAATATTTTGTGTTCTACTGCTGTAGGTACTAGTATAGATAATTACAATGCACTCAAACATTATGATGATGCACTATTGGTGATGTTCTTCAGAAAGGCCAGGTGCGTAGTACTCGCAACCGGCGTGCGTGTATGACCAGATATATGAACGTAAACGAGGCAAAAGGAGTATGTAAGGATCGTAGCATGTGGCGTTCTGTAGTTTCTGCCTACCCCCATGGGAAGAAGGCGTGAGTTTATGTATGTATGTATGTCAAACATTATTGGCACTGAAGTATTTACTTAAGTATGCTAGCATGTAATAATCGACTATAATGTTGGTCAACAACTAACAAGCATTATGACTTCTGTAACGTAATATTAAGTGTGTATTGGTATCTTCATTCTTTTAAAGACTGGTGTACTTACATAATTCCAGGTATGATGTTATACGAGCTACATGCGCCGCTGATGTTCTTAGCAAGAAATGAATTTGGTGCCGGCCTCATTACTAAAGATAAATTGAAGGAAAGGTTACAAGAGCCAATCCAATGTTTAGCCGAAGCAGCGCGGATACTGATCAGAGAAGACCCGCATAGTCCCGAAGGAATCATTGGACAAGTCGCTCAGCAGTCCATGGAACAACTTAAAGCAAGCCTTGAGTGTTTATAAACTCTTCAGAGATTAGTTTGTAGTTGGTACTGCATGTATTTTAAGTGCCAGGTAGCAATTTATCCTTGGATTAGGAAATTTTGTACTTGTATTGTAATTTAATTGTAGTTTTATTCTTACATTAACATTTAAAGCTTCGTGCAGACTGGCACGAAGCGACACCGGTAATTGTTATACCGTGAAGTTTTCATAGAATTTGTTTTGTTAGTCGCGTCGCGCAAGTCTGTACGAAGATTCATGCAAAAAGCTATAAAAAGACATAATAATGATCTCTCTCAATTCACTTTTAAGAATTACTTTAAATTAATAAAATGTAGTCTTCGTGATTTTGATTTTTGTTTTATTTCATAATAATATAATTTATTAAACTTTAGAATGTTATTTTCTTGGGCTTTTTGCTGGGTTCAGCAGGTATTAATTTATTATTTTGTACTCCTACATCTTCAATGTTTTCTGAACTGTCTAATGTATGAAGTTTTACTGAGGACTCTTCCTTCTTGTCCATCACCTAGAAACAAAAGCAATTTTCCCATTAGTATTCAAATTATAATCCTTTTATATCTTTTAAGTTTTAAAATATTCATTCCTTTAGCCAATCATAAAATATTATTGTTTTAACTATGTGATATGCAAAGTTGGTACTCACAGTAGGACAATCTTTCCTCAAATGTGTGACATCACCACATAGCTTACAGGAACCACCATTGGGGTACAGTCCTTTGGGGTTATCAGGACATTGCCTCGCTATATGACCCTGAAAATATAAATAAAATGTAAATTATAATAATGTCTTCTCTGTTTGTTAAGAGGCTTTTGCCCTGCAGTGGAACAGGATTATAATAGGCTGATATTACAAATAAAATATTGAGAAATTAGCTGATGAATGATACTGTGTTTACTTACAGGCTCCCTACAAATGAAGCATGTAGCAAATCTGAACTCCTTACTCTCTTCTCTTTGAACTTTACATTCAAATTGCCTGTGTTCTGTAGAGCCACACTTGAAACAAACTCCGTCTGCTGTATCCCCTGGTATCTTGGACTTCAACTCAGGACAGTCTGACAGAACATGGCCTCCTTTCCTACAGTTATAGCAGACTTCTCTCTTCATCCTTGCCAACGCTTTCTCTGCCCTCCTTCGTTCCAATTTCATTGTCCTCTGAACCTCACTCTTTGGTATTCCTTTCTTGATCATGTTATTTTTTAACTCCTGCAGTCTTTCAGCATCTTTTTTCATTACCGGAAAACCATCAAATCTGACCAGTTCTATTTCCTTGCCATGTACAATGAGTTGGAAACTGTTGTCATTTATCTCCTTCCTGCGAACTGGTTTGCCGTTTATTAGTTTTTTGTTCTTTTTGTTTTTCGGTTTTGCTTCATTGTTGTTCTTAGGGTTAGGAAAATGATTATTCTTTTCATTATTTTCAGTTGAGGAATTGGCAACATTAGTATTAGAAACCTCTGCAGATTCTGCAGACATTGCATTTTGTTTATTCTTCTTCTTTTTGTTCTTTTTAGGACTTGGAATGGTCTCTGTTACTTCTGACTTGTTTTCATGGTGCGGCTCAGTTGTATTTTGTGGATTTTTCTTCTTTTTAGGCTTTGTTTTCCCAGTGCCCTCATTACTCTCAGAACCATGGTTTTGTGGATTAGTCTCACTGTTAGTGGCTTCAGAGGGCTCTGCTGTACTGCTAACCTTTTTCTTATTTTTCTTTTTAGTTTTAGCTGGTGAACCATTTGTCTCAGGCAAATTGGTTGCTTTCTTATTATTTTCAGTTTCGGGAAAATCACACCATGTAGCTTTCCTTTTTTGAGTTTTGTGTTCTTTAAGAAATTTCTCATAGTTTTCTATGCGTTGCTTTTCCGCCTGTAATTATACAAAAATAAGACTTAACCTATGGTACAGTAATGGTTAAAAAGGGTTTTAATTAAGTACTCTCTGTAAAATCATTCATGATGATGATTACTAAATAAATGACACCTTTATAAATATTACATTTTTTATATATATACTAAGTATTTATACCTCTTTCCTATTCTTGGATTCGTCACCATCTTTTTTGGCTTGTAACAACTGCTCTTTCATAACCTCCCATGGAGTACTGTCTTCAGGAGTTCTTTCATTCGAAGACTTCGAGCCTTTAGCCCTAGCAAATCTTGTCATGTTGCGTAAATTCAAACGCTTTAGTAATTCATTAAATTGTTTAATTAACCCGCACGTGCGAAGCAATGTTGATAACAATTGGCATGATGGATGACAGCATTGACACTATTGACAGTCAGCACCAGTGTTGCCAAATCCAAAAGTTCAAATTATCGAGATCCCACGTTGAAATTATCGTTTTTTGGGCAAAATTATCGTACAAAAGAAAAATCCAAATAAAAAAAAAAAAAACGTAAGTCGGCCATCAAAAAACAATGAATACTCCATTTTAAATAAAATTAGATATTTAACAAACCTTTTTACAGTTCTTTCAACCAGATTTGACTTCCATACTGTAGGCATAAGGATGGCATTAAAAAGCAAAAAAATGGTTACAATACCAACTGTTTACTGTAGCTGCCATTTGCCACCAATACAATAGAAGTCAAAATCGGTTGAATGGACTGTTAAAAAGGTTTGTTTATATGTCTAATCTTATTTCAAATGGAGTATAGAGTCAAAGGGGAAGTATATAATGATGCCAAGTTTCACCACTAATGGCGCTAGGAGCACAAACCGTAAACATATTTTGTCATCGTTTTTAGTTGATATTTTTGTGTTTTCACTGTAAAATAAAATTAAAAACTAGAGAGCGAAAGAGAGAGAGATACTTGTTGATGTTGACATAATTGATATTGACATTTGTTTGTATCTTTTCTGCGTTTAATTTTGTCTGATAAATACATTTTGTTGATGGAACTTGTTTGCCTCGTTGGTCTAGTGGTCGCAAGCGCTACTGCTGAGCATGAGGTCCTGGGTTCGATTCCCGGGTCGGGCAAAGTGTTAGTGGGTTTTTCTATCTGAAATTTCTCAGTAGCTGCTCGGAGTCTGGATTTGTGCCCGGTTGATGGCAATAGGCTCGCCCCCTATTACATGGGACTTAAACATAACTGGCGAAATGTGGGTGTACCTGCTACAGGAACACCTCTGCCCAACCCTTCGGGGAAACAAGGCGTGATGTTATGTTATGTTATGTTTTTTCAGCAAATCGCAAAATTATCGTACATTAGACATTCATTATCGTACATCGTACCATAGGCCAAATTATCGTACGCCCCCATAATTATCGTACGGGTTGGTAACACTGGTCAGCACATGAGCACATTGAAATCACAGTACGCTGTTCACACACAGAAGCACAAAACTAAAGCTGGGAATACATCGTCACCTCTACGGCAAACTTGCGAATATCTGCAGAAAATGTATTTTACAGGGAAGCGTTTTGAAAGCAAACATCAATGATAACTTTTTTTTTTGTAACACTTATAAAGATACCGCGGTACATTTGGTATCCAAAATGGTACTCTCT